>JARHVA010003443.1:340000-1760000 GCA_037957365.1 Torreya grandis
CATGATTCTTTAAAATTGTCTCAAAGACAAGATAATGTTCTCAAATATGGGTAAATTTTTGTATGGTTATTCAACAATGTAATATGATCATAAAGATACAATATAAATTATGCATACATGTCATGGTTTCACAAGCATTGATGGATTTATAAAATAAAGTATTTTACTTTTTTATGCTTGGAGCATCATACAACACTTCACAACATCTCCAAATGAACTGTTTGAAGAGCAGAGATGCCCGTTGGTTGTAAAAATCCATTAGGTTGATAATTATATTTCATTATTATAATATACAATGTGTGATGATTAAGTTATAATAGTATAGGTTAATAGAATACCAAATTATGAGATAAATAGGTATAAATTAAAATTTTAGTAGAGAGAGCAGAGGTATAGAGATAAAGAGTATATGTAAAATTGTAATAGAGTATTTATATATGAATAAATAGATATTTTAAGAAATGTGTTGTTTATGGATTATTTTCATAAAATATAAACTATTTCAAATCCCATGATTGTATAACTCTAATCAGTAATATAAATAATTCTTGCCAATACTAACTCCTACACAACACCATTGCTAACTCAAGTGTCTTAAACCCATCTAAATTTATACAAAGTATTATATTTTATGTAAATAAAATTACATTTTTTTTCAATGATATGATTAGAACATACACAACAACCCAATCACAATCTTAAATTTGCCTAAAAATATGCATTGTTACAATATCATTTTGTTCATGGATGTGATTCAGTCCTTCAGATTTCTCCTCAAACTTGTGTACTCCTAGATATTTTAACTTAATTTATATTTAGTTAATATAAACAAATGAAAAATATTTAATTTCAAACTATGAAATATAGATCATTAATCATACAAATATAAATTCTAAAGAGAGGTTGATTTCATACTATTTTAGAGTTAAGTAAACAAAGAGGTAAGAAAAGGCACATAGCTAATTATTTTATTTATACTACCCACTATCTACTTTATTGATATGTAAAGTGTTTTGTATCATCTTGAAAGCTGATCAAATAAGGAAATAGACCCTTATAATGTCTCAGATACAACAGGCAAAGCTTAGACATCTAAAGTGACTGGTGCAATCCTCTATCTATTGATATTATTTTTGTAAATTTTTCTAATTTGTGTTGACTTAGATTTTTGTGTCTACATTTGTAGATGTTTTTTGTGTGATTTCTTGTCTTTGGTCTTATGCACAAATCCAAATTTTACTTATTTTTTCCGTAAACCCCAAGTTTCATTTTTAACACAAAATTACTTTGAAAAAAATGGTTATAAAGATGCATTGGACAACCCCAACCACTCCTTACTAATGGATTTAGTGTTATCTATGTTGCTAAACTATAAATAGCACTAAAATAACACATATTTATCCCACCTAAGGTGTGTGTTCTCAATTATGATACATTATAATGTAATTCAATGCTTTGGTTTTTAATACTTTCTAACATGTAGCTTTGACCTATGCTTTTATATTCATACTTGGCTTTAGGGTTGTTCCTTTGAGGGTTTTTGGATGTGTGTGATTTGGTGGTATATCTCAAGTGAGTAATACCTTAGGATTGATTCATATTTATAGATGAATCTTTGATATTTCACCCCATAACTTACATATGAAACATATATATGACAACCCAAGGGAGACATTTAAATTTTAAAAGTAACTATTTGGGACTCCTAGACACTAATGACAAAAAAAGACACATGTGACAAATCGAAACCATCTGACTATTTTTATCAATATTCATGGAGGTAAAAATAATGATTTTGAATATGATGGCAGTCTTATTATGATTATTAAGTGTTCTACCATATAATAGGGAGATTTTGAATATGTGTACTAATAAAATTAGTTTTCCAAGACAATAAGTGAATAAACAGATAGAAATATGTGTGAAAAATTCAAATGTGTGCGCACATGTCCAGGTATGTTAAGATATGTCAAAAAAAATTCTCAGTGTCTAATACCAAAATTATGTGTCTACACCAACAAGTATCTTTATGTAGTTGTTTTACAATAATTTTGATTATTCTTAACCCTAATAAGATACATATTGTGTGTATTAATCCATATTATTATTTTTACAATGAAGCATAAATCCAAAAGTAAAATATTGAAATTGATCTAGCACTATAACTCAATAAATATAGAAATTAAAATAAAGGATAATATACTTAATGGTTTAGTATATTTTGAAAGACTAGGACTATAGGTAGATGTTAAGATAGGTAGCAAACATGGCTAGGGAATATTAGATCAATATTTGTATCTTTGTGTGTGACTAGATAGTAATGGAAACCTCAAGTCAGTATTGTCAATTTCTATGTTCTAAATCAGACGGTTTTCTCTCAATATTTTTGCCTCTCTATTTGGATACAAGAATGTGCACCTATTTTTCCTTCAGCTATGTGTGTAATCATTAGTTCTAATGGTGTGTGAAAATCCTAGAGATTTATCTCTTTCACTTGAATCCCCAAGTATAATTTCAATGATATATTTTTACTTAAAATGACATAGGAAAGTTAGGTTGAGATGAACCCAACCACTCCAAATTGAATGGTTTAGTGTTGCCTACATACCAAATAATCCAAAGAGGGAAGTCAAGTTACATGTAATTCTTCCTATTATGTGAATATGTTCAATAATTCTCATTTAATAAATTCAACCTATAATCTAACCTGATACTTAGAAATTGAAAATGTTGGCTTGGATCTTGAGTGCTTCAAACTTAGTTAAGACTTGCTCCTAGTGACTAGTTGCTAAATTGGGAAGAATAGGTCAATCTTCTTGTATGTGCAAGTGTTTTAGTATGATTGGTAAGTGATATATATATATATATATATATATATATATATATATATATATATATATATATATATATATATATAAAATAGGTTTATACCTATTTTATATTTATATAATAATTTTTAGGTATTTTATCACACCATTGACATGTGAAACATATGAGATGGCCCATAGGAATGATTTAAATTTTAAATGTGACCATTGCTTAGCATATGATGAAACCTTCAAACTCAAATGATATGTTCTTGGTCTCATGTTATTTTATATGAGATAAGAACACTATTTTTATCATTTGTAAATTTCTAAGTATGATAATCAACTAATTTTACATAGACTATGGGAATTATTGTAGGTGAGTGATAGCAACTTTGAAAGGTTAGACCCATATAAGTCACGTGGATGTAAAATAATTGTGAATGAGAGTCATGTATGTATGAACAAGTCATGTAGGATGAAGGTAGGTAAAAATTGACATTTTTAAATATCAATCACCAGATTTTACTATCTATAAAAACTATCTATAGATGATATTCATGGATTATATATAACATTAGTCTTATACACTTGGAAAACTTATATCTTGATTATTCCTCTCATTTATCTATCTTCTACCCCTTGGAATATATAATGGTATAAATAATCTTATATTGATGACCTAGACCTTTTATCTTGTCCAAAATTCTTAAAAAATGTGTATCTTATGTCCCTACAAGTTTTGAGCCCATACATATTTTCTAACTTCCATGACATAAGTGTCAACCCCAAACCCATGCATTGACACTTGTTTCCTAACCTAATTTAGGCATCTAATTCCCTAAATTCATATAATTTTGAAATTAAACATATACTAGTGGTCATCCTAAGTACTTTAATGTGAGACATTTCCTGATAGGAGTGGTATGTATTCACAATCACTCCTTATTCATTCCTCACCTACAACCTAGCATATATCAAGGTAATTACAACCTAGCATAGATCAAGGTAACTTATCAAAGAATTTAATCAAACACTTGATAAATTAAAGATTCCTTATTTTATCATATTTTCATATTAATCATAGGCACATCACATACATATTTTGAAGTACTAAAAGATCCGCCAAATATCCTAATTTTCCAAGTTACAAGTTAGGTCACTATTGTACTTACTTTCCACATATTGCATGATTCACACACAAAATAACATGTATGTGATAAATACATCATTATGAGGCTCTATTTGGAGTATTATCTATGTAAGCAGTACTCATTGATAGAGGGGTATTTGGGGTCAGCTCGATACCATGTACCAATTAACCATTTTTTCTAAGGTCACTATGAAGATGAAGAGCTAGGGTTTCATAATTTAATAAGGAGTGATAATCCTTAACCTATATATAAATGCACCAAAGTGAAGGTGAAGACAAAACCATAAACATATAGGTGGTCACATCCTTTTCTAATAGGTATTCTATATAGGATACTTACATCTAGTTTTAATAATAGCATCGACACAATTTTCCAACGCAGATGCAAGTATCCATAACTCTAGAGGCACTCCATCCATAACTTGAAAACTATTCTAGAATCCTCTTCCAATTTACTTCCTGCCTATTTTAGATCCAAAACTATATTAGCATTAGAACTAGCTAAGTATATTATTTATTTATCATTTATATATCTAGCACAGTTATGTTGACATGCATTTTATCATGTGCCTAATGTCTGGGCTCATCTCATGACTCACATCTCTTAAAATGAGATCCTAAAGAATATCCCCAATTTTTATATTTACTTGGGCTAGGTGCACTATTATTCACTCAGTGGCTCATTGTGACCATTCCATTTCAAGAGGCCTTTGCTAGTTCAAATCCTTCAAATTTCAAGCTTCATTTTAGTGAGTTTTGGGTACTTGAATAATTTAAAATGAGATTGTTAGTTTGTTTTTTTATTTGGTTAGGTTTTGTGTGGGCATTGAAAATAAACCAATAAGCATTTAATGTCATTTTGACCAATTTCAAATCAATAGTTTAGAGTTTCATTCAATGTGTAGTTTCAATTGATTTTGGTGTATTCATTCCATTTTTTTAAAATTCAATAATATAATAGTATAATTGAAAATATATTTAAGTATTTTAGATAAACATGAGTAGAAAATTGCATACATTTAAAAGCTAGACTAACAATTGATAAAGAAAATAAAAAATAAAAGGGAAAAGAGACAAAAGGTCTAGAGTCAAATGAAACCAAATATGGAACCATTCAATCAGATGTAACCCATTAACTGATCCCCATCTATCCAACCTTCACACAAGCATAATGGGGACCAATGCTAGAATCTAAGGGATAGAAATCCAAGAGGAGAGATAACTCCACCACCACATTTCATGAGCAAGTAGATGAAAATCAAATATTCCATAACTTATATTGAATAAAAACATTTCTTGATAGCACAAATATAGTTTTACAATCGATTATCTGAGCACACAATTTGGGTAGAATCTCCCTAGGGAAACAAGAGGGAGAAAGAAAATAAAAGCAAAATCTAGAAAGATGACTAGTCCACAATACCTTTGTAGAGAAAGAATCAGCCAACCCATTTGCAATGAGATCTATCCAATAAATAGAGGTTGCAACTTCTAAAGGAGGGAGTTTTCACTCTAAAATGCCCAACTACCACCATCAATGCCCCAGCTACCTCTTTTTTCCTCCAAATTTTCCACTTTTATTATTCTAATCTTGCATAAGAATAAAAAATAATTTAAGACTTATAATTAAAATAAATGAACAATAAATTATAGACTAAAATGTGAACAAGTTTTCAACAAGGCATAGTTAGTAAAAATTGAAGACATTATTGCATCTATGTTGGAACCAAATTTTTGTAAATGTAAATGGTTAAAATTTTTGACACATATATAAAAATTTATGCTCAAAAAATGAATGACAAATTGAAAATATCCCCTCCTAGACCTATTCAATATTTTGGAAGGCATATGGGTTATATTTTAATGTTATTATTCACACTTAAATTATCCAGTTCTAATGGGGATTTCAAAGCTTGAATAGAACTATCATGTGTTTCCCAAACCAAATCAAAGGTTTTTGAATTATTTCACATGTTTTTTGGTGGTAAAAAATAACCTCTTGGGGGATTTGACCCAATTAGGGTCTAGAACCCCAATTATGTCTCCAAGTATCTACTTACATTTATTCATGTTTTGATCAAGGTTTAGGGGGGCTAAATTCTTGATGAGGCCTAGTTATGGTTTTGATGGGTAAAAACCCTGATTTTAATAGATTTGGCATGAATCCCCTAGTGTAGACTTATTTAGGGATTTGATCCTTGATTAGGTATATAAGGAGCCTCGCAACTCCATGAGAACTATTAGGGGAAAAACCTTGACTACCATTAAAACCACCCAAAACCTAATCCTAAGACCTAATCATGACATAAGTCCTGATTGACACTATGTGACTACCTTGACAAACCCATGACCTAATTAGTATTTTACTCCTAAAACACACTAATGCACTCACCTTGGAACCTTGAT
The DNA here is from genome assembly GCA_037957365.1 of Torreya grandis. Lineage (NCBI taxonomy): Eukaryota > Viridiplantae > Streptophyta > Pinopsida > Cupressales > Taxaceae > Torreya > Torreya grandis. Next base: position 346,367 of record JARHVA010003443.1, read on the forward strand.
CATAAAACACACTAATGGACTCACCGTGGAACCTTGATCACCTAGTCAAGCTATAAAGCCTGACTAGAACTAGACATCCCCTCCTAATGGACCACTAGACCTACTCAGAGTTTTAACTCCAATCAACACTAGACTTGATAAATTAAAAATTTGATAGACCTACTTAGATTAAAAATTTTGATTACAATTGAGCCCAAAATAGAATAAAACAAAAGGAACTCTAAACCTATTCAAGATTTCAAAGCTCAATTAGGTCTAGGGCCTTAACCAATTCAAAAATAAGTCTAAATGGTTTAGGAAAATCTCAATCATAACTAGGACAAGCCAAAATGAAAATAATACCTAAATAGATAAAACTACAATTTTTTCACTTGGATAAGCAAGATTTTTCAAGTACAAAATGGTGGCCTAGAAGTTGTTTTAGGAGGAAGTGTCGAACATGAAAATTAATTGAATGAGCTTGGTAAACATGATGAAATAGGTTATAGAGGCCAAGACTAAATGTAAACTAAAGTTACACTTTAGGTAAATCTAAGAAACCTAATTAAGTCAGAGGACACCCATGCTAGAGACCCAGCAAGTGGGATAAGTGTCCCAAAAATGTATTTTCACTCAAAGAGAAAAACATGAAACTTATCTAGATAAAGTAGGTAGATAGGATGAGATGGGTATCAAAGGCCTAATAGGTGTGAAAAATAAAGTGACCCCCACATAGTAGCTACAAGGTGTTGAAAGATAAAATAGGCAAAAATGCCAAGTGGGTAGCGTAGACACCCCATTTTGATCACATATATGTCTAAACTAGACTTCAGATTGATTTCTACCAAACTATGAAAATTAATCCTAGAAATCATTGAAATTCCCAAATTCATCCACACATCATACATAAATTCCTATAATCATGTTGAGGGATCCTTATTTTTTGTATTACCTTATATGCAGCAATAACCTCCCACAGACTCATCCCTAATCAGGTTATAACCAATCAAATTGATGTTTGTGACCAATTGAGTGGGGCACTTAACCAAATTTTAGAAAATATCAATATACTAATAAAATTTAATTTATTTATTAAACCCAATTAAGTGTTTAATTAATTAATCCATGTGTAATTCATAAATATCTAAAATTTTAAATTCAAAAATGTAAAATTTCAAGCCTCTCCATCATTACTTTTGTGAGTTGTCAAACACTCACAAAATATCTAATAAATATCTAGATTTATGATTCATGTTTATTAATTGAAGAATATTAATTAAATTTTTTACTCAAGCTCCACCACACATATCATTTCTTACCAAAGGCCATAATGGATTTTCCTAACTTATTAATACAGGGGTCAAAGCCATTATTTAAACAAGTTCTCAAGCCAAAGTTATAATGCTAAATTGTTAAGAGAAAGCTTCACATGTCAAGACAAGCCAAAGATGGATAAGATGAGGTGTTTCCCATAAGGAAAAGACATAAAACAAAAGAGTCCATTGCACACAAAATCCAAGAAAGCCAACTACCCAACAAGCAAATTTTGAGCTACAAGAAGGGTAAAAGGAAATTTCTCTTTTGTTTTATAGTTGTGTTTCATTTTTTTCTTGTTATTTATTCTCCCCCAAGTATCTAGGCTTGGGAATTCTTTTTTTATGCTTATTTTTTATGTTTTTTTTACTAAAAAGTGAATAATATAATCCCTTGGATTCCTTGATACATAATGGCATGTCTAATGGGACCACACCCCCCATAAACACTAAGGGAGTAATATTAGACCTTTTAAAATCTAATAAATGTTCACTTACATCTTTAGTTTTTAGATTTTTTACCTTAAAATTCTATTTTCCTATGTATTTCTATCAACTTTTTTATTTAATAAATGGTGATTACATCACTCGACTTCTCAATTGTATTGCTCAATTATTTATTAATTTATAAGAAAACTCTCTTATGACTATGCCACTCAACTACACAACTATATCACTTGAATATTCATTAGTTTGAAATAAAAACCTCTTATAAACATCATCTAGTAATTATTACATCTCCAAACAACATTTCCATTGACCAATAATGTCATCATCACCTAGCATCTTTTCTATTGCTAGATATCATCTATCATCACCTGTCAATATTACCATCACTTGATAGTTTTTTACATAGATCGATAGCTTCTACAATCACCCACTAGTGTTATCATCACTTGATAGATTATACCATATATTTAAATCTTACATAATCACTTAATAGCTTCTAATGTTGTCTGACAGCTTCTACCATCAACTGATAGGATCACTATCAATCAATAACATCACCATCAATCGACAGCATCAGCAGCAACCGATAGCCTCATTGTTGACTAAAAATGTCACCATCGATTGACAAAATCATATTCAAATGATGGAATCACCATAAAATGATAACATCACCCTCGATCGATAGCATCATTATTGACTAATAGCATCAACATTGACTGATAACATCACCATCGATCGATAGCTTTTTCATTGTGTCAAAAACATGAGAGATTTAAAAGTAAAAGTTTTTTTTGGACAAAGCATTTTAAGTAAACAAAATTGAATCCCTAACCTTTCTTGTAGGAAACTAAGTCAAAATTAGAATTTTTAATCACTTTAAAAATCATTCACACTTGTATTTTTGGTGCTTAAAATTTACTTAACAACTTTCCTTTTTGCTTTTCAAAGTTACAAGTTCAAACACTCAAAAGGTCCAAACTTCACTTCACATTTCATTTAGTTCTCTAAAAATAACAAAAACATTATATTAGTGATATTTTTCTTTTTTAATTTTTACAAAAGTACTTAGTTTATTTTCCTAGATTAGTTTCTTTTTAGCAAAACTTCACGTGTATGATCTCCCCCCATCCCCTTTAGGGAACTTGGGTGATCAAAAGTGCATCAATTTTACTTATTTTTTTAAATCTCAAAAGTGAATAAAAGTCATGTATGGTCTCCCAAATCTCTAAGTGACTTGGGTGACTCCAAAATGACCATAAAGTTCTTCCATTTTAATTTATTTCTTTTTCAATATTGGTTTGTGAGTGGGAGTTCATAGCCTCCTCACGAGTTCTTTAAGAGGACTTTGACTTGGATTTTCATCTCCCAAAATTTTTTCAACCTCATTTCATGATGGGGTATACAAATTAAATAAGTTGTTGGATGGGATAATGGTGAGTGGTTAACCTGACCAATCTAATAGGTACTCAGATCTTGCACATACTAGACATTAGAATTCACTAATAAGTATATGGATGAATTCACTATGCAAAAAACTAAACCATTTCATAAAAAGATATGTGGTAACCATCCAATTGAAGTGTTAATCCCTCATGTTAGCCACACATGTGGAACATATAAATGTTCAAAAATTGTAGATGATCAACCCCACTTGTTGTAAAATATCTATCACATCTTTGGCACTCTAAGTTCATGCCATGTATTAATGATTGAAAGATAGAGGGGGCTTAAAAAATCTACCTACACGGACTCTTACTTTTTTATATTAACAATTAATTCATTTTGATCATTAGTATATTGGTTGAAATTTTGGTGGATACTATGCAACCTCATCAATTTTTAGGGTAGGACATGCACTTAGGAGATTTTCTTATTATTTTACTTACATTGGTTTTAGGGTCTAAAATTTTTTTTAGTGTTAAAACTGCAACTAAAACAATTCATTCTAGATAGAACACATGTTATTTACACCACTTTGATTTAAGAAGTGTTACATTGCTGAAATTATTCCAAGCATTTGCCTTGGATATTTCTAAAACCACCTTTTGTACTCTTGTTCAAAAAGGCATTATTATGTTACCAATTTTGTTCCAAGACATTTACCTTCATTTGAAACCTAGTCTAAAAGTCATTTGTGTACCTTTATTCAATGTGTCATTATTTTACATGTTTGAGTCTAGACCATTATTAATTAAAAAATCCAAGTCTTTCAAAATCTCATTCAAAATCTATCTTTCGAAGTTCATATCTAAAACAATTGGTTTATGCTTGATTCTTGTTTATAACTTGGGATTGAGTGGTTCACCTTTCTATCTTTAGATTGTGCATCTTGGATGAATTTTTTATTTTATTTTTAAAGACCTTTGCCTAGAGACCAAGTTTCATTTTACCACTTCTTACCTTGATTCCATGTTTCTATTTTAACCAAGTGTGTCATTTATTTCAAATCAATATTTTTAGACTTGAGAGTTTTTCAAATTCACATGCCTAGCATGATTTATGTGCCAAGACCTATTTCATGTGCCTATATAGATTTTTTTTTCAAATGCCTATCCTAAGTTTGTTTGTGTCATGACCTATTTCATATACTTAGATCAAATTTATTTTTAAAGACCTAGTTCAAGTTTCTTTTCAATTCCAATTACACACTTATAGCTAGACCAATTCCAAGTTCCATGTCCAAATTGACCATGTTCAAAACCATACCTTTTCTCAACATCAAGTATTTCAACCAACTTGTATAGTCTTGCCAAATTAAGGTTTATTTTTGAACCCATATTGTAATCTAATTATAGCCATTTTTTATCCCATTTAGGTCTTGACTATCAAATCCCTTTCATTACTTAGACTTAAACCATGACAAACAAACCCATGCCAATTATCGAGACCAAGTTTGTTCTTCTTTGGGCTAGTTTCTTATCAAGTGCCAAGACTTCCCTCTTTTGGATAATTGCTAATTGCTAAAGGACACCATTCTAATTATCATATGCCAAGACCACCCTTTTTTATACCAATTAAGGTACCAAGTTTTCCCTTTCAAGGATAATTTCTCTGATAATGGTACATAATCCCCTACTTATGTTGATAATCCTACTTCGGCCTAAATTAACAACCAAAATCCATAATGCCCAAGGATTATCATTATAGGCCCTCCTATTTTGCCCTATGTTATCAAACAAGCTCTTTAGTGTGAAGGATTACCATTCTAGGCCTTCTTCCCTTATCTTGTGTTAGCAACTAAGCTCCACAACACCTAATGATTACTATTCTAGGCCCTCCTCCTTTGGCCTGCATTAGCAACCAAGATCTATAGTGCCCAATAATTACCATACCAGGCCCTCTTCCTTTAGCTTGTGTTATCAACCAATTTCCATAGTGCCTAAGGATTACCATTTTAGTCTGTCTTCTTTTGGCCTATATTACCAACTAAGCTCTGCAACACCTAAGGATTACCATTATAGGCCCTCCTCCTTTGGCATGTATTAAAAACCAAGATTTTTAATGATCAAGGATTACCATTATAGCCCTCCTACTTTGGCATTTTTTGTTAACCAAGCTCTTAAAAACCCAAGGATTACCATTTTAGGTCTTCCTCCTTTTTTCCTGTGATAGCAACCAACCTCCATAACACCCAAGGATTACCATTCTAGGCCCTCCTCTTTTAGCCTGAGTTAGCAACCAATATCTACAATGTCAAAAGATTACCATTCCATACCCTTCCCCCTTTTATTCCAAGTTTGGTAGCTCATTATCTCAAAAAGGTTTCATAATTTCAACTAGATGTATCACAATTACCATCCTAGACCAACATCTAGTATTTATTGAGCCCATATTTGATGAACTTATTTACAAAGATCCCATTATTCAACCATGGATCATTACTCATCCATTTCAAAACTTTCCCCACTTTATAAAATTCAATCCAAAGGTGAGTGAGATACAATAAACTCTATCATTACCTATCCAAGAGCCATCATTTAAAGACCAATATGTGTCCAAATCTAAGATTTTGTAACCAAGTGTAAGCCAAAGTTAAGACAACTAGTCAATCTTTGATGTTTTTGTTGAAACATTTATTTGTGATGAGTTAACCTATGTTGAGTCACCCTTTGACCATTACCCTATCTTTAAAGATCTTCACTTTGACAAGACAAGCTTTTTGGAGTTTCTTGTTGACCAATTCCATTTTGTTGAGGAGTCTCACTTTGACAAGCCAGTCCTTGTTGAGTCACCCTTCAACCATTGTCATATCTTTTAGGATCTTCACTTGTACAAGCCAATATTTATGGAGTTGCATGTAGACCATTCTCTTATCTTTAATAAACCTCACTTTGAAAAGCTCGTCATTACTAAACAAATAAAGATAAGGTCTCACTTTGACAAACTAGTTTTAACTGAGTCACCCTTTGACCATTTCCCTATCTTTGAGGAACCTCACTTTGACAATCCAATCTCTATGGAGTCATCTCTTGACCATTGCCCTATATTTGAAGCATCTCACTTTGATAAGCTAGTATTTGTTGAACCCTTCTTAGATGAGCCTATTTTTTATTAGCCCATTATTCAACCACAAGCCATTACTCATCTAACAACAAAATTTAACATAACATTTTTTCCACCACACTATAATAATAAACATTAAAGTCAGGTTCTCTTTTAAAATAATGTTAGATTTAGCATTAGAAGTAGAATCAATGTCAATCTCAACATCAGATTTAGAGTCTCTTGAGTTAGACTAAACTTAAGAATCAGAATATATTAGTGTATGTTAAAACATTGGTTACACACTCCTTGCAGATTAGTTTGAATATATTTTTTATCCTTCCACAATTTTATAGGATGTTTACTTCAACATAGACATAAGCTATCCTAGTATCTTGTACAAGAATTGTGTTTCCTCTTACCATTCCATATTCATTGATATTGTTAATAAACTTAGCTATTATATTGACATTCCACCTCTAATGAGTGTCAATTTGGACCAACATGATCACATATTATTGAACTACATCCATGATGGCATATCAGTTGTAGAATATCAAGGGGACCAAGACCACATTCATGTATAAGAAGATTTCCTATTGAAACCTTTTTAGAGGTGCTACAGGGAAATCGAATTCCAAATTTATCTTATTGTAGATTTTTCAATGATGTCTCCAAGGTGTCCAAGGATGTTGATGAGGTGTCATATATGTTAGAACGATAATGATAAACTGTGCTTTAATGTACTTTAGTGTTCTTGCATGTTTTTTCAGTGTTTGACTTAATGAGGTAGTTGATGGATGTTATTGATTGTGTGGTCATGTTGTAGAGACCCTGTGTGGTGTTAAGAGTTATTGGATTACTTTTTTAAGTGAAATGAATTCATAAAAGTACTCATATGAATGTTTAGGTTCTCTTAGTCATCTTGGTAGATAAAATTCAGTAGGCAGACTGATGACATAAGCATTCACACATGTAAAGGTATCAGAAGAATTTTGGTATATGGATGGATTTATATATGAGAGTATATCATGTGGTCCAATTTTTAGGTCTTGACATTATGTATAACAAAATTTATGGTAGTGAAAAGTTGGTCTCTCAAGTAGATTTCACTAGTTTCCATACTTAGCCAAATATGCAATATCAAAAGATCTACTGTGCATGTTAAATCATACATATGGAGATATAATGTCAATCATGAATTAAATAAGTTAAAGTGTCCTAATATTTAATTTTATGGTGACATGTGTCACAATCATGGTGAATTGGTAGCAGATCAATAGTAAGTGTCTTATCATGCAAATCAAAGATCAACAACATACATTCAACTATGCAGATGGAGATCAATGGTTCGAATCAAGTTAATAATTAAATAATATTAGAATTAATATAGGGTATAAAATTTTTGTAATATAATTAACTAAATGGAGACTGACAGCAAGGTACACAGAAGGCACATGGAGATGCCAAGTGTCAAAATCTCAGAAGCTCATTTCAAAGATCAATTGCCAACATTGAAATTCAAGGCTAGGAGACTCCTGAGGAGATTGATAGAATTAATTTGGTAAATTTTATAGGGTTAATGTTATGAATACATGTGCTAAAATATTTTTCATTAAATAGTGACCATTGGAATTTTAATTTTTAAATTAACAAAGGAAAACTAGTGTTGATTGTTTTGCTTATATCTTGAGCATATGGAGGAATTTGTTGATGGAGTAAAACTAAAAATTATAAATGACTCCAAGGGGAATATATAAAAATTAATTAAATTTTTTTAATATCTATATAATTTTATTTATTGAGATCCAAATTTTACTTTTGGTTTGACCATCTTCAAGTGACCCAAAAAGGATGTTTGTGTTTGTATTGATGGTGTTTTGATGTTTAAAGGTGAATTATCAATTAGAGACTATTTTAGACTCTATGAGGACCATATTTATATATTTTATAGGTTTTACCAATCCATATTTAGTATGAAAAAATTCTTAAAAGTTGACTATTTGTTTGTTCATGATGTTTCTATGTAAAAGGCCATGGTTGAGTAGGTTTTGCATATGTAAAGGAGTGTAGTGATGGATGTAATTACTTTAAGGTGTCTTAAGTGTCATGTGGAGTAGAAATATTCATTTTTAAGTGTTCTTGTGTTACTAATTTTCTTGGTAAATTTATAAAAGGGTGAAAACGTCTCCATGAGACCTATAAGGGCTACTAAGGCCTAATTAAAAGGTGTAACTACTTAAGGGTGACCCATGGATGCTTAAGGGTGACCCATGGATGCTATGGTATACCTATGAGGGTGGTATTGAGATATTTATTAGTTTGATATAAGACTTAAAGGTTAATTCAAGTCTTATGGTTGGCCAAGAAGATGCAAATCATGAATATTCTATAAAGAGTAAAATCAAAGGTGATGGTTTCTAGAGTTGAGATGAGAAAGATAGAGAAGTGTGAGTGTGCCTAGTGGATGGATTGAAGAGAAGATCAGGTTGAGGATTGTGTACATGACCTATAGGTCATAATTATCAATTAATAATAGATTTTTTTAGGTTTTATTATTGAGTATGTGTGAAGTAGGGTGAAGTGATCCAAAAGGTGGTTTTGGATGCATTGAGAGGGTATGAAGGCTAGAGAAAGTGTGTAGGGTAGAAGAGAGATAATATTAATAATATCTCAATTATATTGGTAGTAAATCAGAGGTCAATATATTTTCATATCATAGGTTTTGTTGGTGCTCAACATCTAGGGCAAGAGGTGCTTGTCCATCCTTCAGGGCTCTTGCTCCTTGTGAAGTGGGTGCTTCACTAAATTTTCATTTTTGTAATCAACTTAAAGGATAAGTAATATATGTGTTTTTAGGATTGAGAGTGGGTTTTATCCCCCATGAGTTTTTCCCACATAATCCTTATGTTTTGTGCTTAATCTTTCCATATCTTTCTTGTTCATTATTATGAATGATGTATACGCTTCATGAATGTATGTGTTGAATGATCAAGGGTTTTAAGAGTTTGGAATTGGATTGAATATCTTGAATCACTAAATCAAACCACCCTTAGTGATTTTACCTCTAATAATTAGTATCAGAGTAGGATCTTCTTTTCAATTTTAACCACTTGAAGGTGATCTAAGGTATAATGGTTGGTCAACATGTGTAAGGTGGTTTATCTTATAAGCAAGCACTAATGTTCAATGGGTCAAATTATGATTTTTAGAGTGAAAAGATGAATACCTACATCATTTCCATAGGGTTTGACATTTGGTAATCTATTGTGGATGGATATTCAACCCCATTACTCTTCTAACTATTATTTTAGACAAGATGTTATGTGAGATCAATTCTAAGGCAATGAATGCCATCACTTATGGTCTTTCAAAGACTAAGTTCACCAAGGTAATCCATTGTAAATCTACCAAAGAGATATGGAATAAATTTCAAATAATTTATGAAGAGGATTCAAAGGTTAACTTGGCTAAGTTGCAGACTCACCAAAGATAATTTTGAGAGTCTCAAGATGAAGGAAGAGGGTTTAGTGACATCATATCTATAGAGATTTGATGATATTGTGAACATCACTAGAGGTCTTGGAGAGGATCTTGAATAATCTATTATTATTCAAATGGTATTAAGGTTTCTTACCCTCACATTTGATTCAAAGGCCTCCACCATAGAACATTGTCATGATATCAAAAAGATTAAGATGGATGAAATGCATGGTATTCTCATAGCCTATGAGATGAGAATCAATGAAGAGAAACCACCAAAGAAAGAAGTTGTATTTAAGGTATAAAATAAGCCAAAGAAGAAGTTCCAAGGTAAGAAACTCAATGAGGATTACATATCTAATATTGATGATGATGAACTAATTGCTTTGTTTACAAGGAAATTGAAAATAGGTATAGGCAAGTATAAGGGTAAACTACCCTTTAAATGTTTTAATTGTGGAGAATTATGACACTTTACTAACAAGTGCCCTCCTAAACATAAAAATAGTGATGATGATGAGCATGGTCAAGGCCAAGATGAAGGAAAGAATACATTTAGGTCTGATAAGAGAAAAAAAGATTCAGAAAGTATGATAACAAGAATAAGTCCTTCAAGGACAAGAATGTTAGGATCTTATAGATACAATTGATTACTTTTATGTAAGCAACTAAAGATGGAATTAAACTAGAATAATAAGTAACTAGAAATCAGAATCAACAAAGAATAAGAGATATAAGAAACAATGAAAACTTGTATTAAACTCTTCTAGAAGGAAATACAATTGAAAAAATCTCTCTTTCTTCCACACCTCTTAGATGTACAGATCTCTTTCCCTCAAGATTTCTCTCTCACAATTACAAACACAATTCAGCTACTTAAATTGTCTACCCTTTTTCTCATACATCTCTACAAGCTATGAAGATCTATCCCTATTATATAGAATTAGGGATCATGAGCTATGCATTCTCCACCATTAGATACACATCTTAATCAAAGGTTCAAATCAGTCCTGCCAAAAATAGAAACATAGACTCAATACTAACAGTTAAACTTATCATGCAAACAATCTATTCATCCATGAAAATAGACTTCTCAAATGCACAAGTGATCGACGTCGGTCCCTATCTACCTGTATATGACCGATGTCAGCTGATCCATAACTGACGTCAGTAGCTTCCAATCGATCCCTAACTGATGTTAGTCAATCATGATCGATGATGGTGACTGTGTAGTCCAGCAACCTCTACATTTGCTCATATGGTGTAGCTTTTAGCTCCACACCTCAACAATCTCCCACTTGAAGATAAACATCTGCACCTATACCTATACAGCAACATCCTCTAGCTTATTTCTCCATCTTCAAGCTCAATCTTGAAGACCAACAAAAGTTGAATGAAGATTCAACTTCTCCTTTGTTATCGGCTTTGTTAACATATTAGAAGGGTTCTTATCTGTATGGATCTTTTCTAGCTTCAACTCACCATCCTCCAATACCTGTCTTATGAAGTGGTACCTAAGCTGTATATGTTTGGTTCTTAAATGAAAGGCTGAATTCTTTGCCAAATGAATTACACTTTGACTATCACTGTATAATTTGTATCTCTCTTGCTCCTTTCCCAACTCTTCCATGAATCGAGTCATCCATATCATCTCCTTGCTAGCCTCTATGATTTTAATGTATTCTACCTCTATAGTAGACAAGGCAACAACCTTCTGCAACTTTGAAATTCAGCTAACCACCGTTCCACCAACAGTGAACACATAACCTGTGGTGCTTCTCCTGCCATCCAAGTCACATGCCATATCCACATCTACATACCCATGTAGAGAAGTGTTTGACCCTCCATAGCATAAATGTCTACTGTTGGTCCCTCTTAGATATCTAAGAATCCATTGAACTGCTTTCCAGTGTTCCTTCCCTGGATTGGCCATGAACTTGCTAACAACTCTCACTGCTTGGGCAATATCAGGTCTAGTACATACCATTACATACATCAAGCTCCCAACTGCGGAAGCATATGGAGCTCTACTCATGTACTCCACCTCATCATGTGATTTAAGACACTGTTCTTTGCTCAACTTGAAGTGTCCAGCCATAGGTGTGCTTACCAATTTTGCATCCTGCATATTGAACCTCTCCAACACCTTGTTCACATAATCCTCTTGAGACAAAATCAAACTGTGATTTTTCCTGTCTCTCTTGATACTCATGTTAAAGATTTTCTTTACTACTCCTAAATCCTTGATGGCAATTGTGTGAGCTAATTTTACCTTAAGCTCATTAATATCCTACATGTGTGAACCTGTAATAAGCATATCATTTACATACAGCAATAGGATAATATATCTACCATTATCTAATCTCTTAAAATAAACACAATGGTCAGATTGACATCTACTAAAGCCATGCTCTGTCATGAACCTGTCAAATCTCAAATACCATTGTCTTGGAGCTTGCTTAAGACCATATAAGCTTTTCTTCAACCTGCACACAAGTTTCTCCTTACCTTTGACCTCAAAACCTTCCGGTTGATCCATATATATTTTTTCATCCAAATCTCCATGAAGAAATGATGTCTTAACATCAAGCTGGTCAAGATGCAAATCCTCAATAGCAACTAAAGACAATACAGTCTGAATAGAAGTCATCTTTACTACAGGAGAAAAAAATTCACCAAAATCAATACGTAGTTTCTGTGCAAATCCCTTTACTACCAACCTGAACTTATGTCTCATTTGTCCATTCTCACCTTCCTTTAACCTATAAACCCATTTGTTTTTCAGTGCTCTCTATTTGGCTAGCAACTCAACCAAATCTCACATTTGGTTCTCTTTCAAGGAATCAATTTCCTCATTCATGCCAAGCTCCCATTGTTTCTAGGTTTCTACCTACATTACTTCATCAAAACTCTCTGGTTCTCCACTATCAATGAGCAACAAGTAGAATAATGAAGGAGAATATCAAATTGGAGGTTTACTTACCCTTTCTGACCTCCTCATGGGCATATGAGACTCATTCATTACTTGTTGTCTACCCAAATTCTCTGTCAGTGAATGATCTCAGTCATCTCTGGGTCTGTACCTGACCGACGTTGGTTCCACATGACCGACGTCAATTCTTGTGTGATCGACATTGATTACTGTCTGACTGATGTTGGTTCTTTTATGACCAACATCAATTCCTATTTGATCGACATCGGTGTCTGTGTTTTCCTGTAAGTGATTATTCTTTCCTATGAGCTCATTTTGGATCATCACCTCATCCAAATCAACATTGCCCTACTTAGAATTAGTCAGCTTCTTGAGTTGATCACTGTACATCACCTTCTCATTGAAAACAACATCACGGCTTTTAATAATTTTGTTAGTTCCTAGATTCCACAACTGAAATCCAAAATCTCTAAAGCCATAACCAATAAAAGTGCACCTCATAGATTTAGCATCCAGCTTCTTTCTATTTTCTTTATCAACGTGCACAAAAGCTTCAAAACCAAAAACTCTGAGAAATGAAAGATCTACCTTTTTACCTATCCAAGCCTCTTCTGGAATTCCACCATCTAGAGTAGTAGAGGGTCCTCTGTTAATCAAGTAAATTGTAGTATCTATAGCTTCTACACAAAACTATAAGGGCAAATCAACATGCAACCTCATACTCGTGTGCACGCTTCAATATTGTTCTATTCATCCTTTTAATAACTCCATTTTGCTGAGGTGTCCTTGGAACCATCCTTTTCCTACGTATTCCACTCATAGAACAGTAACTTTTGAATTTATTGCTGCAGTACTCACCACCATTGTTAGATCTAAGGCACTTCAATCTCAAACTTGTTTCATTCTCAACCAAAGCTTTCCATTTCTTAAATGTGTCAAAAACATCATATTTCTTCTTTATGCAATAAACCCATACCTTTCTTGTAGCATCATCAATGAAAGAAACATAATATTGTGATCCTCCAATAGAAGCTACCTGAGCTAGTCCCCACATGTCTATGTGAACAAGCTCTAACTTGTGCTTCTTCTTTGTTGACCCAATTTTGACAAATCTCACTCTCTTCTATTTTTTAAAAATATAATGCTCACAGAAATCTAGATCTATGCTTTTCAAATCTAAAAGCTTACCTTTTGACTTAAGAACAGTCATTCCCTTCTCACTCATGTGGCCAAGCCTACAATGCCATAACTTTACATCTACATTTGAAGTAGATAAAACAAAAGGAGAATAATCAATAATACAATTACATAAATAGAGAGTACCTAATCTCTTACCTCTGGCTAATACAAGTGCACCCTTGGAAACCTTCCAAGATTCAGCTGTGAGAGTTACTGTGCAACCCTCATCCCCCAACTTTTTTATAGAAATTAGATTCCTCTTCATAATGGGTACATGCATGACATCTTTCAACACCCATGTGTTGCCATTCTACAATTTTAGCTGCACTTTTTCTTTGCCAACAATTTTACAAGGCTCATCATCCCCTAAATAAACTATTCCAAAATCTCCCTGGACATAATCATTGAAAAAATCTCTATTTGAGGTTGCATGGAAAGAGGCACCAGAATCTAAAACCCAAGATTCTACTCTATTATCCAAAGAAAGTGTAAAAGCATCTTGTGCAACAATACCTACAACTTTTGCTTCTTCATTACCTTCATGCTATTTTTCTTCTTTAACCTTCAACCAGCAGTCTTTCTTTGCATGCCCTTTCTTTCCACAATTCTAGCAGGTTATTTTTCTTCTCTTTCTGGAATTGGATCTACTTCTCATCTTTGACTTAGACATTGATCTTCCTTGCTTGCACTTCTCTTTTTGCCTTCCCCTGCTTTCAATACTTAAAGCATTACCTGATGTTTCCTCTGTGCTTTTCCTATGAATTTCTTCATTCAATATTACACTAACAACATCATCTACTTTCAAGATATTTATAGCAGATGCAGTATTACTAACTGCCATTACCAAACTATGCCAACTTTTAGGTAAAGAGCATAAAATTAAGAGAGCCTTAATTTCATCATAAAAAACTATTTTGATTGAATTTAACTGATTTACTATTGCATGGAAATCATTACGATGACTAGATACAGATCCACCATCCTGCATTTGCAAATTAAATAATTGTTTCATAAGATATACATTATTCAAAGATGAGGGCTTTTCATATAAATTTGCCAAAGTATCCATTAACTCTATCATTGTCTTTTCCTGTGATAAGTTAAAAATCACTGAAGATGCCAGGCTTAACCTTATAGATCCCAGAGCCTTTCTATCAAGAGCATTTCATTCTTCATCTTGCATATCTGTGGGCTTGCTTGAAACCCCACCCAATGGTAAGTACAAATCTTTTTGATATAGATAATCTTCTATCTACATCCTCCATAATTGATAATTCTTGCCATTAAACTTCTCCATTCTTAGCTCACTTTCTTCTGCCATTGCTTTACTCCCACTCAATTAGAAACCCCTGTGAGTGACCTATAATCAACACACACTAACCCGATCTGATACAACCTATTAGTAAACCCAAGCTCTAATACCACTTGTTAGTGGTATCACTTGGTGATCCTAGCTCTGATACCACTTGTTAGGATCTTATAGATACAATTGATTACTTTTGTGTAAGCAACTAAACACGAAATTAAACCAGAATAATAAGTAACTAGAAATCAAAATCAGCAAAGAATAAGAGATACAAGAAACAATGAAAACTTGTATTAAACTCTTCCAAAAGGAAATACAATTGAAAAAATCTCTTTTTCTTCCACACCTCTCAGATGTATAGATCTCTTTCCTCAAGATTTCTCTCTCACAATTACAAACACAATTCAGCTACTTGAATTGTCTACCCTTTTTCTCATACATCTCTACAAGCTATGAAGATCTATCCCTATTATATAGAATTAGGGATCATGAGCTATGCATTATCCACCATTAGATACACCTATTAATCAAAGGTTCAAATTAGTCTTGCCAAAAATAGAAATGTGAACTCAATACTAACAGCTAAACTTATCATGCAAACAATCTGTTCATCCACAAAAATAGACTTTTAGAATGCATAGGTGACCGACGTCGGTCCCTGTTTGCCTGCATATGACCGATGTCGTCCGATCCATAACCAACATCGGTAGCTTCCAGTCGATCTCTGACCGATGTCAGTCGATCATGACTGATGACGGTGATTGTGTAGTCCAGCAACCTCTGCATTTGCTCATATGGTGTAGCTTTTAGCTCCACACCTCAACAAAGAAGAGTCTCTACACCAAAGAAGAATGTAGTACATTAGATGAAAGTGAAGGCAGTGACTCAGAGTATGATCATGAAGATGATGGTCTTATTGAAAATAAATTCCTCTTCATGTTAGAAGAAAGAAGTTGCTCATATAAAAAAGAGTCTACTTAGAGTGATATAGATAATAAAGAAGATAAGGAGGACTATGAGACTAAATTGAGGAACGCTCTTGAAGAACTAAAGATTGAGAATAAGATTAACAAGAAGATGAAGTCATAAATCAAGGAATTTGTGGATAAATTCAGTTTGTTTGAGGAAATAATTAATTAAGACAACAAGTATCATGAAGGTATAGTCAAGCATATTAGTTGTCAATTGGAAATCATGTCTACAAGCCTGAAAGATAAAGAAGATGAATGTTCAAGATATGTGATTTAAGTTGATCATTGAAAGCTAAGTTAGGGAAGACATCTAGTAAGGTGAATTTATTTATGAGATTTGAAAATAGCTCAAGTTATTTAGACAACATTTTAAATATTCAAAATCATGCTAGTGATATAACTAGAAATGGTTACAAAAAAGAACAAAAGATTTCAACTCAAGATAAGGTGAAGACTAATGTGAACAAGGACAATAAAACCTTCAAGTTCAAATATTAGTCATGAAATGAATATGTTGGTAGAATTAAGACAAATCATATTAGAAAACCAAAGGCCATTAGGCATGCCAAATTCAATGGTCATTATTACACTTGTAATCAATATGGTCATAAGGCTAGAGAATGTAGAAGACCTGTTAAGAATGAGTGGAATCATCAATCAAGTGGTGTGAGTGAGGTTGAGTGCTTCAATTGTCATGAAGTGGGACACATTTGAAAATAATTATCCAAATAAAGGCAATTTGAGTTTCCTTCAAGAAGAGGGCTTTGCTACAATTATGATAAGATTGGTCACATTGCTCAGTTCTACAAGCAAAGGTTATCAAGTCAAAACAAGTTCTTTCATGCTCCTACAGTGTAAGGAAGAAGGCTAGTTAACTCATGGAAACTAAAAGTGGAAAGTGTGAGTCATGATGATTATGCACATCCAAGTGGTTTGTTTGGTGTGGTGGAGAATGATATAGAGGTTAAATAGTGCCAACATATCTCATTATCTACTTATGTTGTGAATGAAGAGACCAAGCTGAAGGAGAAGACCAAGGTACTATTTGAGGCTAGTTTTGAGGTGTGTTTGGCTCCAAATGAACATCCTATTGTTATTAAGCATGTTTCATGTAAATAACATTAGTTATTAATGCCTAGTGATGAGGTTCCTTCTTCAATTGAAAATATATGTCTTAAATCTATGTTGTCTCCATTTGTCATCAATTCAATCTTAGAAGAGAAGGAGAATGTTGTAATGGATGAGCAAGTTATTTTCTTAAGCCTAAGAAGAAGAAGAAGAATCAGTCATATAGCTACAAGAGGATCAAGAAATTAATAGAGGAGATGTGGGAAACTCCTAGTTTCACATTATTCTAAGACATTATGGGTTAGGTTGTCTCTATATATGCTTCTTAGGAGACATATTTCATTTGTATAAGCAAGCATGTGTGTTCTTTTTGTTTCAGGGATTTTGGTCCTAAAGATGGAGTATGGAGATTTCTAGGTGTTTAATTAAGTATGGTGAGTTATCAATATGTTATATTTACATATAAAGGTGTGTTGACCTTGTTCTAGTGTGTTCCAAGTGGTTTCAAATCTTGAAGATCTTTTATGTGCCTTTTGAATAATTTTGAGTGCTCTTAGATTTCTTAGTTCTTACATGAATGGTTGTAGGTTAAAATCCATTTCAAGGATATATGGTTTCCCAAAGTACTCTAACATGAAAATTTGGTCTAGATGTGTGTTTTGTTGACCTCTAAGTGTGGAAAAAGTTTCAAAATTGGGCGTTGACCTAAAGATGGTGTGTTGATCAAGTTTGTCTTATAAATCTAGTGTTTTTACTCATGATGATAAGTTGTCTTCCCTAAGGATTTGAGGTCTAAGGCTAATTGATATGTTGAAATGGCTAAATGGGTTGTCAAAAATTAATTCATAATCATTTGAAAGTGTGTGGTGTCTTCCATGGATGAGAATTTGTGTAAATGGAAGGCTAATTGGCAAGTAGGTTTGTGAAGGAGCTATAATGCAGAGGTAGATTTGGATGATGATTTTTGGTGTGCTTGAGGGGGAAAATGAGTGTTCTTAAAATATGTAATTTCAAGTCTTGAAGGTGTTTACATAGAAATATATTGGTGTTGCAAGGTTTAGGTAGGGCTATTAGGCCTCTAGGCAAGGCTAGTGAAGAGAAGAGTGGTTTTTGGTCATTTTATCCAAATGACAAAGGTGGCTTGTGAGAGAAAATTTGAATGCAAGTATGAAATTTATTCATGGTTGGATATGGTCTAAACGTGCTCACCCCAATGTGCTCAAGGGGTGCCTAAGCTTAGGTGACATAGGGGGAATCCCTTTTAATGTTTTCAAGGTGAGTTTAAGCAGTTTCTAGTGTTTATGTATGTTTTGTCTTCATAGAGCAAAGTATGATCAAAGGAGTGTAGTCATGGATCATGTTTGAGAAGATCAAGGTAAGAAGAGGTATGCATAGTATTATGGGTAGTTTTTATCATTTCTCATAGGTGGTCATTTCATGTTATTGGTCCTTGAAGTTTTTTTAGAACCTCAAAATCAATCAGTGCCCACTTTGTCATTATGTCAAAGGGGGAGAAAGTTCTTAAAGAAAGAAAAAGAGTGTGATCATAAGCTTGGTAATTAGTTTTGACATCAATGGCAAAGGTTTATATTGTTGGATATTTGTCAATGATGCCTCCAAGGTGTCCAAAGATGTTGATGAGGTGTCATATGTGTTAAAATGATAATGATAAAGTGTGCTTCAGTGTTATTGCATATTTATTTAGTGTTTGAATTAGTGAGGTAGTTGATGGTGTGGTCATATTGAAGATACCCTATGGGGTGTTATGATTTCTAGGAGATCTTGTGGAAGTGAAAGGAATACATCAAAGCGATCATATGAATGTCTAAGTTCTCCTAGTCATCTTGGTAGATAACATTGAGTAGGCAGATTGATGATGTTAGCAATCACATGTGTAAAGGTCTTATGATAATTTTGGTATATGGATGGAATTTCATATGAGATGAGATTATGTGGACCAATTTTCAAGTCTTTACATGATGTTTTTCAAAAGTTATGGTAGTGCAAAGTTGGTCTCCCAAGTAGATTTCATTAGTTTTCATACTTAGCCAAATTTGCAATATCAAAAGATCTATGGCATATGTTCAATTATACAGATGAATATATAATTATGAGAAAAAATTCAATGATTCAAAGGATCCTAATATTTAATGTAATGGTTCCATCTATCACAATCATGGTGAATTGGTAGCAGATTAATGGTGAGCATTTCATTATGTAAATCAAAGATCGATGATGTGCATTTAATCATGTAGATGGAGATAGATGGTATAAATAAATTTAATGAATAAATAATAATATAATTCACATATTTATTCCAAACTGTGTAAGATCATTAACTGAATGGAGACTGATAGTAGGGTACATAGAAGGCACGCAAGGTTGCCAAGTGTCACAATCTCAAAAGCTAAAATCAAAGATCAATGACCAGTATTGAAATTCAAGGCTAGGAGACTCCTGAGGAGATTGAAGGGATGAATTTGATAAATTTTATAGGTAGCATGATATTAATACACATTTTTTAATCTTTTTCATTAAATTATGACTGTTGAAATTTGAATTTTAAAATTAACAAAGGAAAACTAGTGTTAATTATTTTGCTTATATCTTGAGCATATGGAGGAATTTGTCGACAGAGTAAAAAGTAAAGTTGTAAAAGAATTTAAGGGGAATATATAAAAATTTATTATAAGGTTTGAATTTTTATACAATTTTAGTTATTAACATCCAAAATTGATTATGAGTTTGACTATCTTCTATAAGTGACCTAAGAGAATGTTTATGTTTGTATTGAAGGTGTTTTGATGTTTCATGGTGAATTATCAATTAGAGAGTATTTTAGACTCCATGAGGACCATTTGTATAGATTTTTTAGGTTTAATAATCCATCTTTAGTATGAAAAAATTCTTAAAATTTAATTATTTATTTGTTCATGATGTTCTTGTGTACAAAGCTAATGGTTAAGTAGGTTTTGCATATGCATAGGAGTGTAGTGATGAATGTAATCACTTTAAGGTGTTTTAGGGTTCATTTGGAGTGGACCTAAGAATTTTTAAGTGGTCTTATGTTCCTAATTTTCTCATTAAAGTAATAAAATGGTGAATAGGTCTCTCTGAGACCTATAAGGGCTACTAAAGCCTAATTGAAAGGTATAGCTGCTTAAGGGTGACCCATGAATGCTATGGTCAACCTATGAGAGTGGTATTGAGATACATCTTATTTTTATATAAGCCTTAAATGTTAAGTCAATTCTTATGGCTGACCAAGAAGATGGAAATCATGAAGACTCTATAAAGAGTAGAATAAGGGGTGATGGTTTCTAGAGTTGAGATGTGAAAGAAAAAGAAGTGTGAGTGTGCCTAGTGGATGGATTGGAGATTAGAGTAAGTTTAGGATTGTGTGCATGACCTATAGGTCATAATTCTAATGTCATAATAGATTTTTTTTAAGTTTTCTGATTGAGTATGTGTGAAGAAGGGTAGAGTGATCCAAAATATGGTTTTGGATGCATTGAGAGAGTGTGAAGGATAGAGAGAGTGTGTGGGGTTGAAGAGAGATGACATTCATTATATCTCCATCATATTGTTAGGAAATCATATATCAAGATATTTTAATTTCATAGGTGTTATTATGGGTGCTCAACATCTAGGGCAAGAGGTGCGTGTCCATCCTTTGGGGCTAGTGCTCCTTGTGAAATGGGTGCTTCACTAAAGTCTCATGTTAGTAATCAATTTAGAGGATAATTAGTTCATGTATTTTCAAGTTTGAGAGTGGGTTTAATTCCCCATGAGGTTTTCCCACATAATCTTTGTTTTGTGTGCTTAATCTTCCATTATCTTTATTATTCATTATTATGAATGATGTGTATACTTCATGAATTTATGTGTTGAATGATTAAGGGTTTAAAGATTTTGGAATTGGATTGAATATCTTGCATCACTAATTCACCCCCCCTCTCATTGATTGTAACTCTAACATAGCATCTTCTATAAAAACCTTGTTTGAGGTGTTAGAAGACAATCAAAGTCAAAATTCAATGTTCCTTAGTGAAACCTTCTTAGAGGTGCTATGGGACAATCAACACAACTTTATTGGTGAAAAACTTTTTGAAGTACCAATAGCTAACCACAATATTTCTTCATTACTTAATGAAGACATTATTGAAGATAACATCAATATAACTTCTAATCTATAGAATAATGAGATGGTAACATCTCTCAGGCCCAAACTAGAGAATAATCTGGTGGTCCTATTGATATCATATTCAGAAGTCTTTGGCCCCACCACAACCAAAATTATGTCAAATATAGAATTAGAAATATTATGTGTGACTAAAAATTCCAATCCTAATTTATTACCCAACCATTATACGTTCCATTATGATTTATTTCTCTATTATAGACCTATATTAAATTCTCAATTTAGACCTTTTATCCAATTCTTATCCTTATTTACCATCCCTAGTCATAATTTCCTTTTTAGAGGGTATAGATACATCTTATCTATAAATTTGGAGGAAATAGAATCAATGACTAATGAAGATCAAAATTGTGTTATTATTGTCTAAATCAGTAGTAGGTTATTGATAGATCAATTATTTAGAGTGGGTGTGGGATAGAGATCAAGATCATTGAACATTCTAGTTATATCATATGCTAATGAGGACGTGTATTTCCACATTAGTAAGAACAATAGAATCACACCTTACATTATCATCATTCCGTTTGCCTTTACTTTCCCTTACTTCATGCCTCACCATATTATTATTTCATGCATTTCCCTTTGCCACATCCCTATCATTATTTAAGTTTCCTTGTCTTACCATTTACCTTGCCTTACCCCATACCATTTGCCTAACCATTTACCTTTCCTTATCATCTTTTCATACCTTTTCCCATTTTCATACTCCAAACCTTCTATTACTTAGTCAAGATTTTATGATGTAAGGCAGAACAACATTGACTTGAGGTCCTTTAGGACTATGTAGTTAGTACTTAATTTACATTAAGGTTAGATTGGTCACCCCTTTTTCCATGATCTAACCATTTTATAAGTTAAACCAGTTTGTATCTCATAATCCTCCATTGAGTTAAGATACTGAAAAAACCACAAAACATTAGAAACATTTCCAAACATTCATCAGTGTAAGGGAGAACTATAGTAGCTTGAGGTCCATTTGGACTATGTAGGCATAACTCAATGTTTTCTAAGGTCAGCTCAACCACCCTTATTATGATTCTATCACCATTTTAGGCTTAATTTTAAACCATACTCTCACCATTTTATGAGTAGTTTCTATGAATGCTCTTGCCATTTTTCAAGTCACCTTTGTGTGCATTTTGCATTTGAACTTGATACATTAGTGACCACTTGGTTTTTCCAACACTATCATGATTTTTTATCACTTTAATTAGTGCTCTCACCATTTTGAGAGCAACCTAATCCATGCTCCCTCCATTTCATGATTAACCTTAGTCATGCTCTCATCATTTTATGAGAAATCACCATTTGTATCTTGTCAATCTCTAATGAGTTAAGAAACCCCAAAATTCCAAAAACATTCAAAACATTAAAAAAAATGCCTAAAATTTGGAAAAGGATTCTAATCTCTATATGATATATAAAGCCATAAAAACCTAAACATTTTAAAATAGCTTACAATATCCTAGAGAGATATAAAGCCCCAAAATCCAAAAATATTTATCTTATCCTAAACCTAGTCAACAATCCATAATTCACCCACTCTAAGGCATCTTAGTCCTTGATCCAATTATTTTATAAACCATTGGGATGTGTACTTCCCAAATTTGCTCTACAAGGGTAAATTCATGGTTGGTTCCAATTCACACTTTTAGGCCAAGCTCATAGCTTTTGCCCTACTAAGGAAAAATCAAAGCATGTAGCTTATACCAATATATCTTATCCTTTAATGTCATTCCATTGCATATAAACTTACTTTGGTGAACCATCTATTTATCATTCCATTGAACCTTCACACATAGATATTGACTTGGTTAATGATAGGATGTTTTTTATTGCTTTTACTTTCAAGCTTTGTGTGTGTTTATTTACTTAGTTGTTTGTTTGTTTGTTTACCTGTTTATTTTATTTCATTGTTGTGCCTTAACTTAGTGTATATGCATTCATTGGGTGACTCCTTGTGAATTTTACTTGATTCCATCCATATTCATATGTTAACATTATCATCATGGCTTTTATCATTGGTTAAGTATTTTTAATTATCTATTGGATTGGGAGTTAATCCTTATGTAAATTACAGTTAGGTCATCATGGTATTTTATATCATGGTGCATACCATCATGTGCTATATAAAAAATTAGTCTATTAGATCTATCAAATAATTTAGCGGTCATTATTTCTCCTTATTCACTTTGGTAGTCTTCAATTACTTGATCAAATCAATTCATTGACCATTCTAGTTGAAACTATGTTAATAAGGATAATCATCTCCACATTGGCAAGTACAATCAAATCATCCACATTGATCAATTCTTATTCTTATATTCTATTCCTCATTCCATTTTATCTCACTTCTAGGTGAACTACATTGGCCTGAGGTCTATTTAGGTTATGTAGGTAATGCTTGGATACAAGACATATCTTGGGTTATCTCAGCTATCATCATCATAATCATTATCACCATTATTATTACATTCCCATTATGGTTTTCCAATCATCTCTTTCATCACTTTGTGCATCCTCATTTTCTTTCTTGTTTGTGGCTTCTTTAGTCTTTGAAATGTTAGTAGACCATCATGCCTATATTTGCACCGACTCATATTTAATATGTGTGACACATTATATCCTATAGATATGCTTTCTAATATGCCCTACTAGGGTAAAATAAATTTTATTTCATGACCAATTTTCCCAGTTGGGGTGCATCATTTTTCCATTCATTATAACTATCTTTGGGTAAATTATTAGTTCAACCCATTTACCTTGTTAGGGTGCATCATTATGCCACTAATTATAAATGCCTTTGGGAAAATTAATAGTTTAATCCATATACCCTACTAGGGCACACATTGTACCATTGATTATAACCTCCTTTGAGCAAATCATTAATTTAACTCATCCACCATGTTGGGGCACATCATTATGCCACTAATTATAACTGCCTTTGGAAAAATTAGTAGTTCATCCCATCTACCTTGTTGGGGCACATCATTATGCCACTGATTATAACTACCTTTGGAAAAAAAAATTAATCAACACGTGTAAGCATTAGCTCAATTAAATTAATCTCATCCATGGGTTAATTTTATTCTTCTTTTTCTTCTTTTCAAGGGACTATCCATCAACTGTATGTTTCGACCACTCCCTCGAGGGGGAATCATAAGATTCCCAAAGTTTGTTTGGAGCATCATTCCAAAATCATTATCTTCATTTTACTATTAACATATTTTTAATTATTTGAAAATATGTTACTATTCCTATGTTTTGTAACACCACCTCAAATAGGGGCAAAATGTAGACACCCTATTTCGGCCATATCTATGTCTAAATTGGAATTCAAACTGATTTCTACCAAACTATACACATTAGGCTTAGAAATCACCAAAACACCTAGATTTATCCACACATTAGATGTAAATTCCTATAATCATGTCAATTCATACCTATTTAGGGTATTATGCTATATGCAACAATAACCTCCCACAAATTCTTTCTGAGTCAAGTTATGGCCAAGCAAACTGAGGTTTTTGACCAATTGAGTGGGGCACTTCACCAATTTTGAGAAAAGGTTAAAATACTAATCAAATTTAATTAATTTATAAAACCCAATTAAGTGCTTATTTAATTTATCTAAGTGTAATTAATGAATATATAAGATTGGAAATTCAAAAATTTAAAATAGCAGGCCTCTCTATCATTACATTTGTGAGTTATCAAGCACTCATAAAATATCTAATAAATATATGGATTTATGAGTCATGTTTATTAATTAAATAATATTAATTGTATTTTTGAATCAATCTCCACCACACATCATTTTTAATTCAAATGTTATAATGTATTTTCCTAACCTATAAATACAAGTGTCAAGGACATTGTTTAATCAAGTTCTCAAGCCAAAGTTATAATGTTAAATTGTTAAGAGATAGCTTCACATTCCAAGCCAAGCCAAAGGTGGATAAGGAATGGTACTACCCACAAGGTAAATTAATTGACCAAAATACGCCATTTCACACATAATATGAACAATCCAACTACCCAACAAGCGAATTTAGAGCTACATGGAGGGTGAAAGGGAATTTCTATTTTGTTTTCTAGTTGTGTTTTGATTTTTTTTGTTATTTATGCTCCCTCAAGTATCTAAGCTTGGGAATTATTTGTATTGTGATTGTTTTTAATGGTTATTCTACTATCAAGTGACTAATGCATCGCCTTGTATTCCTTGTTATAGGTAAAAGTGCATCAAAACTTTATTTTAGATCCAAGTGTTATATATGAAACTTAACCATTTAGACTTTATCATCACAATGGGATAGGTTTCAAAATCCTAAAGGGTAAAAATATCTATATTACCTCCTAAAATAGGCTAATAAAGCTAAAAAAGCTAAGAGATCCAAAATTTAAATGCAAATTGGGAGTTCAAGACTTTAATTTTATGCTAAGTGTAAAATATAAAGTTGACTCACACAAATGTGGTCTTTATAATAGTGATGGTACCAGGTCCGAGTTCAGAACACAAATTAAGATGGAACACCAAGGTAACTTAAGGTTCTAATACCAATTAACTATGAGTGCAAGTGAGAGTAGAGCAAAAGGCAAAAAAAGAGGATCCTTAATTCCTAGAATAATTAGGGCATGTTTTGCAAGAAATAAAAAATGGTGATTGTAATAGAAAATACTCCTGAGTATTTTAAAATGATAGTGTTGTCTATGAACCCAATATATCTAGTCAAGACTATGCATGGAATGTTAATGTATTCAAGATAGGATAAGACAAGAGTGACTAAACAACCAAATTAAACATTATTTTTCACTAGATGTGTGTCAATGAGTTAAATTATTGCTTCTTAGAAGCTAAAAAGACTATTTACTATAGATCCAATCATCAAGTTAGTGAATCCTACCTTGAAAACACTTACCTAGACATTGCTCTACTGCTAGACAAACCTCCATAGCCCTGATTTAGTTTCCTTTGATCCTAATCAAGGCCTTGTTCCACTAGCAACAATGTCAAAAATCTCATGGTGGAGTTTCTATGATGACCCAAAAGTGAGTTTTTTAGATATTGAATTTTATTTCCTTTTCTTGTATTGATTTATCTAATCTATTTCTTATTTAACATCTTAATTTTGGGTTAGGGACCATTACAGCAAGTAAAAAGTAGGAATATATTTTTTCACCCTAGATCTTCACCATATCAAGTTCCTCTAGGAAAACTCATAAACCATTAATACATGTTTTTTTTGCTTGGTTTCAAGAGAATGTCTTCACTGACTAGATAATTTTACTCGAACTTGCCCCACCTCAAACAAATTAATAACACATAGGGTCTATACCTTTGAAAGTAATTTGTAAATATAATTTAAGGCTATAAAATATTCATAGTACTTAAACACCAAAATTTCATTCAAACTACCTACTTATATGCCTTTTGTTCTTCAATTCTTTTCATCAACTAGGGAACCTACAGGGCAAAATATGTGGATCGGGCCAAAAAGAGACAAGAAATGAGTCCAGACCAATGAAAAAAGTGGGAAAAGTGAGAAAATAAACCAAAACTAATTAAAATATAGGAAATAAAAAATGACACAAATAAGGAAAGGAAAAGAAATGTATTTACAGGGACTTTCTAGGCTAATTCAAGCTTGAAAGTACTATTTGAGGAACTGGCCATTTATAGGTAATGGAACATTCTCGCTAGTTAGACCTTGATATAGAACACATTATATTTTAGTAGTATTTTTATGGGTCATACCAAGGGGAAGCACATATTTATGCCTATGTTGACCCTTACACTCATGAACATTATCCCAAAGAGTTCTATCTATGTTGCTTCTATACAACTTAAGCAAATTTAAACTATAAAATTCATCAATGTTATTACATTCAATTTTAAAAAATCACTTTGGATAGGGTTTTAGAAATACCTATGCCCATACAATGAATTTAGGTGAGGTGTAGGGGTGTGTATCAAAACATACTAGGGAGGTTCGCTTACCCAACATAGCAGAGATATCCTCATTATGGTAGCCTATTGATGAATCCATTCATGGTTGATCTTTGACTAAAATGAATGTTTTAGTAGCATCCTTTTTTCATCTTTGTCATCTATAATGCTTAAGAATATTTATTCCCAAGTCAAAGATATTATATCCTTGTCATCCATGGTATAAGTATGTGGGGAGCTACATTGATTCAAGGTACCTTCAGCTCTAACTTCCACCAATATCATCTCTTCATTATTAGGGTAGACATTCTCATAATCATGTATTTTTATCTTGGCTACACATATCACTATGAGGAGTATAGGACTGAGGCAATCATCCTCCTCAAGTTGTCCTAAGTGATATAATTCTTTGAATATAAGGATAACAACCTAATTTTATTCTTCTTTCCACCTATCATCGACAATTTAAAGGTGTTACTCTTCAGTGGTGAGGATTCTCATCACTTCACCATTCAGGTTCATGCCAATCAAATCAAATTTAGGGATATCTAGAGTCAAGATATATTCCAATTTGATTTCATTCAATCCACCTTCTTTAGATGGGCAATCTATTTCATAATTTTTTTCATCTATTTCTTTCATCTCTAATGAAGGGATGAGTGTTATAATAATACTAATGAGTTTTTTATCATCTTGAATCATCTTTCCAAGTGTAAGGATAGTGGTATACAACAATAATGTCTTAAATGCATATGATTCATCTTCTTCATCCAACTATTCCAACTCTTCTAATTATTCTTCTAGTTGATTTCAAGAGATGTCTAATTATTCTTATTGTGTGGGCAACTCAAAGTTATTTTGATTCTAAGATAATAGGTCACTTGAAATAATGGTCACTTCATCATCAGACTCATCCTCTTCACTACTATCAAAGACTAGTTTGTACTTATGGAATGATGCATTATTGGTCAACAGGATTATTTTAACTCGTCTCCTTTCCATATCCATAGATTCCAAATGGTGAACTTTGTATTGTAGTCTCATAGGTCATTTCATGCTTTGATTGTTGGGGATCTCCTACAATAAATGGCATTGGATTTAAAAAATCACCAAAATATGCTTGATCACTAAATCAAGGAAAAATAACATGTTGTCCACATGGAGAATTATCATAAATACATGTATTAAAATAAATATTATGGTTTTCATTTATCACGATGAGGATTAATTGATTTTATGATTGATGTAATGCTTTGTTATAAGGTGCAAATTGGCAACAGACTAACTTGTAGGCAAATAAATTAAAAGATTTTGGGTGTAACCACCTGGTTGTCTTAGAAAATAAAATGGGTCCACATAATAGTCATGCAACATAATTGTTTTTCAATTGGTAAATCCCCTTAGTAAGCCAATACCAAGGGTGTGATAGCAAATGAATTCCTTTTAATAAACATAAGACTTAGGGGATCCAATGTTTTGAGATAAAATTTAATAGAATTTGCTTCCATTTTTAGAAATGGATCTTTTAACCTCTTGTATAACTCATTAAATCAAAATTTAAATGCATAATATATTCATTGTGATCCTATAGGCTGTAGAAAATTGGCAATACATGGAAGCATGATAAATGGAAACACTAAAATGTTTAATAAACAAATATTTGAAACTAGTTGACAAGGTAATACACCCATCCATCAAGATAAAATACTAGTTGTATGCTTCCATATCTAGAGAGCAAAGAAAAAAATAGCAAGTAATATATTTGTGTTGGATTTGAATCTTTATTGTGCCATCCTTGAATGCATGAATGTGTTCTTCTATTGTCCAAATCCCACCATGTGTGTATTTTAGATAGAATTCATAGGGATCTTTGGGTAGGTCATGAGTAGGCCCTAGAATTTTCACAAGCTAGCCACCTCCACCTAGCTACATAAAATCCATGGGTGGGTCTAAAATTTATTTTTCTAGGCTTAGAACCTAGAAATTTACTTTGGAAAAGTTCTTAAAATGTTCAAAATTAAATTTCTTACTAAAATTTTAGTTTGACATTTTTGAATAAGTGGTGGAGCTCCTAACACCAGTTTTATTGATGGTTATAAAGGAGTAGGCAACAATTTTAAAATTTATGACAATTCTAAAATATTTTGATCAAGCCCTAGTTTTAGTTTTAGTTGTAAACAAGAGGGCAAAAAGTTAAAATCTAATGATAAGGCTAAAATATTCCAAATAGGCCTTCCTTCTAGCACCAGTTCTATTGACTTGTATTTTTTCATGTGCCAATGTTCTAGGCTCATCTCCTAACTCACCTCTCTTTAAAGGAAAGCCTAGAGAATCTCCCCAAGATTTATATCTACCTACTCTATGCACATTGATCTTCACTCAGTGGCTCATTATGACCATTCCATTTCAAGGGGCCTTTGCTAGTTTAAATCCTTTAGACTTAAAACTTCATTACATCAAGTTTTGGGTACTTAAAAAATATAAAATGAGATTATCAATTTGTTGTTTTACCTAGTTAAGTTTTGTGTGGGTGTTGAAAATAGATAAATAAGCATTTAATGTGATTTTATCCAATTTCAAATAAGTAGTTTAGGGTCTCATTCAATGTGTAGTTTTAACTGATTTTGGTGTACTTATTCCATTTATTTAATGTTAAAAAATGTAATAGTAGAAGGAAAAAATATATTTAAGTAATTGAGACAAACATGAATAATAGATTGTATACATTCAAACCCTAGACTAACAGCTGATAAAGAAAATGGAAAAGAGAGAAAAAGCCTAGAAGAAAATGAAGTCAAATCTAGAACTATTCAATCAAATGCAACCCATGAATTGATCCATAACTGGCCAACCTTCACACAACCACAATGAGGACTAGTGACAGAATATGAGGGATGGAAAGGGAAGAGAGAAAACACCACCACCATATTGCATGCACAAGTAGATGCAAATCAAACCTTCCATAACTTGTATTGAATAAAAATATATCTTAAAAGAATGAATAGATTTTTATAATCAATTTTATAAGCATTAAATTTGGGAAGCATCTCCCTAGGGAAACAAGAGTGAGAGAGAAAATAAAATCAAAATACAAAAATAGATGACTAGTTGATAATGTCTTTGTAGAGCAAGAAATGAGCTAGCCCATTCACAATGAGATCCATCTGATAAATAAAGGTTACAGATTTCAATAGAGGGATTTTTCCCTCCAAAATGCCCAACTACCACCATCAATTACCTAGCTACCTCTCTCTCCATCTAAATTCACTACTTTTACTATTCATAAGCCTACACAATACCAAAAAACAAGTTAAGACTTAAAATTAAAATAAATGAACATTAAATTACACACTAAAATGCAAACATATTTTCAATTAAGCATAATTTGGAAAAATCAAAGACATTATTGTGTCTATGCCAGAACCAACTTTTTAATAATGTGAATGATTTGAATTTTTGACACTTAGATCAAAATTTACACTCAAAAAATGATGGTAGGTTTAAAATGGCCCCTCCTAAACCTATTTGGGATTCTGGTAGGCATCTAGGTTATATTTTAATATCATTTTTCACACTTAAATTCTCTAGTTCTAATCAGGGTTTGAAATCCCAAATAGAACTATCATGTGTTTCCTATTCCTAATTAGAGGCTTTCAAATTATTTCACATGTTTTGGAAAGAAAAAATAACATCTTGGGGGCCTAGGCCTAATCGAATTCTAGACCCCCAATTACATCTTTAAGCATCCACATGTATTTATTAACATTTTGATTAGGGTTATAGGGGGATAAATTCCCAACAACACCTAGTCATGTTTTTGAGGGGTAAAAACCTCAATTATAATAGATGGGCATGAGGCCACCAACATATACTTATTTAGGGGTTTGATCCCTAGTTAGGTATGTGGGGAGTCTCACAGCTCCTGAGACCTAATCAGGGAAAAAACCAAACTACCATTGAAACCACCCAAAACCTAATTCTAAGACCTAATTTGGATATAAGTCCCAATTAACACTACATTATTTCCCTCAACTGACCCAATACCTAATCTAGATTTTAATTCCAAAACATAATGACCAACTCACCTTGGAACCCCAACAACCTAGTCAAACTTTAAAGCCTAACTATAAATAGACACTCCCCCTAGATGGACCACTAGATCTACTCAGAGTTTTAACTCTCATCAACATTAGAATCACTACATTCAAAGCTTGATATACCTACTTGGATAAAAAATTCTGATTACAACTAAGCCCAAAACAAAACAAAATAAAAGGAATGCCTAGAACTATTCAATATTTCAAAAGCCAATTAGGTCTACGGCCTTAATCATTTTAAAAAAAGGATAAATGTCTCAAGAAAATCTTGATCACAATTGGCACAAGCAAAAATGATGAGGAAGACCTAAATGGAGAAAACCACAAGTTTTTCACTCAGAGAAGTAGGATTTTACAAGAAAAAATGAAGGCCCACCATAAGACATTTTAGGAAGAAGAGTCAAACATGAAACTTACTCAAATAAGCCTAATGAATTTGATGGAATATGTTATGGAGGTTGAGATGTCATGAAAACTAAAATGCCACCTCAGTGTAAATTGAAAAAATTGATCAAGTCAGAGGACACTCATTCGAGAGACCTAGCAAGTGGGATAAGTGTCCTAAAATACATTTTCACTCCAAGAGTAAAACATGAATCTTATATGTGAAATCTAAGAGGATAGGATGGGATAGGTCTTATAGGTTCAATAGGTATAAAAACTAAATTGAGCCCCTAGAGTAGATATACGGAGCTGAGAGAGGAGGTCGGCAAGAATACCAAGTGGGTAGAACTGTAGTAAAACTCTATTTTGGGGCCAAGTGTTATTTATGAAACTTCACCATTCAGACTTGGTCATCATAATGGGATAGGTTTTAAGATCTTGAAGGGAACATAAATCAAGTTGACCTCCTATACCAGGCTAAGAGAGCTGAGAGAGGTAGGCTTTAAATTCAAATTGGGAGGTCAAAATTCCACTTTATGCTAAGCATAAAATACAAATTTGACTTACATGAACATGGTCTTTCCAATGGTGATGGTATTATTTCCTAGTTTGGCACATAAACTGATACATACCACTAAGGTAACTTGATGTGTTGAGACCAATAAACCATGAGCATAAGTAGGAGAATAGCAAAAGGCAAAAAGAGGTTCCCTAATTCTTGTAAGAATTAAGGCATGTTGTGTAAGCAATAATAAGTTATACTTACTATTTTTTAGCTTACCTAAGTTTAATGAATTTATCATATGTTATATCTAAGTTTATCATATAATTAGCCTATTGTAGATCTAATTACAATCCTTGTGCATTATCATTTCTATATTCTTAATACTATCTATCCTCATAAGATCCTTATCCAAATTTAGGGATAAAATTTTGGTAAACCCAATTCATATGAATGCAAACATTTATAATTCCTAGGGTTTTTAGTTATCTAGGGTTTTAGATTGCTATACTTTTTCATTTCATACTTATATTATTTTTCATGCAACCTAGGCATAGCCCTAGATTAAGAGGTCTGGCTACTAAACACATTGAGATTCCCCTCCCACCACCTAATATTTCTCAAACCAATGAGGCAACTAATCCTATGGATGATGATGATACTAATGTTGAGAATGCAAAACATACTAATGTGGTTATCATAGAAGAAGATTTTGATAATGAGAACCATGAGTCTAATCAAACCAATGAAAATGAACAAATATATCATGAACAAATGTAATCAATTGCATTATTTTATGAGCATGTTTTTTAAAACCCTTAATATCTTGACGAATTCTTTAAAATTACATTAGAAACTAAGAAATCAAAAAGAATATATGACTAGATAGGTCCATCTATTGATCATGATTTCATAGCTATTGGTCATCTCCATATACCAATAACCCTCCCCCTTAACACATTACAACATAATACTTCTAATGGAGGCATAGATTATGTCTTTGAACATTTATTTCCTAAAACTACATGTTATCAATAAAATTTTCATCCTTCAGAAGGTAGTTCAAGCCTTCTAAATTTGATGTAACTTGGAAACACCTCAAAGTTTTGGGTACCCTATTAGAGAGGCGAATCTCTAGGTTAAAGGGCTAACTCCCCTTGATGAATCACTTAGACTCAAGCACTAATATACCATTTGATAGGAAAAGGGAGAGAAACCTACTCTAATGAAGGTAATGCACCAAATATAATTTGACCACTATCAACCAACTACAATTACACTTCAAACAAGGGATGAACCTACACATGATACTAGTCCAAATCTGCCTTTCTACATCAATATTTCTCATGAAGGTTTGTGAAGCAAGCTTGATCTAAGAGGAGTATTCAAGACGTCGTGACATGACCCTAATTAAAATACAACTCAATAAACCACTACACACTCCATTTAAACACTTTATGAGACCTATAAAAAAGATTTCAAACTGAACATGAATGTTAAACAAGGATAAGCATGCCAAGGAAGAAAGACTATCACTTAGCAAGATCAACCAATAAAGCATGCATATTGAAAATAGTCCATGGATAAGGTAAAAATAGATTATTTTCATTGATAAAAGGTTATAAATGGGTAGGGATTCACCATACCCAAGTAGAGGATACAATCTTAACCAATTAATGCTCAATATATGGAGAAAGTGAGATAATAATGATTGAAATGTATGAGAGAGAGAGAGAGAGAGAAGCATCTAAAATGAGTTACAAAAAAAAAGATATTGAAACTACCCCATCAGGTCCTCAAAGATAATTTTTAGTCTTCTGAAGATGTTCTGCTCTAAGTGGTGTGAAAGTTTCAAACTTTTCTTAACACCTTGCCTAGCTCTCCAAAACTTCCCTTTCTCTTAGATTTTGGAATGATAAGTGGCCTCTTTGATTGTCATACAATTTTTAATTACACCATTTATCTACCTTTTACACCTTTAAACTGATATCTATAGGTTACCTTTGACACATCACTTCATTCTCTTGCTAGGTGTTTATAAGTCTCTTCATCTCACCAAACCAATGTTGATTACAAGGGTCAAAACTTGAATTCATATTTTCCAATTAATTCTCTCTCCATGTAGGGATTATTAAAATCACATTAGACATACAAAAACTCATTTTGAATTCTCAAACTATCCCTAATAATTTGTTTTGCACTAAAAGGCCTCATTTGGCTTCATTTATTGTAGCCCTAAAATCAAGCAAACCTCCTTATGTAGAGAAATGTATAGATAATAATGACAAATTAAGGACATTTTTGAGGTCCCAGTATGGCTTTATAATTCTATGCCAAGTTTTAAGTCCTAAGAGTGAGTGGAATTGTCTTTTTCTACCTTTCTCTCTCCTAACTAGGTCTCAATTAGGCCTCCCTACCTAAAGACTAAATTTTGGATCCTCCATGTCAATTTTGAGCTTTTGAAACCTGTGAAACCTAAAACAAGACCTAGAAAAAACATGTGATTCATTTTTATGACCTCTTTAGTATCCTCCATGTCAATTTTGAGCTTTTGACACCTTGTACAAACCTCTCAAGTAGCTTGAAATAACCTTCTTTGGTCTTTTCTATATACATATACCTTACAAGTAAAAACTAATGGCATGGGGAGGTGCTTAGGGGAGTTTTGGACATCATCCATGTTGTTTTAGGTATTTTTTAATTCATTTGGATGTATAAAAATTCTCCTCTCTCATCAAGTTGAAATTATTCTATCTGGGCAGCCTATGAATGCTTAAGGTTCTTAACAATGATTCATAATGTATAGTTCATCAACCTAAAAAACAATGCCCAAAAATGGAAGCTGATAAACCTCTCTAATATTCCCAAACTCTTTTTACCACCATGCACTTTTTAATGTAGGATCCAAGAAAAAGATAGTGATACTCAAGTGGTATATTATGCATTTGTGAGGGTTGAGAAAGAAATGAGGTTTGTATATGGCATCTTGAAGTTTTTTATGGATCTAAAAAAATTAGGGAGATCAATGAAAGCCTCATTGACTTGTTTCCATGGTTATCCAATGCTTTCTATATCTTTAAACCTATTGTAGTCTTCATCAACTCATGTTAATTATTGGACCCTTAATTTTGACTATTTATTTTAGTTTTTGGCATGAAACCAACATGGCACGGGAAGACCATGATGTAAAAAGACCCAATCAATGAAGAGGTATAACAAAAGGACTCAAGGGAGAAGGACTCAGTATATCAGCAAAAGATTTGGGGAGTGCAAAGGAGGTAGGAAATGGTTAAGTGATTCTCAAGGATAGAATAAAATTTAATCATACATGAGTTTCACATTGGTCCATATAAAGGAGAACATTTGACAATAAGGATTCAGCATCAAACAAGAATATATAGGTGTTAAGGCCTGGGTCCTTAGGTAAAAATAAATAAATGAGTGATATGACTCTCAATCTATTGGATATCATTAGATAATCACCAAAATGTCATAAATAATGTAACAACTTGGTCAGGGAAAACAAGTATAAATACCCCTGTGTAAAGATTTGTAATGCTGTTGAACATTAATATTATGTAATAATTGATTGTGGTAATAGCAAAATCATGGAAGTTACTATTATTTTTGATGTTATGTTAGAGTTCTTAGTTAAGTTTTAACATTGAGTTATCAATACATTTATTATGTAATATGTGGTTTATATTTGAATATAATGAATAGAATCTATGTTATGCCCCTATTTCATTAAATATGGACCTATACCAGCATGGCAGACACATCATCACAAGGTAATCACTTGTGTGATGATGTAATTTTTGGTATCTTGGTGCTAGCTAGATTAATTACTGCACATCTTATGCCATCTTGTAAGAGGTTATTTGACACCTAGATCTTTAGGGCATTCTCTATGAGTGGAAACACATGGAGGCCATAGCATAAAGGGCATAAGGTGATGGAACTAGTGGAATGATAAACAAAGGCTCTATCTCAACACCTGGTGTGCACTTTCCACCCTAATAAAGAAATGCTCTTATGTGCTATAAAAGCAAGCTCAAACTAGTGAAGTGGTGATATGACATTAATATAGTGAATCTTATTAGAAATGGAACTAGATTGTTAAGGCTACCATTAGTTTTAAGAATAGCTCAGATGCCATGAAGTCTTCATTTGTGTAATCCCAAGCTCACCTATGAGTCTTTAGGTAGATAAATATCTTAAGCAAGGATTTACTTTATTGTTATGTTACAAACTTTGTTATGTTACCTTTGATTAATGGAAATGGTGGTTATCCTCAATGGTTCTTTATCTAATTATGCATCATTTGAATTGGTAGTGAAATGCACAATGGTTATAAATTTATAATTTGAATATAGTTATATTAGATATGTTTTTCACAAGCTTCTAGTTCAAGATGTTAATGGCATCCTTATGATCAATGATGATGTTGACATACTGTATTGAAATAGCTTAAGTGTAAAGAGAGTCATGCGCTTAAGCTTTGATACCCTTGCTAATAAGTGTTAGCCTAAGCATGAACACTTGATTTAAAGCATCCATGTGACCCATCTATCACATATATGATGTTAGACTTAGTTAATAAAGGCTTTCACCCTTATGACCAGAATTAGTTCCCCAAATGGGTTTGTGCCTATAAATCATCAGTCTTAGCCTAGACAGGGCTTATGCCAATGAATCTACCAAAAGCTTATGTTGAAATAACCAAGTCCTGTGAGTGAAATCTTGCACCATGGCATAACTATCCCAATGCAATCCCCAATTATTTCTTTGTTGTGCTTTGGGTGAGTGTATAAGACTTGTACCTTATGTGAACTGATGTCAATGTAGTTGAGTGATAAATGTTGAGCACTATAAGAATATTCTATGCTTGTACTAGTTTTAATGAGTCTAGAACTGACTCAAACAATTGAATGAGTGCCTGACTAGATGAATTGATGAATTGACCCCCTTTTCTATAATATTTTAGCTCTGTTGTTGGGACCTATGTTTAATTTTTTTGTTATAATTGTGTAACATAACAATGCTATGACTCTCCCTCAAAAACATTGAGCATTGGCTGAAATGGGTGGAATATAGTTTTATACTAAATAATCCAACCTATAAGGGATAAAATCCAAGAAATTGGGTTTAGAATAACCTATATGATGCTTTGTATGAGGTCTTCTTTTGAAAATTGCATGAGCATGTGTATCGATGGTTAGATGTAGAGGAAACCCATAGAATATGAAGCTATGGGTAGCACTGTGAGTGGATGAAAGGGTGCTTAGAAAGACTTAAGACCCTAGATACCACTTGGACTAGAGTAGTAACAAATGGTGCTAAGGAACATTGAATAGTTACATGCTTAAGTTTATATTTTCCACATACTCATGCCCTGAGGAAATAGAGTACCAGTATTTACATGAACCTAGAAGTACATTTATGAAAGAGTTCATCACAGATCTCAAAAAACTAATGGTCAATTATGGATTTTAAACTTTGGGAATGGAAGGCTAAAGTCCTTTGGCATATGAAAAACATATAAGGGGAGAAGGGGATGTGTATGTGAAGAACAATGGAAGGAGATGATCATATTGACACCCAAGAGCTCAGAATATAGACTTATAATAAGAGATGGCATATACTGATGGAAGATCTAAAAATTAGAAGTGCCAAGAGAACCCATAGCAAACAAGAAGGGCATGGGGAAGGATCTCTTGAAATATAGTAGTAAAAGGAGAGAAATAATGAAATAATGGACTGATCTCAATAATTTATGGGTGTAGAATGTGTTGGGTCTATGCATATTTTGGTGACTGAAGATGCACCAGATGCACCTACCCCTTTTGAACTTATGGCATAAGATCATGCACTGGATCCCCTACTTAAATAAATAACAAGAGTGATAATTGACCCTATTGTCAATATAGATTTTAGAATTTTTGTAGACTTAAAGTTTAATTTTGTGATTGAACAAGTTATTCCCTATAAGGAGTTGAGAAAGACTATCTCTAGACCATTAGGCACTAGCTCACTAAAATAGAATGCAAATGCAAGCATACTAGCTTAGCCAATGTTAGCTACATAGACTAGACAATAGTTTATAATAAGTGGTTTGATACCATAAATCAATAGTATAGTGTCATCTACATCATCGATGTTAGTAGTAACAATGGGGCTAACACCTAACCTAGTGGCTAGAGGCATTGGAAGACTACCACCTAGATAGATACCAAGAGGTTAAGTGCCTCAAATTCCAATTGTGCCCCCATATCAAATTTATTATGAAATGTTTGTGAACTTTCCAGAGTATCGTGACATGTAAAATACTATAGAGTATGTACTAAAGTGTGAATTATAATGGTACACTCAAGGCATAACTCAATTGGAGTGCAAGGCAACCCAATTTGTAACCACTTTACTAGACCATGCCCATACTTGGCATAGGAATTTTGACCTTAACCAGGCTATGATAGATTATGACACCTTGAAATAGGAATAATTGAATGAATTCAACATACTAAAGTTTGAACAGCAGAACATTATCATACTCAAAGAGAATACCCAAAGACTTTCAGAGAGCATTCACCTATATGATGCTAGGTTCAAAACTTTATTTTCCAATCTCCTTCATTATATCTACCCCTCATAGCATGTGAAATGGTTCATTAGAGGGTTCTTAGTGTCTTTCAAGAGAACTCTTTACATGAAGACATTCATAGACCCTCGTAAAGTGCTTGAAGCTCCACTTAGAGCTGAGGTAGTCAAAAGTGTTGATTCTAAGATTAGCACATTCATGGAGGTGAAAATTTCATCCATGATCTCCCAACTCCAAAATATTACTGTTAGTTCATCATAATATGCTCAAAGTAGATTATGGTACATTGCATATGAAGTAGAAGGCCATAACAAAAATAACTATCCTCAAAGGAATGTGAGCACATTACTTCTAAGTTGTGAAGTCTACAAAGACGTGCATAATGTTCACAAGTCCCACTATTTAAATACACCAACTAGGTTAACACAACCATTTATTATCATTTGTGTGATTCTTACACCCATATAATATTCGACTATCAAGTAATTGATGAAATACATGAAAATATGAAAAGAGGTGTAAGGCAGGCCATTGTAGTAGTTAGAGGGAAAGCTAACCAAGGAAATGAAGAATATGGAAAATAGAATACAAGTTTTGGGATGTAATGAGGTGTCAAAGCGTGAGGTGGAGGATGTGGTTGTGGAAGGTTCCCACCCCACTCATGTTACAAGTATGGCTTGATAGAGCACTATTAGTGTGACTGTCCTACACATCTAATGTGTGAGTATTGTCAAGGATCTCATAAGGTCAAGGAATTCCCCAACTTGTATAATTAGTTAACACAAGGTAGGCCTATCATAGACAAGGGAATTGGAATGATCAGACATGAGATGAAATTAGAGAAGTGGACTTTAAAGGCACAACCAACTCATGTAGAGACAATCAAGGTATAGGTGACTAATCACAGTGGATTCACCACTCAACTTCTATTTACACCCATACCAAAGTTGCACTTAGAATATGGGGAGAATATTTTTACTGAGTGTATAATGCATCCTAAACCCAAAGTTGTACCTTATCCAAACCTTATGTACTAGAAATATGTTTTACAGCAAGCTATGAACATCATTCAAAAC
Source organism: Torreya grandis (assembly GCA_037957365.1). Lineage (NCBI taxonomy): Eukaryota > Viridiplantae > Streptophyta > Pinopsida > Cupressales > Taxaceae > Torreya > Torreya grandis. The sequence continues at coordinate 386,335 of JARHVA010003443.1, forward strand.
CTCTAAGGGGAGCTCCAATTGGTGTGAGACCTAGAGGCATAGGTTGTTGCCTCTCATAAAAAGAAATATAGCTAGGATGCTAAGATACAAGAGCTACTGGAAATATTTAACCTCTTATAGAATAAACGGGATGCTTCCCATATTGAAGAACTATATTTTGGAGCATATATGGTAGAAGCTAGTTGAAGTCATTAGGCCACACATGGTAAGGGTACTAGAATTAGGCATACATAGAATATAGAGTATGATCAAGAACTCCTTGTGAATGCTACCATTGATGGCTGGTTTGTATGTGAGGTCCTCATGGACACAGGCATTGAGGTTAATATCTTGACTAAGAATGCATGAGATAAGATGGGTAGGCTAGATTTGATACCTTCCCCTCATATACTTTTCACGACCAACAAGACCAAGATTTAGCCCATTATAATTAAAGATCATCATGGTATACATCATGGGCACTAAATTCTACATTGAATTTGATGTAATCATGTTGGTAGAACAAGATAAATACCTAACACTTCTTAGAAGACCTTAGTACTATATGAATAATGTAGACATGTGATTCAAGAGGCACTATATGAATTTTAAAAATGGAAAGGAGAGGGTAGTTATCCCCATCTCAAGTGACCAATGATCCCCCTATGTTGAGAGTGTGGAACTCAAGGATGAGATCAACCACATATACAACATCACGGTGCAAGGCTGAGACTCTCAATCCCAATGATCAAGGAGTACTTTCTTGGGAAGATGGACAATTAGCCTCAGACACCATCGATGTTGCTTATGACTGATAGGTTGAAGAATCTTATAAGACCACTAGGTAAATGTGTTTCGTAGTGTGTATAAAGGCATTGAAACTAGTAAAGATAGGTTGGGTCCAAATTGATCATGATTCTAAGATGTGGGTCCCATTTGCCAAGAAGAAGGGAAAGAGAGAGTTTTACCTAAGTAAAGGTAAACTTGCAGCACTCATAAGATATGAGGGGAGAAATATAATAGAAGAGTATATCCATGACATCAAATCATGCATCCCTAAAGAAGTAGATAGAATGGGCACACTAGTGTATACATTGCAAAGCACTTGCACTCATTGGTGGGTAGTGTAAAATCTTAGATTATCAATTTGGAAAGATGTGAAAGCATCCATTTACACTATACTTAGGAAAATCATTGAGGACCTCAACATCTTTACCTACTCTAGCAACTTAGACCCTAGAGCGCATGTGCACTTATGCAAAGAAACATAGACTATCTACAATAATAATGCCCTAAGAAACCTATGGGTGCATAATTTATATATAATCTTGAAGATGTGGGCACGAGTGTCATACATTGTCAATGAAATGTGCCCAAAGATATCCAATTAGGGTACCCTTAAGGATTAGTTTGTGCACACCTTATCATTTTCTTCGTAAAACTTAGCATTGATTGAGCCACTATAAGAAATTAAAAGGGTGGTATTTTAGAAAACTAAAATTTTAGAGGAGCACCTAAAATACATGTTTGGTAAAAAATGATTGGTGTTCCCAATATTATTTTAAGATAAAACCCCAAATAATGACTCTAGTGATTAGGATGATGAAACATGAAAGGTGTGCAATTAGGTAAACCTAACAGGTGAAAGGAAGCTAGTGTGCCAAGTAGAGGATAGCACTAAAAACAACTAAAGCAAATAGGCAAGTTGAGGATTCACATCAAGAGTAGAATGAGCCCTATTGAGCACTTCTCAAAACTACCAAGGTAGACATTAGCTTAGAAGGGGAACCAAATATGGATACTCTAGGTGCATATTGGTCTGACGTGAAGCTGACATGAATTGTGGATCTATTGAAAGAGTTTCATGACTTGTTCCCTCAAAATTACTAAGATATTACTGGCACCCACCCATCCCTTTGAAAGATGAGCATAAATCTTGTCAATGGTGCAATAACTATCAAGAAGCGCCCTTATAGAATAAACCCCAATATTTGCATTAAAGTTAAAATGGATATTGATGGTTTGTTTATCATAGGAATCATCCACCCTATACAAGAATCTAAATGGATGAGCCCCATGGTTATTAGCATCAATAAGGATGGTCACATTGATATTTACATTAATTATAGATTGTTGAGCATTGCCTACATCACTGGCCCCTTCTTGACTCCATTCATCGACAAAGTCTTGGATGGCATTACAGGATACAAAATATACACTTTCATTGATGGGTTCTTTAGATACCATCAAGTCTAAATTAAAGAGAACAATCCTAAAATGACCTTTACAATAGAATGGGGTTGTTTTTCATACAACATGATGCCCTTTATAATTAATAATGTGTTATTCATGTTCTCTAGAGTGGTAATCATTGCATTTAAGGAATTTATTCATAAGTTTCTCCAAGTGTATTTACATGATTGGACTATGTAGGGCTAGTGAAGGACCATTATCACAACTTACACCTCATGTTTGACTAGTGTAGATAATTATATAAATCCTTGAACCTCAATAAGTTTATCTTCATGACACCATTTAGCACCTTATTTAGGCACATCATCTACAAAGATGGTTTGCTCATTGATCTTGTGAAGATTGTAAATATCCTACAGCTCTAGACCCCTTCAATGCAGAAAGATGCTCATCATTTTCTTAGCCATTATGGATACTATATAAAGTTTATAAGAATCTATGCAAAGATTTTGATGCCACTAGAGGAGTTATTGCACAAGGATAACCCATTATATTGGGCTGTAGTGTAAGAATAAGCCTTTGAAACCTTGAATCTAAAATTAGCTAGCACACCAATACTACAATTTCTTGACTAAATGATTCCATTCCACATCCATGTTGATGTATTTAGATTTATAATTTTTGTTATTCTATCATACCCTGGTGAAGTTATGATGGATCATCCCATCTCTTTTGCAAGTCAAAAATTAACACAGGCATAGTAGAACTACATGATAACTGAGTGCAAGGTGCTTTCCATGGTTTACACCTTGTAAAAGTTTAGCCAATACTTGTTGGTGACCCCATTCATCTTATTCACTGATCATGAGGTGCTTAAGTACCTTGTGAATAATATTATTCTCCATAGGGACATTTTTAGATGGATAGTTTTTTTTCAAGAATTCCAATTCTCAATTGTAGTGAAGCTTGAAAAACAAAACTCAAACCTAGACCATTTATCCCACAATAACTTTATCAATGTGATAGCACCTATTGAGGATGATATGCTAGATTCACAACTTTATAGGTTTCATCACATCCCTAAGGACTTGGCAGAGATCATCACATTTTTAACATTTGAATATCCCTAGACTATAAAAATCAAAGAGAAGTAGCTTGTAATTTGTGTTTCCTCCTTTCATATCATTGATGGGGAACTATATAAATTGAGCCATGATGAAGTCCTATGTTGATGTGTCTTGGAACATAAAAGGGACATTATCTTATAAGAGGCACATGAGGGGATAGTAGGAGGCCATTACACTGGAGATGCTATGGCAAGTAAGGTGCTAGAATCAAGGTTGTGATGGCCAAGTCTATTCCAAGATGCAAAATATTACGCTATGTCATGTACATCTACTATCACACAAGAAAACCTAACCATCAAGATGAGATGCCTTTCATTCTTATTCTCTCCTAGGTACCATTTGAAAAATGGGCCATTGACTTTATTGGGCCAATTACTACCATTACAAGGCACATAGGTGTGTGTTACATTCTAGTGGCCATAGATTATTTCACCAAGTGGGCCAAGGTAGTACCAACCAAATAATGCATATCTACCATTTTCATCATATTTATATGGGATAACATCATCATTCATTATGGGTGCCCACTTATTTTGACTAGAGATAGAGGCATGAACTTCCTCAATGAAATGGTGAAAATCCTTTTTGACTGAATACATAGTGGTGCACCATAAGATAAGGCCTTATCATCCACAAGTAAATGGCACTATTGAGGCATTCAATAATATATTTGAAATGTGCCTAACAAAGATATGTGATGTTGGTCACAATGATTGGGATGATTAGGTATCATTAGTATTGTGGGCCTATTGCACTACCTACAAGCACCTAAACAAAGATACACCATTCCAACTGGTGTTTTGCATAGAGGCCATTTTAGCAATGGAGTTTTTAGTGCCCTCATTATTCATTACATTTATTGGTTGATTAGATGACCAAGAGTCCTTGAGTGCTCGATTGGAAGACTTAGAGCACTTGGACAAAACACATGCCCAAGAAAGATAGAGTCACAAATAGAGAATACATGTTAGAATATATAGCATGATAAACATATCAATCACAAGGTACTAAATTAAGGATCATTAGTCTTTCTCTATGACTCCAAGTACCTTAAGTACCCTAGGAAGTTACAGATCAAGTAGATGGGCCCTTATGTCATCTAAAAAATATTAGAGACTAGCACATATAAGCTACACACATTAATGGGTGAAATACTCCCTGGGCACTTTAAAAGCAACCAATTGAATCCTTATAGGCAATAGGATTGCATTTTCACCATCAGACACTGATTTCTTGATCAACAAGTTGATTGTGTTGTGTTGATTAAAATAAAGTTTGGCACAAGCCAAGCATTTCCTTATGTTTTATGTTGTTTATGTTAAGTGGATAAGAAAGGCACTTTTAGGACTATAGGTGAAATATTCTAGCACTTCCATGCATAAATCTAATTAGGTGAGTTGAGCACAACTACTTTCTAATTTCCTAAGGCTTGACACTTAAGTTTTGGGTGCATGGAGTCTTACAAACTTTGAAAAATGTGAGTGCAAAGTAATAAAGGGAGGAATACAAGATACTAGTACACAAGATATTAAAAGGAGGTGCACAAGATGATCATGCACAAGATATCAAGATAAACTTGGAGAAAGAATCACTGAAGGACTTGTTCAAGAATTTGTATGGGGTGGGTAGGCCGAAGCAAGAGATGAAAGCACAATAATTGACTAAGGAATGGAAGTGCACTTGAGAGGAAGCATAGCTAGAAGAAGAGATTGAACCAAGGAGGTTGAATTACATGGATGTGAAGTGTTGTGCCCAAGTTATCATAGGAAGGGTGAAGGTCATGCCAAGGTGAATGAAGCACAAAAAGGAAGATCATCAAGACAAGCTGGCATATACCCAATAAGAGGTGGGAAATGATCATTTAAATCACTAGTCACTTTACCAAAAATGTCATTAAGAGAAATTAATGTGGTGATGGTGAAGGCACAAGTATCTATAATAAATGCAAATGTTGTAGCATATTTTTGTGGATTTTTTGGGATTAAGTAGATTCCAATAAATCTATGTGTCTCAATGCCATTACTGACCTCGAATAAAGAGGGTAGATGAAGTTAAGGTATAAAGATAATGATAGTACACTAGTTTAGGTTACAAACCTTAAGATAATTTCAACCCAAATGCAAAGCAAACCCAAAACCAAACTAGATACAAAGTAAGAAAATGCTACCACAGAGAAACCTAATCACCCACGCCTACCAAACAATAATGATTGGATAGGGAGAGAGATTACATTCCATTTGAGATTAGAATAGAGGCATGTGGGGAAAAAATTGGGAAAGAATATAATAGAAGAGATTCTAAGTGATCCCAAGTCTACCATTAATGGAAAATGAATCTCAAGAGCCAAAGTTATAGTCATAGACCCCACAATTGTGAGGAAGTGCAAAGAAACATTACAAGCTTCAACAAGATTAACAGATTGTGCTTCAACACTACTTAGTTTGGAATGGTAATAAATGGTTAAGTTTTGATCCATCTCAAGCATAGAAGGATGCCAAGAAGACATGGATGATATAAGATACAACCACAATAAATAATAAGGCACATCTAGTTGAATGAGTTAGCATCACTGAGATTGACACTGAGGCAATCACTAAGATGTCATATAGATAAATGTAGTTTCTCTTGAGGTCTTAGTGGGGGGGACTTGGGTATTTTTCATGCACTCCTATAGTCTAAAAGAATACAACCACCACACATAAATCAATATAAAGGAATTAAAATAATACTAGGTGGATGACACAAGAAAAAACATTTAGGTAGGCATGATATTATTTGATGTCTTCATTTGAGATAGGATTGTAACCACTGGCATAACCAACCTGTATGATTTTCCATATTTTATCAAGCTCGAAGAACTCATTTAATTCTTCCTCTTGTGCATCTATGGAGATGAATTCTACTTCATAGGAAGTTACATGTTGATATCGATGTGCCTCATCAGTAGAGTCATCGAGCTCCCAAGCTTAGCTACAAACATCTACATGATGATGGAAGATGATGCAGAAGTAGAAAGGGTTATGAAACAATTAGGTTACAACAAGGTAGGGTTTACATTCCCAATCAAGGACATAAATTACCCTATCATGAGGTTCATGGAATGCCTCATAAGTTCTAAGCTTTACCCTAGTATAAGGTGGATAGACATCAGAAAGGCCGACTTTTGTATCACCCACTACATGGTGCAAGGGGTCAAGTTTAACATTGAAAAAATCATTATTAAGGAGATGGTGAAGAATGTATTGGAGTGCCATAAGGCATGAGGGACTTTAGGTGGGGGTATATGTTGATATTGATATTAATAGAGGATATCAACATGTCTGATGGTTATGAAGACAATCTTTGGGTCTTCCCCATGAATAACTACTCCCTAGTGATTAAGTATTAGGACTTTATTTTCCCACCCTCCTCCCAAAAACATAAGACACAGGTGCTAGGGCGGTGTGCTCAATACATAAAGGCATTCATGATAGAATGGTACATCTTATAGGACCTCCCCTAGCAAATGTTTGGCATGGTGACCTTTTTTGTCATGTAACATTTATATGTAGTACACCTAGCACTCACAGATAGTAACTTATTTATCTAGCTCAAACTTCTTCATGCATTTTCCATAAAATACTTTAGGGAGGTGCTAAGGAAAATTTCTAATGCATAGTAGTTGGATATCTTGATGAAGGCCATGGATCTAGAAAGTAAGTTGAGGCACCAATATGTGTGCCTAAGAAAGAAATCCACAAAGAACAAGGAGGATGAATTAGACCACATGAACCTCCATCCCTTCTAAATGGAAGTGATAAATGGGTACATCTTCATGTTATATTATGAGATAGAGCCATACAAAAAGGGTGTAGACCTAATAAAATATGATGATCACCCCTCCAAATTGGCAATGAAGGGAATCTAGTGCCAATAATGTATCATAAAACAACCCAAAACAAATAGGGGGAGACACTTGAGGAGATTCATGAGTGCATCAAGTTGATGGTCACCTCTAGCAAATAAGCAACACCTCTATCTCCAAAGAAGAATCACATAACCTTTGCACCATAGAAGAAAAAGTCTAAGGGACCTAGTGTGATCCCTACAGTAACTCTTATATAATTGGAGGTAGAAGAGGCCCACACATGTGGAAGGGAGGAAGAGATGGAGGAAGATGTAGAAAAAGAAGTCACAAAAACTTCCATTGTTCAAGAAGAAGTGGGAGAGGAACCCAACACCAAGGATGTTCAAAAGGCCCTACAAGGTAACACTACCACCATTATTAAAGAGTTAAGGAATTTGGTAAGTGCCTCATCCAAATATCCCTCTACATAGCCTCCTCAAATAGATGAGGAGAAGAGAAGGTTGTGAAAGGAAATGGGCATGAACCAAGAATATATTGAGAAGGTTGAGGCTAAGTAAGAGAAGGTTGAGGAAGAGAAGGCCAAGATAAAGAAGAACATGAAGAAGGTTCCCTCAAGTGTAGAACCAAAACTTAAGAAATAAAATAAGGCACCTAGCACCCCCACCAAGATAGAATATGAAGTTACACAATAATCACACTTAAGCAGTGAAGGGGCACTTGAAGAAAAATAAGGTGATGTTAGTGCCTTAGAAAAATAACAAATAGAGAGTGCTAAGGAACCCAGATAGAAATAGGAAAAAATCAACATTGATACCAAGGAAATTAACCTAGAGGTAAGCATTGATAAACCCCATGAAAAAGAAATAAACAAAGGGTAAAAGTCGAAGGAAGAACCCCTACCAGAATAAGAAGATGAGTCCTCAGAGGAAAGCACTGAAGAAAGTGGTAGTGCTAGTGAGGAAGAAGAAGAGAAAACAAAGTTGGTTATCTTCAAGGAAGAAGGCACAAAGCTGATCATTAGATAAAAAGTGAAAAATGGGTGGATGAAGGAGGATTTTTATATGTTTAAATTCATGCCCCCTGAATCTACCATAGATAGGATGCACAAATAACTTGCATTTGTGTTTGATGACTACATGGATGAGCCTCACTTTGAGGTGCCTTAAAAGGCCATATTAAGCATGAATTAACTTGAGGAGGGTTATGACTCCCTCATCATAAACCCCCATGCCATGAACCTAGTCTAATCTAGGAATATGCTTATTAAAATGGCCACTAAAGTTATGTAAAAGAATATCATCAATGATGGCAGAGCAAAGAAATGGAAGAAATTTTTTAAGGATGCTGAAGAAGAAGTGCAGGCCATAAAGTTTAAACTACACTAGCTATATGAGCACATAGAGATGGTTAAACCATCACTTTTAGTTAGATTTGATACATCTAACCTCTTAGAGGTTGATAAAGTATGTGTGCTAGTGGAGCAGATGCTCTTGAGGATGAAACCAGAGTCAATGTAGAAAGAAAAAGAAGACCCATGCCCTATGTTATAAAAGGATCTAGCTTCTAAGCTCAAAGAGGTAAAATACCTATTTGCAAAACTTCAAGAAGGAATATGCAACTGATGCCATCTTCATTAACTTTTCCAATAAATCATTATTCATATGCATGTGCCTCAAGTAGGAAAAGGAGGAAAATGAGGAGCTGATGATGAAGGTGTATTCCATGAGTAGGTCAAAATGCACACAGATCATAGGGAAGGTTAATTCATTGAGAACCAAAATAAAGGACCAAGAATAGAACATATAATAACTCTTTTTCACATTGAAAACTAAGGCCTACAATTAAGGATCAATCTTAGACAGAGGAGTGATAAAGGCTAAAGAAAGTCTAGAGGCCTTAAGAAAGGAATTAGACAAAATTGATGTGCTCTCACTTAGTGCTTCCTCCATAAAAATAGACATCACAATTGAGTAAATCAAGCTAACTATCAAGGTCATTGAGGACTTTAGTGTCAAGATAAGGGAGAGCGTACCCAAATTCTATGTGCCAAAGGCTTTGGTAGCATAATCTGAGGATGAACTAGCAATTTTATATGGGGTAATGTTGGTCACTGTTGATGCTAAAAAAATTTGTGCCAATGAATAACCCCTTTCACCTATCATGAAAGTTAATTCAGAATCATACCAGTTTAATCATGGGAGTCTTATGACTAAAAAATTAGTGCAAGGTTTGTAGTGGGTTTTAAAAATTCAAGTTGCATTGGTTACACACTTGACCGAGTTTTAAGAAAATAATATCTTTCCTACAGGAATTATTTTAGTTCACATGAGTGATAGATGAATGGAATGCTTTCAAAAATAAGGTGATCTTGAATAATGGTTTCATGAATACACTTACATTTGAATATCTCTAAATCATAACTCATAAATATTAAGGATCCATTTGAGTCTAATAATACTTTATAAAAGATAAAGTGGATATTGCTAATAAGTCATTAAATGTAATATATTTTATTATAGCAATCAAAAATTCACTTTACCAAATTATGAAACAGTTTAGATAAGAAACTATAATATATTCTATCTGATAGAGAAAATCTATTAATTAGATAATCTCTTAAAGAATAGAAACATGATTCAATAAATACATATTTCAAGTAATGTCTTATATTCTTGATTTAATATTCCCCATGTAACTTCAAAGATAAATCCAAAATATAAAGAAATGGATTTAAGATAAGTGGCAGGGAGCAAAATATGAATCAAAATAGGCTTGTGTTTAGAATCATATGCATACTTTAAATCTAAAAATAATGTTTTAGTTTTAAATGTCATAAACACTTCTCCAAATGAAAATCAATTTGTTGCTAGTAAATAGATATGAATAAGGTATCAAGGAGAGAGAAAAGATAACAAACAAATAAGAATGACTAACTAAATAGTAGAAGATAAAATTAAGAAAGAAACATTACACTAAAAGACATAATACATAGAGGAGGTACCAAGCCAAATCAGATAATAAGAGATGATTGAGAAACCCAAAATAAGAAATTATTTTATTAATAAAATAAATCACATGGATTACAAGTTTTGAAAAGAGACATTGCAGCATGTGTAAACATCAAACTTCTACCGTGCAAAGTGTGATGTGTTCATCAGTATTTAGGTGATAGCTAGATTCTAGAATATATGAATGCAAATCTATATTCATCAAAGCAATAAATTTACCAAATATTAACTAAATAATTGAACATAAACTTGGATATACATAGAATACATGAGACGGGGCTATGCCATCAAATTGAGTGAGCATTGATCTTCTGCAAACAATGATCATCTCAGAGACTTATTCTTAGAAAATAAGCACAAATGAAAGTGACAGTTATCACATTTACCTATTAGAGTTCCCCCTTTTGATAATGAGATTTTTTTGCCTTTATAATCTCTATCAAGCATTAGTTGGTTTAACAACTAACTTATAATTTAAAATTTAGAAAACGAACTTTATAATTGAAAGTTAAATTAACTTTATAAAATAAATTTATAGGTTTTAGGACAACTTTAAGCTCATTACCTCTTTAAAATATTTATTTTATAAATACCGAACAAACACTCAGGTGGGGGTCCCACAATGAAATGACTCTAATAAACTAGTCTTAAAATATCAATCCATAGTGACATGATTAAAATAAAAAATAACTAGACCATACATTTTTCCTTAATCAAATATTGAGTTTGTTCAACTTGAATCAGCCATACACTAGGTTGTATATTATGCCAAATATCATCAAAGCTGAAGATACTTATGATGGCTTTCATCTGCATGCTTAAAATCAAGTTTCTATCAAAATAATTGATTTAAACAAATAATAAAAACAAGGAACATCAACAATCAATCCATATGTCTTCTAAGAATGCTCAGCTCCACTATCATTTATTTGATCTAAATTCTAACAATTTATATCAAGCAACTAGATCCATCAAATGGGGTCTCACAAAAATAAAATAATTCTAAAAATACACTACAGCTCATAATACATTTTTCCTTGTTTTTTTTAATTATCAACTTGACCAATCATGTTGAATATTGCTCACATATTATGAATTCAAAACTATAGTAACCATTTTGTAATCTCACATAAATATAACAAACCAATATTATTTCTTGATTACAAAAACATTTGCTTTGCCAATACTAAAATGATTCAACAATGAAATTTACTATTGTGTGGGAAAAATTTGTCACAGAGAGCAAATTTCAATGGCAAATGATATATCTTCATGTCATCAAATCTATCGATTTTGATTGCAAAAATTGAATGAAAATGTATTTAATAAAAAATATTATTAAGTTTTATGATCAAAACCATTAGGTTTTGAACTTAAAACTTCATTCCAAAACATCTCACCAAAAATATATTTTTTATCTCATAAAACTAAGAATTCTACCATAAAGTCTTTATGAAAACCCCAAGTTTATAAACACACAAACATTTTGGGCAAAAATACTCACATTGAGTTGAAACTAACAGGTAATAAACTCATTTTAGCATGTAAATTTTAATTAATTCAAGGCACATTAAACCATGGCATGATGAAATACTGCTAAAAAATTAATTCCTAAAATACCCAAATCAAAATTTGGTAAGCCTTAAAAAAATTCACTGTCATGGTTTGAATATTAAACATTATCACCATGTCACAAAATGGACTCAAAGAGGGAAAAAAATAAAACAAGTGGAGCTAAACCCAACAAAACCCCAATTGTATCTCATCCATTTTTCATGAATAAATTGGTAATAATGTGGAGAAATAAAGGCTTTTACCAAATCCAAACCATATCTTCATTGCATAACAAAATTATGGAAATACAAAGAAAACATTAAACCATTTGTGTGAGTTTTATGTTAAAAAAACTCACATGTCAGCAAAAAATGCACTCCAATAGACCAAATAAAAACCCAAAATAGGTGCATTTTTATCTGTATGCTATGTTGAAAGTGTGTCCCAAACAAATTTATCAAAATTTCAAGAAAATCATGTTTCTAAGCTTCATTACCATCTACATTTTTTAAGACTAAACCCTGAAGGAGATTTCTCTTTTTTTTTTTTGGTGGGGGGGGTGGGGGATATTCATAAAGGAGAAGGTACCAGAAGTAAAGCCAAATACGTACACATACCTGCTCATACATATCACCCAAAAATCTTAGTCAAGTTTAGAAGACTTCAAAATTTATCTAAGATGAAAATCAAGACTTGTTTAATTAGCTACTCAACTTTAGAGATCCCAAATAGAGGATAACTATGAAATTTACAACTTCTAAAGGTGCATTAAATACTCATTAATTGTTGTTGTGTTCATCAAAACATGCATTCATTTTCTCATGCTATTTAGTTAAGCACAAACATACCTTGGTGTCATCTTGGTGCAATATGAAGAGAGGTGTTTTATCTTTACCACACTTAAGGTCCACTTCCTTGCTAATGGGTTGATTACAAGATATTTAATTGGATTACAATTGATGTTCATGTCCTTGCAATCAAAAAGACCCCATTAATCAAAACAATACCACTCATTTGGAAGTTATCAATATAAGTTATGTTTTATTTTAAAACTTATATTATAAACTAGGACCTACAAAACTTTGATGCCTTCGATCATTAAGACTTTGGTTTATTATTTTGTTGGCAAACAAATCCAAATCCATGGATTATGAAATGAATTTTATTATAATTCCGCTATACCAACTGTAAAAAGGTACCACTACCATGTGAAATGAAATGTGTGACAGATGCTTGATTCTAAAAAGTGAGATTATAGTATTTACTAAGCTCATGAAGGAAAATTAAACAATAAGCTACCAACTTGATTTGCCCTATTATTTAATATGCCAAATAGAGAAAACTGTGACAATGGTCCTATTGTTGAAATGAAAAATAAGAATCACCTAAGACAACTTAATGCAGATCAAAAAGAAATGAAAATGGTAAACACTTCAATATCCATATTTAATCTAATCACACAAAATGAAAAGGTATAATAAGACTAGAATATTTTAAGTCATTGGCCCTTGCCAGATATTTTAGAAAGATGACATAATTTTTTAGGTTTAGAAAAAAATTAAAATAAGGTGTGAAAATTTTAGTTAACAGGCCCCTATTTCATTAAGTATGGACCCATGCTAGCATGGTAGACACCTTAGCATGAGGTAATAATTTGGGTGATGATTGGTATTTTTGGTATCTTGGCACCAACTAGAGTAATCAATGCACATCTTGCACCAGCTAGTAGGTAGTTATCTGGCACCCAAATCTTTAAGACATCTTTTATGAGTGACAACACATGGAGACTACAGCATGAAGGGCATAAGGTGACGGAGTTGTTATAATAATTAACAAAGGATATAGCTTAGCACCCAATATGCACTCTCCACCTTGGCAAAGAAATGATCCTATGTGTTATAAAAGTAAGCTCAAACCACTGAAGTGATGATGTGACATTGATGTAATGAAGCTCTAGAGAAATAGAACTAGACTATTAAGGCTACCACTAGTTTTAGGAATAGATCGAATGCCATGAAATGCCAGCCCTGGTTATTTCTCTACTGTGTTTTAGGTGAGTGCATAAAGCTTGCACCTTATGTGAATTGATAAATGTTGAGTGTTATAGGAATATTCTATGCTTGTGCCTAATTGTAATGAGTCCAAAACAAAACTGAATTGGACAACCAAATGAGCACCTGACTAGATGAATTGAATAATTGACCCCCTTTTCTAAAATAATTTTAATTATATGAACTTGCATAATACACACTTTAAATTTGATTTTAGGTATCTTCATAATCATGTTTAGGTACATAGTTGAAATAAGGTCCATAGTTATGTATTTTTTTGTGTTTAATTAGTAATGAGATATGTGAAAAATCACCATTATATGACAAGTGTGTTACTATATAACATAACCCATGGGAACCAATTTCTTGTTGCATGATTCAAGTGAGCACACAAGAGTTTAGTCTTGAATGAAATGTCAGTGCATTAGCTTGTTGAGAACTAGACACTTCAGTGCCCTAAGGAAAAGTTCATAGAAAAGCCCAACATTTTAGTTCTATTGGTGGGATATGTAGCACTTTTTTCATAGTAATGAAAAATGCTCAAATAATTATCCCTTAATAATATTGAGCAATGGATTACCAAGTTCGAGGATCATTTTAAAATTCCTTAAATTGAACTAGGAATTTATACTCATGCATGGATTGACCAATATCTCTATAGATCTTTATATGAAACTTTATTTGACAAAGTCCCTATTTATTTTCATGTTTGGCTCTCAACATATGCTCAAGACTAGTCACAAAATTCTAGGAGGTAAGCTAGGACAATAGAGCATCAAAGGGATTTATAATGTTTGGGAACACCATGGACATGAGATATTAATATATGGTGGAGAGGGGTGTTAAATGGATACATCTTAGAGTATGTTGTAACCACTTACTCTTATCTTAAAGAAGTAAAGTTCCATTTTCTTTGATAACCATGTGTTTAGTATATTATACATTTCCCACTATAAGCGAAGAAAATTTTTATTAATTATATATTTGAGACTCTACTTATGGATGGTTAAACCCATCATTGCATGAGAAGCATAGTTGGAAGGGGAATTTAGGGGTGTTGGTGAAGGATTGTTGGTTTATAATAGTAGTAAATTAGTGGGAGTTATGAAATCATAAATATGATGAATCTCAGCAAAGCATTATAGGTGGAACTGAAGTAGGAAGGGGATGGGAGGACTTGAGAAGTGTTGTTAGGATCCTTAGAGAAGCATAAGAGTACAAGGAGGACTCACCAAATTTTTAACTACAACTAATGCCATCTTTTTCATATGTGGGATAAACTAGCCAGATAATGGAGACTAGAGAACCATATTTAAACCAACCTAGTTCCCCAATCATGGTATGAGCTCATGCTTTTGAGCTAGAAAATTTAATTATACATAACTAGGATACAGATAGTGTAGATATAGAGAATAACCATGTAATCAAACCTATTTTTATCAAGTTTTAATTCATACTAAATTGACACTTTCTTTTCCTCTTCAAAGTAATTTCATGGCCCAACTTGGCATGCCTTGTGTACCCAACATCAGTAGTAGGTAGATCATTGGTCTAAGCATTATAAATCAAGCTACTACCATGTCTAACATCTCAAGTGTTGCTATTGGAGGCATGGTAGGTAGACTAGGAGGTGGAGTAGGAACAAGTGCTAGACTTCCACCCCCAAGAACAAGACTTGAAAGTTGTCAGCAATCACCATTACAAGTAACTCAATTATTAACTATGTATTATGAAATGATAATTCATGATAATTCATTTACCTAAATATTAGGCATGGATAATTTCATAGATCATGTTAATAAGTGTGAACTCATCTAGAGGGCATGTGGTATAACTTCTTCTGAAAGAAAAGCAACATAATTTGTAACTACACTTTTATAAAGAGCACACAAGTGGTATTGGAAGTATGACCCTTAACAAGCATTAGTTAACTATGACTAGCTCAAAACAGCATTTCTTCAAGAGTTTTATATTCTATAATTTGAGAAACAAAGTATTGTAATGCTAAAGGATATAAAACAAGAGCTCACTAAAAGTGTATGTGAGCATGATGCATGATTCAAAACACTCTTGTCTAAGCTCTCATTTGAGATTAATGTTTCTTAGCATGCCCAATGGTTCATAAGAGGATTTTTTCTTCCCTTTAGATGAATGATATCTCAAAGGACCTTCACCATCCCATGCGAGGTCCTAGAAGCTACCTTTTGCACTAAAGTAATTGGTAACATTGACATTGGAATTAGTCCTTTTATGGAATCTCAAATAGCTTGAATAGAATCACAATTAGAATATATAACTACAAATAATGCTTATGAAACTCAAAGCGTTCTTTGGTGTATTGATTGTGAGTTTGAAGATCATAATAGAAGCAATTGCCCTTGAAAGAACACCCATATTGTACTAAAGCAATCTTGTGAAATTTTCCATGAAAAGCACAATGTTTTCTCTTGTCCTATATTATAATGGGATACACATTCTAAAGTGTTTGATTACTGAAATATATGTGATGCATATACCCATGACATAAATGACTACCACCTAATCAGTGATATGCATGAAATATTCATGTGTGTTATGCATCAAACCCTATCTCAAACAATCAAGATAATAGTGTATATTATGGATGAGGCTAAGGATGGGGATGAGGAGGTGGGTGTTTCCCACCATGAACGTGCTATAAGTGTGGATCATTGGATCACTATCAATGAGATTATCCAATCTATCCAACATGTATTTTTTATAAAAAGGAGCATCGGTTGGAGGAATGCCCCTATTTGTATATAGCCATCACAAAAGAAAGAAATAAAAAAGGTATTAGTATGATTCACATTGATAAACCACATTGATGATTAATCTCTATCATTTTGATGGCTCAACAAGTTAATATCACCATATGCAATAGAGGATAATCCTAGTATATGTATGTTCCACCTATTAAGAAGATACATTGCAAAGAGCCTCATGTAATGAAGTACACTAATGCCCAACAATAGAAAGACATGCTTCAAGATACTATGACCTTAATATGGGAACTAGAAGGGTACATTCAATTTATTAAGGACCTAAAATCCACCCAATGTGTTGATCTACAAAAATCCATAAAACCTCAAAATATAGCATGAGATGATTTTTAAGAACTTTTCAAGTGTTTGTTAGAAGAAGATATTATCCCATAATTGATTAATTAGCTTAAACATCAAGCACCAAAACCAACTGAAGATCATCAATTAAACCATGCTCATTGATAAGATACTCATGTTCCTCCTAGCCCTCAAAAGGATAAGGAAATATTGGTGAATGTTGAAATTTATGGTTGGGTGATTCAAGACATTTTAGTCGACACTATCACTAAGGTCAATGTCCTCACAAAGGATGCCTGGTGAAAAATGGCTAACCCAACTCTAAAACCATCACCTTGTGTTTTTTATGTCCAAAAAACCATGTGATCTACTAATTGGTGTTCTTAAAAATACAACTATTGATATCCTTGGGGTGTTTTTCAAGGCTAACTTTGAAGTTCTTAAATTGGTTGAAGCTAATGATTTTTCAACCATCATCCTTGGTGTTATGAAAAAAATCTATTTTAACATTCAAAAACTGATATATTAGTTTTGAAAATATTGATCAGTGAGTTATCATCCTGTTTGACTAAGCACATGGGCCCCCATATGTATAACTTTTTAGCACAGATGAGGGTATTAATCATATCTATAATGTCATATCTAGAGTTTTTGAGCATCATTATCTTACTCATGATAGCATCCTCCAATGGATGGACACATAGTGCCTTTTTGATATTACAAGTAATGCTTGTAATTTTTTGGCCCATGATGGCTATGACCTCACTAGAAGAGTGTGCAGTACCATTGGTAGTTGTGAAGGCATTTTATGCTAGTACCACAAGCACCATAGATTTGTTCATCTTATTATCAGATAATTCATGTAAGGACAAATTATGGATACACTACTAGAAATGCTTGATGAATCTCTATGATTTCCTGGGTAAATGGAAGTTTGTGACTTCATCTAGTGACTCAAAGCCTTCTATGACTCTAATACTCATCATATGCCTTCACTAGTTCACCTTTTTTATGGCATAATTACAAGATGGTGTCAAACTCATAATGAGCATCTTCTTTATTGGGACCAAGTATACTCTAATTTACATCATAATTTTCATCATGACAACTACATCTAGGTTACAATCAGCTATAGTGGAATCCAAGAACCAGGACCACACTAGAAGCTTTTGAAACCATGTGGTTGGTTGAAGAATCCTTCTTGCTAGAGTATGTTTGGTACATGATTTTTATGACACTTCATTCACTTGGGATAGATCATGGTATATTCCTAAATAATAACATTTAGTTGTCCATTTCTATAATTGGTTGAAAAATGACATGGTCTTGACATTGTCTTACTCATCCCTAAGGATGGACTTACCTCTCACACTCCAATCTATGTGTCAAGTAGTTATTGGTGACCCCATTCCTATCAAGTATCGGCTAAAACATATACATTGTACACCATAAGAAGGTTTGGTCATTTTTAATTATCCATTTGTACAATCATCCCCAAACTATAACTTATCCTTAATCAAGCATGTTGTGAATAAATTCACAAAATAAATTAAAAACTAGTGTTTCATGTTGATGAAGGTGAAGGGTCTGAACCACCTAACCCAATCACAAATCATTTAGATGTCCCCACAAACTATGGCACTCAAACTATTCATGATACTAGTCTTGATGTAGACCACCCATGTTCATAACCTCTTCAAACCATCTAATGTAACATTGGCATGAAGGAAGCACTAAAGATAACTTTGTGGGTAACTACTAGTCCGATAATGATATTTTGAAAGTATTTGAGTTTTTAAAAGAGTACCAAGATGTTTTTCCAAGGAATTATAGTGAAATGAAAGGTGTTCATCTATCCTTAGGCAAAATTCATATCAAATTGGTTGAAGGTGATTGCCCAATCAAGAAATGACTGTATAGGATGTATCCAAATTTATGTACACATGTGAAAGAGGAAATTAGCAATATGTTGCATGCTAGAGTTATAACTCTAATTGATGAGTTTGAGTGGGTCAGGCCCATGGTAATAAGCATAAATAAATATGGGTGCATTATAATTTGTGTTGATTACCAAATTATTAATGCATCCTACATTACTGATCTTTTTTTGATATTGTTCATAAAAGAAATCCTTGAAGGTGTCATAAAGTGTGAAATTTACACTTTTACAAATGGAGTTTTTGGGTACCATCAGGTCTAGATCATAGAGGAGGATTGACCTAAGACTACATTTACTACTGAGTGGGGGCATTTTGCATTTACCATCATATCGTTTAGGTTGAAAATTTACCCATTGTATTCTCTTATATAGCCATTGAGGCCTTTAAAGAATCTATCCATAAATTCCTTCAAGTTTATTTGGATGATTGGACTATTTACAGCATGGTGAAAGACCACTATTCTAATCTAAGGATTGTGTGTGAGCATTACTGAGTGATTTAAATTTCACTTAATTTTTAAAAATGTCTTTTTTCTATGTTATTCAACATTCTCCTTGGTCACATTATATACCTAGATGGACTTATGATAGGCCCCTCTAATATTTGTAGCATCCTCTGTTTACCAGCGCCAACATCTTAGCATGTATTTTGCACCTTTCTAGGTCATACTAGGTACTATCAAAATTTTATCTAAGGTTATGCAAGGATTTTTTCACCATTAGAGGAACTCTTGAAACATTATGAATGCTTTATTTGGACCTACTCTTGCCAAGAAGACTTTGAATCTTTAAAATATAAGCTCGTCACTACACCAATTCTCTAGTTTTTTTATTAGACTAAACCCTTCCATGTTCATGTTAATGTTTATGGTATGGCCATTGATGTGATACTTGCATAGCCTAGAGAAGGTCACCTTGATCACCCCATCTACTTTTCAATTAGAAAGGTTACTTTTGTTGAGATAAATTATACCACAATAGCTCATGAATTATAAGTACTTTTCATGGTTTATGATTTACAAAAGTTTTGATAGTACCTATTAGTGACTCCTTTTATATTTTATATAGACCATTAAGATTTGAAATATCCAGTTAATAAACTTGAATTACATGACCACATCTACCACTAGATTATGTTATTCCAATAATTTTAATTTTATGTCATGGTTAAACTAGGTAAGACCAATTATGGTCCTGATCATCTCTCCAAAATTGATTCCTATGAACTAGCATGAGCCATTGAGGATGACTTAGCTGATGTATATTTGTTTCATGTTTCACATGTTCTTAAGGAGTTTAAAGATATAGCATCTTTGTTAACTATTAGCATATCACTAGATCATTTGAGTCCATAAGTTAATAAGTAACTAGAAATCTATGATGCACCATTCTAGTTCTTTGGAGAGGACCTCTGCAAACTTGGAAAATATGAAATTCATCGATGTTATGTCATGAAACATGAGCATCCTAAAGTACTTTGTGATGTTCATGAAGGAATTACTAGCAGACACCATGTTGGTGAGGCTAAGGCAATTAAAGTTTTGTTAGTTGGCCTATGATGGCCTATACTTTTCCAAGATTCCAAGATGCATGTCAAAAAATGTGATATTTTTTACCACATTGGGAATTAAACCATCAAGATTCCATGCCATTACATCCTATTGTGTTACAAGATCCATTTGAGAAATGGGCTATTGATTTTTTTATCCCCATCAACCCAACTGGATAATATACAGGTCCCTAGTATATCATAACAATAACTAATTATCTCATGTGTTGGGTTGATGTCATGCCAATAAGGAATTGTATGTAGAAACCATCATGTGCTTCATATGGGAACATATTATAACCCAATTTGGTAGTCTATTAAGTTTTATTAGTGATTGTTGTATGCACTTACTCAATGAGACTATCTATATATTACTAGTTGAATCCATGATTGCCTATCATAATATAACATTGTATCATATCTAGGCTAATGGTATTATTGAATCATTCAACAAAATATTGGGGATAACACTTAAAAAAAATTAATATTAGATGCACCAAATGGTATGATCAGATGTGTGTATTGATTTAGGCTTATAGGATAACTTACAAGTGCCTCAATAAAAGTACACCCTTCAATCTATTGTTCATAACCAAAGGAATTATTCTGGTTGAATTCTTGGTACCTTCTCTTTGCATTGCATGTGTTGGATAATTAGATAATTAATCATCATTGAAAATACATTTTAATGCTTTGTAATGGTTAGATGAAGCACATCTCCTTACTCATTGAAGTCAAGATGTGGAGAAATTCAAACAAAAGGCATGAATGATCACCACCTTAAGTATAAGACATTTACCCCAAGAATACAAGTTTTTCTCTATGACTCCAAGTTTGTGCACCACTCTATAAACCTTTTGTTTATTGGGATGGTCTTTTTATTGTTCATAGTATTCATCCTTCCGGTGCATATCGTATAAAAATTTTGGATGGCCAATTTCTTCCTGCTCATTACAATGGTAGCCGTCTATGATCGTATTTCTCTGCTTAAATTTTAGTTTCAATTGTATCAATAAGGTGTATGTCATTAGTTTAGGATTTCTTATGTTTAACAAAGAGTTACCTTAGCTACATGCCCCTTTCTATTATTGACTTTATTTTTATAATTTATTACTTATGTTTTCATGGAGGACCATGATGCACATTTAGTGTGTGGTAAGAGGTATTACATGTGTTAAGAAATGGTCTATAAGAATGCATACGAAATCAAAGAGGTCTAAGGATAGATATTCCCATCAAATGGTATGAATATTCAAATGGTTTTATAGTTGTCATACACTTTGATAAAAGTGTAGGATAAGATGTACCATTAATATAAATAAATAGTGGTTAGGATAAGCATGCCAATCATGTCATGAAGATACTATTAATTGCATTTATGGTAAAAATTGATAGTCAAAGAAATGAGACTTTTAAATTAAATTGATTTTAAGAAGTGATGGTCAAAGAGAGGTAGGGTAGTAAATGCAAATTACCCCTTAGATCTATAAAATGACATTTGGGGGCTCATTTCAAACTTTACCTTTGCTTTGAAAGTGATTTTATAGAGCTAAAGATTGAACAACTAAGTTTAGATGATTTAGGATAAAGTGGAAGGTATTTATTTCCTATTCATTTATTATTAAGAATGGTCTTGTCTAAGTGATCAAGCGGTATATAGCTAAACTAAAAGCATACAGAGTAAATTTGGTGATTATAGGTTGCATAGATTGGTGTTCACCATTAATGGGCATCAAAGTAGTAAAGTTGAGATATTTCCACAGTAAACACATATTATTTTAGGAATAATGGATGGTTGTACCTCAACCTTTATGATCTATGAAGGGTGACGTATCCTAATAAAAAGGCCTAGAGAAGTGAGCCACTACCATCCATTCCAAAGGAAGAAGAGCTAAGTGTTGGGGGGGGAAGCAGTAGTATTTAGATTAAAAAACACCTAAGGAATAGAGTGAGTGTGCAGAAGGTGAAGGATCAAGAATGACATGACAAACTAATAATAAATCCCAAGTACCTCCACCTCTAATTTTGATGATAGAGGATATGTAGTACCCAAAAACATTGTTGCACATAAAGAATTGGGTATCAAATGTACCCACTTGTACCATTTTTTACTATAACCATTGCCAACACAAAAATGAGTTTAAGCTTTATAATTATTACCAAGTTGCGTGCTAAAACACCAAGAGTGAATTGGTTTATGATTTAAAAATCTTCAATGCGTTGGACTCTATTAGGGTAGGGGTAATAATATTTATGCTTTCACACGTCCTTAAGGAATATATCTATTTTGTTGGGTGCCACATGAATTTTATAGCTAAAATAATCAACAAGGTGTTAGGGTTGAAATTCTCCTACACATACCTTGAATTTGATTTGGAGGACTTAGAGGAAATCAAAAAGATCACCATAGCATTGGAATACTAGAATCAAGGCTATGTCAAACACATTAAGAACTTACAATACCCTACCCTCTGAGTAGTAGCATGCATCATTATGACCAAAGTTGGTAACACTGATCAATGGAAAGAGGTGGACATAACCCACCTACATGTCATCCACCAGGTAATTTAGGGGCCGAAGTATAACTAGGCAATGTATTTTTACAATAAAATTATAATAGACATAGAGAGGACCCACCAAATACCTAAACATAGGTTCCCATGGGGTGTACTTATTTTATTAATGGTTTTTGATGAAATTGGTGAACATAATTACACCTATGAAGAAATAAAGTGGTTGTACCCACCAAAGCACAAGTCCCCTGTGGAGTGCCACAAGGCATTCACATTCCGTAGTTATATCACTCTAAATTTTAAAATCAATATGAAGTCATGGTATGATGGAATGAATGAAGCCTTTGGAAGTGAATGGTGCATTCCAAAGGACTTACCCATCTAGGTTGGTGAACAAGCCAAATTTTTCATCAAATAACATTTTTATCTAGTACGTATTAGGATGGTCCCCTCTGGAGAACTCTCTACTTGGTTAAAGATTTCCTATGCTTTCATAACTTGGTACTTTGTCAACTCAGTGAACTGAATATATTATGTGTATCCCCTCACCCTTAAATCATAATGAATTGACTTAAAGATTCACACTCTCCACAAAATATATGGCTATCTTGGCAAGAAACCATATACATAAAAGCATGAGACTAAAGAACTAACATTAAGGTTCACCAAACCATGGTCGGGAAAATAATTTATAGTCTATTTTATATGTTGAACCTAAGAAGAAATATTAAGGAGGCATAGAGTGCAAAAGATAAAAGCTTCCTCCAGTACCACCACTTCATAATAAGAAGTGTACCGAGCATAATGCCAACACAAGTTCATAGCCAAAACCACCAAAAAGGTAAAGGACTGCCTAGGTACCACCAACAAGGGCATAACCACCAAGGGATTCACCCAAAGAAGATACACTGGTAAGACAATTGGGGGTTTTAGTGCCATCACCATGAACCATTCCATCAAAACAAGAAGAGCATAAGGGTTATATGGAAGAAATGGAGGAGTCAGACTCAAAAAAAACACCCTTCCTAGTGAAAGAAGAGGAGACCGCCCTTGAAGAGGTGCATTTGGATGTGTAAAATCCACTTGGAAAAGAGAGGGATGGTTTTGATGTAGAATAAATGAGTTGCATATACATCAGCATCACTTCATTGGCACCAAATATAGATGTCAAGATCCTTGATCAAGATCCCCTCAAAGGAAATCAGCTAGCTAACTTTGAAGTTCAACTACCTTTGGTTGATACAACCACCAACTTATGTGCCCAATACTAGATAGGCATTATTGATAGGTTATTATATTTATATTCCCATTTTCATCTAGAGGATGAAAATATTGACACTAGGTATTAGATGTCATTTTATTGGACATGTACAATGAAGAATTTTATTTTAAAATACCCCCTGATAGCCTAATCGTAGACTCTAAAGCAACAACATTGCCCACTTTTATGTGGGTTGATCCCCAGTAGCTTTCTCCTCTACAAAATAGCACTACATTTTTTAAAATGGCCTTTGAAGTTGCATAATAGAATGTGCTTTCAAATTTTGATGCATGACATGTAGAATAAAAACATGGACAGATGGTGGAGATGTATGATAAAGAATTTTCTACTCAAAAGACACTTGAAGATGAAGTGGTCATGCTGAAACAATAATTGAAATAAGCCACGGTAGCCAAAGTTAAAACTTTAAATTTGTGTAAAGCTATTTTGGATCAAGAACTAGCATTGGTAGATGGGGTCCATTTAGAGGGAGAAGTTGTTGATAAACTAGAGATCCTTGTAATTATCCTATTAAAGTAGTGTAAGGAGTAACCCGTGCCTAGAAATGAAACATTATAGGTGGATAAACATTTCACTAAAGTAGTGTAAATATGCAAGCATGCCTTACAAAGTGTTGGGGAAGTGATCCCCATCCTGTATGGGATTTTTGATAAATTGGTGTGGCCTAGTAAAATTTTGAAGGCCTGACTCTATGCAAAGGAGTCTTAATGACAATAATTGGTGGACGTTGCCCAATTAATAAAAGACTGCATCAAGCATGATAAGGCATATAAGGATGTCAAAACCATGGAATAAACAATAAATGTGCATTAGTAACAAATCAATTCCAACTTTTTGGCACTCGAAGGATAGGTTGTGAATCAGGTTACTATGCTTGAAGAGGTCTAAAAGGATACTTTCACATCCCTGGACCAATTGGTCAATAAGGCAAGTGATTGTCCTAATCAACTTGAGGAGAATAAAAATTTGAAAGCAATGATCAAGGAAATAACAAAAAAGTTGCTCAATATCTTGTCACATTGGAAAGGTATTAGGAATCATATTGAATAGGTTGGCCCTAAATTTTTGGTTGAGGATGAGATCGGTGCTTAGTCTGAGATGGACTAAAAGTATAGTGTGGGGTGATGTTCAACCCCTAATTTTGACTAAGTATTTTGTCTTTTGGCAAAGAATCAGCATGGTGTAAGAAGACCATGACATGGAATACCATGAAATGAAAATACCCAGTTATATAATAGGCATAACAAGTAGAGGACATAAGATAAAAGGACTCGGTATATAAATAAAAGACTTGGGGAGCATGAAGGAAGTGAGAAATAATTGAGCGATTCTCAAGGAAAAAATAGACTTTAATCATACATGAGTTTCGCATTGGCCCATATGAAGGAGGACATTTATAAACAAGGATATAGCACCCAAAAAAAATATAGGGGTTTTAAGGCCTAGGTCCTTAAGTAAAAATAAGTAAATGATTACCACAAATCTCAGTCTACTAGAGATCATTGGCTAGTCACCAAAGTGTCATAAATAATGTAACAACTTGGTTGGGGAAAATAAGTATAAATAGCCCTATATAGAGATTTATAATGATATTGAACATTGGTATTATGTAATGAGTGAGTTTGGTAATAGATAAATCACATAAGTTACTATTAGTTTTGATGTTATGCTACATTTGTTAGTTAAGTTACAACATTGAGTTATTAGTATGCTTGTTATGTAATATATGGTTTGTATTTAAATATAATGAATAAAATATCTGTTATATGAACTTACATAATCAATACTTATAATCTCATGGAATTTATCTTCATAATCATGTTTATTTACATAGTTGAAACAAGGTTCATATCCATGCATTTTATTTTGTGTAATCAGTAATTAGATATATGAATAAACACCATTATATGATAATTTTATTACTACACAACATAACCCATAAGAACCAGTTTATTACTATGTTCTTTGGGTGAGTGCACAAGAGTTAAATATTTTATGAAATTACAACATGTTAGCTTATTGGGAACTAGACACTTTAGTGCTCTAAAGAAAATTTTATAAAAAAATCCCAACATTAGGGTTCTTGAGCAAGCTCGCTCACCTGACCCTAACTGATGTGTTTGCTTAATTTCCTCCACTTTCATGGATTAGAAACTTCATGGAATGATTTTCTATACTCCTTACCATCTCCTCAGGGTCCTAAATGTTCTCAAATCAACTCCAACTAACTAATTTCTCATGACTCCCTTATAGGTCTATGTATAGTCCTAGACTTGTCTTGCCTAAAATAAAGCTTATCAGCATTGATTTCACTTTTGATGGTCTTAGGAATAAATAAAACCATATTATCATAACATATAATCAACATATAGACACTAATCCCCCCATATTTCTCTATATCTCTAAATACAAGTATCTTTTACAATTGAACCAGGCAAGCCTATAGGGTCCCAATTGACTATACAGGCAGGGTTTGGAATGACTGTATATGTAAGGGTTAGAGGGAGTGTTTTGGTAATTACCTCATACCTCATTTTGATCATAATTTGACCTTAAATGATATCACTTACCTATCCATTTAGTTGTGTTTAACCCCAATGTTTTTCATATGCACTCTATCTACTCTCCAATTTAACATCAATATGCCTTGCCTAACAAACCTATAGATGTGAATTAGGTATCTGAGCTACATTTGTGGATCTTAAGACTCAATTCCAAGTCATTAAAAATAAAAATGACTTAATTTTATATTGTTAAACACATGAGACTCTCTTGAAACTCTACCACCATTTACTTGCATACACTATTCTTTGAACCTTCTCAAAGTGGTTGTAGGTGGTCATTGGAGGAGTTTGAACATGAGGCTTGATATTTGACCTTATCAACTAAGCCAAGGCACCATAAAGGTGTTAAAATATCATTGGATGTGTATTCTCACTATCTCACAAATTATATTGGTTACTTCATTACACTTTCAACCTTTTGCCTTATTATTTCCATACACAGACCTATGTATATGTATTAAGGCTTGTGAACTCGATCATTTTGACCATATCCTGACTTGTAAATGGTTTATGTGTTTTAAATGGTTTGTGTTCTCTCCATTATGTTTGAATTTATTTATGATTCTTGCTTTAACTTGTTCTTATTTGGAGGATTGTTGGTTTTAGGCCAAAATGAGGACCTATAGGTTTAGGGCCTGTAGGTCTTCATTTTGCTTTTATGGGCTACAAAGACAACCTCTTGAGAATTTATCTACTTTGGTGTTGTATCAATAATTTCCCTATTTCATCATCCCCCTCTCAATAGGCTTAATAATTTTTATCAAACATTACATCCTTTTAATATTTTCTCCAAGGTCCGTACAGACCTGTACATATAGTCAGTTCATGTGTATGTGTATGAGAATTGGAGACTTTTCATTCACTTATGCTTCTGATGATGGTAGTGAGGGTTTGATCAAGGTCATGTGGATATTTTAATTAAATATCAAGGTATTTTCACTATTTTAACACTCTTAGCCTAAACTTTAGACCCCATGAAAGCTCACTTACAGGTTTGTAGACCTATGAGTGAATGAAGCACCTTCTAACCTTGTTTGAGAGTAAAATTTGATATTTTACTTTAAATTTATTAGAATTAAAACCTCATAAAATAATACGTTATCATTATATATTGTTTTATTATTACCATTCAAATCAAACATGGCACTCAGACCTATGGAATACCATTGATGAACTGTACTATGCTTTTTAGAGTGCAAAATAGGATGTTTCTTGAAAGACTCTTTGCAAAGGGATACTTCTCAAAAGAGAAAACATGAATTATTGGAGAGTGAGGAGGTTTTTAATGAATGATTAATTACTTTAAACTTCTAAAAATTACAAACATCTTAAACAAACTAAAATAGACTTGCAACATGATGATATGCCCATGCACTTAAGACACTTTTCCTCTTGTTGAAGACACTTCATGGAGTTGAATTGGGTGATGAAACTTCCATTTAAAATATCTATTTTACCTCTAAAAACATCCCTCAAAACCATTATTCTCCATTTAATTCTTAAGTGAATAAATAGGAGAAAAATTAGACCCTGTTTGGATGGATAAGGCATAGTGATCTACTATCATTCTTAGTGATTATTCATAAGGGGCCATGAATCTATAAACCAATTCCATAAATTTAAATCTTATTATGACCCCTAATAATGGCCAAAATTTTAGCTCTCTCTCTCTCTCTCTCTCTCTCTCTCTCTCTCTCTCTCTCTCTCTCTCTCTCTCTCTCTCTCTCTCTCTCTCTCTCTCTCTCTCTCTCTCTCTCTCTCTCTCTCTCTCTTCTAGCCATATTATTGACTTGAATTTTGCATTTTTGAGCTTGTGAAGGTAGCAATGGAGGAGAGACAGTTTATAAATAATTTTTATGACCTAAAACTTGATCCGAATCCTTAAACTAATATGTGTAATCTCAAGGTATACTCTTAAACCATTTTCAACTGAAACATGATATTCCAACACTATAAAAGTGCTTATAAATGAGTGTTTTGCTTATTTTAGGCATTAAACCTAAAACTTTGTTAGTATCTAAATATTCCTAAACATTATCTAACATAAGGTACATTTGGGAACCTTATTGAAATTTTTTCCTTTAAATATGGTACGTACAACTCCTCCAAATAGGCTAAAAGGTGACCAAAATGATATTTTAGCACATAAGAACATAATAAAAGGTTAAAACATGATAATGTGACCTTAAATACACATTAATAACCTTTTATAATTAGTATAAACCATGTAAAACCTTTGACCACACTTGACAACACCAATACCTCATAAATGACCCCTAGGGCTAAACAAGTACACATGAGATCAAACTTTGGATAAGGCTAGACAATGACTAATGTGACCAAATGGAAACCATTTAGGACATTTTAAGACCATAAAAATAACATATATAATTTTTTATAATCCCATGAAAAGTTTCAACTTAGATAGGTTGACCCATTTTTACTTAGGATCAAAATTTGGTCAACACTACTATTGTTATTGTTGACTAATTTTGACCTTTAGGTCAAAATAGGGCACCCTAAATAAAAAATTAATTTTTAGGCATATGAGGGGGTATAATATATTTTATTAAGATTTTTTATAGGTAAATTCATTCCTCCCAATGTTATATTAACCTTAGTCACTCATTTCATTAGCTTATCATGTCATTTGGGGTCATTTCAAGGGTCTAAATGGTGTAATTAATAATTTGTATAGGTTTACTAGGATTTGTGAAAATTAAAAAATTTGATTTAAAGTCCCATGTGTCCTTATAAGTCTTATTAATATGACATAACTTAATAAATGGTAGGTTATTTAGAGAAAAGGCAGTTTTCTTGGCCAAAGAGAGAGGAATGGGCACTTGTACAACTACCTTGGGAAGTGTGCCACTTAGAAAACATGGTGGTGTGAATATTCACCTCCCCATAGGTCATATCCATTTTTTTTATTTTTTTCACAAAAAAGTTCTTTTGAAACTCAAAATCCTTCCTTTTCCTCTTGGCATGCAAAAGAAGAGGCAACTTTTAGCAAGTGGTACAGATTGTACAGGTAGAATGAGAGGGAGTGATTCTATATGTGGATATTTATCTAAATACTCTCCACATAAATAACATGACCTTCCATTTTTGTGCCTTCTTTTTCATGAACCATCAGTTTGAATCTAGGTAGCTTTTTAGGAGTTTGCATTGAAGAGGGGGTCACTATTTGATTTCTTCTTCATTTTTTTGTTTTGGTCTGATGATGTCATGTTTTTTAGATATTTACATAAGTTTTACAAGGTTTAATTTCAGTTTATACTCCCCATATTTGGTTTTAAAGGCATCAATAATGCAAAGAAGCCTTATCTAGGCTTGTCTTCCATTTTGGGTCAAAATTCTTCTTTTCTTCTCAAAAGAGTGCACCTACAGATGTTGAGTTACCCATGAAAACATAAAGGAATTATAAAATTATCTATCTCTTTTTAATTTCATGGACATGGTCTAATTTCATAAGCCTTCTCATAAGGTTTCAAACTATGCACTTTTAATTGTTGCTTCTCATTACCCTTCCAACTCAGTCTAACCTATAGGAGGCCGTGAATAGGAAACAAACAGATATGGAAGATGAAGATGGTCTAGGTGCCTTTCCTCAAGGTTATATGTAGTATTTTCCACATGATAGATCATATTTCACTCACCTAGGACCTAAAGAGAAGAAAGATTGTAAAACAAAAGGAATAACTGAGTTTTGTTCTTTAGTCCCTAAACACACCAAATAGAGGTCCTAGGGGTTCTTATGGTTTCCATAAAGTGTAGGTGTGATTGTTTTAGGATATCATCTTATGATAATTTTATATTCCCAC
This sequence comes from Torreya grandis, assembly GCA_037957365.1. Taxonomy (NCBI): domain Eukaryota; kingdom Viridiplantae; phylum Streptophyta; class Pinopsida; order Cupressales; family Taxaceae; genus Torreya; species Torreya grandis. The sequence continues at coordinate 416,845 of JARHVA010003443.1, forward strand.
CTACAAACAACACCTCTACCAATTTTGAGATTGAGAAAAGAAGGAGAAGTTGGATTTTGAAACCTCTCAAAATGGCTAGAAAACACTGAGAAAGAGTAGTAGTATCTACAGGATTCCAAGGGAAGGTTGATATTTGCATCATGTGAGTGAGATTTCGAAGCATGTAAAAGTAGAGGAAACAATTATAAGGATTAGAATAATCAGTCTTGAGCACATAGTTGATGAAAAAGGAGGATATTTCATGAGATGACTCTTTTAGGCCATCCCCTATTCATACACAGGGCAGAGAGACAGTGAGGATAGTGTTTGAAATATTGGCACAAAAGCATAGTTCAAGGACTCCTAAAATAAATATAAGTCTAATTGTGAATTCTACCAAACTAGATACAAGATCAACAAGCCTTGACAATGTGAAATATGATCCAAATGCTCCAAGGCAACCTATAAGCCTAGAAATAGGCACCTGTAGCCAAGGACAATGGAGGACATATATATTCAAGGTGAAAATAATCATTTATGCTAATCATGAGACTTTTATTTAGTTAAATAGATTAATATTATGCCAATAGCATAAAGTAAATATGTTATACCTCCTTTTTGAGGTCATAAACATATCAAAGCAATCTACAGGTTTATGAACATACATCTACAGCCTAAAATGGAGGTTGGTCTCAGTCAAGGGAAAGTGAAGTTTTAGAGATAAAGTAGAGAACGTATTCATATGTGATGATCATAATAGATTTATAATAAGTACAAAAATATATTTTCATGATTTTTGAGGTCAATAACATACCCTAATAACCTACAGGCATGTAGGTGTGTGTCTCAGTCATGTATAGAAGGTGAAACATAGTCAAACCATGAGAGCATATGTGGAGCATGGAGACTTATGACAAAGTAATTTAAGGTTTATTTATCTTAAATGGATCAAATTACCTCTCTAAACTTCACTCCCATGATTCTCACAAACCTAATATGCTCAAATGGAGGTTGTCTCAATCCTAGCAAATAGGGACAAGGGTGAAAGATGAAGAATTGGCCTAATGCAAGCATGAAGACAAGGATGAGAAAGCTCAAAATATTATAACATGATTAATAACTCAAATTAATTATGTTTCATTCTTATAACACTCACAACATGCCTAATGGCCTTTTCACCCATGCAAAAGTTGACATAGTCTGTAAAGTTAGGCTAAGAGGACCTTGTTTCAAGGGGCAAGTGGGGGGTTTCACTATTAAACGGGATCTCTAAAGACTTCCAAAGCTTAATTATATTTAATTATTTATTTTTGATATATCCAAGGAGTTGATAAGCATGGAGGATATGAGGAGGTATTAGCTACATGGAGGTTTGAGCAAAAAACATGATAAAATAGGGTTTTTGACCCCATTTTTGGAAAGATTGAGTTGGTTAGACCCCTTAGACATGGAATCTAAAAAAAATAATTGATAAAAATGGTAATAAAGACCTTTTTTATCTCCAAAACTTTTAACTTTACCCATAAAATAGGGCAATATGCCTCTATTTTTTCTCAAAGGTAGGTCACTCTTTGCATGCAAGAAAATGGTAGTTTTTGGGAAAAGTGAAGAATGGAGGGCTTGTGCTCAATTTAACTAATCAAGTAGGTTTTTAAAATTGGATAAAAAAAAAAGGGACATGATAAACCAACCTATAATGTTGGCATGACAATAAAATGATTTACACAAGGAGGTTTATAGGCAGACCTAGTGGGAAAACATACAAACCCAACCACAAATGAGAGGTCACTTCAAGTTCTAAACTTATCCAAGAACTATTAGTTTTGTATGATGACTAAGGGGGTAAAATATTATGTTTTAATTCTTAATTAATGTATTAAAAGTGAGATTTATGGTATTTTGGCTTATAAGGTGCTAACAGGCCTGTTGACAAGGCATAACTCTTGTCCTAAAGCAAGGGTCATCCCCTTTTTTGCCTCTTGGTGAGATCCCAAAATGATTTTCACATGTTGGTAGGTTATAAACAGAGGTGATGGATCTTTTTTTGGTGAGTAAACTTCACAGGAATCCATCTCTAACCTTAGACCTATTAAAACCTCACAGGAAGGACAAGAGCAACACGAAGGTCAACTTCCATCACTTATATCTCTCATGGATGCTTGCATGGCACCTTGATCCATTAGGATAAGTTATATGGGGTTATTAAGAGTAAATAAATAGAATTTTTCTAGGGTTTCAAGATTTTACCTTTATGAATAAAGGTTAAGAGTCTAGGTCACTCAAAACCCTTCTAAAACCCTCATAGTGACCTATTTGGGAAAATTGAGTTAGTAATACACCAGGATGAAAAAATGAGGCTATGGGTATAAAAGGAAAGTTTTATAATGCATTCTCATTTTTTGAAAATGTGCTTATTTTTTATGGAACTAGAAGGATCAGAGAAAAATAGGAGTTTTTTTCACCATTTTTAATGGTGTGCAAGCTACATGAGGAGTTAGGAGATGAAAAAAACTTTAGGAGGAATATTTACACTTTAGATAACTCTAAAAATTCACCTAATCTCATGAATAATCTTCTAAGTGCCTCAACCAAGTACTTGTTTTTAGCCAGTCTAGTGAGCCAGCTAGTGAACACTTGGGGAAGTGGTGAAAAGCAATTACGGAAGCCTTTTAAAGGTTTTTTCTTAAAAATGATGATATGGGAAAATTTGAAAAGTTTCATTCCCTCTTTTTCATGGATAAATTTTTAGTTTTGAGGAGTTTTTAAGGCCAAGTAGAGAAGGTGCATGGAAAAGAGCCTTTTCGAGACTGCTAGGAATGATTTTGCATGTCCAAAAGAATAAGGATTATTAGGGATAAATCTAATACATATGAGGACTTGTTTTTAACCCCTCTTTCTTAGATAAACCATCAGAACTAACCATATGTATAGATAAAGGTAGTTTTGGAAGGCAAATCATGCAGGTAATTTCTATGCTAAAATTATAGGTTTTGTGCCACTTTTCACTATCATTATGACTTGTTTGGACAAGTATAATTATATGACATAGCATAGATCACCCAAACTATCTTTCACATGCAATTATAACTAGTTTTCACTTGGTGACACATGTCCTTGTGCCTTTTGGACTCCCCTTCTCTCTCTCTTCCTTCAAGTTCTATAAATTGGGCCCTTTTGGCCATTGTATGGATAACTCAACTTGGGTATGGCAAAAAAATACCAAAATTTTGTCTTGAATAAATAAATATAGCAATTTTTTACCTCATTCAATAATTATCTAAGTGTATATTCTGTTTATTGTCTTGTGTAAGTGTATCTTAGCTTACCTTCACATGTCAATTTTCCTAGTACCTTGTGAGTTCAAAGACTTCTCTTTGTAGGTCAGCAAGAAGTGTCAAATGGAGTTTCAGGTGTAGTGAATAGCTTTTCTAATAGTTTGTCTTAGAATGCCTATTATCTAATTCTTCCTATCCTAAGCCAATTCCAAGACCCCATGTTGAAACATTGATGCAAGAAGAAGGTTGTTATTAGATGTAGTGTATGTTAGCCTTCTCTTGGTTTGAAGTACATGTCAAGAGTGTGATTAAATCAGACATTTGGTGCATCACCTCTAGTAGAATAGGTTTAATTTTCATGCTATTCTTAACCTTTTTCATTCCCTAAATTGTTAGTAATAGGAATATGAGCCTAAATGATACATTAAGGGGAGTTAGCCCCTAATATAGAGATCCACCCCCCAATAGGGATACCCACAGCCCTGGGGTAGTTCCATTATGCCACTTAAGTGAGGATAATATTGTCCCATCTCTTCATTTTGTGCATTCAAGTGACAACAGTTACATCTACCATGGGGATAACAAATGTTTCAACTCAAATACTGGTTTTTATGCCTATTCAAACCATGATTACATACCCATTGGTGACCACTCAACTTTCTAATCTAAATCCCAATGGGTCCACATTTAAAATACTCCTTCAAGTTATAAAGACTTTGGAAGATAAGGTTATAAACATTGAATAAAAGGCTTTAAATTTTCCTCATGTTATTGATTCCCAAGATGTGTTCCATAATCCACTTGCACCTGAGATATCTTTGCACCCTTATCCAACTAGTTTTATTGCACCTAAATTCACATTTTTTGATGGAAAGGGTGATCCTAAACAACATCTTCAATCCTTTTATGTGGAAAACCTTGAATATTCTTCCAATGATAAAATTTTGACCAAATTATTCCCAAGAAGCCTCAAGGACTATGCCTTGAGGTGGTTCTATGAATTACCTCTTCAATTTGTGAAAGCATTCAAAACTATCACATAGCAGTTATTGGCACACTTTTCCATTAATATTTCCAAAAAGTTTTCCTATGCTCAAATTGCCAAAATTAAACAAGGAATAAATGAACCTATCAATGAATATGGCTTGAGGTATAAGACAATGTTGGCTAAAATGACTAATACTATGGAAAATAAAGAGTTTCAAGACATATTCAAGCAAATTTTTCTTTCTCATTTACATAAGTCCATTATTTTCAAGAAGTTCAAATATTTTGATGAATTATGCCATGTTGTACAAGATTGTGAAATGAAGTATATTTCATTGAATAATATCAAGTATATATCAAACACACTAGTTGCATCTATATCTAGTACCAAGTTTCAAAGTCAAACCAAGATATAAGGTAAAACCTCTTGATCCTAAAAAGGAATCATCCACCATGATTATCATAATTTCATAGTATCCTAATTGGTTTGTCTTATTTAATACACCAAGGAGATAATTTACATGTTTACCTGAGTCTCCCACTTCATTACTCTTGTGCATAGTAGAGTGTCATTTCATATCTCTCCTTCATCCTATAGAGATTGATATGAATAGACCTCTAACCAAAGGATATGGTGTGAATGTTTATTATGATTATCACTATGGACCAAGCCATTCTACAAATAGTTCTTGAAGCATAATATTTAGGACCTTATCAATGACCAATAGATTACATTTGATGATCCTCTAAATGAATTAAATTCATGACTTGGTGATCACCAAAAATAAAAAATATTTAACAATCCTTTACAAGACCATTCTAAGAAGGAACTAGAAGTGCAAATGGCATTTAATGCACATCATCCTGTATCACATTATGGGCACCCTTAAGATGGGATTATTGGTATTTATGAATGTTATATACCTCTTATGGTTTAGATACCTATTAATTTCAATGGTAGTGAGGTTAAGAATGATGACTCTGATATTCATTCAATAATTGCTTGATCACCAACCTATACATAGTCTTATGATTGATAACATTCTAGTGTAAGTGAAAAAATTTGCACCATGACATCACTTGTGCATCTACGCTATACCCATCATGATTTACATATTTTAACTAGATCAATTAGAGGATTTGATGGGAACTCCTATAAGGTTCTTGGTGAGATTAACCTACCTTTATAAGTCAGTCCTACACATGTGGTTACTACCTTTTTATTTATACCTTCCATGGGAATATTTGATATGTTATGTGAAGATCTTGGATCCATACTCTTTGAGCATTACCTTAAACAGTACATAGGTGTGTTAAATACATCCATACCAATTGGGTAATTGTAATTTCTAGAGTCCCATATGAGCATCCTCTTGAACAAAATAAATTTATACATAAAGAGTTAATTATCAATCCTACTAAGGTTAATCCACCACAAAATGGTAAGCAATATGTAATCCCCTTTACTAGGTGGCTATTACTTGAGATTATAAATATATGGCAGGTTCCATAGAATCCTCATCCTCTATTACACACCATATCCAAACATCTAGAACACCTAAACATGTTTCTACTATTGTTATTCCAAAGAAACCATAGAGCACATAGATATGGATTCCATGAACCCCTATTCCCTTCTATTTCTACTTCATGACATCATATTCATATTATACATACACAAAACATCACAAATACTACAATGACAAATATTTCACTTGTACATGCTCCTTGGCAGAACCACAAATTCATTTTATAAGTTTCTAAGTGAGGAGACACCTATAACCATCCTTTAGATGAGATCATAGGAATATTTTTCATATTTATAATATTCCAAAAATATTTATAGCATAAACATGTTATATTAGCTCCTTGACATCTATGTGTTAGTTCTATGCTTATGGATGGCATATTATTTACTTCTACATACACATGTGTGTCATGTTTCTACTTGAGTTTGATACAAGGATATAGAGATACATGGTATATTCCTATTTTTGGATGTTGGGCCTTCCCTTTACTCATGTCATATGGACATTGGGGGCATCTTCTTCTTTTTCATGATACTTCCAAGTTATATCATTTAATGGTTACTTTACATTATCATCTTTGAGATTATACATACATACACATGCCTTTATCCATGATTATATATTTCACAAGGTACTTGATATGCTATGCACTTGAAATTTTTTGCTAACACATTTGATCTATGTACTACTATGATATGTTCATTTTAGTTGTTTATGATTTCCTTTTTGCACTTCTTTAAGTATATTACCGTGTTATTGTATTGTTTATTCGAGCATTTAAATATGCTCCTTTATTTGTGGCCCTCATTCCTATGTGTACTTTTTTTGACATTTGAAAATGTCATTATTTGTTGTGTGGACATTTAAATATGTCATTATTTATTTTGTGGACATTTTACTAATTCATGTCCTTTCAATTGTGTGGCATTTGAACGTGCCTCTTCTTTGTGGTCTCCTAGGACCGTTGTATGTTGACTTTCTATTGAGTGCCCTTGTGTGTGTGTTTATTTACTTTTTAAGCTTGTCTTATTACTATAAAGATATTTCCATGATATTTATCATTCATATTAGGCCTTTATGTGATTATATTATTCTATGTGCTTCAATGCTACATTTACTTAGACATGTTTTTCTATATGTTACATGGTTCCATTCATATATTATATAGTTGTCTTATCCTTTTGAGGTGAGGTAACTACCAATTTATATTATTATCTAACCTCAAAGGGGGAATATTATGGGGTCATGTTAGAGGCATTTTCTCCACATTTTATACAATTTTCAAATTCATTGGGGGCATGCTTTGGAGGTATGTTCTCCACGTTATTCAATATTTTACATACCTAGATTCAATAGGGGAATGTTTTGGAAACATGTCCTCCATATTGACACTTATTTCAATTTTTAGATTTTTCCATATATAGTTGGGGCATGCTTTAGAATAATATTTTCCACACTTACATAATTTATGAATTGGCCAAATCACACATTTATATGATTCAGATACACATTTGTGATAAAATTTTATACATTGGTACCATTATTTTACATAGTTTCAGCATGACACATATCTAAGGTGCATATGTTATGCAATGTGTGCTTAATAATGTAAAATCCAAATTAGTTCAAGATTTTAAAACACTATTAGGGATTGTATCACCCACTAGACTAGAATTTTATGGACTATATTGAGCCAATCTACTGTGGTAGTTGGTTCACTTTTTGGAATGGTTGAGATGATCAAATCACTTAGTCTTGCCAAGTTTTTAGGTTGGACTTGATTATATCATCTAACCTTACTAATTTGATAGTATGATTTGAATTTTTTCACTCAAGTATGATTGGGTTGCATGGTTGAGCTAATCTCAACTATCAACGGAAACTCACCTTTTCTCCAAGGTTGGGGAAATGTACCTTCCAATATCTCTCTCTATCTCCTTAGATATATGCACTTTTCAAATTTATATATTTGTCCTAATCTTAATTTTAGTGATTCATAATGATACATCTTTCAAATCAAGTTACCAATAGGCAAGGCACTTGCATTGATACATAAGTATACTCCTAAACCTTGATATTTCAATTTAAATCTTTTTAATGCTTTCCATTTTATACTATATGTATCAATTATATATTTTAATGATATTGGTTGAAGTTCAGTCACTAGAAAAGCCCTCAAGTTGGACTCACACAAAAGTAAGGTGTGTTATGCACACCCATGTACACCTTTCTTCTCCTTTAAACCAGTAATGTCATTATTAGATTTAAGGGGGGATGTAGATGATATTAATGGATTATATATCAACTCATTCTTATAAACTTGGAAAACTTAGACCTGGGTTGTTCTTCTTAGTTATGGGCCTTTCCCACTTTTAAAAGTCTTGCATATCCTTTATCTTGTTCCTTTTGGACTATCTCTTGGTCTGACCAATCTTATGTTGATGTCCCAAACCTTCTATCTTTCCCAAAATGCTTATAATATCTTTATTTTATGCTCTTACAATTTTTGAGCCTGTACCTATTTTATAACTACCAGGTTACAATCATCAGTGACATACCCCTACATTGACACTAGTGTCCTAACCTAACACAAGTGTCTAATGCCATAAAGTCATCTAATTTTTAAATGAAACATATCATAATGGTTAGCATAATTTATTTAATTTTATATATTTCTTGATATGAGTGGTATATATTCACAATCACTCCTCATCCATTCCTTGCCTATAACCTAGCACAGACCAAGTAACTTATCAAAGCATTCAATCAAGGACTCAATAAAGAAAAGCTTCCCTATTTTCTCTTATTTTCATACCAATCATAGGGATAGCACATACATAGGTCTAAAGTATTGAAGGAGTAGTCTAAGATCCTAATTTTCCAAGTTACATGCTAGGTCACCATTGTACTTGTTTTCCACATATTACATAATTCACATAAGATAACACTTAAAGGAGAACTACATTAGTTTGAGGCCCTCTTCAAAGCATTGGTTAATAGATAGTTCTTATTATAAGAGGGGTCTTTAGGGTTATCTTGACACCATGTGCCCACTAAACTATTTTTCCCAAGGTCACTATAAAGATGAAAAACTAAGGTTTTACAATTTCATGAGGATTAATAGTTCATTACCTAGATCTAAATGCACCAAAGAGAAGGTGAAGATAAATCCAAAATAATCCATATGGTCACATCCTTTTCTAATAGGTATTTCATATATAACACCTACATCCAGTTTAAATAGTAGCATCAATGTAACCATCCAAGGATGACACTAGTGTCTATAGCCCCAGAGGCACTCAATCCATAATTAAGTGATTATTCCATAATTCTCTTCCAGTGTGCTTCCTACTTATTCCAGAACCTAAACTATATTAGCAAAAAAACTAAGTACATTATTTATATGTCATTTATATATCTATCATAGTTGTACTTACTATTTTTATCTTATCTTAGTTTAATAAATTCAACATGTGTTATTCTGAGTTTAGCATTTAATTGTCTTATTATAGATCTAATTATCACCCTTGTGTATTATAATTTTTATATTCTTAACCCTATCTATCCTCATAGGATCTTTATCCAAATTTAGGGTTACACATTATCTCTCATGGCCTATTTATACCACTTATCCACATTCCAATATTTAACTACTAAACTGACTAAACCCCTTTCACCGAAGAAAATCATCCCTTTTTATGGGCATTCTCTAGTAAACATGATGGAATTTAAACCATTTCAATTATCACATGTGTGAATTTCATCTTCTATGTGACTCTTTAACTTACATTTGTTATACTATCTCCAAATAGAGGGCAGGTACTTTTATGATATGCATGTGAGCCATAACATGGATGCATCATAGGGTGTTACATGATTTTTACAATTTTACATGGATGTTTGAGCTATATTACTATTAAAATCAAGGTTATGCATTGCATTCTAGGTAACCATGTGTAGAATTCGATCTACCAACCATCTTCTTCCAAGTGAAGGTGTGTCATTCCAAACATTAGTAACATATTTATTCTATTGGGTTGTAGGTTGGAGTGTTTGCACAAAGGTGCAGAAAATTAGAGACTTTCACAACCAAATGTTCTACATAGATAATATGTGTGACTTAATTCATGAACATTGAGAACATAAACAAGTATTTAATCACAAAATCCCTTCTTACCAGAAAATATAAACCCAAGTGTTGCATGAAAAGTTGTGAATATATGTTGATGTTTTTAAAGGACTTTTATAGATAGGCTTAAGTGTGCATAGCAATTCAAAAATGACTCTAAATTTTATGTAAACCTATATAATCATTATCAAGTGCACATTTTTGCATGAATGCACATGAAAACACAAAAAAACTTAGAACCTTCATCCATTAAAGGCTTGATAACTCTAATTATTACAAATATTATTTTTTGCAAGATTGTTTGTGTACATGGATGCTCCTACATCAGTCTCCCTATAAGAATGCCTATTTCAACTTGGGGTTTAATTTTTAATTATATAAGACATGAAAAATTTTAAAAGTAAATTTACATTATAACTTACATAAGGTACCATCAATACATATTAAATCTTGAAAATATTTTGTGTTAAAAAAAAAAACCTTTTTAGCTGACACATTCTTTTATTTTATATATTATAAATTTAAAACTATCAAAACCCATGCTTGAGAGATACTAAAATAAATAATAATAATAATCTCCTTACCAAGTATTTATATTTGGTGCTTTGATGTGGACTTATATTTACAAGTTAATTGATCTGAGTTTTTTATATTAGAAAATTGAACCCACACAAAGTAAAATGAAAGGGAAACTTCTTATATTAAAATAGAATAAAAAGAAAAAAGGAAAATGGAAAAAGGAAAAAAAATGGCATAACAATAATAGATAGAGGAAACCAATCATTCTCTTATCATTCTAATTGGAAAGTCTAATAAAAGGAAAACTAATATGCTCAAGGAGCTTGGACATAGTGGTGAGAAGCAAGGAATTTCATATCATTGACCCAGGTTATAATCCCATGGGCTTCCATGTATACTTTAATATATATCTTAAATTTACCTCAATTGTTTTTGGGTGGAGGAAGTGGATTATCAAGTTAAAAAAAAATATGGGCAATGTCTCTCTCAATTATTTTATGTAGTTTGTGAAAAGAAAGGAACTATAGGTTATTTTTGGACACTCTTCTGTAGAAATATATTTTTAAAATGAAATTAGAACACATATTTCACAAATTTTATAAGAATAAAATTCTACTACCAAAGAAAGAAAAAATTATGAGAATATATGCATATCCTCCTCAAGTAAAAAATCCTTTACAACAACTTCTTGCAATTTTGGTTAACCTAGGATTTAATACAGTTCGGAAATATCCTCATTCTAATGTGGTTAATCTCATTTTTTATAAATTTTTGAAAGGAAACATAAAAATCTTGGGTGCAAGAGGAATTTTGAGGAATATTATTAATTTTGATATTATTTGTTATGCTTTTAATATCCTTAGGTGACTAACAACATAGCTAAAGTAATAGTTTTTCTTTGGAAATTTAAATTAGAAATTGAGTTGAATATTATCATATTAAAGATTGAAGAAAATTTTATGCTCATCTTAACACCATTAACTCTAGTAAGACTATAAATTGGAGAATAAATAATATCATCTAAGATATTCATAACCTTCTTCTCATGTTTGAATCTCCTTCTATTAAGCATGTGTATAGAGATAATATTAAACTAACATACTATTTATAAAATTATGGGCCTTCTATGATTAGAGATGGTAGTAATTGGTGAGTGATGAAAGCCCATTATGGGATGAACTTAAAAATTTAAGTAGATATGATTTCTTTGGATGTGATTATCACATTCTCTTGTCATCATTTATTGTTATTTATTTTATGTATTTGAGGTGGGTTTGTGTGGCATGTTTCATCCCTTCTCTCCCTCATATCAATGATGTTAGTTATGATTTATATCATTTTTTTTAAATTGTTTTTGGCATTGTGTTATATGTGTTTGCTTCATATTCATTTATTCATCTTCCATATTTTTATGTAGCACTAAGTGAACAAAATAGGAAAAGAGGATACATGCAAAATGGTGTAATGTTTTCTAAACAAAAGAAAAAATGAAATGAAAATGTAAGGATGGGGTAATCCTCCTTTAAATGAAGATATATTGGGAGCTGCAAATGAGGAGGTGTTCAAAACTTCTTCTCACTATGCTCTAGTTTTTATATGCTTGATTATTGGTCACATTAGATTTTATCGTCATTATTAAAATCAAGTTATAAAAAAGGACAATGACAAATCTCTAGCACTTATGTATAGTTTTTGGGAACTAATATGACCATGCTACTAAAATTTAAGCCTTTTTGTATCACCTTTACATTCTACCCCTTCTTTTTAACCTCTTAGCATTCTGAAGGCCATATATTTTGATCTATGAAGGCTAAATATATACATATTTTTGTGATTTTTTCAATTTTTTCTACAATTTGTTGTCAAATATTATATATTGTGTCATAGGTTGTATTATTTCTTTTTTTGGACCTTCAAAGATTCATAACTTTTGATTTGTACATCAAATTTACTTATTTTTTTTTAACTTCATGATTTTTCATGTTCTTTGTAGCTATGGCTTCAAAAAAACTCTTATATATATTAGGATTGTAATCTGAAACATTTTTTTATAATTTTTACCCGCTTCTATTATGGGGATTCACTTTTTAAATTCTTTAGTGTACAAATTTTGAGAAGGTTGGGGTGGGGGGGATATTTATTCTTAGATTTGTGTTGAAATTTATCTTGGCAAATTATTGTAAAATTGACTAATTTTAAGCAATTGGAAGGTTTCCATATTTTGAGTGTGTTTTATTTTGATGTTATTTTTAATGCATTTTTTAGTCTTGCTTCATTGTAATGGTTCCAAGCCAAGACCTCCACACCCTCACATAGGCCAATAATAACTTTTAGTCATAAAATGATTCTCCAAAGTGTGTACACTTCATAAGGATATGATTAAATTTGTTTAAAAGAATATAAAACTTAGAACATAAACTTCCCTATGTCTCTCATTGTTTTCTAGAAAATATGTGTTCATTCATTCATTATAAGACACAGTTATGTATTTTTAATGTAATATTGACAATATAGACACCCCTTCCATTGACAATAGTCCATAAGGTGACACATACATGTTCCTAATTTTGGTATGCATTCTCTTGATGCACTTTTATATTGTGGTCTATTAGATCATGAGTTAATTTTTGTGTCTAATACACCTTTTATTGTACTTCGTACAAACCCCACTTTAGATACACCTACATATATGTTTGGCTCATTTCAAAAGCACACCACTAGTTTTGGCTCACATATACTATATTCCATGGTTCATCTTAACAAATTTATTGGTAAACACTTACAGGGAAGTCTTTCCCCATTCATTAGACTGTTCACCAAGGAATTGGTTATCAAATATGTGTTTCTTCATCGGGACCAATCCATGTAAGCTCATCACCTATATTTTTTTCTCCATTTTAGTAAGGATATGAAGAAACACAAGTTATTTTCAAACTTTACTCAGGCATGAGAGACCTTAGATTTACTCCATCACATATGATAATCATGACACATTTTCATATTCACATAGGCATAAGGGTCATAAATCTGATTCAAATGTTTCCTTTCATACACTATTTGTGCACATGACACAAGATCACATGTAAGCATATTATTTTACCATTCATGTTCATTTAGGATGGATTCTATATCACTTGTTTTAGTGTCGTCAGTGCTCTTTGTGTGGCCTCTACTAGCATGATTTCTTCATCTTTCATCTGCATCATCCACATACTATTCATACTACCTATTAGTGTACCTTTTTTGGAGAAAATCACATATTAATTATGGATTTTTTTGATAATTTTATATTTCCTTGTCTGGACCTTTGATTGTGTTCTCAATGTTTCTTTTTATTTTGGTGTTTTTGGGTTTCATATTTGATAGATTTTAGTTATCTTTTGTGATAATTTTTTCTATAATATTTGACACCTTTACAATTAGCTTGACTCCTTTGTTTTGATTTTTATAGTATCCCCAACTTCTATCAACTATTCAGTGCTCGAGTAGTGGATTTGGACCACTCATTTATATCTTTTCATCCACTTCATCCATTCAATATTATGGGGGATGTGTGTTTATACTACTTTCTTCAAGTGTTGTGTTTAGCTCTCTTGGGTATGATTATAGTGGCACATCTTAGTATTTAAATTTTCTAGGTCTTATATTGATGGCACTTATTTGGTGAAATATTTTGTATTTATATATACCTCACTTGAAAATAATTCCATTTAGAATCCCTATCATTTATCAATTGTTCAGTGTTCAAGTAATATATTTGAACCACTCATGCACATTATTTTTGAGTTATTCATAAGGTATCCATTCATTACATTGTATTCTTTAGTGGACTATCCAATCTAGTGTATTTTTTATGTGATGGATCAATCCATATAATATTATTTCTTTAGTGGTGGATCAGCTCACCTAATACATTCTTTAGTGGTGGATCATCCCACCCATTGCACTCTTTTGTGATGGATTCAATGCATCTAGAGAACCTCTCTTTAGTGATCCCATCCCCTTTCAGCATACTCTTGTACTAATTGAGTGTTGTGATGATTTTTTATGACACCTTGTAGCATAACTCAACACCTCATATCATGTATGTTGTTTTTATAATAAGCCTAAAATTCAAGCTAATAAAAATCTTGACTTGAAGGGTTATGCTAATAGATTCTAACAATAATCCAATAAACTACCAAGATCCTAATAGTTACAACCAACTTAGTCATGCATATTCTAACAAGGACTCCAAACTAACATTTGTGTAACATGATCTTAATATTTAAGTAGTTCTACTATAGAGGCCAACATCTTAGATAATTTTTAATGAGATAAATGTATCACAACAAGTTATCATTAATCAAAAGGCTAGTTCACAACATAAACATTATGCATTAATACCTTTAGCCATAGTTGATCTCAAGACATAGGTAAAACTTGCAAATAATATTGCATCATTCCACTACTTTGAAAATGAATATATAAACAATTTTTATTTGAACTCCATGTTAGTGTTTCAAACAAGAAATAATAATAATTTATGGGAGATCATCAAATGGGCAAACTTGGCCATAGCTAAAGCATATGCCACCTTCGCTCACTAAGTTTAATAAAGTTATTATTTCTTAACTTATTTGATTATTAAATAATGGTGTGAGTCTACCATGCCACCTATGTAATTTCCACCATCTAACTGATAGTGGTTCACTCATTAGTGGATTTCCATACCTCACCTATCCATTCTTTTAAACCTTTATAAACATAATCATCCAATTAAAGGTACTTTACTAAAGTAACATAATGGTAATAATAAATGAGTTAAACATTTATAATAAGGAAAGCATTACCATTTTGGTCTTTACCAATAAATATTCAATTATTACATCCATATTCTTTAAATATTGAAAATGCAATGTGAAACCCATTTACATCTAAAAGAGTGTTCTACTTTCTCCTGACATGCTTAACACTAATATAAGTAGGAAATTAATGCATAGTGAGAATATGATGTTAAATAAGTAAGAACCTTTTTATACTAAAAACCATTAAGTTGTTTTTTCAAAATAAAATTCTATAACCAATTAACTAAATATCAACTAGGGTATACTAAAAATAACCACTTAATATATCACCACATAATTTGGATGTATACACTACCACTACTGCATAACATTCTTGAAATAATAAAACTTCCACACCCTAACTTTCTATAGCCAAGTTGAACAATATCATAACTAACTATCAAATCTAGAAGGTTGTGTTATAAAACATTTTCATTACAAGAAGGTGTCACCATGTGAGGTTTCAGTCAAATATCTTTATTTACAAAGTGTTTGGTTCTCAGATGAAGCTTCATAAAAACATGATGTGATACTTCTCATGTCTTGATTCCATATTTATCATCTATCCTCATATATAGTCTCATAACACCATGTTTGGATCAAGTTGTCAGTCTTGCTAGGCTCACAGCCAAATATTTACTCATTCTCACTTGTAGTCATAGGGAATCACGTGTGTAGATCATGTTTAAAATGATTCATGGAAGTGAAATAATATTATAAATATCTATAACACATTCTCATACCATGGACATCATCTAAATACCTCCACTTGTCAAGAAGAAGAGACTATGGCAGTCATACATATTCACCTACATAATCTACCATGAAAATGGTCATCCATAGGTACTTGGAAAAAGGAAACCATGTAGAAAACTTGGAAAATAGATTTTGAATCCATTAATATGTATTAAAAATCCACTTAAAATTATTTGAATAGACTTGAAACTCATTGAAAGCTAAACAATAGTCATTGTGAACACTTGTACACAGTCTACTTGCATACCTTTCAAGGTGCACCTCCAGGTGACTTCGCAGAGAATTCAAAGAGCCTTTTTGAGATGTTAATGTTGATTTTTAATCTCTACTTAAGGTCATAATGTGAATAAAGCCTTGTGATAGACCACTTTAAAGAGGTAGAGTGGAAAATGGAAGGGCAGACTACTTTTAAAAGATGAAGTGACTGAGTTCCAGGATTTAGTCCCTAAAAATATAGAATAGATGTCCATATACATTTTATGAATTACATATGACATAGTTTAAACAGCCTCTAATTAATCCTAATGAATATTCCTTATATTCTCTAACACATATAATCACCTTAAAATTTTATAAGGGAAAAATACTAATGGAAGGTAGTTTTTGAGAAACCTAAAAGTATACTTTCAAGCACTTATTTTAGACAATGAACCTACAAGAAGTTTGAGTTTTGAACAACCTTTGTTTCCAAGGTTTAAATTATACCATGATATCAAGGAAAAGTGTTACCAAATATTCAATTAGATTTTCTGGTCTAAAGTATCATCAAAAATTTAATTTACTTTGTGTTTTGACTCCCCAAGCATACCCTCAGTCCATACACAAGCCTAGTTAGCCAACTACAACCAACATAAATCTCAAATTTGAAAGAATGTATTTTTTCTTGAAATGCATGGGTTTTTAAATATTTTTTATGATTTTGAATGATTTAAATATTCTTCATAGGTTTCAATGAATAAGTTATGACCTTCAAATCTCATTTACACCTACAATGTGCATCTACAACCAGCTTGAAGTAACTGAGACAGATAGTAGACTGAGCATGTGTTTTGATGGTGTTTTAGTCATCCAAAGTAAATATAAGGTGAATAAATATAATTATTATATACTATTTTATTCCCATTACTCTAATTAATACCTCTAATCATCATATATAGGGTCATTTGAAGCAAAGTAACCTACAGGGGTCAGTTAGATAGGGTGTATCAGTCTAGTAGGGAAGGACTCATTTGAGAAGCTCAAGTACATATAAATGGTATAATCATGATGATAAATGACTTATATAATATCTAGATAACCATATATACATTAAAATAGATTATTTTCACATTATTATTAGGCCTAAGTTATGTAATATACACCTATAGGTGTGATTTTTGGAGGTCAACACAGTCACAATGAAACTCAGTTTTGACTTAGTAAAGAGAATATAATGAGTATGTAGGAGTTTTTAAGGATTATTTATTGTTATAAAACCTTGATGATGATTAAAAAAAACCCTAATAATTGGATAAACAATGAAGGAACCCTTGGTTACACAAAACATAGTCCATATAGAACACCCTTGCACTCAAACCATTTCACACTATCTGTTTTGAAGCTCAAGGTTTTTGGAATGTCAAAACACCAAAAAAAGGGATCAATTTTTATGAATATAATATATATGAATTTTAAAATCCCATAAAATATTTTTTTTTCTGAACAAATAGGGGAAGTTCCCTTTGTTTTGTCTTAGATAGAGGGCACTCCCATAAGTGCAAACCCTGGCAATTTTGACAAGAAATGATAAAAGGATGACCAAAGAGATATATCTAATTTTTTTAAAGGTTTTGGAATCTTTATAACACATAAATAAATATTATAAACACCTCATATAAGAAGATAACCCAATAGAATGATCTAGACTACAAGGGTTGCAATCATGCATGATGGGCATTTTTAGGCCTAGAGACCAAATAGAAGATCACTTTCACTTGAAACCTTGGAGGAAAATTATAATAAATTTTTATATGCCTATTGGATCATATTAAAGTTTTTTGATCTTGTTTAATGCAAGTAATCTTAGTTATATGGTGTAAACATCAAAAGTTGTAGGCAGGCCTATTGAATAAGGTATAGGCCTAAAGCCAAATGGGGGGTCATCCACCACTTTAGCATGAGATAAACATCCCCATGAATTAAAACATGTTTTTTAGGTAATTTATTACATGTTAAATATATTTGGATACATGGGAAACACAAAATAAGCCATTTTTCATCCAAAACTAACTTAGGCTTGTAGAAAGAGAAAAGATGGGCTCAAATAGGTAGTTTCAAATGCTCACATCTTGTAGAAGGCTTTGCATATAGGTCAAGGAACTTTATAAGATTTCTTAGGGGTATTTATGCTCACATTTATGTAATTATATTGAATATCCAATGTCCAACTTTCATGAATAAAGCTTAAGGGTCAAAACTGCTCAAACCCCTCGCAAACCCTTCCTAGTGACCCGATTGGAGAAATGAAGATGGAGATGAATTATAATGGAATATTTTTTCCATTAAAACTATTTTAATTTTAATATGAGTCACTTAGGCTCCATTCCATTTATTTTTTTTATACGAACCTATATGGATGGGGGGAGAAACAGGGTATTTTTGACCATTTTTTATGTTTTACAGGTTCTATAAAGAGTATGAGGATGAAAAAAAATTGAGAGGAATAAACATACTTTTTATAACTCCATATTTCCATCTAATTATTTTTTTAAACTTCTAAGTTTTAAAATAATAGCTCTCCTTTCAGCCAGTCAAAACTGGCATAGTGGACAAGCTAGTGAGAAGGGTGGGGATCTTCAAGTGAAGTGATTTTAAAGAATTATTAATGCCTATAAGATCATGAAGAGCCTTTAAAGGTGTAATACACTCCCTCCCATTTGTTTTAATGATCAATTTATGCTAATTTGTATGCCAAGTGTGTAGGGTACATGAAAGAAGAGTTTTTTGGACTGCAGATGATGATGGCTCATTTCCAAGTGATTACAAGTGACTAGGCCTGAAAAAAATCATGGAGAGGAATTAATAATGTCCTTAAAATTAATCCCAATCATCATACCTATTCCTAAATAGTTATGAGGCATTCAAATAGGTCCAATCATGAAGGTAGTTTTTCTGAGCTAATAAGGGGAATTTCATGCCACTTTTCATGAAGTTTATTCCTTGAATTAACACTTGTGATTATTAACACTACATGTTTTGTCCAATATAATCTTATTATTCACAAGTTTCATTATGACCCTTGGACTTCTCTCTTCTCCTTTCTCTCTCAAGTTTTATAAGAACTAGCCATTTTGGCAATGTAATTTATTCTCCACCTGAGTATGGCAAAGCCTTACTCATTTGTATACCTTTTGATAAATAATAATATTTATTATTACCTCTTATATTACTATTATTATTGTGTTCATTTGGAATTTTTTATTTTTCATAAGTGATAATCTTGTTTCCTTAGCATGATTGTTTCATTCTATCATTTATTTGAAGTTGGAAAGCTTCTTATTACAGGGCATGTGAAGTGTTATAGGAAATGTGAATAACTCAGTGAGTTATTATATTTAGTATTTCCCTCATATTCCTCTTTTATATTCCTCCTAGATTTTCACATTCATCCATAACCTCACAATATAACATTGATGTGAGAAGATGAAGATTGGAAAAGTATATGTTCAGTTTGTTCCTTGATTTCTAGTGTAGCATGCATATGATTGGAAGTCATCAATCTATTTAGTGTATCACCTCCATTATTATAGTTTGTTTTTAGTTATCTCTCTCCCTTTTCACCCCCCAATTTTAGTTGTAGTTGTGATCCAAATTGGTACATCAAGGGAATTATCCCTATCTAGAGATTCACCTCATTCCTTAGGCTAGCCATAAGCCTAGAGGTGTCTCCATTGTTCCACTTTGATGAGGAGAGATTTCCCATCTCCTAAAATGGTGAAAATACAAATAAAAATATTTTTTGTCATGCTCGGTGGGACTCTTGATCCAAGAATTTGAGATATTTTTGGTGTTGTCTCTCAAGAATCAGCCTTTGAAGATATCTATCAAAGCATCAATGGTGAATCTGAAGATCCATCAGTTGGTCAAGTAGCCCAAGTTTCCTTTTCAAATATTTTTGGTGATATATTTATTTGTTTTCTTGATTTCATGATGTTGCATGTTTGACTTTGGTGTTGATTTTTGTTCTTTACAAGTTGGTGAGATATTGCAAGCTTGTGACATTCCTTATCAACAAGAGCAAAACCTTAACTATCCCTTTCATGAAGTGTACCAGCCCTAATATGGTTATTTTCATCCCCAATATGATCATATTAAACCTTGTCATGATTTTTATCAGTCCTATAGCTATCCTTCTCAATATATTTCTTTTCCTAGTCAACCTAGACTCCTCAACTCCATCTATTTCCACCTTCAAACAAACACTTTTGGGTTATGAGAGGTATATGTTGGAGCTTAATACTTTAAGAGGATGTGGTCAAAATTTCCCTATAAATTAAATTAACAAATTGAGATATGCCTTAAATTTTTTCAAAAGAGAGTGGTCACCTTTTGAAAGATCCAATTAGCAAAGGCTTAAAAATGAGATGCTAGATGTGAGTGGTTTGATGGTATCCTTGGAGGATAAGCTAAGCATTCATGATAGGTAGCCTTACCAAGTCTATCAACCTTCATATCCACTTTCCCAAGTTTTCTATCAGCCATATTTTATCCCTACTCATAAACCTAATCAAAATTACCAAATTCAACCTTTTCTAAATAAAGTGGAAGAGAGAGTTGGAAAGACTAGCCTTGTGTTTAAAGCAAACCTCGATAGAAAAATTGATTTAGCCAATAAGTAAATATAAAAGTCCATCTTATATCAAAATAAGTGGAGTTAAATTTCTCATTCCCTCTCACATTTCATCCCCACCACCTCAAAATAGACTCATAATCCTAATACCCTAAGATAGAACAAGATAGTGGAGTCATGGGGAAAGAAAGAGAATAGAAGTTTGGTTGATAAGGAATGTGAAGTTGTGACTGAAGTTGATCCTTTGCAAGTTCCTTCCCCCCTTATTCAAGAAACCTCTTATCCTCCAAATTAATCCCCTTGTAATCCTCATCCTAATAATGATTCATATCAAATTCAAGAGAGACTTTTCCAAGAGAACCTAGCCAAGAAAATTGAAGACTTAGAGTCAAGGATGAAACTACTAAGCCAAGATGTGATGGAAGGTTTAGACCCAAAATAATATCCTTTGCCTAAACACACCACATCCACCCTTTCTCAATAGATTACTCAAACTAAATCATATGTGAATGAAGTGTTTTTCAAGTGTAGGGAAGAAAATCAAGTGGTTTTATCCCAAGGTCTGCCTTTCCTTCCTCAAGAGCTTCTAAAGGAGCCCCCTACATTTCACTCTCAATATGATTTTGAGTTCTATGTTCCACCTCCACCAACTAGTTTATCTTATCCTCACCCTATCACCATTTACCTTTATGTTCATATGGTATGGGAACCTAAATAGGAGCATTGGTTGATAAATAAAGAGAACTCTTACTTGAATAAGACATACTTCCTTGGTAGCCTCTATGGTCTAGGTCACATGACTTCAAGATGCCTAGTCTTGGCATCACCATGATGGAGAAAGAGATTGAATATCTTTTATCCCTTGAAGAAGACTCTACATCTGATAAAAATGTTTTGGATGATCGCTTCCAATATGAAGATGAATTTGCTATCATAAATGGGGAACAGTTTCAAGTCAATCACAAAGATGTTGCAGCCCTAGAAAATTATCTTGACACCAATGTGCAAGAGGTTATTCTCGAATATGACCTAATATTTTATCTTGATTTTGAATCACCATTAGATGCATTGTATATTGAATAAGATCAACTTGATGACATCACACATCAATAATAGAAGATTGAAGAGGTAGTGGTTCTAGAGGATGAAGAGGACAAAGATGATTGGCATATGTAAATGAAGCTCTTTCAAGAGCTTGAAGAGATTTGCCAAGTTGAGGGCCAAGTACATGACAAGGTAAAGAAATAATATTCTATAGAGGATAATTATCAAGATTAGATATAGTATGCAAAGCTCCTTAATGAGATAGAATAACTTACAGCTGAGAAGAAACCTAATCTTATTGATACCCTATGGAAATCAAGGATGAAGTTATAATTGAAGATCCACATCAAAAGGCTAAGGTTTTTTGGATGTAAGAAGAGTTCATCTCTATAGCCAACTTGTTTGAATCTACCTGGTTTTCAATAAACATCATGCCAATGGAGTTGACAAACATCATAAGAAAGTTGGAGGCATCAATGCCAAGGATCAAAAGGCTACATGTCTCACTAAATCCTTCATGTCATGAAGCAAGAAGAGTTTCAAACTTTCCCTTTGATCCAGGAAGAATTTTTCATCTTAGGTTAGTTAGTGTTTGAGTTACTTTGTTCATTTTAGTGTGCGTATTCCATAAGTGCTCATGAAGCACATATTTATTGTCTTATTTTGTGTGTCCTTGTTTTGAGTGGTTGAGGTAATTAGTGGCCTTGTCTTGATGGTAAATGTTCAAAGGTTTAATTCTTTGTCTTAGACTTTATATTACTCCTAAACCTAATGGACTGATAAGGATCTAGTTAGTATAGCAAGCATACTATCCCTATGAGTCACCAATTTGTTGACCAAATTTAACTTTTTTAGTCAAATTGGGGAGCCTATACGTAAAATCTTGGTATTTAGAGGTTTTAGGGGATATAACATTTGGTCATAAAGTGTATTATACGTAATTTGGTATTATTCAATGTTATATTAGCCTTGGTCATCAATTTTATTAGCAAACATTTCCTTTTGAGTCATTTTAGGGGTCAAAATTAAGCATTTAATGACTTGTACAAATTTATTTGGAAGTGTGAAGGTTATAAAATGTGATTTCATGCCCCATGTGTCATCTTATGTCTTAACCAACCAGTTTTAACTGAAAAGTGGTAGGTTCCTTAGAAAAAAGTTAGTTTTCTTAAGGAAAAAGAAGAGTTTGGCACTAGTACATCCTCCTTGGGAAGTGTGCCACATGGGATAAGGTCAATAAATACCTCTTTATCTTCCCAAATCTTAGATCCATGTTTTAAATGGTCTAAAAGTTTCGTTTTTGTCTCAAAACCATTCTTTTGCTTTTTCACCTTTCTTGGCAAACAAAAGTGACCTACAGGTTTGTACTTGGTATGGTCAACAAAAGAGGTTTCAAGAAAAATGATCTTAGGGGTATATTATACACTCAATAATATTTCATTTTATGTTTGGTTTTAGATTAATCATGGTCTGAGCTTTATGAACCATTCCTAAGAAGTTGACCTTTCAAATCTACCTACTAATCCATGTATAGGTTTTGCCTTGATTTGAGCAATGTTGTACAAACCACTTGCTAAGTTTGATGCCAAATTATGTTGGCATCCTTCAAAAATTCTCTATATGGTTGGTTTCATGTTTCAAATTTATTTTATAGTCCAAATAGCTCACTTTGCAAGAAGGTGTCACCATGTGAGGTTTCAGTCAAATATTTTTGTTTACAGAGTGTTTGGTTCTCAGATGAAGCTTCATAAAAACATGGTGTGATACTTCTCATGTAGTAATTCCATATTTATCATCCTATCCTCATATATAGTTTCACAACACCATGTTTGGATCAAGTTGTCAGTCTTGTTAGGCTCATAGCCAACTCTTTGCTCATTCTCACTTATAGTCACAGGGAATCACGTGTGTGGAGCATGTTTAACATGATTCATTGAATTTAAATGTGAGTATCAAGATGTGTAACACATTATCATACTAGGTACATCAGTTATATACCTTAACTTTTAAAGAAGAAGAGACTATGGTAGTCATACATATTCACCTACACAGTCTACCATGAAAATGTTCATCCACAAGTACTTGGAAGAAGGAACCCATGTAGAAAAACTGAAACACAACTTTTGAATCTATTTATAGGTCTTAATAATCCACTTAAAATTATTTGAATAGACTTTAAAATCATTGAAGGCTAAATAATACTCATTGTGAACACTTGTACACGGTCTGTCTGCATACCTTTCAAGGTGCACCTACAGGTGACTTGGTAGAGAATTCAAAGAGCCTTTTTGAGGTGTTCATGTTGATGTTTAAGATCTCATAAAGGTCCTAATGTGAATAAAGCCTCATTATAGACCCCTTTAAAGAGGTAGAGTGTAAAATGGAAGGATAGATTACTTTTAAAAGATAAAGTGACTGAGTTCAGGGATTTAGTCCCTGAAAATATAGAACATAGGTCCATAGACATTTTATGAATTGCATATGACATAGTTTAAAGATATTATAATGCATCCTAAGGGGTATTCCCTATAGTATATAACATAGAGAAGAACCTTGAAAATTTGGAAGGGTAAAATACTAATGGAAGGTGGTTTTTGAGAGACCTAAAAGTACACTTTCAAGCACTGATTTTAGACAGTGAGCCTACAAGAAGTTTGAGTATTGAACAACCTTTGTTTCCAAAGATGAAATTAGACCATGCTATAAAGGTAAAGTGTTCCAAAATAATAAATTAGATTATATGGTCTAAATTATCATCATAAAATAATGGTATTTTGTGTTTTGACTCCCCAAGCATACCTTCAGTCCGTACACAAGCCTAGTTAGCCACCTACAGTGAGCATAGATCTCAAATTTGAAAGAATGTCTTTTTCCTTGAAATGCAAGGGTGTTTGAATATTTTTGATGATTTAAAATGATTTAAATCTTTCTCATATGTTTCAAGTAATAATTTATGACCTTTAAAGCTCATTTACACCTACAATGTGCATCTACAGCCAGCTTGAAGTAATTGAGACAAAAAATAGCCTGAGCATGTGTTTTGATGGTGTTTTAGTCATCCAAAGTGAATCTAAGTTATATCACTAGAATGAGTATACAATATTTGATTCCCATGACTCAAACTAAGACCTCTAAGCATCATGCACAAGTTCATTTGAATAAAAGTAACCTATAGGGGTCAGTTAGATAGGGTGTATTAGTCTAGTAGGGAAGGACTCGTTTAAGAAGCTCAAGTGCATATAACTGGTATAAGAATGATGATAAATGACTTATATGATAAATATATCACCATAGAGTCCTTAAAATAGACTCTTTTCACATTATTATTAGGCCTAAGTCATGCAATATACACCTATAAGTGTGATTTTTGGAGGTCAACATTGTCATAATGAAACTCAGTTTTGACTGAGTAAAGAGAATATGAGTATATAGGAGTTTGGAAGGATGATTGAGGGTTATAAAACCTTTTTAATGATAATAACACCCTAATAATTGGAGCAAAAATGAAGTAAATAACCCTTAGTCACAAAAAACATGGTCTATATAGAACACCCCTATACACAGTCCATTTCACACTATTTGTTTTGAAGCTTGAGGTCAAAACACCAAACCAGGGGATAAATTTTTAGTCATATCATATATATTAATTTTAAAATCCCATAAAATATATTTTTTATTTTAACAAATAGGGAGGTGCCTTCTATTTTATCTCAAA
Organism: Torreya grandis; assembly: GCA_037957365.1. Lineage (NCBI taxonomy): Eukaryota > Viridiplantae > Streptophyta > Pinopsida > Cupressales > Taxaceae > Torreya > Torreya grandis. Next base: position 442,432 of record JARHVA010003443.1, read on the forward strand.
CAGAGGGCACTTCCTTAGGTGCAAACGCTAGTAGTTTTGACAAGAAATGATAAAAATATGACCAAGGAGCTGTCTATACTTTGTTACAAGGTTTAGGAATTTGGATAACACCTAAATAAATATGAGAAACACTTGACATAAGTAAATAACCCAAAATAATGCTCTAGAATACAAGGGTTTCAATCATGCATGATAGGCATTTTTAGGCCTAGAGACCAAATAGAAGATCACTTTCACTTGCAACCTTGGAGGAGCATTATAATCCATTTGGATATGCCTATGGTATAATATTAGATTATTTTGAGCTTGTGGAATGCAAGGAATCTTATTTGGATGGTCTAAACATCAAAAGTTATAGGCAAGCCTATTCAACAAGGTGTAGGCCTAAAGCCAAATGGGCGGTCATCCACCACTTTAACATGAGATGAACATTCCCATGAATTAAAATATGTTTGTGAGGTCATTTAGGACATGCTCAATCTATTTGGATGTAGGGGAAACATAAAAGAAGCCATTTTTGGTCCAAAACCAACTCAAGCTTGTAGAAAGATAAAAGATGGGCTTGAATAGGTAGTTTCAAATGGTCACATCTTGTAGAAGACTTTACATGGAGGTCAGGTAACTTTGGAATAAATATCAAGGGTCTTTAGGCTCATATTTTTGGAATTAGCTTAAAGATCTAATGTCCAAATTTCATGAACAAAGCTTAAGGGTCAAATCTACTCAAAACCCTTACAAACCTTTCCTAATGACTTGATTAGAGAAATGAAGCTGGAGATGCATTCTAATGGCATAGTTTGGACTCACTTAGGGTCCCTCCCATGCTTTTTATTTGTACGAGCCTGTATGGATGGGGTGAGAAACATACTATTTTTTACCATTTTTTGTGTTCTATAAGAAGTATGATGATGAAACCAAACTTGTGAGTAATATATAGACTTTTAACTCCCTATATCCATTTCATTCTTGGAAAAACTTCTAAGTGTTTAAATAATAGCTCTCCTTTCAGTCAGTGAAAACTGGCATAGTGGATAAGCTAGTGAGAAGGGTGGAGATCTTCAAGTGAAGTGACCTAAAAGAATTATTGATGCCTCTAAGGTCATGAAGGGTCTTAACATGTGTCATTCACTCCCTCCCATGGATTTGCATGAGAAATTGATGCCAATTTGGATGCCAAGTGTGCAAGGTGCATGAAGGAAGAGTTTCCTAGACTACAAATGATGATGGTTCATTTTTAGGTGGCCAATCCTATAACCAATGCATAGAGAGGCATGGCTAATCTCCTTAAACTTTATCCCAATCATTAGACTTGTTCCTAATTGGTTATGAGGTGTTCAAATAGGGCCAATCATGAAGGCAATTTTTTTAAGCCAATAAGGGAAGTTTCATGCCACTTTTCATGAAGTTTATGCCTTCAATTGACACTTGTGCTTCTTGACATTACATGGTTCATATAATATCTTCTTATCATGCACAATTAATTGATTATCTCAATTTGATAAGTGTCCTTGTGACCCTTAGACTCCTCTCTCTCTCTCAAGTTTTATAAGAACTAGCCATTTTGGCATTGTAATCTATGTTCCACCAGAGTATAATGAAGCCCTACTCATTTGTATACCTTTTGATCAATGATAATACCAATTGTTACATATTTCATGACTATTCTTAGTGTGTTCATTTAGAATGTCTGATTTTGCATAAGTGATAACTCTTGTTTCCTTAGCATGATTGTTTCATTCTATCATCTATTTACAGTTGGAAAGCTTCTTCTTGCAGGGCATGTGAAGTGTTATAAGAAATGTCAAGGATTGAGTGAGTTATTTTATTCATTAGTTCCCTAATAGGCCTCTTTTCTAGTCCTCCTAGCTTTGCACATTCATTCATAACCTCACAATGTAACATTGATGTGAGAAGATGAAGATTGGAGAAGTGTATTTTTAGTTTGTCCCTTGATTTCAAGTGTAGCATGTATATGGTTGTAAGTCATCAATATATTTGGTGAATCACCTCCCTTAAGATCATTTTTTTTAATTTATCTCTCTCCCTTTTCACCCCCCAAGTTTAGTTGTTGTGATCCAAATTGGTACATCAAGGGAGCTAGCCTTATCTAGAGATTCACCTCATTCTTTAGGCTACCCACAAGCCTAGATGTGTCTCCATTGTGTCACTTGGATGAGGAGAGCTTGTCCATCTCCTTAAAGGGTGAAAATCCAAGTGATAATAGTACCCAATAGATTTAAAAGTTAAAACAAAAGCAAAAGCCATAGCACAAAATTGTAAAAATGCTAATACAACAAATTTAATAATTAAAAACTAGAACAAAGACCTATGATAAAACACAGATAAAAACATGTTTATTTTCCCACATTTCACCTTTATGCCATCCATAAATGAGGTAAAACCCAATATCCTAACCAAATGGGATATCCTTGGCCATTAAAACTAGTTTTAGGTCTCTTCAGGGAGATTAAACAAAATGCTTCCAAACTAAAAACATGCTTTTTAAATTCAAATCAAAATCCTAATTTATACTTGCCAAGTAAAACAGCTAGCAAGACTTACTTGTTTTTTGTAAAGCATAGCTACCAACTACATCCTTTTATTTCCTCTTCCTTCCTTTATTCTTTTCCAACTTGGTTGTGTTTCCTTTTAACTAATACCAATCTTTTTATGCACTTTTCAGGGATACCCACAAAAAAAAGTAACTGGAAAGAGGCCTCCCTTTCTACCAAATCCAACTCCAAATGAATACAACATAACAACTAATTTATCCATTATTTTACATGAAAATTTATGAGTTCACAACCTTCATCAAATTTCATGCAAACCAAATCATTTTCATTCAACCAAAACCATCGATTACTCATAAACCATCAAATACCATCAAGAACCTTCCAAAATGAAACCCTAATCAATGATTAGGTCACAAAACAAGTCAAACCGACCACATCATTATGGTGGTAGTGAAACATGTGCTCGATAACCCTAATGTCATTAAATGCCATGGACGTAAGTCCTTAGGAATTAAGTCTCAATGTTATGCGAAGACATAATCGAATACCATGGCATTATTCCATGCCCCCCTTTACACCATGTCATAACCTCAATGACTAAGGACTATATAACAATTAACTTTGAAACTGTTAAAGCTCAAAGTGACCTCAAACATTTATGCATGGAAACTAAACTCAGTCATAAGTTTGATCTTGGCTTGGCTTATCAGTGTCATAATGACATTGTTCTTGATTGATGGCCAAGTTGATTGCTTCAGCAATACAAGTATGTAACTAAAAGCTTCCAAATAATAATAAGTACAATCAAATAACAAGTAAAAATTATTACACATTACATAAAAAGACTAGGAATCATTAAGGACAAGGGTTATGGTTGCATTTAAGATCTCTTTCTCATTAGGTCATAAATCATGCTTATGTGCCTTACTTTTATCACTTCACGTAATGTTCCACTTCTCAACCTAGCTCATACTGAGGCAATACATGTAGCCATACCAAATGAGACATTAATAGTACCTACCTGATATAGATATATATCAAATTAATAAAATAAAATGTTGAAATAAATCAGTTTAAAACATTTCAATGTACTAAAAAATATAATAAGTGTCCAAAGTTCATTATAAACATAGCCTAACATCTTAAAGAATACTCATGATTAAAATTTTAGGCAAGTGTGGTCATGATAATTTTATTGGGTTTTTGAGAGACCCTTACAATGTGTCTTATTCTTTACAAAGCATATTTATTGCACATGGGTACCTCATAAGGTATAGTTTTTAAAACCCATTTTCATAGGATTACCTCATTTATTTTTCCTCTCCCTAAGGTAAACTTCAGGGGGGTGTTAATGAGTTCACATTAGGTTAAATGTTATAATTATTTACTAGTTTATATAGTATTCATATACGGACTAGAAAATGTTTAAGTCTCACTTAGGTAGAGTTAATTATTGTTAATAAGTGTGGATAATAAAGTTACATGCAACATCTTATTATAATTAGTAATGTGATTCATGTACATGCTCATCCACAACTTAGAGTGTGTAACTTCACTTTTGTGATGTTGCAAAACCACTTTTCATGGTGTTGAACTCCACCTTTGTAATGTTACAACTCAACTTCTCATTATCTATTTTTAGTAGTACCCCTTGTTATAAATACATTAGATTTTGTATTGTTTTAATCAATCATGTTGGTTAATATACCTTTGAGTTGAGTAATACATGTTGTGTTATTGCTTATTTTCATTCTCTTGGAAATAATTTCCATGTTAGTGGAGTGAGTCTATTTTGAAGAGATATATGGGCTTTCTTAATATCTATAGTAGTGTTTTCTAAACCAAAGAAAGAGGGAGTGAAAATGAGAGGCTAGAATAATTCTCCTTTGGAAGAAGATATTATGCACCCTATGGATGACGATGACCTTTATAACATCTTCAACCCTTCTTCTCACTATCCCATATTTTTTATTCACTTAGTTATTGGTCACAAATGGTTGGAGATTGTAGATAGAACTTGGAATGCAAACAAACTTCATTCACAATTCTATCTAGTCATGAAGGAATTATGATGCATCTTCCAAGAGTTTCTTACTAAAGCAACTCAAAATCATTATAAACATACTAAAAATGGTCAAATATTTGCATTCATGAGTTTATCCATAATTTCAAAGAAGAAATTTAATGAAAATTTGAGTTTGACAAAAGGGTGTAAAATCTTATTTTGTGAACGTGATAAGAATGGGGATAGTTGTAGGAAAGAAGGTTTAGTAGTTAATGATTCCTCTGAGGATCTTGTACAAAGAAAATTCAAATTGGGTGATGGTAGTTATGCTAAAATATTATTATTTTTGACCTCCTACCTAACTCCCTTGCTTGCTCTAAAAATTGACAGTGATAAGAATTAAATGCATTTTTTTCAAATTAGAAAATTGGAGACCTTGTGATTCATTGGGGGGGAAGCTATGGGGTAGGTAAGAATGTTAAAAAAATACAAAATAAAATAAAGATAATGTACTGAATTAGAATAATTTCAATGCAGTAGCAACATGTAGTCAAAAAAGATAAAATAGGGGTTTGTGAGCAGAAGGAAAATGTGTAGTAGAAGATAATTGGAGTAGCAGTAGTCCATAGAAAGGAATAAAATAAAGTAGTATCTTGGAAGAATAAAATAAAATGGCTTGTAAGAGTGTAGAACAGGGGATTTGAACAAAGAATAACTAAGTTAAATGTAGTAGCAGTCCATAGCTTGGGAAGATATTTCGAGCAATCAAGGAAAGTTTTTTGGTGCCTTTTGTATGTTATTTTGTAACAACAATAGTTATGTTTGTATAAGAAATTTTCTTAGATATTTAATATATGCAAGTTTGGTTTGTATTTCTTCATTCTCTCCCCTATTCTATTTCAAACTTGTGTTGTCTATTTGCTGCCCACCTAGGCCTGTAGATTTTTGGTATTTTTCTACCTACACAGCCAATAGTGTTGTAGTTTTTCCAACAACTAGTATCAAAGCTAGGTTGGTCAAGGGAAGCTAGGTGAAAAGTCCATTTAGACATGATAGTATGGATTTCAAGGTCATGGCAACAACCCCCTATGTTTGATGTAAAAAACTATGATGTGTGGAGCATCAAGATGAAAACAATATTCAACTCTCAAGAGCTATGGAAGTTAATTGAAGCTGGATACAATAAGGTTGCAGACATGGTAGTATTCAATGCTTTGACTCAAGCACAAAATAATATGCTAAAGGAGAATTGGAGGAAAGATGCCAAAGTACTTAGCTATATATAAATGGCATTGGTTGATGCAATTTTTCCTAGGATAGCAACAATTATTCATTCCAAACAAGCATGGGATATTTTACAAAATGCATATTAAGGGAGTGACAACGTGAAACTTGTCAAGTTGCAACTCTTGAGAAGAGACTTTGAGACCCTACAAATGAAATCTAATGAGTCTATCAATGACTTCTTCACAAAAACAATGAATATAGTCAATCAAATGAAGACATGTGGTGATAACCTTGAAGATCATAGGGTCATTGAGAAGGTGTTAAGAGCCTTCCAATCAGATTTGAACCCATAGTGGTTGCTATTGAAGAATCAAAGGATTTGAGGCAAATAATAATTGATGAGCTAATGGGTTCCTTGCAAACCTATGAACAAAGATTGAATAGGTCAGCTACCTCTTCCCATGAGCAAGCATTCAAGACTAATGTGAATGTGAAGGGAAGGGGGAGAGGATCAAACAATAAAAGAAGAGGAATAACTTGTAGCAGTTAATAAGGTGGAATACATGGCCATCAAGAGTCACATGAAAAAGGAAGAGGAAGGAGTAGTAGCACTTCTAGAGGTGGATCTACACAAAGATATGATAAATCTAGCATCCAATGTTATTATTTTAAGAGGTATAGACACTATGTTAGTGAGTGTAGAAAAGAGTATGACATGAATAGATAGAATTATAATTTCTCTCATACACAAGAGGCTAAACCTAATAAGAATGAGAAAGGTGGATGCTTGTTTATAACATGTAACATTGTTGAGCAAAGTGGCAAGGAAACATGGTATTTGGATAGTGGTTATAACAACCACATGAGTGGGAACAAAGAGATGTTCAGCATTTCAATCCGCACCAAACAAGGTGACAAAAGACAAATTCATGATGTTTACTGTCCCTGAGTTGAAACACAAACTTATCAGCATAGAGCAGCTTGTCCAAAAGGGGTATAAGATTAGATTTTAGAATGGTGAGTGCATCATTTTTTATAGGAGTGGCTGCAATAGGAAGATTACAGCAATCAAGCTGACAACCAATCGAATGTTTCTATTGAGAATGCAAAGTGAGCTCACAACAGTGTTCAAAATAGTGATGGTAGATGAGCCTACTCTTTAGCATCTTAGGTACAAGCATTTGAGCTTCAGATGGATGAATCTTCTTCACAAGAAGCACATGGTGAAGGGGTTGCCCCTTATAGAACAACCAAACAAGATATGTGGAGGATGCATATTAGGGAAGCAATATAGGAGTGTATTTTCTGTGGGTAAGGCATGGAGAGCTAGATCTCCTTTAGAGTTGATCCATTCAGACTTGTGTGGTCTAATAAAGACCCCCTACCTATCTAAGAATGTATATTTCATGACATTTATAGATGACTATAGCCTAAAGATATGGATGTACTTTTTGAAGAACAAATTGGAAGCATTTGAGACCTTCAAGCATTTTAAAGCCATGGTGGAGAAGCAAAGTGGTCATTACATCAAAATTTTGAGGATGAATAGAGGGGGAGAGTATATCTCTAATGAATTCATGAGTTTTTGCAAAGATCATGGCATAAATAAATAATTTACAGCCAGGTATACACCACAACAAAATGGTGTGGCAGAGAGGAAGAATAGGACCATCCAAGAGATGGTAAGGAACATGCTAAAGGCAAAGGATTTGCCTAATGATTTTTGGGCTGAGGCTATAGAAACAATCATGTATTTGTTGAATATATTCCCAATGAAGAGTGTAAGGGATGTGATCCCTCATGAAGCATAGAGCAATCGAAATCCAAGTGTAGAATACCTTAGAGTGTTCGATTGTGTAGCATATGCACATGTGCCCTAGTAAAGAAGGATGAAATGGGATGACAAAGGTGAGGAGTACATTTTTATAGGGTATATTGACCAATAAAAGGCATATCAGTTATACAATCATGTCACCAAAGAGCTCATAATCAGCGGATATGTTTAATTCATTAAGTATGAAGCTTGGGAAAAGAGACAAGAAGAAGAGCATGATCAAACAAAGGCAAGTCGACCTTTCATTGAATCTAAAATAGTAGGTGGTACAGCCACCAATGCACCCACATAGACCCCTATTTTACAAAGGTTTGATTCATCTAGTAGCAGCAGCCATCAAGGTGGCTAAGGAGTTGTTTATGATTCAACATCCTCCTCCTCCAACTCAAGTCAACATCAAGCAAAGACAAGAAGCTTGCAAGAAGTCTATGAGAAATCAAGGTATGATCAAAATGAAAATGAAACTATGAATTATACTCATTTTATCAGTTGATCCAATCTACTTTGAAAAGGTAGTCAAGGATAGCAAATGGTGTGAGGCAATGGATGAAGAGATGCACACCATAGAGAGAACTGACACATGGGAGTTAGTTGACCTACCAAAAGAAAAGAGGTAATAGGAGTTAAGTGGGTGTATAAGACAAAAAATACTCTCGAAGGCAAGATAAAGAGGCATAAGGTAAGGCTAGTGGTGAAGGCCTATAAGTAAAGGCCTGGACGTGATTACAATGAAACATTTGCACCCGTAGTAAGGCTAGAAATGGTAAGGATAATCATAGCTATTACTTCCCAACACAAGTGGAAGGTGCATCAAATGGATGTGAAGTCAGCATTCTTGAATGGAATGCTAGAAGAAGAAGTTTATGTGAGATAGCCACCTAGATATGAGATTTTCAAGCATGAGAACAAAATGTATAGGCTAAAAAAAGTGTTGTATGGGCTCAAGCAAGCCCCAAGAGCATGGTACAGCCATATAGACTCATACTTGTTAAGCAACAACTTTAACAAGAGTGTAAGTGAGCCCACAATATACATCAAATCATGTAAAGAAGGTATGTTAATTGTTGTATTGTATGTGGATGATCTAATATTCACTGAAAATGCAAATTAATCCATTGAAGAATTCAAAATAGCCATGAAAAATGAGTTTAAGATGATTGATTTGGGGTTCTTGAAGTATTTTCTCAAGATAAAAGTCAAGCAAATAAATGAAGGCATATTCATATGCCAATCTAAGTATGCAAAAGAGGTTTTGAAAAAGTTCAAGATGCTGGACAATAAACCTGTGTTCACTCCAGTCAAGACAAGACTTAAGTTATGCAAAGATGATTGCAACAGTAATGTAGACCCATATGCTATAAGAGCCTAGTGGGAAGCCTAATGTATTTTATTACAACAAAGCTGAACATCATGTATGCAGTCAACCTCATATCTAGATTCATGGAGATGCCAAAGGAGACACATTGGCAAGCAAGCAAGAGGATATTGAGGTACATGAATGGAACAAAGGATTATGGTATTTTGCATATAGCAGCAGATGAGTTTCATCTTATTGGATACATGGACAGTGATTGGGTAGGCAGCCTTAATGATTGAAAGAGCTCTTTGGGCTATGATTTCATCTTGGGTCAGGAGTCATATCTTGAGCTTCAATGAAACAACTCATAGTGTCTCTTTCTACAGCTGAAGCAGAGTATATAGAAGCCAATGTAGCAGCATGCTAGGCCATATGGTTGAGAATGATACTTTTTGATTTGTATGAGTAGCAAGGAGCTTATATAGTCTATTATGATAATATATCATCCATAGTATTGTCAAAAAACTTTGTGTTCATGGTAAGAGCAAATGCATTGTAATCAGGTATCACTTCATTCAAGAATTAGTTAAAAATCATGTCATAGAGCTTAGCTTTTAGAAGTCTGATCAGTAGTTAATTGATATTTTTACTAAGCTATTATGTAAAGACACTTTTATGTATTTAAGAGGAAGATTAGGGTTCATAAATGTAGTAGCATTTGGCCTACAAAGTTTTATGGTAGCTTTGGAGTCTTACAATAGAGCTACAGAATTCAACAGGGTAGTTATGGATTTTGACAAGGTAGTTACAGATCTTAATAGTCCAGCTATGGATTTTATCAATCCATCTATGGGTTTCATCAATCCAGCTATAGCTTTTAGTAGGCTAACTATGGATTACAGTCCAGCTATAGATTTCAACAATCGAGCTACGAATTTCGTCAGTCTAGCTATGGATTTTATTAGGGTAGTTACGAATTATAGTCCAGCAATAGATTTTGGTAGAGTAGCTATGGATTTCAACACTCTAGCTATGGATTCTATCAACAAAGAGACCTACTTCAGACACGAAGCTCTGAACATCCTTTCTAAATAGTCTAAGATTTCTAGCATGCAAAATCTAAATAGTTATAACGTGAAGTTAAAATAGTTATAACGTGATTTTAGCATATTAGCATGTTATCTCATTTCTAGCATGTTATTGTCTAAGATGACTGTGTCGGTTTAGGTAGAAATTTTGGAAGCTTTTTCCTTTGGATCTTTTTCCTAGTGCTATAGTGATTCACCTCTTTATCTTTATTCTACTAATTTTAGTTTGCTTAGTTTTGTTTGGTAGTTCTCTACTCTATCATGGTGGCATTCTTGACCCTAAACATTGTAATTTTTCATTAAAGCTTTTTTTTTTTTTTTAATACAAAAATTTTGGCTTTCGTTTTAGCCAATTTATTCTTTTTGTTTTAAAGGTGAGGGCCCCCTTAAATCCCTCATCATCTTTATAAATTAACTTTTAAAAAAAAAAAAAAAAAAACAACTACTAATGATGCTTCATCAATAAAGGCTAAATAGGTATGAAGCATTGTAAATACAATGAAACAATAAAATGTAATAAGGGGGGACGAGCTGGCTTTGGTGATGTGTAGCACAACTCATTGGACTCCAGTTGTGTGCAGTCACATCACAACAAAAGCAAAAAATAAATAAAAAGTAATCTCCCACTTCTTCGATTCTGAATGCAATTTCTGCTATCGTCACCCATTTTCAAGAATCCATGAGATATCATATATGTGGAGTAGAGACAGATTTAGGGTTTATTTTGTGTTTGGCCAAAACTGGGATTGACTCACCCAAAACAATAGTACACAAAAAAACCAAGGCTTGTGTCAAGTTCTTTGTCTGCTTTTCCACAATTTGTTTTTAGTAAGGTTGGCACATTTACAAAATTGTACACAAAAACCCAACCTGGCATGGCATATATGAAATAATTCTTTTTTAATCTGTATATAAAAGTGATATTCTAAATATGTAAAGTCTCCTGAGGTGTGGCGCATACAGTGATTGAGCTTTATGGGTTATAATCCCAAACAGATCTTATGACAATGACTCAAAGTTTCATGCAAATCATCCCTCCGCTTCGATTCGAATATTATGCATAATCAGATGTCAAAGACTGCGTTCTACTTTATAAATGAATCTCTAATATTGCTTAGTGAACTTATTCCCTTCCATTTCTGAAACACATCAATATTCACCGAAATAGTAATACTATTCAAGTTGGAATAATACATCTCTCTCAGAATTAGAGCTGAATATGGATTGAAGATAGAAAGGTTATATGGGCATGCAAAAATGCTTAACAGAATCTAACACAACACAATAATGATTGAAAAGATCCACACAAACCCAAAAACAAGTGGAAAAAAAAACTTATTTTAGAATTTAATCATTTTTTAGATCGCAAATAGGAATTTATGAAATCATCACAGCGTCTTAAACTGTAAATTGGAAGTGTAGAATGGAGAAGGAACAATGATTGAGCTGGACACCGTTGAGTTGCATCAACAACACAATAATATTGTCAACTTTCTTTATCAGGACGAGATATATAAGTAGATTCATTTATTGATTGCATTTTATATCTTGAATAACTATTATGACTTGTGGATTATTTTTTTCTGCAGGGATTTCTGGATGAGCAATGTACTCAGCTGGAACAGTTTCAGGAAGATTGCAATCCTCACTTCGTGGAAGAGGTGGTCTCCTTGTTTTTCAAGGACTCTGAAATTGCTGGATAATTTACAAACCACACTGCATGTTCTCTAAATTTCCAATTAGAGATCTATTAAGATGGAGAGGGGAGGTTTTTCATATTTCTTATCCCAGATGCTTGCTGTGCCTGCAACAATTGAAGTAGTATGAACGTCTGAAGAACAAGCGGGAAGATCTATTTTAGGCAATTATAGAGAGTAGCTAAGCTACTCAAAATCTAGTTATTCATAAAACCAGTCTTAAATTCATGAGAAGTCTTCGACAGAGAGATGATCTTGTTTTGAACTCGAAACTACTTTTCTCAAACAAAAAAAATCATTGCTTTTGGTTAAATTGCAATGTGAGCAATGTTGGAAAGTCAAATTTTCCTCTTTCTTAGTTTGTCAAATCAAGCAAAATCTAAATAGTTATAACGTGAAGTTAAAATTAGTAAAATAGTTTTGTTTGTTAAAAAGAAGTTTATAACAAATTTTAAATTGAATTTATATTAAAAAAAAATAGAGATTTAAAAAAATAATTGTAATTGTAGAGATTTAAATTTTTTATAATTTTTCAAGGGAATTATAAATTGCAAAATTTATCAAAGTAATCATATTAATATATAATAGAATGGAGGCCCTGTTGGGGGAGAGTGTGGGGAGGATCTGCTGGAGGGAGAACGTGGCAATGAGCAGGGGTGGGAGTGTGGTGAGGAAGATGTTTCCGAGGGTGAGAATGATTTTCAACCGATAGAGGAAGAGGAGCACGAGGCACTACTCGAAGAAGCCATAGAGGACCTCCTGGAAAAGATTAGGGCTTTGTCAGGTTCTGAGGTGGAGCTTGAAGAGCGCCCTAAACTATGGGCAGACCTCAAGAAGAATGTTGCTTTGGTTATGCATGAGAACAATAATTTGCAGGCAGAGGTAGCCCTTGGTGTAAGTTATGGGTGGCAAAAGAGCTAGGGATGGAGCTGCCTTTGCCTCTTCCCTCTCTAGATCTGCGTTTTGAAGCTAACTACTCAACCTTGAGCTGTTAACTATCTGATGGACCCTGTGGCAGAGACTCGAGTCGAGGCCTTGATCGAGATCAACGATGAGATGGAACTAGCAGAAAAGTTTCAAAAGTATTTTGTCCCTTCATTTCTCAGGGCAGGATTTGCTGGTGCTGGGGTCTTGCTAGGTTCAGAAAGTTTGGAGTTGAGTTTTACATTTTTTAGTCACCTTGAGGCTGGAGCGAACATCACAAAGCTCCCAGTGGCTGGGGTTGGATTAGATGTGGTCATGGCAAGTTGGAACCCTCTTTCTTTGACCTTTTCGCTCCCTATGGCCTGCCATCTCTGCAGGGTGAAATAGAAAATGAGCCATTCCGTGGATGACATCACCTGCATGTTCTTGGATGACCGTGTGAATTCGCTCTTATTTTTATGCCATCCATCGGTGAGGTTGAACCCAATAGCCACCCCAAATGGTATATCCTTAGCCATTAAAACCAGTTTTAGGTCTATTCAAGAAGATTAAACAAAATGCTTCCAAACTAAAAACATGTTTTTTAAATTCAAATCAAAATCCCAATTTATACTTGCCAAGCAAAAAAATCCAACGAGACTTACTTGTTTGTTGTAGAGCATAACAACTAACTGTATCCTTTTACTACCTCTTCCTTCCTTTATTCTTTCCCAAATTCGTTGTGTTTCCTTTTAACCAAAACCAGACTTTTTTATGCACTTTTCAAGCATACTCACAAAAAAATTAATTGGGAGAAAGCTTCCCTTTCTACCAAATGCAACTCCAAATGAATACGGCCCTTTCTACCAAATGCAACTTCAAATGAATACGGCATAACAACCAATTTATCCATTATTTTACATGAAACTTGATTATTTCACAACCTTCATCAAATTTCATGCAAATTGAATCATTTCCCCATCGATTACTCACAGTCCATCGAATACCATCGAGAACCTTCCAAAATGAAACCCTAATCAATGATTACGTCATAAAATAAGTCAAACTGACCACATCATTATGGTGGTAGAAAAATATGTGCTCGATAAACCTAATGTCATCAAATGCCATTGACCTAAGTCCTTAGGAATTAAGTTTCAATGTTATGCCAAGACATAATTGAATACCATGGCAGTGTTCCATGCCCCCCCTTTACACCATGTCACTGCGTCAATGACTAAGGATTGTATAACAATGAACTTCAAAACTGTTAAAGGTCAAAGTGACCTCAAATATTTATGTATGGAAACTAAATTTAGTCACAAGTTCATTCTTGGCTTGGCTTATCAGTGTCGGAATGACATCGTTCTTCAGCGATGGCCAAGGTGATTGCTTTGGCAATACAAATAACTAAAAGGTACCAAATAGCAATAAGTGCAATCAACTAACAAGTAAAACAAATTATACATTACAAAAGAATACACATTACATAACAAGACTAGGAAGCGTTAAGGAGAAGGGTCATGGTTTGGTTTAAGATCTCATTCTTATTAAGTCATAAATCATGCTTATGTGCCTTACTTTTATCATTGCATGTAATGCTCGCTTTTCAACCTAATTTATATTGAGGTAACACTTGCAACCATACCAAATGAGACATTAGTAGTACCTGTCTGATATAGAAATATATCAAATTAATTCAATATAATGTTGAATTAAATCATTTAAATTAGTCTAAAACATTTCAATGTACTAAAAAATATAAAAAGTGTACAAAGTTTAGTATCAACATAGCATAACATCTTAAACAATAATCATGATTAAAATGTTAGGCAGGTGTGGTCATGACAATTTTATTGATTTTTTGATAGACCCCTACAACGTGTCTTATTTTTTTCAAAGCATATTTATTGCACATGGGTACCTCATGAAGTTTATTTTTCAAAACCCATTTTCATCAGATTACCTCATTTCTTTTTCCTCTCCCTAGGTTACACTTCAGGGGGGGTTTAGTGAGTTCACATTAAGTTAAATGTTGTCATTATTTACTAGTTTATTTATTATTCATGTACAAACTAGAAAATGTTTAAGTCTCACTTAGGTAGAGCTAATTATTGTTAATAAGTGTGGATAATAAAGTTACATGCAATATCTTATTGCAATTAGTAATTTGATTCATGTACATGCTCATCCACAACTTAGACTGTGTAACTCCACTTTTGTGATGTTGCAAAACTACTTCTCATGGTGTGCAACTCCACCTTTGTAATGTTGAAACTCAACTTCTCATTATCTATTTTTAGTAGTACCCCTTGTTATAAATACAAGGGATTTTGTATTTTTTTAATCAATCAAGTTGGTTAATATACCTTTGATTTGAGTAATACGTATTGTGTTGTTGCTTATTTTCATTCTCTTGGAGATAATTTCCATGTTAGTGGTGTGAGTCTATTTCGAAGAGGTATATGGGCTTTCTCAATATATATAGTAGTGTTTTCTAAACCAAAGAAAGAGGGAGAAAAAATGAGAGGCTAGGATAATTCTCCTTTGGAAGAAGATATTATGGGACCTGTGGTTGTGGATGATGATGACCTTCAGAAGGTCTTCAACCCTCCTTCTCACTATCCCTTAGTTTTTATTCATTGATTTATTGGTCATGAATGGTTGGAGATTGTGATAGGACTTGGAATGCAAACAAACTTCGTTCACAATTCTATCCAGTTGTGGAGGAAAGGAATTATGATGCATTTACCAAGAGTTTCTTACTAAAGCAGTTCAAAATCATTATAAACATACTACAAATGCTCCAATCTTTGCATTGGTGAATTTATCCATAATTTCAAAGAAGAAATTTAATGAAAATCTGAGTTTGAAAAAAGGGGGTAAAATCGTATTTTGTGAAAGTGATAAGAATGGGGATAGTGGTAGGAAAGAAATTTTAGTAGTTAATAATTCCTTTTAACAGTTTTTACAATGAAATTTCAAATTGGGTGATGGTAGCTTTACTTTTGTTCTAGATATTCCTATTGTTAATAACCCAGTTTGTATATTCAATCTGAAAGAAATTCTAAAATTGTCTAGGGTTGAGGTTGTTGTGTATCTAAAGAAATGGAAAAAAAACAAATTTTATTGTAGTTGCCACTAAGAAATTGGACATGGATTATGTTGCATCCTTCAAAAACCCTTTGCTACATTAAACAATGTTATTAATTATTATCGATTCAAGTGTTATATATATTATTTCATAAGTCTAAACATAAAGAAGGTCTTTTTGTTTCTCTGCATATTAGCCCATAAAATGAAAATCTCTTTATAATGCTAGATATCACTGGCCTATTATAGACATCCCTTGTAGTGTGAACATTAATATCTCATTTCTAACATGTTATTATCTAAGATGAGCTTGTCAATTTAGATAGAAGTTTTGGAAACTTTTGCATTTGGATCTTCTTCCTAGTGCTATAGTGGTTCACCTTTTTATCTTTATTCTACTAGTTTTAATTTGCTTAGTTTTATTTGGTAGTTTACTACTCTATTATAGAGTAGCATTTTGATCCCTGAACATTGTAATTTTTCATTAAAACTTTCCTTTTATTTTTTTATTTTTTTGGAAGGATTTTGGCTTTCGTTTAACCAATTTATTCTTTGTTTTGGGGTGAGGCCCCCTTAAATCCCTCATTATCTTTATAAAATTAATTTTAAAAAAATTAATAATAATAATAATAATAATAATAATAATAATAACAAATAAAAGAAAATAGGTATGGAGCATTGTAAATACATGAAACAATAAAATGTAATAAGGGGGACGAGCTGGTTTTGGTGATGTGTAGCACAACTCATTGGACTCCAGTTTGTGCAGTCACATCACAACAAAAGCAAAAATAAAAATAAAAATTAATCTCCCACTTCTTCGATTCTGAATGCAATTTCTGCTATCGTCACCCATTTTCAAGAATCCATGAGATAACATATATGTGGAGTAAAGACAGATTTAGGGTTTATTTTGTGTTTGCCCAAAACTGGGATTGACTCACCCAAAACAATAGTACACAAAAAAAACCAAGGCTTGTGTCAAGTTCTTTGTCTGCTTTTCCACAATTTGTTTTTAGTAAGGTTGGCACATTTACAAAATTGTACACAAAAACCCAACCTGGCATGGCATATATGAAATTCTTCTTTTTTAATCTGTACATAAAAGTGATATTCTAAACATGTAAAGTCTCCGAGGTGTGGCGCATGTAGTGATTGAGCTTTAAGGGATACAATCCCAAACAGATTTTATGACAATGACTCAAAGTTTCATACAAATCATCCCTACACTTCGATTCGAATATTATGCATAATCAGATGGCAAAGACTGCGTTCTACTTTATAAATGAATCTCTAATATTGTTTACTGAACTTATTCCCTTCCGTTTCTGAAACACATCAATATCAACCGAAATAGTAATACTATTCAAGTTGGAATAATACATCTCTATCAGAATTAGAGCTGAATATTGATTGAAGATAGAAAGGTTATATGGGCATGCAAAAATGCTTAACAGAATCTAACACAACACAGTAATAATTGAAAAGATCCACACAAACCCAAAAACAAGTGGGAAAAAAAGAACTTATTTTGGAATTTAATCACTCTTTAGATCGCAAATAGGAATTGATGAAATCATCAGTGTCTTAAACTGTAAATTGGAAGTGTAGAATGGAGAATGAGCAATGATTGAGCTGGACACCGTTGAGTTGCATCAACAACATAATAATCTTGTCAACTTTCTTTATCAGGACGAGATATATAAGTAGATTCATTCATATTGATTGCATTTTATATTTTGAATAATTATTATGACTTGTGGATTTTTTTTTTCTGCAGGGATTTCTGGATGAGCAATGTACTCAGCAGGAGCAGTTTCAGGACGAAAGCAATCCTCATTTTGTGGAAGAGGTGATTTTCTTGTTTTTCAAGGAGCTGGATAATTTACAAACCACACTGCATGTTCTCTAAACTTCCAATTAGAGATCTATTAAGATAGAGGGGAGGTTTTTCATATTTCTTGTCCCAGATGCTTGCAGTGCCTGCAACAATTAAAGGAGTATGAACGTCTGAAGAACAAGCTAGAAGATCTATTTCAGGCAATTATAGAGAGTAGCTAAGCTACTTAAAATCTAGTTATTCATAAAACTAGTCTTAAATTCATGAGAAGTCTTAGACAGAGTTTTGATCTTGTTTTGAACTCGAGACTACTCTTCTCAAACAAAAAAGATCATTGCTTTTGGTTAAATTGCAATGTGAGCAATGTTGGAAAGTCAAATTTTCCTTTCTTAGTTTGTCAAATCAAGCAAAATCTAAATAATTATAACGTGGAGTTAAAATTAGTAAGATAGATTTCTTTATTAAGAAGAAGTTTATAATAAATTTTGCTATTTATACGTTTCATATTATATTAAATAATAAAATATTTTAAAAAAATAAAAATTTAAAAAAAATAATTATAATTATATATTATTATGTATAGATTTTTATCATAATTTTTTTTTTTTTTAAAGATTCAAAAAATATTTATAAGAATAATTATTTTATAAAACAAAATTTTATTTTATATATGCATTTAAAAATGATTTATAAATAACATTGCATTATTATAGTTTAAGATTTAATTTTAATTATAATTTTTTATTAAATTTCTTATATTTTGTATACATAGTTTCAAATTGGTATCAGAGTAAGTTGGGCTAACTGAGTTTGTCAGTTTTAAAAAAAGTAGGCATTTCTTTTTAGAGGAGGTTTTAATGGCAAACATGAATAATAATATTTCACATTCTTAAATTCTTTAATTTAATTAGAAAAATAAATATTGGAGTTATAAAATGAAAACATGAGTCTTCTCCTTTCAAGATTTGTGGGATCTTATTGAGAATAGGTATGTAGAACTAACTGATCAAAATGTTCTTAATGATATAAGTTAAGCACATAAATATATATTAAAATAGAACAAGAATAAGAATGCAAAGGCTTTGTTCTTCATCTAACAAGCAATGAATGAGTCTATCTTTTCAAGGATGGTAGTAGCTAGCAATTACTAAATCCAAAAAAATATTTTAAAAACTTGAAAAAGGCTTATGGTAAGGAACAAGTAAAGTGAAATTTATGAGATTTCAGATGCTTAAATAGGAATTTGAACCTTCAAATGAAAGAATTAGTGAATATGAATTTTTTTTACCCATGTAATGGGTGTGTTGAACTAAGCAAAGTCTCGTGGAGATAACTTGATGAAATAAAGATCCTAAGCAATTTATTAGCAAGATTTCTTCCCATAGTTGTTGTTATTGAGTAGTTAAATATTTATCAATGTTTGTGATTGAAGAGCTTATGAGTTATTTACAAACATGAACAAAGGCTAAATAGAATAACCAGTCCCTCTCTTGAGCATACATTTAAATAACTGATGCGACTCAAAGAAAAATTGATTATCATGTAGATTTATCAAGAGGGAGAAATAGAGGTAGAGAAAGATGTTTTTCAAGTGCTGAAAGATCAAGCAATTATTATGAAGGAAGAAGAACTAGTTGTAACTTTCATGAAGCAAATAGAAGAGGTAAGGGCAGCAACCATAATCATGCATATGGAGGTAAAAAATATGATGAATCTCATGTATAATTTCATTATTGTAAGAAATTTGGTCAGTTTAGCAATAAGTGTATAAAGAAATAATTTGATATAAACAAGTTGAATGCAATTTTTTCTAGGAAAAATGAATTTAAAGATAAAAATTATGGATCAACATTTACCACATGTGATGTTGCTAAGAAAAGCACCAAAGATATTTGGTATTTGGATAGTGGATGTAGCAATCACATGAGTGAAAAAAAGGATATGTTTACAAAAAATGATGAATCAAGTCAATTAGAAGTAAAGCTTTGGAACAACAACAAAGTGGCAGCAATGGGAAATGATGGTATTTCAATTTGAATCAAGTAAAGTGAGAAAAAAACATATCCCTTATGTTTACTATGTTTCTAGCCTAAAGCATAATTTAACTAGCATTGCGCAGCTTTAGAAAAGGGATATGGACTTAATTTTGATAAAGATGCATGAGTAATTCGTGATAAGAATGAAACCAATAAGTTAATTACAAGAGTGAAGATGATAAAGAACTATCTGTTTCCTTTTAAAATTTAAAGTGAGTTGATGATTTCATTAAATAAAGATGCTATTAAATATCAATAATGGTTTTGCATCTTAGATTTGGTCATTTACAATTTATTGGGCTGAATTTATTGTATAAGAAGCACACAATGAAAGGATTGTCTATGATAGAGCAAGCTAGTAAAGTTCATAAAGGTTGTATTCTTAAGAAATAACACAGGGAAGCATTCCATATTGGTAAATCATGGAAAGAAATAACTCGTATTCAAATTTTACATTTAGACTTTTGTGAGTCAACACATATTCCCTTAGTTGGAACTAGCAAGTATTTTATTACTTTTATTAATGATTATAGTGTTACAAAACCACACACTCTACAGTAATAGATAAATAATAGAATGTAATAACAAAGATAATTAAACAAACAAAAATACCCAACATGCATGAGACAAAACACAGGATTTATGTGGTAAAATCTTAACAAGCTAAGGAAACATCCATAGTGTAAGATATCAAGTTCTATTAATTCCAATATGAATAGATTACATATGAACTCACTATGTAGATTATATGTAGAATCCTCAAATATAAATACACCTAATTGGCCAAGCATCATTAGGATTCCTCCTCCTAAAAATAGAGTGCAGAAATTCCATTCAAACTTTTCTTTTAAAAATAGAATCTAGTAGAATTCAACTTCTTAGAAATAGAGTTTTGACTCCTTGATTTTTTATTTTGGGGGTGCTTCCCCCAAACCCCCACTAGGGGGGATCCATAGGATGTCACCAACCCCCCTGGACCCCCTTGCAATAATAGTGGGGGGGGTGTTGCCCGCCATGCCCCCATTTAGTAGGAGTGGGCTATAAACTGTGCCACAAAAGGGTCCAAATTTTAATTGTGTTGTCACGTATCTAAAAATCTCCACCTTGACTATAATTTTCACTTAATATCTTACCGACCAACTCATCACCTTTTCTACAAGCCAAGATAAGCCAAACACCATTTTAGCTTCTCTAATAAAACTAGTTTTGTGAACATGTATCGGCACTATTTTCCTCTGTGTGAACCTTTTTAAGTGTTACTTTTCCTTCAACAATCACCTATCTGATAAGATGGTACTTTACTACAATATTATTTGTCCTACTATGATAAACTAGATTCTTGGCCAAATAAATTACACTCTAACTATCATAGAATACCTTCAATTTGTATTGATCTCTTCTAAATTCACCCGATAGGCCTTTTAGCCAAATTACCTCCTGAAAAGCATGATAGGCAGCCACATATTCTTCCTCAGTAGTTGATGTAGTAACAATCTTTTGAAGCTTTGACATCCAACTAATAGGTTCACCTATAAATGTAAAAGCATAACCAGATATTGATCTTCTTTTATCCAGATCTCCTATAAAATCAAAATCAACATATCCACAAATAGAATCACCATTTTTACTATAAGTTATGCAATAGTCACTTGTGTCTTACAAGTAGCGAAACACCCACTTCACTGCTACCCAATGTTTTTTATCTTGATTTGCCATATATCTACTAACAACTCCAACTACATGTGACATGTCCATCCTTGTACATACAATAGCATACATCAAACTTCCTACTGCACGAACATATGGTACATGAGACATATATTGCTTTTCTTCATCACCGCTAAGACATAAACTTGAAGAAAGCTTGAAATGGGAAGCAAAAGGGATACTAATTGGTTTCACATATTTCATACTAAATCTAGTTAGTATCTTTTCTAAATACCTTTGTTGTGATAACCAAAGCTTACCATTTTTATTGTCTCTATGTATCTCCATGCCTAATATTTGTTTTTCTACTCATAGATCCTTCATATCAAATGTCCTAGCCAGTTGACCCTTTAAACTATTGATTTTTTCCATGATTTTGCTTGCTACAAGCATATCATCAACATATAATGCCAATATAATGAATGAGCCATTGTCTCAAAACTTGAAGTAAACACAATGATCATACTCACTCTTAACAAAATTATTTCTCCCCATGAAGGAATCAAAATTCTTGTGTGATTACATGGGTGATTGCTTTAGGCCATACAATGATTTCCTGAGCTTGTAAACAAATCCATTTTTGCTATCTTGTACAAAACCCTTGGGTTGTTCCATATATATATATATATATATATATATATATATATATATATATCCTCTTCTAAATATCCATGAAAGAATTTTGTTTTAACATTTAATTGCTCTAACTCTAAATCAAGTAAAGCCACTAATACTAAAACAACTCAAATTGAAACAAGTTTAATAATTAGTGAAAAGATTTCATGGTAATCAGTACCTTATTTTGTGCAAATTCTTTATCACCAATCTAGCCCTATACCTTTCAACCTTTTCCTCAATATATATCTTTCATTTGTAAACCCATTTACAACCAACATGTTTTTTGTCTTTTGGAAGTTCTACTAGGTCCCATGACTTACTCTTAGCCAAGGAACCCATTTCCTCTTGCATTACCATTTTCCATTTGGCACCATCTGTTTATTTCAATGTTTCCTGATAATGACTAGGTTTCCCATCATAAAAAATCAAAGCAATTAAAATATTAGGACTTTACTTACTAAGAGGATGTCTGACCCATGTAGATATCCATACAAACTGTGGAGGTGTTTCCTCATGTTCTGACCTCTACTCTAATTGTTGTGATGTTTCCTCAAGTTATTATAAATATTCATCATCTTCACCATCAAAAAATATTTGAATTTCCTCATTTTTACAATCTGAAGATGGCTCAAATTCAACCTTGACATGTTGATGTTTTGGTTCCTATTTTTATTTCATTTTTGCATCTGATTTTAGAAAAGATAATTTAACAAATTATACATATCTTCTGTTGATGATTTTGTTGGCAATATGATCTCACACTCTGTAACCTTAACACCATCTCCTTCACCATACCTAACAAATATGTAATTCTTGGATCTTGGGTCTAACTTTGAATGTTGATTCTTATTAGTAAGAGCATAAGCATTACAACTAAAAAAATTCAAATCCAAAAAATCACATGGATGACTTATCCATACCTCTTTAGGAATCTTAAAGTTTATTACAAGTGATGGTGAGTGATTTAGTAGATAGCATGTCGTACAAATTACTTCTACCCATAAACGCTTGTCCAAATTTGCATTATTGATCGTGTTCCTTGCTCTTTCTAGAAAAGTCCTATTCATGCATTCAGCAACCCTATTTTGTTGTGGTGTATCGCTAGTGGTTTTATGCCTTTCAATCCCAGCTTCCTTGTAATAGTTTTGAAACTCCAAATATGTGAACTCACCTCCATTATCTATTCCTAAACGCTTGATTGATCTACCAGTTTTCTTCTCAACCAAAACTCTAAATTGTTTAAATACACTAAAAACATCAAACTTTCTTTTTAGATAGTAGACCCATACTTTTCTAGAATAAGATCATCTATAAATTTAACAAAATACAATGATCCTCTATACAAAATTACAGAGGCTGGACCCCACACATCATAATGAATATAGTCAACAATACCTTTACTTACATGACTTTTTGCACTAAACTTCCATCTACATTGTTTCCCGAAAACATAATGCTTACATAAACCCAAATCTAAAGATTTTAAACCAGGAAGTAACTCATGTTTTTTTAGTATATTTAACCCTTTCGTATTCATGTAAAATAAACATAGATGTCATAGATGATTGGGATATTTTGTGGTTTTAGATAACATAGTTGTTTGACTAATATCTATACTCCCTTACAATATGTAAATGCTCCTAACTTTTAGAGTCTTCATTACGACTAAGGCACCCTTAAACACCTTAAGAGATCCACCTTAACCTATGAGCTTATGACTGTAGGAATCTAATTCGCTCAAAGAAATCAAATTTCATTTAAGTTCTAGTACATATATTACTTTTATTAGAATTCTTACTATACCATCAAACATTTTAATCTTAATGTTACCAATCCCTTCAGTCTCACAAGAAACAGTATTTTCCAAAAGAACAGAGCTTCTTTCAAGGGTTTGATAAGAATAAAAGTAACTCTTATACAGACACATGTGATGTGTAGCACCCAAATCCAATAATCGTTCATGATGATAAGAGGAAACATTACAAATAGATAAAACTTCATCACTCATACTTTCACTTGTTTCTACTTGATTTGTTTCCTTCATGGATTTTTCCTTATTTTCACCTTATTTTCTTTTTTAACAATCCTTATTAATATGTCCTACTTTACCATAATTCCATCACGTTACCTTACTCTTCTTGGCATCTGACATAGTTCTAGATATGCATCTAGACCTTTTCCCTCTTTATCTAGATCGTCCCCTAGCAACCATAGCTTTAGGTGTAGAAGTCTCTAGAGTAGATTTTCTCCTTGTTTCCTCATCCAACAATGCTCCAACAATAGAATTGTAGTCAATCTCATCATTAGTACTAAAGCTAATGAGAGTTACCATATGATCCCAAGCATCAAGTAAAGTACATAACAAGGTGACTATCTTGTCTTCATCATCCTTTTTTACACCAATACTACTCAACTGGTATAACAGAGTATTGAAAATATTTAAATGATCAAAAAATTTCATACTTTCTTTCATTTTCAATGTATACAACTATCTCTTCAAGTAAATATAATTTGTTATATATTTTTTCATGTACAAGCCTTCTAATCTAGTCCATAATCCTATCGCAGTCTTTTCTCCAACTATGTTGAAAAAGACCTCATCTACTAAACACAATCATATTGTACTAAGAGCTTTTGTATCTAGTTCTTCCTAGTCATCATCATTCATCGTCATAGGTTTATTTGCCTTTCTGTTCAAGGCTTTGTGTGGCCCTTGTTGCACCAATACATCATGTGCTTTGAGTTTCCACAACTCAAAGTTGTTCTTGTCATTAAAATTCTCCACTTCAAACTTTACATTCATAACTTTTACCGTTTGATGCTACAGAAAATAACACCAAATCCAGAACACAGTTACTATAAAGTAATAGTAGCCTCATTCTGATACCATTTTTAGGAAACCACACACTCTACATCAATAGATAAATAATAAAATGTAATAATAGAGATAATTAAATAGACAAAAAAATACCCAACATGCATGAGACAAAACACATGATTTACATGGTAAAATCTTATCAAGCTAAGGAAACATCCATGGTGCAAGATATCAAGTTTTAGTATTCCAAGATGAACATATTACATGCAAAATCCTTGTGTAGATTACACACAGACTCTACAAAAATAAATATTTCTAATTGGCAAAGCACCATTAGGATTCCTCCTACAAATAGAGTGAAAAGATATCATTAGGACTTTTCTTCTAAAAATAGAATCCAGTGGAATTCATCTTCCTAGAAATAGGGGTTTGAATACTTTATCTTTTAGCTTCAAGGGCACTACCCTCAAACCCCTACCAGCGGGTTCCATAGGATGTCGTTGTCCACCTAGACCCCCTTGTGGCAATAGTGGGTGGGTGTTGCCCGCTCCCCCACACCCCCTTGTTTGGAGTGGCCACTGTGTCGTAAAAGGGTCCAAATTTTAAGTTTGTTGTCACATATCTAACATATATCAGAAAAACTTTGATTTATTTCTTTAAAGGAGTTAGAATATTTTGACATTTTAAAACAATTCAAAACATTGATGGAGAATCAAAGTGGACATTATTTAAAATTATTGAGAACGGATAGAGGAGGTGAGTATGTTTCAATGAATTTATAAAAAAAATCAAGGAAAATGAAATTAAGAAGTAATTTACTACTAAATATACACCATACCAAAATGTTGTTGCTAAAATAAAGAATAGAACAATCATAGAAATGGCTAGAAGCATGTTGAAAGAGAAGTATTCACCTTATGAATTTAACACTAAAGTAATAACATACTCTATATATCTATTAAACCGATATCCTATTAAAAATGTAAAAGATAAGATTCCATAAGAAGTATGAAGTAAAATGAAACATAGTGTCACAATGAAGAGTGTTTGTGTGCATTGCATATACACGTGTCAAAATAAAAATAAAAATAAATAATAAATGGAAAATGAGGGAAGTGTATTTGTGTGGGTTACAGTGAGTGATCTAAAGCATAAAAGCTTTACAATTCACTTAGAAAGAAAACTATAATCAATAGAGATATAGTGTTTAATGAGGAAAAATAATGGAAATGAATTGGAAAATCAAATGAGAAAAAACAATGGAAATAGATTGGAAAATCAAAACAGTACTAGTCTGAGTATATTACCATGAAAAATTCAAATGAAAATAGTTCAAATCAGTCTTTAATAGTGACTAACAGCTCCAAAATATGCGTACCCTAGTCTGTAAAAAAAAATTAGTACTCCATGAAAGGAGCAACCATTTTATAAGAGAACTAGTCAGAAATGGAGAGATAAGTCTAAGATTTTGTAACTTAAAAGAGAAGTTTGCAAATATATTTACAAAATCACTTGTAAAAGATAAATTTGAAAAAATCCAAAAAAAAAAATTATAACTCTAAGATAGTCAAGCTTTAGAGGGAGGATGTTGCAAAGTTAAACTTTCCCCTCTCTCTAAGTTTTCAATGAGATAATTATGACACACAAGAATAAAATCTTAGTCTCAACTTGGCTTAAAAACTATACAGTGTTACAATATCAGTCCATTCAAGGACATGATTCAGTCATAGAGTTCTCTCTTCGGACTTGCACACTCCCAGTATGTCTCTGCTTGTGGTTATCTCGAATGGCCTCTTAATACCACTTCGCCACCTTCCAATATCTAACTGTTAAACTAAACGAATCCCCTTCCACTGAAGAATCTCATCTCTTTTTAAGGTCATTCTCCCAAAGCTATTACAGAAGTTCAATTGTTTTTGTTTTATCATGTCTTATGATTCATCTTCTCTATGACTCTTCAAATTAGCAATGTGTAGGTGTCCTTAGTGATGTGCGTGTGAGCCGCAACATGGGTGCACCATAGGATGTTGTACAGTCCATGAAACTTTGTGGATGTTCGAACTAGATTACTCTGCAGGACAAGGTTGTGTGCCGCAATTTGGTAACCATGCACGGAAGTTGATATAGAAATCAGTTCCTTATTAGTTGTGCGTGGTTGCAAGTTGAAGTGTCTACGCAGAGGTGTGAGGAACTAGAGACTTTCACAACCAAATATTCTATGCGGAGAATATGTGTGACTAAATGCATGAATATTGAGTGCATAAACAAATATCTAGTCACAAGTCCTTTTTATCTTAACAATAAAAATCCAGTGTTGCATGTAAGGTTGTGCATATATGTTGAGTTTTTTCGTGAAACTTCATATGGAGGCTTAAGGTTGTGCAGGTCTTCACAAATGATTCTTAAATGTTGTGTAAAATTATACAATTAGTATTAAGATCACTTTTGCATATAAAGTTGTACATATATGTTGAGTTTTTTCGTGAAACTTCATATGGAGGCTTAAGGTTGTGCAGATCTTCACAGACGACTCTAAATATTGTGCAAAAATATATAATCATTATTAAAAGCACTTTCGCATTTTCCACAGTGTATATAATAACAAAAATCTTTTTTTGGAAAATAATGTATCATATTTAGATGATCATGCGTTCAAATCAACCCCTATAATCCATCATTAAGAAAAATAATTCCTAATAATAAATCAGAAAGATTGATCGTCGATCATCTAAATATAACAATATTTGTCAAAAAAAATTATTACATTATTAATTATTTTAAATATTTAAAAACAAATAGATATAAAAAATAATGATATATAATAACAAATTAATTGTTTTTAGTGACGTGTAGCACATTTCATTGTACTTTATTTGGGTGCAATCATATTACGGCGAAAGCACAAACCTTAAAAAAAAAGGGGGGGGTAAAAAAAACACTCCATATGCTTCCATTCCCGTACAATTTTTGACAATGTTTCCCATTTTTGGGATTCCATATAATAAAATATGTGTTTTGGGAATCCAATTGTGTGCGGTCACATCACAACAAAGGAAGATAAAAAAAACTCGTGCTCCTTCGATTCCCATTGCAATTTCTGTAATCGTTACCCATTTTCAAGATAACATACGTGAAGTCGAGACAAATTTAGGGTTTATTTTGTGTTTGGCCAAAACTGGTATTGACTCAAAGAGAACAATAGTACACCAAAACCCAAGGCTTGTGTCAACTTCTTTGTCTGCTTTTCCACAATTTGTTTGGCACATTTACAAAATTGCATGCAAAAACCCAACCTGGCATGGCATATATGAAATTCTTCTTTTTTAATCTGTACATAAAAGTGATATTCTAAACATGTAAAGTCTCCTGAGGTGCGGCGTGCGTATGCAGTGATTGAGGTTTAGGGGATATAATCCCAAGCAGATCATCCCTTCGCTTCGATTCGAATATGCACAATCAAATGACAGACTGCATTGTACTCAGAATAAATGAATCCCTACTATTACTTACTGATATAATTCCCTTTCATTTCTGAACACATCGATCTTAACCGATATAGTAATACTATTCTAGTTGGAATAATACATCTCTACAAGAATTAGAGCTGAATATTGATTGAAGCTGGAAAGGTTATATGAGGCTTAACAGAATCTAACACACAACACAATAATGATTGGAAAGATCCACACAAACCCAAAAACACCTGTTTTGGAATTTAATACATTTTTTAGCTCTTAAATAGGAATTGATGAAATCATCATTGATATAAATCACGCTGTATGTTCTCTATAGTTCCACTTCAATACACTTCACATTAGAGATCTAATATTGTCAAGAGTCCATAAGGTATAGAGGATCAGGAAAGGTTATGGAGAAAATTGTGTGCAATTTTTATTTTTATTTTTATTTTATTTTTGGGGGGATATTGTATGTGTCCCATTATAATCGATGATCCATCATTAGAATGAGAGAAGTGATTGATTATTTTTTTTTTAAATAAATACTGTACATTTTGATGTTTAATTTCAAGCAAACATTTAGGCGTACAAAAAGAATGGATGTCTATTTGCATCATTTTTAGGGTAGCAATTCAAGGTATATTATGGAAATTACATTAATTATATGATGCTGAACTTCATAATTATCCCCTTTTGTAGGGATCGATAGACTCAATGTATTATACAATCCTTTGATATCCATTTATTAATGCATTTGGTAGCATTGCCTCTTAATTTTCTTAATTTCTTTGATTGAAACCAACAGTGTGAAAGTGCACAGAGTAAAATATGTATGCATAACATTTAAAAATGAGAGACGGGTAAATCTCTTCTCCTTTCTGTTTCGAACATTTTCTAACTTACATTGAACAATATTGTAAAGAGATTTGATGCTTGTTAAAATATTTTTCTATCTTCCTACCTATTCGCCCAAGTAGCTCCGGATCGTGACAATTGGAACCATTTATTGCAATAGCTTTTAAAATTTGAAATTTGGAGCCATTTTAGAGTTTGGAGGGAATTTTGTGGTAGGTGAACTATTGTACGTAGTGGTCAATAGAAGACAATGAATAGAATGTGTATCAAAATAGAATTTTGAATGGAGCAGCAGAATAGAAGTGCAAAGCAACAGCCTATAAGGAAAGAGCAAAGGAATTGCACCCAACAACAGTCTATAGCAAGGAGAGTATGAAAAAAAAGGATTATTGAATGCAACAACACCTTGTAGGAAGAGAGAGACAAGGGGATATTCAACACAATAGCAATCAGAGTAACAAAGTAGCAGCAGTCTGCAGAATGAAAGAGCAACAAAGTTAAGAGTAGCAGCAGCAAGGAAAGAGGTAGAAAATAGAATACTAGTAGTTAAGGAAAGTTTTTTAGATGTTTTTATGAGTCATTTTATATACAACAATCGCTGTGTTTGTAACCAATTTCAAAATTAATAGATATATGCATTTTGAGTGTTTATTGCTTTACTCTGCCCTCCCATGTTTCATCTTTTGTGTCGATTGTTTGCTACCCACCTGAGCCTGCATATATTTGGTAATTTCTCCCTTCCACATCCATTAGAACTGTTAGTTTTTTCAACAATTGGTATCAGAGCCCATAGGTAGTGAGCCATTTAGACAACAGGCAATTCGGGTTCATGGCAGTAAGAAGTTTGAGTTCATGGCAACAACCCTCTATGTTTGATGGAAAAACTATGATATGTGAAGCATCAAAATGAAAACTATATTCAACTCTCAAGAGCTATGGGAGTTGGTTAAAGTTGGTTCTAATGAGGTTACAGACCTGGTAGCCTTCAATACATTAATCCAAACATAAAGGAATGTGCTGAAGGAGAATAGGAGAAAGGATGCCAAGGTACTCAACTACATACAAATGGCCTTGGTTGATGCAATCTTCCCAAGGATAGCCGCAGTTGTCTATTCTAAGCAATTTTGGAATATTTTATAAAATGCATATCAAAGAAGTGACAAGGTGAAGTTTGTCAAGTTGCAGCTCTTAATAAGGGACTTTGAGACCCTACAAATGAAGGAGAATGAGTCTATTAATTCTTCGTAAAGACAATGAATATTATCAATCAAATGAATACATGTGGTGATACCCTTGAAGATCATAGGATCATTGAGAAGGTGTTGAGGAGCCTTCCAATTATATTTGACCCTATAATGGTTGCAATAGAAGAGTCAAAGGATTTGAGGCAAATGACGGTGGATGAGCTAATGGGTTCTTTGCAAACCCATGAACAAAGGTTGAATAGGTCAACCACCTCCTCCCATGAGCAAGCATTAAAGACCAATATAAATATGAAAGGAAGGGGGAGAGGATCAAACAATAGAAGAAGAGGAAGAACTTGCAACAGTCAAGAAGGTCGAAGGCATAGCCATTAAGAACCACATAAAAGAGAAAGAAGAAGGAGCAACAACACTTCTAGAGGAGGTTCTACACAAAGGTATGATAAATCTAGCATCCAATGTTATTATTGCAAGAGGTATGGACATTATGCTAGTGAGTGTAGAAAGAAAAAATATGACATGAATAAGCAAAATTCAAATTTTCTCATACACAAGAGGTTGATCTTAATAGGAATGAAAAATGTGAAAACTTGTTTATAACATGCAACATTACTAAGTAGTAAAGAGACATGGTATTTGGATAGTGGTTGTAGCAGCCACATGAGTGAGAACAAAGAGATGTTTAACCACATTGATGACTCAATCAAATCATATGTGAAGATAAAAAACAATGAGAAGGTTCTCATCATGGGAAAAGGTAGCATTTCTATTGGCACCAAGCAAGGTGACAAAAGGCAAAATCAAGATGTTTATTATGTACTCAATTTTAAGCACAACCTTATTAGCATTGGGAAGCTTGTGCAAAAGGGGTACAAGGTCATATTTGAGAATGGTGAGTGCATCATCTTTGATAAGAGTGGCTGCAATAGGTAGATTACAGTAGTCAAGATGATAAATAATTAGATGTTTCCATTAAGAATGCAAAGTGACCTTGCAACAGCATTTAAAATTATAGTAGATGAGCCTACTCTTTAGCATCATAGGTACGGGCATTTGAGCTTTGGAGGGTTGAACCTTCCTCACAAGAAGAACATGGTGAAAGGGTTACCCCTTATATAATAGCCAAACAAGGTGTGTGAAGGATGCATATTGGGAAGGAACATAGGAGTGCATTTCTCAAGGGTAAAGCATGAGAGCTAGAGCTCATTTAGAGTTGATACATTCAGACTTGTGTGGTCTTATGAAGACCCCATCCCTATCCAATAATGTCTACTTATGACACTCATAGATGACTACAATCAAAAGATATGGGTGTACTTCTTGAAGAACAAAGCAGAAGCATTTGAGACCTTCCAGCAAGTCAAGGCCATGGTGGAGAAGCAAAGTGGCCACTACATCAAGATTTTGAGAATGGATAGAGGAGGAGAGCATATCTCTAATGAGTTCATAAATTTTTGCAAGGATCATGACATAAATAAATAATTTACAACTAGATATACATTGTAACAAAATGTTATGGCTGAGAGGAAGAATAGGACCATCTAAGAGATGGCAAGGAGAATGCTAAAGGCAAAGGGTTTGCCTAATGATTTTTGGGCTAAAGCTGTAGCAGCAGTTGTATACTTATTAAACATTTTTCCAACAAATAGTGTTTGGGGTATGATCCCTCAAGAAGCATGGAAAAGTCAGAAGAACACCTTAGAGTGTTCATTTGTGTATCATACGCACACGTGCCCAAGTAAAGAAGGATGAAATGGGATGAAATAGGTGAGAAATGCATATGCATAGGGTATAGTGACCAATCAAATGCATATTGGTTATACAATTCCATCACCAAAGATCTCATAATCAACTGGGATGTTCAATTCATTGAGCATAAAGCTTGGAAAGAGAGACAAAAATAAGAGCATGTGCAAACAGGGGCTAGTGGACCCTTTATTGAATCTAAAATAGCAAGTGGTACAACCACCAATGCACCAACTTAGACCCCTATTTCATAAAGGGTTGATTCATCTAGTGGCAACAGCCATTGAGGAGTTCAAGGAGTTATCCATGAGTCAACATCCTCCTCCTCCAACTCAAGTCAATGCCAAGTAAGGACAAAGAGCTTGCAAGAAGTCTATGAGAAGTCAAGGTATGAGAAAAATGAAGATGAAACAATGAATTATGATCTCTTTTTATCAG
The DNA here is from genome assembly GCA_037957365.1 of Torreya grandis. Taxonomy (NCBI): domain Eukaryota; kingdom Viridiplantae; phylum Streptophyta; class Pinopsida; order Cupressales; family Taxaceae; genus Torreya; species Torreya grandis. Next base: position 474,807 of record JARHVA010003443.1, read on the forward strand.
TTGATCCAATCTAATTTGAAGAAGCAGCCAAGGACAGCATGGTAGCTACGGACCTTGATAGTCCATCTATGGATTACAGCAGACCTATGGATTTTAGCAATCAAGTTATGGATATAGAGGATCAGGAAATGTTATGGAGAAAAGTACGTGCAAATTTTTTTTTTTTAATTGTATGTTTTTTATTACAATCAATTATCCGTCATTAGAATGAGAAAAGTGATTGATTTTTTTAAATAGGAAACAAATACTGTACATTTTGATATGTCTGATTTCAAGGAAACATCTAGGTGTACAAAAAGAATGGATGTTTGTTTTCATCATTTCAAGGGTAGAAACGCAATGTATATTATTGTAATTACATTAATTATATAATGTTTAACTTCATAATTATCCTATTTTGTAGGGATTGATAGATTCAATGTATTATACAATCCTTTGATATCCATTTGTTAATGCATTTGATAGCATTGCCTCTTAATTTTCTTAATTTCTTTGATTAAAACCAACAGTGTGGAAGTGCACTCAATCAAATATGTAGGCATAACATTTTAAAATGAGAGATGGGTAATTCACTTCTCCTTTTTGCTTTGAACATTTTCTAACCTATATTGAACAATATTGTAAAGAGATTTGATGCTTTCACAGTCCATTAAAATTTAATTTAAAGTTTTTGGAAAACTTTGTTCCTATTTTTAACTCAATGTTGTATTTAATACAAAAGCCTCATCACTTTAGTACCAAATTGAAGCCATTGAATTTTTCATATTTCTTGTTCTAAATGCTTATAGTGCCTCCAAGAATTAAAGCAAGAGTATGATCTTCTGAAAAACAAGCTAGAAAATCTATTTCAAGCAATTATAGAGAGCACTCTATTGGTATAAAAATAAAATGTAGACTAAGGAGATCAAATATCGATGAGCTTAACCAACACGCACCAACTCCTAGCACATGTTGGTCATTGCCAATTATTAGGGGATGGTCGTCAGCTGATAAATGCTAATGTGGTTGTGGGCCCGACCTCCTCCATCCCCTTCTCCTCTTTAATGGTCATGTGAATTGATAACTTGTGGTTAATGTGGTATTCAATGTGGTGGTTTGTGACAGCAGTTCCAATGGTGATTTGATTCAAAAAAAATTGAATTTTAAAAAGCCTGCTCAAACTCCTCTCTTTAACCAGAATAATAAACCAGCTTATCACTCTTGTTCTGCCAAAACATTTTATACCATAGAACTCATTATTGCTCCCTCATAGAATTAGAATGTAGATGTTAGCAGATGAAGGTCAAGGTTCTTAGTTGCATTATAGCAAGGCTCAATAAATGTCTACCTATTTGTGCTCCTGGTAAAAAATGTTTCATTATATCTATCAGGAAAGTTATCTTTTGTCACAATATAGATCTGATCTATTATTTTTAATTTTATTCTACAAGTAAAATACTTATTATACTGTGTAAACAGATTTGTAAGAGGAATTTGGAGGAGAGGTAGTGATAGGCCTATGGGAGTGGACTGGAATGAAAGAGTGATACAAGTTTGCTAAATATTACTACTATGTGGATGGTATATATCTAGATATCATGGGATCTGGTTTACATTATGAATGTATTCTTTCTAGTTTGACGTGCATAGATCTCTCGAATAATAAATTGGTGGGTCATCTCCCACCTATAATTGAAAGTCTAAAGGGATTGATCTATCTCATTCTCTCCAAGAACAATCTCAGTGGGCCAATCCTAGATGGTGTGGGAAACTTAGGGCAATTGGAGTCGGTGGACCTTTCTGTCAACAAATTTTTAGGACAAATTCTGTTTGAGCTTGGTCTTAGAACAATCTGTTAGGTAAGATACCAGATTAAGGAGGCCAAATGGCAACATTTAAAAAATCATTGTATCTAGGAAATCCAAATCTATGGGGATGCCCACTTGAGAGGAAGTGTTCTCTTCCATAATTTTGCCCTAATCAATGCTCTACATTATCAGGTACACTTGGTCAAAAGACCACCTCAATAGTGTACCTTTTTTCTTTGAATTCCTTGTGAGGGACCAAGAGAGTTGCAGAGATGGCCAATGCATCTGCATGACTGTTAAATTCTCTAGGCATGGCAAAAATATTGAAAGCATCAAAGCTTTCAATGCAGTCCTACACTAGATTGTGGTAATGCCATAATCTCTCATTCTTGGTTTGATACAGGGTCCTCACCTAAAAAACTACTAGTTCAGTGTCCCCTTTTGCATGAAGGATTTTAACGCCTTTATCTTGGGTGGCCTTTAATCCAAGCAAATGCATGTCAAACTACTTCTCTTCCATTATTATTTATTCGTATTGCTCCTCCCCACATGGATGTTGAAGAGGAGATAGAGGAAGGGTTTCCATGGTATGAGATGGGCTTTGGATTGTCTATTGGCATGAGATTTTCTATTGTATTAATGGTGTTGGCATTACATGTGAGGTGAAGGATTGAATGCTTTGGATTGTTGGACAATGCTATACGCTATCTCTTTGCTAAGCTTTTGGACTGGTAAAAGTAGAATGTACTTTTTTTGTATTATGCAATATAGTTGAACTCCCCTTATATATAAACAAGTAAGCATAGCTTCAAGTCCCTATGGGAGGAGTAGAGCAAAAGGCCCTATAATAAAGAATAATATTGAGGGTTTAGTCTCTAGAATAATAAGCTTGTCAACCACTAGATAGTAAAAATAATTACATTAACTTTGAGAGTTTTTTGTAATGACATGTAAAAAAGGTATGCTATCAGCTAACTGATGGCATGTAGTCAATGGAAAAACATGAAATATAACTTTTATATAATTGTGAAAAATGACAAGTATAGAACAACATAGGTAGATATTATAAATTCTTTTTTAAATTCAATGAGTTAAATCTAAATAATCATATTTGATTGCATGAAAATATTGTGTTCAGTTTTGCATATACAAAGGAGTTTTATTATATGAAATCCAAGTAAAATATTTCAACATTCAATTATGTTATACCTGTAAAGATTGATCATATAAAAACTCAATTATATTAAATCCACTAAAGACTAGTCATGTAAACACTCAATTAGATTAAATCCACATGCAAAAGTCATTAGAAATTTCTTAACAACTTGAAAATGTCAAATCAAAAAGCTATAGTTCCATAAACTAATGTCCTCTTTGAATTCACATATCAAGAGTCTTGAGCAAAACATCCAAAGCTTCAATTTATTGAACATTTTATATCAGACATGAAAATATACACCATATCAAATGGGATTGTTTGCAATTTCATCACTTGAAATACTTCTACAAGAATTTGTAGTGAAATTGATTTCTAATTGTGTCATTGATGAATCACTTTGAAAGCTTAGCTTCACCTCGTGTTTGGTTCTTGAAAACATCATCATCCCATTTTCAAAAACCATTTCATTATTAGAAGTTAATATAAGCCAATAATAGCCTTTTGGAGATAACACATATGAATCAAAGAACAATTTTAAAACTAACCTCCTTTTAACATTAAATGAGGTAGAATTTAACAATGTGTTTCTTTGTATTAGCTCTGTTTATTTTACTTTTAATTCATGTTCTTGATTTTGATGATCCTAGAGTAATGCCAAATACCATATAAGTTTAGGAAATCACAATGTAATTATCATCTAAGCAATGAAATTTTGATATACTACAAGAACAATGCAAAAGGAAATGCATCTTACTTTGCATTTCTTCTCTTCAGCTATGTCATTCATTATTAGCTCAAATCTTGCCATTAGAGTTGTAGTATCATGCTTACCATAATCATCGTTATCATTAAATTTATGAAATGATCATCATTGATTAAAAAAATAAGCCTTTGTAGTGCATGGTAATACACAAACTTAAAATAACCTTATTAGGCTAAACTAGCTTTCATCTGAATTAGTTTTTACATCAACATCTATGTTACATGGAACCAATATGTTTTTAGGTTCTTTTTTAGCCCCTATAATAGAATGAACATTAGATCAGGTATCAAAAATATTGTATGAAAATATAAAAACTAAAGTTGCAACATACCAAAAATATTTTTTATTGACAAATGTGACAAGACTTGAACATGGTAAGAGAATGCTTAACAACATATCCCTTATCCTTAGAAAAGTATGTGTGTTCACCTTCTTCAACTTCTTTTCTAAGATTGTTTTTTTAGATTTCATCTTGGGTATCTTGACCATCCTTCCTAAAATGAACAATTGTCAATATTTTTATACAAAATATGTTGATCTTTGATAATGTAATGTAATATTGTGTATAAATAGATATGCAAAATAATTGGTTAAAATTAAATAAAAAATTCTTTACAGAATAAACTAATAAGAAAATTTAGTTGGAGAATATTGAACAATAAATAACCATACATTGCATGTTTATGAATTACCTAAAAATGAAGTGCTTAGTCTCATAAAAAAATGTGTTATCATATGGTGTAGTTATGCACTTATGACAAATATACCATAATAAACAAAGTTCATAATGGGATTTTATTTTCTTAGTGCCTCTCAACAAAACTAGTCCTAACAATTCACAAACTAGGAAATATATTTGAATCTTTTTTATAAATACTCCATATGCATAACAACAAACATAAAGTGATGGCATAGGTGTGTGGAGTTCTTCATGGTCATGTCTATAGCCTTTTTTTTCATAAGACTATAACAAGTGACATTACAAAGTCCAAGTTTTTTTTTTCTAGTAAAAAATTCTTTACTCCACAGAGCTTAGTTAGCAGTTTCTAGTGTTACAAAATGCATGAACTAATATGTGATGTTATTTGATGTTGAATGCAAATTTCTTTTGACCACAACTAAAGTAGTAAATCCCCAAAATCAAATCTTCAAGTCATAAAGAGATAGTGGTCTATGAGTGCATGATTAGGCCAGCAAAATGCACCATGTAATCAATTGTAGCTTCTGTAATCCATCCAAGATGCACTTTATTTCAACTAATATTCTTTAAAAAATCTCTAATTTTCAAATTTTAAGCTCATTTGAAACCCTAATCTACACATTATTTAAACTTTTTGAAGATTTACAAATTGTTGTAATAGTCTAAGCTTTCATGCAACCTTGTTCAAACCTTTGTACCTATAATCACCTAAAAGTGGTATTTGAGCACTAATAGTGCTAATTTAGACTATCTATTTCTTTGGTAATATCATAAATACATAGAGAAATCCAAGCACTAGATAACAGATAAATAATTAATCACACAAAAATATTATATTGCACTTTATATTAAACTCATATGGGACATTACAAATATATAGGAAAACTCTTTTCCTATAATTGGGGAGATCATATCTCCACCACAATCTCTGAATATCCCTATAATAACTCAAATAACAACCAACTAACTAAAATAAATCACCCCGTATATTATTTTTATGCATAATAACAATAATATACCAAACAACTATTAATGTGTTATTATTTATCTAATAATAATTACGTTATTACATATTAATATTGTGAACATACCTCAACACTATTCCTATATTATCCCTAGACCTATCCTAGAGCCTATTATCACACTTTTATAGCCTTCGTGTGGACCACAAGCATCCCTAGTCAACTCAAATGCAGTTCTAAACCCTCATTTATCGATCCTAACCCTTCATACCTAGTGATCTACTAACTGGACATTAGTGCCACATTAAGGACACTAGATCCACATGATGTTATTATCCCCCAAATGGCACCTATTTCCTTTACCCTAGCTTTCTTGAATGAATATATTTTTTAAGCTAAAATCCTCCTAAGGTCAGCTTAGACATATTTTATTATATGCACAAGCAATATAACACTATAAATACATGAATTTTATCCCTCTATCCCCTAGATGGAAATTAGATGCAAAATACCTCATGAAACATGAAACAAGTTAAGAAAAATTAAGGTTATTAATCCCTTTTCTATCTTAATTTTTCATACTACCATCTACAATTTCCCTAAGATTAGATTTAATAAGGTGATAAAAGTTCAACTAATAATGAGTTCTAAATCATGATATTCAGGAATAAACTTAATGTTTCCTTTATTACTGATGGACCTTTAAGATTTACTATGTAGGGATACAATTTAAACTTAAAGTTAAATAGGGCCAACAAATTTCCAAGTGGTTTTATATAATTCACATGGAAAACTATCCACCCCACTGATTTATCATTAGCCATGCATTACATAGTTGTTCATAAATCTCATCTAGAGAGGGGGGAAGCATACATAAGATGATTATGCATAGTTTTGATGGCTTTGATTCAATATTTGGCTTGCTTATCCATAAGAGATTTGAAAAAAATCCTAGAGGTATATCCACCAATCTTAAACCAGTGAAATCAGCCCCAAATTCAAGCGCACCTCTGATAGTGTATCTATCTATACTATGAATCTTGTGCCTAACATTGGTGTTTATAGTCTACAATTGGGTATCAAAGGGGATTTTTTTCAAGAAAAGAAGAAACCCTTTATAATTTATTCAATAAGAACCATCACCTCACTTTCAAAAAAATTCAATCTACTTTCCATATTGGTGGATGAAAGAGGTAGTGTGATTGAATGCATGATTCCACCATTCGACCTAGTTGGAAGCTTATGGTAGACATGTGGCAAAGTTCCACACAATGGTGATGAGTATAATAGTGTCTTTTTTTAGGAGTGATTTATTCAATTATATTTGACTTCAAGGAACCTTTCAATACCCATGTCCCCATCCTAGACTACAATTGATTGGACTATGGATGGAAGGGACAACTTCAAGATGAACTGTGATAACTTTCCCATTGTAGATTCAAAAGGAAAACATGTGTTACTAAAAATTGATTACACAATTTATTTTTTTGAAAACGTGATGGGTATTGTCTCAAAAGTTGGAGTATGTAAACCATGAATTGTAACTTGATGAGTGCTACCTAAAAATAGGGCCCACCAAGCCCAAACTATTTTTAAAGTAATAACAATCTTCATGCACCACTACATACTTGGGAGTGGATACTTGTTTTTTAATGTGATCTTGTTCAAGGCTATATAATATATGCATATTTTCTAAGATCCACCCTTCTTATGTACCATCATAATGGGTGATCCACATTATGAAACACTTGGGCATGTGAATCCCTATTCTAACAACTCTTGAATTTATTTCATCACATCAAGACTCTCCAAAATTAATTGCTTGTACAAATCAATCTAGGTAAAGGAGACTTAGGAAATAATTAAATCTCATACTCTACTTTTCTCTTTGGTAAAAATCCATTGGTATTTTAGAAATCTTATTTAATAAAATTCTTCTATTAATTCAAATCTTTGTATTCCTTGTTAGTATAATCAATTTTCTAAATTTATAGCCCATCATCTTATGTATCCTTCGAAAGAAAGAAATAATCTTCTTTATTTGTTTGAATCAGTCTCTGGGGTTAGTTGGAACTTACCATGACAAGCTTGGGCTTGTTTTAATGTGCCTTGGTAATATATATGATCACATCCTTGACCCATATATACCTATTATACATTATTAAAATAGCATCCCTAAGATATAAGGACTTCCAAATGTCACATAAAATGTATCAACTAGAATTACATCTATTTTTATCTCATCAATGTATTATGTATTAATACACAATTCAAATCTCTACTTTTTAATCACTTGAATCTCTACACCCTTCTTCAACCAACCCAAAGAAAATGGATGAGGTTGATTAAAAAAATAAAACCAAGCCTCCTAACATCTTCATAAAAAATCAAATTAGACTATTAAAGAATATCGACAAGTAGATTTACCTTTGCCTTCATGAGTTGGAGTTTGGTTTAGAAACCCTTATTATTTCCTCTATTTAGTTTTCCTTGCTAGTCACACTAGTTGCGATGCAACTAAACTTCTTATTAACATCGAAACTATCTTCTATAGCCACCTCTGATTTCTTTCTCAAAGATGCTAGAGAATTCATAGGGTTCTCACTTAAATGAATTTGGCATGCAATTTTTGATGCAACTTCAAAAAAAATCCATGGATATGACCATATCTAACATAATAAGGGCAATGGTTCTTTGGATCCTTAAAAACACATAAAGTGGTGGATTTTTTATTAAATTATAGTTAATTTTTTTTTTGGATTTAAATGGCTTAATTTTATTTTTCCTAAACTAATTTGTTGACTAGTTTTGCTTTGTGGATACCACTGCCCCTTGCTTCTTCTCTTCCTTAATATAGTATGATTACACATATGCTTCATTAAGGTTTTTTAGCTTACTAGATATTACTCCTCTCCTTATGCATGAATGTAGATTATTTTTCCTTGGTCAAGTTGTCTTCATCCTCTAAATCCAAGCCCATCAACATGGCTTGTCTATGGAATTATGTAGTGTAATCATGCAAACTAAGTAATTCCTTGCTTAAAATACTACCACTTAATATTTTGATCAGTTTTACTCCCAATAAGATAAAAATTCATATGCAACAATTCGCTAATTTTATTCCACCTAGTTATATGATTTAACTTTTTAAGGGAGTTATGGAATTTAAAACCCTAGGTTGTTAAAGTGATATAATAAATATAGTAATATAAATAGCTACTAATTTTTAAAACAATTGATATATCTAATTATTCTATAAATAGCAATGAACTAGAAAATGTGTACTTAGCTAGAAAATTGGCTGAGATAGACAATTGGCAGGCTAGAAAATGATGAAAGAATAGTGCAAGGTGTCACCAATAGGAAACATGGGTCAGAAACACTCTTAGACATTAGTGTAGTCCTCTAGTTAATATCTCATCACACTAGTGTCCCCTGTGTCATGCTAATATCCCTATGCAGTAAAAATAATGAGTTTTTGGGTGGACTTTTGCCTGGTTTTGAGAAGTTTGTTCCTATGTCACTAAATATCAAGTCATTATTTGTTCTTTATTTTGACCAATTTCAATATGAAACACTATGTCTCCATGTTTTTTAGGTTATTTTGAGACTCACAAGTAAAAGAGAGTGGTGTTAGTAGGGTGGGCTAGACGTGACTTCAACACTCCATGTGTTGAGTGTTGCCTACATACCAACACTCCATCTAAATAGCCTAAGTTTTATAGAAGTGTAATAGTACACATATTGATGCTTGAACTACTATCAACCATGACACTTTGAATAGGATGATGATCAATGTAAGCTCATATAAATAGGGCTTATAAATTTGAGTCATCATCAATGATCTCTTACTCTGAGAAAGTGATGAGAGGTCTAGTTGGCACTTAGTATAATACACACCAATGATATTATTTAGAGGGTGTGAACAAACTCTATTAGATTTATGACCTCTTATATATCTATCTGTAAATATGGTCTACTATGGACATACTCTTAATGACATATAGAGACAATGAGAAGTCAAATATGGGGTTGGGATTGGAATTCTCAACTAGTCTCTAGTTACCCCTATTTATATAGATATAAATTTGGATTCTCAACTTTAAGATTAGGATTATTATATGCTAAATGTTGGGTGTGAAGCCATTATTCATAGGTCACTATTCACAAGTCACTATTCATGGATGAGGTGAAACTAGTGACTAGGCAGGTGAGGTGGATCTTAGGTGATGTAGCGGGAAGGTGATATGGCATGGACCATGAAGATTTTCTAAGTTGTAAATATGATGAGACACTTGGTACATGTGGGAGACCTTTGGCGCAAGTGGGAGACTAAGACACATGTGGGACACATTTGGCACATGTGGAAGACCTTTGACACATGTGACAGATCAAGGCACATGTGGGAGACCTTTGGCACATATGAAAGATATTTGGCACATGTGGGAGACATTGGCACATGTGGAAGACCAAGGCACATGTGGGAAACCTTTTCACTAGAGGGATAATTGTTCCTATTGTTTAATAGTTCACCCACTCATGTGTGGGTCAAATTTCTAATGGGTCACCATGAAGTTTCTCCCTCTCTCTCTTTATCATGTAAAATGTTATAAAGCATTGATTTCTCTTTGTATTTAGTGAGAATCCCATTGGGGACTATCCACGCTTGGATAATTATTGTATGTTGGACCTTAAAAGGCATATAATCTTAGATCGCATAGATGCTTGGGTTGTAAGCATCATTTATGTTTATGTGGTTAGAGCCTGTAAGGCTTAAATGAGAGCATGGTTCACCTAGTTTATTGAAGCATGGATATTCTTGAGGTTAGAGGTTAGATCCTGAAAGGCAATGTTAGCTTGGTTAACCTAGTTGGATCTTGGAGGCTTGTTATCTTAGCTCATGGAGATGGAGGTTGATTCTTTGGATCTCACCTTGGATACTATGGTGTTAGCATTATGATGGAGTTGCATGTTGCAAGTTGGAGGTTGAAGCCTATAAGGCTTGGTTTCAAACTTGGTTCACATGAGGGATTATAATCACTAGAAAGGAGTTGTTGAGAGGATATGATGTTGTAGAGAGAGTTTTTATGATGACTATGAAGTCTGTATGTTGCCTTTACCCCCTGGTTTTTCCCTAGCTAATTTAGCAGGGTTTCCACATATATCTTATGTAATGTGTTTTCTATCTTTTTTTGTGTTTTACTATAACTTGTTTTATTTCTACATTAATTATTACACATGTTTTAGAATTAGGCCTTTTTTATCCTAAAAATTGGTATCAGAGTTGGGATCAACCTCATGGCTCCTAACAAGTGGTATTAGAGCCATGGTTATTGGCTAGTTTTGTACAAGTGGGAGATACAGGTGGAGAGAACAAGAGATGAACCAAAAAAAAGTTTACATGGAAGGTATTTCTCTCTTAGTGGAAGATGGAGAATGGAGGAGAAGTTGAAAAAGCTTAACCAAACAAATCAGCACCAACATGGTATTCTTTTTAAAGAATCAACTATATAGATTGTGGTGGAGTAAGCTAATCTCCATTAGTGTAGATGGAGGGTGATGACAAGGAAGTTACCTTGTTGGGTTTATCAGCTGGTGAAGGGATATAAGTTGTGGCATCCTACTACCATAATGCGTTGGCCAAGATGATGTTGAAATTCCATGTAGAGTAATAGGTATTAAAAACCTAAATCTAAACCTGATGGAGTAGTTAATGGATGGAGAAGAATAATTCAAGACTTGAGGTTCCATGGAAGAAGAAGGTTGGTGTTGAATCTTTTGGAGACTCAGAGATGCATTAAGTGAAGTGCTCAATGGTTACAGTGTAGCATAAGTGATTAAATAGGAGGGCTATAGTGTAGTTTATGTGATTAGCCAAGTGGACCGATGCATGGAGTAATTATACACATGATTTGGATTGACATGTAGTAGAGTAGGATGCAGTTTGCCTACAGGCTCAAAGACTTGATAGGTGAAATGATGCACTAAGTAGTGCGATAACTTCCCAAGAATTATGGATGGGTAACATGTTGAGCATGGTGGTAGTGATTTACTACATATAGAAGTCAGTTGTTGACTTTTATGGGTTTTTCTTTCCTATTTTTTGAAGTAGTTCAACATGGATGGAGAAAAATAAGAGACCTAAGGTTTCATGAAAGGAGAAGGTCGTGTGTTTGACATGTAGTACAGTAAGATTCATCTTGACTGTATCTTTAGGGATTGAAAACTTAGTAGGTGTAGTGATGCACTGAGTAGCACAAAAACTTCTCAAAATCCATGGATGGGTACCATGTTGATCTTGTTGGGTAACTATATGCTACATATGGAGGATTCATGTGTTGACTTTTATGATCTTTTCTCTCTTATTGATAACTACTATCAGAGTGTGGTGTGCACTTATTATTGTTCAGAGTAGAGGGATGTGAAATCATCATTCCTACATGGTGATCTCATATTGAGATGTAGTTAAAGAGATATGAGGATGATGCAAAGAGATATTGGTTTTTAGAATTTAAGACTATACATGTTCCATTAGGCATGTTGATGTGGTACAGGAATACCTTCATAGAGATCAAAGGTTTAGCACCAACCTTGTCTCTCTAGGATGATGAGGGAGTGATTAGGGATGATGAGAAGAGATAAGGAAGTTTGTAAGGATGATGACAAATGATGAGGGAATAATTATGGATCATGAGGGTCAATGAGGGAGTGATTAGGGAAGATGAGGAAATTATTAGAGATAATGAGTTATGGTGATGTTTAATGAGGTATGAGGGGGAGTGATTATGTATGATGAGGGACAGTGATGATCAATGAATGAGTAATTAGGGATGATGAGGGAATGATTAGGGATAATGAGGGATGGTGAGGGTCAATGAGGGAGTGATTTAGGATGAGGAGGGATGAGGAAGGAGTGATAGGAATTATTAGGTATGAGGAGGGAGTAATTAAGGATGATGAGGTATAATGGAGTGATTATGGATGATGAGGGGTGGTGAGGGTCAATGAGGGAGTGATTATGGATGATGAGAGAGTGATTTGAAATGATGAGACATAGTGTAGATTAATGAAGGAGTGATTATGGACAATGAGGAATGAGGAGAGAGTGATTAGAGGTGATGAGATATGAGGATGAAGTGATTAGGGATGAGGGAAGGATAATGAAGAAGTGAAATTAATGTAAATTGATTATTTGATGTGTGCAAGTCATCAATGTGACCTATGCTTCCCAAATCACACCACATTGGCTTGATTTCAAAGTGAGTGGTTTGAAAACTTTAATTTTAACAAAACTAGGACTCTTATAAATTTTAGTAAGTAATCCAAAAGGTATGAAAACATTAAAAATGAATATATGTTTACCTAAAATAAACATCAATTGTAAAATTTAAGCCCTAGAATACTTAGGTTTAATATTAAAACCCTAAAAATACATGTGCTAGCTAGATTATATTTTTAAAAACTATGTTCCACATTTTAAGGTGTGCATCTGTGAGACCAACTCTATCAGATGCAAAGTGACCCTAATCTCTTACATTTACTAAAATAAATTTAAAGTATAAGTTTATACTTAATGTTTTTTATTAAACCATTTGCCCCTTCCAATATTCAAAATGCACATGAAAATATATTTCATGATCCAATTGAAAAGAGGAGAAAACATTACATTAAATAATCCAAGAAGGTTTTTCACTTCACATTCCCAATGTGACTCTTCCTATTCCTACGAGAATGGAGAACTTATTGAATAATACAAAAACAAGACACCTATACTAAACACCTAGGATTAATAATAATTATATACAATATTGTTACATAAGTAAACCATCTATCTCTTCGAATATATCTTTCCTACCTTTTTGTGCAATGTGAAGGTAACGCATACATGTTATGTTCACTAAATAGAATGTGTATGTGTTACAATGTGTATGCATTTAGGTTTAGTATTACCAAGCCTAATTTAAAATAATGTGTACACGTTGTGGACATTATGCATACATATAATGTCTATAATGTGTACATTTTATAGTATATGTCCATGGAACTATCCCCCAACTCCTGGCACTTAGCCTTAGAGAGGTGTTGAAGTGCCTTGGTATTTTATATAAATACTTAGGCTTTAGTCTATAATGGGCTAGATCCTAATGCTTTAGATAAGACATGCTTCCTATGCTAGAATGTCTAAAGTAATATAATTGGAAGTGGATCGATAAAGGTGATTAATTAAATTTATTGGCATCCCATTTGCTTTTCATAGTTATCCCTTATAACTATGGCAATATGTCATTAATAGAGTGGAGAAAAAGGTGGAGTGTTAGATAATGAAACCTATATCATTTGCTTACAAATTTTAGGTTTATTCTAAGATTCTCACTACCACCGATGTTTACTAATTATCATGTTGGGATACCTCTAAATCCTCATACAACAAGTTATCCAAAGTTCACAAGGATTTTCTATGGGCTAATGTTAAAAAAAATCATGACTAGTGTATAGTTTCTTGGGATATTTGTTGTCTTCCTCATGATAAAGGTGGTATAAGAATTATGGGCATATAGATATAATACATTACTATGTGTGTTATTTGGGTGGTTCAATCAATCAAAGGAAATGAGGCTCGTAAAATTCTCTTGTAACACTGTGTTACCTTGTCTCATCATATGGTGAAGTTCTTTTCAAAAATATTGGGTTTCACACCTTAATCGTTACCACTCCTCCCATCAAAATTGAGGGATATTTTTGTGGTTAAAAACATTTGAAATTTTCCAATATTATCAAACCATATCTCAAATGGGTTGGCAATGCTTTTCAAAATGGCTTGTGCTTCAATGACCATAGTATCTGGTGGTCTCCTATTATGACCAATTTCAATCTTTTTTAGCAAAATATCCAAGTATGAAAGTTTTAAGGCTCTTTAGAAAAGGTATGAACATAAAGTTAAATATTTAATTCTCTATCATGATTACACTATTTTACCTTTGTTAATATAAAAACACAAATTAATTAGTTGAATTACATTACATTCTATGCATCTAAGAAATGATGTTTGATGTCATGTTATAAAAATGGGGTTATAGTCTAGAAATGCTTGGTGGAAATATTAGAGATGGAACTATGATATTCACTTTAAGAATTATTCTCCAAGCCTCCTATAACAAGTCACAAGACATTTCTCTCCAGTGTTGGAGAACTTAAATAGGTCATGGAATTTGAATTCCTCACCCAAGACATGACTTGCAATACTTAAGATGATATGGGATGAGAAGCTTCAACTAAAGATCATTCACTTTCTTTGGTGCCTGGTCTACCAAAGCATTCCTCTTAGAGAGTGTATCCTTAATATTAGGATTACTTAACCCAAGTGTCCTACTTGACCTAGACTAAAGTCCTTCAAGCATCTCTTTTGTATTTACCCTAAATCCAATAATATTGGCATTAGATCCACAGCACTTTTAGTGCTTTCACCTAGAAAAGTTTTCTTGGTGAATGGCCTTCTTTGAGTATAATGCCCAATGGCTTACATGTATTGATTTTCTATGGAATTTTCTTTAGGGAGATCAAAATTATTTTAATTCCATAAAGCTAAAAACTTAAATTTGTTTATTAATGAAGTGGCATCTTTTCTCTTTTTCTATTAATGATAGGGTGGTTTTTGTCTATTTTTTATGTAGATATAAGCATCGACAAAAAAGATAGTTTTAGAATTCCAATTCTTTAAAGAGTTAATAAATCATTAGGGGGATTATTCCATGCACCATGAGCCATGTCCCTTTGGACCATCTAGCACACAAATATACTCCCATGCACTTCATTATTGTGAAGTTATTTGCATAATCACAACTTCTCCACTCATTCTTCTCATCGAGGGGGTGGATATCATTTTCATCATATGAGAAGTCTGTTGTTGGTCCATCCTAATAGAGTTTGCTTATGGAGATAAGTGGTCTAGTGGGCACTATTTTTCACCACCTCTTTTTTAGGGTACTACTATATCTTTGGCTCACCTAGATCCTACATAGGATGGCTATGTGGCACTAGATCCTTCTTCTTCTAAGCCTTCTTTATGGACTACCTAGCTATATAAGGATGATCTATCACCATGTCATTTTTGGGGTAAACATTTGTGCCTAGTTTTTTGCCTTTTTCTTGTTGTCTTAAATTGATTATTTCTCTTGTTAGCGTGCATTATCTGATGAATTTGCTAATGTAAGCTAGTCCCTTTTGACTAGCATGAAACTAGGCCATGACCTTATACCAACTACCTTATCATTATAATTGTCGTATATCTTTATAATTCAATTTAATATAAATATATTAATGTTTCCCAATAATAATAATAGTATAAATTATAATTGACACATTTTTTAAACGTTAATGCATTTACAATATTAAAATAAGTTAATCAAAGAAAACATGAGCATTTGAAGTTTGAATCTGATTCTTTTTAAATTTAATGCAAAGTAAAATGAAATCACTGTAAATAATTTTAATTTTTTTAATTAAAGAGAAATAACACCTAATTATATATTATCATTAAATTTTTGGCAAGAATATAAATAAAATAATTTTATTAATTTTTAAATCATTAAATTATTATATATATATATATATATATATATTAATTTATTTATTGCAACTTCAACATATGAGTTTTAAGACATTTCAAATAATAATTATATTTCAAATCTCCATTTGGTCACATAAAATAATTTTACTATTCTATTTGGTCACATAACTACTCTATTTGGTAGTCATGTAGCGGCATTTCCTTGGTAGTCATGGTGACTATAATGTTACAATCAGTACTCAGATAGTACAATGAGTATCAGATGGTACGGTGAGTATCAGACGATGTGGTGATGGAGGTTAGTTTAAGTGGTACTATCCCCCTGGTGACTGATAATGACTAACACACATCAAGAGTTGGCATGTGTTGGTTAAGCTCTACCATCAAATATGCAACATAAACACACAAATGGTGAAGCTCTTGACTAATTTTGTGGGCACTAATATGGGCAAAAAATTACACTGAAAAAAAGTTAAAAATAGATAAAATAGAGGAGGTAGAGTTGTATCAATAGAACACATAATTTTCATATATGAAATTCACGTAAAACTCTATTACAACTTGTTTACAATGCATAAACTTGTACAGCTATAATTGTTCATAAAACTCACAAAAAGAACTACCTCTTCTTCTTTTCTATTCTACAGTTTGTTATTGCATTATATTTTCTTCTCTTTGTTATTCTCTTTCTATTCTTCCCCTTCTTATTATTCTTTGTATGTTTTGTGTTGCACAATCCTATTGCGCTAAACTCAATGTATGTTGCTACTATAATATTCTCTAGGTTTTTTTTTTGCTTATTATTACTACACTAACTTAGATTTTGCACTAGTTGCTACTCTATTTTTATGCCCATATTTTTTTTTCTTATATTCTATTTTTATTTTATTTGTCTCTTTTTATTTTTGTAGTTTGTTGTTAGTCTTCTACCTACAACCAACTTTTCCCTCCAAACCGAATGGTTCAAAAAAAATCAGATTCAAACACCGCTGCAATAAAAAAATTTAGTGGCCACAAATGCCAAGTGGAGTGGCACAGGGGTAGGTGAAGGGAAATAATAATAATTTATTTTAACACTCACCCTTATTCTTTACCTTCCTATATCCATTTGAAATCATTCTCTGCATGTCCAGAGCTTCACAACTCAAGTTTGTAGCTTGATGTTGAAGTCCATAGCTAAACTGTTGAAGTCAATAGCTACCCTATTGGAGTCCATAGATAGACTATCAAAATATATAGTTAATATGTTGGATTTCATAGCTCTATTTTTGGGGTCCAAAGTTGCCTTGTTGGAGTATGAAGTTGGCTTGTTAGAGTCCAAAACTACCCTCTAAAAGTCCAACGCTGGTCTGTTAGAGTCTAGAGTTGGCATGTTGGAGGTTAAAGATGGACTATAGAAATTTGGAGCTGTATTGTAGGAGTTTAGAACTAGAATGTAGGATTTTAGAGCTAGACTGTAAGATTCTTAAGCTAACATAAAACCTTATAGTTCTAATGTTGTTGCATTAATGACCTCTAACTTTCCTCTTAAATACATGCAAATGTATTTTGACAATGGTTTAGTGAAAATATCAGTTGGTTGTTGATATGATTTGTAAAAACTAAGCTCTATCACGCATTTCTCAACTAACTCTTGGATGAAGTGATCCATGATTGTAATGTACTTGTTCCTCCCTTAAAATATGGGGTTATTTGGTAATGTTATGGAGTATATATTGTCACAATAGACCATAGAATCCCCTTATTTCTCCTCATATAAATCTAAAATTATCTTTCTCAACCATATCTATCTTGGCATGTCGTTCCATTGGTTACCATATACTTTGCTTCAACTTTAGAAAGTGATAATATGGGTTGTTTCTTTGAAGCGTAAGATATAGCCGCTGACTCAAGATGAAAAAAAAACCCTAAAATTCTCTTTCAATCATCAAGGCTACTAGCCCAATCACTATCTATGTAACCCATAAGTTGAAACTCATTTGTTGTTGCATACAAAACTTTATAATCTTTTGTTCCATTCACATACCTCAATATCCTCTTACCCGCTTGCCAATGTATCTCATTTGGCATCTCTATGAATCTAGATATGAGGATGACTATATACATGATGTCTGACCTAGTTGTAGTTAAATACATTTAGCTTCCCACTAAGTTTTTGTACTGTATGGGGTCTATTGGTTTCCATTTGTACAACTCTTGCATTCAGACTTGCACACTTGAAAATATAAAAAATATAGATGATAAACCCATATTATGTCATTATAATCAAGGAAGAGTTTAACATCTAAATGGATTGAACATAGACAATGACTGGAAGACATCAACAAAGGGTATGGTTAGTTCCCTGCTACTTCTGGCTCTACCTGAACTAAGGTGAGAGGACCTATGGGGTAGCTTGCTCACATGGAGGGATGTTATAATTCAATATCAAGGGTATTATTGGCACATAAACACAAATTTAACCACAACATAACTAACCTTACACAGTCCACTTGGGAAGAGTTGTAACACAGACCAAGCAAATGCTTTTAAATCAAACATAAGTTACTAAAGACAGATAGGAGGGTGATTACAACCTTCATTTCTAAAGAAAATTTTGACAACTTGGATCCAAATGGAAGATTAAAATATTAGGATTCAAACAGCAACAACACATTTTAGATTTTTAAGATTCATGCATTTGCAAGCAAATAACACTCAAAATACTCAATAGCATGTATTATTTGCAGGGGTAGGGCAAGTAGGATGAGTTATGTAGATATAAAAGAGTGGTGGTTGTTTTCAACATAGGGAACTCCTTCAACAGCCATGTTATCATTCATTTCAAAATGTAGAAGACTTGTAAACAAGCTTAAGAAAACTATCAGGAATGGTTTGCAATCATTGATGCCAATACAATGCAAACATTCAAATGATCCCTAAAACCCCAAAGCATACACTGAAATAAGGCTTCAAGCACTTTTTCTAGTCAAACCCATAAGTCCAAGGTGTCCTTAAAAGACTATCAATAAACATTCCCAAATCATAATGCAAAAAGGAATTTACAATCTAGATCTATACCAAGAATGACTACTATTGAGTGATATAAAACTAGATAACCAATAAATAGAGAATCAAGGATATATGATGTCATTTCATTAACAAGAAATAATAGAAATCATGTGTAGTTTCCATTAACTTGAAAATAAATCTTACATACATCAGTGTTCAAAATGTTAACATGGGAAATGCATAATGGCTTTGCTCTAAAATAAGGGAGACATATACATGCTCTCAGATCTTGTTAATGATTGTAAAACTAAAATCACCTTAGCAAGAGAGATAAAACACACACAAATAATACCAAAAAATCCAACCATGTGAAGAGGACAAACCCTCTTATACAAATTTCTCACCCAAAATATTCTAGGAATATGCTCCATCTAGAAGATGCCTTTGATCATGCCTGGAAGCTTATGTTTTTGCAAGGAAATGATTCTGTAAACTAGTTGTTCATGTAATGATGAGATTTCAAATGAAATTTTATATGCTTGGCTGGCAATCTTGATGCAGTTGGGCTTGAGGGAAAATATTCATTTTGAGAGCAAAACTGATTTTATCTTCATGTGTAATTGTTTTTCCTTGCTCTCTAACTAATCATTTGTTCAAATGGAAGCTTGTAAGTGACCTGCCAGCTAAAGATTCAGTCACTTCTTTCCCTACAAATATTAAGGAATGAAATAAGGGAGAGAAGAACAAAGAATAGAAGTTCTACCTAGTTTTGTCCATTTGGCTAGTCAATAGTCCTATGTCAAGCATGAACTTTTCCACGGAGCTAAAAATCACCTAATGGAGTCATGATTTGAGATGCAAACCTCTCCATTTGGTATCCTCTCATTTCATTTTTTCTATCTTCATTTTTCTTCGATGAAAATCTTCACCCACATTGTATTCCTTGGAAATAAAACTTGGCTCTTTGTTTTTAGGTTTTATCGTTGACTTGCCTGTGTCCTTTTCCTTTTTCCTTTTTTTATTTTTTTTATTTTGCACTAAACCTAATAATGTTATGTACATTTTTTTTATCTATCTTACCTTATGTGGGAATTTTGTCTTGAGTTTAAATTTTCCACCTTTTAGCCTAATGGGATTTTGGGATTCAACTATAACTTTACATGCTGGCAGGAATCTAAAATTTTGTTGCATGTTTATAAATAACAAATCTACAATTTATAATTTGATGATGTAGTTATGCTTTGTCTTTAGCTTTGTGTTTATGTGGTGGGTCTAGGAACTTGGAATGCACATTACAATTTAAAATTACAAATCCTTGTTGCATCTTCACTATAAAAAATCATCATGGACCTTTTGACCTTCCTTATTGCATTGACTAGTGGGTTTCGGGGCTCAGGGTACATATTGCTATTTATAATCTATACATTGCACTTCATGTTGCTTTTTCTACCCAAGTTTTCTTCCTACTATATAAGTGGGTGGAAAACTACAGCAAACTTTATAAAATTCATTTGATTATCAAAATGAAATACAGAGGGAAGTATCTTCCATCAGTGAAGCTAGAAAAGGACTTGTAGCCGATAGCTTTAAAGAGGTTGGTATCCCATCTCTACAAAACCTTGAAAGACTATGGATCATCAAAATCTTATCCAAAGAGAGACACATGAGAGAAAAGATAGAACTATGATAGGTGACTTGATGATATGGGTAAATATCACACCAACAAAGTTGGAAAATAAGGCATGAATATGTTAATCATATACCAAGAGATGGAATTGATGCTAGGAAAACTATAAATTCCATTACAGATATAATTGTTCCATCTAGGGAGTCATCTATAAAAATTATTAAAAAACAAGTTTTGTCAATATCTTTCCTTGTTATTGCTAATTTTACTCCCATCCACCATTTTAGATCTTTATCAAACTTGGGATAATATGGCAATGGCACAAGGAAATCTTCCCCTACATATGAGAGATAAAACATTAACACCTCATTAATAGTAAATGCTCCTATGGTGAGGGCTATTCTATCTTTATTCAAAATTACTTCCTCCTCCCCATTAGCTACATCTAACCATGCATAATTCTTTTACCTCTTCATAAAGCAACCACTTATTTCTCAGCTCATTTATAGGCATTCAAACCATCTGCTTTGCATGGTATTTTTGAAAGAAGTTCATTTATAGTTGATTATAAGTGTTGTTGGCTGATCCTATTAAATTTTTAATGAAATTTTCAAAGGCATCCATAATAGTATTAAAAATGCTTCATTCTGAGTTGCCACTTAGCCTTCACATGGCTCAAGTTATATTCATGACATTGTCGCTCAACCTACCAAGAACATGTGCCTCTCCTCTTTTTCAAAGTTGGTACCTTACCTACAGATCTCAAAACCTTTCATGCATATTAAAATTTGTAAACTTGCATTTTGCTATTGTTTTTGTGCTCAATATCTATATTGACTCTCCTTTATTGACTTGTGGGTTTCAGAGTTTGAGCTACAAAGTTTAATTTAAAATTTGAGAACTTGCATTTCAATTTTGTTATCCCCACTAAAATCCACATTGCGGGCATGGTAACTTGGTTAGAATTTTTCAATTTTCAATTGTAAATTTGCTTTGTGGCATTGGATTTTCATTAGGATTCTTTTTCATTTAAAACTTGTGCCTACCCTTACATAGAACTCCATGTGGGTAGTGATTAGATTTCATTATGACCCCCTAAAAATATTTGTGTGGGCCATATTTACTTTCCATGTGGGTAATCAAAACCCCCACGTGGACTCCCATGTAAGATATTTGAAGGTTTAATGCACTTTACTTCTCCCAAGTCGATGCTTTAAAACTTTCTCGTTAAGACTATGCTTTATCTTTTGACCTTTTCATGTGCTTTTAGAAATACGTCCTAGCATGGGGAAGATATTTATATGCACTTTTAAAAATGCAAACTTTCATTTGGCCTTAAAATTTCCACCATGAACCTGGGAACTTCAAATGCAATTTGAAAATTGTAAAATGCAAAGTTGCATTTGCTAAGAAAATTTATATCATGGATCTCCACCATTATGAACCTTTGACCGCCGTGTGGGCACTTAGACTTAGTATTTTTCAAATACTTAGTCATTTTCTATTCATCCCAGCTAAAAATTTACCATGTACCTGACAACCAAAACTCATTAGAGGACATGAAAACATTAAGTGTTATTTGAAACCAAGATTATGGGGTCTCCACAACATAGTCACTGAAGTGAATTTTTATAATCTGGATGAACATTTCTAGGGATATCCTCTAAGGGGGTATCACTTTGAACCTTCATGCACTCATTTTTTAGGAAACAAGGCACAAATCATTTAAGCAAATTTGGGTACCAACAAGATCTACATTGTTGTTGCAATCATCCTTGCACAATTTAAGGCTTATCTCATCTGGTGTACATACTAGCATTCTATCTAGCATCATAAACCTTTCCAAAATCTCCTTTGCATACTTATATTGGAATATGAATATGCCTTCATCCATTTTCTTAGATTATATCCCAAGAAAGTACTTCAATAAACTTAAATCACTCATTTTAAACTCATTCTTCATGGTTGTTTTAAACTCTTCTATTGACTTATTTGCATTTTTAGTGAATATCAGATCATCTACATATAAAACTACAATCAAAATATCACATTCTCTTGTTTTGATGTAGAGTGTGGACTCACTAGTGCTTTTACTAAAGATGTTGCTTAATAAGTAAGAATCTATATGATTGTATCATGCTCTTGGGGATTGCTTAATTCCATACAATGTTTTTTCAGCCTATCCACTTTGTTCTCATGCTTCAAAATCTCATATCCAAGTGTTTGGCCCACATAAACGTCTTCTTATAGCATTACATTCAAGAAGGTTGACTTGACATCCATTTGATGCACTTTCCACTTGTGTTGAGTAGCAATGGCTATGATTGACCTTACCATTTCTATCCTTGTTACAGGTGCAAATGTTTCATTATAGTCACATCCAAGCCTTTGCTTGTATCTCATCACCACTATTATTGTATTATGTCTTTCTATCTTGCCTTTGGGAGTGGTTTTTGTCTTGTACACTCATTTAAATCTTATGACCTCTTTGATGGTTGTTTCCACTACATAAATTAGCCCTTTGTGAAATAGGGGTCCAACTTGGTGTATGGGTGGTTGTACCACCTATTGTTTTAGTCTCAATAAAGGGTCCATAGCCTTTGTTTACACTTGCTCTTCTTTGTGTCTCTTCTCCCAAGATTCATGCTTAATTAATTGAACATCCTGGCTGACTATGAATTCTTTGGTGATGGGATTGTATAAATAGTAAGCCTTTGATTGATCATTATACCCTATAAAAAATGCACTTCTCACCTTTGTCATCCCATTTTGTCCTTGTTTATTTGGGCATGTGTGCATATACAACACATCCAAACACTCTAAAGTGTTCAATAGTTAGCTTCTTGTTGATCCATGCTTCTTGAGGGATCATATCTCTAATGATCTTTATTGAAAAAAATTCAACAAGTATACGACTATTGTTATAGCCTCAGCCCAAAAATCATTAGGCAAGCCCTTTGCCTTTAACATGCTCCTTATCATCTCTTATATGGTCTTATTATTCTTCTCAGCCATACCATTTTGTTATAATGTATACTTGGTTGTAAATTACTTCTCGATGTAATGATCCTTTCAAAAATCCATGAAATCATTAGAGATATACTCTCCCCCTCTATCCTTCTTCAAAATCTTGATGTAGTGGCCACTTTACTTCTCTACCATGGCCTTTAATTTTTTGAAGGTCTTAAATGCATCTAATTTATTCTTTAAAAACCCATATCTTCCAGATAAAATAATATATGAATGCCATAAAGTAGACATTCTTGGATAAGGAGGGGTCCTTCATTGGACCACATAAGTCTGAATGGATCAACTCTAAAGGAACTCTCGCTCTCCGTGATTTATCCATGGGAAATGTACTCCTATGTTGCTTCCCCAATATGCATCTTTCACACACTTTGTTTGGTTGTTCTATAATGGGCAGCCCTATAACCATTTTCTTCTTTTCAACAAGGTTCAGCCTTCCAAAACTCAAATGCCCATACCTTGGATGCCAAAGAGTAGACTCATCTACTATCATAGTTTTCAATCCTACTACGAGCTTATTTTCCATTCTCAATGGAAACATTAGATTACTTGTCATCTTGGCTATTGCAATCTACCTATTATAACCACTCCTATCTAATATTATGCGATCACCATTCTCAAATCTTATTGATTTAATCTTTTTGGGTTTTACATGTGTAATTTCTTATGTTTAGTTAAAGGGTTGAGATGTCTAAATCAGTTAAATAAATTGTAATAATTAATATATTAATTTGTAAATGAATTTGACCTTGATTGACTTTCTAATAATAATAATAATAAATAGGTTTAAATAAAGAATTAGTTGAAAACATATTATCGTCGATTATCTAGGTTCTATAACTTGAGATCTGAGTAGTTTTGAGTGATATAAGTAGGATTTTGATATTCATCTATTCACTAAATAGTAGCACCCAATTTGGATAGTAGCACCATTCATGTATAGTATCCAAGATGTGGATCTAATGTCCCCTTTGTGGTACTATTCTTATTTTTAGGGAGTACCTATGCCTATGTTTGTATGTTCTATTCTTACATAACTGAAACCTATAGCTATGTATTGTACTTGGAAAACTTGATTTCATGTGCAAACCCTAGTTCTATTTGTAAGTGTGATATGAGAAAGATTTGAGTGTGTTATTAGGATGGATTGGACATCCTCAACACCCCATTATGTATGGAGTTTCCTACATACCAATACTCTAAATAAGGATCAAGTTTGATGTAGTTCTCCCACTTAGTAATTGATGTATGTGCAAGCAAATGCTAGAATGAGAGTGGCCTTGGATGCCTTGAATGTGCTTGAGCTTTAGAATGTTTGAAAAATATACTTAGGGTTGATATAGATAGTATCATACATAAATTAGGGTAGAATAGGGATAATATACCTTGATTTTGTACAACTTTGTCGCTGGTTTGAATAGCTTTTGCATCTATTTTCCATCTAGTGAATAGAGGTGGATTAGACTTGTATTTATAGGGTTTTATTGCTTGTGATGATAAAAAAATTAGCTTAACCCAACTTTAAGAGGGGCACACATTTGAAAAATTATCCATTGGGAAGAGTTGGGGCTAAGGATAGTAGCGCCCAATCGGGGACATTAGCGTCATGTGGTTGTAGTGATAGAATTATAGGAAAGTTAGATTGGGTTCAGAGGTGATAGTTTAGGGACTATGTCTTGAATAATATAAGTGAACAACATATGATGAATGGATATAAATACAATTTTAAGGCTCTAGAATAGGTCTATGGCAAGCCTAGGGATAGGGTAACTCAAGTGACACTCTTAGCATCCAATTACGACTTTTATGTGATTACATTTGCCCTATATTTATGGTAGTAATACAACAAAGTGAAACGACTAGTATAAATGAAAAATAAGCATACCTGGACTTACCTTGGAAGTGAATCTCATGTAGCTAAGTTTAAATATGTGAATTTGGGTCTACACATGTGAAACATGATCCAAAATAATGTCCTATAATGAAACAAGCAAAAATCAGTCCTTACTAATGAGATAATCAAAAATAAAAGATGATGCTGAAATAAAATAACTAAGGAGAGAGGAAAGGAATGAATACATGTCATTAGGTATGTGAACCAATGCATGAACCTGGTGACAACCTACAAATGTGAATGTGTATAGTGATCAGATCATTGAATAAATTTAATTGAGTTGATGGCTTACTCAATCCTCATATGGCTGACTCTAGAACTCAATCCAGTTTTGACTCCATCATTGCCCACCCCTACTTGGTGGATCTTAATCTCTGTGAATAGCTTAAATAAGATGGTATGTATGTCAAACCCTCTTATATAGGTAGATCAAGAACTCAAGTAGGCCATGACTCCATCATATCCCCAGTGTGAAGTAGATGCATCTATAACTATACTGTGTAAAGTGTTGAAAGTATCTATCTAAGTAATCTAACTATGTATTCAGATCCACGACCACTTAGGTATATTAGGCAGCTCTAGACCACTCAAGAATGCCAATTACTACAGATGGAGTAAGGCATGAATCTAGTGACAACCTAGAATGTGATAGCAAGTGTATACATCATAGAGAATGATATGAAGAATGGCATTCCATCTGATCAACATGTCTAAAGCTAAATATATGGAAACTATGTGCCATGCACGTGCCCCCAATCTTGTATCTAAGTATATTGAATTCGAATCAAGTATGTAATAGTTGAATCTATGTATTGATCTGAATGTATGAGTGATCATGTTGCACATTATGCCTCCAAATCTAAATAATTGTTATGTATCTAAATTAAATTGAATGAATCTAAACTAAATCTGAATATAATTGCCAAATCTGTGACTATATCTATTCAAATTTATACTATACTTGGTGTATTGGTATGAATGATCTAGGTTGTCTTGAAATTGGGGCTATTAGATAGTAGCAACCTATAATGGAAAATGGTGCCATGTGGCACTAGTGTCCTAATTTGGGTGTTAGTGACCACCTGGTCTAATCTTTGTGTGATCTAGACTGATTGTTGAACCTCTGATCTATTTTGTGTCTACCCTGAGTCTAATCTCTATAATTGAGGTTGTGTGTTGAAATGTATCTTGGAAAATCAAAATAGGATCTTAATCTCTATAATAACCCCTATAAATACTACATATTTTGAGGGTAGCTGTGAAATCTATGGAATAACTACCCTCTAAAGAAATAGCTCTATAAAATGTGTTAGTCAAAGCATGATATTCCAATATAATGTGTTAAATAAAATTTCCGCACCCTGTTTTAAAATATTTTGAACCTCAAAAATTATGTCATCTTACTAAAACACCTATCAAGGGCCAATGAATAAAAATATTCTAATCTTATTATACCTTTTAATTTTGTGTGATTAGATTAAATATGGTTATTAAAGTGTTTTTCATTTTCATTACTTTTTTGTTCTATAATAAGTTGTTTTAGGTGACTCTGGTTATCCACTTTAAGAACATGACCATTGTCGTAGTTGTCTATATTTGGCATATTGAATAACAGGACAAATCGGGTTAGTAGCTTATTGTTCAATTTTCTATCATAAGTTTGGCAAACATTGTAATCTCCTTGGTATTCGTAATCGAGCATCTGTCACAAATTTCTTTGCACAAGGTAGTGGTATCATTTTACATTTGGTATAGCAGGATTATAATAAATTCATTTTATATGATTTGGTTATGTTTTCCAATGAGATAATTAACCAAGGTTTTAGAAAGATGCCTAAACAAAATAATGGAAAACATCAATATAAGTTTATAATATAAGTTTCAAAATAAAATATAACTTATATGGAAAAGTTTCTAATGCATGGTTGGGTTGATTAATGTGGTCTTTTGATTACAATACAAAAACATTAATTTTAATTCTAAAATCCTAGTGTCAACCCATTCTCAAGGGACGAGGACATGATGTGCAAGTGTAAAACAATGTCCAGACATACAGTTCCCCCCTTATCATATTGTTACATGACCAACATGACACCAAGGCATATTTGTGCCAAAATGAATAACATAAATGGCTATACACATTTGATTTAAGATAAGAAAAATTTAATAGGATATTAATGCACTTTGGAAGTTGGTGAGTATCATTATTGTCCTTTATTTGAGACCTCTAAAGTTAAGCAGCGAATTAAACAAAATTTTGAATTGCACCTTGGCTAAATTTGGCAAGCTGATGGGTTTAGCCGGGTTTTTTGGGTGGCATGTATGAGTAGGTTTGTGTTTAATGTGTATGCAACCTACATTAATTTTGGTACTCTCTCTTTTAGAAATTAAATAAGAAATGAAATCTCCTTCAGTTTTTTTAGTTGTTCGAAATGTAGATGATAGTGAAGCTAGGAAACCTACTTTCATGAATTTTTATTGAAAATTTGAGGCAAATTTGTTGCGTAAAAAATATACACTTATGTGGATTTTTTTTTGGCCTGTTGTGATACATTTTCTGCTAACATGTGAGTTTTATTAGCAGTAACTCACTCAAAAGGTTAACTTTTTTATGTGTTTTCAGAATTCCATCATGTAATGAAAGAGATAAATTTGGGGTTTTTATTGGGTTCAAATCCATTTGTTCTTTTTCCCCTCTTTGAGTTCATCTTTTAGATAATGCTGAGATTTTCAAGCTATGATAGTGGAATTTTTGGGTTTTGCCAACTTTTAATTTGGGCATTAAACAAATTGATTTCTAGGCAGTATTTCATGATGTTGTGGTTGAATAAAACCTAGTTTTGTAAGTTGCATGTTGAAATAAATTTTTTATGTGTTAGTTTCAACTCAGGGTGGGTATTTTTCTCAGAATGTTTGTGTGTTTATAAACTTGGGGTTTTCATAAAGACTTTATGGAAGAATTCCATGGTTTTTTGAGATAAAAATATGTGCTGGTGAGATAATTTTATTAAACAAATTTTTGTTCAGGTTTTACAATCAAAATTGATGGATTTGATGGCATGAAGATATATCATTTGCCCTTGAAATTTGTTCTCTATGACGGATTATTCTTACCCAATATAAAATTTCATGCACGTTGGAATCATCCTAGTGTTGACGGAGCAGATTTGTTTGTAATTGAGAAATGATATTTGTTTCTTTGATTTGTATGAAATTATAGATATCTAATATAGTTTTGCTTCATTGGTAAAAGATTATTTGTTGAATCAATTTCATGGCATAAAATCATATCAAAATTCAGCATGATTGATCAAAGGATGATTATAAAATTTAGAAAAAGAATGTTTGTTTTTTACAGTGCATTTTTAGAATTATTTTATTTTTATGAGTCCCCATTTGATGGATTTGATTGTTGGATATAAATGTCAGAATTCATATCAAATAAATGATAGTGGATATAAGCATTCATAAAGGACACATGGATTGATTTTTTTGTTTTGATTGTTTTGAAATTAATTATTTGATAGAACTTGTTATTTAAGCATGCAAATAAAATTATCATTAGACTTTCTCAATTATGATGAGGCATGATATACATCCTAGTGTATGGTTGATTCAAGATGAGAAAATTCAATATTTTTTTAGTTAATTAAAAAAAATTATGGTCTACTTATATTTTTATTTTAGTCATGTCATTATGGATTGATATTTTAAGATTAGTTTATTAGAGTCATTTCATTACGGGGGGCCCACCTGAGTGTTTGTTCATTCTTTTAAAAATAAATATTTAAATAGTTTATTTGAGTTTATTATGAACTTAAAATTTTGCCTAAAACTTATAACTTTATAAAGTTAACTTAACTTTATTTTATAAAGTTACTTGTCTAAATTTAAATTATAAGTTTAAATAAAAGTTAGTTGTTAAACCAACTAACTGCTTGGGAAAGGTTATAAAGGCAAAGCAACCTCATTATGAAAAGTAGAGGAACTCTTACAGGTAAATGTAAGAACTCCCACTTTCATTTATGCTTCTTTTCTCAGAACAAGTGTCTGAGATGATCATTGTTTGCATAAGATTGACACTCACTCAATTTGACGGCATAGCCTTGTTTCATTTATTCTAGGTACATCCAATTTTACTTTCAATTATTTTCTAATTATTTAGTTAATATTTGGGAAATTTAATGTTTTGATGAATATATATTTGCATTCATATAAGTTAGAACCTTGCTATCACCTGAATACTATTGAACACATCATGCCTAGCATGATAGAAATTTGATTTTTACACATGCTACAATGTCTCTTTTCAAAAATTGTAATACATGTAGTTTCTTTATTAATGAAATCATTTCTTGTTTTAGGGTTTTTCAATCATATCTTATTATCTGATTTGGTTGTACACCTCTTTTATGTATTATATCTTTAATGTAATGTTTCTTTATTTATCTATTTTTTGTTGTTAATTAGTTCTTTTTCTTTCGTTGGTCATTCTCCTTTGTTTGTTTTCTTTTGTCTCTTCTCGCTGCCTTCTTTTTCTCTCTTTATTTACATCAGCCCACTTTTCATTTGGAGAAACATTTATGATATTTAAAATTGAAACACCATTTTCAAACTTAAAGTATACATATGTTTCTAAATACAAGTTTATTTTGATTCATACTTTGTTGCTCATTTCTTATTTTAGATCTATTTCTTTATATTTTTGGTTTATATTTGAGGTTATTTGAAAAATATTAAAGCTAGAATATAGGACATTACTTGAAATATATATTTATTGAATCAGGTTTCTATTCTTCAAGAGATTATCTAATTAATAGATTTTCTCTATCAGACAGAATAGATTATAGTTTCTTATCTAAACTTATGTATAATTTGGTTGATTTTTTATCGTTATAATAAATGTGCTACATTTAATGATGTATTAGCAACATTTAGTTATATTTTATAAAGTATTATTAAACCCAAGTGCATCTTTAATATTTATGAGTTATAATTCAAGCATATTTGAATACAAGTTTATTCATGAAATCATTATCTGAGACCATCCTCTTTGTGAAAACACTGCATCCACCTATTACTCACATCAACTAAAGCAAACCCTTTTAAGAAAGGTATTATTTTCTCAAAATTCAGTCGAGTGTGTAACTTAATGCAACTTGACTTTTAAAAACCCATTACATGCCTTGCACTAATTTTTTAGTCATAAGACTCCCATGATTAAACTAGTACGATTCTGACTTAACCTTCATGATAGGCAAAAGGAGTGATTCATTGGTGTGGCAATTTTTAGTGTCAAAAAATTTTGTGACTCCATTAGGAACACATTTATTTTTTTCTTAAATAATTTTAGTTTAGTTTTCTAACAATAGTTGGTCGCTAGTTTATATTAATGTCTCCTTTAGTACCTACTAGTTGTTCAGATCTCGATTCTTGTTTGTATTACCTTCTTCATGCAGCATCTTTGCTCGAATTTGATTCTGATGACATTTTTGAAGAATGACATTTTCTCATTGACATTGTTCAAAATAAGATTCACCCTGATTTGGAGGTTTGGCTCAATCTACTATGGTATTAAGGTGAGCCCTTTGAAATATTTTCTCAATGTTATTTTCTGGATTATATTGAAATTCCTTTTTCATCTAGGCCTAGAATAAAAATTTCTCTTATTTTATGGATGAAATTGTTACCAAAAATTTATAGACATGATGCTCTATAAAAGAAAACTAGGATGATGGACTTCTTAAAATATCGTAAATCTAATTTTGATCTTCATTTAACAAATAAGAATGTCTCGTACTCTCTTGAACTGAACGATCTCACTCAAGAATGTGTTATCATTGATTGGCTAGTAAAAACCGATTTGGCTTGAATCTAGTAACTTGGTATACATTATCCTACCACAAAGATGAAGCCATTAGAAAATATCTATTACACTTCTTGTCTAAGTACCAGGATATTCCACCCTCTTTCAAACCTAGCAAAGAAATTTTTATAGTCTTTGGATTAGTCATCTGCCTAATAATCACAAAAGGATTGCTAAAAAGATTGGACTCGTAGACTTTCAAATGGTCTTCCAATTTACCCATGTCCAAAAGTAAAGTAAAAAAATTTGCCAGGCTTGTTCCTTGGATCATGACCTATTCAAACGCAAAAAAAAAATTTGATTTAATGGTTGAATTTGAAAACAAATTTCCTACTGAGTTTTCTATTTTCTTAATTTATAATGTAATTACAAGTTCTTATGATAAATATTCTATTCATCTACAATCAAATTTGGAATCAAATTTTCCCCTAATCATGATGTTGTTTTAGTTAAGTCTATCATTACTCTTGGATGCTCAAAATAAGACATGTTTGATAATAATTCACTAAAATCTTCATTATCCAATTCTTACATAAGTGGTTGTCCTCTTTTTGATGATTTAATGGTGCAACATATAGGAAATTCTATAGTTTCTGAAGTACATCTTTATGATTTCAATAAAGATGTAGAAATCCAAGGCTATGGAGTTCCTAATCTTCTAGATTTTTCTGAAATAAACATTCTTGATTTCATAGAGCACAATAATTTTGAGGTTTTTACTTTTTCAGACATTCAAATGGATGATAGCATGATGAATTATGAAATTGACAAATTTCAGTTTGATTTACCTGAATCTGAATTTGATAAATATCTAGTGAAGTTAAAACAAAATTCTGATCTTAAAAACTTATCTAAATCAAAAATAGTAACTTGCAAACAAGATCTAAACATTTAGAATCTTGCATTCAAATCTTTCTTGTTTGAAATTTATGATATAACTCATAATCATGTTTGTGATATCGATGACTCTTTTGTGTGTCAAAACTCTAAAAAAATGATTAAAAATGATAACAAGCTATTCAAAGTATAGAAAATTAATCCTTCATTGAAACATTTTAGATTGAAGATGAAATGATTACTAATGAATTTCTTAATATACTGAATCAGGATGAAAGTGTATTTTTAAATTTAGAGGAAAGAGTTTATTTTATTGATATGGTAGAATATGAAGTCTCATTTGAGTATTTAGGTTTTGAATCTAATTATGATGTTTAAAGTTTCACTTATCATCCTTTTGATAACAATCTGCAAATCTTGCCAAACCTTGTTGATCACATACATTCTAATTTTTTTATCAAGAGTCAAGAGAAAGGCAGCAAGTGAGAGATTTTTTTGTTGATTTTAGTTTGTTTCAACATGCTTTTATTACTTTGTTGTCTAATTATTTAGCCATTTACAGGTGTCTTATGCCATGTGATGTTATCTAAAATCCTATGGAACATGATAAAACATTTTGAATTTTTTATTTTATTGTGATTTCTCATATATTTTGTGTTTTATGGTTTTTACATTAGATTTTTGTTATCCTTTGAGATATTTTACATTGGAAGATTTTTGATAATGGATAATTCCCTTTCTTCTCACAGTTATACATAATTCTATTTTTTGTAGGATGGTCTTCTTTTTGCTCGTTTTGGCTTGTTAGTTGCTTTGTGTTGTTTTTATTTTGGTGATTACAGCTGTTAGATTCTACTCACCTCTGAAACCTTCATCAATAGTCAATCTAAGCATAGATTCTTGCATTTATGAATGTAATTTTTCTTTCATCAAAGGTTAATTTCTTGATTAAACTAGGAAATAATTTGATAGATGAATTAAAATGGGTAACTAGTTAGGTGAAAAGTGCTTACTTTCAGATTCTATGATTTTACATTACTGTAACATGATTCATCTAGCCCACATTCTCTAGTTTAATATTTTGTATTCTTCATACCACATTAAGTTAGATAATTCATTCTTTTCAATGAATACATATTTCAAGGAGTCCACACATAATGATTTGGGAAAAAACTTACCTGGGTTACACTCCCAAACTACTCATTTTCACTAATCTTATGTTGCAGCCCAATCTTGCAAGCAAAACTAGCTAACAAGGTTGCCAGTGTTAACTAAAAATTTTGCACCTTGTTTTAAAAAAAATTGAACCTCAAAAATTATGTCATCTTGCTAAAACACCTAGTAGGGGCCAATGACTCAAAATATTCTATTCTTATTATACATTTTCATTTTGTGTGGTTAGATTAAATATGGCTATTGAAGTGTTTGTCTTTTTCATTATGTAATAAGTTGTTTTAGGTGACTCTAGTTATCTGCTTCAATAATATGACTATTATCATAGTTTTCTGTATTTGGCATATTAAATAATAGGGCAAATCAGGTTGGTAGCTTATTGTTTGATTTTCTATCATAAGCTTGGCAAACATCGAAATCTCCTTAGTATTCATAATCGAGCATCTGTCACAAATTTATTTGCACAAGGTAGTGGTATCATTTTACATTTGGTATAGCGAGATTATAATAACTTCATTTTATATGATTTGATTCTATTTTCCAATGAGATAATTTACCAAGGTCTTAGAAAGATGCCTAAACAAAATAAGGGAAAGCATCAATATAAGTTTCAAAATAAAATATAACTTATATGGAAAAGTTTCTAATGCATGGTGTGGGTTGATTAATGTGATATTTTGATTACAAGACAAAAACATTAATTTTAATTCTAAAATCCTAGCATCAACCCATTCTCAAGGGATGTGGACATAATGTGCAAGTGTAAAACAATATCAAGACATAAAGCTCCCCCCTTATCATTTTGTTACATGACTAGCATGACACCAAGGTACATTTGTGCCAAAATGAATAACATAAAGGGGTATACACATTTGATTGAAGACAAGCAACATTTAATAGGACATTAATGCACATTGGAAGTTAGTGAGTTTCATGATTGTCCTTTATTTGAGACCTCTAAAGTTGAGCAATGAATTAAACAAAGTTTGAATTGTGCCTTGGCTAAATTTGTGTTTAATGTGTATGCACCCTCCATTAATTTTAGTATTCTCTCCTTCATAAATTAAACAAGAAATTAAATCTCCTTCAGGGTTTTTTGTTTGTTCGAAATGCATATGATAGTGAAATTGAGAAACCTACTTTCATGAATTTTTTATTGAAATTTTGAGGTAGCTTTGTTGTGTAAACAAGATACACTTGTGTGGAGATTTGCTTGGCTTGTTGGGATGCATTTTTTATTGACAAGTGAGTTTTCTTAACATGAACTCACTCAAACAGTTAGCTTTTTTATGTGTTTTCAAAATTCCATCATGCAATGTAAGATATATATTTGGTGTTTTTATTGGGTTCAAATCCATTTATTCTTTTTCCCCTCTTTGAGTTTATTTTTGAGATAATGTTGAGATTTTTAAGCTGTGATAGTGGAATTTTTGGTTTTTGCTAAATTTTGATTTGGGAATTTAACAAATTGATTTCCAGGTAGTATTTCGTGATGGTGTGGTTGAATAAATCCTAGTTTTGTAAGTTGCATGTTGAAATAAATTTCTTACCTACTGGTTTCAACTCAAGGTAGGTATTTTGCTCAGAATATTTGTGTTTATAAACTTGGGGTTTTCATAAAGAGTTTATGGTAGATTCCATTATTTTCTAAGATAAAATTATATGCACTGGTGAGATAATTTTGTTAAACAAATTTCAATTCAAGTTTTACAATCAAAATTGATGGATTTGATGGCATGAAGATATATCATTTTCCCTTGAAATTTGTTCTCTATAACAGATTATTTGTACCCAATAGAAAATTTCATGCATGTTGGAATCATGTTAGTGTTGACAGAGTGGATTTGTTTATAGTTGAGAAATGATATTTGTTTCTTTGATTTGTATGAAATTATAGATATCTACTATAGTTTTGCTTCATTGGTAAAAGATTATTTGTTGAATCAATTTCATGGCATAAAATTAGAGCAAAATTCAGCATGATTGATCAAAGGATGATTGTAAAAGTCAAGAAAAAAATGTTTGTTTTCTACAGTGCATTTCCATAATTATTTTATTTTTGTGAGTCCCTATTTGATGGATTCAATTGTTAGATATAAATGTCAGAACTTAGATCAAAAAAATGACAGTAGAGCTAAGCATTCATAAAGGACACATGGATTGATTTTTATATTTTGATCATTTTGAAATTAATTATTTGATAGAACTTGTTATTTAAATATGCAGATGAATTATCATTAGACTTTCTTAGTTATGATGAGGCATGATATACAATCCTACTGCATGGTTGATTCAGGTTGAACAAATTTGATATTCAATTAAGCAATAAAAAATTTTATGGTCAAGTTATATTTGTATTTTAGTCATGTCATTATGGATTAATATTTTAAGACTAGTTTATTAGATTCATTTCATTACGGGGGGGCCACCCAAGTGTTTGTTCAGTCTTTTAAAAATAAATATTTAAAGAGGTTATTTGAGTTCATTATGAACTTAAGAATTTACCTAAAACTTATAACTTTATTTTATAAATTATCTTAACTTTATTTTATAAAGTTACTTGTCTAAATTTAACTTATAAGTTTAAAACAAAAGTTAGTTGTTAAACTAACTAACTACTTGGGAAAGGTTATAAAGGAAAAGCAACCTCATTATGAAAAGCAAAGGAACTCCTACAGGTAAATGTGAGAACTATCACTTTCATTTGCACTTCTTTTCTGAGAATAAGTCTCTGAGATGATCATTATTTGTAGAAGATCGACACTCACTCAATCTGACGGCATAACCCTATCTCATTTATTCTAGATATATCCAAGTTTAATTTCAATTATTTTTTGATTATTTAGTTAATATTTGGGAAATTTAATGTTTTTATGAATACGAAGTTGCATTCATATACGCTAGAACCTTACTATCACCTGAATATTGATGAAGACATCACGTCTAGCATGATAGAAGTTTGATGTTTACACATGTTGTAATGTCTCTTTTCAAAACTTGTAATCCATGTATTTTCTTTATTAATTAAATCATTTCTTGTTTTGGGATTTCTCAATCATCTCTTATTATCTGATTTGGCTTAACGCCTCTTCTATGTATTAAATCTTTAGTGTAATGTTTCTTTTTTTATTTATTTTTTGATGTTAGTTATTTTTCCTTAGTTGGTCATTCTCCTTTGTTTGTTTTCTTTTGTCTCTTCTTGTTGCCTTCTTTCTCTCTTTGTTTGTAGCAGCTCATTTTTCATTTGGAGAAACATTTATGATATTTAAAATTGAAACATCATTTTTAAACTTAAAGTATACATATGTTTCTAAATATAGGCTTATTTTGATTCGTACTTTGCTGCTTGTTTCTTATCTTAGATCTGTTTCTTTATATTTTTGGTTTATCTTTGAGGTTATTTGAAAAATATTAAAGCTAGAATATAGGACATTACTTAAAACATATATTTATTGAATCAGGTTTCTATTCTTCAAGAGATTATCTAATTAATTGATTTTCTCTGTCGAATAGAATAGATTATAGTTTTTTATCTAAATTGATACATAATTTGGTCAATTTCTGATAGCTACAATAAATATGCTACATTTAATAACTTATTAGAAACATTCAGTTATCTTTTATAAAGTATTATCAAATCCAAGTGCATCTTTAATATTTATGAGTTATAATTTGGGCATACTTAAATACAATTTTATTTATGAAATCATTATCTGAGACCATCCTCTTTGTGAAAACACTACATCCACCTATTACTCACATCAACTGAAGTAATCCCTTTTAAGAAAGATATTATTTTCCTAGAACTCGATCAAGTGTATAACTCAATGCAACTTGACTTTTAAAAACCCATTATGCACCTTGTACTAATTTTCAGTCATAAGACTCCAATGATTAAACTGGTATGATTCTAACTTAACCTTCATGATAAGCAAAAAGGATGATTCATTGGCATGACAATTTTAATCATCAACATAATATACAAACATAACATTAGAATGTAAATGTATCTGAGCAATAGTAATAAATGTAAGATGTATGTTTTAATCTAGCATTAGAGAAGGGTGTCAAGATAGACGTAAGTAATGTATAATAGTAGTAAAATTTGAGTAACTACCTAGAGGGATGAGGCATGATGTCCATCAAGGCTCCCAAGTAGGATAGGTAGATGCATGAGGTCCCTCATAGCATCAAAAATTGGTGTGTGTGTGTGTGTGTGTGTGTGTGTGTGTGTAATAAGCAAATACAAGTGTCATGGTATAGAAGCATACAAAGAAGAAAACATACAATCATATGAGGCACGCAAGAATTAGGCCAAGGGGCCATAAAATAAGGGACATGTTCAAATGTTCACATACGCAAATAACAAGCAATTTTTACATAGAGCCATAGAGAAGGACTTGATCAAATGTTTGCATATAGAACCATGAAAGAGCACCTACAAGGGATATGGGCACATGTCCAAGAAATACAAATAGAGAAGTGGCATAGAAGCCAATGAACAATGGCATATAAAAATGCCCTCAAAGATGTAAGAAACATAGGAACATAATCAAGTCTAATCTAGGAACTATAAATGAAAGCATGTAGAACTGTGTAATAAAAATCTATGTAGATGCGAGGGTGCATATATACTAAAGCTAACTAGTGATAGTCGGCAAAATCTAAACAATGAATATCAATGATCAAAATCAAAATGAATCAATGTGTAAATGGAATGTATAGTATGTAAGATAAAACCTCGTGATAGAAACTATGTAGGAGATGCCCTCAAGTGGGCAAATTTAGTAATGTATAAACCTAGATCAATGTAAATTCCCCCAATGGGTGGATGATAGTTGGTCTAGATTAGTGTAGTAGACTGGAGTCCTATTTAGAATCTACAAGCACTCAATAAGAACAAGTGAAGCATATCTGTATGATAAAACCAACTACACTAGGATAGCTATAAATATGCAATATCTAGAAAGTAGTGGAAATGTAAACAAAGTGATGCATACAATATGTAAAAATTTTGAATTTTTACAATATTTTAATGTTTTTGTATTTTGACATACTATATTGTTTTTGTGTTTTCTGAGTATAATCTATGTACAAGCATATGAAAATAAACTATGTATAAGGGTAAGAACCATACTAACCTTTGAGTCTCATGGGAGACACACTATCATCGTGCCATGTGTCAAATATAAGAGTGATAATCTCTTATGTAGTGTGAATGTTATGTTGTAGTTGTATGTTATTACAGTATAATCTAAGGATTATTCCTTATCAAAATCATAATATTGTTTCATATTAGAATCATAATAACCTAGTGTGCTTGAGGGAACTACTTGATACCGTGGAGTTGACCTTTATAAATTGTGATTTAGATGATTGATTGTTATTTTTCCCTTTAAAACTATGTTCATCATAGACATATTATGTTGTGGAGGCTCTTTTGCTAGAAAACATGTTTTGAGGATGTTTGTAGTTGAGCATAATTTCAACTTTACAATTGGAGTTCTTACTCTTTTTGTAATATTTATTATGTATCTAGATGTTTTGCCTTGATAAACTATATCTGTGATTGATGTGCCTTAGGATGTTCAATAAACCCCAAACATTGTTGACCAATATTATTAACTGCTAGAATAGGAGAAGGGATGCCTTGGGCATGATTGCCCAAACCTTGACCATGATAATTAAACTATTGTAGATATTTATTGAATGTTCAGCCTCCTTTTGGAAAGGTAGATTTACTTCATTTATCTATGCTTATTGTATTATTTCTTGATCTGATTATGATTTTTGAGGTATTTATTGTTCTAATTTGTGCTTTGGTAGCCATTTTTGTACTATTTCTAAATTTGACCATTTTTAAATTGGTAAATGTGTCATTGTATGTTGTGTGGAGGATGTGTCATTATGTGAGTCATTTGTATCCATTATCTATTATATTTTCCTTTTCAATTCTATGCATGAATATGTGTGGTGCCCATGCATTCTATGATATCCACAAAAATATCTAGATCTCCTCATTGGGTGTAGAGGAGGTAGGTTGATCAACTTTGCTTTAATCATTTTCCTTAGTGTCTTGCTTGAACCATTATTTGACCTTTGAATGTTTTTTGAATCACTAGTTGTAGATGTAATTTGTGGGTATTTCTTCTGATATGTAACATTATTTGGCATAGTTTGACAAGTTGAATATGTAGAAACATGATTTACACTATTGTGCCCTGGAGTCCGTTATCTTGTAAATTGATTTTCCAATGTTGTAATCTTTTCATGTAATAGTTGATTCTAATTTTATAAACCTGTAATTATCTTGGTCATACTAATAATTTGATCACGTAAAGTCTCACAAGTGCAAACCCTAGTTGTTTCTATTTGAACATGTAGGCACACACCTTGTAGAGAAAAAGTGTGAATATGTTGAGCAGGGGGGATTAGTGGCAGTGTTATAGTTTGCATCATCTCGTGGAAGAATGATAGCATGGACCTTGTTAGAGGGAAAGTAAATATCACCCTCATGGAGATGAGGAGGAGAAGGAGATTATTTCCTGTGTATAAGATATGAGATTGAAACTTGAAACATAGTGGTTAGTTTATGTGTTAAATCCTCTATGTGTGTATGGGTTTGCTTGTTAATGGAATTCCATATAGGAGAAAGATAACATGTGAAATAAATAATGTAACATGAAATATATTTTAGTTGATTTGAAGCATATGTCTATGTGATTAAAGAATAATGTCTTAAATATTTTTGTGCATAGAAGAAAGATAACATGTTATGGAAAGAATGCAATATCAAAGATATTTTAATTGATTTGAAACATCATGTATGCATATGTCTATGTGCTTAAATTATAATGTCTTAATTATTTTTCACATAGAAGAAAGATAACATGTTATGAAATATGTGAGATATTACATTTGATAATAAGCATCATCTATACATGTATTGATGTCTTTTCAAAGTTCATTCTGAATTAAATAGAATAAGCATGCAAATGAACATATGAAACTTTGCAACAAAAATTAATTGATTCATTATGTCATTATGATCGTGATTAAATAAAAATGTGAATTTAAAATTTGAGTGTTGGAAATAAAATTTGAGTATAAATAGGAAAGGATATAAACCCCAACTGTGCTCTGGTTAGTATTTTTTGAATTTAGGGTTTCTTTGCAACAATTTAAATTATATGTAAATAAATTGAAACCCTAATGTGAAATTGATTTTAATTAGATAGGTTGTCTAAATAGAATCTAAAAAAAGAAGGATTCAACCCTAAATTTATTGCATAAAATTTAGATGAATATAAGCTAGGGTTTTATGCAATATTTGAAGTAAGTCAGGTTCACCAAATGATTTAACCTTTTTGGGTTTTACGTGTGTAATTACCTATGTTTAGTTTAAAAGGGTTGAGATTTCTAGATAAGTTAAATAAATTTTAATAATTAACCTACTAATTTGTAAATGAATTTAACCTTGATTGACTTTCTAATAATAGCAATAAATAAGGTTAAATAGAGACTTAGCTAAAAATACACTGATGTGGATGATCTGGGTTCTAAAACTTGAGATCTAAGTAGTTCTTAGTGTCATAAGTTGGATTATAATATTTGTCTATTCATTGGAGAGTAGCACCTAGTTTGGACAATAATGCCATCTATATGTAGTGTCCAAGATGTGGTGTTAATGTTTCCTTTATGGGATTGTTCCTATTTTCAATGAGTACCTGTGCTTGTGTCTGTATGTTCTATTCCTGCATGATCAAAACTTGTAGCTATGTATTGTACCTAAAAATATTGATTTTGTATGTAAACCCTAGTTCTCTTTGCAAGTGTGATATGAGAAAGATTTGAGTGTGTTAGTAGGATGGACTGAAAAATACCTCACTATGTAGAGAGTTGCCTACAAACCAATACTCTGAAGAAGGATCAAGTCTGATATAATCATCCCTCCTAATGCTTGATGTATGTGTAAGTGAATGCTGGAATGAGAGTGGCCTTGGATGCCTTGAATGTGCTTAAGCTTTGAAATGATTTAAAATTGGACTTAAGGTTGTTGTAGATGGTAATATGTAGAAATTAGGGTAGAATAAGGATAATGTACCTTGATTTTGTACAACTTTATCTTCAATTTGAATTTATTTTTCATTTATTTTCCATATAGTGAATAAAGGTGGATTAGACTTGTATTTATAGGATTTGTTTGCTTGTGTGGATAAGAAAATTAGCTTAAACTAACTTTAGGAGGGGCACACATTTGAAAAAGTATCTGTTGGGAAGAGTTGGGGCTAAGGTCAGTAGCACCCAATTGGGGACACTAGCACCATGTGGCTATAATGTCCCAAATATGATGTTAATTTCTTTTTGGAAAAAAATTGTTAAAGTTGGATTGGTCTCAGAGGTGACAGCTCAGGGACTGTGTCTTAACTGTATGTAAGTGAACAAGGTCTATTGAATGGTTAGAAACACAGTCTAAGGCTCTAAAATAGGTCTATGGCAAGATTATGGATAGGGTAAATAAATCAACACTCTTAGCATCTGATTACCACTTTTAAGTTATTACACTAACCTTGTATCCTTTTTGGACAAGTTTCCCAATGCTAATAAGGTTGTGCTTCAACCTAGGCACATAGTAAAGATCTTGAATTTGCTTTTTGTCACCTTGCTTGGTGAAAATAGATATGTTGAATTTACCCATGATAGGAACATTCTCATTATTTATCATCTTTACCTCTGATTTGATTGACTTATCAATGTGATTGAACATCTCTTTGTTCCCACTCATTTGGTTGCTACAACCACTATCCAAGTACCATGTCTCTTTACCACTTTGCTCTGTAATGTTGCATGTTATGAATAAGTTTCCACCTTTCTCATTCCTATTAGGTTTAGCCTCTTGTGTTTTAGATAAATTTGAATTCTTCCTATTCATATCATACTCCTTTCTACACTCACTAGCATGGTGTCCATACTTCTTTCAATAATATCATTGGATGTTAGACTTATCATACCTTTGTGTAGATCCTCCTTTAGAATTTATGTTGCTCCTTACTCTTCCTCTTTCATTTGACTCTTGATGGCTATGCATTCCACCTTATTTACTGTTGAAATTTTATGATCTTCCTCTATAGTTTGATCCTCTCTTCCTTCCTCTCACATTCACATTGGTCTTGAATACTTGCTCATGGAAGGAGGTGGTTGACCTATTTATCTATTACTCATGGATTTGCAAGGACTTAGCTCATATATTATCATTTACCTCAAATCCTTTGACTCTTAAATTGCAACCATAATAGGGTCAAATCTAATTGAAAGTCTCTACAACACTTTCTCTATGATCCTATGATATTCAAGGGTATCACCACATGTCTTCATTTGATTTAAAATATTCATTTTCCTTATGAATAAGTCATTGATAGACTCATTCTCCTTTATTTGTAGGGTTTCCTATGAAAGACTAAATCAACTAGTGTCCTTTATATGTAGTTAAGTGGCTTGGCATCCTTTCTCCTATTCTCTTTCAATGCATTCCTTTGTGTTTGGGTTAATAAATTGAATGATGATAGGTATATAACCTCATTATATCCACCTTCAACCAATTCCCATATCTCTTGACAGTTGAATATAGTCTTTATTTTGATGTTCCATATATCATAGTTCTTTCCAACAAATGTAGGGGTTTGTTGCCATAAACCAGAATTACCTGATGCCATGTCTAAAAGGGATTACAATTTAAGGGATATGATACTAGTTTTTAGTAGAAAAATAAAATGTAAGCTCAATGGATCAAATAGGTAGTATAAACACACAAATGGTGAAGCTCTAGACTAATTCTATAGGCACTAATATGGGTAGAAAATTACACTTACAACAAGTTAAAAATAGAGAAAATAGGGGAGGTAGAGTTGTAGAAATAAAACACATAATTTGCGTATATTAAATTCACCTAAAACTCTATTACAACTTGTTTATAGTGTATAAACTTGTACAGCTACAGTTGTTCATAAAATTCACAAAAAGAATTGTCTCTTCTTTATTATTATGCAATTTTTTATTGCATTATATTTTCTTCTCTCTACTATTCTTCTTCTATTCTTTCCCTTTTTTTCTTCTCTATTTGTTATGGGTTGAATAGTCTTGTTCCTACGCTAAACTCAATGTTTATTGTTGCTACAATATTCTCCAAGTTTTTTTACTTGTTGTTGCTACACTAACTTCTATTCTACACTAGATGTTGCTCTATTTTTCTTCCCATATTTTTTTTATTCTATTCTATTTTTATTTTATTTGTCTCTTTTTCTTTTTCTCTTTTGTTTTCAATCTTCTCCCTACCACCAACTCTTCCCTCCAAACTGAACAGTTCAAAAAAATTCAAATTCAAACATTGTTGCAATAAATTTGTTTGGTGGCCATAAATGCTAAATGGAATGGGGTAAGGGTAGCTAAAGGGAAATAATAATAATTTATTTTAATAGATTCAAGCTATTAAAAATTTAGTTATTTATTAAACTACTTCAAAGTCATGAGAAGTCTCAAATTTACCCTGCATTAAATCCAGTTATTCATTACTCTGGTCTTAAATTCATGAAAAGTCTTAGATTTACATTACATTAACTCATGTGCACTACTTAGACTAAGAGTTCCAGCAGTAAATTGATCATGTTTTGAAGTTGAGATTGTTTTTCTCAAACAAACCAAAATATTATTGCTTTTGGTTAAATAAAATGTTATCAAATAAGAAATTTTAACATACAATCTTATTGTCAAGGTTATGGCTATATATATTTGAAAGTGGGTTCATGTGTAAGTTATAATCTAAAGTAAAAATTTTTCTTCTTTCTTACTATAACATGTAAAAATAAACTTTAAACTAAAATTAAAGATAAAAACAATAATTCAATGCAAATGTCTCATTTTCAATCCAAAAAAAATGTATGTCTTTAATGTAGACACCTAAAAATGGCCTTATTTTTCATTAGTTGTTATGTTGCATGATTTTAGGATGTTTTTATATTTATCAATTACT
Source organism: Torreya grandis (assembly GCA_037957365.1). Lineage (NCBI taxonomy): Eukaryota > Viridiplantae > Streptophyta > Pinopsida > Cupressales > Taxaceae > Torreya > Torreya grandis. Next base: position 519,186 of record JARHVA010003443.1, read on the forward strand.
AATCCAAAATAAGCATTATTGACACATATTGCAGATTTTCATCCTATATCCTATTCTTCTCTCTACCATTTATTCTATCTTTGTTTCAAATTTCTAGAAAAATGTGTAAGGAACATTCCTCAGCATTCTAGCCCATTTTACTTATGATGCACCCTTTTTGTGTGATCTTCTTCTTTTTTTTAATGAAATAGAGCTTATATTATTAATATAAATATATCAACATTTACAATACTATTCACAAAAAAAGGTTGGCAAAAAGAGAACATGCCACAATGACACTCTATGCCCAACCTAAGAAACACAAATGAGGCAAAAAGCCAAAACACAAAAATAAATTAGGCCATACCTAGGAAAGATCTATAACATCAAAAAAAAAGATACTTAAGCAATAGTATCAAAGAGACCAACCTAGGAGGGATCATGATCAGGTGGATCACCCCATCTAGATCCTAGAAAATTTATACCTTCAATAGGGCCTCATCCAAAAGTAAGGCATGTTGGACATCATCTTCTTGCACCTCAATATCTTACATAGTGTAACATAGAGAGATAACCAAAAGCAAACTTGGGGAAGCCTTTATCTATAGTTGTTGCCTACCATTTTGTGAGATCTTAGGTGGGTGGCTCCATTTGCACTGGTTTGTGAGAGGCAAAGAGCCCCAATTTGGAGCCTATGGAGGATGAGGAGGTAGAGAGCCCCAACCTCCATGTTGGGTTGAGGTAAGAGAGTGGCATCGTAGTAGTGAACCAATAGCATGGTTATGAGAATGTTAGTGAGACCGACTATAGCAAGAACCACCCCAAAGAGGGCCACTGCCTCTTATCAGAAATGAGTTTCATAATGGGGAGGGTGGTATGCAAGCAAAAAAGTAGTGGGCCTCACTCACTAACCAAGTAACCATTACAAGTTTTCATTTATAATAGTTAGTTTATAAATTTTTGCATCAATAAAGACCTAATTTAAATTTAATTGTTTATAAATATACAAACATTTTAGTTCATTTGTATGGAAGGAAATCTATAGAATTCATGTTAAACACATTACAATACACCAATATATACAATGTTAATTATTGAGGCCTTTTACTATTAAAAATAAAGATAGTTTCATTATTTTTTGGTTTAATGTATGCCCCAAAGCATATATTATCTTTTCTAGGTATTCAAATATTACTAATTTATTAAAGTAATATGAAGAATTTTGTTTTGTAAGTGATTGGAATAAAAGATCAAAATTTGATAGAGGCTTTTGGAGACCAAAACCAAGAAAACATGAGTTTTAAGTTCTTCTGCGCATGTCTATTTTTTTTATTGGAATGTAAATATACAATTTGGACTACCTAGAGCATAAGGGCGGGGTCTAGAAAAGCTTATCTAATTACTGTAAAAAAATTGGGTTACTTGCGTATCATTTCTAAGTGCGCATATTCATTATCACCTTTTTATGACTAACTAGATCATGAAATATAATTTAATAATATTAAATCTTATATATTTTCTGTAACTATGAATTTAAAATTAATTAATTAGTTTATATTATTATTTTATGCATATTATTAGACCTAATAAAAATTAATTATTTATCTATCTAAACTAAAATCTGAAATTTATAAAATATTAATTTTAAAATTTACAAACCCAAATTTTTATAATTCATAATTTCAAAATTAATAAATTATCATTTAAATTTTTAAAAATCATAATTAATAAACCCTAAGCAGAGAATAATGTCTTAATTCAACAATAACTAATGTTCTTTGAAAACAACATTACATACATCACAAAACACCAATTAATTACTTCTAAAATATAATTTAATTTATTATCATCCAAATCTTGGTGTATCCCTTATTGCTCACTCTCAGATGTGGATTCATCTAATTCATTCATGATTTTGACATCATTGCAGTCGATGAGATCTTGGACATAATTTTTAAAATTGAGGCATACATTAGTAGAATGACCCTAGATTATATGATACTAATAGTATTGGCCTTATGTATACCAAGAGGATTTAGGTTGGGTCCGATCAAAGGGCTTGGTGTGTGGATAAATGATCAGGTTTGTGATGGCTAGTTGATGAAAGATGGATTTCAAGGATTCACTAACAGGATTATATTATCTCTTTTCATAGCTTTGTTAAGACGTGGAAGCACTTGAATCTAAATCAAATGAAGGTCCTTGGTGTAGTGATGGTAGGACATAGTTGGATAATGACATTCGATGTGGCTCATGGGATAGGGTTGTCAGGATAAGGTTCCCTTTACTAGTGTGATGGTAGATGTCATGATTAAGACTATAACTAGTGGATGGAAATTTTTGTTGTGATGGGTAAGCGTGGATCCATAGAATAGAATAATTTTGATATGGAAGGACTAGATGATTCTTTCTTATGAGGGAATTTAGGTTTATGGGATCCAAGTTTGTAGGCAGTCAGGCACCCATTTTTAGGAGCCACAAAAGGATGATATCTTTGTTATAAAATATGTATTTATAAAATAGGATGACATCCAAATATTTTTGGGAGATCATGGATGAAGATGCGAGAAAGGATGGATGATGTGATTCATCAACTCCAATCGACAACTACATGGGATTGAATGAAAATACTAGGAGATGAAAGTGGGATGTTTGGATGAAGTGGAACATATTTGGATTTTGTACCATTTGGTGAAGGCTTGTTTTAGTTTGATTTCAAGTTTGAATTTAGATAAATGTGATGTTTGATGGGGTGTGATAGGTGTCATGTGGATGAGCTTGAGAAAAATTGATTTGGATGTGAGATATTTTTATTAGGACAGGGTTAGGGTATGATAACTATAGATTTGAATGATATTTGACTTGGAGAATGATCCAAGAGAATCTCATGATTTGAGTAAGATCAGGGCTAGGTTTGACTAGTTTGAGAATCTTTGATAAGTTGATAGGTTCAACTAGGTTGTAAATGAATTTTTAAAATGTTGCCTTATTTTAATTTAGAATAGATCAAGTGATTAAATGATCCATTCAAGTTAGATTTGATGTCTTTAATTATTTAGACTAAGTGAATGATTTTATTTGATTAAGTGTGTGATTCAAACTTGACTAGGTTTAGCTTCAAGCAAGCTTTTGATGGTGGATTATGACATGTGATGGGGTTATTGCCTATGTGGACCAAAGTAAGTGTATGGTTGATTTATGGGTTGGATATGATTGCGGAAGAATGTAGACTTTATGTGATTTAGGTGGTTTTTTGACAAATATGGATATGGAAAAACTTAGACTATACATGATGATATAAGGTCTGGATTGGATTGATGATGTAATGATCGAGTTGGAATAAAGATGTTGGTTGATGTATAATTAGACTAAGGGACATTATATGGACTAGGCATTTGGACTATGATTTATTTGGGGTTATAATATCACTTTTTTGGGATGATGAAAGGATTTTTAGGTTTTGGTTTGACGTATATTTTGATGCTAACTTGGTTCTTATCTGGGGTGAAGGTGTACAAACAACACAAGTCTCAACAACACTCAAACAAGATCAATCAAGTGACAAGCCTATACTAGTGAATTAATGGTGTAAAATCCAACAACCAATCCATTAATTTACTCACATAAAGTGGTGATTAGGTTAGTCTTTTAAACCTTACTTTATGTCTATATTTAGTAAGTGTTATTTGGGGATGTTGTTTTCCCTTCACTTGAAGTTCTTTACGACTGAAGATCTTAATCTAGGATTGACAAAGTTCACTAACAGAGTCACATAAATACCTTACATTATATGAGGCCCAAGTCCATATAATGATTTTGTTTGGCACGTGCATATTGGAATGTTACCTCCTCACTTCACAGAATCTTGTATGGGGAAATTTGCTTAGCTTTACAATAATTGTCCTTGATATTTATACTCCACTAGAACACTGAGTTTGGATTAGTGTGTGGTGATGAAATCCACATCACAACCTACATAATTATAATGATAAGTACATAGGGATGAATTCCATGTCATGTTTCCCCTATAAAATAAAATGTGAGGGAGATTTATCAATTATTTTTGATCCCCAAGGTTGCTCTTTAGTGTGATACACAACCTTAGCCTCACACAAACAAATAAGAAAAAAATATTGTGTTAAAAATATTAAATTTGCCACACAAAATTTAACTAATCCTTAATTATATGTGGTCAAAAATATGCTATGAAAGTTTTCATATGTCGAGTCTTTGATAGGTGGATATGCAACACAAAAATTAGTAGTTTAACTTAGATTTTGAAATACAACCTATAAAAAACATAATTAGAAAGATAAATCATGATTCCATAGAGCAATGCCACTAATACATAGTCTAAAACCACATCTGCACATGGCAAAATTGCTTAAAATATTGATTAGTTAAAAAAATAGATAGAAGAGTGAAATCACTTATGTCAAGAGCAAAGCTAAAAATATACAAATCAAAGCCACAAAAAGTAAAATTTTATTTCTCAAATAGTAGTAATAGCCAAATATTTTTATATGAATGGATGCATCTTTTTAATGCGATCATTTTTTTGCAAACAAGAGGTCAAACAGATACTCAAGTCAAAAGTTGTGGCTTTCAGAAGATGGACTATTAGGGGAAAATAATAGTGTGAATTTGCTTCTGCAATTGTCAAATCCACTTCTACGGATAACAAATCTATTTTTTGGTACAAATCCAAGTTTAGTTTTAGCGAATATGGTTTTTCAAAGTTAATCACTTTTTTGTAGTTGCAGATTTGAAATTTTGTGGATAAAAAGACATTAACAACACAAAATTATTAAAATAATGTCAAATTCATTACTACAAAAATCACAATTGTAAATTGAAAGACATGATTTTGCATATAATGATCAAAAATCATTTTAGCTACTAATGGTTAAATCTAATATTGAAGAGATAAATTATGACTCTAGTGATCAAAATCACATCTGTCAAATTCAATATCACTTTTCATAGTTATGAATTCGCACCTACATAGAAATAGAAACAAAAATCTATGAAATCACTAAAATATTATCAATATCATTAGTATTAAAAATAATATTACAAATAGATAAATGTGAATTCATATAAAATAGTCATAGGGGTCAAACGATCAACTAACTTGTAATGGTTAAGTGTGATGGTCAAAATTGAAGTCAAAATTATTCATAGCAAATTCATGTTTCCAAGTAACAAAGTTGAATATATAAAGAGTGCAGCCATGTTGAATCTAGAAGTACAAAATCATGAAATTTAACAATTTTTTGCCATCAAATCTTCATCGAAAGGTACATGAAAGGTTGTTATAATACACCAAAGCCTCAACAAGCACAAGTTAAGGGTAAACTCCCACTGTGGTTAACAAAATGTGATGTGATAAATTAGGTGTAGAATTTAAATTCAAGGAACAATGGATGAAAACTAGAATTCCTAATATTGTAACCTACACAAATAGATTTGATGAGGTAAAGGATAAGACTTATAAGTAAATAAACATGAAATATAACAAATTATGCCTCAACTTGGAAACAAATCTTACTTTCCTAAAAAAATTATAGAAGAACCCAAAAGACTTGATAGAATTGTTTGATGCTTGAATGTGTGATTGCTATCTTGACTCAGGACTCGGACAACATTTGGCCATGGGGGATTGATTGCTTGACAAGGTGATGGACTAATGGATTGAAAAAGGATTGATCATGAAATATCTCTCTTGGGTTTTTAAGGAGTGTTTGTTTATATTTAAGGTATTGGAGAATATCAATGTCTAAAATTTAGCAATGGTGAAAGGAGATCTAAGGGTCTAGGAATTTTATAGGAATTTAAAATTCCTAGAGAATTCTAGAGAACTATTTATGAGGGGCTTTAGGAAACTTAGAGAGATATAGAGTCCATTGGAAGTAATTGATGGAGATTATTTGGCGATTAGAAATAGGATTTGTAGGAATCATAGTGGAGGTAGTAGGTGGTAGGTGGGGGAGGAATTCAAAATTCTAAAATATTGTGTAAGTGGAGATTAGTGATAAGTGAGATGTTAATAGGAGAATTAATTGAGATAGAAGGAGTTATAAGGTTGGTGTGATATATAAAATATAGGGGAAATATTAGCATAGTGTTAGGATAATATTAGTAATGGTGTCAACTAGTGATTACTAACATAAATTAGTAGCAGATGGTATAGCAAGTTAATTTTAGATGTATACAATAGATAATGAAATACAAGATATCTTCACACAAAGAGTGATAGCACCACTCCATGAATCAATCATGTTTGATAAATTCAAATCTTTTAATGAGCTATGTCATACTCTCAAAGAAATAGAATTCAAACTCATAGCTTTGAACAAGCTAAAATGTACACCAAGTGCTCCATCTGCATCAAATGTCAACTTTTAAAGCATGCCAAATTACAAAGTCAAATATAATGAAATCAAAAGTAATCAAAATTAACAATTAATTCAGTATCATAATCATCAACCAAGATTTAATTGACAACTCCACTAAGGAAGAAATTTACAAGGTTACCACAACCACCTCACATCTTGTTATAGAAACTAATTGATTGCAATGTCATATCTCTACCTCTTTCATTTGAACTTGATTTGACCAATTTTCAACATAAGGGTTTTGACAATAATGCATCATGACTACCACATATGTATTGGACATTCTACGAACAAGTGTTACAGGTTAAGACACAACATACAAGATCTTATTAATGATAATACTATTGAGCTAAGCACACCCATAAAAGAAGTTAGACCCCAACATAATGACAATCCAAAGCTAAAATAGTCAATAATCCTTTCTTAAATCATAGTGGATAGATAATACAGATAATTTATAAGTGCATGATGCATACAATGTGCATCCACCTAAATCATATGGGCATCCAATGGATGGAATTATCAATATATTTATAGGCACATTAACACCATGTCTAGTAATAACATTTGATGATAGTGAAATAAATAATGATGATTCTGATATGCATGCACTCTTTATTAAAGCACACATCAACAAGAAACCCATCCACAATGTAATGATTAATAATATATTAAATGAAAATGTATGTACTATGACACTCCTTCATAGTCTTGGATACATATAGCAATATTTATAAGCTACATTAAGTATACTAAAAGCATTTGATGTCATCCACAAAATACTCTTGAGCATATATTGCTACCTCTCCAAGTTGTTTTAGCAACAATGACAACTAAATTTCTAGTCTTGTTAAGTATGGGGTCTTTAACATGTTATTAGGATGTTTTGGGAAGCAAAAGCTTTGCACAATACCATCTATAATGCATGTATGCCTCAAATAAATAGATTGCAATCAAGTGGTCAAAGTTCTAGACATTCAATGTAATTACCCTATATAGTCAACAATAACTCCTCCTCTTCCCCCACCACCACCACAGTTGGTTTTAAGACATATTCAAGAGCATAGTACAAAAACAATAATGGGACCTACTCAAAAGTGTAGTACAAAGATAATTGGTGCACCCATTCAAGAGCATATTGCAAAAATAATTTGGCACCCATACATAATCTTTATATACAATCAGTTTAAATTAAAATGATATACCTTCCAAAACAACTAGTTTCATATTGAAAAATTACTCAAAGTTCAAAGAAACCACAATATTTTACAAAACATTCTAAGGGAGCACCTCAAACAACTTAGCATGTTCCATAGTGAACATAGGTAACGTGACATTCTCTTATTATACAAAAAAGTCTAAAAAATCATGTACCTTCTCAAGTTATACATGTGGAAATAAATTCCATAAGTAGTGATGAGGACAATTACAATACAATAGTCGATGTCTTCTCATATTTAGATGCACCTACATGTAGCACTTTTCACAAATGAAAAGTCATATTCAATTCAAGCACACACTATGGTCCTCCCATTGAGCATAAGCTAGTTTCATTTTGAAATTATTTGGACAGTGTAACATAATAAAATAATAATTTATTATTCATTTGATGACATACATATCTATAAGTTTTCTATATCCTATAAACAAGGATATTACATTTACTACAAATCTCTCAACCTCCACAACTACATATATCCTATATTAGTGTATTGTTATAATAATGCACTTTAGGATTACAAAGTACTATAAGTGTATACAATACACCTTTATTCTTTTACATAATATAATAACTATTTAAAAACATATAGTTACTCATAAAAGTAATCACTAACTAAAATTTCCCTAACATTTTCCCTTTAGTGGGAACATGAGGAGACAACACCACTCAATAACTAAGTAGCATGAATCGGGACCCATCAACCTATTCAAGGTATTGACACTCTCATTGACTGTGGGAACTACTGTTATCATGAATAAGGGCCCATCAACATATTCATGTGAATACATGTTTCATGAATTGGGACCCATCAACCAACTTGTGCAAACACATCAATCAAACCAATCACTTTGATCAATAACAACTTTACTATAGATCCTATAGTCTAGATCTCCACATTATCATTATAACAATGAAAAATACTAATTACATCTATTTTTACACACCATACAACAGAATATGAAAATAAAAACTAGTGCCACTATAGCGTAGTGCAGCCTCATCATTTAATGGCTAACGAGAGGTCTCTTTTTTTTTACCTCCCTCCTCCATTACCTTAGACCTTTGTTATGTTTTTGCTTTATTAGTTAATCAAAAACTAAAACTCAATTGCATGTTATTATATGAATATATACTCTTGCATAGAACTGACGATTTGACAGGATGTCAGATTTGTTTGATATTACATCCGTTACAAGAATATATTTTTGACTTTGACTTAACTTTCATAATATGGACTAGTGATACATAATAAATGTAAAATAATTTTGACTATATAATAATTTATAGACTAGACTTTTAATTTATAGACTAAATTTATAATTAATTGTCATTACAAACTTAACAAATTAAAAACGTTTTTTAATGCTGAAAATAATTGATATATTCTACTAGCAATATCTTAAGTTAAGACTCTAAATTAAGAACTTTATAAACAATTAAAGCTATAATCATTAGCTAACAATTAAAAAATAATTATAATAAATGAAATAAAGCCTATCGAAAAAAAGGCAATATACAAAATTAAAGAACCGTAAACTACATGCCACGAAACAAAACTAAAACTAAAGATTTAGACATGGAATCCAAAATAAGTACGATGAATTATATTCGAAATGGTGAAAACCTAAATCACCTTTTGTGCTTTGTGGTGTAAAAGGTGGTTTAGAGAGGAAGAGGGTCGGAGATCGAACTAAGATTCCATCGGTCGAGTTGAACAGTATTCCATTGGAGACGTCGAGTTCGCTGATGAATCCCAACAAAATTCAATGCTGAGGAAATGCAGATCCAAAGGAGTAACGAAATGCAAGTCTACAGATGCTGAGTCGAGCGGTGGAGTAATTTTAAGGCCGAACGGATCTACAGGGGTGAATCCAATAGGCTCAATAAATTCATCCTTGCGCGTCACCTAAATTTTGTGTGGGCGAGTAGGGATGATAAAACCTCGATACGACCTGTCAAGTCTATCAGCATCACAAAATCGGTGCCTGGCCTTCATTGCTCCTCGATGGAGGATCTACGAATCCACATACTGGTAGTAATAAATAGAGTGGAGATACCATAAAGAAGAGTTCAAGTATAATAGCGAAGAGTAGTAAGAGGTTATAGAGTAGAGTAACTTTTGTAATAAATAGCATAGGGTGATATCTAAGAATTTTATATTCTTTTAGTTATTCTATTAATATAAATAAAGAGAAGTTAGAGTAGGAATAACTGTGTACACAACTATTTATTTTTGATAATTGTTTATAACAAATATTAATTTTTACATCACATTAGTTTTAATTGAAGTCAACTTAAATAACATAACTATTTGTAGCCAACAACTTTGTATTTTATGTCAAGTTTTGGTGGTACCACATGGACTTCAGTTACCTAATATCTAGGAGAAAGTATCTTTTAGAGTTTTGGAAGTTAGCGTTAAGATAAATAAAAGAGTGGTGGGAAGAAATACTAAAAAAAAATACTTTGAGACTAAAAGAACAAGTGAATATTTACCTACTGTAAAGTCATCTTTATTTTGACCGCATAAAGAATAATCTTGGGTCACATTCACACACAGTTTGTGGCCGTATATACTACATAAAACACAACATATAAAAGGTTGTAGATTTCACATTAAAAAATCTATAAAGTGAATTACGGAAAAGATTAAGGCACTCCAACACCTTGATACACCTTTAACTCAGGCTAGTTTGAGGCTACACTTGGCTCATTTCTCATAGTTTGGGCAATACAAGATTGGACAGGCTTTGATGCAAAGAAAGTTGAGTGTTTTAAATGGATTATGACATTCAAACTAGAGATACTAGAAAATAACTCCCTAAAGAATGGCATTGTCTTCAGAGCCTAGAATAAATGAGGATAGTGATACTAGAAAATATTTCCATATTCTTAAGTATCACTTCACTCACCCATCTAGTCCCATTGAATCCAAACATGTTGAAATTTTTTGTTTCACAAACTAATGTTATGCTGAGTTAAAATATTGATAGACTCCATCTATATTATTTCCTTGTCTTCCACCTGAAGATTATTCCAATCCAGAATTGGAAACAGATTTTAAACATGTTTTATTAACAAAACACATGAAAAACATAATGTATTCTAGATAAATAAGGAGGAAGAGCTAGACGATAAGCCATTGAGTTGATCTTTTCCACTATGTTGAAAGGATCGACAAAGCATGGTGTAAGTTTAAAATCTTTACCAAACTTGATTACAATTATGTGGGGTTTTACCCTCAAAAATGCTTTATCAGATACTTCAAATTCTCTATGTGATCTTTTCAAATTGAAGTAGCTCTTTTGCTAATCAGAAGTAATCTTTAACCTTTGGTGTATGACAGTCATTTGTTCATAAAACTCTTGCAAAGTTTTTGGGCCTAAAGACACTTGATTTTCTAAATTATCCCAACCCAGGGGAGTTATACACTTTCACCCATAATAGGATTTGAAAGGTGCCATCTCGATGATTGAATGATAAGTATTATTTTAGGCCATAACCACCAAGTAGAGGTAATCTTCCCACTTGTATTGTTGATCCATGACATAAATTTTGTCTTTTTTCTATATGTTATGCTTCTCCAAGTTGAGGGAACAAAGGTTTCTACTGATTGGGCAATATGATAAGAGATTGATCTTTATGGAAACATAAGATGACTTGATTGAATAATTTAGACATGACCATTGAAATGTAAGATATTTGTTTGGTATTTATAATACGACATTGTAATAGAGTGGAGATACCATAAAGAAGAGTTCAAGTATAATAGTGAAGAGTAATAAGAGGTTATAAAGTAGAGTAACATTTATAATAGCATACAGAAATATAGTATAAAGATATTTAAGAACTTTGTATTCGATAGTTATTATATTAATATAAATAAAGAGAAGTTAGAGTAAGAATTACTATGTATTATGTATTGATTGTTGTGAATGAACACAACTACTTATTTTTTATAAATGCATAAGATAATTGTTTCTAGCAAATGTTAACCTCTACATCACATTAGTCTTAACTGAAGTTAACTTAAATAACTTAACCATTTGTAGCCAACAACTTTGTATTTTATGTCAAGTTTTGGTGGTGCCGTATGGACTTCAATTAGCTAATATCTAGGTAAAAGTATCCATTAGAGTTCTGGAAGCTAGCGTTAAGATAAATAAAAGAGTGGTGGGAAGAAATACTAAAAAAAGGTTCACTTTGAGACTAAAAAAACAATTGAATATTTATCCATTGTAAAGTCATCTTTATTTTGACCACATAAAGAATAATTTTGGGTCATATTCACATAGAGTCTATGGCCCTATATACGAAAAAAAACACAACATATAAAAATTTATAGAGACCACATTAAAAAACCAAAAAAGTGGACAATGGAAAAGATTAAGGTACTCCAACACCTTGATATACCTTTAACTCAAGCTATTGGTTACTAGTTCAACACTACACTTGACTCATTTCTCATAGTTTGGGTTATACAAGGTTGGACAAGCTTTGATGCATAGAGAAATGAGTTTGTTGAAGACGCTGAAAAATATTTCCTAAATAAAGTACCACTCCTCATCTGCAAAATATTTTTTTATTTTAGGTTGGTAAGAGAATGTAAACAATTCATTTAAGGGACATGCACCTTAGGGATGGCAAGCTGAAATAAGAAGGATCCTCAATAGATGTGACCAATCGAAGTATTTAGTTGAAATAGTTGGGGGAGATTAAATAAGATGTAGGGGTAGGAAATTAAATATCCAGTTAAGAGTAAGTTAATTTTGAAATAAGAAAATATTAGTAAGAGGATAACATAGTATAGTTACGTAAAAATGGTGAATGAAGAGATGAAGAAACAAATAGAAGATCAAAAAATTAAATCAGAGAATAGGAAAGAGATGTAGAAGAAAGAAAGAGAAGAAAAAATGTTAAGAACTAAAATAATTGATGAAACTAATCTGGCCTCTACCAATGAAAGTTATCACATTGAAAACCTAGATATTATCCCTCTACCACAAGTAGATGAGCTAGTATTCACACCATTGGAAGGCATAAATGAAACTAGTGAGAGAAGTAAAATAGAATAAATCTTATATCGTACACCGTAAAAAGTCATAAATGACATGCATTAAGGATTTGTAGATTTAACTAAATTGTTTGGGACACCCAAACTATTCAAAACCTTGGGCATGAAAGACCAACCAATAAAGAATAGTTTGGCCTATAATGGATAGGCCTAAAGAATTTTAGATAAAGAGATGGGAATATTAATAAAATATGAGATGTTAGTTATATAATAGAACCAAGGGAAGAAATTTTAACAATTGAAGAAATTTTGACAAGGAGTAATCAAGAGGAAAGTTATATAGATAATATAGAGGAGTAAATAAATGTTGAAATAGATATTAACCTTTAGGAAAAAGGTGATTCAAAAATAAGTGTTAGTAGTCATACTAGAGATATACAAAATAAAGATAGGGAAGAAGTTAGATTAACAGAAGAAATATTAGTTAATGAAGATATAAGACAAGAAAATATAATAGAGATAGAAAATTGTGAAGAAAATACTCTAAGTGACATAACCCCCTAAAATCTCAACCACAAGAGGCCCCAAGAGAAAATGAACCCTTTGGACCAATCGTTAGCTCCATATCCTTTGTAATCAATGTGAACATCAATCTCTTTAATGAAGAGAAATATATATTGGAGAAGGAGCAGATAAATATAAATGTTTTAGTGAAGAGATTGAGAATAGAAGAGAATTTATAAGAAATCAAGTAGAAGTGTTTAGAAGAAAATACTTCCAATACAAGTTAAATAGAGATAAGGGATGTAACCAAAATTTTCTTAAACACTAGAAAGATCAATAAAAAAAATTAATAGTATCACAGGAGTAATTAAATTAAATAATCTGATTAATAACAGTAATAATAGTACTAGTGGTAGTCATACACCACTTAAAAAACTAAAATGACACAAAATAGGATGAAGTTACCACTATTTGGCAAAGATGTGAAGGATGCAAAATAACACTTGTTTGTGTTAGACTCATATTGGAGGACTCTTAACATTAATGATGAGAGGGTAATTCTATTTGAGTTTGTCATAACACTGAGGGATGATGCCCATAAATGATACATGTAACTACATGGGCCGATGTACAAAAATATTTTAAAGGAGATTTTAATTATCTTCCCATTCTGGCTGAAAGTGTTAGTAAAATGAAAGATTTGATATAGAAGGAGGAGATAGTAAAATTATATGATCAAAGGTTTAAATCGATAGTGCATAAATTAGATGAATTATTAAACAAAAAATAAATAATTAAGTGGTTTAGTTTTAGATTGATCCCATGCCTCCAAGATAATATAGATAGGAAAAACTTTAATACAATTACAAAAACATTGGAGATGGCATCATGGTTAGAAGCTTAGTCATGGAGACGTGACATAGACACATCATTAAAAAATAATGTATAGAGACTACAATTGAAATTATAATAGCTAAGGTTAAAACAAGAATTATAGATGAAATGTGATGAGTTTGGTTCACCACAAATTAAGAATAACCCACTATTAAAAATAATATGTTTCATTACTTGTTGTGTGGAAGGGCACTCTAGGATAGAAAGTCCCCGTAATAACATGTCAAAAAGAGTGGCAACTATTAAATCGATGTATACAGCTATGGGAATGTCTCCTCCCATTCAATAAGCAATATATGGTGATATGATGTATTGTAGAATTTTTTTAGTATATGATCAACATCCTCAACACTTGTGCCTGATGATGGAAGTGGCTCCATGTTCCACCCATAAATCACTTAATGTATTACACTAACTATGGGTTTTCTAATCACTATAATCATACCTACCCTACCATATATGCACTATCAGATGTATAAGATACTAATCAGAGAAATAAAAATTTATCAAATTCAACCACCATAATTACCTATGAGTAACCCTAATATACTTCACCTTGGTCAGCAGTATGAAACACCTCTTTCAATCCAAGATTTACAATCCCAAAGCACCCAACTATAGAATTACAACAATAATGAAGGGGGTATAGGGGAGGTGGCCATTGAAGATATAGGGGAGGAAACCAAAAAGGATGGAGATACTACCAAGGGGAAGATGATAAAATAAAAATTATAATTAAGGATATAACCAAGGGTATATCCCACCAACATATTACAAATGCAAAAAATTTAGGCATATTGTTAGAAATTGCATTGAAGAACCACAAATAGAGTGTAGATTATATCATGAAAAAGGAACATGTGACTTATTCTCATGCCATAAGATGGAATAATTCTATAAGAATGATAGAAAAAACACAGAGGAATTAATATAATCTCTCCCAAGAAAAGGGTCAAAACATTTAAGAAATTTACCAGAGTAGGATAGAAAAGGCAGTGTAATGAAGTTCACCGTGAGGTAGGACACGAGAAGATTTTAGATGGAGGAACATCAAAACACACATCTATTCCAAAAAAATCAAAGAATGTTAGGACACAATGAAATAACATAAAGAGAGATCGTGAAAAAAGTTCTCAATGCTATCAACAATGATTCAAAACTTGAGTGGCGGTAACCACTCGTAATGGAATGAAAACCTAGAAAAGAAAAGAGTTAGCTACTAATTCAGAAGATGAATCAGGAATAGATACCAATAAGGAAAACCTAATATACATGACATGACTATATAATGGAGAAAAAATTAAAAAATCATACGAGAAAAATAAGAAAATAATCAACTAAAGTTGACCTATTTTGATGAGGATGATATTGCAAATTTAAAACGAATGATGAAACTAATTAAAATTGTTGACTAAATTAACACAGTTCTAAAAAATATTGAAATAAGAAATAAAGATAACATAGAGTACAAAGGATTGATAAAAACATGTAACAATAGTGTACATAATCCTAGGTGTCATAGGATAGTTTGTCTTATTCTAATAAGTTGTCTTCCATTCCCTTAAGAATAGGAAGTGTCTTTTTGGGAATGTGAAATTAATAACCATTTTGGATTATAATTTGTAATGTTTTCTCATTCAAATTTAATGTGAACATAATTTTTTCTTGTACCAATAATTATTAATTTATGTTATTTAATCCCTAGCCTGATAGTGGGATCATAGTGAGATTTTCGTTGGTCTAATTTTTCTCCTCTCTTCTTTCCTAGCCATAGGGTCTGCATATAATTCTTTTCATTCAATTATTTTTTCTTGGATGATCATTCTAAATTTGTTTATAATTTCAACCTGTTGGAGGGTGTTTCAACTATGTGGAAGCTACGTTGTATCTTTTTTATACTTGTTATGTTCTAACAAGTCCAAAGCTACGTGGACCTATTGTTCATCACAGGAGTTATAGTTATTGAAAATGTCTCAGGCGGACTGTGTTTTGCTTGATTCAGGGAGTGTTGTCTATTTTTAGATCTATGTGGATCATTTCTAGCTGATTTCATACTGAGTATATCAAATTTGAAAGTGTCCAAAGGCTACGTGGTGCATGGGAGGCCTGCATGGGAGTTTTTATTCTGCTTATTTTATGATAAAGCTAACTTCAAGTGACCTACATGGAAATTGTCTAAGGTTTCTTGTTGTTCTGAATATTTATGTGACATCATAGAAGGCATTCTGTCCTTTCTAATTTTTAGAGGTGAATTCTTGGACCTACATAGTGTCTCACATTCTTGAGGAGTTTTATTGACTATACTCTTCATCCACCTAGCACTACATAATAAAGCATAAAGTTATTTTGAATTACTCAATGAGATTTTGAAGTTGGCATTTAATTTTAATTTCATCTTTCATTCCAATATTGAAATTTTGTTTTCATATATGCCAAAGAGGTATATTTTAAGATTTTTAATTTAAAAAGCAAATTTCACTTTTTAAGTGCTTTTTCAAAAATTTAAAGCATTTTAAAATCAAATTGTAAGCAAATTTTTCAGTTTTAAATAGTAAACTTGAAAATAATTGTGCAAACCTACTCAAATCAAATTTGGTAAAAAACAATCAAAATTTGTAAATAAAGAGATTTATTCTTTACCCATTTATTTCTATTGAAAGACATAAATCCATAATCAATAAAAATTGATTATATTATCAAGTATGATGTTTTCTTGTTAAGTAGGTGTTAATGATAAAGTGATCATATTCATGTGCCACCTAGGTAGCACATACCACTCTACTCTAACATATCTTAACACCTCTTTCATGTACTACCAAGTATTAAGAAAGGGCAAACTTCTTCCATGCACCAATGGGTATATGGGAAGGGTGGGTATATATAGAGGTTTGGTATATCAGTTTGGTGGTATATAGAAAAGGGGCCATTTGGAGTGATAAAGAACCAATTTGGGGGTTTTGTAAACTCAAAACTCAAATAATGCATTTAATCAAATCAATCATTGGCACTATTGGGAGAAGAAAATAGATAAGTAAAGTTGTGCAAGATATTCTTTGAATCTTCATGCATTATGTATGAAATTGTTGGATATATGTATTTTGTCTTATCCTCCACAAGTTTTAAATGGATAGAAGATGAATAATCTCCTCTCTTTGGTGTAAATATACGGAAAGAATATGAATAGTCAGGAAACTGTAGTGACTATAAATATGTGTGTTTATATGAAGAAGACGATCAACCTTTCTTGAGATCAATATAGACTTGTTGGTTATGGTTATCTGTTATATTTTTTGTGTTATTCCTTGTATGCATTAACATGTTTAATTATTGGTTTAATCCTATCTAAATTAATATGAATGCTTTGCAAACCTTAAGAAAACTTTGGTTAATCTTAGTTCTACTCTATCGTACAATAACTCATCTTTGTCATGATTTTGTTAAATATGAATTCTCTATACTATCTTGCATAGTATAATAAAACTTAGCTATCCTCATCTGTAGCATGTTCTATTACATCAAGAACCTCTACTAATAATGGTTTTTTGAACATGGAAACACTCTTTCTAGAGGAAATTATGCTAAGATGGTTATCAAGATAGCAAGACATTAAAACATGGTTAGACCAAAAAGTATGACACTTCACAAAAGAATAATCTACAAAGATTGGTCTTACCATAAGTGAAATTATTCAGGAGCACATCTACAGAGAAATATATGAAATTTTCAATGCAATTTGCCCAAATTGTTAACTAATTAGTTGACAAGATTGAAATACTATTACTTCAATCTCATAATGAAAAAAACTATTACCTAGACTAAAGAGAAGATAGACCAGTTATTGAAATTGGAAACTAAGCAGATGAGAGCAATAGACTATTGGGTCACCACTAACATATATGGATATATCATTGAATTTATGGTGCAAGGGTGTATAGCATTTGAAGATGTGAAGGACCATTTTGTCCAAAGATTCAGAGGAAAAAAATTACAGTGACTACCTCTCTTATTAAAGATGTTGGTTGTGGATAAGCCATGGTGCCTACTCTAGCCATTATAGAGTAGTCACTTTGAGTGTATGGGTATGCATGCACATGATGGTGAATGATGGATAGATGAGTAAGTAGATCTTAAACCTAAAACCAAAATGGAGACACAAGGAAAGAAGAATTAGAAGAAAACTCTAGATTTATAATGGGAATTGCAATAATAAAACAGATGGAATAAACGAAAAATACCCAAGTAGCTACAAATAAAAGTAAGAATAGCAGTAGAGTAGAAGATGAACAAGTGCATAGATGTGATGATCAATGTGATGAGCAAAGGATGAATAAATAAGATGATGAATGTTGGTAGATACAATGATATGATGAAGAACAAGATGACAATGAGATGTACAAAGAGGAAGATGAGATTAGTTTAGGAATAGAACAGATCGAAGATGGAAGTAGCGTGTAGCTAAAAGAAAGGGTATTATTTTAAGAATAATAATTATGCAAATAAATAGATCATATTCATAGGTTAATAGTAGGTTCAAGCACAGTAGAAGAAAAAGTTACTAGGAAGAACTATTCATAGTCTAGTAGAAATTTGTAATCAGGTGAACAAAAGGATAATAGTTGGGAAAGACCATTTTCAAAGCACATGAATTGTTGGGGTAAAAAAAATCATACAAAATCAATTAGGAATGTTTTGAAGACCTTAAATTTAGTTGAAATAGAGCAACAAAATGAAGTGTAGATAAGTAAAGTATGGATGATAATTGCTCTAGTTTCTAGAGTAGTACACAGGCAAGATTACTCAAAACACAGACACCTCCGATAATAGTTGTGCAGAAGACTTCATTCATATTGGTCAACATGATGGCCCACCTAGGAGGATTCCTAAACTTAGCCATTTATGATGGGTCTATAGACCCTGAATAGAACCTACTCACTTACAAAATGAAATGGCAAGCAAAGGGAGTAACTAATGAAAATTTTCAAAAGTGTGAATTAGTAAGGGCCCTAGCTAAGAGAGCACTATATTTCATATATAAAATATACCTTAATAAATTAAGTTTAAAATACGTATAGGATTGACTCATCATAGAATTTAAAATTCAGAAATGCACTAGTCAAACTATACATGACCTGAAGTAAATAAGGCAAAAGTATGGAGAGCCAGTTTGTGACTATGATTATAGATTCTCTAATGTGATGAATAAGGTAGAATATGCCTTAACAAATAAAGACAAAGCATCATGGTTTTTAAAGGATTACAAAATAGGATTCAGTTTGCCACTACACAAATGTAATATGATACAAAAGTAGATACTAGAGCTACTGCAGTGCACATAGAACAGATTGAGGATTATGAAGAAGTTCTTGTTGTTAATTCTAAAATTGAAAACACACTCTATACTTTCATGAAAAAAATGTAGCAATACCATAAGATGGATAAGCCTAAATTGAATCGATGGTGTAAAGTGCAAAAAATAAAGATAGCACTAAAATGATTATCTAAATTTGAGATAAAATTTTGTGAACTCTAATGGGTTACAGGGCATGACATGACACAAGGCCATCTTCTACAGCAATATATCAAAAATCCATAGAATTTGTATTTTAATTTATGCAAGTTAACTAACCATGATGAGAAGAACTATAAATCTTTACAAGAGCTTAAAGAAGACATTTCCAAAAATGTATTTGCCATTACAGCACAAAAATTATCATCGACAAAGCTGGTGATCCCAAGCTAAGAGGTAGATAAGGGTTGTGTGACCCAGATGGGTCCATAATGGATTCCAAGTTCACCGCAGTATTAGCCTCAAGGTCTGGCTAGATGGACCCCTTATTTGCTAAGTTGGATGCCTCCATCTCCTCAATAGCATTATGTAGCACCTTGGAGCTCAGCCATAACATAGAAACAATAAACAAATTGGGTCCACATGCTATGCAATAACAATTCACAATGGTAAATAACAATTAGCAAGATCAATAGTGGAATACTGTACAGTAACAAGGAGGATATCAAGGTGGATATCAGTCTAATAGAGGAGGAGGTCATGGTACGAGGATACCAAGGTGGTAGAGGAAACAACTATTAATGGCCTCTCCTACAATGTTACCTATGTGTAAAATACAATCATGTCTAATGAAATTGTTTGATAAATCCATAAAGACAATCATATTATACATACTATAGAATCTCCAATCAACATGATGCAAAAGATTGCCCTATTCTAGAGAAGTAGAGAAAGGACAAAGTCATCTGAAATGTGACTATGGTAAGTGTAGAGCCTAAAGAAAATGCATTTTTGAATACTGTAACATGACAACAGCATGTAGAGAAAGGGTTACCTCCACTTGAGATGCCTCAGGATCAGGACATCAGAAAAGTTAAATAGGATAAATATCTAGACCTAGCTATAGAAAAAAAATACTATGCATGAAGTTGCATAGTTGTTGAAGAGCATTCAACATAAGGATACTATTGATGGTGATGCTGTAGTAATCAATGCACAAATATATGGCCAAATTATACGCATTATATGACAAGATGGAATTGTCATTGTGCTCATGGATCTCCTAAAAATTTTGAGTACTCTACACAATGAAGATATATCACAGAACATCATTAATCTACTGCATAATCTTTTAGAATGTGCACATCATGGCCAACAAAAGATAAAAAAAATTAGTCTAGTATGTTAAGACAAAGAAACCATAGGATGTTGACACGTGTATTAATATTGAGGTTGATATTTATGAGATCCTGAATGTCATCTTTAAGTTTGATAGCATAGTTAATATGATTCCTAGACCCACATGGGAAGCTATTGGATGACCAACTCTCAGCTACAGCTCATTAATTTTGAGCCTAACTAATTATAGAAAAGTTGAGCCTATTGGCAGATTAGAGGACATCAAGATTAAATTCATAGACTTGTCTCTACGAGGTGACTTTGAGTTCATCGATATGAATACTACAGCAATGTACTACCCTGCACTAATAGGAAAAAATGGGTGTATGATGGTAAAATGACTATCAATATAGTGTAAAATTAACATGAGGCACATCAAGGTGATAAATTTATTATCATTCCTCTCAACAGAGTGCACAAGCTTTACATAATTTCAATTGAACCAGACTCCCCTTATGTTCCACAAGAAATTAGTTAGATGAAGGTCAATACTGAGGAGAATCTAAAAGCTCTACACTCAACTAAAATTAGATTCTTGTACCAACATGCCAAACCATAGGTACAATCATTGCTCACTCAGCAACTTAAGACATCAGAATAGTGGAGGCCCAAACCAGTAGCTATGCAGTTGATGGTAGATCAATCTGTCATTGAAGAATGTGCTTTAATGTCTACAAAATCTCTTACTCAGTCAAAAGTTTACTTCTTGTATCAAGTTTATGATCACATACAAGACTACATAGAGCCAACAAAGGAAGGTACTTAATCATGGGAAGTAGCTTCATCTATCAACGGTGACTCAAATACCCACCTCCTCTACTAGGCTCAACGAGATCATGAACTTTAGCCGATGTGAATGGTCCTTGCGCACAAGCAATAGCTACATGTATGCTATACAACTAAGGACCTCAATGAATTCACTCTGCACTTGTAAGTCCATGTTCTAACCATCAATCAATGGGGTAGCACTTTAAATTATGGCTTGAAGGGAGTTGTTATGACATGGTGGGCAACTCATCGAGATGATCAACTTGAGTTAGATGATGTTTATGAGCTTATGATCAGTAGATTCTAACTGTCGTAGTTCATCCACATCAATTAACCATTATTTCAAGAAGGTGAGTACCCAAAAATACATATACATAAATGTTTTGAAGTTTGGAATGAAGAACATATTGTATCAAAATATTGGGTTCACATATTCCACTATACACTGGCTACACTACCAATAGCCTAGTACATGCACCAAGAATGTAGAAGAGAGACTAAGAATTAGGCATAAGTGTAGAGTGATTTTATACAGACCTTTGTATTCAAAGATAAATATCCACTGGTCTACAATGTACTGCACAAACTCAAGTGTTTTTTGTGCCATGGGTGCACAGAAGACTTGAGAACCATAATAGAATCTATTGCATAGAAGAATGCAGCCTTTAATTTAAATCAATTATGCAAAGGTACAAGGTTGCTAAGAACAAAGAACAATCTCTGATGTAGCCATGTCACCACATCCAAGATGAAATAGAAGACATTAAGGATTCAGATTTAGATGGTGATTTAGATTTGAATGATTTATTTGAATTAGAAAAACATGTAAAACCACTCAAGGACATCAACGTAGCACTGATTGAAGAAGATAAGTTACATAGCATCTAAATTCTTGAATAATAAGGGCAAAGGAGGATACAATAATCTATGGATGAAGCAAAACACAATATTTATCATCACCTAATCAAGAAGCACGTCGCTAACATTGGAACTGAGGAGGTTCCAAAACTATCAAGCATAGGTAACTATTGGGTGGAAATTGAAATTTTGTAAGCTCTACAACTTTTGAGGGATTACCAAGATGTCTTCCCTACCAAATTCTCAAAAGTTTAAGTAGTTGACCCATCTCTAGGTGAAATGTGCATTAAACTAAAGGAGTGCACACGACCAATCAAAAAGCAACCATACAATCTCAATCTGATTATGAAGCTAAAAGTAAAGGCAAGATTGGATAGAATGCAAGACACAGGGATAAGCTATCCAATAGAAAAAGATGATTGGGTAAGCCCAATGGTAGTTCAGCCCAAGAAAATAGGAAAAATCCAAGTATGTGGGGAGTACTACATCTGAATGATGCTTGTATAAATGATTCAATTCTAATACCATTCACAGATGAAGTTTTAGAGCTTATCGTAGGACATGAAGTATATTCTTTCATGGATGGTTTTAACGGATATCATCAAATCTTGATCATAGAATAAGATCAAGCAAAAACAACTTTTGTAATAGAGTGGGGTTCTTTTGTGTACAATGTCATGGCTTTTGGCCATAAAAATGTACCTATGATATTCTCTCACATAGTGGTTACAAAATTCAAGGATTTTATTCATGACTTTTTAGAAGTTTATCTAGATGATTGGGAAGTTTTTTCCTTGTTCAAAGAACATTTGTCTAAGTTACGTCTAATGTTGGAATGATGCCAAGCTTTGTGCATCATTTTAAATCAAAATAAATGTCTATTTTTGACACCATTCAATGTTTTGCTTGGATATGTTGTATGCAGCAAAGGTATTCTGGTAGATCAAGCTAAAATCATAGTAATACTGAGTATGATTCCACTTGTTAGCACCACCAAAGTATGCTCTTTTTTGGGGCATACAGACTACTATCATAAGTTCATAAAATGGTACACATCTATTTCATCTCTGCTAGAATCCTTACTATGTAAGAATGTAAAGTTTATATGGACTTAAAAATGCCAAATAGATTTTATTGAACTAAAAAAACACCTAGTTATTGTGGCCATACTTGTGTTTCTAGATTGAATCAAGCATTTTCATGTACATGTGGATGCTTCAAGTATCACAGTTGGAGTTTAGCCGATACACCCTGGAGATGGTGTGATAGCCCATCTTATTCATTTTGCTAGCCAAAAATTGTTAGATGCAGAGAAAAATTATACAAATACAGAATGGGAAGCATTGACCATTGTGTTCTCACTTCAAAAAATTTGGCACTATTTGCTTGTAACACCATGTGAAGTCTTCACTAACCATCAAGCCCTGTGATATCTAGTCAATAACCCAATGCTAGGTGGATGTATCCCTCAATGGTTGATGTTGTTCCAAGAGTTTCAATTATGAATAAATGTCAAGCTAGGAAAAGAGAATGTAGGACCAAACCACCTCAACTGCATCCTAAATGGGGAAGAGCCGAAAGAATTACAAGAAGACTCTCCTGACACCCATCTCTTTCGTGTCTCTATAATTCCTAAAAAATTTGAAGCCATTGCCAAATTCCTTGAACAAGGAATCTTCTTTGTGCACTTTCAAGAGCAGGTTACAAAGCAGTTTATGACTAGAACAGTATCATATACCATTATTAATGGACTTTTATATCACTTAGGTTAGGATGAAGTTCTGCACAGGGTTGTCCTCAAACATGAATGAACTCAACTATTGGAAGAAGCTCATCAAGGAGCTATAGGAAGACATTTCATAGGAGAGGCTACAACTAGAAAGATTTTATAGAGTGGACTATGGTGGCCAAATTTATTTCAAGATGCACATAGAATTGTGAAGCATGGTGATGTCTGAAAATGCATGGGTAAACTGCTCCAAAAGGATGCAATGTCTTTACATCCCCTATTAGCAGAGCATCCTTTTGAATAATGGGGTATTGATTTTGTTAGGCCAATCAACCCACCAAGTAAGCATAGAAAATCAAAGTACATCATTACTATGATATATTATTTCACTAAGTGGGTTGAAGTTGCTACCACATGTAGCTGCGGTGTGAAGGATGCAATGAGTTCCTACATGAAAATATCATTATTAGGTTTAAATGCCCTATAAAGTTAATCAGTGCTATAAGAATGCACTTTCTAAATAACACCATCAACACTTTGACTAAAGATTTTTTGATCTCTCATTATGAAATAATTGCCTATCATCCACAGACTAATGGCCAAGCTAAAGCATCTAATAAAGTACTTGGTAAAACGCTGACCAAAATATGTGATATCAAGCAGGATGACTAGGAAGATCACATTATTGTGATCTTGTGGGCATATTGTACACATCACAAAAGGGATATAGGATTTATACCATTTTATTTGGTTTATGGTCTGGAAGCAGTCATGTTGATGGAATATCTAGTACCCAGTCTGTGCATAGACATGGTCATCTAACTCAAAGATTGGGAGTCTCTTACTAAATGGCTCCTTGAACTAAATTGGATGGATGAGTGTAGATGTATAGCAACCTAGACACAGGAAGTGCCCAAGTAGAGCTAGAAAACTTGGCACAATAGGAACTTACACCATAAATAATTTCATAAAGATCAGCCAATTTTGCTGTATGATAGTTGATTTAGAGCATTCCTAGAAAAGATACAAATAAGATGGAAAGGGCCCTACATTATACATGACCTAACACAGCAAAGAACCATGGTTTTTAAGAGATCTTTAGGGAATCATGTTACCAGGGCAGGTAAATGGTTGTAGGCTTAAGCCCTACCACCAATAGTCTATGGATCTCATTTTGCAAGTTGAGTGGGTGTTGAGTAGCCCCATGTAGATTAGGATTTCTCTATTTTGAAAATTTTTATGTGTGCATTTGTTTTCTATTTTGTTTATTTGTAGATGATCTTAGCAACAACATTTGTAAATTAAAAAGACCAAGCATCATGTGCACTAGACGTGTGCATAAGTATCCACATGTACTACTATAAAAATCAAAGAGAAGCATCTAAAAAGTATTAAGTTTGAGAAAGATGTTGAAACATCCCATTAGCAATCTATCCATCAGATAATGATCATCCATCAAAATTAAATGCAAGATCCAAGGGTCAATTGACATGATCTTCAACAAAATGGCAACTCATTAACATCAACTGCTCGTATAAACATCAAAGAGCATAATGGTGTAACAACACACATGCACCAATGACTAACTACTTTAATGGTCAAATCAAATACAAAATTTCCACATCTATCATTGCATTCAAAATGATTAGATAGCTAAGCATATCTTGGATGCATAAGCTAAGAGGTGCCAAATCTATAAAAGTTAAGTTTAAGCACCAAGTCGGCATTTCATCTTGTTAGGTTGTGGAACTAAAAGCTTCACTGTAAGCAGACATGGAGGAGTTGCTGAGTGTCACAGTCACCGGCGTCGGTCAGGCCAATCGACATCATTCAGGGGTGAACAGAAGGCAATTGACATCGGTCAGGAGTCGGCTGATGTCGGTCACCTCCAGGCAGACAGGGACTTACGTCGGTCACCTGTGCGGTTTCAGAACTGCTCGTTGCACAAACAGTTAGTTTGTTGAACTGATTGTTTGCATGTAAAGACTATTTTGAGTCTTGAGTTGCCTGTCTAATTATTGTAAATTAGAATTCTAAGTTATTGTTAAGTATGGGATCTATTTATAGACCCATTGGCATGTATTGTAAAAAAGAGCAATAGAGGAAGGTAAGGTAGATCCTTCCAATTGTAAGATCATTTGAATTGTAGGTTGTTGCAAGTTCATGGTAGATCTACATGTGTAAGTAAGATCATTTGAGTTGTAGGTTGTTTTAGGTTCATGGGAGATCTACTTGAAGTACTTTGAGTCCTTGTGTACTGGTAGTGTTATTACTGACTGGTTGGAGGTGAACACCAATTCTGTGTTTGCGTTGTGTGTTGGGACCATTTTTGGTAGGAGAGTGAACTCTTGATTGAAAATTATTGGGAGCCCTTGAGGTGTGGGAAGCCTTATAGAGGTGGAAGAAGAGTGTGGCATCTTCTTTATTGTATTTTCTTTCTGGTTGAGTATTAATACAAGATTGTGTATTGTCTCTCATATTCTGTGTTATTTGTGAATTCTAGTTACTTGTTCATTTTGGTATAATTTCGTGTTTAGTTGCCTATACAAGGTAATCATATTGTGCTCTTATTAAGGAGCAAGATCCTGACAAGGTGGAATCAGAGTTGTTTGTTTTAGATTCCATCCCTCACAATTGGTATCAGAGCTTTTGGTTGGGTTACTAACAGGTTGTATCAGATCTGGTTAGTGTTTGTTGATTACAGGTCACTCACAGGGGTTTCTGTTTGAGTGGGAGTATAGCAATAGCAGAAAAAAGTAAGCTATGAATGGAGAAGTTTAATGGCAAGAACTATCAATTATGGAGGATGCAGATAGAAGATTATTTGTATCAGAAAGATTTGTACTTATCGTTGGGTGGGGTTGCATGCAAGCCCATGGATATGAAGGATGAAGAATGGGATGTTCTTGATCAGAAGGCTCTGGGATATATAAGGTTGAGTCTTGCATCATCTGTGATTTCCAACTTATCATAGGCTAAGACAATGGTAGAGTTGATGGAATCTTTGGCAAATTTATATGAAAAAACCTCAACTTCGAATAAGGTATTTTTTATGAAGCAATTATTTAATTTGCAAATGTTGGAAGGTGGATCTATACATAGTCATCTTAATGATTTCCATGGTTTGGTAAACCAGTTAAATTTAGTTAATATTATTTTTTAATGATGAAATTAAGGCTCTCTTAATCTTATGCTCATTACCTGAAAGTTGGGAGAGTTTGGTAATGGCAGTTAGTAATATTGCGTCTGCTTCAAAAATCTTAAAAGTGGATGATGTTGTGAGTGTAATATTGAATGAAGAAATTTGCAAGAAAAGCACAGGTGAATCATCAGGGAATGATTTAAGTGTTGAAAGTAGGGGAAGGCAAAGAGAGAAGATCAAGCATGGAAGATCAAGGTCAAAGATAGGCAGGAGATCCAAGTCCAGGTATGGCAGAATAACCTGCTGGAAATGTGGAAAGCAAGGGCATGTAAAGAGAGATTGCTAGGTGAATGAAGATCAGCATGAAGGACATGAAGAAGCAGATGTTGTAGAGTTTCTTGCACAGTATGCTCTGGTATGTTCCTTGGATAAAGTAGAATCTTGCATTTTAGATTCTGGTGCCTCTTTCCATGCATCCCCAAATAGGGAATTTTTTCATGAATATGTCCAGCGAGACTTTGGAGAAATTTATTTAGGAGATGGTAAGCCTTGTCAAATGGTTGGCAAAGGGAAAGTGAAGCTGAAATAGCAGATGGGCAACACATGGGTGTTGAAGGAGGTCATGCATGTCCCAGTCTTGAAGCACAATTTGATTTTTGTTAGAAAGTTGGGTGATGAGGGTTGCACAGTAACTCTCATAGCAGACTCTTGGAAAGTTTCCAAGGGTGCACTTGTTGTAGCAAGAGGTAAGCAAGTAGGTATGCTTTATCTATCTACTTGTATTACTGATTCTCCTTCTGGTTTATCTACTTTAGCTGTAGATTCAAAGATGTGGCTTAATAGGCTTGGTCACATGAATAAGAAGGGGATGCATGTTCTTGAGTCAAAGGGTATGCTTTCAGATTTTAAAAGCATGGATCGAGATTTTTGTAAGCAAAAGAAGAAAGTGACGTTTCTTGAGAAATCTGATGTTCGTGACAAGAACAGGAAAGTTTTGGTTTTCAAGGGGAAGATGATAGACAGAGATCAGTGTAAGGGGCTAAAGAATTCTAAGCAGAGTAAGGTCAATTTAGACAGGGGTTTGATCCAAAAGGAGCTCGTGGGTAGAAGTCATCGCTCACAAGTAAAACATAGAGACCAACGTCGATTAGAAAACTGACATCGGCATCTAGACAGGGACCAACGTTGGCTATGTGCAGCCCGACATCAGTGACTCTGGATAAATAAACACCGGTGTCAGTCAGGGGGAACTGATGTTGGTGATGAGGCAGTCGCATGGAACCGACATCGATCGGGTGTAGACTAAGATGTGACCGACATCGGTCACTGAGATGGATTTTGGGTGGGCAACAAGCTGTCAAGGAGTCTCAAACGCCCATATGGAGGACTGAAAGGGTAAGTAAGCCTCAAATTCATCATTTCCCTTCTTTACACTACTTGTTGCTCACTGATGGTCAAAAACTAGGAAGTTATTAAAAAAGCAGAGCAGGTAGAATCTAGGAAACAGTGGGAGCTTGACATGGATGAGGAATGTGATTTCTTGGAGAAGAACCAAATGGGAGTTTTTGGTGGAGTTGCTAGCTTGAAGAAAGCACTGAGAGACGAATGGATTTTTAGGATAAAGAAGAGCAGGAATGGACACGTGAGATGGAAGGCCAGGGTATATGGTCTTGAGTAAGCTGTAGGACAATGGAAGTTTAACCATTGTGTTTTCTTTACCAAGTTGGATAAAATTAGCTACATTATCCTGTTACTATATGTTGTGCTTGTTACAGGGTCACATATGCAGGGAGTTGCTGAACTAAAGGTAAAGTTAGTTCAGAGGTGTGTCATGAGGAATTTGGGAGCAGTAAGATTCTTTGGCATGAGTGTGTGTTATAGAGACATGGAAGGTCACAGGTTGATTTTGTCTCTGAATGATTGTGAGAAACCAGTTAGCACACCGATGGTTGGATAGTTCTATGAGCAGTGTCTTGATTCACATGATGAGGTTGAGTACATGTGTACTAAACCTGAGATTTCCCAAGTAGTGGGAGTTGTTAGCAAGTTTGGAGCCAATCCGGGAAAGAAGCATTGGAGGGCAGTTAAGTGGATTCTCAGGTGTCTGAGAGGGACCAGTAGTAGGTATACATGCTATGCAGGGTCAAGCACTTCTCTACATGGGTTTGTAAATGCAGATGTGGTAGGTGATTTGGATGACAGGAGGTGCACGATAGGATTTGTGGTGGTTGGTCTTCAAGAGTGATCTTGAAGAGGGATACAAAGCCAGGGAACAAACTAGATGATGTACAAGTATAGGTACAGGTGCAACTGTTTATCTCCAAGTGGGAGATTGTTAGGTTGTGGAGCTAAAAGCTTCACTGTAAGTAGACATGGAGGAGTTACTAAGTGTCACAGTCACTAGTGTCAGTCAGGCCAATCGACGTCAGTCAGGGGTGAACAGAAGGCAACCAACATCGGTCAAGAGTTAGCTGACGTCGATCACCTCCAGGCAGACAGGGATCAATGTCAATCACCTATGCGGTTCCAAAACTGCTCATTGCATGAACAGTTAGTTTGTTGAACCGATTGTTTACATGTAAAGACTATTTCGAGTCTTGAGCTGCATGTCTAATTATTGTAAATTAGAAGTCTAAGTTATTGTTTAGTATGGGATATATTTATAGACCCATTGGCATGTATTGTAAAAAAGAGCAATAGAGGAAGGTAAGGTAGATCCTTCCAATTGTAAGATCATTTAAATTGTAGGTTGTTGCAAGTTCATGGTAGAGCTACATGTGTAAGTAAGATCATTTGAGTTGCAGGTTGTTGCAGGTTCATGGGAGATCTACTTGAAGTTAGAAGTCTAAGTTATTGTTTAGTATGGGATCTATTTATAGACCCATTGGCATGTATTGTAAAAAAGAGCAATAGAGGAAGGTAAGGTAGATCCTTCCAATTGTAAGATCATTTGAATTGTAGGTTGTTGCAAGTTCATGGTAGATCTACATGTGTAAGTAAGATCATTTGAGTTGCAGGTTGTTGCAGGTTCATGGGAGATATACTTGAAGTACTTTGAGTGCTTGTGTACTGGTAGTATTATTACTGACTAGTTGGAGGTGAACACCAACTCTGTGTTTGAGTTGTGTGTTGGGACCATTTTTGGTAGGAGAGTGAACTCTTGATTGAGAATTACTGGGAGCCCTTGAGGTGTGGGAAGCCTTATAGAGGTGGAAGAAGAGTGTGGCATCTTCTTTATTGTATTGTCTTTCTGGATGAGTATTAATACAAGATTGTGTATTGTCTCTCATATTCTGTGATATTTGTGAATTATAGTTACTTGCTCATTCTGGTATAATTCCGTGTTTAGTTGCTTATACAAGGTAATCATATTGTGCTCTTATTGAGGAGAAAGATCCTGACAAGTTGGAATCAGAGCTATTTGTTCTAGATTCCATCCCTCACACATCTTTGAGCACATCCTTCATGAGCTAAAAATATCAAGAGCTAAACTATTATTTTGCATAGGATATAAATCAAATTTTAACTTCATTCACTTATATAGACATGGATACCATACAACTAATCTAACCCCTCTCTGATGCACAAAAAGAAGCCATGGGTGTCAACATGGTGCTTTGACAAACCAAGTACATTGATCAAGAGCTATTTCAGTACCTATGTGAATATGAGTAGAAGCTCTTTCACCTTGATCTTGTTGATGCTATGTAACCACTCACCCTCATAACTCCTCAAAAATTATAGAACATAGACATTGAGCACCTATTATGTATGTTGATATTTGGTGACCTAAGAGAGATAGTTCAAGTATTGCTTGGGTGATATAATGAGGGCATAATCTATTTAGGCCTAGATGAGACTATGGTAATTAATACACAATCCATGGCCTAAGCTTTGGGCATGCTTGTACATGGAAATTCCCTATTGCCCTATAAGACCAAAACACCACCCATCTTGCCAAAAGTCTATGACATGTATGTGCAGGGTGATTAAGGGGTCCCCATCAATGAAATTCTAGATAAACCCATGCATATTCTCATCCAATGAATCACTAGAAGATTTTGGTAGACAACCAAGTCTACCAAGTAAATACCCAATGGCAATGTGGACATTGCTCATAGAAAATGAAGCATTCAACTAGCCTAAGTACTTCATCTAAGAGTTACTCACAAATATTGAAAAGTGTTACACCACTCCTAGGTAGATGTTTTAATATCAGTTTTTGATCTTCCTACTTTGCTTCATGCAATGGAAATCACCAGAGGAAGAAGTGTACCTAGATATAGATTACTGGCCAATGCAATAATTTTGTAACATAATCTGGATGCATGATCATAGAGCTCTCATGTATGAGGGCAAGTTTAAAGTTTGGTGGAAGGAGTGTCTGGACCTCATAGCCATACATCCCCGAGTGCCACATGATGTCTTGTAGTACTTGAGTCAGCACGCCACAGTCACTCTTCAACCCAAAGGAGTCTTTATCATAATCCATGAGCTACCATGCTCACCATTCAAGGCACTCCCATTTTTCATCACCATGGATATAATGCAGGCTAAAGTGGCCAAAAACAAAAGTGAATGCATCTAAGTGTGTAACCCCCTTATAACCTATTCCACCTAGCATAGATATTCATGTTGTGTAACAACTAGAGTCAGCATCCAGCTCATAATAATGGAAGGGGAAGTGCAAAGCAAATCTACATTTGGTGTCTCCTCCCCCAAAGTGAATAGCACACAACACTATGATTTGGAAAAATGACTTGAAGGTGCCACAGATAGTCATCTCTTGTGACCTCTAAGAAATGGAAATAGATGAATAAAAAGTCTACCAGGTCATGTTAGTGGACATGGATGGAGACTATTATGAGAAGGAAGAGGAAAAATAATTCTTCTTTTGGAATGTGGTGCATACAGTGCAAGTGTGAAAGCAAGTTCCTCTAGAGTTGTGCATGGAACTTGCAATTTGCCCACCATCTATCATTGTTGACATAGTTTGAGAAGAAGTAGAGTAGCTCCAAAAAAGAATGGACTTCTTCTAGCCTTCAACTACTCCAACATTCGCATCTAATGTCATCTTTGCACCCCTACTAGAGAGCCCATCAGAACAACTTGTGCATAGGCCCAAAACATGGTAGGATACAAGTGTCTCCCGTACCTTGGAAGAGTGCACATTTGGTCAACCAACAGCTACATAAGAAGCACAACTTGCTCCTGAATCTTTTGCACCACTATGACATAGACTGCTCACAATCGATAGAAGGGAGCAAAGGTTCCAAGTTTGGAGGTGCAACCAGATGATTCCCTACTATCACTGTAGGAATAGGAGGTTGAGGAACTTGCACCAAAGAATTCAATCATAGAGGAGCAATAGGCCACCAAGGAAGAAGCCACTCATGTAGTCAAACATCAACTTAAGAAGGAGGAAAAGAAAAGAAAGAAAGAAAGAAGAAGTGCAGCAACAACATGCAATGTAGCAAGCTAAAGAAGCTAAGGCTGCATAAAAATCTAAGGATATAGACGTAAACATAAAAGGCTAAGGAAATGGCTAGATAGGCATAAGAAGTAGCTGATGTAGCAAAGCACATGTAGGAAAAAAGAGAAAAGAAAGAAAAATAAGAAGAAAATAAAAACAAGACGTAACACTCTAGGCACAACAGTAGGGAGATGAAGTTACCAGGAAAAAGGAGGAAGACAATGAAGTCCTATGGTAATAGCAAGTGCAGGCACAAGCACAAGCCTAAACATAATGTAATACCCCTTGTGTCAGACCTATGTATCGAGTCATCTTGATCTGTTTATCATATGTGGTGACCCTATAAATGTGTATAAAATTTGACGTGTGATATTTGATATTATCCTAATTATATTATTATTTCATATTATATGTTTTGGTATATTTTATGATCTCAATGGATATGTAAGGGACTATATAGGAGTATCACTATGTACCTTAGTAGCTAATTTAGTAAACTTTGATTGGATGAATGATTACTTAGTGTAATTTCCTTGAGTGGATATATGTTTTATTTGGATTTTGATGTTGAATAACATGATGATTCATTTTGAATTATTATTTATTATATTTGACTAACCAAAAAATATGATTTGGTGTTGTGACATTCTTATATTAACAGTTATATTATATATATGTGCATATTGTTTAGATATCGATTATTTTATTACATGTGTTTGATGTTGTATTGAGTGTGCAGATTATAAGGGACCAAAGGTGGGATTATGAGGGACTCATGCATGCCTTGACGGACCAGATGCACCACTGAAATCACCCCAACTTTTAACCTTATTCCAATCTTTTTGTTTTAAATTATTAATCAAATTATTTTTATGTCTTTTATTCCTACTTTTATTATCTTTCATTCCTAACTAAATTACTCTAAACTTCCTCTATGAGGTTAATTAACCTTGACCAGGAGTAGGGTTGACCCAAAAACTCAACCCATGTGTCTAATCCCAAAATTTGCCGTACACCCACTCTTTACAAAGAGTTTTGGACAAGTAAAGTTTGTCTCACAAGTCTCTTTTAGGCCCATACCCATACCCATTGGGTAGGAGGGATTTCCAAGCCCTTTAGACCACTTTTGGTCATGAAAAAGACTTTATTTACGACTCATATTTTCATTCTCATAAGCAAGCTTGTACATAGTACAAGTGAATTGTATTTTATATGTTTTGTGAAAGGAACACCTATGTAAGTGTGTAAGTGCATTTATGAGATTGTAAGAGTTTTTCTTGAAATTTGGTCACATCTTTGAGATGAGGATGGACAAGTTGTCTTTTCCCTATTGGCTCTTGATTTTATGGCCTTATCTATTTTAAGAGCTTTGTTTTGGTCTTTCAAGGGGATTTTTTGGAGGAGAGCTTGTAGCTTAGCGAAAGAAAAAAACTTGGAGAAGATTGTCAAGTAGAGCTTGGGTTGTAGTAGGTATTTTACTTGTGTTTTTCATATGTTTTGCTCTCTCTCACTTCTATTGTTTTCTTGAATAATTATTCCTTATGAAAAATGTGTTAGAGTTTTGGATGAATTTGATAACCTTGATTTAAGATTTTGTTCTTGAGTTTTTCTTCTTGTATTGTTACCATCTTTCTTTCTTTTTATTATACAAATCTTGGTAATGAGCTTGGGAGCACCCTTACACTAGGAGGTCTAGGGAAGAAGATTGATGCTTGACAAAAACTTTTGCATTTGGCTTGGAAGCCCTTGTGCACATTGATGATCTTATGTGATAAAGAAAGTAAAAGTTTATTCTCTTTCCCTAATGAAATCTTGGTGTCTTCTATATGACTTATGTTCTCTTACTTTGTTTCCCTTGATTTGTTATTGTGGATTTTAGTACTCTTTTTGTGATCTTGAAATCCCTTATACCTATGCATATGGATTTGATGGCATGCCTCTTTTCCTTGGGCTTAAGGGAGGCTATGTATGGACCTCAATAGTTCAGAATCCCATGCGATGATGCCTATTGGATGGGTGGTCAAGCACCTTCTTTTGGCCTATTTTAGTGTCCTTGAGATATCTTTGGAAGTTGACTACTTGAGTGTAGGTGTTTACTTCTTGGAGCTTGGAGCTTGAGGTTGAAGAATGATGGTTACCCTTTTATGTATTTTGTTATCTCAAACCTTTTATATTGTTGATGAGATGTTTTCCCTAGTGAACCATTGTGAAAAATAAGATTTTATTGAAGACATATTAAAGCTTGTAATCTTGGATATTTGTTTATGGATTCTTAAAAAGATTGTAATAGACTATATTCTTAGCTTCATAAAATTATGATTATACACCTATTTATATTGTTAGAAGTACTTGAATCTATTGAAATAAGGTGTTGAATCTATCCTTGTAGAATTTGAATGTAATACATACTCTTGATAAAAAAATAATATAGTGGAATAGTTTTAAAATGAAAATATATTACTTATTTTTCCTTCTCTTGAATCTCAAAGAAGATTATGACTATAAATGAAAAGTTGGCGTTTTGATGTTGTAAGTTATTTGCTTATGGAAGTGTACTCCCTTCTATCTCTCGTAAGTGTTGAAAGAGGTTATTGTTTGCAATGATTATGATAAAATAATCTTCTCCCTATTACTATCTCTTTCTTCCTCTCTTTTGATTTATGAAAGTTAAAAATGTTTTGGAAAGTAAAGGTTACTATCTTAGGATCATTCATATGATAAATATTTTGTTTTAAGTTGCCGAAAATTACTCTAGTCAACTTCATATTAGTTTACAAGAGTGTTAAACAAACAAGTTTAAGATTAGTTAGCTTTGGTACATGATTGGATTATCTTTTTGTGATTTAATGAGTTAAATAATACTTATTATGTGCATGATAAGATTGTCTTTATGAGAAAACAATTCTTTCATTTCATTTATATGATGAAACAAGTTGTAAATTAGATTATGACAAGAATGAATAAGGTGGAAGTTGATTAGCTTATATTTGTATGTAACTAATAAAAATAAAAAGAACTTGCCCATTTTTTCTATTAAGATTTCAAATAGAGATTTATTTGTAAAAAGAAAAGAAAAATATATGTATATGTGTTTTGGCCATATATATATATATATATATATATATATATATATATATATATATATATATATATATATATATATATAACTCAATATTTGATTATAATATCATATATATAATCATTTGAAATCATAAAATTTTATTCTAAAATAAATATATATATAATTTTTATATTTTCAATAATATATTAATTATTAATATATTAAGAGTATTATAAAATTAAATTAATTAAAAATATATAAAAGAAAGATATAATTTTAAATATATATATAAAGAAGAAATAAATATAATTTGGATTTGGGAGGGGGGAGAGTTTGCCAGCTGGCCGAAACCCCCAACCCTCCCATCCAATAAAGGATGGGGGAGGTGGGCTCGGCCAATCAGCGGCCCCACCCCCAGTAGTCATAAGTCAAGTGCCGTCGGCCCTGGCTGACGCCAAGGGGCACAGACCTAGATCGGCTCAAGGTCGATCAGCCTTGTAAATACTCCTCTTTTTTATTTAAAAAACTTTAATATATATATATATATATATATATATATATATAAAATTAAAAAAACATATTGTATATATAATTTATTATCATGAATTTGGTTATTCTATTTCAGATAATATAAAATGAAAACAATATATAGGGTTTTATATATGTAAAAGCAATCCGAATTTAAAATAATAAAAAGAAAATTTAAAGAAAGTAAAAAAAATGTATTTACATACAAATCATGTGATCTTCATATTGGAGTGGATTATTTTGAGCTTCCTCTTCCTCTAAACCTCTAAGAGAAAATAAAGCAAAATATAAAAAATGACTTTCAAAAATAACTTTTATTTGGACCATAAAAAAATTTATTCCTCCATTTTCAAGTGGGACCACTTGCAAGTGGGAAAAAGACTTTTGACTTTGAAATTCAAATTTAAAATTAATTAAATTTATTCATGGTAGCTTACATTAACTAATTTTAATTTATCTTTATAAATTAATTATTTTTCATAAATTTGTAAAAGATAATGATTAAATACTCAAAGAAAGGTTGAAGTATATTTTATTTAATTGTTGGTCCTACACTAATAATTAAATAAAATTGTTTTATTTAATTATTAGTGGTAAATAATATTTAATTATTAACAATAAATAATAATCCATAAGTGAGGTTTGGTAATTTTATTATTCATGGATAATTTAAGTGGAGTAAATATGTTTTAGTTTTTATGTTAAATTTTGAATTAATTATTAACGGATTAGTTTATTAAAATTATTTTTGGATTTATTTTGGATGGATAAATCCTTATAGCATGAAATAATTATATGTTACTTGATTTTTATAAGGTGCATTTTAATTATTTCATTAGAAATGATAATTATTAAAAATTATTTAAATATTTTTTAAAAACACACTTAACGACACCTTAATAATTATTATTAATATTTTTAAAGTATTCTAAATAATATTAAAGTATTTAAAAATAGCAATTATTAATTATTTAGTGTATCATTTATGAAACCGTTTGATTAAAGAAACCTTAATAGTAAATCGAAACTAGTAGTGACACATGGACTTAGTCTAGTTGTGCAAATAATATAGTCTTAATAATTTTAATTACAAATGTTAATATTTTTATGGGTTTTATTTACGTAAAATTTTGGATGTTACATTTTGGTATTAGATCCTGGATTCAACATCGAAAGCTTTGAGGATTATAATTGATAATTGCTAACAAAATTGTGGAACTTATCATCACTTTGCTTAGACTTATTCTATGCAAGAACTTGAATGATTTTTACTCTCACTTTATTTATTACATGTTTACACTCAAATATAACTGAGATATTAATTTGAGATATGTGACCATATTATTGGTGTTTGGGTGAAGTTTATTTTAATTTTAAATTAAGAACTTCGTAAGCATGTCTATAAATTTAAATTAAATTTTATATTATATCTAGTGTGTAATATATTTCATTATATAGGATTGTATATTAACAATGATATGACTATGAATTTATTATATATTTCTTTTTGAGATATCTCTATCATAAAATACTTTCATAATACCTTAGTATATATAACCCTGCTCTAGAGGTGGAGTAGAAGTTTTATTTTCAATAAACCTTAGCTACATGGTCTGAATACTTTCCATAGAAATATTTTACTAATATTTACTATGATATGAATATATAAAATATTGTAAGTTTTTTTTTTTAATGTTAACCTTGATTAGGTTGACAACATTCAAACTAATTGTTTACCTTGATTAAGAATTCAAAAAACACATGTTTAGATTAGACTTATTATCTCTATCATGAATGTTGAGGTTAGAGTGGAAAAATTACATTTCATTGACATGATTTTATGAATATTTAATTGTAACATTTTATAGATATGGATACTTGTAATAAAAACGTATTCTCTATTAATATTTTGACATTGATAGCATGTTATAAAGACTAATTTCATTTTAATATGAGGAAGTAATAAATAACTTTAATGAGTATAATGGTTATTTGTATAAGTAATCTTGTGAGATTTATAATATTATTATTACATGTTCACAACTTATATGAGTCATGAGGTGTTGGTTTATTTATTGAAATGATTCATTATCATTTTTATCTAAGCTTTGTTCTACATACAACTTAGTCAATCATGGTCTCTTAGATAACTTTGCTCTATTAAGATAAAGGTAGTAACAATAATTCCATTTTTTTTTTAAATAAAATTGATGGAATTTTACTAAATGGATAGATTAATTTTACCTCTTAGAAGTATAAGGAAATCAATGTTTTAATAAGATATTGTGTACCTATTATTATTGCATAATTGGTAACCTTTCATTTTTATTTTGTTTTTTATGAAACTATGTTTTGAACCAATCGAAAATAGTAATGATATGTATGAATGTTATTCCAAGTGGAGCTTATGATTTGTAGAGCCATCTTAGTCTTTAAAAATGGATTGAGTAATCTATGTTAACTTATGTTGACAAGTTTTATAGTACTCAATAATGGATCCTAAATTTATTAATCTTATATAAGACTGAGGATGGTTCCTTTCCTAGTGGAAATCTTACGACTGGGCTTAGTGCACATATTAACCTTAGAACAAAATTATTTATCTTAATTTACATATTTATTCATTAATAATCACTCACCATGGCAGTTTGACATAAATCTTCCCTTTTGAAAACATTTAAAATTGTGATAAATAGAACTTAAACTTTGAAGCTTGTTTAACAAAGAAAACATACACTTGGATTTTTTTTGAAAAAGAAGAGAGATTTTGAACCAAGAACATATTCTAAACTCTCAGTTGGTCAGAATACCTTGATATTCCTTTGTTAGAGACACTTATGTGAGGGATGGGAGGATCGTCATACTTAGTTTCATGCAGTTATGGTTGGTGATGGGTGGTAAATATATTAGACCATGATGGTGTTTCTTTTGACATTGACAACATTGGATTCTATGACAGATAGGATATGGAGGATGTTAATATTATTGATGTGGATATTGAGATACCTTACCCTTTGTGCAATACTAGTAAATTGTAAAACTATGTTGTGATTGTAAATCGATGGAAACAATTATCTCAAAACAAACATGTGTAACCATAACTTTGGTAGTTATGTACACGTGTAATTGTAATATATTGTGTGAACTCCTACGTCATTGTATATATAATAAACCCTACAAATAATGGATTTTCTCTATGTAAACAACCATGTTATGTGATCATATAGTGTGTATGTCATGACCCCAATATGTTATTGTGTTGATTAAGCCCAAATTATTCTCCTATGAATGTGAATATGTTGTGAAGAACCTTACAGGTAACTTTTATTCATGAAATGTGGTGTAAAATAACTTTTTTCATGTAAACATATATTGTGTAAGTAAAAATTGCTGCCTTGTAGTAATGTTTTGTGTTGTGTAGCTCTACTTCATTGCTCTAACATTTGGGTATTGATGCAAGTATGGGGTTCGAGGGTAGAGTAAATCTATCTTTATATTAGTCTAGATCAGATCATGGGATAGGAAGTGGAGCTTCTCATAAGTTAAACACCCACTTTTCCCCTTTGTATGAGGTAGCCACCTAATTATTTCAGGCGTGTTTACTATGAGTGTCTTAGGCACCATCAACTCTTTGTGCATAATGGTCACTATATAAATGATGTGTTCCTTCACCCACCCCTTAGTGGTTGTCAAAAGAAAAACCTTTGTGATTTATCCTTGATGTAGCCTTGTGAACTTTTGGGAGACATATGGAGAGACTGATATTTTACTCTTACCTCTGGGAGGTAATCAGGGCTTATATTATTTCTTCTCCCTTTGGGTGGCTTTCTTAGCCACATAATGCCATAATGTGTACTTTTATGAGATTGTTATGCCCTATTTTATTTTAAGTGGCTTATTATTTTATGTTTTTTTTTTCAAACCAACACTTTTGTTCTCTTGAATCTAAATTTTCTTTTACATAGATATTTGGATGGTTTTAAATTACTTTGATTGAAATTTTATTTTTTTAATGAACATTTGAATCTCATCTTATTACATAATTCTGATGATTATGGATATTTGGTTTTCTTGAGATATCTATTTTTTTAAGGGGGTCGTTTGGCATTTGATTTGTTTTTAGATTAAGCTGGTGAGGTTTTATTTCTATGTTTGAATGTTGGTTTCATGAGTGTCATACTGTGAACTTTGTATGACTATTGCGTGTATGGGGGAGAAGTAGCCTGGAATATAGATAGAGGGTGTGATGAGCTAGATTGCGAGGTCAAGTCTTGAGCCATCCTCCCACCCACCAAACGTGGTGGTTTTATATAGGATTTAGCTAAAGCACTTGTTATCCTACTTTTGAGAGGCCTAAGGAGGTTTTATGATCTTATACATGATTTATCCATAGCTTATGCTTGATTATTTATTGGAAGGCCTAAGGAGGTCGTATGATCTTATACATGATTTGGCCATAGCTTATGCTTCATTATTTATTGGAAGGCCTATGGAGGTTTTGTGATATTATACATGATTTGACCATAGAATATGCTTCATTATTTATTTGAAGGTCTAAGAAGGTATTTATAGATCACAGTGATTGTTTGGTTATTTCAACATCATCTTGTATAATCACCATGGCATGACACACATCTTGGTCTATACAACCTTACACAAAATTGATTCTTATACACAGACTCCTTCAGATGTTTTGAAAACATCACTCTTGACATCAGTTGAACTGTGATAGATAGTGGTTGTTAGTATTGGATAGTATTGCTTGATGATGCCCAGTATTATTTAAGATAGATTGCCCATGGAATGATAGTTATTTCAAATACCTTAGATCCTAGTCGTTTGAGATAGATTTGAATAATAGTATGACAATTGGATAGTATGGGTTATGCCTTAAGGATATTAATGCTAACTATTAAATTAAAACTTTCTTAATTATAAGAAATCAATTCCACTATAATAAAATATGTTGATAATTGTAAGACTTAAATAAGATAAACTATTGAGAATAAATAAACAAGTACAAGGACATCAAAAATCTATTGATGGGCTTCTAGAAATTAAAAACATATGTGATAACAATTGATGTATGTATGATGATTTATGTTGTATTAATATTTTAGTATGTCATATGAAGTGTGTGGTTCTTCAACCCCTTGTGTTGATTCGGTGCATCGAGGATGATGCTTTTATAAAAGGAAGAGAATGTAATAACCCTTATGTCAAACCTATATATCTAGTTGACTTGATCCATTTATCATATGTGGTGACCCTTCAGATGTGTATAAAATTTGACATATGATATTTTATATTATCTTGATTATATTATTATTTCATATTATATGTTTTGATATATTATATGATCTTAATGGATATGTAAGGAACTATATAGGAGTATTGTTATGTACCTTAGTAGCTAGTTTAGTAAACTCTTATTGGATGCATGATTACTTAGTGTAATTTCCTTGAGTAGATATATGTTTTATTTAGATTTTGATGTTGAATAACATGATGATTTATTTTGACTTATTATTGATTATATTGGACTAACCAAAAATTATGATTTGGTGTTGTGACATTCTTATATTAAAAGTTATATTATATATATGTGCATATCATTTAGATATCGATTATTTTCTTGGATGTATTTGATATTGTATTGAGTGTGAAAATTATAGGGGATCAAAGGTAGAATTACGAGGGACTCAAGCATGCCTTGATGGACCATATGTACCACTAAAATCATCCCAACCTTTAACCTTATACAAATCTTTTTGTTTTAAATTGTTAATCAAATTATTTTTGTGTCTTTTATTCCTATTTTTATTATCTTTCATTAGGATGTTTTATCCTAAACCTCCTTCCTAATTAAATTACTCTAAACTTATGCTAACCTCTATGAGATTAATTAACCTTGACCAGGAGTTGGGTTGACCCAAAAACTCAACCCATGTGTCTGATCTTGAAATTTGCCTTACACCCATTTTTTACATTGAGTTTTGGACAAGTAAAGCTTGTCTCACAAGTCTCTTTTAAGCCCATACCCATTAGGTAGGAAGGTTTTCCATGGCATTTTGACCACTTTTTGGTCATGAAAAGGAATTTATTTATGACTTATATTTTCATTCTCATAAGCAAGCTTGTACATAGTACAAGTGAATTATATTTTATATGTTTTGTGGAAGGAAGACCTATGTAGGTGTGTAAGTGCATTTATGAGATTGTAAAAGTTTTTTTTTGAAAGTTGGTCACATCCTTGGGATGAAGATGGACAAGTTGTCTTTTCCCTATTGGTTCTTGATTTTGTGGCCTTATCTATTTTAAGAGCTTTATTTTGGTCTTTGGGGGGAGAACTTGGAGAAGATTGTCAAGTAGAGTTTCGGTTGAGGTAGGTCTTTTACTTGTATTTTTCTTATGTTTTAATGCTCTCTCTCCATTTTATTATTTTTTGAATAAATATTCCTTGTGAAAAATGTGTTATATTTTTGGATGATTTTGATGGCCTTGATTTAAGATTTTGTTCTTGAGTTTCTCCTCTTGTATTGTTGCCATGTTCTTCTTTTCTTCTTGTTGTACAAATATTGGTAGTGGGCTTGGGAGCACCCTTACACTATGAGATCTAAGGAGGAAGATTGATGCTTGATAAGCACTTTTACATTTGGCTTGCAAGCCCTTGTGCATATTGATGATCTTATGTGACAAAAAAAGTAAAACTTATTCTCTTTTCCTAATGAAATTTTGGTGTCTTATATATGACTTATGTTCTCTTGCTTTACTTCCCTTGATTTCTTATTTTGGATTTTGGCACTCTTTTTGTGATCTTTGAAATCCCTTATACCTATGTATATAGAGTTGATTGAATGTCTCTTTCTCTTGGGCTTCGGTAGGCTATGCATGGACCTCAATAGTTGAGGATCCCATGCGATGATGCCTATTGGATGGGTGGTCAAGCACCTTCCTTTGGCCTATTTTGGTGTCCTTGAGATATATTTGGAGCTTGACTACTTGAGTGTAGGTGTTTACTTCTTGGAACTTAGAGCTTGAGGCTGAAGAATGATGGTTACTCTTTTATGTATTTTGTTATCCCAAACCTTTTACATTGTTGATGAGATGTTTTTCCTTGTGAACCATTGTGAAAAATAAGGTTTTATTGAAGACATGTTAAAGCTTGTAATCTTGGATATTTATTTATTTATTCTTAAAAATATTTTAAGAGACTATGTTCTTATCCTTGTAAACTTATGATTATATACCTATTTATATTATTGGAAGTACTTGAATTTATTGGAATAAGGTATTGAAGTTATCCTTGTAGCATTTGAATGTAATACATATTCTTGATAGAAAAATATAATGAAATAGTTTTAAAAGGAAAATATATTACTTATTTTTCCTTCTCTTGAATATCAAAAAAGATTATGACTACAAATAAAAAGTTAGCCTCTTGATGTTGTAGGTTGTTTGCTTGTGGAAGTGTACTCCCTTCTATCTCTCATAAGTGTTGAAAGAGGTTATCGTTTACATTGATTATGATAAAATAATCTTCTCCTTATTACAATATCTCCCTTACTCTCTTTTGATTTATGAAAGTTAAAATTGTTTTGGGAAGTAAAGGTTACTATCTTAGGATCATTCATATGATAAATCTTCTGTTTTAAGTTGCTGAAAATTACTCTAGTCAACTTCATATTAGTTTATATGAGTATTAAATAAACAAGTTTAAGAGTAGTAAACTTTGGTACATGATTGGATTATCATCTTGTGATTTAATGAGTTAAATAATACTAATTATGTGCATGATAAGATTGTCTTTATGAGAAAACAATTCTTTCCTTCCATTTATATGATGAGACAGGGTGTAAATTAAATTATGACAAGAATGAATAAGGTGGAAGTTGATTAGCTTTTACTTGTATGTAACTAATAAAAATAAAAAAAACTTGCCCATTTTATTCATATAAGACTCTAAATATAGATTTATTTGTGAAAAGAAAAGAAAAATATATGTATATATGTTTTGGCCAAAGTTATTTTACAACATTATATATATATATATATATATATAATTTTTATACTTTCAATAATATATTAAGAGTATTATAAATAATAATAATAATAAATTAATTAAAAATATATAAAAGAAAGACATAATTTATAATATATATATATAAAAGAAAAGAAATAAATATAATTTAGCTTTGGGACAAGGGAGAGCTGGTCGGTTCGGAACATAGGGGAGACCAGACGGTCAACCGTATGGAGGGGCTTGCCATTTTGTATGCA
The DNA here is from genome assembly GCA_037957365.1 of Torreya grandis. NCBI lineage: Eukaryota > Viridiplantae > Streptophyta > Pinopsida > Cupressales > Taxaceae > Torreya > Torreya grandis. Next base: position 563,721 of record JARHVA010003443.1, read on the forward strand.
ATGCGATGTGCTTATGAGATTGGCTGGAGGAAAGTGATATGCGAGGCGGATTCGCTAATCTTGATCAATATGATCAATGATTAGAAAATTAGTGATGTGAATTGGCAGTTATCCTTGGTAGTTCAGCAGATTTTACAGATCAGTCAGTGTATGGATTCAGTGATTTTTGCTCATGTTCCGAGAGAATGGAATAAGGCGGCGGATTGTTTGGCCAGATGGGCTTCCGATGGTATGGAAGGGAGGCATGTGGATGAAGAGATTCAGCTGCCGAGGGATATCAGAATTAATTTGGAAAGGATCCTGTCGAAGGACAGGGAGGGTTGATCGCGTTATGGTGTCCAGGTGTATTGTGGTGGCCGGTTTGGCTGGTATTGTCTATGTAATGATTTTTCTTGATTTTGAATAAAGTTTTTACCCCTGGTTTATTTTAAAAAAAAGGGAGAGTTGGTCGGTTGGCTGAACCCCCCAACCCTCCCATCCAATAAAGGATGGGGGAAAGGGGTCTCGGCCAGTCAGCCACCCCACCCCCAACAGTCATAAGTCAAGGGCTATCAGTTGTGGCCGATGTCAAGGGGAACAAGACTGGGTCGGCCCTGTAAATACTCCTATTTTTTATTAAAAAAATTAACAAAAAAATTTAAAATATATATATATATATATATATATATATATATATATAATTTAAAAAACATCAGATTGTATATATAATTTATTATCATGAATCTATTTATGCTATTTCAGATAGTATAAAACGAAAATAATATATAGAGTTTTATATATGTAAAACCAATCCAAATTTAAAAGTAACAAAAAGAAAATTTAAAGAAAGTAAAAAAAAACATTAAGTTTGTGCATGCAAATCATATGATCTTCATATTGGAGTGGACTATTTTGAGCTTCCTCCATAGCTTGAACCTCTGAGAGAAAATAAAGCAAAATATGAGAAATAGGTTTGAAAAATAACTTTTATTTGGGCCATAAAGAAATTTAGAGCTTTCTTAAAAAATACCATAGCTCTCATTTATTCCTCCATTTGCAAGTGAGACCACTTGCAAGTGGGAAAAAAACTTTTAACTTTAAAAATTAAATTGAAAGTTAATTAAATTTATTCATGGTGGCTTACATAGAATTAATGAATTAATTTTAATTTATCTTTATAAATTAATTATTTTTCTTAAATTTTTAAAAGATAATAATTAAGTACTTGAAATGTATTTTACTTAATTGTTTCATCCTACACTAATAATTAAATAAAATTATTTTATTTAATTCTTAGTGGTAAATAATATTTAATTATTAATAATAAATAATAATCCATAAATGAAGTTTGGTAATTCTATTATTTATAGGTAATTTAAGTGGAGCAAATACGTTTTAGTCTTTATATTAAATTTTGAATTAATTATTAACCGATTAGTTTATTAAAATTATTTTTAGATTTATTTGCTTAGAATTATTTATCCTTATAACATGAAATAATTATCCATCCCTTGATTTTTATAAGGTGTCTTAATTATTTGATTGGAAATGATAATTATTAAATATTATTTAAATATTTTATTAAAACACATTTAACGACATCTTAATAATTATTATTAATATTTTTAAAGTATTGTAATAATGATTATTAGTTATTTAGCGTATCATTTATGACACCAGGTTTTCAATATCCAATTAATTTATCTGTTTGGTTTTTAAAACTTTAATAGTAAATTGAAATCAATAGTGACACATGGACTTAGTCTAGTTGTGCAAATAATATAGTCTTAAAAGTTTTTTAAAAAATGTTAGTATTTTTATGGGTTTTATTTAGGTAAAATTTTGGGCATTACACACAAGCCCAAGCTATACAAAAACAAAAAAATAAGAAGAGAGAAGAAGAAGAATAGAGGAAGAAGGAAGAACAAGAGAAAAAGAACAAAGAAGAAGATAAGAGGAAAAAAGAGGAAGAGAATGAGAAAAATAAAAGGAGGAAGAAGACAAGAAGAAGAAACATGAAGAGGATAAGGAGGATAAAAGGAAGACAATTGAAAACAATGCACAACAAAGTAAGCTAGCAGTAAAGACCATCGCACAATAGCAATTTCCACTTAGAACACAAGTAGGATCCCCGATGCCACAACTTCCATTAAGAAGTGTTTGGCTTTGGTATGTTCCCTCAGTCACTGTTTGATGCACTACCTTCTTGCTCCCACTAGCCACCATGCCACACACTGAACCTACAGCCTCAACAAGCACATTGGTTGTATTCTCAATCAGGAAAGAGGCTTCACTTGATATCTCCTATTTGAGTTTGAATAAACTATTAAAGGGTGTCATGGCTTTTTAGGAGTTTATAGCATAAAAGGCTACCTCCATGGAGCAAGAATGGGATTAGGAAAAGTAAGATAATATGGAGCTTAGGGGTCATCTTCATGAAGCAGTAAAAATGATCACATACACTTACCCAAACTTGGCCTCTTGAGTAATCAAGGACCAAGTGATGTTAGATTCTAGCAGGCTCAAGACCTTGATTATGAAGCTCATAAAACACTAGTACACAGCTCAACAACTTCAAATAGTTAGAAATGTGGGATATAATTTAAATACTGAATACAAAAATTTAGTTACTCTATTGGAGGAGTATCAGAACATGATGGACATTGTAAATTTCCAGGCTCATCAGGTCACATGTAATCTTTTAGATTGGAAGTAACAACTTGATAATTCCCTTGCCAGCTCTAGCATAGACGTCACCAAAGCTACCACAACCAACATGATCATGCACAACCAAACTACCTCAATCGATGAAATTGACCTTATTCTCTAGCAATATTTTAATGCCAGGGATAATCTGCACCATCACCTCCTCAGCTAGCAACAAGACCTATGGTGCAACACATTTATAAGTCTCTAGATAGAATGACATGCAAAAAAATTAGAGCAGCTGAGCATAGAAATTTAACTTAAGGTCAGCAATACAAAGGTACATATGAGTACCACTGAGGACTCAGACCTGAAGGAACTTATTAGATGTTACGCACCAATACACATACTCATTTATATGGTCCAAGAAGTGATACTCAATTGACATACATTCAAAACTAACCTAGCTCCATTCTATAGCAAGGTGGCCTAGATCCATAATGTTCTAATTTACAATCCACCATCGAAACTCCAACAAGAAATCACACAACACATAGCTACTAAGTCTGGGGCCAAGGATCTTGCTAACCAGTCTTCTTCCTCAGCAATGCCACCTCCTTCTAGTTGAGTAATGCACAATGCATAATTTTTGAAAAAAAGTATAAATATTTAAATAAGTTTTTGTATTGAGGATGATTAGTAAGACAAGCAGGGATAGGATGGTTGACAACCCATAAAGGGAAACTACTTCGTTATGCTAGCCTATTGACAATCTAAAAATATGGTAGGTTGGTACACTACTTAATTAAAAACTTGAAAGGGCATATAAGTAGTGTTCAAGAGGTGAAAATTGGAAATAGTGTTTTGAACAATTGCTATGACTCTTACTAGTCTACCCAATTTTTTAGCTTCTACCCTCAATGCACAGTTAGATGAACCTACAATGTTGTCTCGAGATGAGACAACATTTTAAGTCCAAAAAAGTGTTGGGAGAAGAAAATAGATAACTAAAACTGAATAGGATATTCTTCGAATATTCATGTGTTATGTATGAAATTATCAGCTATATGTATTTTGTCCTATCTTCCACAAGTTATAAAAGGATAAAAGATGAACAGTCTCCTCTCTTTGGCACCAATATACAAGAAGAATATGAATAGTCAAGAAATTGTAGCGACTATAAATATGTATATTTATATGAAGAAGATGATGAACATTTGTTGAGATCAATATAGACTTGTTGATTATGGTTATCTATTGTATTTCTTGTGTTCTTAATTGTATGTCTTAACATGTTTAATGTTTGGTTTAATCCTATCTAAAGTAATCTGAATACTCTGCAAACCATAATAAAACTCTGATTAATCTTAGTTCCTATCTATCACATGATAACTCATTTATGTCAAGCTTCTATTAAATATGAATTCTCTATACTATCTATTTTATTTCTTGTGTTATTAATTGTATGTCTTAACATGTTTAATGTTTGGTTTAATCCTATCTAAAGTAATCTGAATACTCTGCAAACCATAATAAAACTTTGATTAATCCTCTTTCCTATTTATCACATGATAACTCATTTATGTCAAGCTTCTATTAAATATGAATTCTCTATACTATCTTGTGATGTATAATAAAACTTAGCTATCCTCATTCTTAGCATGTTTTGCTGCATCAAGAACCCCTACTAACAGGCATAACATTGATCAAAAAAGATAATTGGTTAGAATGGTCTTGTCAAGTGAATAACACATTCATCTTCAATTATTTATGGTTAGATATTTTCAATAGACATACACAGGTAGTTGAGACAACAAGGAATGCAAAAGATATTCAAATATGGAGGCAAGAAAACTAGGAATAATTCACTTGATGAAGACCTCAATCAATGGAGATGTGTTTGTTGGAAATATTGTTATTGATGTCAAAGGTTTAGCATTATTGGTGATAAGGGCCCTATTGCATTTAATCTTGTTTTTAATAGTCATATCTTTGCTAATGTGTGTTAATATTTATTTAATATTAATGAATATATATTTGGTTGCATATAAGTCAAAAGAGGGCCCATGAAGAAGTCAAAGAGTCATGGGGTAAAATATAAAAGAGGAATGGGAAGCTTTTTTTTCATAAAAAGTCATCTTGAGGAATTCCAAGAGTCACCATGTGAAGACAAAAGAAGGCATGGTGCATTTTTCCATGAAGGGACACTTTGATGAATATGAAAAGTCACCAAGATAAAGACAAAAGAGGAAAGGATGCATTTGCTTATGAATGGTAACCATATGACTTTAAAAATGTAAGGATATGAAGGGTCATGCAAGTTTGGAGCCATTTTCCATGAGGATTGAAGGGTCATGAAGGGTGAATGCCAAAGGTCTTTTGGAAAGATATAAATAAAGGCTTAAGAAGCCATTTGTAATATGCAAGAGAGTACATGGTTTGTATTTTTTTTTTAAGAGAGAAAATCAAGAGATATTGTAGAGTTCTATCATTTGTTGAGTAAGTAACATTGAGATATAGGTGTGTTTTATACACAAAAGGGGTTGGTGCTCCTGTGGGTTGGTGCTCACAAATAGTTATTATCTTGTTGCTCGATAAAGGGGTTGGTGCTCCTGTAAGTTTGTGCTTGTAAAATTTGTAATTTGAGTTGGTGCTCATTCATATACTTGAGATTGTTCTTCGTGGTTTTTTTCCATTTTAAGTTTCCATGTAAAAATCTACTCTCTCTCTCTCTCTCTCTCTCTCTCTCTCTCTCTCTCTCTCTCTCTCTCTCTCTCTCTCTCATGTGGTGCATATTATTGTTTCAATTTTATTGCATATCTTGAATGTGATTTTAAGTGGTTAAAGAAAAGGAATTTGATTAAGAAATAAGATATATAATATACTAATTCACCCCCCCCTCTCAGTATATTTTCTGCTTAACAGTGTTTCCTCATATTCAAGGGTGTAGTACTCCATGGGAAGAATTTCACAAATTGAAATAACTATATGATTCCCACTCAAAGTTAGAATTCATCTAGTTACAGTTGAACTTGTCCAATTTTGAGTTGAAATATGGTGATGTGATGAGATTGGCTTCATAAATATGTGCAATTAAGCATGATGTGGCTACCATAGGTGTTAAAATAAACCTCTATATGACCACATTCATAAAATACCTTATTCTCAAATATTCAACTTACTTGGAGTCTCTAAAAGTAAGCAATCAATTGAAGACTCTCATATTTGATCAATTAGTTGAAAAGATGGCAGAAATAACAAAGGCCTTTGAAAGGAAAACTAATCCCACAAGAAAGTGTCAGCTATGTAAAATTAAATTCTTCCATAACATATAATAAGGTTTCTTCTTCCAAATTTAAAGGCAATAATAAGTACAAGAATGAAAATAAGGGAAAAGGTAGCATAAATGGGATCAATTTGGTCAAAATAAAAAATTGAATGACAAGCAACACCTCTACTACAAATGGTGTGATATAAAAGGAATCTATTAAACCCATGAATGCAAGACTCCATGGGAGAAAATTGAAGCATATCATAATAAAAAAGAGGAAAGGTAAAAAAAACAAATAAAAGAGTCAAAATCTACTTAATTCACTAGTGAATATGTGTTTTCTAGTACAAATGATGATGCAAATAATGTCTTAGTGAGTTCATAATGGTTTGATGTTTGGGTTTTTGATACTAGTACAACCCTACATATGACTTTCTAAAAAGACCTATTTGAGGATTTTTATGAAAAAATTTGTGGTTTAATATTCTTTACAAATAGATAAAGTCTGAAACCATAAGGAAGAGATACAATCTAACTCAAGTGTTTAGGGCTTCCAGATTTCAAAATTTTAAATGTTTTATATTTTACTCAATGGAAGAGAAACTTGTTGTCTCTAGTTATCATTCATCAACAAGTCCATTCCATCTTGTTGGACAATGATAACGTCACTATCAAAATGAAATGTGACAATGTAGTCATCTTTAATGGATATGATTGCTCAAACTCGGGGGTGAGCCACCAATTTTAAGGAATTATGCTCATCTTGTTGAAGATGGAATGTCTTAAAATATGTCGCAGCATGTTATATTCAAGCATACTCTAACAACATTCAAGCATATTAAAATAATGGTGTTGTTGGTTTGCCTACCTTGCTCATAAAATTTGATGAAAAGTGTGAAGCTTGCATTTTGGTTAAACATGCAAGAGAACCATTTTCAAAGTCACAGTGTAAAGTTGATAGAAATTTGAAATTGGTTCACTCATACTTGTGTTCTCTTCCAATTCACCTAGCTAGTAGTCATAAGTACTTCATGACATTCATTGATCACTACATCAAAATGACTTGGATATACATTCTTAAATAGAAATATGAAATATTTGAGAAAGTCAAAAAGTTTAAAATGATGATTGAAAATGAATCCCAAACCTTCATCAAAACACTTAGGACAAATAGTGGTGGTGAATATATTTCAAATAAGTTTGAATCCTATCTTGAATAAAATGGGATCAAACATCATCTCACAGTTCCTCACACTCATCAATAAAATGGAGTTGTAAAGAGGATGAACATGACTATGATAAATATGGTTTGTGCTATGTTGTAATTCAAATGGATAAATATACACTTTTAGGTTGAAGTAGCTAAAAACACTAGTATACCTTTGCAACAAATCACCATCAATAGCCCTTAAATTCAAGACTATGTATGAGATGTGGTTATAGAGAGATATTTTTGGCCTCTAATATATAATCTTTCTTCCATGCAACATCTTTAAGTTTTTGAAACCACTTGTTTTGCAGTGATTCCAAAAGAGAATAGGAATATGTTGGCCAATAGGAGTCATATATGCATCCATTTGGGATATATTGGATACTCAAAGGCATACAAGCTATATGATGAGAAAAAATAAGTTTCTTGTCATAAGAGAAATTGTCTTTTGTGAAACTATAAAGGACAAAGCTAGCATTGATCGACAACTGAGTCAACTTGATGAATATCTAAACTTTGATGTCTATAAGGAGAGTGATTTGGATGTTCCAAATAGTGAGTGGGGGAAATACAATTGGTAATCAATTGATTCTTTATTGTCTCTTATACGTGAGAACGAAACCCTTCTTAAAGGATGAAATTCAACTTAATCAGACAATGATCAAGAGCCACAAGAGCATAGGAAATAAAGTGAAGGAACTTCATAAGATGAAATTGAAGCACCTAAACCAAAAAAACTTACCTAAGTGGGCCACTTAGACATTAAATGATGTGAAACTAGTTGAAGTTAGGAAAACATGCACTAGAAGTGTACATGTATCCACATCATAATCAAACAAGTTCCTTGAAGAAATTCAATATAAATTAAAAATATAACATTGAATGATTCTCCAATATAGGAACTCGAAGTTGCATTTGATTCAGAACTAATGCCTTTCAATCAAGCTAAGAAGCTTTAACCTTGGATAAAAGCAATGAAAGATGATTATAGTGCATTGGTAAAAAATGGGGCTTGGAAATTGGTTAATCCTTAAAATAACTACAAATCAATTAGCTATAAGTGGTCTACTACAACAAATACAAGGCTGATGACTCAGTTAAAATATATAAAGCTAATCTTGTTGTAAATGGATATGTTCAAAAAGAAATAATTAACTACAATGAAAGCTTTGCACCTATAGCAAGATGGATTACCCTTCAAACCATGTTGGCTCTAACAACTCAATAGGGATGGAAAATTCTCCAAATGGATGTCAAAACTACATTTTAGAAAGGTGACCTCAAGGATTTGTAGTAAATAGTCAAGAGCACAAGGTGTGCAAACTTAAAAAATTATTGTATGGTTTGAAACAATCCCCTCAAGTATGGTATGATAAACTACCTAAGCATTTCATGAACATGAACTTCAAATATTTTGAGTTTGAATATGAAATTATTTTTATCAAGATAATTGAAAAAATAGTTATATTTGTGGTAGTGTATATTGATGATTTTCTCATAATAGGTAAAAATGAACAGTGCATTGTAAAGTTCAAATTAGAGTTAATGAAAAGCTTTAAAATGACTGATTTAGATTATCTTCAATACTATTTAGGTATTGAAGTAATTAAAAAACCAAAGTATATCTTCATCACACAGTAGTAGTACATTGGTGACATTCTGAGCAAGTTTAGAATGGAATATTTTGAGCCTCTTAGCGCACCCATGAAACATAATATAAAATTGACACTAAAACATACAACAAATTTGGTTGATGTCACTAAATATAGACAACTCATTAAAAATCTAATTTATGTGACCACAATAATAATAGATATATTCTTTATTATTAGTGTTCTTTCAAAATTAATGCAACAACTTAGAAATAGTCATTGGGAAGCCACAAAAAGAGTCCTTCGATATCTCAAAGGAACATAGAATGTTGGGCCGAAATACTCTAGGAAAGGAGACTTTTAACTGGTTGGATATTCATATTCTGACTATACTAGTGATCACAAAGATGGAAAATCCACTACAAGTTTTTTGATGAACTTGGAAATAATATTTGATAGTTGTAAATCTAAGAACTAATCAATGTTGGTAATTTATTTAGTAAAAGTAGAGTATATGGCTACTTTAGTGGCAACCAGATAATTTTATGTCTCAAAAGGGTTCTTTTAGATTTGTAAGAATAATAGGTTTTGACAACACTTCTCATGGTTCACAACACTTTCAAAATTCAAATGGAAAAGAATCCAATCTTTCATGATTGAACCAAACATATCAATACCAAACTTCATTTGATCTGGCACTATGTAAAAGATGGCAGTGTCAAGTTACATTAATGCCCTACAATAAAGCAATTAACATACATCTTAATAAATGTGGTTGGATGAGAAATTTTTGAAATTTTCATAGGAATGCTTGGTCTCACCATGACCCATATAGATTAAAGGGGGATGTAACAATAGTTTACATCAGCCTAGGAGACATATGATAGTTTGTCTTATTCTCATAAGTTGTTTTCCATTCCATTAGGATTAGGAACTATCTTTTTGTGAATGTCAACAACCATATTAGCTTATATATTTATAATTTTTGCTCATTCAAATTTAATGTGACCAAAATTGTGGCTTGTACTAATAACTGTTAAATCATGTCATTTAATCCCTGACCTGACAAAACCAAAAGAGAAGTAAAAATAATGTATTTAGAACAAACAAGAAGTGGAAGAAAATAATCATTTTACTTAATATCAAAACAGATGGTCATGAGGTAAGAAAGACATTATTGGATCTTGGCACAAATACAAATTTCTTACCATGTAACACATGAGAACTATTGACCAATTTTTTGTCTTGCAAGCCAAAATTGGGCACCCCCTCATTTCTCTTTGCAAAAGTCATCCATTTCATGTCTTGGCTAGATCATCCCTTTATTTCCTTGTGAAAAATGTTCTCTGCTAGACCTTTCTCATGAAAAATCTAGGTGTTTCCCTTATTCTGCTTTGCCAAGTGTATTTCGAGTTTGTCAAGAGTAATTACTTCACCTACAGTAGTGCATTTCAAGTTTCCCAAATGACTTTACTTCTAAATTTTTCATAAGTCAAGTCACTTGATAAACCTGATTTAGTCTTGTGGTGTAATTCGGACTTTGCAAATGTCTTTACTTACAAAGTTTATAAGTAAAGTCACTTTCAAAACTTGATTTGGTCTTGATAGACCAAATCGAGTTTTCCAAGTGTCTTTACTTATTTGCCTTATCAGTTGAAGTTGATGTAAAACCCGAAGTAGAAGTCCAAAATGGTCTATCTAGTGCAAATCAGGTTTGTGCAAGTGCATTACGTGTATACTTTTATAAGTAAAAGTGATTGAAGAACCCAAAATGGTTTAAGTAGTTCGAAAAAGGCAATGGATTTCCTTTGGAGGGCATTTTGATGGCTTGAAGAACATTTTAAAAAAGCTTGAAGGGTAAGTGTCTTTTCGAAGGGTACTTGGGAAATGAAAGATGACTTCTTCACTTTTTCAAAGGGTCATTGCAGAATTCTCGAATGGTATGTGCCCTTACAGAGGGAACCTTGGTCAGTGGCAAGACCAAATTCAAAAATTTAAGGGGAATTTCAAGGCACAAAGTGCCCTTGTGAAGGGCAACTTGAGAAAGTGAAGAAAAAAGATAAAAGGCTCGAGGGGCATGTTCCCTTTGGGAAAAGAAGCAATCAAAATAAATAATTCCTTCAGACATTTTGTCTGAAGGAAAGCATGACAAAAACCTTGAAACAAAGAAGGCCCAATAAGTCAAAGACAAGCCAAGAAGAAGCCAAGGCAAACGAGAAGGCAAGGAAGAGACAAAACATAGGCAAAGTAAAGAGCATAAAAGACAAAGTGCCAAATAGTTCTAGTAGCTAACAACGTCAAAATGCAAAATCAATGACCACTCAGACCAAGACAAGTGGCATAGATAACTCAACAAGGAGAATTAATACATCTGGTGAAATATATCTATCAAAAACCAATAAAATAGACTGGTTTTTGAACTATAGAGGAGAGAAGCCCATATTTTCATGCTTCACCATTAATGCATAGCCAGTTACACCCACCATTGAAGAGAGCAAGGTCTAGCCACAACAACTTAGGGATGGCTTTGCCAATTGCTAAAAGGAGTATTCCATGCTTTTGTAGGCCTAGGATAAAAGGGTGGTGACTTGGACATCTACAACATCACTCTCCCAAATGCAGTTTAAAGAATATGGCAACGTCATGGTCTTTTGGTCTCTGTAAAAGTGTTTAACTCAGCATGGGTTTCCATTCCTTGATTTGTCAGCTACCTTGTTTCCAGTTCTCTATATATTTGTAACTTCTCATTTGAGAAAATATCTCTCAGCTTGTATGGCAAAGCCTTGCAAGAATTTACCTTAAATCAAAAAGAGCATTTTACCTCCATTTGAGCTTGCACTTTTGTATATGTCTATGGTTTTATCTTGTGTTAAGTCATTTTATTTTCATGCTTTCATAAGTTTATTCCAACATATCTAGTGCATAGTGATTTTATTCTCTTGTAGGTCACAAGAAGTGTTTGAAGAAGTATAGGCAAGTGAATAGGCTACGTAACAGTGTGTCTCAGAACACCTCTTTGTTAGTTTCTTTTTCCCTATATCTTCATAGGATCCCCTATTGAAATACTAATGCAAGGAAGTTTTTCTCACCTGAATGAAGTATATGCTTGTTGTCTATGGTTCAAAATGTATCCCAAAGCTAATTATACCAATTGTTTTGGTGCCTCACCTCTTAGCTTAGGTCCCATTTTCAGTATTTTCTCTCCCTTTTTATCCTCCCCCATTGTTAGTAGTAGGAGATCTAGGGCCTCAGGGTGCATCAAGGGGAGTTAGCCCCTAATCTAGAGATTCATCCCTCACGTTTGCCACCCACAATAAGAGGGATGTCTCCATTGTGTCAAATAGATGAAGAGATCTGAGCCTCCCTTCAGAGGGTGTAATCCACTACATCAATAGGAACTACATGCTAAACCATAGTTACATGTTGTAATGTATGATATTGCAATGGTTAATGGCACACCACACTCACCAATTGGAACCTTAAGAGATGTTCAAGTTAACTTACTGGGGTAAAACTAATAATATTTTTTTTAAGTGATTGATATGAATGATACATGATACTTAGCCTTTCTAAACTTAAAATGGTTCATTGATTGTAATATTACATTAAACTTTAAGGAGGAAGATATTACATTTGAAGGAAATGGTCTATTAGTCTATTTTCCCTTGGAAAAAGAATGGGAGCAACATGGTTGGAAGAATTATGGTCAGACAAGGAGGAAAGTGACTTTGATGACCTCTCTAGAGTATACACACTAAATAAAATGACAAAACTAGAAGATGACCATGAATCAAATAATGAAGGGGAAATAAGAACATGAAGAGGTATAAACAACTTCAAATAATGAGATTGAAGCATGGATGTATGGGAAGTTAGAAATATTGGTTAAAAACATATGTTGCATGAGGAAAATATAATGTAGGGGAAATGAGACTAACACATTACATATACCATAGAGAAAGGCTTGCTACATAGAACAAGATTTTCATGCCAAACTACCAAATGTCACCAGAATCAGGATTGTTGAAGATTAATTATAGTAGATGATAAGAATATTTCCTAAAGAGGAAATAAAGATACATGTCATTGATGACACACTCATGATCATTGTTTCAAGGTGGTAGAATGCCATAAAACCACCATCCAGAATTGGAAAACCTTTGGGATATTATTTAAGATGAGGTTTATTAAAATAAAGAACTATTTTCTAAAAATAAGAAATTACACAGCAACAACAAATCTAAGGATGCATGTTAAGAAGTGTGAGAAGGTTTGGATTTCAAAAGGAGAAACTAATATATGTTTATGGACTCATTTATTTTATCGAACCCTAAAAACCTACAAAAAAAACATGGTATACATATTAAACAATGTGAACAGGAACTGCTAGCTGGGAGGACTTAAAAATGGATTTTTATCAAACCTTCAACTTCTCAAATCTGGATATTATAGTTTATTGGGCAATGTGGAAGATAAAAACATTCCTATTCATGCAATACGCTACCAAAAAATAATAATTTACCAGAATAAAACTAGAAGAAACAATTTTATGCCATATGAATGATTGGGAACAAATTGGTACAATCACAAGAGAGTTACCAAAGAATGTAGAAATAACTAATAAAATAAAAGAACTTGAGAGTATGATATATTGTAGGAGTTGTCATAGTGGGCCAAAATTGAGGATCTACTAGATAGATTTGAATGTATAAATAAATTACCTATATGTAGTAGTAAAATAAAACATGAGTCAGAAAGAAGTAATTGCTCAATAATTAAAATATTTCAATATTAACATTAGTATCATTAGACATAAAAGCTTTAAGAAGGTAAACTATATAGGTAAAAGATAAACATGTCCTCACTTCCTCATGAATGTGGGAGTATCTTTCACAATGACCTAAAAATACACCTAAGCAAACTAACTACATATGTGTAGGGAAAAACCATTAAATGTAATTAAAGCCTACACTAATAGCCCCCTTTAAGAGTAGCTTAGGTGGGTAGTATAATTGGGTCTAGATATAAAAAATTGATGCGGTACCCAATTAAAATAAAATTCCCACCTAGAGGAGGATATTGGAGCTTCTCAAACCCCATGAAAAACTTAAAAGTGAAGATACTTTCTCTTGTTAAAAGGTTTGGTGAATATATCAAAAATTTGCTCCATTGTCTGGATGTAGTGGAGATCAATAACTTGATCATGGATGAGCTCTTGAATGAATTACATGTGAATTTTGATGTGATTTGTCTGATAATGGATTATTAGATTCCTATAGATCTAGATTATGCTTTCATTATTGTAGAAGATGATTGTTGGTCATCAAAACTAGATGCCAAACTCAGTGAGAATACCCTGAAGATAAATAGCCTCAATGGTAGTATTAACAAATCCTTTATATTATGTCTTTGTATAAGATAAATCAATATCATTCTACTTCTTACTTGACCAACTAATTAGACCTGAACTAAGAGAGATACTATAGCCTGAAGTAGTCTTATAATTTTGAATATCAACAGGTCAATCTAAATTTATATAACCAATTAAGTTGATGTTGATGCCTACTCTATAGTGAATCCAAAAACTATGAGTACCCTGAATGTAGTGGAGAATCCACGTAGCTACTATCTAGTGTATCTCATGTGGTTCCTACAAAAATTTAGAGACCATACCCATTGCATATGAAATATTATGTCTAATGTGCATAAGATAGATGAGACTACTAATAAATTATTGATACATGGTAGCAGCAACAAAAAGAAATGGACATTCAACATCAAGCTTCACACCAGATAGAAAAGGATTTGAAGATAGCTTACAATCAACCATATTAAACCATGTAAGAAAATCAAGAGTATACTTGGATTGTGTAATAGTGATCCCAGAGTCAAACTAAGAAATTTTGATCCTAAAGAAGTAATATAATAAGTCTAAGTCAATCATTAAGACCCTGTCAAACAAAGCAATTTTCATTACTACAATGGTGGATGAAAAAATCCTTGTGATAATAGGTCATCCACATAGATAACCAGAATCAATAGTGAATCATCTTACCATAAAATGTAGACATTCAGATCAAAATGGCATATAGTGAACCTAACCAAAAGAATAAAAAAGTCCATCTTGGCATACCAAGCTTGAGGAGCTTGTTTGAGGCTATAGAAAGATTTTGAAAGTTTTCAAACTAAGGAAGAATATTCCACAAATCCTTTTGGTTACTCCATGTATATTTCTTCTTTGAAGTCACTGTGAAGAAAGGCACACTTCACATTCATCTGATAAACATCCTAATGATGTGTTGCAATAATAGCAAGAATGAGTTGGATTGAGTTCATTTTGGTAATTCGGGCAAACATCTAGGTATAGTCAATGCCATTTACCTAAGAAAAATCCTTTGCTACAAAACATGCTTTGAACATATCTATGGACCCATCTTATATAATTTTTTTTTGGTAGATCCACCTACATTGAACAATTTATTTCTCTTAAGAAGAGGGACTAAATCCCAATTATTGTTCCTTTGCAAGGAGCCATACTCCTATTTCATAATAGTATCCCACTCAGGAGTGCATAATGCCTCATGAAACAATTGTGGATTGGAATCAGATATAAGGAAAGTACATGGGGCATTCTAGAATTGTGAATGGGTTCACCTAGTGTCTGATGGATCTCCAACCCATTGGTCAGCTCTTTATAGTGTCTATCTATCCAAAAAGAGGACTAGTGCTTAGAGAGTTAGGAGGGGATTCCTCATCCTCTAGATATATTTTAGGATAAGAAGGAGGGGAATCCTCATCACTACTCACATCATCATAACTAGAAGAAGAATTTGGATCATTAGGAAGTTGATTAAGTGGATCTAAATCATTATAATTGTCATCAAATCCTAGTGTGTCTAAGGAAGAGGGAGAGGTGTTGAGTGTGGTGTCTAGAGAACCCTCTTGAAAATGAACACTCCTCTCAATAAATAACTCATGAGTGGTGGGATGGAGATGCATGTATACCATATTACCCTAAGGATACCCAATGAATATGTAAGGCTGACTCTAAGGTTCTATTGCCTTATGTTTTTTATTTAGAATATGAGCCATAATAGGAGATCCAAACACTCATAAGTGTTTCATGTGGGTTTCCAACCACTCTATGCTTTCAAAGGAGTGACTCCCTTCAATGATTTGTGAGGAACTCAGTTTTAGATATAACATGCAAAGTTTATGGCCTCAATTCAATACTAAGGTACAAAAGACTTAGAATGGAGCATATAACTGGCCATTTCTTTCAAATACCTATTCTTTCACTTTGTGACACCATTCTGTTGAGGACTATATAGAATTATACATTGTAGTTCAATCCCCTCTAATGTAAAAAATTACTCAAAATGTTTACTGATCACACCATTATTGGTGCAAAAAATATTGATGCTTTTCCCTGACTATTTATCTATAAGCACCTTGAAGTCCTAAAAATTATTAAAGACTCAGATTTTTGCTTTAAAAATTACACCCATGTATATCTTGAATAGTCATCGATGAAATCAAACATGTATTTTGTCCTATTGAATTAAGGTTTTGGAAATGGGACAAGCTCTAATATTTATTCAACTCTTTGTGATTTTCCTTTGTCATACTCACCTCAAAATACTTACCAAGTAGGAAACCCTATCAAACTCCATCAAAAAACTTGACTCGTGACAACCCTAAAACTATGTCATGATGACTAAGTTACTCCAGGTAGTGATAGTTGAGATGGTTGAATCGTTCATGTTATAATTTACTCACCCCATCTGAATGAGTGAGCAATGCAGTAGAGGGTTGATCAAGTGAAAATTTGAGAAAAAATACAACCATGACTAGTGATCTAATTTCCCAAATATAACTATGGATTCATTGTTAGCTTCCATAATAACAACAAAATTAGGTGTGAACTCAACTCTCTTACCTAAACTGATGCGAGTGATATGATAAATAGATAGGAGATTGGTGGATAAAGAGGGAACACATAGAACATCATGAAATGTCTCATCATTCACTTCAATAGATCCACTCCCACTAACTTCAATAAAAGTATCATCACCCAACAAGATGGAAGGCATATAATAAGGCTCCAAGGATGAAAACATGCCCTATGATGAATTCATGTGGTGTGATGCACCTAATCAATAGCCCATGTGGAAGGTTGGGATGAAACTACAACAAGTGATTTGACATTATCTTTGCCCTTCTTACTATTTTTGGCCTTATAAGACTCATGTATTGATGAAATCTAATTGGAAGAATCAAGGACATTGATATTTTTCTTATGTTTTTGTTAGTTAGTCAATTTGCTTCTTCATGCATTTGGATTCATCATGTCTAGATTTCTCCCAATAGCCACATGTGAGTCACTCTTATTTATCATATGAAGAGGAGGACTCTTTTAATGCTTTCGACTTAACATCAGATTTCTTACCCTTTCTTTGCTTTATTTCCTTCTTGTTTTATTTCTTCTCCTTACTACTAGAAGCCTTTTATTTGTCAAGACTCATAATTAAGGCATACAATTTAGATGACTTCAATGTACCTATTTGAATGAGCTTTTTTTACTCTTGAGTCAAGTCAATAGCAAAGAAATCTAAGGATGTCATGGTCCATGTAGATCCAATGACATGTTTGGTGGCATGAAATGTAGAAAATAAGATAGAATAGTTAGATCCTAATTTGGTAAGGATGAAAAGAATCAATTGATCATCTATTTTGTCAATGTTGCATAGTTTCAGTTGTGACATGAGTGATTTGAACTTTATGAAGAAGTATTGTATTGTATCAAAATTACCTAAGCTCAAATTAATGAGCTCAATCTCTAATTTAAGACCTCTCATGATGTCCTACTTTCCAAAGAGTTTTTTTATTAAGGTCCACACTTGATTTGGATTTGTTGTAGATTCGATATGAAAGAGCAAGTCAAGAGACATAAACAAGAATAGAAAACCATAAGCTTTATCACTTATGTTGTACCACTTTACCTACTCTACTTTAGGTGTCAGATATGTTTTTATACCTATCATGATTTGGTGTAATCCTTTACTCCTTAAGAGTATTTGCACTTTGACTTCCCCTCATGATAGTTAAATGGCGTAAGAATTAGAACTGAACTTAGATCCATGGTACATAAAGGAAGTATATGTTAAATTGTGTGTGTTGAAGGATGATGATAAAAAACCCCCTAAATTTATAGATATTTAATTTTATAAGGCACTAAAATATAACCAATATGTAGAGATTGAAAAAGCTCACACTTTCAAAAAAAATGGCACCTCAAATGAAGTTGACAGCTGAAAGATATGGAAGTTTGAATGTTCTTTGCTGATAAAAAATAATGATCTCCACTTGAATAATTTGAAAAAATTTGGGTTGAAAAATTTTGGTGTGAAATTTTCTTGAAATCAACTTCCCCTCAAAAAACTTATGCTTCCTTGAAGCAAAAGTTAAGCAATTTTGGATTGAAAGTGACCAGAGGCTTAACTCTTATATGACTAAGGGCTAAGACCTGTTTTGGGTGCTCTTTCCCCTCACCTTGATTGATGTGGTTGATAGGTGAGTGACATGATTGATGTGGAAGTGACATCATCTGAAAATGATCTCATTTTTCAAATGAATAGTGTCACACTTCATGATCTTAAATTTGATAATCATGTGTCTATTGTTAGAGTTTGGGGGTGTCCTTACAGTTACCAAGGTTTTTCATTACTCTTACAATAAAAAATTCTAATGTCAAGGTTTTACGTTAGAGATGTAGTGCCCCCTTGCAATTGTTGGAAGTTTTCATGGTTCTCACAGTGGGGTTTAGTATTACATGTGCACCCAAAAGTCCTGATGTTGGGTTTGTCAAACTTCCCATAGATAGATAAATGTATCAAAGATGTAGTGGTTCATTACAATTGTTAGTGTTTTTTATTGTTCCCATAGTCATTAATTTTTTATGCTAGGAGCGTGGACCACTCTAGAAGTTAAAATTCCTAATGTCAATATTTTTGAATTTTTGATAGTTGATAATTATGATTTTGGGATTGTTGACTACTCCCATAATCAATAGTTTGGATCTAAGAACCTTACAGGGGTTTGATATGGAGATGGTTCTTGCAGTGTCAAGAATTCTAGAGTTTCTAGTTGTGCACACATTTATGAAAACTCTGCTTATCTTAAAAATATTAGATTTGATATGCCTCTTGAAAATAGACCAAAGACCCACTGGAGATCTCCAAAAACCTAGAAAACTCAAGAAAGGATTGTCCCTTTAAGACTACAGATTGTACAAATTTATGTAAAATCATTGAAAAGGCCTTGAACCCCTCCAAAAATGGCAAAATTTGACTATCATGAAACTAGGTCATGTTTACAATTGATCTTAGAGTTTTTACATATTCTAAATCTGATGGAATTTTACATGAAAACCTACCAGATGAAATATGACTAGTAGGAGACACCTTTCTCTTGTTTTTTTCTCAATCTAGATCAACAAAGAGCCCTAGAAGAAGAGAAAACTCTGGTAAAAGGTGAATCTTCAATATGTTAAGTCAACGAATGATATATCCATAACATGCAAGCTAAAACTCAAGATTTCACAACATGTATAATCACATTTATCTACTATAAAATATTTTATACCATGTCAGAGTGGGCCATAATCAAGGATCTATTGGATGGAGTCGATTGGAAGAAGAAATTAACTTTATGTAGTAACAAAATCAAAATTAGCCAGAAAGAAGCAATTTCTCAATAATCAAAATATTACAATATTAGCATTAACATCATTAGCCATAAAATCTTTAGGAAGGTACATTATATAGGTGAAAGATAAATACATCCTCAGTTCCTCATAAATGTGATATTATCTTTCATAATGACCTAAAAAGACACCTAAGCAAGTTAACTAAATCTGTGTAGGGAAAAACCATTAAATGGAATAAAAACTTACACTAACAGATAACCCACAAAATAATAAGAGGAGGATGAAGAAAATATATAAAACTTAAAATTAGAAATTGAGGAAGGAGAGTGACAACTCCTAGATACCATAGAAGACAAAACGCAAAAATTTTACCAACCACTCAAAACTAGAGAGGAGAATATCGTTATAGAGGGTAATCCCAAAATGGAAAAAGTATTAAATTACTATGTAGAATAAGTATAAAAAATACTAGATTTGTTAAGGTAATACAATACTTATTCAGATAAACTTTCATGGAGTTAAAAGTAATAAAATATGAAGTTGGGACTATGAAAATACAACTAAACGAGGATATAAAACCTATGTGAAAATGACCCTCTATACTCAATCCAAATGTAAAATCTAAGGTTAAAATCAAATAGGATAAGATGTTAATTAGTAACATAATAACCCTTGTAGAGGGCACTAATAGATAACTCTTATGATGATTCAAAATAAGAAAACTGGATAAATATACATTTGCATTAATTATAGAGGGTTGAATAAGGCATGTTTGCATGATCTCTTTCCAACACCATTTACTGAAGAGATTTTAATAAATGTTATGGGAAGAGATATCTATTCTTTCACGGATGGATTCTATAGATATCATTAGGTACAAATATTTCCTGAATATAACCCGAAGACTACATTTGCCACGAAATGGGGATACTTTATGTATAAAGCTATGCCTTTTGGATTGAAAAATGCATAGATTTTTGTTTAGTTGAATAATGGTGAATGAATTCAAGATTTTACACATGAATTCTTAAAAGTTTATCTTCATGATTGGATGATGTATGGCTTAATTAAAGAACATGTCCAAGAATTACAATTATTTTTCCAAATATGTCAACAATTTAACATTTATGTTAACCTAAAGAAATGTATTTTTGCCCACCATTTGGTACTTTACTAGGAAATATAATATGTAAAGAGGGTTTTATGGTAGATCCACTTACAACTAAAATTATAACAAACCTACCACCGCCCAAGACACAAAACAAGGTTAGTATTATATTGCATTATACCAAATATCACTACTAGTTTATAAGAAACTATGCAACCATAGGTGCACCAATAGAAGACTTATTGAATAAGTGGCATAACCAACCTCTAGATTGGTCAAAATAGTGTCAAGAATCCTTTAAAAATAAAAAAAATAAGATTGTGTATAGCTCAATACTTATGTTACTTGATGGAATATTTATTTTCATGTTCATATAGATGCATTTGGCATAGCAATGGTGTTGGCACAACCCCACCGAAACATAGATCATCCAATTTAATTTGTGAGCAGGGAATTGGCAAAGATAGAACTAAATTATTCTAGGATAGAGTGAGAAGCAATATTTATTATTTATGCGATGTATAAATTTAGATATTACTTGTTGGCAACTCCATTTATATTCTTTACAAATCACGAGCCACTCAAATATTTGATTAACAAACCAATTATACAAGGCAAAATTATTCAGTGGTTAATGTTATTTCAAGAGTTTGATTTCAAGATTGTATTCAAACTCAAAAAAATAAACAATAGACCTGATTATCTATCCATAATCACAACAAGTGAAGACATAAGACTAATTAAGGATGATTTTCCTAGAGTTCACCTCTTCTGCATGGAAGTGATTCCAAAAGACATGGAAAGTATTGCATAATTTATTGCAAGTGGAGAGTTTCAAAAATGATATAGCATATTACAGAGAAAAATATTAATGATGCAATATTTCCCATTTATGTTAATTGAAGGAGAAATGTATAAGAAAGGAAGAGATGAAGTCTTGTATAGATTAGAACTGTCGTATGAGCATAATAACATACTAAGAGAATTCCATCCTGGAGTTGTAGGAGGGAATAACTCCAGAGAGAGCACATGTAATAAAATATTTATTTTAGGCTTATGGTGGCTAATGTTCTTCAAATATGCACATCAATATGCATAAAATTGTGATATATGTCAACGAGTGGGAAAATCAAATTCCAGAGATGAGATGCCACTTCACCGAGTGTGAGTGGTCCCCATTTGATAAATAGGAAATTTATTTTATTGGTCCAATTAAACCTACACCAAACAAGATAAATTATAGATTCATTATTATTGAAATATAGTACTTAACAAGATGGGTGTAAACAATGCCTACAAAGGATTATATAGCCAAGACTATCACAATGTCATTATATGATAATATAATCACATGGGTTGGATGCCCATTATGTATAACAACTGATCCTTGCAAGAATTTCATCAAAAAAATAATTGTGGAATTGCTTAAGTAATTTTTGATCCAACATAACATGAGTAATCCTCACCACCCTCCAGTAAATGACATTGTTGAAGCATTTAACAAGGTATTACAAAAAGTATTGACAAAAATTTGTAATACAAAGATTGGATATTAGGATACTAAAATATTGATAGTATTATGGGATTATCGCACTACCTATAAAATATCTTTTGGTTAGCATATGGTTTAGAAGTGTTAGTACCCATGGAGTACATACTACCAAGTTTGAAAATTGTGGTGACGTTTAGAATGAATGAGAAGGATTCCCTTAAGGACAAATTAATATGATTGGAAAAATTAGATGAGAAAAGGTTCTTGGTAGCATATAATCAAACTCAATAAAAAAGGAGACAAAAAGTTTGGCATGATAGACATATTAAGGTTAAGGAGTTTCAAGTTGAAGATAAAGTTTTGTTATATGTTAAAAAATATATAAAAAGTCAGACAAGTTAAAGAAGATGTTTTGGGCCCTATATAGTTGAGGATATATTAGAACCAAGAGCAATAAAATTGAGAACACTTGCAAGTACACTTAGAAAAGAGTTTTTAAATGGATCCTGATTGAAACTCTACATAGTACATAAATGCAGTAACATGTGGTGAAACATAATCTTGGAACTAGAGGGGTGACATTATCCTTCCAATCAGGTGAGTCTAGTGAGTGTACTACGGTATCCTATGCCAAATATATAAGTTCATGTCCTTTGATCATGTTACCCCCACTAGATTGGCATTATCCTTCTAGCCAAGTGAGTCGAGTGAGAATATTGTGGTATCATATGCCAAACGTCTAAGTACCTAGTTGTTGATAATGTTTGACACCTAGTAGACTATTACAAAAAATAAGTAATAGAAAAAAAGTGATAAAAAAAGGGAATATAAATAATTTTACAAAAAAATAGAAAAATACAAACATTTTTTTTTAAATGGTAAAAAAATGAAAATAGTTTTGGAAAAAAATTAGATATGTAAACAAAAATAATTTTGAAAAAAAAATGAAAAAACAAGTAGGAAAATTTTAGAACCCCAAACAAAGAAGTAAATAGATAGGAATAAAAATGAAATTAGACAAGTATATAAGCAATTGTGGAAGAAAGTTAAGAGTAGTGGTAAAGAAATAAGGATGGAAATACAATAAAGTAGTTGAGTTTATTTTCGCATAATGGTATATTATACAGGTCAGTTTGAAAATAAAAAATACAAATGGGTGGATGATGAGAACTACCAACATAGTTAAAAATTAAAAAAAATGATAACATCATAAGGGTAAGAACAAAATAAATAGAAACAAAGTGAAAATACAAGTAATTAAGTACCAAAGTCAATGAAATGGTTAAAATAAACATAAATAATAAATGTGATTAAATACACCATTTTAATGCATCAAATGCACTATAAATTAAGGGTTTCGCTAATAAAAAATTATACAATTATTTGAGTATCGACACTTTGCAAAAATTGCATGAAGTATTAGCACTTTGTTTGAACTTGTTTTTATATATAGAACTAGAAAAGATGGAGGTACCCCAAGTTGTGACTACCAAGAAGATTAAGTAGCCTATAGTCAAAAGGCATTCAATGAAATAAAAAAAATAGATCTATAGGTTCCTTTTCTAGTGTGTCGTCTCTGGTAACACATTCAAAAGATATTTACAAGTACATTTGGCACTTTTGGTATAAATTGAGCATAGGGTTTTGGAAATAAAGACAAGTGTAATAATGTAATTAAATCCCCAAACATAGTAGCTAAAATATAAGGCAAACTATAACATCATACCAAGGGTGAAATTAGATGTCTAGAGTTAGTTTCCTTACTTTTGATAAATGGAAATTACCATAAAGGTGCTTCTCAGTCGAGTTTATCAGGGTATTCTATACTTAGATCGACCCTACCATATTACACCAAATGTCATCCATGATGTGAATAGACTTATGCATGGACATAACACTCATAAGTATGAATGGAAGAAAAGTGTTAGTATAATATCAGGATCCTAGCTTAAAGGGACAAGATTCAATCATCGAGCCCTTTCAATTCATAAAATAAAAGACTCTAAAGTATGCTTTACCACAAAGATAATTATATGGAAGGTGTATTACATGAACAAACAAGATTATCAAACTACAAGGAGTGTGTAAAATATATGGGATATGATTTCAATTGGTATGTAGTAGAATTTGGCTACCAGACTCTATGAAAAATACTTAGATAATATTTGTAAGATAAAGAAAGGTACACATGACTTTTTCCATGGCTTGCTTCTCTTAGTCTTAGCCATGTATTTCACACATACTATTCCCAATCATGAAGGTTTAGTTCAATGGGATCCAAATGCCCAGACATGAGCTTAGATAATAACTACATTAGAAGGCATACATGTAGTATAAGAGGTATGACACTTTTTAGTATGGAAGAAAAGAATTAAGAATCAGGTAGCTAGGAGATTTTGCATATCTAAAGAGATAGTGAAAATTATTATAGAAAAGTCAATTTTATTATAGATGTCAATAATGTATATATAAAACCATTTGTTAGAAAATTTACACCAGTTTGACCTCTTCCCTGTGACGTTAGTGATGAGTAGAATGAAGCAATCATAATTGGAGCTCAAAGTTTACCACAAGACCCTAGATTAAAATAATTCATGGGTGAAGCAAGAGTTAGTTTTCAATCAATAGAGGAAGAAGAAACATTGTTATTACATGAAGCTACATAAACATCTAAAATAAACCCTAATATATGTAGATACCTACGCCTAAAAATGGGAAGTATAGGATTGTAACCTTTAATGAAAGAGGAAGATGAGGAGACTACACCATTTTTAGTCAAGGATTTTGTTATTGGTGTGGTCTTAAGGGAAGAAGAAATAATAGTTAAGGGTATCCCATCATACTCTTTGAGGAAAACATATTAAAAATAGGTAAGGGGACCTCAATAAATTAAAAAAGAAAAATTCAAATCGAAGAACAAGAAGGGTCCCCCACATCATCCTTAATGACAAGACAAACATTATTACAAATGAGTGAGGGGAAATGACAAAGTAGTTATTCAACGCAACCAATATAAAAGGGAAATAAAAAATATAAAGTGGTCAAAATAAAAATCAAAAAGGAAAATCTAGTGACATATTCTAAAATGGAGTCCTAAGAAGAAGGGGACCAATAGAAAACTTAGACAAGTGAAGAAAGGGATACTATCATAGAAGTACTAGATATGAATACATTATTACGAATGTGCCACAACAAAGGATAGATACCTATATTGGAAACAATATACAAAAAAATAAGTGTTGAGGGTTGGCACAATATAGCTATAGCCATTTTGGATAGCACATAGTTAATTCTATTTGACTTAGAATATATAATAGTAAGACTTCCTATCTACCTAAATAAAGTGATAATACAAAAAAAAATAGTAGATAAGCTTAGATGATAGTAGGAAAATATCAAGATGAGGTTCTTAAAAAGGTAGAATAGAAATCAACCATGTCTTTTTCCAATACAAAGTGATTGAGACAACTCCAACAAATAGAGCTCAGAACAAAACAAAAAATAGAATTGGTGACAGATGCCATGGATAAATAAAATCAATTGTAAAGGGTGAAGGAATAAGAAGATGCAGTAATTTAACAAAGAATACAATTAGAAATATAAATAGTTGAGGAGGACATAAAAATATAGGAACTTGAAAAGTTAGCCACCCAACATGCTAGATGACTTTTAGAAAATGAGAAGATGGAAAAAGAAGAATAAGAAAGAAAAAAATTAGACAAAAGAGATGGAAGAAAAAATGAGAATAGATGAGGAAAGTGTTTAACGCTAAAATGGTATCTAGATTTTGGTTATCTAGATTGTATTAAAGGGGTATATAGAAATGAAATGGAAAAAGAGTGATAATTAGCTCTATAAAAGGCCAATTAGATAATAAACGCATATACAATCATATACTAAATTTATTATGCTAAAATAGTCTAAATATGAAAAGTACAACTATGCTAGATATAAAAATGATAAACAATTGAAGCACTTAACTTGTTCTAATGTTAATGTAGATTTGAATCTGAACAGGTTTAAAGTAGACTAAAAGGAAATTTTAGAATAGTCATCAGATTCTAATTCTGATGCCTCTTGCTCTCTAGACAATAATATTAGCCTAGGATGGTTGTGTCAATGATATTATCTATGTTCAAAGCTAGTTTCATGTATATAGTATCTATTGAAACAATATGTGACTACCTAGATGCTTCTAGGTTTTACTTTGCCTTCTCTCTGGTGCATTCAATTCTAGGTCATGGACTACCAGTCCTTGTGAAATGGCAAAACCATAGCTTTCCATATTCAATGTGACCTTGGGGGAAAATGGGTTAGTGGGCACATGATGTTGAGCTGACCCCAATGACCACATTGTTAAAAGACGTTGCCTACATAGCCAATACACTGAAGAGGGACTCAGACTAATAAATTTTTCCCCTATGTGTTGGCTTATGTGTGAATCATAGAGTGTGTGCAAAGCAAGTACAACTATGACCTATCTTGTAACTTGGTAAATTGGGCTCTTGGGCTACTCCTTTTGTACTTCAACCACGTAAATGTGTAGTCCCTATGACTAGTATGAAAATAGGAATAAATAAGGAAGCTTTGATGAATTGAATGCTTGATAATGTGTTTTTTATAAGTGTTTTTTGTCTATTTGGTATTTTTATAGGTGGCAAATGAATGAGGGTTCATATTGTATTTATGTCAATCCCTTTATAGTAATAACTCACATTAAAGCACTTAGGCCAACCATAAAGATAAATTTCATTTAAAAATTAGATTAATTTAGGGAATTAGATAGTTGTGTTAGGATAGAACAGTAAAATCAACACTATTATCTAACCCAAATGTTAGTGTCTAGTGAGTAGGAGAATATGTACAGGTTTAAAACTTATAAAGATGGAAGATAGGTACATTTTAAGCATTTTGTGTTGGGATAAATAACGGAAGCACACAATTGATTACCAAGCAACTTAACATGCGGAAATTAACCAGAATACACAAGTAACTAAAATTCAAAAATAACACAGAATATGAGAGACAATACACAACTTGTATTAAAACTCTTTCAGAAGGAAATACAACAAAGAAGGCTGCCACAGTTCTTCTTCCTTACACACCTCTAGGGCATAAATAGTAAATCTTCCCTCAAAGCTCTCTCTCTTAGGTCCCAACACCCAACTCAAACACAGAGTTGGTGTTCACCTCCAACCAGCCAGTATCCACTACTGCCAGTACTCCTGTGCTCCACGCACTCCACAAGTACACAAACATACTTCAAGTAGATCCCACCTGATTCTGCTCCCTATTGTGTTGTTGTCTTCTCTGATCTTGCACACCTGCAAATCAATATGGTTCTGCACACATGTGAACCTTGACCCTTGCACACACATACACCTACAGATCAATGATCTTACTTACCATGTAGATCTCCTATCATAGCCATGCTCACCTGATGACCAAGATCATACATAATGAAGAACCCTACTGATTCTCCAATCCAACACCCACACTTGGTACTGTGGCACTAGGAGGAACACACCATTGCTCTCCTCTCTCTGAAGGAGCTTATTTGCTCTCTTACTCTCTAGCACCAATTTACAATACAACCAATGAGTCTCTTAAATAGATCTCATGCAAACAATAATTAGACATCCAATTATAATAATTAGATCCGTAGCTTCTAGTCTAAATTTGGCTCTTGACATGCAAACACTTGGTTCGTTAGCTAACTGCCCGTAACACACGCAGCTCGAACTACACAGGTGACCGACGTCGGTCCCTGTCTGCCTGGGGGGTGCCGACGCCGGCCGATATCTGACCGATGTCAGTTGCCTTCTTGTCTGATCCTAATAACGTCGGTTGGCCTAACCGATGCTAATGTCTGTAATACTCAGCAACCATCCTAAAACATCCTCCTCTATTTGCATCAGTGAAGCTTTTAGCTCCACAACCTAATAATCTCCCACTTAGAGATAAACAACTGCACTGTACATGTACCTGTACCCCGTCTAATCTATTTCTTGGCTTGTATCCCTCTTCAAGCTCAATCCTGAAGACCACCCACCACACAACCTATGGTGCACCTCCTGTCATCCGAGTACCCTGCCACATCCGAACCTACAAACCCATGTAGTGAAGTCTTGACCCTGAATAGCATGAATCCCTGCTGCTGGTCCCTCTCAAATACCTGAGAACCCACTTCCCCGCATTGGCTCTTAACTCTCTGACAGCTCCCACTGCTTGGGAAAACTCAGGTCTATACCAGACCTCATGTGATTTCGGACAATGAACTGTCCAGCCCTTAGTGTGCTCTGGCTCTGCATCCTGCGTAATGAACCTCGCCAACACCTGATTCACATCAGCTCCCACTGGAGACAAAATCAACCTGTGATCTCCCATGTCTCCCATGCCAAAGAATTTTGCTGCTCCAAATTCTTCATAGCAAACCACTAAACTAATCTTACCCTTAGCTCAACAAAACCCTGTATGTACAAACCTGCTAGAAAACATACCATCCACATACAGTAACAGGATAATGTCATGACCATCATCCACTTGGTAAGGCAAACCATAGTAGTTACCCTGACATTGACTAAAGCCATGCTTTGTCATCCACCTATCAAACTCTGTACCACTGTCCTGCAACTTCCTCAAGACCATATGCCCTGGTCTTTCATCTCACGTGTCCATTCTCTCTATTCTTCAACTAAGGTATCCATTCGTCTCTATGCTTTCATACCCACTGGCAACCCCACCAAATCTCTGCTTGGTTCTGCATCATAGTCCTACCATGCTCCCACTATTTCTTGGATCCTTCCTGCTCTACAGTCAGCAACTAGTATAAAGAAGAGGAACAACGAATTTGAGGCCTACTTACCACCTTCAGTGCTCCATATGGGCATTTGAGACTCCTTGACAGCTTGTTGTCCACCCAAAATTCGTTATAGTGACCGACCTTGATCACCACACAGTTTGCATCTAATCGACATCGATTCCATGCGCCTGTCCTAACTACCAACCCTGTCGACGTCGGTGTCTCCTTCTGCTGACATCAGTCCTCATGACCGACATCGGTCTTACCTACTGCCGATGTCAGTCCTCCTGACTGACGCCGGTACCTATGTTTTTCTAGGAGTGATGAATTTTTTACCTGTGAGCTCCTTTGAATCAAGTCCCATGTCCAAACTGCCCTGCTCAGAAGTATCCAGCCCCATCCACTGGTCTCTGTCTGCCATCTCCTCCATAAACACCAAGGCTTCCCAGTTCTTAAGCCTGTCAAATATATCAGTCTTCCTCTTAAGAACATGCATCTCCTTCTTGCTCATGTGACCAAGCCTATAAACCCACGTCTTCACAACAGAAGAAGAATCAGTAATATAAACAAGTAGATAAAGAGTACCTATTTTCTTACCACCAGCTAATTCAAGTGCATCCGCTGTGAGAGTTCTTGAGCATCTCTCATCACCCAACCTTTCTAAATAAATTAGCCACATCTCTAAACCTAGGACCTGCATGACCTCCTTCAAAACCCATGTGTTGGCCGCCTGCAATTTCAACTTCACTTCCCCTTTGCCAATTCTTTGACAAGGCTCACCAGCTCCTCTCCTTGGGGCTGCATGGAAAGAGGCAACAAAATCTATTATCCAAGATTTAACTTTATCTAATAAACCTCTCAAAGCATCTTGTGCAACAACACCTGCAACATCTACATCTTCAATTCCTTCATGTTGATCTGCTACCAACCAACAATATTCTTTTCCCTGCTCTTTCTTTCCATAGGACCGTAAGTGACCATCTGTGTTTTTCAACTCCTCCATTCTTAGCTTACTTTGATCTGCCATTGCTCTGCTCCCACTCAATCAGAAACCCCTGAGAGTGACCTATAACCAAACACAAAACCTACTCCCTACAACCTTAGCTCTGATACCACGTTGTTGGGATAAATAATGGAAGCACACAATTGATTACCAAGCAACTTAACATGCAGAAATTAACCGGAATACACAAGTAACTAGAATTCAAAAATAACACAAAATATGAGAGACAATACACAACTTGTATTAAAACTCTTTCAGAAGGAAATACAACAAAGAAGGCTGCCACAGTTCTTCTTCCTTACACACCTCTAGGGCTCCCACACCTCTAGGGCATAAACAATAAATCTTCCCTGAAAGCTCTCTCTCTTAGGTCCCAACACCCAACTCAAACATAGAGTTGGTGTTCACCTCCAACCAGCCAGTATCCACTACTGCCAGTACTCTTGTGCTCCACGTACTCCATAAGTGCTCCACGCACTCCACAAGTACACAAACGTACTTCAAGTAGATCCCACCTGATTCTGCTCCCTGTTGTGTTGCTCTCTTCTCTGATCTTGCACACCTGCAAATCAATCTGGTTCTGCACACCTGTGAACCTTGACCCTTGCACACACATACACCTACAAATCAATGATCTTACTTACCATGTATATCTCCTATCGTAGCCATGCTCACCTGATGACCAAGATCATACATACATGAAGAACCCTGCTGATTCTCCAATCCAGCACCCACACTTGGTACTGTGGCACTAAGAGGAACACACCATTGCTCTCCTCTCTATGAAGGAGCTTATTTGCTCTCTTACTCTCTAGCACCAGTTTACAATACAACCAATGAGTCTCTTAAATAGATCTCATGCAAACAATAATTAGACATCCAATTATAATAATTAGATCCACAGCTTCTAGTCTAAATTTGGCTCTTGACATGCAAACACTTGGTTCGTTAGCTAACTGCTCATAACACACGCAGCTCGAACCACACAGGTGACCGACGTCGGTCCCTATCTGCCTGGGGGGTGCCGATGTCGGCCGATATCTGACCGACATCGGTTGCCTTCTTGTCTGATCCTGTCGACGTCGGTTGGCCTGACTGACGCCAGCGTCTGTAACACTCAGCAACCATCCTGAAACCTCCTCCTCTGTTTGCATCAGTGAAGATTTTAGCTCCACAACCTAACATTTTGGGCAAGGTATAAGGCCTAGGTCATCAATATAATATTAGTCATATTAAGATATATAGGCCAAGGGGCACAAAGATAAAGTAGATGTGAGAGTTACGGAAGTGGAAAAGGTAGAGAATTGAGAGGAATAACCAAGGTCTGATTTTGCCAAGTGTAAAAGACTGAGGTGATATGTAATCATAAAAGATCATCTACAAAAAAAAGGAAAATAGAAAAATAAAATTATAAAATTGAGGAAAACAAAATAAAATTAGGGGATGAATATAGAGCAGTAGAAGAAAAGAAAGATAAACTAGAAAAGGAGGAGAAAAGAAAAGGGAGGATGGAAAGAAAAAATAAAGGAAAAAGAGATAAACGAATAGGAGGATAAAACATAAAAAATGGAGGAGGAGAGGAAAAGATAAAGTGAGGAGGAAAATAAAAAATAGAGGAAGAGGAGAGAAAGAAACATGAAGAGAAAGCACATAAAATGGAGGAGAGGAAAAAAAAAGGAAGAAGAAGAGAAAGGTGAACATAAATTAAAGGAGAAGGGCAAGGAGGTTAGTAACCCTTCTCTAAGTTTTGAAGAAACTAGAAAAATTACTAATATTTCACTATAGAAGACCTTAGGAAGATTTGGAATGGCAAAAAGTAGTATAAGTGCTCCTATGGACCCACTGAAGAGGATAAAACTAGAATTGACATGACATAAGCAGATGGCATCCACTATTATTGTACCATCAAGTTTTTTTAACATGTTGCATGAGGAAAAATTGTATTAGCCTACAACAACTAACCCCTATAAAAAATAAATGGTTGGATAAACTCTCACCCAAAGTGTCAGAGTAGACTGGATGATGTAGTGCATGAACCTAGAAGAAGGCATTAAAAAGTGTTTAATTGCCTCGACCACCACTAGGCCACAATATCACCCAGATATAACTTTTACCATAGATAAATAATTGGAGAAGACTGTGAAAATTTTCAAAAGTCATGCAGGGGCTACTTTGGACAAAATCCTAATCAAATTTGAGGCTAAAGAAGGATATAAAGAAGAATTATTAGGGCCATTACTAGGAGAAAATCAAGTGAAATGAACTGAATATAAGTAACAAGTGAAGAAACTATAGGAAACAATTAAGGATGCAGCTACTTAATTTATTTACTCACTCAGTTGACCCCTACGAACTCAAGATAAAAAGGAGCTAGAGGATATGGAAAGATGGCTAAGTATTGCTTCCACTAGCTTTGGAACCCAACATATTCCATCTAAATTAGAGTGAGCTAAAATGATATATATTCATAAGTAATATAATGATAAACAAACTCAATGCATATCAATATATGATGATATGGAGGATTATGACACTTATGGTAGTACTCATATGGAGAAGATGGAAGTCTAGATCAAAGGACATGAAACATACTTGCACATACTATAGAACTCTCTAGCTTTGATTGACATAGTAATGGCACTCAAAGAAAACATAGGCATACACAATAAAATTATGGAAGCTAAAATAATCATTCTGAACTAGGACACATTTTTAAAGGATATTATGAGAAAATACAAGAAACATCTACCCAAAGGAGGGGAATCCACACCATGATCACAAAATTTTTAATATAGTTTTCATACTAAGTTAGATTATTTTGGTACCTATAAGCACTTAAGAGCTGTCTTGAGGACAAGATAAAGTTATAAAAGTCTCAAAAATGTTAGAAGTATTCTTAATCAAATAAAGACCAAACCAGAGTTACCACATAGCTTTTACCTTTATTTTATTAGTAGAATAGTTCTCTAGGCTAGCAAAATAGAGGCTTCTACTGACTGGGTAATGTTGTAAGAGATTGATCTTTGTGGCAACACAGGACGACTTAATTGAAGAAAAGGCATGTCTCACACGTACATGATCAATGAATTTTAATAATTTAGTTGATATTTATACTATGACATTGTAATAGAGTAGAGATAGCATAAAGAAGAGTTGAAACATAATAATGTATAGTAGTAAGAGGTACAGAACAAAGTAACTACTGTAACAACATATGACGGTATAGTATAAAGAGATTTGAAAACTTTGTATTTTGTGGTTATTATATTAATATAAATAAAGAGAAGTTAAATTAGGGATATTTGTGTAATGTGTACTAATTACTGTGAATGAGCACATCTACTTCTTTTTTATGAGTGCATAATATAATTGTTTCTAGAAAATACTAAGCTCTACATCACATTAGTCTTAACTAAAGTTAACTTTAATAAAACAAAATTTATGTCGCCAAAAACTTCATATTTTATGTCAACATGTTACTCATGTTACTTTACTAAAATATGGCATTGATATATATGAATGAAATAGACTAGTTTTCACTTATTCAATGTTCCTTTGATGATGTCTACTTTTCTTTTATAAGAGGCTAGACATTACTTGCTTGTGGTGGGTGGCCCTTGGCCTTTTTGTGCAAATTGCTTGAACATATCTATGATATTGGGTTTGGTATGTGAAACATTTGAATATGTCCATTACATGTGGCCACTCGGCTTTATGTGCAAAATATTTACTTGTGTGACATTTGAACATGTTTCATGTTTGTAACATTCTTAATGTCCTTTTTGTGTGGCCCTTAACCCTTATTTTTTTCAACATATTCATGTATATAATGTGCAGCCCTTGGCCCTTATTTATTGTGACATATTAATGTCTATTTTATGTAGCTCTTACCCTTATTGTATGACATTGTCTATATTTTGTGGCATTGCGTGACACTGTCTATTGTGCTCAATGTGTTTGATGCACTTCATTATTGGTGCCATCATATATATCATGCATTTTTTACTCCAGAGAGGGTGACCTTACTACATGTTTTGATTTTATATCTATTTAGACAAATAATTATATTTTTCACACTAAATATATTGCATACATTCTTCAAATAAAAATTGTAATTTTATGATGACATACTCTCCACATGTTGAAATTATACTACATGATCACATCTTTATCATATGATATAATTAACTCTTTTTTTGAGATGAGTGACTTGCAAGCTACATCTCTTATCTCAAATGGGAGGCATCGTAATGGGATTGTCTTAAATTTCCAAGTCTCTATGAGTATATAAAACTAAGATTTGGGATAAAGTACAAGTTTAAAAAAAGTACAAATTTCAAAGATATAGAATATAAGTTTTCAAATATTCAAAGCAAATTCAAAGATCAAATTATATAACATGTTTTTCAATTATTCAAACTAAATTCAAAAATCAAACATTGGCACATTAGGCACATGGCATGCATATGCACTCACTTTTCAAAGACTCAAAACACATAATTATACACACTTGAATGGTTATACATGTTCATGTGCAAAATAGTTACAAGATAAAAGTTATAGGTTGAAAATACAAATACAATTAATCATATAGGTGTAGAAAATTCTATATCACTTGGTACAAATTCAATGGGCATGAAACTCATTCATGATCATGCTTATTCAAAGTTTAAAAAGTCAAGGATTCAAAGTTCAAAGTACAAAGTACAAAGTTTCAATGTTCAAATTTGCAATTTCAAAAGTAAAATATTTGTTTTCAATACAAGTCTATGAGCATGTGATCATGATGGGGGCATGAATATTTTTCATTCTTTTTCCACCATGAAAATAGAATCTATATCCATCTGTAATGGCGTGATTCAAATCTATTGTAGGTAATGTACATTATGTAGATATTAAAATATGATTTATATAGCATCTAAGTCTTGTATACTTGATAAATATCTATTATGTCTCTATAGTTCAACTCTATACCTTTTTACTATTGAAAGGCTCACATTCACCACTTCATTGTGCTTAACTACGTATCTTATAGTTTTTCTCAATCAATTTTGATGACCCAAATCTCCTACACTATATAAAAAGCTTAAAACCTGATATATATCCTTTATTAATTGTTTTAGATCCTCAATAGCTTCCTAGCATGTCAGACACATGCGTTCCGTATAGGGTACTTGCATCAATGCAAGTGTCTAGACTCTTATTAAGTGTCTAGTTCTCAAAATTCATCTAATTTGAAAATATTTCAAATCTTATGGGTCAATTATTTTTAAATAATTAACCCTACCATGAGATATTTTTAAAAGTTGTGGTATAAATAAAAATCTAAGCCTACTCATTCTTCATCTAGAAAATACTAAGCAAGTAACTATTCAAGCTCAACCAATCACAAAACTAAGTTCTAATGTCCTATTCTTCCCTATTTTCATATTAGTCATTGGTGAAGTCATAGTATAGGTCTGAAGCACTCAAATAATATCCCATGAATAATATTTATCAAGTTATGAGTTATATCATTGCATGCCTTTGCATATAGTACATTTCACCCTTGTGCACATAAGCCAACACCTAGGGGAGAACTACATAAGTCTAAGGCCCTCCTCAGAGTATTGGATACGTAAGCAATGTTCATTGAAAAAGGGGTCCTTGAGCTCAAATTAAATCTGTGAATCTACTAACTCATTTTTGGCAAGGTACAAATACCTAAGGTGAAGAACAGGGGTTTGAACCATACACAGTCACTGATAGCCTGTGCACATGAACAAAAGATATAAAAAAAGGAAATATAAAACCTAAAAGAGTCTAGGTGATCACTTTGTAATACAATGAATATTCCATATAAGACAATTACATCGAGATCAGGATAAAAGCATTGATGCAAGTGTCCACAGAGTGACATAAGTGTCCAAGCCTCCACAAACAATATTTCTAGAATCTGATGACTATATCTTGATTTTGCCCCTACTGTTTCTACCTCTAAACTTCTCAGATCTTTCTACACATTTGAAGATAATCTAAGCATTAACTCTGCTTTGTTTTTATGTAATCAAACTATTATTTTGAATGTAATTTTTATATTTAGCATAACTTAACACTTTAATTCATAATGTTCATTTATCTGAGTTCTCAATTAATTGTCCTACTCTAGAATAGTTTTATTCATCCTTGTGTATAAGGTATTCTACCCCCCTTAACCCTTCACACATATGCTAGATTTTTTTAAACATTTGGTGAACCTAACCAATATGTCTTTTCATACAACTCTTAATTTGTTCTAGGGTTTTTCAATTTTATAGGGTTCTAGTTTTAGTAATTTGTAGATTTGAATTTTTCATTTCCTTTTGCAACTTTATTTACATTTATCAAGTATGGAAAATATTGACAAAGATAATTTTTAAATGGAAGATAAATAAGCCTTAGTCAACCATCTAAATACAAACAAATAATTGATTTATGCATTCTTACATTTTACCCGAGAAGAAACCAATAACCATGCTAAGGCTAGTGCATCAACATCCAACCAAGGTGAGCCATTAGATGGAAAAACTCTAGCTACATCCTCCATAGAATACCTTAACCCAACTATCGATTTCAATATCTACATCAATATAAGTGGTGTTTTCATCCCTTTTGGTGGCTTATCAAATCTCAAATCTTAATCCCAATGGGTCTTGTTATCACCCAAATTTTTACCCTTGGAAGATTGTTAAATACTTTCAAATTTAATGTAACATGGAGACAATCCTAGGCTATGGGTGGCCTAATAGGTGGATTGAATCTATAGATTATAGGGCTATCTCTGCTTGATGTATCAATTAGGCTGACAACTCTACACTACTACTTGCAATAGAAAAAATAGAAGGATAACATGGAAGAAACCTAACTAAAGAGGTGATACATCAAAACTAATTGACCACTACCAAATAATTGTATATGCACATCAACCATGAGACTAACTTAAACATATACTACTCCTAATCTACATCTCCTACATCAGAACTTCATGTGAAGGTTGTGAAATATGTTTTAGGTCAGTAGGACTAGAAAAGAGGTCTAAAATGACACTAGTGAATAGGAAAACTCACTCAACCCTTGCACTTAACATGAACACTTTGCATAACCTATAAAAGAAGCTTTCAAACCACATTTAGGTGTTATAATAGATTAACATGCTAAGGAGAAGCTAAGCAAATCACTTAACAAGATCAACTATCCAGGCATAAATACTAATTATAATCATAAAAGGAGTTAAAATCAATAGTCTTAATTTATCAAAGGCAAACAAATGAGTATCAATTTTCCATACTTAGGTGGGGGATTCATTCAATGCCAAACAAGGCAGTATTTATAGAGAAGGAGAGAAAGAGAGAAAGAGATGGGTGTAGAAGAGAGCAATTAACAAGTGTCCTTCACGAGAATAAATTTATAATCAAGGATTTTTTAGAGAGTAGTCTTAAAACTCCTTCAACATGTGTTGATTTGTGCAATCATGATCTTCTAGAGAGTTGGCATAGGAGACTTTAATAATTCATCATCCATTCAAAACTGCCCATCTTGGATTGTGATGAAAGATAAATGGCATTCTTGGTCATAAAATCACTTGAATTTGATTTTTTCTCCTCTTTGACACCTTTCATATCCTCGAAGATTCATCATACTAAATTTGCAATGATGATTATTCACATAATTCCTTAGGTGTCTTCAAACCCATTTGTTCTCACTATGCCTCTCTTGCTCAAAAACCTCAAAACTTGAGTCAACCCTCATGAATGATTTTTATCTCCATGGAAGACCTATCTATTTCTTAACCAAATTATATCAACCCCTTTGGATGCATCAAACATTCACAAACATCTCATTTTGCACATAGATCCTATACTTGCCTTCAATTCCTTGTAGCCCTGAAAACACACAAAGCTCATTGTGTAGAATAATCTACATATGATCTTGGAAAAATAAGAATATTTTTGAGTACCCATTATTCCCTTACAACATTATACCAAATTTCATGACCAACAAACAAGTGAAAGTACACTTATCCACCTATTTTCTCTCTCTAATTAGCCCTTAATTAGGCCTCTAGGCCTAGAAACTAAGTTCTGGCTAAAATTAATTCCCATGTGTATGAAACTCAAAATAAATGTTTCAGTCACTTTAGGAACTCCCTAACCATTATCTATGTCAAATTTTAGGGTTGACCCATGTAATGGCTAAAACCCTAGCCTAAGTGCTTGTACATGCTCAATAGGTAAATGGTGTAGTTTTCCAAGAAATTTTCAAGTTACAAAGCTTTAAAATAGTTTCTTGAGACCTAAAACATCATGATACAACTTAATACCTTGAGATTAAGGTCTCTTGAAGTACTCCATAGGCCTGTGGATAGGCTTATTGGCTAGCAAACAGTGAATTTTTCTCTTCTTGACCCAATTTGGTGGCTTAAATGGCTTATATGTCACATTAATGGAATTTAAAATTTGTGTATATGACTTTGTAACCTATGAATAGGATTTATAGGCATCTTAACTTGATTTTAAGACCATTCATTAGGCTGCACATTCACCAATAGGCCTATAACTATGCATTTAGAGTCAATTTAATATAATATACCTTCATATGTGCCAAAAAATAGTCTAAAAAGGTGCTCATGAGAGTTAGGAGGGTTTATAAAGTCATTTCAATGTCAAAACATTCCATTTCAAGACACTTTAGGGCACCTCTCTCTCATTGGATCACTAGAAGGCTTTTTGGCAACTTGTGAGTGCCTTGTACTCTTAAGGATGGTTCATAAAAATGAGGGCTTATTAGGATGAAATAATTCCACAAATTTTAAAGTATAAAGACCCTTGTAACATCTCATAATTTAATTTTCTCCCATGCAAAATGTTAACTTATAAATGAGTACAAGGAAGATCCTCTTGGGCTAGGCAAACACTGTGTAGTGAGGTTGAGAGTGAGTTTAGGCTTGAAGGTGTTATCTTAGAGTTTATTTTAAGTTGTAAATAGTTTAATTAGGTTTGTAACACCTCTCACTCTATCTTCAAATTCTTTATCAATGCATTTGTCCCCTTAAGAGTCTTGAAGCCTATTTTAAGCTATGCTTAAGGTTTATAGGCCAATTGAATGTTAGGGCTGAAGAATGAGTCTTCAATGACACCCTCCAAACTCTGATGTACACACCTCCAAAGTGTCTGCACATAGATCCCATACCTCTCTAGTCTCTTTAACCTCATTTCCTAATCAAAATTCATCCTAATTTATGTGAAAAAGAGACCTATAAGTCTGCAAACATGTAGGTCTACTTTTTATCCTTTTAAGCCTTCCAAACATGCATTTAGGATCAATCTAGTACTAAAAGCTAAACCTCCATTATCTCATGACTTATTCATGATATTTTTACCTTCATATAACACTTTCAATGCAACATTTGACACCTCTTTTGTTTACCTTTGTATAAGCAAGGTTATATGACAATCCATAACCAAGATTATAAATAGACTTATTTTGATGAGTTGATGGTGGGATGACCAAAACTCATTAAATCTCTTCTATATTGTATATTTGACCATATGCTCACTCATGCACAATTTCATTAGATGTCAAACTTTTCTTTGATGATTATCACAACCTATAGGTCCACATTTGAACCTTATATTATTAGGCTCCATTGAATGAACCCCTTTTATGACTAGTTTGATCTTTTGATAGTGAAAATTAGATAGAACTTGCCACTTCTCTTTCTCATTTGTATTTAGAAACTCTCCATTTGACATTTCATCACTGCAAACTAGTCTCTTTCCTCTTTGAGAGTGTAACATACATATGCATGCAAATTGGAGTCTCTTTTGTATTAGGATTTAAGATATGAGACTCTTGAACTTGTGTAGGTTTCTTCCTTGGACACTTGTTCCATTGTAACTTTTTAAAAATTACCTCCATGGCTATGCTTTGATCACATTCCCCTTGAGATCATGTAGAATGAATTCTACCCAACTCACTTGGTTTTCATTTCAATGTATATAACCACTAGCATACTACTTAAAGTGGGTTTAATGGTTGGTTGACCAGGATGGATTTATAAGGGACCTTTAGAAAAATATGCATCCTTTTATTCAAACCATATACTCACAAGAAGGATCCTAAAAACTCCAAAACATTGCCCATAACTTCATTAAGATTTGCACCTAACACAAAAGAAGGTTTTGCTCTATTGATGGCTCACACATGTCACCTGGGAATGAAGAAAGATGTGAAAGAGTGTACCAAACCCTGTGCAACTTATAAAATCTTCACCCTACCTTAATGAGTTCGAATATGCATGCATACTACCCAAAACTAAGATAGTGGGGTTTGGCACATTTTTTGATCACCTTAGCTCTTTAACGATTGTTCATAAAGCTAAGGAGCTCGATCAATAAACCAATGTCACTGATTGAGAGGCCATAAGGGTCCTCAATTTTTTTTAAGAGACTATACTTCCACTCACTTCCTACTATATGAAATGAACATAAGAAACTAACAATTATGAACATACCAAGAGCTCGATGGAGGTTTTATTGCATCTTCTACATTCTTTGGACCTACACAAGCTTGTTTAGCATGAATTTGGTCTGGGGAAGGTGAAGAGACACCCCTATATGTGTCTACACCTAGAGATGGACCCTCATGTTCATATAAGTGATTGAAAACTACCTTATTTGGAGCAAAGACTTACCAGTTCTGACATGCAAACTATTACTCTAACTTTCTCCTGACATCAACACATTATAAACTCATTTTTAAGATTTTAAAGTGAAATTATACATATGAATATTTGAACCATCTCTAGAAATGGCTTTATAACCCTTAGAAAGCATATACAAGTGCAAAGAAGGCTAGCACATATTTGATGATCTCATGGAGAGGACAAATATCTATCTAAGACCTTATAAGACTTCAAATGACTTATTCACCATTGGCTTTAACAACTCATGTAATAAAGAGGCTTTGGTAAGACTCACATTGGCCACAATGAAAACCTTAACTTTGTTAAAAACATTAAAATATACTTAATTACATTAACTTCTTCGAAGCAGGATATATGCCACTTTAGGCCTCAAAAGACACTTGAAACCTTTCCTCTCACCTAAGGACAATCTATGAAAACCTAATGCATCATTAGATGACTCAACAATGACTTCACAGCTCCATGAATGGGAAACAACCTTGATCTTTGTAAAACAACCTTAAACAATGCTAAATAAGACTTTAAGTGACCATTTGTAGAACATTACAAGACCAAGATGGCTATCAACAAAGTCAAGAAGACATGATAAGTCAAGCTTAAAATTATAAGGGTTGACATTTTTGACCTAAGGTCAAAAATGGTCAACAGGTCTATAACGAAAACTCTTATCAAAGTTATAAAAACTTTGGAGGCTGATGTTACCAACATTGAACAAAATGCTTTGAAATCAACTCATGTTATTGACTCACAAGATGTATTACATTATCCTCTAATACCTAAGAAATCTTTGCACATATTGTCATGAAATTTTGCATTTCATGAAAATTCCCCCAATTTCGCTCCTACAAGTGATTGGTGATGTTTGAAAGAAAGAGATGGCAAAAAATTCTAGAATGAGACATCGACTCCATAACCCAATGGACAGGGCTTGATTTGCATATAGAAGATTATAGGCTTAAGAAAGAATAGATTGTGTAGTATTACGAGAAGCAAAAAAAGGAATCATTATGATCATGATAAGAAAGCTATGAAATAAGACCTCTTTGGTGCTAGTATGGATGAAATTATGGAGGCAACAAATTTTGGATTAAGAAGGAGAGAGCATAGAAGGAAGAATAAAAGAGTTTACTATCAGAAAAGGTCAAATGGTTTGATGAAAATCATGTAGAGAATTAGTTTCGTGACTTTAAACTTATTTTATCGTCATCTAACATAAAAAATCTATAAGAGCAAGAAGAAGACTTGAAAAAATGGATTATATAAAGGAAAAGAATAAGGTTATTGCCTTGGCTAAAAGCTTAGAGTGGCAGAGTGATTCAAATATTGAAGAACCTATGGAACCTATGATAAAAGAGCCTTTTTACCAAACCCTATCAAGGATGAGGAACACTATCAACTAGTTATTGAGATAATCAAGGTTACATACAATACTACATACCCTAAAAATGGATATAACTGTGCACGCTACGTCATTTAACAACATCTATATAACCTTGGTGCATAAAATTACTATTTTAAAGTGGTTTCTCAATTAGAGAATCATGTTGGGAAGCATGACAAGTTTATGCTTGCAATGCAAGCCAAGTAGCTAGACTGTATACCACCAATGGGGATATGTAGCCATCAATTTGTTATGATTTATCAATCACACAGATCTTTGTTAAGTTTTTAAGAGTCTTTATAAAACTTTCCACGTGGCCTTCTTGAGTTTAATTTTCAAATTGTGGCTTTCTTAGGTTACTTTACCATCTTTTAAGATTCGTAAAGCTATTTTGCACATACAAAGAACTTCCCAAGCCCGCAAACTCCCTAAAATCTTTTAAAATGATGTTTGAATAACCACGTAACTTTAAAAATACACTACAAAGTGTTTTCTAAAAAAATTTATGTGACTTTCATCCACTCATTTTACAAATTGTGGCCTTTGTAAGTATATTCCACATGAAAAAAGATTTCAAAATGTCCACCAACCTTCAAATACTCCCCACGCGGAATCCTAAAAGCATACAAGTTAATTTTAAGAGATTAATATATGGATGTGGTTGTAGTGAGGTGGTTTTTGGCATATAATCTGTAGTATTGGTTTTTTGTGGCTTCTTTAATTTCATTTGACATGCTGCAGGTTTTCACAACTCAATTTTCATGTAAAACACCTCTCACAAACTTGCAATCTCCAAGTAACAACTTTTCAAATATTCATGTGGCTTCTAAATATACCTAAGACAAAATTTCAACCTTCTAAAGGTGGTTTTGAGCCTTCTAAGGCAATTGTAGTAGTAAACTATTGCATGTTTTGGATTTCACAAATAGTTTTCCATGTAAACATTCTCCACAAACTTGTCAATATGCATATTAAGCATGCAACGCTACATTTGAGATATAAATAGCCATATCAAACAAACTAAGGCCATTTCAACTTTCCAAAACTGGTTTTAGGCTATAAATCATGGTTTTGCATGTTTTAAATATGGTATTGAGAATACAAAATGTTACATTAACTCTATGCAACCTTTAATAACATATTTTGAATGCATAAAAAGTCCTCTAAGCTCATAACACTTTGTACAACCTCAAAACTACCATTTCATATTTCCAGGGGGCTTGCAAAGGTATTTTTGGCAACATAACAGGGTTTGACTTTCTTTTTACTACTTTTTTGTTTCCAATTTTCACACTGTAGCCTTGGAAAACTAATTTTGAAAGTAAAAAACCTTATAAAAGTCCACCACCCCCTTCTAACTCACCAACATAGTTGTTTCAATTTTCCAAAGGTAGTTTCAAAGAGGTATAAGGTGGTTATAAGATAAGTTCAAATGTGGTTTTAAACATTACAAAGGCGGTTTCAATGACAAAGGTTTTTTTCTAATCATTTTTTAATGGTGGTTTCCAAGACTCGTTTGTGCAGTTTGTGGCTATTGCAAACCCATTTTACATGCAAAAGATTTTTAAAAAACTTATCATTTTCTTTTTGGCATTCAAATAAAATTTTCAAAGACTTTTACTTAGCATTCAATCTTTAATGTTGTTTTTTCTTCTCTTCTATGCATGCAAATATTTCAACAATCTCTTAAGATAGTTTTAGAGATATAAAGATAGTTTTGGTAGTACAAATAGATTCAAAATCATTTAGTACAACTCCTTGATTCATTCTTTGTATGATAATGGTTTTAAATGATAATAAAGTGGTTTCTCATTGCATTCATACAGGTAGAACATTTGAAGAAGTTTCAACACTGTTTTGAGTTCTTAGCGGTTTTGGTGGCATAAATAGGAAAACTTGATTTCTCAAGCCCACCACTTTTGAAATTTTTTAGATGAACACTTTGCATATAAGAAGCACTACAATCAAGATAAGCTCGAAATATGTTGGTATTCACAATTTCAAGATTAATAGTTTGAGATAGTCAAATTTATAGTGCTTTCAAATGTGATATTACATTTCTATTTTTTAAAGTCTTCTGTCAGGTTCAAGACAACTATTGTATGCACCAAAAAAGTAAATATTAAAAGCTTGAGTTGGAGAAGGTAAAAATCTACATTGTTCACAAATGATTAAAACTCAATATAGAGCTCGTTGAAACTTGGTGAAGCTTATCTTGAGCGAAAATATCATTTTCATGCATTTTAATCCTCACAATAATTTGGTCTCCATTTCAAATTGATTCGTGACTCTGAGTCATCTTGAAGACATCATATGGATAGGAAAATATTCTAATGCATTCCCTCAAGCAAGTAGACAATCATGTAGAGTAATCAAAGTGAGTTACCTAGCTTGACAACATGTGTTCCTTTCTCATACAATTAAGAGTGGTGAATTGGTTGTCAGTTGGTCAGATTAGAATGTGTGAATGTGTGCTTCATACTAGTTATGAGAATTAAACAAGTTGTTTAGTGATTCAGATTATGTAGGTTCAAATCATCACAAAAGGAGTTATAAATAGTTGTAAAATATGAAAAAGGTTCCTCTCAAAAAAAATACTTGTATTCTTTTGATAAACTACTAAAAGTCACTTTTTCTCTCTCTAACATTTATATTTCTCCATTGCAATTTTTGTAATCACTTAAAAAGGTT
Organism: Torreya grandis; assembly: GCA_037957365.1. Classification (NCBI taxonomy): domain Eukaryota; kingdom Viridiplantae; phylum Streptophyta; class Pinopsida; order Cupressales; family Taxaceae; genus Torreya; species Torreya grandis. Next base: position 608,327 of record JARHVA010003443.1, read on the forward strand.
ATGTTTTACTTTTTTAAGATGTAAATGAAAAATTAACAATAAAATATAAATGAATTACCAAAAAGGTGGATATGTGGGTAGTTACATACTCATAGCTTATAAATATGGTGATTGTCATTGTAAAGAGGTTCAGAATTTTTTCTGCTCAAAGCTTGGGAGGAAAGAATGGTTGTGTCTTTGTACAAGTTGTTCATTTCCAAAGAGTGTGGTTAATTTAAATAAGACAAGCTGTAAGATGAATAGAATATTTTATAAGTGTTGATTATTTCTTTTTTGTAATATTTATTGTATGGTTTATGAATGAAGTAATCTATTAAAATATGTGCTTTCTGGATTACATGTAAACTCTATTAGTATTGAAAACTTTATGTTGGAAACCCTAGAAAATAGACTTTGTGTTATATACACCTAATTTGGTTTGAATGAAGACCTTGAGATTTTGGATAATCATTCATGTCATTTATCATGTGTAGTTATTCACAGTATTAAAAGGAAGATTCCTAACCCATAGTGGTTGACACTGAACAAAATCCTACTTGAAAGGAAGAAATGAAAACTTTGTATTCATTTATAACAATAAATACAAAGGAGTTCTATATAACTTTATATTTTAAATCCTCTTTGGTGATGCACTTTATTAATTTGTTTTAAGTTTGTCTTTTTTATCCTTTCAAAGATACAAGTTTTTATCGTTGAACTGTCCAAATCATTCCATTTAATCTGGGTCATCTAAGGAGTTTTTTATGTTTATTATTATGACGATTTTCCATTCTTACATCTATTTTTTCCATTTTATCTCCACTCTTATAATTGTCCTTTATCCCATTTTTTCTACCTTTTTTTACTTTCTAGTTAAAATTACCAAAAACCTAAAGACCTATATCATATGAGGGAGCTACCCCTCTCAAACACAAAGGAAAATCACCCTTAAACCTGTGGTTTCTCCAATGTTGTAGGGTTTATGTTTCATCCAACTGGGCAAGTCACAAAAATAATTTGAGTAAGCAATACAACATAAAATCTTGCCAACAATATCCATTTTTTACTGGTTTTGTTGCACCCAAGTTCACATTTTATGATGACAATGGTAATCCTGAACAACATCTTGTATCTTTTTATGCAACATGCCTTGATTATGCTTCAATTGATAAAATTTTGACCAAAATATTTCCAATGATCCTAAAGGACTATTCTTTAAGATGGTTGTATGACTTACCAATCCAATTAGTGAAAGCATTCAAACCACTAGAAGATCAAATTATACCACATTTCTTTATCAACATCATTGAAAAGTTGCCATAAGCAAAAAATGCTAAGATAAAATAAGGAAAAAAAGAATATATCAATGAATATGTTTTGAGATACAAAAAAATGTTGGCCAAAATGACAAATCCAATGGTAGAAAAAGAGCTTCAAGACATCTTCAAGCAAAATTTACTTGCCCCATTACATGAGTCTATTGTTTTTAATAAGTTTAAATCTTTTGATGACTTATGTCATATTATTTCAAATCATGAAATGAAACTTATTTCCTTTAATAAACTTAAGTATGTAATAAACACACTATCTACATCTACTAACAAGTTTCATATCAAACCAAACTATAAGGTAAAGCCTATAAAACCTAAAATGGAAACAACCATAATGGTTAATATAGTGTCACAAAAACCTAATCAACTCATCTTATCTAATTCACATAAGAGGTAATTTACATGATTACCTAAGTCTCCAGATTCAATACTCAATAAGCTTGTGGAGTGTCATCTATATCTCTCCCTCCTCCCATAGAGGTTGATATCATTCGACCTCTACCAAAAAGATATGATGTTAATGCAGATTGTGACTATAACCAAAGCCCTAGGCATTATACAAACATATGTTATACCTTGAAACATAAGATCTAAGATCTTCTTGATAACAAACATATTACCTTTGATGATCCTCCAAAGGATTCAAGTTCACAACCTAGTGACCATCAACACCAAAAGATATTTAACAATCCTTTGTAAGATCATTTTAAGAAAGATCCATAAGTGCAAATGGCATACAATGCACATCCTCCTCCATCACATTATGGGCACCCATTAGATGATATTATTTTCACTTATACACACACAATACCTCTTATGGTTAAAATACCCTCTATTTCTTTTGATGACAATGAAATTATAAATGATGACTCTAATCTTCATTCATTATTCATTTGAGTATACCTTGATCATTAGCCTATACATAGTGTTATGATCGATAATGGTGATAGTGAGAATGTATGTACCATGACATTACTTACACATTTGGGATATATACATGATGATTTATACCCTTTAACCAAAATGATTAGAGCATTTGATGGAACATCACAACATGTTATTCGTGAGATTGATTTACCTTTACAAGTTAGTCCAACACATGTGGTTACTGCCTTTTTAGTTATATTATACACATGAGTATTTGATATGTTATTGGGATGACCTTAGATACATAAAATCCATATAGTACCTTCCATAATGCATAGGTGTTTCAAATACATTCCTACTAATAATGTAGTTAAAATTTCCAAAATTCCATATGAACATCCACTTGAACAAGAGAAGTTTATTCATAGATAGCTAATTGTACAAACTAATAAGGTTAATTATTTTTGAAAGGGTAAGAAACATGAAATCCCTTTTCTAAGAGGCCCATACTTAAGAGAACATTACACTAAAGATTCACATTGGATTCCATGAAATCCTCATCTATGCCTACACGGTCCACCCAATTATTAAGAGCAAATAAACATGTTTCAATTACGATTGCACCAAATAAACCACAATGAAATAAGCAATGGCTTCCATCAACCCTACTCCTTCTATTACCTCTTCACGATAATAGACCCTTGTGAAACATACATAAAGTACCAAATATTCTACGGTTCCAGATATGACACCTATACATGTTCTTTAACAATATCACCAGTTTGATGTACCATATTATGATTTTGGAGATACATGTGATCATACCTTAGATGGGATTATAGGTTAGACATTTTTCCTTTCAAAATATTCCAAAAATATAAAAAATAAAATATTCAAGAAAATAAAGAAAACATTCAAATAAAAAAAATAAAAAATAATGAACATTCACATGTTTACTAACTCCTTGGAATCTACATTATTTAATTGATTTTAGTAGATAACATGTCAATTTTAGACACATGTATGGTTCACATGTATTTGAGTGTGATACATGGATACCCTATACCCATGATACTTTCACATACATATGTGGGACCTTTCCTCTTCCCACATGATATACTACATTAGGGGCATCTACTTCTTTGATCATAATTCATATAAGTTATAATAATTTATGATCATTTCTACATTATCATGTTGAGCTTTTAAACTAACACTTACACATGCCTATACTCATGACTACATAGTTCATAGTGTATTTGATATGTTATGTTACATGACATTTTTGTTAACACATAAATGCAAAGACTAGTATGATATGTTTATGTTGGTTAAGTATACTTCATTTATACACATTTATCACTTCCTTGAGTGTCCTTTTCTTGTTTGATATCATCTTTCTTGTGGAACACTTGAATATTTTCCTTACTTATTGACCCATGTTCCATTGTATGTTTCTTTTTATTTAGACATTTGAATATGCCCCTTGTTTGCGATCTCCTTAGATCCTTTTTATGTGACATTGAGTACTCGTGTGTGTGCTCAATTATTTTCTAAGCTTGTAATTTTACTTTATAGGTGTTACCATGACATAAATAATGCATACAAGGGCTTGTTGTGATCACATATTGTAAGCTTCATTGATCTATCTACTTATATATGCTACTTTTATATGTTACATGATTCATACATAAATGATGTAGTTATCTCATCCTTTTGAGGTAAGGTAAGTACAATATTCCATTTCCTTCACCTCAAAAAGGGGCAGGGGGTATATCATTGGGGGGATGTCATAGATACATGAACTCCACACTCATACCAATTCTCATAATTTATAAAATTCCATTACAATTTACATGATTTAGATATACACATGGGTCAGAATCCCACACATTGCACTGATTTTCACATATTTGGGATAAAGCTTCTAAAATTTGTGACAAATATTAAACATAGTTACAAATCAGAGGTTACATTTTGATAGATAATTCAACTTTAGACACATTAAATGTGAATATGCCATGCAAGTGCACCAAAAATTACAAATACATATTTAAAATTATTTAAACATATTTACCAGGAACCACTGATGCTTTACCAAGAAGCACTTGTTTTCACCAGGAAGCACCGTTTTGAGCCTTTATCTATCTATAGTATTTGTCTCCCTTTAGTAGTGTGGTTGGGATTTGATTCCCTCAACTTCCTATCACTAATTGTATTTTTTAGGTTGAGTTGTTTATACCACTTAATTTGGATTTTATTGTATTATCACTTGAGTTGTGCAATTGAGATTCGATGATCTCAATGGTCATGCCACAAGCCACACTTGCACCAAATTAGGGGCATAATAACCTTCCAACCTCCCTCTTAAAATATCTAAGGTTAATTTTTGAACCTCTCTCAGCTCTAATGCTTCATAAGAAAACATCCTTACCAAGTTAAAACACTAAGGGGCAACATAGTTGCATTGACTTAGGTGTACTCCTTCCTTACTCTCTTTATTTTCAAGCATTTCAATTATGTCAATTTTTGGATTATATGTACTAATTTATATTGTAATAAACTATATATACTAATTTATACTATAACAAACTATATATAATACTTTATACTATAACATGTTCTTGGTTATAGGTCATACACTAAAAAAAACTCAAAGTGGGCTCAAGAAAAGGCAAGGTGTGTTATAAACACCCATATATTCATTTCTTTCCTTTAACCTACTATTCCATCTTTATGCATTACTAGATTAAAGGGGTGCTGGGGGAGAGGGGGAAATGTAAATACTAAAATTTGATTTATATAACATCTTAGTATTATATACTTAAAAAATACATATTAGGGCTATACATTTCAGTTCTAAACCTTCCTATTGCATTCACCATCTCATTGTGACTAATTGCTTATCTTATGGTTCGATCCAATCATTTTTGATGACATAGATCTCATGCATTATATAGAAAGATTAAAACCTGATATATATCCTTGACTATTAGTTTTATATCCTAAACAACTTCTTAGCCTACCATACACTTACGCCCCACATAAGGACACTTGTATCGATGCAAGTGTCCAAATTCTTATTAGGTGTCCAATCTTCAAAAATCATATAATTTGAAAATCTATTGAATCCTATGGGTTGATCCATTTATCTTATTAAACCCTACCACGAGATATTTTCTAAATGTGTGGTATAAATATAAATCTAAGCCTACTCATTATTCATCTAGAAAATACCAAGTGAGCACATATTCAAGCTTAATCAATCAATTGCACAACTGAATTCTACTACCCTATTCTTCTCTATTTTCATAATATTTATAAAATAAGTCATATTTCATGTCTGAAGCACTCAAATAATAGTCCATGAGTAGTATTTTTCAAGTTACAAGCTAAATCATTGCATGTATTTGCATATAGTATATTGCACCATTGTGCACACACAAGCCAACACCTATGGGAGGATGTATAAGTTTGAGGCCCTCTTTGGAGTATTGGATATGTAGGTAGCACTCATTGATAAAGGGGTCCTTAAGGTCAACATGACACCATATCCCATTAAATTAGTTTTAGAAAGGTACAAAGACCTACGGTGAAGAGTTAAGGTTTGAACCATACACAATCATTAATAGCCTACATATGTGAATAAAAGATATCAACAAAAAGGTGATAAAAATCCCTTAAGGATCTAGGTAGTTGATTCAAAATACAATGAATATTTTTTACATGATAGTTGTGTTGATATTAAGATAAAATCATTGACACAAGTATCCATAGGCCAACACAAGTGTCAAGGCCTCTAGAAATAATATTTCCATCATTTGGTGATTAGATCCTAATCTTGCCCTTGTCTATTTCCACCTTTGTACTTTTCAAATTTGCTTATGCTTTTTTAGATAAGCCAAGGATTATATATTCTTCATGTCTATGTAATGAAACTATTGTTTTTAATGCACTTTCTATGTTTAACATAACTCAACACTTTAATTTAGAATATTCATTTATCTAAGTTTTTAATTAATTAGCTTGATCTAAAATAGTTCTTATTTATCCTTGTGTATAGGCTATTCTACCCCCTTAACCCTCGACATATATTATATAAATGGTTAAACATGTTTGAGTTTGGTGGCACTCAATGACCTTGGCATCACTTTTGGCGAACCCATCTTGGTTTCACCTTTTTTTGGATTAGTACATTGGATACTTTTCCTTGTTCGTGAGGGTTGGAATAATGCATCTTTCAAACTCAATATATTGATTAATTATTCTAAATTGGAACTTGATCATTCTAGATTCACCATTGGTTCAAATTATTCAAGTGCTTCAAAAAGGGGGCATATTTCTCCAATCAATTATAGGTTACAATGTTATTTGGTTTCATGTATATATAAGTGTACTCCTCATTTTCTCTCTTTTCAAATTTTCAATTTTCAAAGTTAGTTTTTTCAAATTTCAAAATGCACAAATTACTATTTTATGAGCTATTTTAGGGTTTTCTAAATCAAGCGCCCTGCACAATTTAAGCATTTGCTTAAAGATAAAGTGTGGTGCACACACTCAAGTTCAATTCTTTCTCATTTACTCTAGAAATTTCATCACTAGAATAAGGGGAGGGGGAAAATGCAGTAAATTTGGTTATAGGTAGTTGACATTGTTAATTCTTCACACATCTTAAACTACATGACTTGCACACGAATACATGACTCTTATTTGCCATTCCTCTAAACTATTTATCTATATTTAGGTTTGAATCTTTGTTTTCCATTACTATTATAAAGAATTTGCAATGTCAAATTCTCAAGAGACACCACCTTAAAATTATCCTAAGTTTAGGATAGTGTCTTTCATCCTTCTCGACAAGTTTGTGATAAGTGGATAGGAGCGCACTATGCTCCTATCCATTTAGGTTAGTCGCATCCCATGTCAATTAATAATTATTTTTCAAAAGTCAAAACATATTTTTGAATCTTCTTACACATTTCATAAGGTTGGATAAATAAAAATATCAAAAGATTCACCTATAAATACATATCAAGAGTCATTTATTTCTCCCACTTGTGATTCACTTAGTTCAATCTTTTACACTTCTACACATTGAAAAAATTTGCCCTATTCTTTCCAAATTCAAGATTATTCATAAAGAGTAGCCATAATCCAAGACAAGAGTTCTAAAAAGAAAGTAAAAAATTATCATTCTCAAGTATCAAAGCCATCTTATAACTACATACATATAATCAAAGGATAATTATTGCACATTCATTCTAGGTGGGAGAACTATGTGGGATTGATTTCCCTTCGTGGAGTATTGGATATGTAGATAATGGTCAATCATCAAGGGGGTGATTGAGGTAAACTCAATCCATTACACTTCCCTTTTTTCTTGTAGGTTTTTAACCTATCAAAGTGACCTTAGGGTTTCAAATACAAGAGAAGACAAATAATTATTTATACATCACATATCACTAGTTGTGATATATTAGATTACTCAATAGACATAGGTGAAAAAGGCACAATGATCACTTTTTTGTAATAATCAATCATGCCAAGTTTACGGTCAGTAGACTTGAGTGCATTATGTTGCTATCCACTTACAATGGTCATATCCAAGAATATTTTTTACTTTTGCCTTTTATTTGTCACGGTCATAATTTTAGTTTCCTTATCTTCTCTTGTGAGTCATTTATCACAATTAATTTGGATAAGTCTATAGTCAATAAACTCAAATGCACTGCAATATTGTCCACTTGAGGTGGACCTATCTAGATTTTGTTTTTAATCTTGTGCCTACTCCTAAACTTGTATAGTCATCTATTTCATTGATTTTCATTATCAAATAGTGAGAATAATCAACAAAAATTTATCAAATCCAAGTATATCTCTTCTTAGTACTTTCCAAATACATCATTTTTCTATTTTATAATTTGTTAAAATTAGAATTATTTATTATTATACATCTTTAGCATTGTGATATTCTCTAGTTTTATACCTTTAATACAATATAATTTATTTGCATTTTTATCAAAAGGGGAAAAACAACGTGAATAAGCATAAACAAATATTAACAACAAAGGAGATACAACCATGTAAATAAAAACAAACATGTAATAGAGAAGAGTTATCAACCTTGCCTATTCTAGAACATAAAGCTCAACAAAAATCACAAGTGAGTCAAGGGAAATAATCAAAAGAGGGTTGACTTAGGCCAATAACATGAGAAATAAACCACACGTTGATAAAAATATCGGGAAAGGAAGCTAGAAAACCATAACTATGAAAGCATATGTCACCAAGAAGAGATCTAAGATATCGAGGAAACATATATCCCCATAAAAACTCCACTCATTTGGTCACCAAAGCTTTATGTGCAAGGGCTAATGAGTTTGAAAGAGAGACTAGAAAATATGGAAGCAAGGGAGAAAATAAAAGCTATTAATATGGAATAGGTGGTAAATGCCCAGTGAAATTTAGAAGAAGACATCATGCTCAAAGCACAAGTTGTAAAACTAATATCATGATTGTTAGACAACATGAATGGCATACCCTCAAACAATATATTCACACTCCAACAAATGCTAAGGTAGAGGATGAAGAAGTAAGTGAAACACGAATAAAAGAAGTACAAGAAGCTCTTCACAACATGGAAACGACAAAACATGGGCTATGAAATAAATTATAAAAGGTTAAAACACATTCACAAGTAGCAAAATAACCAATGGGAAAGTGGAAGGAGTTCATAGAGAGGTAAGTTAAGAGTAAAAAAAATAGAAGAAATTGAACAACATGATAAATTATTAAATATAATCATCAAAGTGTTGAAAAACTATGGACAAGGGGAGGAGACAAGCAACCTAGCAAGGGACTTCCTTTTAGACAAACAATGGAAATTTTTGATCAAACAAGCAAGCATAATTAATAATTTGAGAGAGGGAGGAAAAGATAGGCATATTTGGGTCACAATGGTGAATTTTGAAGATAAAACAAGAGTACTAAAAAATAAAGGCATGTTGAGCAGCTCACACTACTACATAGATGAAGTTAGTCTTTTTGCAGATATAGGAGATAAATAAGGAGTGGAAAAAGGTGGAGGCAACAAGGAGCAAAGGGAGATGGGTATAGCTAAACAACGAGAAATATTATATCTTGATAAACCTGAAATAAATAGGGAATATGGCCCGTTTGGGAGCATATTACAATGGTAAGCTGGAATTATAAAAGCTACCCTTGGAGAAGAGGGCCTAGGTTAGGGCCCATATCTAAAGATAGAGACATAATCATTTTGATTGAAACACATGAGCATGATGGGTGAAAGACACTAGCTATTGAAGGGTATAAGAAGGCAATAATATGGAACACAGTAGTAGAGAATGTTAAGGGGAACTAGGGTATAACAGTGTTAATAAATTAATCATGGGGTATAAATATCAAAATAGAAAAATAAGATGAAAATAAGCAATACATTTGGATAATAATCACATAAAATGACAAAAACATTAGCATAACTACATGTTGTTTTGCACCCAAAAATTCCAAAATCTATAAGAAGCACAATTTAGATTGTGAAGACCCATACTCATCCCTAAGGAAGGACATTTTAATCTACAATAAGATAGGGGAGTTTTTATTAATAGGGTAATTTAATTCAAGGATGACAAACAAAAAATCCAACATTCTAGGAAATAATGAAAATTTAGATATGAATCTTCTTTAGATGGCATAAAACACAAATCAATAATGAACAAGGACTTCAAATGATGAATAGGAGACTATCATGCAATTTGGAGAAGAGTTATTGGGTTTATGCAACATATACAACTTGATTATTTGTAATGGTATGAGTAAATGGGAAAAATCAAGTAATTATACATGTAAGACTTAAAATAGGCAGAGCATATTCGACTATGTTACATGCTCGCAAGATTATATACCTAGAATATAAGAGCTAGAAGTAGAAGACTCTCTCATAGAACTTAAATCAAATCACAACCTAATTTTTATGAAACTCCGATTACAAGGTGATAAATAATATGATGAGCACACTAGGGTCAACCAAAGTAAACTGTCATTTACATGAGGAAACATCCTTTTGAAAGATGAAAATTAGTAGGCCTTTAGGACAACATTGAATAACAAACTGCAAAAAAGTGAAAGTCGAGGAGCTTTTGAAGTGGGATATATTATAATAAGAGCTCGAGGCTAGTGCATTCCATTCAAAAAGCTCTAAACACATGCAAGAGAGCTAAACCTACAAAGAAGGAAGAAAATAACTTCTCAACAAACCCATGGTATGATGAAAAATATAAGGCAACACAAAGATCACTAAAAGAATCAATGAGTAGAAAAAAGGCAAAAATAAAAGCACATGAGTTATTAGTGAAGATGAAGAGTGTACGAGAGCTAGGAGGAAATAATTGATCTATCTCGGGAAACATAAACCAAAGAGATTTTAGAGAGAGATTGACAAGTAATAACAACTAGTCGATGGTTGGAACAAACATTTATGAGAGTGAAAATGAGTAAGATACACCTCTCGCAATCATTGTTAATTAAGAACTTCTCGTGCTTGAAGACATCATACAAGGGATTACAAAGCTAGCAATGGGTAAAGTTTGGGATATAGACAACCTGTAAGTGAAACATATAAAATGGGGAGCATATATCTTAACACTTCAAATCAAGTAAAATTTTAATGAGGTCATCTAAAATGGCTTCTCGATAGAGTGGTTGACCAGCCTAACCATGCCATTATTAAAAAATGGAGATGTAAGTAATCCATCAAATCATTAAATTATCATGGTCAATCCTCTTTTCGTAAAGCTATTTGGAAGTATGATAGAGTGTATAATTAACAATCAAACGAAGGAAAAAGGAAAGAGATCAAAGGGGAAAGTAGGCTTTAGACCCAAACACTCAACTTCAATTATCATGTTACGCTTAGATACCTAGTTGAAAAAGTTTAGGATTAAAAAAATGATGCATTTATTGCTTTGTAGACTTTAAAAATAGATTAGACACAGTGCCAAGGAGAAAATTATGGATTAGAATGGAGGAACTAGGGGTCCTAGTGCACTATAGAGTAATAATTCATTGATTATATGAACAAGTCAAGGCTAAAAAAAAAAATTGCAAGTAGGGTTGTTTGAAAGTTTCTAGAGTGATATAGGCGTCAAGCAAGGTTGCACTCTATCCCTAACTTTATTCAAGCTACACATTGACAAGCTAGAATATTGGTTAAACAAATTTGGAGGGGAAGGGGTCCACTTGGCCAAATATGTAGTGAAACTTTTATTTTATATCGATGACCTAATTATAATGATAAAGACAATCCAAGATCTAAGAGAACATCTACATGCCTTAACGATCTTTTATAAAGAAGCAGAGATACAAATGAACATCAGTAAAACCAAAATTATGTTTTTCTCAATGAAAAGAAGCAACATATTGAATTTCACTTTGTAGAAGAGTCTTTAAAAGTGGTGTCAGAATATAAATATATCAACTTCAACTTTTATAGTAAGCTCGACTAGGACACATGCAGGATGAAAATAATACAAGGAGATAGGATAACTCTCTATGTGCTATAAAACAGGTGCAAGAATGCCGAGTTAAGGGATTGAAAGTCTATTAGGGTCCTATTTAAGTTACTTGCTATGTCAACGGTCTTTTGTGGTTACGAAGTATGGGCTAGTGGAATGACAAATTTGAAGTGGAGACAAATAAAAAAGATTTAAAAGTAGCTAATCACAAACAATTTCAGAATTAAGGCTTTGGTTCCTTATGAAATCATCCTTGTCAAAGCATGAACTTCCCCGTTAGAGGCGATTGCTATGATCAAGTTACTTTATTACTAGAAAAAAGAAAAAAACTTGAAGTCAGACAAGTGGCCTAAGATTGTAAGAGACGAAGAGTCGCATAGACAAAAGAACACATGGTTGAAATAAAACCTCAAATGGATGAGTAGATGGGACATCAACATAATTTAATGCCCAAACATTGATAAAGACAATAACATATGTGGATGACAAGTTCAAAACAATGATGTGGAGGAAGAAAACAAGCAAGAAACAATAACACTATATTACAGAGTTCAACTCGACTTATGAGCATTTTTTTATTAGATAGGGTAAAAGGGAGGGTTTTGATGGGACCACTCAACCCACGTATAAAGACAACCAGACAAACAACTGAGAGAACAAAAAATGGACCAAAACACCAAACTACAACAAAGAAGAACCCACAAAGAGAAAACATCCAAAACAACTACAAGAAATCAACCAAAAAAATGAAAACACAATCTTCTATAAAACCACCCAAGGTTAGCAAAGAAGTTGAAGCACCAAAATAAAACCAACCACAAGAACAACCACTGTCAAAATAAAATGTTGAAGTTGGAAATCATTGTTTCACCCAAGAGTTGAGGAACCAATAAACAACCAGTGGTCGTGATTAGTCTTATTTTGTGGTAGGAAAGAAGAGTTTTCATAGTCCATTGGTTCTCTACCTTTATCATATCGTCTGCGTTTGATTCTAACCTTTTCGCCTATATAGGGGCTAAAATTAAATGGAGGGAAAATGTCCTCAGAGCTCAGCAAAGGATTAAGTCTCATAGGTTTAGATGTAATAAAGAGATGGACGTCACCTAAGGAATAAAGGGATGAAAGGGTTTGTGTTTTATGTACTACATGGACGATTGAAATAGCGGAATATTTCATCCTTAAATGTTAGAGATACATGGACATTCAAGCCAAATATGTGGAAACATTAAGAATTAGTTCTCAAAGTAAAACTATTTAAAAAATAAATAAAATAAAATTGAAAGAGATGTTAACTTTAAAAAAACATCACTGGACCCATAAATCTTTGAAAAGTTAGAAGTAATTAGCATAGACTATTTGATGTAGTGGACTTAATTAAAAGTATTACACTTCATTTCATTCATTTAGGTAGATATATGAATAGTACTTTAAATAATGCAATTTTTTTTACATTAATTAACAGTCAATCTTTGATCATAACATATATTTAAAAAACCAAAAAAAAAAAGGAACGAGAGGGAGCATTCAATTTTGGATTGGATTTTCAAAAGAGATAAACGAGGTGTATTTGCACAACAGAAAAAATGTCGAAGGCGATGACAATGGCAACAGGCCGCCCTTCGCTTCGATCACTGTATTCGTTCAAATACTGCTTTCATATTTCACCTCCTCTGTAAGTAAACATTTCTTCTCGTACTGAATTATTTTTCAATTTTTATGGATCTTAAACATTAAATAAATACTGGATTGTTTAACAGATATGGAACCGAATACTTTAGTGCAGCAGGGCGGCAGAATAACGGAAGAGCGATAACATCCCTTTCTAGCTTGGTTGGAAAACCGCGTAGTTTTTCCGTGTCTTGCGCAAATGACGATTCAACAACTTCTTCTTCTTCTTCGTCTTCATCTGACGATACACCAGTCAAGTAAGTTAAATGTGCTTAAACCCTAATGTGCTTCACTCCCTTTTAAGTGAGCGTTTGCGAGTTATTGTAAATTTAGGCGGGCTATCGAGGGAGGAAAATTAAATTACTTATCCATTTCAGATACAGTAAATTGTAAAGGAAAGCAATTTGACAGGCTTTAGGAGACCGACAAATAAAATTTAAAAAACAAGCTTAATTAAAGTGTCTTACGGGGCTCTAGAGCATTATTTTGAGCGAAGTAAACAGAATAGAGAATAGATTTTTTAAGAATCAAGATTTTTCAGCCTCTGCGGAAGTATTCTAGAGCTGCTGTCTCTCTTCATGGGAGAGTAGCGTAGTAGTGGTTTAGTTTCTTCCTTGACATTTTACTGATTAGAAGGTTTAATCTTTTTATAGGTAAATTGTAACACACTTTTCATATCATTGTAGTACACCACAACGAATGCATCATCAAGCCTTGAACACCTTTAGATATAGAAGCCATGTCCAAGGGTAATTGCTTCGCCTTGCCATTAGATAAAAAGGTTAAAGTATATATATATATATTTTCTAAATTTGAAAAACTCCTTAGGAATCAAAATCCTTCGGCCATTACTGAAGTATTCTTGAAGTCATACAAGGTGACGATTTACTGTGTTGCTTGACATTTTACTAGTTAGAAGATTAATGCCTTTTTATACATAAATTGTTGCATGCACCTGCCATCACTGTAGTGCACCACATGAAATGCACTGTCAAGCTTACAACACCCCTAGGTTTAGAAGCTATGTCCAAGGGTATTTGCTAGGCCTTGCCACTAGATCAATAGGTTGAGGTAAGCCATTTATTTTTTTGATTTGGAAAACACCTTTTTCTCCTGAGAGGGTACTTAACCTGATTACAGTTTATAGTTGTCTCTTTTACAAATCTGTGAAGACATTTATACCTCTGTCCCCTCAGAGGGTTGGACAAGAATGTTTAGGGAAGAGCTCATAGTGAACATTGCGAGCTTGGGTCCATAATGGTTAACTGGTATAAACATGCATTGCCTCTAGATGCCCCTGTTGGGACACATAATGGTGGGCTTGGTGGACTCACACATTGCATAAGTTCAAACCATACCTTTAAGCATTCCATGGCTACTAAAAGATGCCCAAGAGCCCATGGTAATGGAACCTTGGCTTACAGTTTGAAAATCTTCATTTCCCATTGCATGCTCCCAACTTGTTGGGCAATCTGAAGATTAATGTTACTTATGTTTATTACCTTTCTCAGTTTTATATGGTAGATAGGGAATTTGAAGATTGTTGAAGTAGATATCTGGAAAAAACTGTTTAAGGCTATCCCTTCACCCAGCTTTTTCCAAAAAAATTTTTCAACAATTTATGGATCATGGGAGCCGGAAGTCTTGAATTTTAAGATAGCTTATATATTGCTACCTTGATATGATGCATTCCAACTTTGAACTGGTTGCATTGCCATGATAGAGAAACACAACATTCAGACATAGAAGTTTGGTAGTGTGCTTGTGTGGTTTGTTATATATTTGCCTTCTCTAGAATCAGCCTAGGTGTTTCTCATGTCACCATAGTGGTTTAATTATTCCTCTTGACTAATATATTTAGTGAATGTATGCAAACTGGAAAGTGGCTTGCCAAGTTGTATTGCATTGCTGGATAAGGGAGTTATTAGTTGCTATAGTCTCTTTATGGTGGACATCAAATTCAACACAAGATATTCACTTTTTGCTCAAAGAAAATAACAACCCACATCAAAAGGTTTATAAATATTTGGTATCAGAGGCAACAATTGGCTTCTATAGGCATAATTCTAGTTGTTGCCATAGCTTCTAGATTTTTAAAGTTCAGATGCCATATAAGCCATAATAACATTGCAATAATTAGCCATATATATATATATATATATATATATATATATATATATATATATATATATATGTCACATGTTGTAGATATGTAATTTTGGTACATGGCTTATTATTGCAATGATTTTAATGTAATTTTGTGCACATGGATGATTGGTTCAAATTATGATCTTATTGGTGCTTTTCCATGTTCTCTTTCCCTTTAGAATTTGCTCCACGCGGTCCCGTATTGTTACCTTTGTTCTATTTTGATCTTTTCTTTGCTTTTGTTTGTCTTGGAGGCCTCGTGTTTCCTTTTGTTCTTTTACCTCTGCCTTTTCCTCCCTTGGGGCGGATTCATCGACCTGCTAAATCTATCCCGTATGGATTCGGCAGATTGTCAACTTTGTCCCTTGTCTTTGTGTGGGATCTTTTGCCCTCCTTTACCGTGTTTCGATGTTTGGACATGCAATTGTTGCTTCTTTTGTGTTTTCTTGGTCGGCTTGTGTGCCAATAGATTTTTTATTCAAACAAAAAAGAAATATCAAGTATCAAGGGAGAATCAAGAGGCATTCAAGCCTAAGCACACTTTGCTATATTTCTTCTGAAGGACTTGCAATAAGGATTTAGCTGCATCTTGTACTAAAAGGAGGACTAGGCGAATGCCATGGAGTTTCATTGCATTCAGGGAGAGAACGCAAAGCTCTTACCCTCACAATTCCATTCACAGTGTACTAGAACTACCTTGTATCTGATTCTATGCATGTGATATATGTAGCTACAACTCCTTAGTGAGGTTGCTCAAGCCAGCTAGCCCTTTATTTTATCTACTCTTGCAAGCGTTTGTGTCAAATGAGGTCAAGGACAGAGAAGATAAACTAGACAGTTCTGCCCAACTAAACAATGAAGTCATCATACAAGCATGCTTGACATTTGATGGGGCATAGGCCCAAAAATTTACAGAATCTAAAAAGTAGCGCAGGATGGATTTGGCAGTAAAAAACAGATCCAATGCTTCAACAAGGACCAATTCAGCGATTTGTCGAATCTGCCTAGGGCAGATTTCATAGTTACAGGCAAAGCACTGAATTTGTCCCTTAAGTTTAACAGTCAGATTCAGTACAGAGCAAAGCAGAAAACATGCGCAACCCAGACTAAGTTTTAGAATATCGTAATGTTAACCATGTGGGTTAGTTTTTTGTAACTCTTCACTTCTCTTTCAAATTCAATGCTTGTTCAATCGTTTCAGTTGCTTTGAGTTTATTGTTTTTAGCCATAAGGAAAATCCGATTGTTGTTTAAGAATGTATCATTCATGATCTATCTTATGCCGTAGTTTTAGCATGTTGTGCAAAGGTTATTTGCTCTTGTGCGTAAAATAGTGAAAACATTTTAGTGACCCCCTTCTTTCTTCAAACACCTACACCTTTTAAGGTTTCTCCCCTAGGGTTTGATTTCTGATTTCGCATTTTCAGATCTGATTTACAGATTAGCGTCTTCTTTAGTGATCGAACCCTAGCTTGCATTGCACCTCTTTTGGCTTTTAGATTTTTGTTCACTTTTTAGAAATTGGTGCATACACCTTTGTTCTTGGAATGCATATGCCTTCCAAGGTTTTATCTAGGGTTTGATCCTCTATCACAGATCTGATTTTGTTTTGATTTCTGATTTGTTCTGATTTTTGATTTGTTGTAAGGGTTTGATACAAACCCTTTCCTTGCTTGTGCCTTTTTACTAGGCTTCCATTGGCACAAATCACGATGACTATGTTTAGCCTTGGTTTTCTTTACCTAGTGGCTCATGCTTAGGCTTGTGTTTCTTCTCTTATCTCATGGGCAGATCAGATTTCTATATTATATTCATTTCTGAAAATGTATGGGAGGTCTTTAGTTTTCACATGTTCATAGGCTTGCTCATATGGGTAATATACAAATGCTTATCACTGTTTCCATGTTTTTTTCTTTCATTTTTCATAGAATACTAGCTTATGGATTAAGACATGACAGGGTTGTTTGCGATGCTCTATGTGATGATACCCTAGCACTTGATAGCTTTGCTTTCCCTCCTCTTAGTGATGGTCCTTCTATTGTTGATTGTATGATGATTTGCAATGAGGTAGATGCTGTAACAACTTAGAGAGGTAGGGCATGCAATGTTACTCTCTCCTCTTGGTTCTCAAAGTGGGGCAAACCAAAACATCCCTACTCAAGCCTCTAATTTCACCCCTCCTCCTAGTATTCGAATTCAAGCACCCAAGCCTTATGATATTGTGGACCAATTTCAACATACTCAAGCCAAGATTTCAATCTTAGAATTGCTTAAGCAATCGATTTTTTTCAAAGACATATTGCGTGATGCTTTGCGTGATGTTGCTTGACCAAGTGACATTGAACCAACCTATTTTGCTTCTATTGTTAAAACATTACAAAATAGTGAACACCTCATCTCCTTTGATTTAGAGGATTTACACTCTAAAGACATTATTGATCAACACCTCCTTTTACATTCAAGTTAAAATCATTAACTCGGGAATCAAGAGGGTTCTCATAGACAATGGTTCAGGATTGAACATATGTAGCGAGGCCTTCCTTAATGCACTTGGTATTGATTGTAAGTTTCTTACACCTTCGGATATGGTCATAAACGGATTTGACAATCAACCATGAAGCCCCTTAGGAGCATTTGTATTGAACATAACTATTGGGCCTAAAACTCTAGCTACGAAATGTTAGGTAATATATAATGAAGTTAGCGACAATATTTTGCTTGGTAGACCATGGATTCATGCTATAAATTTTGTCCCCTCTACATTACAAATATGCTTAAAATTCTTACATGAGGGCTACATTTACACTACTCCTGTAGGCGATCCCCCCTTCCGGTACTGCAAAGTTGTGGAACCCACAAGAGTAATTATTCGCCACCTCAATGTACCTCATCCAAAGATCATATCACCTCAACTTTCTATTCCCACAGAATGGATGCATACATATGATGTGGGCGAAACTAGTAAGACCAACAACGATACTCATGACTAGGATGATAACAAAGATGATTACAACCTTGATAGCATATATGAGTACTTAACAAAGCTTACTTTTACACCATGTGGTTTTGGCGAATATAGAGATTGCATGCATGTATTTGTGATTGGCCAATTACATTGTACTCCCCAAGAATATAGGTTCCCGTTCCCATCCTCCATGCTTAATGACATACTATCTTCCACAGATAAGGATAAACAACCTATGACTGATAATTATTGCAATAGCACTCAACTGAGGCCATCTGGTGGGCCATTCCAAAATATATCAAAGCAATATGGAAAAAGTGACACTTGTGCAAAGAACATGGGATACAATGGCAATGGTTTAGGGTGAAATGAATAAGGTATTATAGAACCAATATTTCCTTTTCATCAATTCAAATTAGGTCTTGGATATAGTTTGGGCACTACAACTAAAGAGAACCCTTTCCAACAGGATAATGGAACTCTTAATGCTTGCAATCAACAGTGTGCTTCAACATATAAACCTTTACATACTCACTTTTCTAAGTCTAGTACATTTCATCAAAATGAAGCTTGGCATATTACTCACTTGAGATATATACACTTGACAATTTTGCCAAAGATGAAGCCCTTCAAGAATATGTGGGATCTTATGTTGATTTACTATCTTTCCATTATAAATCAAGATTCCTTCATTAGCTTAGTCACCATGCTTACTTTGGCAAGTGTGAGCCTTCTCCTATCAAAGATGACATCCCACTAGATGGTCCTGCTTCTTTATCTACCCACCATACATTAAGGACCGATCAATATTGCTTAACACAACGACAAGCAAATAGAACTATGGTATCAAAGACGATCCTCAAGTTGTGTTAGTGCATTATTGAGACCTCAAGAAGACACAAACCATATAGAGCTTTGGATAGACGGACATGACTTATTTACTTGCGCTTACTTTGATATGCCCGATATTGATCCATCTATTGCGGTTCATGAACTAGTTGTCAATAGAGATGTTAAATTAGTTAAACAAAAGATTAAAATGATGCATCCTAAAGTTGCTTTATTGGTTAAAGACAAAATCCAAAAGTTATTAAATGTGTGATTTATTGACCCATCGATTATTCACCATGGATTTCCAACATCGTCTCGATTGCAAAACTTGATGTACACATATGCATATGTTTTGATTTTCGAGATTTGAATCAGGCTTGTCCCAAGGATGACTTTCCTTTATCGAATATTGATATGATTGTTGATTCTTTTGCTAGGTATGAGATGATTTCCTTCATGGATGGATTTGCTGGTTATAATCAAATTAAGATAAATCCCACTGATTATTGTAAGGCCGCATTCACCTTCCCATGGGGCACATTTTGTTATGTTGTCTTGCCTTCCGGTCTCAAAAATGCTAGTGCTATTTATCAAAGGGCTATGACATATCTTTCACGATTACATGCACAACATTGTTGAAGATTACGTTGATGACATTTTGGGAAATCAAAGAAGTGTGAAAATCATGTTAAAGACGAAAAATATTTGAATGATTGCGAAAAATACAAAGTCGAGTTAAATCTCAAGAAACGTGTCTTTGGTGTTACATCTGGAAAGTTATTAAGTTTTATTATCTCCCAATGTGGTATCGAGGTTGATCCTAAGAAGGTAAAAGCTATTGTTGACATGCCTCCACCTATAAGATTAAAACAGTTGAGAAGTTTGTAAGTAATATTCAGGCCATTTAGCGTTTCATAGCTCAATTAGTAGATAAAACCAAGTTGTTTTCTAGATTGTTACACATACACCATATTTGAATGGAACGAGCAATGTCAAAAGGTCTTCGATGAAAGTAAAGAATACCTAGCCAACCCACTAGTCATGATGCCACTTATTTCTTATAAACTACTATTTCTATACATGGTTGCCACTGAGCATGCCTTGGGTAACTTGTTAGCACTATACGATGATGCACGTAGAGAGATATTTATTACACTAGTCACATTTGTTGATTATGAACAAAAATATAACTCAATGCAAAAGTTGTGCTTAGCTATTGTGTTTGCTACACAAAAATTTAGACATTACATGCTTAATATCGAGACTCATGTTATTGCCAAGATTGATACTTTGAGATACCTTATGTATAAGGCTTACCTATCCAAACGCATAGCTAAGTGGATCATGCTACTCATGGAGTTTGATCTTAAGTTTATACAACAAAAATCGGTGAAAGAGCAAATTATTGTTGATCAACTCACTGCAACTCCTTTGTTAGATTATACTCCTACAAATGACACTTTTTGAGATGAGTTTGTTATCTATACCAATGCGGACAAGACATGAACCATGTATCTTGATGGGTCTAAATGTGCTTCATGTGTTGGGGTCAACATCATATTAGTGAAACCCTAGGTACAGATCATGCCACTAGCATATTGGTTGAACTTTGCATGTATCAACAATATAGGAGAATATTAGGCTTTGATTCTAGATTTACACACCACTCTCGCTTTAAAGATGAAATCCATAAAGTTTTTGGTGATTCTCAACTTGTCATCGATCAAGCCATAGGTGCTTACCAAACTAAGGAAGAAAAACTAATGCCCTATTGAGATCTAGTACATAGTTTGTTTGCTTGCTTCAATGACTTTGAAATTGGAAATATTTTTAGAAGAAACAATTGCCATGTTGATGCTATGGCTAGTGCTACCTCACTTGTCCCTATTGATTTTACAAATGATCATGCCATACTTACTTTGAGAAGATTACAACAAACTTCTATTTCACTACCAACACCAGACGACTTGGATTATTTGCCATTGATAGTGCATAATGGTATGCCAATATTTACAAATTTTTATCAGATGAGACTCTTCCTACAATTTTTTTGAAAAACGACAAAAGGAAATTGAGAAAATATGCCATTAGATATGTTATCACCATTGACGCTCTTTTGTAGAGGTTGTTCGATGGTCAATTACTTAGATGCCTGGGGTGTGATAAAACTAAAATTGCCTTATAAGAGGTTCATGATAGAGAATGTGGTGGCCTTTTCAGTGGAAAAACAATGTTATATAAATTATTATGAATGGGTTACTATTGGCCTTATATTGAACAAGAGAATGTGGGTTCATGATTGAGAATGCAATGGCCATTTCAGTGGAAAAACAATGTCATATAAATTATTATGAATGGGTCACTATTGGCCTTATATGGAACAATAACGTCAAAAATATGGCAAAGTTTTTGAGCAATGTCATTGACATAGTAATTTAACACACCATCTCAAGAATTACAGACCACTGTATCGCCTTTGCCATTTTCTATTTGGGTTTTCAATCTAATTGGCAAAGTAAATCCACCATCATCAGAAAGTCACAAGTTCATTGTTACGGCTACCAAGTATTTTAGCAAATGAGTTGAGGCCATTCCTTTAGAGTCTACCACGGGTAATGACATCAGTAGGTTTCTAATGACACATGATTTCTAGATTTGGCATCCCATTTGTGATTATTATGGACAATGGTTTGTCATTCAAGAATAAGACTAAATAAATTCTATGCTAATTATAAGATTGGACATCCATTCTCTACTTCTTATTACCCCTAGGGGACTAGGCAAGCCGAAGCGATGAATAAGACAATTGTAAATATCTTAAAGTAAAACTATTGCTAAACATTGCAAAAATTGACATAATTAGATTATCTAAGCCTTATGCGCTTATTGTAAGACTTAGGACAACAATGGGGGCGACCCCTTATTCTCTTCTGTATGATGCAAAGTTTGTGCTTCCTCTTGAGCTTGAGATTCCTTCTCTACGTATATCCCTTAAAGGCATTTTTGATGACAAGAAATATAGAGAAAATGGTTACATCAATTGGCAATGCTCAATGAAACATGCATGCATGCTCTAGAGCACATCAAAATTGCCTAAAGAGAGCTTACGACAAAAAGATTAAATCAAGAGAATGTCATATCGATGACTTGGTACTAAAATAAAATCAAAAGAATACAAATGAAAATAAAGAACATAATGGAAATCTCAATCAAAATTGGCTAGGACTCTTTGTTGTTATAGAAAAAACTTTGCACATGGGCCTATTGATTGGGCACATTAGAAGGAAAGCTATTGAAAAATCGGAAGAACAACATACACTTGCATTGCTTCCATACATAAGCTTCGGTTCTGTCATTGGGGGCATCATACTCGCACGTTCCTCATGAGTTATTCACTTTTTATATCTTACACCGATGATATCTTGCTATTTCGACACTTTTCGTGCTACAATTGTTGCTTGTTGCTTATGGGGGCATGATACCTATATCCTTTCTCCTTGAGATTTATTGATATGTATTTGCTATGCAGCCTCTCACACCCTTGTGTCTAGCGATCTTGCACAACTTATTTATCAGGGCATGACCTTATCCTACAAACATCTAGTCACAAGATGGGTCTTCACATGTGATACATCTATTGATATATTTTGTAATATTAGGTGGATATTTCTTGTCCTTGCGTTGCCTTGCCATTGGGGGAATAATACCCTTGATTTTTATTAGATTATTTGTCAAGATCGGTAGTTAAACGTTGAAAAGAATGTGAAAAGCAACATGTTACCTCACAAGGTGAAACAAGCCACAAGAGAGAGACGAGAGTTGACAAGTGGGGAAACCGTCAAACGAAGAAAAAACCTACTATTTATTAGAAGCTTTGCAAACAATTAAACTCCAAGTTAGCAAATAAGAAGCCAAGAGAGAGAGAAGAGTGGTTTCAAGTCAAAAGAGACATCACAAGGGAGTAAGAGCAAGTTTATTCATGGAAGAGAGGAGGAGAGGGCTCTTTAAATAGATCAAGAGGAAGGATGAGGGAGTTACAAGAATCCCATGATGACCTTGTAAGTGTGCCAAATGTTCTATTCCCAAAGAGAGTGGGGGGAAGTGTGTGACATGTGAGGGAATGAATTACTTGTGCAAGTACCTCCCAAATCTTACAAATAGATAAGAGAAGTGAGAAACACTTCATAAATCTGAGATAAATTGCATTTATGATTATAATAAATGCACACATTAAAGAGACATAAGTATAAAGTACTAAATGATCTACATAAGATTAATCTCCAACACTCCCCCTTAAATTTCATTTGGAATTACAAAAGTGGAGAAAACCTTTTGCAAACAAGGAAGGGAGTTGAAATTATATAATACTCCTCCTTAATAGAAACTTATTTCAAGAGAAATTACAATAGTTTGAGAAAGAAAGAAGAAGAGAAGGTGTTGCCAAAAGTTGCAAGAATGAAGGTGCGATCATCAATAATCTCCAAGAATCCTCTTCAGACAAGTGGTCAATCCACAATGGAACAAAGACTAACAAGAAGGAGAAATGATTCACGAAACCTTGAAAAACAAACAAACTAACACCAAACTTTCAAGTTAAGTAAACAATATGTCATGAAAATATGATCTATATACGTAATTTAATAAAAGTAGATGTACAAGGAGGCAAATTGAGATAAAGACAACTTCCATCACAAAGTGTGAAATTTTGCAGAAAAACGAAGTTAGTCAAAACAACTTCAAATAAAACATATTTCCTTTGCAATAAAAAGCAAGGAAGATATAAAAAGATTGAGTTTATCAAAGGGAGACAAAGGAGTTGTGTTGCTTGCAAAAGATATTTTACGTGAAACAATTGAAGAATTATCACATGAAAACAAATCAAAATCTCTAGAAGATACATTATCTTTAGGTATTTAACAGTTTTAACCTTAGAGGTAGAAAATTTAGTCTTTTTTCAACAATGCAAAGTGTCATGAGTGGATTTATCACAAGATTTGCATGGATGCAATTTTCAATATTTAGAGATATGATATACGTATTTTCCACAATGCTCACAAGTTTTATCAATTTTAACGAAAGAATGAGCATTACAGGGATTATAATCAAAAGTTGTATGATAAGTCCTTCGGTGCCAAGGACTACTATTTTAAATTTGTATGAGAAACATTAAAACCAAGATTTTTACATTTTGCATTAGATTTATAGGCAAAAGAGGTTCAAGAATACTGTTTTTTCACTTACCAAGACCACCACCCAAATAATCCATATATTGCATTATTTTAAAACCAGGGTTAATATTATGTTGCGAAGTAAAAAGCCCTTCAGGAGATGATAAAACAACATTATAGGTGTGCGCCTTTTCAAAAGTCACAATTTGGGCGGTGAGGGAGTGAACAAGTTTTTGCATTTTGCTTAATTTTTCATTATGAGAGTTTTGTAATAAATGAATAGTTTCGGTTTGACATTCAAGTTGGTGTTTAAGTGCAATTTCATTGTCTTTTGCAAGGATTTGGTGCTTAAGATCGTGAATTAAATTGTCTGTTTTTGTCCGCATCCACATCATATCCACGAGTTTTGATAAAGCAAGCTATAAGTTACAAATTGCAAAAGATGTTATGCCAAATATAACTTATGTCAAATTTACTTGCCAAAAAAAAAACTTAATACTATTCAGTGGTATTAGAAAAGTTTTAAACTAAAGCTTTAAATTTAAGGTTTGACTTTATAAAATATTTCAAGTGCTAGCCAAATCAATTAGGCTTAAACTAAATCTTAAACTTTAAAGAATTTGATTTTAAATCATATAAAGGCAAAAGACAAAAACTTTATGAAGAATCTCTTTCCTACGTAAGATTCAAAGTGTTTATTTTTTTGAAAAAATAATCGACTTTTATTTTGGAAAAAAATCTTTTGATTGGATTTTTGTGAAGTTTTAACATAACAAACCAACCTAAAAAAACCTGTACTTACCATAAGTGCGCCACTTAGATTTTATTAAAAAGAATTAAAAAAATCTTATATAATCACTTTTAAGAAAAGAATAGTGAGGAATGATGCGCCTCATGTAAGAATTGACAAATTTAGAGAAATTAAAAGACATTAAAGATAAATTTGAGAGCTCAAGTTGGCGCCACATCTAAGTTACCTAAAAGGTGAGAAGCAAGATGGAGATAAAAAACCAAAAAACGGAAAGAAAGAAGTGCAGTTCTGAAAAAAATTAAAGATACATTGAAGAGACAAGCGTTATAAATGAAGCCAGGTGTTAACCATAGAGAAGAGAAGGCGCCATCATATGGGATAAAAATATAGGTAAAGCCAGGTAACTAGCAAAATCATAAAAGCGCCTTACAATGTCAGAGCAAAGATTTAAAATAAAAATGCAATATAGGCAGAAGTTAAGATGCATGAACCAAATCTTAAAATGCAAATTGCAAGGAAATGAATGAGAGACATCAAATGTTAAGTAGAATGGACACTAAATTGCCAAGATGTTGACTTGGATGTGTAAAACTGTTTGAAATGCCAACAGGAAAATGAGATTAAAACGTCTTGCCAGATTAGAAAAACACCTCCTGAAATTCGTTGTTGACAATTTCCAAGCAAATAAAATTAAAGGTGTTATGACAAGAGAGGATATCAATGTGCCAAAGCCCTGGATCAAAAGCTAAAGAGGAAAAAATCCAGAGGAAGGTAAAAAGGAGAGAAATGAAATGCAATGCACTTCAAGGAAACGTTATGGAAAGATCAATAAAACAAAGCATATAGAAACATGATACAATATTATATTAAGGAAAGGCAAAACTAAATTAAATAGAATGCCAAAAGAGGTATATCTTAGCTGTGTTTCCACAGAATAAAAATGTCAGGGAAACAAATAAAAGGCATACAAGACACCAAGAGAGGCATATACCAAAAACTGATTATAAAACAACTATAAGATAAAAATATGCAAGAATAAGCATTTAACTAGCCATAAAACCAGCAGGATTGGGAATGTAAGAACCTGCAAAATAGCTGTCAAAAAAATAATACACCTAGGATTCTACACAAGCTTTGGATTCAAACGTTAAACAAGCTGTAGCTCTGCTACTATATTAGATTATTTGCCAAGATCGTTAATTAAGCGTTGAAAAGATTGTGAAAGGCGACAATGTTACCTCACAAAGTGAAACAAGCCATAAGAGAGAGAGATGAGGGTTGACAAATGGGGAAACCGTCAAACAGAGAAAAACCCCACTATCTATTAGAAGCCTTGCAACAATTGAACTCCAAGTACAATAGCAAGAAGCCAAGTGAGAGAGAGAAGAGTGGCCTCAAGCCAAAAGATGCATCACAAGATTGTTTATAGAAGAAAGGAGGAGAGGGCTCTTTAAATAGACAAGAATCCCATCATGACCTTACAAGGTCTCCTTGGTGTGTGTCAAATGTCCTATATTCCCAAAGAGAGTGGGGAAGTGTGTGATAAGTGTGGGGAAGTGTGTGACAAGTGGAGGGAGGAGTTACATGTGCAAGTAACTTCCAAATCCTACACATGGACAAGAGAGGTAAGAGACACCTCATAAATCCGGGATAAAGTGCATTTATAATTATAATAAATGCTGACATTAAAGAGACATAGGATAAGCCTAAAGTACTAAATGACTCAAATAAGATTAATCTCCAACAATTATCTCCTCAAGCTTATCATTATATATATCTTGCATGTACATAGCATTCATCGAGGCATATAATTTTCCCCACGCTATCACATCCTTTAATGAGGGTGCACACACCTATTCAGTTGTACATGATATCTTTTCCATCATGGTTTCACATGGACACATTATTTATGCTTCTCTCCTATTTTTCATAGTGGGGCATATGGTTTGCCTTCACTTTTGATCCTCATACTCACAAGAGTTGTCTTACTATTGAACATACATGTTGATATTTTATGATTGTTACATGTGTTTTGTACGATTTTTTCCAAGAATTTTGTGTAATGGGCACCTCTGTTACGCCCAAAACTAACCCAGCTGAAACCCCTTCTTCGTGTAAGTTTTAAAACCCCTTATGACTCCGGAATGGTTTGCTTGTATTGTTTTTTTTTTTGTGTTGCCAAGTCTTATGCATGAACATGAATATAGAATTGAAAGCATAAACACACATAACTGAAATAACCAACACACTGTATTTATATTGATTACATAATGAACAAACAAGTGCAATGTCGGCCATGCGATAACTCACTAAGTACTCCAGCAATGGAGTGAACATTGTTTCAAGTGAATATCCTCAACGAATACCGAAGGTACGATCATTTTGATCTCCATCCAACAGAACTACGGACTCTGCAGGCTTGTTTCTACGGACTCTGCAGGCTTGTTTCTACAGACTCTGCAGGCTCATTTTTCAGGACTTCGTAGGCTTGTTCCTCCCGACCCTTACTGCAGATAGCTTTGGGCACCAGCCTGGTTTGATAAGACATCAATTGAAAATCGATTAAATGAGGAGATGGACGAAACTCGTCAGCTGCTACAAGATGCTATAGTGACACGGCTGCTACAGTGACACAACTGCTACAGTGTTGCGGATGCTACAGTGACATAGCTGCTACAGTGCACGCGGCGGTTACAGTGACGCAGCTGCATGAGGCTGAAAGCACAGACTCCAAAGACCAATCCCAAGGATTGATGTCTAGAGTACTACAGATGGGAAGGACATTACCAAATGCCAAAACAACTTGCAAACTGCAAGTACATCAATTCTTCTTCTCATCAACATGCTGAATGAAGCCACAAATGCTTCTTTTTATTCTTTCTCCAAGGGGGCGACTCAATTCTCATGAGCAATGTGGGATAAAAGATGTGCAACATATTAACATATTACTTATGTCTCCCTTGGGTCACATCTCCCATAAAATACATATTGAAGTAACACTTTAATATTTTGCAATTAAGTTAAATGTTACTTTAATAACACTTCAGGTATTAAAATATAATAGCAATCGGACTCCGAATAGCGCGAGTGATAGTACGCTGGAAAGCTCTCGCCGAGGAGTATCAAATCCAATCACCAAAACTGGCCTCCGCTGTGTCCTGCTAACTTACTAAAAATAGTAAGTATGCTTGAAACTGAGTAAATCAACTCTGTTTTGGCCCAAATTGGAAATGACTAGGCCAAAACACTCTAGGATCCCTTTAAACCCTTCATTAGCCCTCGGGACCATGTAGAACTAGGCTAACGCACACACACACTTGGTCAACTGCTAAAGTGGGGACATTACAGTCCGTCCCCTTGAAATTGCTTGTCCTCAAGCAATCTCAGCCCAGCCTGCTGAATAACTTGCTCACTCTCCCATGTAGCATCCTCCTCCGACAGGTCTCTCCATCTGACCAAATACTCCTTCACTATCCGTTTTTGAGTTTCCTCTCTCTGGTGTCCAGAATAGCCTCAGGTACTAACATGAGCTTCCCCTCCTCATCCAAAGGGGGTAAATCTGCAGAAGGCACTACACTCTGACCAATGGCTTTCTTAAGCCTAGACACATGAAATACATTGTGCACCCGACTGCCCTCTGGGAGCTCAAGCTCATAGCCGACTTTGCCCACTCTACGAATCACCCTGTAGGGACCGTAAAATCTAAGCTTTAGCTTTTCTGCTCTGCTCTTCTTGAGCGATGATTGCCTATATGGCTGTAGCCTCAAATACACCATGTCCCCCACCTCAAAACTGCGCTCTACCCTATGCTGATCAACATACAACTTCTGTTGATTTTGAGCCTGTTGTATATTCTCCTTGAGCGCTCTCAGGATATCTTGACTATCTTGCAATAGGTCTTTGGATTTGGGCACTCTGCTGCCCCCCAAAGCCAAATCCATGATGCTTGGTGCTTCATACCCATACAATGCCATAAATGGAGTCATCCTGATGGTCATGTGATATGTGGTATTTTAACAATACTCCTCCATGTGTAACCACTTAACCCAGGCTCTCTGCTGCACAGTCACATAGTTCCACAAATAACCTTCCACCCATTTATTTACTATCTCCGTCTGCCCATCTGTCTGAGGATGGTAGTTCGTACTAGGTGTAAGATCTGTACTGCACAACCTGAACAACTCTTGCCAAAAGGCGCTCATGAACTTGCTATCCCTGTCACTAACAATAAATCTCGGTAACCCATGCAACCTGAAAACCTCTTTGAAGAACAAATTTGCCACCTGAGCTGTTGTGTAAGTAGAAGGGATAGCAAAGAAGTGAGCAAACTTCGTCAATCTGTCTACCACCACATAAATGCAATCTCTTCCCTGCACTCGTGGTAAGCTAGTGATGAAGTCCATAGAAATGCTTTCTCATTTCCTGTCTGGGATGGGCAAGGACTGTAATAAACCAGCAGGAAACGTGTGCTCTTCCTTATTTTGTTGACAAACTACACACTCTCTGATATACCTCTGAACATCATCCTTGAGCCCTCTCCATGAGAACCGCTCTCGGATCTGCCTGTAGGTCTTGAAGACCCCCAGATGCCCAGCTGTAGGTGCATAATGAAATGCCCTCAGTATCACCTCTTTCAAATGTGATGATGGAATCAAATAAACCCTGTCCTGAAATCTGATCAACCCATCTATCACCTCATAGCGATCATCCTGTATAGTACTTGAAATCAGTCCAGAAGCCCAAGCATCTCTGGCATACTCTGCTATAATCTTATCCCTCCAATCTCCTGAAATCTCTGCAAGAGCACAAATGTGAGGTCTTCTGGATAAGGCATCAACTACTACATTCTTCTTCTTTACCAAAACAACGCTAAAGCAAAGGGGCTTTTGCTTGGCCTAATATGCCCCATCTGCAATAGCTCCTTTATCAACTTCTCTATCTCATCCTTATGCTTTTTAGGATGGCGGTAGGGGGTGATGATGACTGGTTTAGCCCCCTCCTCTAGCTCGACAACATGCTTTATACCCCTCTCGGGAGGAACCCCATGTGGAATGCTACCAAACACCTTATCATGCCTAGAAATGATCTCCTGTATATCTGGAGGATGGCTTTTAACCTGTTGCTCTGGAGGTGTAGGCATGATCAAACATTCAGTTGCCCACTCTACACCATCATGTCTAAATAACCGTTCCATCCTCTTCAATGATACCACCCTGAGCCCCCCATTTGGTAAACCTCGAAGCACCACCTTCCTGCCTTGATGCTGAAACCTCATCTCCAACTTAGCCAAGTTGAAGGTAAACTCTACCAGAGAAGCCATCCATGTCATTCCCAAGATGACATCATAATCACCCATGTCAACTACATAGAAATCGTCCTCCAACTCATAATCCCCTCCCAATTTGATGCGAAGATTTGAAATCTTCTGGGTGCATAATAACTTGTGGCCATTAGTCACCATGACTCTGAACCCTGCGTGCTCTTCTGTCTGAAGGCCTCTCTTGGCCACCATTTGTGCATCGATAAAGTTATGCGTTGCCCCTATGTCAATCAATGAAACCAGATGCTGCCCCTGAATCATCTCTCTTACCTTAAAGGTGATGGCCTTCTGGACCCCTGTCAACCAAGCAAGAGACTTCTCATCATCCGAACTCTCCTCAACAGTGCTATCACCCTGACTAGACTCCGAATTTGAATGTTGCTCCCTGTCCTCGGAAGGTGACTCATCTGCTGAAAAATACTTCATTGGTTTAGCCTTCGCCTTAAGCGGACATTTATGGGAAAGATCCCATGGCTCCCTACAATGAAAACATAGTTTTTTCTTTCTGAGCTCATTGAGGGTGTCATTGTCCAACCCTTTAGTTTCGTCCTTAGGCTGCTGAGGGTCCTTCTGAAATGTCTTCTTTTCCTTATCCTTCTTAAAATGAGAGTCCTTCGAGTGAAATTTACTCCTATAGGAAGAAGACGCTAGGTCTCTCGCTTTCTTAATAGCCTCCTGAAGTGAAGAAGGGTTGTGTCCCTTTACCCAACCTCGCAAGGGATCGGAAAGCCCATCCATGAAAAGAACGAGTCTCCTCTTAGATATATCTTTCACCAATACTGCCAGCTTTTGGAACTCTGTGATATAGGCCTCCACAGAACCCCACAGTGTAAGTTGTGCTAGCTCCTTGAAATGCAATTCCGGGTCCTTAGTGTCAAACTGCTCGATCAACCTCTCGGTGAACTCTGCATATGTATCAATCTGGGTATGTCCAAGTGTCACCATCCCATGGTGCCACCACTCATGGGCACTGCCATCTAGATGTATCGATGCGTACTTGATGGCATCATCCTCAGGCATTGGGCTGAGCTGGAAATATGTATTGAGCTTTTGCACCCAAGCCTTGGCTGTAGTCATGCCTGTACCATCAAAATATGGAATTGAGAGCTTACCCACTTTCTTCTTAAGCTCATAATGTTGCTCCCTGTTGCCTCTCTGAGGTAAATGTTTCAGTCTAACATCTATGTACTCCCTGAAAGACATCTCACCCTGAAAATCCGGTCCAAAATTTCTCCAGTCCTCCAGTATTTGGTCATGTATCTCCTGCTGTGTAGGACCAGCATTATTATGGTCATTCTGTCTCAGAGAAAAACGTGGCATGAGTGGTCTTGTAGTAAAACCTGTTCTAGCGTATGTCCTGGTTCCTCTATTAATCGATGCGTCTCCATTACCTCCATTACTCTGTCCACCTACCTGATTAACATTATTACCCTGATTGGCATTATTACCTTGATCTGCCATAGTCAAATGTTGTGTAATGGCTATAGCCAAATGCTGCAATATAGCCTGTAGCTCCCTCTGACCCCTAGCAAGATCATTAAGCATCTCCCTAGTGCTGGGTTCTCCCCTTTCCCCATCTTTGTCACCCATGGCTGGTGCTGAAAAAGGGTCACCCTCTTCAATCTCTGGGGAATTACATAAGTCTGGGTTTGTTCGGTTTCTCCTCAAGTAATACTGATGTGTTGGATGCATGAAACCTCACAAGATGGCAGGAAAATAGGCTCTGATACCACTGTAATGGGCACCTCTGTTACGCCCAAAACTAACCCAGTTGAAACCCCTTACTTCTCCGTGTAAGTTTTAAAACCCCTTATGACTTTGGAATGGTTTGCTTGTATTGTTTTTTTTTTTTTTTTGCCAAGTCTTATGCATGTAACATGAATATAGAATTGAAAGCATAAACACACATAATTGAAATAACCAACACACTGTATTTATATTGATTACAGAGTGAATAAACAAGTGCAATGTCGGCCATGCGATAACTCACTAAGTACTCCAGCAATAGAGTGAACATTGTTTCAGGCGAATATTTTCAACGAATATCGAAGGTACGATCATTTTGATCTCCATCCAGCAGAACTACGGACTCTGCAAGCTTGTTTTTACGGACTCTGCAGGGTTGTTTCTACGGACTTTGGAGGCTTGTTTCTACGGACTCCATAGGCTCTTTTCTACGGACTCTGCAGGCTCGTTTTCTACGGACTTCGCAGGCTTGTTCCTCCTGACTCTTACTGCAGATAGCTTTGGACACCAACCCGGTTTGATAATACATCAATTGAAAATTGATTAAATGAGGAGATGGACGAAACTCGTCAGTTGCTACAGTGATGTGGCTGCTACAGTGATGCGGTTGCTACAGTGACACAGCTGCTACAGTGACGTGGTTGCTACAGTGCATGCGGCTGCTATAGTGACGCAGCTACATGAAACTGAAAGCACAGACTCCAAAGACCAATCTCAAGGATTGATGTCTAGAGTGCTACAGATGGGAAGGACGTTCTCAAATGCCAAAACAACCTACAAACTGCAAGTACATCAATTCTTCTTCTCATCAACACACTGAATGAAGCCACAAACGCTTCCTTTTATTCTTTCTCCAAGGTGGCGACTCAAATCTCATGAGCAATGTGGGATAAAAGATGTGCAACATATTAAAATATTACTTATGTCTCCCTTGGGTCACATCCCCAATAAAATACATATTAAAGTAACTCTTTAATATTTTGCAATTAAGTTAAATGTTACTTTAATAACACTTCAGGCATTAAAATATAATAGCAATCGGACTCTGAATAGCGCGAGTGATAGTTCACCGGAAAGCTCTCGTCAAGGAGTATCAAATCCAATCACCAAAATTGGCCTCCGTTGTGTCCTGCTAACTTACTAAAAATAGTAAGTATGCCTGAAACTAAGTAAATCAACTCTGTTTTGGCCCAAACTGGAAATGACTAGGCCAAAACACTCTAGGATCCCTTTAAACCCTTCGTTAGCCCTCGGGACCATGTAGAACTAGGATAACGCACACACACACTTGGTCAACTGCTAAAGTGGGGACATTACATTTTGCCAAGCTTCAGTTATATTTGTAATGACACATGATGCACGTAACTCTTTTTTTTGATATGAGTGATATCAAAGTTGTGGTCAAGATCACTGGATCATGCAGATGCATAGGTTCATGATAGGTGCAAGACAAACAAGCACACTACTACAAGCTAAATGAAATCAATACGAGAATATTGCATAAGACAAATAGGAGCCAAAAGACTTATCTTCAATTACAAAAGCTCACAAATGTTAGGTGTACATATAGGGGAGTGCATGTGTAACTCCTCCCTAGAAAGCTCCACGAAAAATGGACAAAGAGGCAAGAATAGAAGAGTAACTCCCATACCTGGAATAACTAGTCAACATAATTACTTCCTATTCCTTTGGTCAAACTGTAACAATACACCTAAGCAAGCTTATCTATGAAAATAGGAAAACTCCATGTGAGGAAAAAAAGCCCATAATAAATAAATATGGGAAAATAAATAATCCCTATTCTACCATCACCCCCCCCATAAGCAAAACTTTGGTGGGCAGTGTAAAAAAATGGGTCTCAACAACTAGGCTTGTTGAGGTGCCTATGTACAAAACAATCTCTCATAAATTAAAGAAAAGGAGAAAACCCGAAGGCAAAAAACTCCTTCCCAAAAGAGAGATAGAAAGGAGAGGCTAGAAGCTCCCCCTAGAAGATGGTGCTGCAGTATCCCGAACCTCAAGAAGAGCCCGCAAGTGAAGATGCTTTTCGTGAAAGGTTTGGTGAAGATGTGTGCTGTCTGCTTTGTCGTCTGGCAATATCTCAGATCGATGATGTCCCCATGAATGAGCTCTCTGATGAAGTGTATGTGAATCTCTATGTGTTTGGTCTGCTGATGTTGTACCAAATTCTTGAAAATCTGAATGGTACTTTGGTTGTCACAGTAGATGATGGTAGGTCGTTTGAACTAGATACAAAATTTTATGGGAATCCCCTAAAGCTAGATGGCCTCAGTGACAACATTGACAGCTTCCCTGTACTCTACCTCAGTAGATGATAAAGCAATAGCATTGTGCTTCTTGCTTGACCAACTAATTGGACTTGAACCAATGAAGAAACTGTAACCTGAAGTGGACTTACGATTCTAAATATCACTAGTCCAGTCTGAGTCAGTATAGCTATTCAAGTTGATGTCAGTGCCAACTCTGTAGTGAATCTGGAATCCATGTATGCTCAGGATATAGTGCAAGATCCTCTTAGTTGCTTTCTAGTGTAGTTCATGGGGTTCTTGCATGAATCTGGAAACTAGACCCACTGCATATGATATGTCAGGTTTGGTATGTGTCAAGTAAATAAGGTTGCCCACAGGTTGTCGATACAAGGTAGCATTGAACAAAGGTGAAGTACAATCTATCTCAAGCTTGACTCCAAATAGAAAGGGAGTCGGAGTTGGCTTACAATCAGCCATGTGAAACCGAGCAAGTAGATCGAGAGCATACTTAGGTTGTGCAAAAGTGATCCCTGAGTCGGATTGAGAAATCTGAATTCCAAGGAAGTAATGTAACAAGCTCAAATTTGTCATGTAGAGCTTTCGCCGCTGCAATGGATGAGGAAGAGCTCCTAGTGATCAAAAGATCATCAACATCAAGAACCTGAATCAAAAGCAAATCATCCTATTGCAAAAAATAGACGTTCGGATCTAAATGGCAACGAGTGAACCTTGCAAAAAGAAGGAATCCATCTTGGCATATCAAGCCCGAGGGGCCTGTTTGAGGCCATAGATGAATTTATGAAGTCTACACACAAAGGAAGGATCCTCAATAAATCCCTATGGCTGCTCCCTGTAAATCTCCTCCTCAAGGTCACTGTGAATAAAGGCAATCTTCACATCCATCCAATGAACATCCTAATGATTGTCTGCGACAATAGCAAGTGTATGACAAAGTTCATTTTGGCAACTGGTACAATGGTTTTGGTGTAGTCGATGCCAGACACTTGTGAGAAACCTTTTGCAACCAACCATGCCTTGAACTTATCAACGGACCCATCTGCTGCATACTTGGTCCAATATACCCATCTGCATCGAACCATTTTTCTTCCCTTAGGAAGAAGTGTCAAGTCCCAAGTCTGATTCCTGATTAAGGAGTTATACTCCTCATGCATGGTAGAATCCCACTTAGGAATACTTGATGCCTCCCAAAAAGTCTGTGGATTTGAGGCAGAGACATAGAAACCTTGTGGCCCACTTTGAAATTCTGAACATGTCCCCTTGTCATCTGTAGGATCCCCAACCCATGTACCTGCACTCTGCTATGTTTGCCCAACCCAAAGAGGACCAGAAGTGGATGATTTAGGTAGAGAAACATCATCCTCCGAAGTGTGGCCAAATGTGGATGTAGATGAATCCCTATCACTACTCTTGCTATCAAAACTGGAAGAAGTGTCCTCAACCTCTGGAATGTGCTCAGGCTGATTTGAATCGTTTGAATCGAATCTAAGTGAGTCCAATGAAGTGGGAGAAGTGTGAAGTGTTGAGTCTGTGGGACTCTCCTGAAAGTAAACACTTCTCTCTATAAACAACTCAATGGGGTTGGATGAAGAAGGTGGTACCCTTTGACACCATCTAGTTAAGCTACGAAGATGCAAGGCTTACTATGAGGTTCCATAGCCTTGTTTTTCTTCGCAAGTATACAAGCCATCGCTAAAGATCCGAAGACTTCTAAATGCTCAACTGCGGGTTTCCTACTGTACCAAGCTTCAAAGGGAGTTATGCCTTTTAGAGCTTTGTGAGGAACCCTATTCTGAATGTAGCAAGCACAATTGATTGTTTCGGCCCAATACTGTGGTGCAAGTGACTTAGAGTGAATCATACAGTTTGCTATCTCTTTCAAGGACTTGTTCTTACATTTTGCAACTCCATTTTGTTGAGGACTGTATGGAACTATATGCTGCAAATCAATCCCCTCTGTTGTGCAAAATTGCTCAAAATTGTTATTGACATACTCACCCCCATTATCTGTTCGAATAACCTTGATGAATTTCTCTGATTGTTTTTTTGCAAGAACCTTGAAGTCTCAAAACTTGTCGAAAATTTCATATTTCTACCTATGGAAGTGGACCCATGTGTATCCCGAGAAATCATCAATGAAGGTAAGGACATACTTAGCCCTTGTGAAGATAGGCTGGTAAAAGGCCCAGATACATCATTGTGTACTAACTCCAATGCTTGTGAATCC
Organism: Torreya grandis; assembly: GCA_037957365.1. NCBI lineage: Eukaryota > Viridiplantae > Streptophyta > Pinopsida > Cupressales > Taxaceae > Torreya > Torreya grandis. The sequence goes on from JARHVA010003443.1 coordinate 645,148, forward strand.
CTCCAAGCTTTGTCTTTGTTCAAGATGCTTCCAAAGGGTGTAACTCTCACAAAGGAGTAATGAACTCAAGGGAAGGTTGTGACCATGTCATTTTTGTTGAGTTGTTCTAGGTAGTGGTAGGTGAGGTGGCAAAACCGCTCATGCCATAATTTGCTAACTTCATCTGGATAAGTTGGCAATGTAGTCGAAGAAGAATCAAGTGCAAAATGTGAGAAAGCATATAACCTGGCTTGGTGATCTGCCCTACTCACTGTCACTGTAGAATCATTATGCAACTCTTTGATTATGACTGAATCTGGTGAAAAATCTACCCTCATGTCCTTACTGATATGAGTGATTTGGTACACTGATAAGAGATTAGTTGAAAGCAATAAAACACTTACAATATTTTTGAATGTTCTTCCATCTATTTCAACGGACCTTCTCCTTGCAACTTCTACTGAAGTGTCATCACCCAAAGTGATAGAAAACATGCTACAAGGCTCTAAGAAAGAAAACTTAGCTTGCGAAGAGCCTATGTGGTGGGAAGCACTTGAGGCAATAACCTATGAAGAGGTTGGAGCTGCAATTGCTACAAGAGCCTTGCCCTTTTCTTTCTCTTTACCTTTGCCTTTTGCATTAGAAGAATCTTGAGTTGATGAATACTTAGGAACACTTATGTTCTTTTCTAGAAGATGAGCTAGGTGATCGATTTGTTTCTTCATGCACTTATGTTCATCATGCCTTTTTTTTTTGCAATAAGCGCACTTAACCTTCTCTTTCTTAGGTCTGTCATTGGAAGATGAGGTTTCATTGGTTGTTTTGGCAGAGGTTGATTCTTTATTTTTTGCTTGATCCTTGTTTTTCTTCTCTCTGTTTGAAGCCTTCTATTTCCCATTCCCAACAATTAGGGCTTGAGGTTTTGAGGACTTCAATGGGCCCATCTATATTAACTGGTTTTGCTCCCGAGTCAAGTCGGCAACAAAGTGATCTAAAGAAGTCATCTTCCTCTAGTTCATGCCATCTCCTTACATCTAGCTTCCAAAGAGCTTTTCCAAGGTGGTCCAGACTCATTAAGAGGTTTAACAGACTTTTCATGAAAGAGAAGATCAGGAGAAATGGACAAAGATAGCAACCCATAGGCTTCATCACAATGGTTGTACCACTTAATTTTTTCTGCTTCTGTATTAGGTTCAGTCTCATTGCCCATTGTAATACGATGTAAACCCTTGCTCTTTAATATAATTTGCATTTTGATTTTCCATTCATAGTAGTTAAATGGAGTTAGATAATTAATTGAACTTATATCCATTGTGTAGAAATGAAGTTGTAGTAGTGGTTATTGAAGTTGTTGTTTGTTGCAGAAATAAAAGTGCAAAACAAAATGGAAAGTGACTCAAAAAAACATAGTACAACCCCCTTGAACTATCAATGGTGAATTCCCCCAAATGTTGCAAATTCAATGCATGCTCAAATGATGTCGGGCACAACTGAGAATGCATCTTAAACATTCAGTGCCAATGTTAGAAAAAACAAAATTTGCAAAGCAAAGGGACATTGGGCTCTGTTGAAAGTGCGCCCAAGAAAGGTAAGTACAAAATGAGCAAGAGAGAGAAAATGAATGTTTTGAATGCGAGTGGGTTTGGCCACCTACCAAATTGGACCTCGCCCTCCGGTCTTCGTCTAGTGAAAATATGAAGACTTTGAACAAAAACAATATTTTTGTCTTTTAAATAAAGCTCACAATATAATATTGTTTTTATACAAAAAACAAAAGAAAAACTCGCAACTACCCCACAATATAATATTGTCTTTTTGAACAAACAATAAAAAACAATATAACTTCCTCCACTTTATTAAACCCCTCCACAAGAAATCCTGCCCCTTTAAAAAAAAAGAACTATCACCCTTCATGAATCATGGCACTATAATATTCAAAGTCAAAGAAAAAATTGACTTTAAAACACTATAATGTGTTAGGTTTTCAAAAAGTGATTCAAATTTCAAACAAAAGGAAAACCACAAATTTTCAGCATTGTGGTTTTGAAAAACCACTTACATGAAAGAAAAAGAGTTTTTTTTGAAATAAGAAAAGCCCTACTAGCTTGACAGTGGGCTAGGGAAGCTCACATGGAAGGTCCTCAGGTCTAAGGAAGACCGAATCAGATCTGAATATGCCTTAAGGGCTACGTGGAGGCAAAACCTGTTTCGAATGTGCGCGGTTTGGAGGCATAGTAAACAGGTTTGCGTGATTGTAGAGGTATGGATGCCGTTTGAATGCTTGAGTACATTGAGATCTCAACCCGAGCCCCTTGGCATTTTTCAATTGTTAGGTCTGATCCACCAAGATTTTAGGTGAGGAGATATGTAGGGCCAGAATGCCATATAGGCAAAGATAAACCCGAAGTCACTGTGCTCGCCCTGTATACTCAAATGGCATCACTCGAGGAGAGGCGAGGAGGTTGTGAAACTAGGTTTCCTTCGCAGTACCAAAATGACCTTTTTGTGCTTGCCAAACTTGCTTGCATGATTAGAGAGAACTGAGCCTAGAGAAAACCGGATCCCACATGGCAACCCCAAACAGTCCAAGATAAAACCAATAAAACTTGAGATTTTAGTTAAATAGAATCTCGAGGTTTTTGAGATTTCAAAAAAAAACACCCAATTGTTTTTTGCAAACCCTCTAAAAAAATGCCTCACAATACACTACAATCTCACGAATTCAAAATAAAGCTTACATCATAAAATCAAACACATGATTCCCAGGGTGGCACTCTGATACCATATCAGAGCTATGGCTAGAATCACCAGACCCTGTGGATGCACTGGTTTTTGATAGGTGTGATACAAAAAAAAACACAACACACAACTGCAAGCTAAATGAAATCAATACGAGAATATTCCATAAGACAAATAGGAGCCAAAACACCAATTTTCCATTACAAAAGCTCACAAATGCGAGGTGTACATATAGGGGAGTGCATGTGTAACTCCTCCTTAGAAAGCTCCACGAAAAGTGGACAAAGAAGCAAGAATAAAAGAGTAACTCCCATACTCGGAATAGCCGGTCAAGGGAGTTACTTCATATTCCTCTGGTCAAACTGTAACTCCAAGTACACCTAAGCAAGTTTATCCGTGAAAGTAGAAAAACTCCAAATGAAAAAAACCCATAATAAATAAATATTGGAAAATAAATAACCTCTACTCTAACAAGAGATCATGATTTTTTTTTTACAATTTATCACCTCAAAAAGGGGGCATATATGTAATCTTTTTAAAGCTTTTTCAAAATTGAGTGAAATTGAGCAAAATGAAAGTGCCAAATATGGCCAGATGATGCGTCAGCGTTTTTGATCAAGAAGCGACATATAGTTATAATTTATATGAAAGTTCTAATGGGAGGAGGTATTATTTAACAATTACAGCAGTAGGGTTCACATACCATCGGTGTAATTGTTCTTGTGCTCATTTTTCAAAATTTTATTCGAATTGACTATATCCGCATCTATTTGATATGATATTGATTACTTGTTGGCAAATGGCCATTGCTTATAGGTATACTAGAGTTTTGTGAACAATCAAAGTGTGGATGGAATTTTACTCGAAGGTTTCATCCTTCCTTCCCTAGTTAAGGCATTTGCTTCAATTTATTATTGTTTTTACTTTGACACACACATGCAATCACATCACATATGCACATCAAAGTAGAGGTGTTATGGAGATACCTAATTTTGGTACAAGGCTTATTATTGCAATGATTTTAATGTCATTTTATGCATATGGATCATTGATTCGAATTAGGGTCTTATTGGCACTTTTCCTTGTTTTTTCCCCTCTTTCTTCTTCTCTGTGTGGTCTCATATTGTTTCCTTTCTTCTATTTTCATTTTTTTTTGGTTTATGTTTGTCTTGGAGGCCTCATGTTTCCTTTTGTTCTTCATCCTCTGCCTTTTTCTTTCCTGGGGTAGATTTAGTGACTCGTCGAATCTGTCTTGTATGGATTCAACAAACCGCTGAATCCTTCCCTTGTCTTTTTATGGGCCCTTTTGCCCTCCATTGTGTTTTGATGTTTGGACCCTTGATTGTCGCTTTTTTCGTGTTTCCTAGGTCGGCTCGCATGCCAATAAATTCCTAGTTTAAACTTGAGACATCTATATATACAAAACTCCTAGAGGCTTTTCAAAAAGAAATATCAAGGAAGTATCAAGAGAAATTCAAGTCTAGGCACACTCTGTGTTGTTATATTTCTACTTAAGGACTCGCAACAAGGGTTTAGCTGTATCTTGTACCAAAAGGAGGACTAGGTGAATGTCATGTAGTTGCATTGAACTTAGGGAGAGAAAGTGGGGCTCTTGATCCACAATTCCATTCACAGTGCACTAGAACTACATTGGCTTTGATTATATGCATGTGGGATATGTAGCTACAACGCTTCAATGAGGTTGCCCGAGCCAACTAATCCTTTCTTTTATTTACTCCTCTTGCAAGCGTTTGTGGTGAATTAGGTCAAGGACAAAGAAGAAGATAAATTAGATAGTTCTGCCTGAGAAAACATTGAAGTGATCATACATGAATGTGTGGCATTTGACGGTGCACAGGCCCAAAAATTCACAAAACTTGAAAAGTATCACGAGACAGATTCGGCGGTAGAAAATTGATTTGGCACTTCAACAAAGACCAATTTAGTGGTTTGCTGAATTTGCCTACGGCATATTCAGTGGTTATAGGTGAAATACTGAATCCGTTTCTTCCAAGTTTAACAATCCGTTTCAGCAGAAGCAACTCAGGCATTTGCACAAGTAGACCCAAAACATCATAATATTAATTAGGTGTGTCAGTTTTCATCACTCTTCACTTCTCATTCAAATTCAATGCTTGTTCAATCATTTCGGTTGCTTTTAGTTTACTGTTTTTAGCCATAAGGAAGATTTGCTTGTTGTTTAGGACTATTATTCATAATCTATCTTGTGCCCTATTTTTGGCATGTTGTGCATAGGTTATTTACCATTGTGTGCAAAATAGTTAAAACACATGTATGTGTATAGACTCATGGACTAAGCATACTAATTGAAGTGTTTGGTTGGAATTGATATTATTTAGAATAAACTAAAAGGCCCATGGTTTAAAAGTCTTAATCACAAGTATACCAATTGTATATCAGCTTAACTTATTCTCAGTATGTTGGGTTAAGGGAATATGATCTTAGATGCTTTAATTTGAATTGTTTGAAAGCTAGTTACTGGATACACCTCTGGGGGGCTTAGAAACATCGGGCATTTTTGGAGGCCTAGGGACGCTCCCTGGGCATTTCCGCCACACTCCCTGTGTTAAAAATGCTTTTTTTTTAATATTTTTTTTCAATTTCGCCCAATGAAAAGTCAAACATGGACTTTAAAATACAATAAAAAACAAACTAAAGTGGATTCCCAACCCTAAAAGCAACATTCAAATTCATTTTATCAAAAGATAACAACACATTTACCTTTCATTGCATTTTTAACTCTCATTGCACATTTGTTCACTCTTGTTCATTTTTTCAGTGGCATAAGCTTGAAACTCCTTCCTTGTGTTAAACCTACACCATTACCTCAACCTTTTTGGTGCCAAGGAGCTTGCAAGGAAGAGGATGCTGATTTAAGTTAATTTTTCAGTTTTGTGGCTTTTTTTTTGTTTTGTTTGCAACTAGTTGTTCTTATAAGTTTTTTTTTGTTATTCTTTTTAGTTTTACCCATTATTTCAACAAATACCAAATGCATTGATGATGTTTTAAATTTTAATAGCAATATTTTTATATTTTACCAGGGGCTATAGGGATTTGTCAGAATGTCTTGAGCGGCAAGTGCTAGTTTGGTGGGCCAAGGGATAGCCCCCAAATTTGATCCGTGAATGCCCTTTTGGAAGTATGTGATAGTATTAGAACAAGTACCTGGTGGAGGGTGTTTTCATTGGCTTTGCTCAGAGTGTAGCTGTAAATACAAGAGCTCGTATAGTTGAGTGAAAGCCCATTTGTGTGTGATTTTTAGCACTGGAATCAAAGTTTGTGGTGGGCCAAGCATAAATGGAAGGTCGGGAAAGGGCTTGCCACATGCAAAGATCCTTGCATACGTCAAAGAGCAAGAAGACGCAAATGCCATCGTTGGACAAAGATTGAAACATCATTTGAGAAATGATCACCACCTTTTGATCCATCTTGTGCTAATGTGGTGACTCCATCACACCCCTTTCTTGCTACACCCATTGCGGCCGAAGAGGAAGAGGATTCATCTCTTGGTTGCAAGAGAACAAAAGATGATGGCCTATTGGACAAAGCATTCCATAATGAATCCAGGGATATAGCGGATCAGACCATTGCACGTTGTCTTTATGCATGTGATCTGCTATTTAATGTTGTTAGATCACCATACTGAGGATATGGTGAGATCTATCAATGCTACCCCTAAAGAGTTCTCTGACCCAACTTATGAAAAAGTGTGCACCACCTTACTGACAAAAGAAAGAAAACACGTTGAAGATGCATTGAAGCCCATAAGGTATTCATGGATCGAAACAGGTGTGTTCATTTTCGATGGATGAAAAGATACAACAAATAGGCCAGTGATTAATGTGGTCGCAGTGAGCCCTAAGGGGCAATGTTTTTGAAGGCCGTTGATTGTGAGGGGCAAGTGAATGATGCACGATTCATTGCCAACATCTTGATAGAGTTCATTGAGGTGGTGGGGCCTCAAAACGTTGTCCAAGTTGTAATGAACAATGCTAAAAATTACAAAGCAACGGGCATGTTGGTTGAAGCAAGGTATGGGCACATATTTTGGACACCTCGTGTCGTTCATTCCCTCAACCTTATGTTACAAAAATTGGGGACAAAAATTGACTGGATCAAACAAGTCTATGAGGAGGCGAGCGAAATCCAAATGTTTATAACCAACCATCGCATGTTCCAAGGCATCTTCAGGGCCTCCTCGAAGTTGCAGTTGTTGAAGGTAACTCTTAATTTTATCATTCATGTATCATTGTATATTTTTAATTTAATTTTGTAAGTTTGTAATTTGTAGTATTTTTATTTTTGAACATTTTTTTTAATTTTATTTGTTTTAATTTCATATTAGGTTCCTGAGACTCGGTTTGCCCACACACACTCGTCTTGAGACTTGCCAAGGTGCGTGAGGCATTGAGTAGCATGGTTATCAACAACCTTTGGAGTGTATGAAGGCAGACAAATAGTGAGAAGGCCACAAAGGTGAAAGGGTGGATTCTAGATGACGTGTAGTGGGAACATGTGGAGTATTTGCTCAGTTTTACCAAACCCATTGTCAGCATGTTGAGATATGTGGATATGGATTATTCATGTTTGGGTGAGCTTTATGTTGGAATTGACTCAATGATTGAGAACATTAGATCCGTCATAAATGCCAAAAAACAGGATCCTACGGAGAGGTTCTTCAAGGAAGTACAGTCGCATCTCATTGAAAGGTGGAACAAAATGACCACCCTATTGTATCTTCTTGTTTTTGCCTATGCCCAAATACTACAGTGCAAAGATCCTTTCTTTGCTCAGGAGGGTTGCACTATATAGTGATGTTGAGGTTGTTGAGGGATATAAGACAACATTCTCTAGACTCTTTTTCGATCCAGAAGTAGAAGACCAAGTTAGGAAAGAGTTTGTGAATTTCATATCCTTTGTGGGTCACTCCCTTGGCACTATTTGCGACAAGTACAAGATGGGCGCTCACTTTCGATGGTACCTCCATGGGAAAGCATTCACCCACCTCCAACCACTTGCAATAAAAATTCTATCACAAGTAAGATTTTAATTTCTCTCTCCACCCGTCTTTTGAACTTTTCGATGTTTTGTTTTAACTTTTATTTTTTATAAATTCTAATTGACTTTGCGGCTTCAATAGGTTGCATGTTCCTCATCAGCTAAACAGAATTGGGGTACCTACAACTTTATTCACTTAGTTAAGCGCAACAAGTTGGTCGCGAAAAAGGCGGAGGATTTAGTTTGTGCATTCCAACTTGTATCTTCTCTCACACAAACAACCTCATTACAAGGAAGGGACAATAAAGTGTTGGGATGTGAACCCAAAGACTGCTAACTTCGATGCCTCCTTGCCTACCTTTCATTGCTTGACACGGAGCTAGATGGTGCTTCACATGACTTACATAGTGGAGCTAGTGGGAGTGGCACTGCTATTGCTTGTGGTTCTAATGAACCATATGATGATGAAGAGATTGCAGTTGAAGAGGAAAATGAATATAGTGCATCATGAATATGCTGATGTCTTTATTTCTGTCTATACATTGTAACATTTGCACTATGTACCTATTATAAAATTAATCTAAGTTCAACTGTTGAATATTATGATATTTGGCAATGAATTATGAGTTTGTTTTGTGGTTATTTAACTTATTTTGTTTCCTTTATGCATATTATGTGGTTAATTTTGCTTATATGGCTATATTTTTAATTTTTTATATATATTTTTGTATGGTCGTATTCAAAACTTATCCAAACCCCCCCCCCAAAAAAAACCCCCGTATCCCCGTATATGATTCTCGTACCCATATCCGTATCGGTAACGTAGTTTGAAAGAGCTAATCCCCAAAACTATCATGGCATCATCAGCTTGAAGATTGCAGTGGATCCTAGTATCTGTTTGCAATGTTTGATTTAGCTAGTTGTTATGTTTCTTAGTTTATATTGCCATATCTCTGAGATCAACTATTAAACTTGCATTAGTGAGAATGTCTATCATAAGTTTTTTGTCTTTCTTTCTTTCCTTGCACTCTTGTATATCACCGTGTAACTTGGCCGATAGCTTGACAAATTATTATTTTTTTCCTTTGTATTATAGGGCCCTTGCATTAAACAACTTCAATCACATTACAACTTGCTGCTAGACTTCATGCCTATGGGCATACTAATAAATATTATTTTGATTCATAGTGTTTGAATATTCAAGTTTTAAATTGATACAATATTTGGACAGAAATTATTAAGCTAGATGCTTGTCATGTTCTTCAGCCTGTTGAAATACCATTTACAAGACTTGAATACAAAATTGATATTCTTAGTTTGGTATTGCTTCTCACCTGATGAGGTCCCGTCAAAGTTTCTGATCCAAGTGCATTTTATCAAATAATTTCAATTCTTGGTGGCATGCATGCACTGAAGTTGTTTCTTTGTTATTAGAAATGTAGATATATTTTTAGTGAATGTTAGATGTCTACCTTTTCATTTTTAATTGGGTTTGTTTGTTCTAGTCGTGTTCCAGGTTCATGATTTCTTGTAAAGCTCACGTTAAATTTGCAAGTTTGTTATGTTTGAACTTTCTCTCATATGCAAAATTCTTGCTGGATTCACAATCTTTATAAAATGGAATGCTTTGTTGCGCCTAAGTAAAACAAAATTGGCATTTCCAAGGAGCCGAGAAATATATTCCATTAGGTATGCATCAATTCCTCTAAACAACATTGTACAACATGAGGAAATCCTTTTTAGTAGATCTCCACCTGTCACATATGAACTATAGTAAGCATCTTTGGCAGTGTTTTACCATCTTAAAACTTATTTTATTTTGACAAGATTCCAACTGTCATCCTTGGGAGTTACCTTCATGTGATTCCTATTGCAGGATTACTATAGTATGTCATTCATGTCATTAACCCCATTTCTTCACTTTGGTGGTTCATGAGGTTCAGTTTTCCTGACAAGTACCTAAATTTAACAGGAAGAGGGTTGCTTCAGGCGTGCAACCAACTGGATCAATCCATCTTGGCAACTATCTTGGTGCAATCAAGAATTGGGTGTCTTTGCAGGTTTATGATCTTAAATAGTTTTTTCTTCATTTGTGCTTTTTGAGTAATTCCTTTATGATTCCTCAATCTGGGATGCATATGTACATGTATATAAAGTGGTAGTTTAGCATAGGAGATCCATATTTACATTCGCATGTACATACTACAAACATACTACATACATACATAAATTCTGCAGGCAATAAAAATGATTAGAAACAAGTAAGAATTTGATATATTTTGTTATGTTTTGGCATTATGTTATGAACAATGTAATGGCATTGTGTTAAGAGTAGAAATGGGTTTTTGTAATGTATTAGTGACTACTTTTTAATTTTGAGGTTAGATTCTAACAGGTATGTTTGGGTGTTGTTTGTCCAGCTGACTTTCCCAACAAGCCCCATCTATATGGTCATGTTCCAATACTCTTGGAGGAATATCTCTTTTATTCTCCCCGAGTTGTATTGTTCATTTCTAGAGAACTGCACACCACGTTTTTGTTAGTTGTTTCTATTCTAGTTCACACGGTGATCCAATTCTTGTTTCTATTAGTGTTGGGGCTTATAATGTGAATTTGTTCTATGAATATTTTTGGTTTTTATCGTTCCTGTTGAGTTGCTTCTAGTAGAATAGTTTGGGTCATATTTTCTATGGTACATTTTTGGCATTGTTTTCAAGACCGAATTTGGGTCAGATGTTAGCTGAAGTCGTTGAACATGAAGTCACAATCCATAAAGATGGAACATAAGGGTGTTTGTCCTAGACTCATTGATGGTTAGAGAGTTTGACTAGGTAGAAGCAAATTAGAGAACAAAAGATCAATTCGCCGACGGCTTCAGTTTCCTGTGGGACTTTGTTATCAGAGACAAATTAACTAGCAAGTTTGTGAAACTGAGGTCAAGCCCAACGAAGTTTGGGACAACCTAGTGTGGATTAAATCTGCTGATCGTTGGATGGGCAAACCTGCCTAGACTTTTACCACACTATGACCTATTGATTCAAGATATGTGAGAGGAAAGAGAACAAGAAATTGAATGAGAAAATCTGATGGTGGTACGAAGACTAGTTAGACAAGAAGGACAAGAATGTGATACAAATGAAAGGCGATAGTAAATGGCAATGAGTCTTGACACAAATAAGTGTGCTGCAAAATTGGAGATCATGGAGAATAGGATAGAAACAAGTTCAGTTTTTTGGCCTAAGTTCAATAGAAGCAGGGTGGAGAGAGACGTCTGGCCAGACCCATTTTTGTTCTATGGAGGTGATAATTTTTTTTTCAAAATTGAATTGTACTTTTTGAAACCCTTGCACACTTTTTGGAAGGTGTTCCCAAGGTGTTTTTGTAATAAATTGAGGAGTAAGCCCAATAAAATCTTCCACAAAAGCAATGTTGTCTATGTAACAAAGGACCTCTACAATGTAGTGAGACATATTATTGAACTTGCTTGACAGTTGAACAAATATTTTTTTCTTTGGGGGGGGGGGGGGGGCGGGGGAGGTGCGGGGGTGAGGGTTCTTGAGATTCAATGGCAAAGGTGATGCCAATCTATTTGGAAATCTCAATATTCTCTCAAGCACAAAGGTTTGGGATAGTGATCAATCCTCAAAGGTTTGTCAGTTAAGGAAAAATAATTTACAAAGTTGGTGTTATAGGTTTTTCATATAGACTTTATGGTAGAAAGGAAACCCCTGATTATGGTTTTTGGAAATGCTTTTGAGAGTCAATGGAAAAGTTGATGCCAATTTATTTGGAAATCTCAATATTCCTTCGAGCACAAAGGTTTGGAATAGGTATCACTCCTCTAAGGTTTGTTGGTTAAGGAGAAAGGCATTACAAAGTTGGTGGTATAGGTTTTTTATATAGACTTTGTGGTAGAAAGGATACACCTGATTATGGTGTTTGGATATGTTCTTTTGCCAGGACTTTTTGGGCTTGGTTTGAAGCTGAATCTAATTATTTGTTCAATGCCCCCTCTCTTATTGAGGTCCTCTCGTGAGGGACACTTGGATAATTAGGGGAAGCTGCAAATTTTTATGACACAATTTAGTGGACTTCTATTGGATTTATATGGAAGGCAAGATGCATGACTACTTTTCATGAGGACTCCTCACTTCTAAGCTTAGGGGAGTTGGCTTAGTTTGTTAAAGTCAAAATCAAGGCGTTACAAAGTTGGTGGCATAGGTTTTTTATATAGACTTTGTGGTAGAAAGGAAACACCTCATTATGGAGTTTGGAAATGTTCCTTTGCCAGGACCTTTTGGGCTTGGTTTCAAGCTGAATTTAATTATTTATTCAATGCCTCCTCTCTTATCGAGGTCCTCTCCTGCGGGACACTTGGATGATTAGGGGAAGCTGCAAGTTTTATTACACACAATTCTGTTGACTTCTATTGGATTTTATGTGGAAGGCAAGATGCACGACTACTTTTCATGAGGACCCCTCACCCCTAAGCTTAGGGGAGTTTAGAATTTTCAAGCAAGAGTTGGCTTTGCTTGTTAAAGTCAAAATCAAGTATTTATGCAAAGCTGTGGAGTCATTGTCTCTTGGGGCACAGGATTAGATGTTAGCTTTTTGGCCTGCGTAGGGACAAACTTTCCTTGTAATTCTATTGTTATATTGATGTTATTATTTGTTTCATGAAGTAATATTAGATTCATTGCTCCGAAACAATGTACAGACCTGCAAGAGCAGTCCGAGGGAAGCGATGTAGAAATAAAATAATTTTAAACTGATGTCCATAGAAGTGAGACTCAAAAGTACAAGTTACTTGTAATTCTATTGTTATATTGATGTTATTATTTGTTTCATGAAGTAATATTAGATTCATTGCTCCGAAACAATGTGCAGACCTGCAAGAGCAGTCCGAGGGAAGCGATGTAGAAATAAAATAATTTTAAACTGATGTCCATAGAAGTGAGACTCAAAAGTACAAGTTACAAGGGCCAATTGAGAGTGCAAAAGGAACTTTAACGAACCAAAAAATAAAGTTTCTAAAACTAAAACTAGAAAGCAATAAAACCAAAGTAGAAAACGGTGTGAAACCCACCAGGAAAACCCTTGACAAGTATATTTACTAAAGCAATGTAATAAGAAATGCATATTGAAAGGAAGGTCTTGTGTTGAAAAGGAGTGCTAAGAGAGTCAAGATAAAGTGAAAATAAGGCTTTAGTTGACATAAGAGTCAAAATTGGATGAGCCAACATCCCTATATTTCACCACAAAAGAACCAATGCTAAGTTTGACAATGTCATCAAGAGAACATCTTGGATTAGATGGCTCGATCGGACAGTCTTGGGAGGAAGCAAGGTGCTCATCCTAGTTGACCTCCACATCCAAGCCGAAGAGTCCTCCAAAATACAGAGAGAAAATTGGTAATGTGCATTTTTCCATGTGATTTGATTTGTGAATGAGGGAGGGTAGTTGATCATCTATGCTTGGTGTGAGAAATAGAACTATGAGATTTCTTAGTGACCCCTTGTGATGGAGTACATTGTCTCATAGATTGATCACCGATTGTGCTAGTGATGGTAGTAACCAATGGGCACGTGAAATTCCATTGGTTGAAAGGGGTTAATGAAGGAACTAACGATCATGGTGGTTCTAGAAGTTCCATGCAGTTCTTGATATCTAAAAGCAATTGCTTTTTGAAAATAAAGGGCCATACACCTCTAGTCTTGGGAAGGTAGCAAGGGAGCCTCTTGAAGGTGCAAACAATCATATCTTCTTTGAATATCATAATAGACACAACACCTAAAAATAAAGTGAACTTCGATCTCCACCTAGTAAAGTGAGCAAAGATGATACATTCCATCACCTTGCACAATATGTTGATACACCTCAATTCATACTTTGTGAGAACACACCCTTAGTTGGCCAAGGGGGGGATTATAAGGCTGATTGTAGAAGTGCCCAATTGTAGAAGACAAGAGGTGGGGTTTGGTGAAATTCTTTCCAAATGTCTTTGGAATCCTTCCACCAACATGGAAAAACTTGTAAATTAAAAGATAATGGTCTACAAATCTAGATGCTTGCATAGGAACTTTGAAACTAAATGGAGTTCCCATGAGGAATCATAGGGATCTCCTCGTGATCTCCTTAACCTAGATACATTGAGAATATTCAATTATAGTGCTTTTAGGGTCAAATCAAATCTTGCCTCATGGCAATGAGAAAATGAAAGAGATGCAATGAATATTATGTGGGTGGTAATTGTGCCAAAATATTCAACATGCTTATGAAAGAATAAGATGCACACTGAAGTGCAGCGTCATGAGATGACTTGAATGGTTGTGAGATGCCACCTATATATACAGATTATAGGCAGAATAAACCCTATCAGAAACAGATGCCAAATTAGGGTAGACCCTGCAACCAAAATATACTGCAAGGACGTACAAATGTTAACAGAAAAAATGGTCTATGCAAATTTTTTACTATGTGCATACACAAGTCGGTACTATATGATATGTAGATACAAAATAATAAATTCTTATTGACCTTGCTCTGTCCTTGATTAGTGTAAAATCATTGAGCATTCTTTAACCTTACATATACCTGACCAGGCTTAACCAGTCATTATGGTAATCGACTACTTCAAACAAGTCTAATAACTTGCTACAAATTCCATGCATCTTATCATCTAACATCAACATTGTTGACTCCAGAACTTTGGCTTATCACTTCATACAGCAGCTATTATAGAAATGCACTGAAGTGTTATCTCATTGTGTTTTAAGCATCTTATGTTCTGATCTTGTGTTAACTTTTTTTCTAAACTGATAATCAAAATGAGTTCTTATTAATGGACTAAAAGTTTATGAATGAATTGATCATAATAACCTGCACGATAATCGGCATGTAAATGTGTTTAACGTATTGGATGGAGATAATACTGACAAATACTGACTTTTTTCTTACAAACTCAAAATAGATCCCAAATTGCTATGGAGATCGTGGGACTATAATAACAAGCTGAATTGGATACTTGGGAACATGCTGCTTGGGAAGGATGCATATTCTCTTTATACGAGCTCATGTCTTCTATAACCAGTGCCAAAGATGCAATTTCAAGTATGTGTGCATGCATGGGTCAACGAATTTGTTTCAATTAAGACTAGCTCAATATTTCTGTTGAGTTGGTCATTGAGCTCTACACTGAAGTTTGATATGAAACCCTTAAGGAAGAGGAATCCTTTACCTAACTATTTTGATTTCTAGAAGACCTGTTTCCTGGAGTTGAGCTTAACTTGTTCAGGATTGGCTTACTTCCGTTTGTTGTTAAGAGGAATTCTTTTCACTGCATTTTGTATTATTTTTGTTCCTTTCTCTTTTACCTTCTTGGTTTTTGTCTCTTACATTTGTGATTGTTGGTGCTTCTGTTTTAGGTCTTACTTCTTCCTACTCTGTTTTTGTTTATAAAATTAGAGAGCCATTTCTTTTTTAGTGCACTCTTGAGGAAGTGCAGTAATATGTGAGAACAGATAAACTTAAATGTGGGGTTTCCTTTTTGATTATCAAGCAGTGAAAAAACTTTAATAGTCAATCATCGGATAATATGTAATTGCTAGCTGATTTTGAAGATAAACAACTTAAATAATTCCTTTCAGAACTGCAGTACACGTAATTGAATATTAGTGTGATGTCTGCTTTCTGTGCAGGATACATATGAAACTCTCTTCTTCATTGTAGACCTGCATGCGGTATGAATCTGTTCATTTGTATCTTGATGGCATTTTATGCTGCACTATTTGGAAATTAGTTAGCAGGATTGTTCCTCATTTTTTTGAACTTGTCTTAGGTAGGTTACACAGGTTCATGGGCATGATTTATTTATATTACTTGACAGGAATTGCTTGCCTTTTGTCGATTCCTAATTTTAGGCTATTTCTAAGGCACAAGTTTATTGCTGTGGTTTGGGAGTGTGCTGTTTAAACGGAAGATATTTTTGACAGTGGGGTGTTTCCTATTTTCTGTTTGTTTCATACTGCTCTTGTGATGTAATAAAACCACTGCCAAAGAATTAAACTTTGATAGACATTTTATAGGCAGTCTAGGTATCGTAACTAGTCCAACTTTTTGAAACATTTGAATGAAAATATTTGTCTAATTGATTGATTACAAGGTGTTTTTACAGATAACTTTACCTTACGATACTGCACAACTGTCAAAGACAACAAGGGATACAGCAGCTTTGTATATGGCTTGTGGAATTGATGCATCAAAGGTTGTTTTGGTGATCAGTGATTTCATCTTTGATTTCATTCTAGGCGCCACATATTCTTGGCATAGCTGCAGCATTAAAAAATAATTGTAGAAAATGTCTTACTATTCAGATGTTTCTTGGCATATACAGGCTTGCATATTTGTACAATCACATGTTCAGGCTCATGCAGAGCTTGCATGGTTACTAAATTGTGTCACACCTATTGGCTGGTTGAACAAAATGATACAATTCAAAGAGAAATCTCGCAAGGCGGTGCGTCTTTATTGTATGGCAGCATTCCTTACTGCTTCATGTGTTCTTCTAAGTTGTAATTACAGATGCACATTGATACAGCCTATGAACATTAATAACGTTTGATGAACCATACACCATTGAATCATACATTGCTATAGCTTTCCAATGATATATTAGAAGCTCACGTTTGATGCCAAATACTCTATGAATCCAATAAGCCAACGTGTTCTGCTGCAAGAACTTTATAAAAGTTTATAGGAAAATGTAATCCTAGACATGATGATCATGGAATGACGTTTACACTGTCAACACGTGCATTCCGAGATTTCCCTAGTGAAGTGCAATATGCCTGTGTGGTTAAACTCATGAGAAAATGTTGTGTTGTTAAGTTGTTCCATAGATTATTGCTTAACTTGCTGAATTGACGTGAACTTGATTTTGTTCCTTAGCCTACTTATTTTTCAAATTTGTGAATGGAAATTGCAAAAAGGACTTGTGCTATGGAGAAGGACATGTACATTGGTGATGAAGACCAATGATTATGTGGTACTAATTATATTTTAAACTTTTATAATGAGTAGATATATATGAGATTTATATGCACATTGTAAGATGACTTATAAGTTCTGGTAATTCCTTCTTGTGATGAGAGCGGTGAGAATGTTGTTTGGCCTAACCATCAATTTGAGCTCAATCCTTGCGGGCCTGTTTATTTCCAAGCTATGTTGTTTGGGTACGGGTATGAGTACAAGGATATCTTAGGTACGGGGGTACGCCATTTTTCAAAAACCTTGATTTGGATACGTCATGGATACATATGTATATAATGCATATTACTCATTTTTTTAATAAAACACTTGAAACTACATAGTATGAAAATATTTTTCTATAAAAGATAAAACAATTAAAAATATATAATATTCATTCATTCATTACTTCTTCAAAGACAAAATGTACATTCAAATCTAGAATAAAGCATCTCGATTGCCCTCAAAATCATGAATGCCATTGCCATTATTTTTCAACTTTATCATTTACTAACGCTTTCTCTCGCAGGGGTCTCACCGGTTCATTGAATCTCCTAGAGTGTATGCCTTAAGGGGTGCACAGGGAATGGAGTGGGATCGGCTTGGGGCACTTTGCGAGAGATGTTCTCACACTATTCTATCATACCTACATCCCTTCATGCAGCCTTCATACCTCCTATGATGTCTCCTTCAAATCTTGAAACCCTAAAATATGGCTAAGTTTGAAACCCTGGAATCTGACTAAGTTTGAAATATGATAGGATCCTCCAAAATCTAGAATTTGCATTATAGCTCTTAGAGTCCGAAACCACTCTCAAACATCCTGAAAGTATATAAATAAAATATAACGTAAAGTAAACTTTACTTAAATGTTTATTTTATTTATACATTGTTTGGTTTGGACTGGGTTTAAATTTTTTAAATTTTTTTGTTGACTTCCACTGTTTTTCTTTGCCGGAAACGCTTGGGCATGCTCGGAAACACCTCGGAAATGCCCAGGGGCTTCCCGAAAACGCCCAAGTACCTCCCGAAAATGTTCAGAAACGTTCGGAAAGTGTTTGGACGTTGACGTTTCTGGTACCTTTCCGGACACCTCCGGGACATGTTCCCTTTAGGTGTACTGAGGCGGGAATCATGGGGGGGGGCATTCCTGCAACACAGTTTTCGAGATGAATAGAGTTTAAAATTTATATAAAGTATTGGAAAGTGTGTGTTTTTATATTTAAAAATGACGTCTGCATGCCCATTATTTGATGTTTATGGGAACATCTTTAATGGTCATGTGACCATCAATTTTAAATTACTTCCTCAAGAATTTTATTGAGTTTTCCACTTGTCATTCCTAAGTTCATTTTACTTTATGCACGTGTCACTTGGTAGCTCCGCAGGACTTTTGTGCTCTGTTGAAAAGTTTACGTTGATTTTAAACCATTGGATTTGATGGGTGAGAATCAATAGATACCATTTATTTCTAAAATATATTGGTATCTAAGTGTACTAAGCCCTATGTTTATGCCACTTGGTAGTCACATAGGCCTTATGAGCTCTGTATTTTGTTAGTTCTTCTAGTTAGCTGATTTCACCATATGGTGACACCTTATTTGGTCTAAGTTTCTTTTGAAAAGTCAATGTATCTTTCACACCATTTTATTTATTTTATCTAAAAGAATACATATTATCAAATCTATGAGAACATTGGTTGACCTGTGGATAAAGGCTCTAGGTCTTTTTAATTCTTTCAAAATATGTTGTAGGCCTTTTCGATCTCTCAAAGAAAACATTGGTTGACCCCCTCATGGTATTGGTAGGATGGACATGGAAAGCTGGTTAGGGCCATGAATTAGTGAGTCCAAACCCTAAATTGATCCCGACCATGAAGTTCAATGGCGACTATTGACAATTGTCATGCTAGTTTTGATAATTGTTGTAGTCCAGTCCTTGCCTAGAGGGTTCAATAGGAACATTATTGATTATTTATTATTTCTTTGTATTGCTTGAGTAGGATTGCATTGCATTCTAAACAAATGGATAAAGGTCTCCTTTTTTTGTCTATTATGATTATAGGGAAAAGGTGATCTGTAATAGTGGTATAAAGGCCTTTCATCAACCTTTATGGGATTTCTCATTCCTTGGCCAAGCCGTTTCCATCATAACCCATCTTGAATAAAAACCAGTTCCTTTAGTATGCTTCTCAAAACTACTGAAGGGCTCATGCAAATCTTGATTGGAAGAAAGAGAATATGGTGGAGTGCTTAGTGTATATGCCTCAATCATGGTTTATGCATCATTAGTAGAGGTTGGTATCCTTTGCATGGTAGATTTGTCTCTCCTCATCTTTCCTTCACCATCATATTGGAACTTTTCCCACATCTATTCTTTCATAGCTAACTCTTTTTGCAACTCTCCAATGATACCCATGAGGAAATATCCATGGCCTGTCAATCTAGCTTGCAACTCTTGAATCTCATCCTCCAAGTGTTGCAACATCTTTCTCAACTTTTTGTTTTCCATTTGGATTTGATAATTTATCTCTTCAAGCTCTTGAATTATTTTTCTCTTCGAAGCTTTGCTCATGGTTGAACTATGCAACCAAAATCTTGCATTTGTGAATGAACAAATATGGAAGCAAAAACACACAAATCTGAATGAGCAGAAGTAATAAATCCATGCATTTAGGACATATAGTGAATGAGCACACCAATAAAGTCCTAATTCAAATTCAATAAGTGGATAAATACATAGGTGCATTAGTGCATTTAGGACATACAACGAATGAGCAGAAGTAATAAATCCATGCATTTAGAGCAACAATTCAACGATCTAAGGAGATAAAAATAATATCTAGCCTTTACTATTGCATCCTAGAAGAAATCATGCATTCATTGTAGTGTTGAGAGTCCTAGTAGATTAGACACTACATCACACTGGACTACCTAGTTGAATTGCATTACACTTGGCATGTTGTTTTCGATACTATGAACTATTGAGGAACTTGATAAGTAGTCAGTACTTAAAAACCCTGCTAACCCTAAGCACAATCAATCGAAAGAGCATTTAGATCAGAGATTCAAGAATCTAAAGAAATCTAAAGAGCATCTAGCCTTTACTATTGCATCATAGAATAAATTAAGCATTCGTTGTAACACTGAGAGTCCGTAGATTAGACATTGCATCACACTGGATTGCCTAGCTGAATTGCATTACACTTGGCACGTTGTTTTTGATATCATGGACTACCGAAGGCCCTGATAAGTAGTTGGTACATAAAAACCCTACTAACCTTGAGCACAAGCCCCAAAACATTTTTTTTCCTTATCTTTTGTAGATTTAGTGACCTTATTAGGGTTTTGAATAAGTAAATCAATTTCCCAAATATTTGCGCTAAAATTCAAAAAGCCGATCGTAGTTTTTGGAGCCCTAGACCTAACAAACAAAGTCCCCAAATCAGTTTTGTCTATCTACCCGAAATGTGGTGCATAGCGCTCATTTTCTAGGAACATCAAGTGTGCGGTTTTGATGACGTGTTTGGGTCACGACAAGTTTTTTGGGTTCTCGTTGTCTTGCCCTAAAAACCCTAATTTTGTAGTCAACATCTGACAATTGTTTCTAGATTTGCATGAAAATAAGATATTCCTCTAGACCCTTCACTTGTCAATTATTACACTGAAATTAAATTTGCAATTAGGTCGGATTTTACTATTTTACATCTAATTAGCTTGATTGAATGTTTGTGTCCTACAAGTTTGATTTAGATCCATTTATTCATACTACAATACCAAACCCAGGGTAAAACTTTGGTCGTACCGACGTGCCCAAACCCTATATCAAGACTAGCAACTTCGTTCTTAATGTTTTGGATTGAATATATTTTCCATTGTTTTAGTCTATGTTAATGTTGGATACGCTGCCTCACATTTCAGCAATTGAGTAGGCCGAATGTGCTTCATGGAACAATTTGTGTCTCCAAGACTACACATATTACGAAAAGTTGTCCCATTAACTACACAAATTAAGCTCACACAAAGCCATCCCTTAAAGATATAATTTTAGTTCCACATGCAAAGAACGAGAAAGACTTCACAATGGATTTTGTGTTCAATTGTTCACTTGACAACTGAAAGAACAAATGAAAGAAGAAACGTAGGGTACTTGTACAATTGATGGGCCCCAACACTTTTTGTTGGAAAACTTAAAGGTTTGAAGTTCCTATATCCCGATGTCCTAGAGTGGTTGGTCATCAGTATGACCTTCCTTAGAGATCAATAAGGACTTGGGCCTAAAATTGGTTACTTCCACATTCTCCAATTCTCAAACAATCGGGTGAAGATGGTGAGGTTCGAAGACATGAGAGCACAAGAGCCTAGGAAAGGAGAAAGGTTGACATTTGGAAAAAGTAGCCAAGTTCAAGAATACATGGATTCTTGGGCGATCAAATGAATGTGAAGGAAACCAAGCTTCCAAGAGCCTGAGAACCAAATCAATCATGATTCGGTCAGCAAATCAGATGAAGACACTAGTTAGTATAATCTCAACTTCATAGTTTCTTGGATGAAAGAAGTGTTTGGGCACCCAAATACTTGAGAAATTGATTAAGGCAATAAGTTTTGTTTGATTTGCTCCTAAGACCAATCGAGGACTGCCATGTGATACTAACTTAAAAGGAGTAGGTAGGTCACGTCAGTCTCATAAATAGTTGAAGGAAAGGACCTCTAGCTTCTTGGCTCACTAGCCACAAAAGTGAAGTACGAACCTAAGCACCTAATCAACTAGGAATGATAATGATGCCATATTGTCACATTGAGCATTATATGAAACATATAGACCACTTGTTTTCTCGATTTAAAATACAAGCAACAGATCAAACATCTAAGTCACCAAGGTGATGTGGTTTACAACGTATTTCTCACCACAAATCTTCTATTAAAGAGGATTTAGAGATTAATACTCTCGGCAAATTTTAAGACATTTTTTTAGCAACACGGAGCATCAATCTTCTCAAGCACCACTAATATTTCATTATTCTTACCAAAAATAGTTTCCAACATGTAACTGGAGCACCCATTAATCCCACTCATGGGATGTATTATTCATTCTGAGAGGATGCTCCCCACAAATTCAATTGGTGAAAGAGTGGACTAGTGCAAGGGGTTGTTCCTAAAGTAACTTTTTTCATTAAAATGGTCGATTGGTATGCAAAAATATTCAATCTTGACCGATAGATAATTTTTAATGATTGAGGATACAAGATTTGTGATATCCTTGTGGATGCATTTCACAATATATTGTTGCCGATCAACGAGATCAAAATCGACAAAGAAGTGAAGACAAGTCATTTTTACTCAAACGAATATGGATTTTAGGAAGCCACTAAGGAACATCTAGGATAATGGTGTCAAGCTAGCTGACGTTCTCTTATTCAAGATGACCATGCTTAGAGGTCAAGTTCAAGAACATCTTCAAAAGTTAGGATTGATTATACCATAGTATATATTTAATATGCTTGGTTAAACAATAAAGTTTGGTTAGGGGGATAGGATTAAATAATTACTATTATTTTATCTTATTGGTTAGTTTGTTGGGTGGTTACTATAACACCCACTTAGAATAGAATGCAAAGCTGTGTTTGATTCAGTGCTTTACATACTTCTATTTCCTACAACAAATTCACTGTCTCAAACACCTAAGAGGGCATAATGATCACCTAAATGTATGAATGCAAGCATAGCACCTGTTCATAAGAGAAAATAGGAATTGAATTCATTGTCACAAAAGGTAAAAGAACAACACATCCTTTGTGCACTACTTTTTTGTGGAATTGTAAGAAGAATCACATGTTTGGTAGTAGCTTAAATGGGGTTTGAAACATGATATGTGATATATGAAGCTATTATGTATGCATGTGTACAATTGCATAGTGAAAAGTATGATGTACAGGGAAGCCATAGAGCTGTAAGCATCAATTCTCAGTCTTTTGAGTGGTGTTTCAATACCACAGAATTTGGGAACAACATATAAAGAAAAGTGAATCTGGGTTGGTGAATGGTGCAGTGGAATATCCAGGCCAATTACAGATTGAATGGTATTAGAGGAGGTTTTCCTTGTGCCTTGAAAGGATTTGCTAATACATTTTCAGATTTGTGTGTTTTGCTTCCATATTTGTTCATTCACAAATGCAAGATTTTGGTTGCATAGTTCAACCACGAGCAAAGCTTCGAAGAGAAAAAGAATTCAGGAGCTTGAAGAGATAAATTATCAAATCCAAATGGAAGACAAAAAGTTGAGAAAGATGTTGCAACACTTGAAGGATGAGATTCAAGAGTTGCAAGCTAGATTGACAGGCCATGGATATTTCCTCATGGGTATCATTGGAGAGTTGCGAAAAGAGTTAGATATGAAAGAATAGATGTTGGAAAAGTTCCAAACCTGAAACTACTGGGTGAGTCCGGAGCTCTTGGCGAGTCCGTAGCTACCGAGTGAGTCCGAAGCTCTAGGCGAGTCTAAAACTACTGAGTGAGTCTGAAGCTCTGGGCGTATCTGAAGCTATTGAGCGAGTTCGAAGCTCTGGGCAAGTCCGAAGCTTGCCCTTCACTTTGCCTTTGACATCAATGACAATATTCCAACAATATCCTCCTTTGTCATTGATGGCAACCCTGCAAAGAAATAATCTGTATATGCAACCAAAACATAGTTCTCCCCCTTTTTGTAATTCTCCCTCTTTCTGTAACTCTCCCCCTTTCTGTAACTCTCCCCCTTTGATATCAATGGCAAAGGGATGTTCTCAAATAGATCATGGGAAACATCCATTTTAACTTCTTCAACATCACCACAACTGAATGATTGTCTTTTTGTTCTTTCCTATCCTTTTGCATAAGGACTTTTTCTTCTCTCATTTGCTCTCCTTGAATTTGATCAAATCGGGGCTCTTTGACATCATCTACATCCATCTGGATTATCTCTAGCTGCTCAAATGTTAACTCCTTTCCACTTTCTTTCTATCCGCATAGCATGCTCCATTTGCTCATTTGCATTCCCAGCTTGATTAATTGCTAGATCTGAGCTACCTTTTGCAATCTGTACTTGACACTGGCCCATGCTTGTTGTAAGTTGTTCTGCACCCTGATTGATTTCATTCTGCTGTAGCTTATACAATATTTGCGATTCCTTTCACAGTGGAAACTCCAATCCATAATGGCTTCATTCTCTATGATTAGTGTACTACAAACATCGAATTCCAAGATACAACATTTTGTTTTCTGCTCTGTTCCTGCTTCACTGACTTATTTCTAATAATAATACCATCACTTGCATCATCACTCTCACAAAGAATAGTCATTAGCTGATATTTCTTTGTCTACAGAATGCATATCACCCAAGAATCTACAGAGCTGAAAGATATTCCAATGATTAGCTCCCCCTGAATTGGGGCATTTTCTTATGAGCTTAATGATACTTCTTGTGCATGAAATGCAATTTGCACAAGCATAGTTCTCTCCTTTTCTTGCTTCTACTTCCTCTTCCAAACTTTTATAGGTTCTTCCTTTTGCTTGCCAAGGGTATCCACCTTCTTGTTTTGTCTAGGAGGTTCCACAAAACCACTTCTACAGAAACGTACTATATGTCCAAAGTTGTTGCACTTATAGCATTTGACATTGTAATCTATTAAAGTAGAAAATGGATTGTAGTTTCTACTTGAAGATCCATAAGAACTTCTGTTATTGTTCCACACAAAATCATTTTTTGCACGTGCCCTACAATCTCTAACTTTATGACCAAAATGATTATAGAAATAACAATAACCATAAAAGGAACTCTGGAACTTGGTCATATGTGCCTGCCTTGGAGGAAAGATTCTTCTGAAATTTTGTAAGGGTATGTTCTTACATTGTTTGTCGTTGGGATGAGTAACATGCCCTTTCTTAACGTGCTCCTTATTGCTTTCACCTTTTATGGATCCCTTGAGTGCATCCGCGTAGCTCTTGGGCTTCTCTGTATTCATCCTCTTAGGTGGTTCTGTAGTTTTTGCACTCTGCCCTTCTTTAGTGCTCTTCTGGATCTCTTCATAACCAAGACTAATCTTGATACATGATGATTTTTGGCAATTGAGAATCTCATCCAGTACTTTGGTGCTTTTCAATTTAGCACGTCCTCTCCAATTCGTTCTTTAAGAAATCAACTTCTGATTCTAGCTTGGCAATGTGGTCTTCTTTTGCCTTAAGCTAGACTCTTACTTCCTCCTATGTCTTCTTGGCTTCTTCTATTTCAGTCTTTATACTAATGATGACTTTTTTTGACTCCTCAAGGCTATGAGACATTTCTGTTTTTTGGTCACGATTTTCTTCATATTTTTGAATCTGTAATCTTTGTTTCAGATTCTTCTTCTTAAGAACTTTTATCTCACCTAAAGCACAGATGAGTTCCTCTTCAAGATTTACTTCTCCTTCATCCTCAACATCTTCCTCGTCTTTCAAGGTGTCTTCACTTGTAGAGGCATTATTCGTTATTCCTATAGCCATGAACAGAGTTTCTTCTCTGTTACTCTTTGAAATGCTCTCATCACTCTCCTTAGCGGAGCTGCTATCCCTTTTAGAATAGAGACTTTTCTTGTGCTCACCAAACTTTTTCTTATCGTCTTTTTGTTTGAAGCTTTTCTTGTATTTAGGTTTGCTTTCTTTTTTATTTCTTTCCTCATTATGATTTTCCTCATCATCACTATGATCTTTATGAGGACACTCGGCAACAAAATATCCTATCTTATAACAATTAAAGCATTTGAAGGGTAACTTACTTTTGTATTTGTTGGATCCCTTTTTAAGCTTTCTGACAGAGAGGGCCTCCTCATCTTGTTCATTGTTGGTGCTATCGCTTGATTCAGGGTCTCTATTTTTCCCTTTCTTTGAAGCTTTGAAGGTTGCTTCCCTTTTTGATGGCTTTTCTTTTTTGGTTCTCATTTCATAAGCCGTGAGTATCCCATGCAGCTCATCCATTGTAATGAGTCTAGATCCTTTATCTCTTCAATAGCAGAAACTTTTGCATCAAATCTTAAGTCTAGAGACCTTAGTACCTTTTGAACTATTACGAATTCTTCAACTTTTTCACCAAGCCCTCTGATGGTGTTAACAATCTCATCCATGTGAAGCAGATAGGCTGCAATGTTTTCTTCATCCTTCATTTTCAAACTTTCGAATTATCTTCTCTGTGTTTGAAGCTTAGCTTTCTTTATCTTGTCCTCACCCTCATAGATGGTCTGAAGTTTATCCCAGATGTCTTTTGCAAAATTGCAATGCATTACTTTGACAAATTCTGATTTTGATAAGCCACACAAAATTGTGTTCATGTCTTTTGCATTATTTTCACTCGCCTTCTTTCCTACTGTATCCATTGGTGGAGTTTGTGATTTTATATATCTAGTTACCACTGTTTGTCATATATCAAAGCCAAGGGCCATTAGATATGTTCGCATCCTTATGCTCTAGAATGCATAGTTTGTTCCATCGAACAATGGAGCCTTGTTTGTGGAAAATCCTTCTTAACTAGCCATGTGTGCTCTTAAGATTTACCTTCTAGCGGTTAGACTGTTTTTTGAAGGAACATGCTCTGATACCAATCGTTGAGCACACACCACATTGAGAGAGGGGGGTGAATCAGTGTGTAATAATAGTTTACTTTCTTACTAATTAACTTTCATAAAGAAACCAGTCACATAAGAACAAGTAAATGCACAACACATAATTTACGTGGAAAACCCTCGGTGGGGAAAAACCACACTTGAAAGGCTGCTTGGATCCACTGTCCAAATCTAGCCATAAGATTAATAATTATTTTTACAAAAGTTCTGTAGGCACCAATCTACTTGGAGACACCAATCCCCATTGCTAAGCAATTTGTAGGCACCGACTTACTGGAGATACCAATCCTCACTGCTAAGAACTTTGTAGGCATCGACCTACTAGAGACACCAATCCCCACTGTGAAGCACCAACCAAGCAAGAGACACCGATCTCTCTGTTCTCAGGAACCGACCTCACTTAAACAATTTCCACCTTTTCATTGTTGCTTTGTCAACAAATGATGGTACAATCAAACTTTTGCTCTTCTCCCTCTTCTCTCTCTTCTTCCTCTTCTTCTCCTTGTATATGATAAAAAGAATCATTTCTTCTCTTTAAATTTGCAAGTGTTTGTATGATATATCTTTTTATTCACCACACACTTCCGTCCTTTTCTTCTTCACACATCTCACACTTCAACTTCCATCCCATACTTTCTCTCCAACTTCTCTATATATTTATACCTTCCTTATGCCTCTTCGAAAGGGTGTGATTTCTCCCAAGGGATACGACCTCTCCAAAGGTGGTCGGCCCTTCATTTTCAATTATCATTCATTAGACTTGGGCGACGAGTCTTATTGCCAAAACTTGGATGCTAACAAAGGTGGTCGGCCATCATTTAATAGAAATGAATTTAACTCCATTTTAACACTGTTCTTCATACTTCAACCGTTGCTCTTCACATTGGGCAAGTCCGTAGTTGCTGACTGGGAAAGTTCGGAGCTACTGGACGAGTCCGAAGCTACTGGGCAAGTCTGGAGCTTTGGGCGAGTCCATAGCTACTGCGTGAGTCCGAAGCTCTGGGTGAGCCCGAAGCTATTGAGTGAGCCCGAAGCACTGGGCGAGTCTGAAGTTACTGAGTGAGTTCGAAGCTTTGGGCGAGTCCGAAGCTTGCCCTTCACTTTGCCTTTGACATCAATGACAATATTCCAATAGTATTGTATCCTAGTGTCTCAAAAAGTGGCTATATCCACTCACAATCTCTATCTTTATTTGTATCTTGGTAATTTCAATATTTATACACAAGCTTTAGATAAATGGATGTGCTAAGGCCCTTGCGTGATGAAGTTAAAGAGAATGTTGGTTGACCTAGGCTCCTAGCCATTGATTTGAAATTAATAGTTGTGGGTCTTTTTAATTTCAAGATGGGAACATTAGATGACCTGAGGTTAAAGGCTATGGCACTATTAATCTCTTTAGACAAAGATTGTGAGTGAGTTTGACTTTTACGCTGAGAGTGTTGGTTGGCTCATTCGTGACATTGGGTAGGATGGATATAAAAGACTTGGTTGGAGACATAAGTTAGTGATCCCAAAATCCAATGGGAGCCCTGTTGCCTATCTAGGTTGGTGATAGCCATACTTTAGTTGTCGTGTAAGAATACATCATTTCCTTTGTAATGCATAAGTAGGATTGCACTTAAAGCTTTTACCATACGGATAAAAGTCTCTTATTTCTTTGGATGTATGCAAGGACAGTAAAGATGGTTTGTAACTTGTATTGTCTTACAGCTGCAATATTTGGTAAGCCCTAAGTGCAGTGTGATTCTCAACACCTCAAATTCATAGCCAAATTTCCTTTTTTCTTTCAATATTCATCTCTGACTTTGGGTCTTTTTTAATTCTATCAATCTGTATTCAGACTCTGGGTATATTCCTCAGCAGACTATTTTTCAAAGGTATATCACTTGGAAGCTTAGTCCAGCTGATAAGCAGACTATTTTTCAAAGTCTGCATTTTGTACTCCAAATTTTTATATATATTATTATTTTTCTAGATGTCATGTCTTTTCTTATTTGAGATAAGTTAGTAGCATAAATGGTCGAGTAAATGCTTTTCCTGGACATTGTGTTTATTTTTAGTATGTCATGATTTCAGGCATCATATTGTATTACTTGCTACTTTAATTATCCTTCTGTTTTTTGTACTTCAGGGTGATGAGAATGTTGGAACAGGTTTACTGACGTATCCCATTCTTATGGCATCTGACATCCTTTTATACCAGGTGCTGTCAATTATCACTCACTCTATTGTTTGCAGAAAGTTATCTCAAAGTTCTTAGGTATGCTGTAATGATAATGAAAAGTCATGTTTAGTTGGCAATGGAAACATTTTCCATTTATATCAGAGTTGTCGCGGACTTGAATTCCCTTAATGAGTTACAGAGATGCTTTGCAGTGTGACTTGGTCCCAGTTGGGGAGGATCAAAAGCAGCATCTTGAGTTGACACGTGACTTGGCAGAGCATGTGAATTATCATTTTGGGGGGAAGAAGTGGAAGAAACTTGGAGGGTGAGTTATTCTAATACACTTTCACAACAATTTTTGTTACGCTTCACAATATCTTTATTGTGATGATGCATCTGAAGTCCCAACATTGTATGGAAATATTAGGATTGTTGTGTTTAAGTCAAGAAAGAATGCATTGGGTACGCAATATTAAAATTCGTGAAAGCATTCACATGCGATACTATCTTGATGGGCTGTTTGTTGAATGGCAGGCCTCGAGGAAATATCTTTAAGGTTGACTTCGATCTTTCAATTCAAGATTCATTTTTACTTGAGAAGATCAAATTAAATATCTGTGTTTAGGTTATAAATCTGATTTACTTCAACAGATCCCTGAAGCACTTATTCCACCATTAGGAGCTCGTATAATGTCACTTACAGATGGGCTATCGAAGGTAGGTCAAACATTGAAGTTCAGGACAGTGTCCCGATAGTAGGAGCAGTTAAAAGAGCCTGTGATTCAGAATTCAATTGTTTTGGAATAAGCACTTTTATGGATTTATGTTTACCACAATATTTATCAGTTCGAATACCAAGATATTGAAAAAGGTTGATGGTGGTTCTTCAGTAATCTTGTACTATTTTAATGCTACATAATCTGCTAACTTGATCAACTCACTTCTAATCTTGAGAATCTAAAAATACGGTAAACTCTTCTCTGAACTTGTAAATGTGGTTTACTATGCTGTCACATTCATGGCTCGAATAATATTATTTTTTATAATCGAAATCAAAGACTCTGTGTCTTGGAATGAGAGTGGTAATTTTCAATAAGAATCTATTGTCAAATCAAGGTTTATTGTATCTTATCAGCATTGATAAGTAGTATTTTTTTGTTTGAACCATCTTGATTATATGTTGGGTTGAAAGTATTGATTGTGGAATGAATTAAGTTATCTTGTAGATGTCAAAGTCAGCACCATCTGATCAGTCTCGAATCAACCTTCTTGATACGAAAGATGTGAGTACTGCTTCTAACTTATGCTTTCCTTTCTGGCTGTTGATGTCTTATCCTGCCAAAGTATATCCTCCGACTACATACATTCCATTCTGCAGTTTTAGCATATGGGAGTCATTTGTTTACAAGCTTCGTTTCTTATGCATCCATGCTCCCTTTATATTCTAAAACATTTGTCTTTACTTTATTACTATTTTCTTAGCATTAATGCTACTAACATGATTTATACTTCACTATGGAGATGGAACAATGTAGTGGCATTTGATCTGATGGTCATTTATGTGGAAATTTGTTTCCTCATTATGGAAACTATTAATGGTGTCAATAAAGACAAAACTGAAGAACTTTATCATTTGGTGTCATTATGTAAATGCTTATTAGACATGAAAAGAATTTCTTTATTGTTTGAGGCATTAAAAAAGAATCACTTTAGAAAAGGGTCTCAGTTTCCTTTTCAGAATTGCCTTGAGATCTCCGAGACTTCAATTTATCCACTCAAACATGGCCTTACTGCTTGTCATTATGTTAATGGATTTTTATAAATTATTTGGTTTTTGATATCAGCTATATGGTGCATAGAATTTATACTCACAATGTATTGAGTTACTGGCACAGAGAAGAGGAGAGATATACAAAATAGATTATATTATATTAAATATTCAAATTGTTGTTATTAATACAAAACCCTTGAACTCTGTTAAAAAAATAAATTCAGATATGTACATTATGCTGTTCCAGCAATACCAGTGGTATACTTATATAGTCGCTAAAGAGGTAAAAATGTGATGGGTTACACCCTTTCACTATTAGTTAGGATGGTTGGTTAGATCATAAATAGATTCATTACAATTCCCTTCCATTTGAGATGCTTTGTCCTCAATCATGTGGGTAGATGGATGTGGATCCATGAAAGATTGATTCTCCCAAGATGCCTCATCTTGTGATAAAAATTCTTCTACTTGATTAAATACTCAATGATTTGTCTAGAACACAAATTCCTTGTACGAGTTTCAAGAACACCTTCAGGTTTAAGCACATGTTTACCACCTTCATCAAGGACTGATAATTCAGTTTGAACATGAACATACACACTCAATTTCTCGTGGAGACAAGTTACATTAAAAACATGTACCAATTTGCTGATCTGGAATGGTCTATATGACTTTGGCGATAAGTTGAAGTTTTCACCATTCTGCTTTAATGAAGTTTGCTTGCATGGCTGAAGACTTACAACATGCGAATTTCCTTCAAATTCTTGCTTTGTCGTTGTTGATGAGCTTGCTACTTCATCCAATTGCGAGCACATTTCAAATTTTTCTTGAGGATGTGGATTATCTTTTGAGACTTTTCTAGATAGTTTTTAATTGTTGGTACTTTGATACTAGCACCAATAAAATCCATAAGCCTTGGTAGTTCATACCCATATATGAGAGGGAATGGACGCATCTTGGAGGACATATGGTGAGCGGTATCATACCACCTGTCTACAAGGTGCAATTACTTAAGCCATTGGTTCTGTTTATTGGAGAAAAAACACCTCGGATATCCTTCTAAGCACTTGTTCACAACTTCGGTGTGCCCATCTGTTTGTGGATGGTATGGAAAGCTCATGGTGAAGGATGTGCCAATTTGTAAACATAATTATTTCCAAAATTTACTCATAGAAGGAGGATCTCAATCACATAGTATTACTTTAGGAAATCCTTGCAGCTTGTAAACATTTTTCACAAAAGCTTTCAGCATCTTTGATGTATTGCATGGTTTCCTCATTGCCATGAAGTAAGCGTATTTTCTTAGGCAATCTATCATGAAAAAAAATTCTATTTCGGCCTTCCGAAGCAGGCAAGCCATCAATGATGTCCACAGAAATATCTTCCCATTTCTGGCTGGGAATGTGTTATGGTTGTAGTAAGCCTGGATATGGTATTGACTCACTCTTCAATTGTTGGCAGTGGGCACGTGCCGCATTCTGCTACATACTTCTTTATATCAATCCTCATTCCTTTCCAGTTAGAGGACTGCTGCACATTTTAATAGGTTTTAAAGAAACCAACATGGCTAGAAGCTAGCGAGTCATGGTTCCTCTTCAATACGTGCATTTTAAACTTTGAAGTTTGGGGAAAGTAAATACGTCCCTTGAACCATAATATTTATATCATTTTCCAATAAAATTTAACTAATTTATTTATTTGATAATGACTCTCTTAAAATCATTGTTTTTGACGTATTCTGCTTGTATGTCTTCGATTCATTATGGGACCAGTACCACAACTAGGATTGAACATTCCATGTTTTCTTCCTCCTTGCGAGATAATGCATCTACAACAGCACTATCTTTTCCCTTTTATGAAGAATTCAAAGTCAAAAACATGAATCTTGTTGATCCACTTTTGTTGTTCAACGGACAAGTTTTTTTGTTGGAGCATATATTTAAGACTATCGTGGTCTGTCTTAACAAGAAACTTACTTTCTAGTAAATATTGCCTCCACTTACCCAAAGCATGCCTAATGGTAAGCATCTCTTTGTCATATGTAGATCACAATCTCTCATTCGGCTTGAGTTTACAACTCTCAAAAGCTACTGGGTAACTGTCCTTGCTTAATCATTGCAACAACTTTTGAGCTTGAAGCATCACATTCTATGATGAATGGCTTGGTAAAATCTGGTGTGGCAAGCACTGGAGTTGATGAGAATGGCTTATTTAGTTTCTCAAAGCTTTTCACTGCTTCTTTTGTCTACATGAATGATTGTTTCTTCAATAAATCTGTTAGAGGTGCCACTATATGGGCATAATTCTTGATGAAGCATCGATTTTAACTAACCAAACCAAGGAAGCCCCTTAACTTGGAAACATATTTGGTACCGGCCATTCCAGTATTGCTTTGATCTTTAAGGGATCAACTTTAACAACATCTTCCGAAGTAATGTGGCCCAAATATTTAACTGGCCAAAACTACATTTGGATTTCCTCACATACTACTTGTTTTCTTCTGATACTGACAACACTTGGTCCACATGCTGAAGATGGTCCTTCCAGGCCTTTTTATAAATCGATATGTCATAAAAATATACGAGGACTAATGTGATATTATGGCCAAACAATATTATTTATAGTGAGTTGAAATATTGCTAGTGCATTAGTAAGTTCACAGGGTATAACCTTGAACTCATAGTGACCTTTATGTGTGTGGAATGCTGTCTTGGGATCATCTTTTTGTTGCATATGAATATGATAGTCACCTAAATCGTAAAAATACTTTTCGCTATGTAATTCATCCAACATCTCATCAATTAATGGTACTGGGAATTTGTCTTCAAGATTTATCTTATTCAATCCTCTAAAATCAATACAAATAAGATGGTCACTATCTTCTTTGTTGTCAATATACTCAAATAGTGATAGTTACGCCCATGTGTTTGGTATTCACATGAAGTACAAAAATATTTGCAATTTTGATGGCACTTTGATTATCAACATTCAACATTGTAGGACCTTCCTGACCAATTTTCAACTCCTCAAGAATCTTGTGAAGATGTACTACCTCTCTCGAAGCATCCCATGCTGCAATACACTCTGATTCAGCTGTAGAATTAGCCACTGTATCTTTTTTCTTGAAATACCAAGGCACTGCACCTGTTCCGAAACGCATCAGGAAACATATAGTAGAAACCTTGTCATCCACAATGCTACCATAATCTCCATCCGAAAAATCCGCAAGTCTGAAATTCTCATTTCTCTCATATTCCCTGCCAACTTTTTTTGTACCCTGCAAGTATCTCAAACCCTTTTAGCTGCTAACCAATGACTCTTTCTTGGTTCATGCATGAATCTAGAAAAAATACTATTTGCAAATGAAATATCAGGTCAAGTATTCAACAATTATATCAAGCTTCCAATCTATTGCCTATACCTTGTATGATCAACCAATTCACCTCCTTCATCCTTCAAAAGTTTCAAATAGGTTTCCATGGGCATCAGAGATGGTTTGCAATCTTCCTTTTTAAATCTTTTCAACAATTCACATATGCATTTTTCTTGTAAGATGAAAATACAATGATCTTGTTTTTTTTTCCAAGGAAAAAAGCATAATTTTAAATTTTAGAAAATGAAATGGTAATATTACATTCAAGAACTGATTGAGGTAGAATGAGTCCATAAAGGATTGCAAGCAAAAATCTGTCAACACAGAACTGAAACTGGTCAAGAGCATAATCGCCGAAGAACAAGAGTGGCATTTGCCAATCAAAGCTAAACAAAAAACATGCTAGAATTACCAAGATAAACTCGGTTAGCCAGCAATCAGCTAAGACATAAAATAAGATCACAAGAAAGCACATAGGGGATGTTCATTTACAATTCCATCATTGTCTTCAATCATTTGCAAGATGCCAACTACAGCTGAAACACCTACCTTGGAGTGTTGATCTGGCTTGCTGTTGAGCTCCTTGTAAATGTGCTTGATAAAAATGACATTGAACCTACCTTTCCATAATAAAACCTGATCCATTAGGCTACTGAAGCTCAAATTTTGAAAGAGGAGGTTGCCATTAAACCAGTCAATGATGAGTTGTGATTCACCGAATACTTGAAAAGACTTTATCCCCATCTCTAATGCAATCCTGAGCAGGGCAGCAAGAGCATATAGCTCTGTGCAATTATTAGTACAACGACCCAAACCTAAGTGAAAGGAGAAGTAATGAGAAGCATTTAGAAAGTTCACACCCTCAGCTCCACACAAGCCAGGATTTCCTTGGGAAGCCCCATCGTAAAAACCCCACGTCATATCCTCGCCTCTCTCCAAGGGACCAGCCTGTCTAGGGACATTATTTCTCGCCAAGAAGCTAGTGCCCTCAAAGAAGTACTTAACCTTCTGGAAGACTGAAAGAGGAGAAGGCACGTTATTCTGAAACAGTGCCTTGTTCCTTGCTAGTCAAATGGCCTAACTAAAAAACAGATAAGTGCCTTATTAATATTAACCCAAGGATCTTCGAGCCAGGCCTTAAAGGCCTTACATAAAGTCTGCCCACTCCAATGCCAAAACCACTATCAAGGTTTGTGCTGCAGCCCAAACCTCCATTGAAAAATGACAGTTAACAACTGAATGAGTGATGGATTCACTCTGATCTATAAAAGGTAACATATCCCAGGCCCATTCCAGGCTCTCTTTTGAAGTACTTCCCATGTAAGGACTTTGTTCTCAAGTGCCATCCAAAAATAGAGTTTTACCTTTAAAGGTGCCTTAATGATCCAAATTCTATTCCACCACCAAATTGGTTTCTCCTACAAATCTTGGGAAAACAGGGAAGCATAACTAAGTTTTACAGTGTAATTACCACCCAATGGATTCCTGGACCAAACAAGCTTGTCCTGTCCTGTCCTGGCCTCAATTTTATGCCATTCAGAACCAGTGCCTCGTTTTTGGCTAGCCAAATGGCCTAGCTAAAAATCAGATGAAGTGACTTATAAATACTAACCTGAGGATCTTTGAGCCAGGCCTTAAAGGCCTTAGATAAATTCTGCCCACTCCGATGCCAAAACCACCCATCAAAGTTTGTGCTGCAGCCCAAACCTCCATTGAAAAATGACAGTTAACAATTAAATGAGTGATGAATTCATTCTGATCTAGAGTTTTACCATTAAATTCTGTTCCACCACCAAATTTATTTTTCCTACAAATCTTGGGAAAACAGGGAAGCATAACCAAGTTTTACAGTGTAATTACCGTCCAATGGATTCCTGGACCAAACAAGCTTGTCCTGTCCTGGCCTCAATTTTATGCCATTCAGAACCAATTCTTGTAGGTATGCCTTCAATTCTTCAGAAAAATCTGCTCCGATGCCAAGTTCTTCAGGTGACCTCCAATCCTCTCTTTGTACTGATATCTGATGACATGCTGAAACTTCATTTAAATAGTGGAAGTTTAAATCATGCAGGTGTTCTCTTAGGGCCTCAGACAATTTGTAATTCCCTTTGCAGCCTAACCAAGGATCAATCTGAATTTTGAGACGAGAACTATCAATGACCTGCCATGCCAAGCATGACCCAATGGAGGGAAATGATAGTACGAGGGCCTTCTGTGAATTAGAATATTTTTTGAAGCTTTTCTGGTGGATTCTAATCCATTTTACTACAGACTAAGGCTCCATATAATTTTTTTCCTTAGAAAACAGTGACGAAGTCTACTTCCAGTGCAATCTCTCCATAGATTTTTGGCTGCAAGAGCCTGACCAAAATATTGAATATTCGTGACCTGCCAAACCCCAAAAGCTTTGGGCTTAGAGATACATTTCCATCTTACTAGTGGAAGAGCATCCTTCTGTTTCCTGCTATTCCATAGAAATTTGAAACAACGATTCTGAAGCATTTTTGGATACTAATGGATATATGGGCAAGAGAATGCCAATACACAAGAATGTCCTCTAAAACTGCAAGTCTTCCACCTAAAGATAACCACCTGTTGCACCACACAACTATTCTTTTCTCAATTTTTGAACACAACCAAAGCCAGTCATGGTAACCATAGGTGTTTGCTTTCAAAGAGAACCCCAATTACTTCATTCCTTTATTGATAACAATCTCAGAAAAGGGGAGGATCTCTTTTATAGCAGTTTCCTGATCCCTTAATATTCCATCGAAGGAGATAGAGGATTTTTGGGCATTAACTTCCATACCCGTTGCAAGCAATAACAAATCCAGCATATCTTTGTATCTCAGACCATCATTACAAGTCAGTACATCATCCACAAAAAGTAAGTGGGTAAATATACAATTCCTTCCAATGCTAATGCCTCTGAATCTTCCAGCCTCTTTCATTGAAACAACATACCTGCTGAGGCCTTCTGCTATCAACAAAAACATAAGAGGGTATGATGGGCAACCCTGTCTAAGCCCCCTAGTAGACGGGAAGAAGGAAGAAGCAAATCTATTGATTAACCGAGCAAAGGAGGCAGGATTTAAACACCCTTCTATCCAATTAACCACAGGAAGACAAAACCCAACATGAACCAAATTGAGCCTTATGAAAAACCAATTTACTTTCTCAAAGGCCTTTGAGAGGTCAAGCTCGACATTAAAATTCTGCATTTTCTTTGACTTAGTAATAGAGTGGAGCCCCTCCTGAGCAACATCACAGATTTGTCTATCACTTATAAAACCAAACTGCTCTACTCAAACTGCCTCAGAAAGAATTGGCTTCAGTCTTCTTGCTACAACCTTTGGAAATAATCTAGTAGATGGTATTATACAAAGAAATAGGCCTGAAATCTTCAAATGTTTCAGGAGCATCCTTTTCAGAGATCAGGGCTAGAAATGTGGTGTTCATAGATCCCGATACCTTCCTTGAGGACCTAGTTTCCTGCACGACACCCAGCAGATCCTCTTCTAGCAGCTCATACAAGTAGAACTCCAATGGCCATCCATCTGGGACTGGGATCTTGTCCTTTTTGAAAAGGACGAAGCATCTTCTTTAATTCTTCCTTATACACAACCTCCATTAATTGCCCATTCTGAAGTAATATTGACAATTTCAACTATGTTATCATGTGTTGGGTCTTTAAAAAGGCTTCTGAAATGATTAACCCCCTCCTCAGCAACTTCTTGAAACATAGACACCTTTGTTCTATCAGCCCTGCGAATGTCCCAAATGGTATTATTGGACTTCCTCATATTTGCAAAGTGATGAAAGAATTTGGTGTTTTTGCCCCCATATGGCAGCCAAACAGCTCTGCTTTTTTGGCGCCGCTTTGCCTCCTCCTAAGAAGGTAGAGATTTATTTGCATCCTCCAACTGCTGTAGCACTAAGGATTCATCTTCTGAGAAGGCACCATTGGAGTTATTGACAAAAATATGAGCATGGAGAGTTTCCACATCCCCACCAAATCATGTTGTGAGTTCTGAAATTTCTCCGTTGTCCACTGAACAGTAGCTTGATTGACCTTTTTCAGATTAGCCTAGAATTGGAACATAGCTGTCTCCTCTTTCCTTGGATCAAAACAAACCCATTCCCACTATTGGGTGAATATTTTGTCGGCCAGCTAACTGGTGACCAAAATAGTTCCTATCACCACAGCATAGGGAGATTGGTCGTCCAGTGTTGCAGGTTTACCACATCCAAAGAGGACAAATCTCTCCTCTCATCAAGGGGAGGTTCCCTATTAAATATACGGAAGCTATATACTATATATATAAGCAGAAAGTAAGACACAGGGGTGGGATAAACCATCCATCTCTTTTTTTCAGAGATGATGCTAACAAACAGAGGAGAAATCCTGGGTTATTGGTGAAGATATTTCTCTTCTTTCAGAAGTAACATTCAGCTAAGAGCTAGATCCCTTCCTGGATAGTAGAAATCCTGGTGAAGCAACAGAAGACACTTCTCTTCTTTCAGAAGTGCTTGTTCTTGCAAACAACAGGACTCTTTCTGGTAACAAGTAACGGGATAACAGGGTCCAAAGTAACCAACAATCTAAGATGTAGCACAAAGTCTCCACCTTGATGGCCTTAGAGTGAGATACGAAGAACAATGGGGGCACAAAGTCGTCCCAAGGTCCTTTACACAGAAGCATAAAAGAAAAACACACACTGAAGACAACTATGACAGCACAAAGTCTAAGTAGTTGGCTTCAGGACACCTTCCTTATCACCTCCATTAGTCCTGCTTGTTAAATGAAATAAATAAGAATGCTTTCAGAAGACAGACATAAGAACAATCTCCTAAAGTAGCACAAGCTATAACAACACAAAGTCTGCAAGTAACTTGCTTTCTCATTCAATCAAAGAAATATAAACTACAATCTGAGCTCAAAGTCTCAGTAATGCCTTTCAATTTGGGCAGAGTTTCGCTTCTGGTAAGGGGAAGATCTCCTTTACAAATGAGAGAAAATCCAAACTTATAGCAACTACCCAAGGATTGATGCCTTTTTCCATGGGACGGCCCATGCTGTAGTCAGCGTCTTCAATGCGTCTCCAGTTTTGTCTGGAGAGACCATGCTGAGAACAGTGCGCTGCCATAACTATGACGTGTCCCTTCATCTGATATGTCTCCTCCTTAATATGGACCGTCTTGTCCTTTGCATATTTGTCTTTACTTCATGGAAGAAAACAGGCTGCGTCCTTGGTTTGGTGTGCTCAGAAGTCTACTTGATCCACTGTTTCACCTACTGGAAATAACTCTTTCGAAGATATTTCTGATCCTTTTGTCTCACTCCTCTCTTCACTGCTTAAGCGCTTCTTTGCTTTTTATAGCCCTTCTTGCCTAAGTCTTTGGGGGGTCCTTTCTGTGTCTTTGACAAGTGGCAAGTTCCGCTGTTATGAAATTCATTAGAAACTTACGGAAAATGGGGTCCACGACACGTTTTGCCCGAGCAACTCCAAAAGGGGAACATGGATGCAAACACTTGTCACGTTCCGCTGAGTCATAACAGGACACGTGACGTATTCCACTTAACTTATAGAAGCTTTAGAAACCTTTGGGGGTCCTGCAGAAGATGACACGTGGCGGCTTCCGCTGCACTTTGTCTTTTTCCATTGGGCGTTTTTTTTGCAGGCCTTTCTCTTCAGTTGGGCTTTTACTTCGGACAAAAGTTCGAAGGAATTCCTTCGGGTTCTGCCTTAGTCATTTTCCCACAGAAAATACTTCTGAAAGAATTCTAATGGCTCTTTCTCTTAATAATTTCCTTCGGACAAAAAGTCCGAAGGAAATGTTCTCTGTCGGCCTTTGAACAAACCCAAAGGAATTATATCTTTTCGGTCAGTCGCTTGGTTCTTCCTTTGAGTTCTGCGCTTTATTTGAATTTCAACGGATATTTCCTTACTTTAAATTTGACGTATGCGGGGCTGTCAATGGTCGCTAGCCGCTTGAACCATGTTGAACCTTAAACCTTTGAACCCGCTGAAAGTACATTGGTT
The DNA here is from genome assembly GCA_037957365.1 of Torreya grandis. Classification (NCBI taxonomy): domain Eukaryota; kingdom Viridiplantae; phylum Streptophyta; class Pinopsida; order Cupressales; family Taxaceae; genus Torreya; species Torreya grandis. Next base: position 684,886 of record JARHVA010003443.1, read on the forward strand.
CATTGGTTCATTCCGTCTCTTTTGTTCCATCGCTCCCTAGTTCAATCACTTTCCCGCTCCTTGGTTGAACCACCTGTTTGCTGCTTCTCTCTTTGATAGAGGCTGCCTTTGAACCTTTGAACACATGAACCATTGAACTTTGAACTCTTTCGGTTCAAGGTTCAATCGGTTCATTGGTTCATCTGTTCATTCTGTCTCTTTTGTTCCAGTTGAACCAAGCACGTTGAACCAATTGGTCGTTGAACCCATTGAACCGATGAACCAAAATGGTTCAAGGTTCAACGGTTCAAGCCTTTGAAATTAGTTAAGTGCTCGGAGTTGTGGAACCTTTGAAACGGTTGAACTTTGAACCTCTTACAAAGCGCTGCTAGCTCTTGCAAATAATGTTGAACCTCTGAACCCACTGAACCCGTCGAACCAAAATGGTTCAAGGTTCAACGGTTCAATGATTCAATGGTTCAATCCTTGCTTAGATGTTTGCCGATGGACATTTTTGATTGAACCAAGGCGCCAACCCAATCCTGAAGATGGCCAAGTATTGGAAATTGGTTCTTTTGATTGAACTCGCCTGCAAAAGCCTCTGACCCTGTTGAACTTGCTAATCCCTTTATTGAAAAAGCTTGAAAAAAGAGGAATTTGAAAGCTCAGAACAAATTTTGACAAGGGAAGAGAGAAATTTTGGTCCTATAAGACCAAGATAGCTCATATGTTGTTCCAAAAACGAGTGACATTTTTGGGGACCAACACCCTCTTAACAATATCCCTAAAATACTCATCAATGAGCCAATGAGATTTGAATTTAGAGAGTCCCAAGGGTTTCTGATTGTTGCCTTCCAACTGCAAAAAAATAGGAGAATGGTCTGATGATCCACCAGTCCCTATCCAAGAACGGTACCTTGCAACATCTAGCATCAAAACTTCATTTGTTAAAAACCTATCAAGCCTTTTTGAAATAGCTTCATCTCAAAGTCTATTGTACCTCCAAGTTGGTTACAGCTTGAGAGGCTCAACATCATAGAATTTTGCTTCTTCAAGCTTATGTAAATCAATTTACTTGCAAATGCGAATCCACACCAAAACACCAATTAGGTTCAATTCATGTGGACAAGGAATTTGTAATGTCCCCTTTTTTGGTATAAATTTGCACAAGTCCTTAGTCTTGAATTGTTCCTAAAAAGGCTAAGGGAAAAAAAGAAAAAGGGAACATTTGAGGACTTCAAAAGCATTTAATAGAAAAACACTTTATAATTTAATTTCCACTTAAGTTGGGGCCTTTTTAAGGGTCATGGGCACTTAAGGCCTAAAGTGAAATTATAAGGAGGTTCTTTTAATATTTTAAAATGGAGAGTTTTCCTCCTATTTTGGGTGCCACACTTGGGGCATGGATATAAAAGGAAAGAGAGTTGTTCATTCGAAGGTTATGCATTATGTGATATTAACTTGATGATCAAATATGTTAAACTTGTTCAAGTGACTTGAGAACGAAAACCTTCAAGTGCACCAAGGGTTTGAGAATGAAAACCTCCATTCTTTCTTCGAGGGCAGCTTTATTCAAGCGCTGTAATCGTGCTTTAAATTTGCATGGTTGCATGCAATTGGTCCTACAAAGGTGTTTTGGAACACCACCTTGTTTGGAGGTTAGGCGAGCACCTTGGAGAGCATCGGTAATTGCTTTTACAGGTCGAGGAGGTTGGGCGACTTGCTTGGAGGGTTTGAAGTCCCCTCTTGAAGGGTTGCATGCAAGAGAAACCCTCTTTTAGGGTTTGGATAATAATTTCTAATTTTATTATGACTTCTCCAAGCTGGGCGATTGGATTTAAAAGAGGGTTTGAGGCTTTTGAGTGGCCAAAGTAGGCCCTAAATTATAATAGTAATTTGATAATTATCATTATAAAATTCTGAATTTTCTTGCATTTTTTGGAGGTCATTTGGTGAGCAAACTGGATAAAATAATTCTGATTTTATTTGTAATAATTCTTACTCTTGGGTGATTCACCTTGAGTAATATTTGCAGGGGTTTAAGATGATTTTAGGCCCTAAAGAGTGGGTGAATATCACTATAATTATGTTGAACACACTATCTACTGAGAGGGGGGGTGAATTAGTAGATGAGCTAAAACCTGGTTTTTAAATTTTTTAAACAAAATACTTAAAGTATATGCAAAGTAAAGAACAAAACATAGATCACACACACACACAAAAATGCTCAACACCAAATTTTTACGTGGAAACCCAAAGAGAAAAACCACGGTGAGAAAGTTGCTAGAAGCTACTGTTCTAATCCAACCTCACAGAAAAGAAGTCTCATAGACAAACCTCATTGGTTACATTTAAGAGCACCCACTCTAAGGAAGTGTCAACTTCCCAACTGAGCATCAACTCAGTTTTTCTGATGGCACCAACCTATCAGAGAAATGAAGCTGCAACTTCAAAATACAGAAGAGATTCAGAATGAATCTTGTTCACTTTTTTGTTACAAGTCTAGTCTGTAACTGCACCTTTCTATGTGCCTTCTACTTTGACACACCTTATTTTCTTTGCCCTTTTTATGATGTTTGCATATGTCCTCATTTGACAATTTTGAGTAAACACTAATTATTATCGCAATAACAGTAAAAAGACAGCACCATTCAAATGATCTCTTTGTAGCATATATAGACAGATGCATCTTAGGGTTGTCTATCTGTAAAGTGTTCACACTTCAACTGTACTTAACCAGTTCAAGCTTTTGATCTGCATTCAATGTGACTTTGACTTTGTGTCTTGATTCATGCTTCACTCGACAACGTTCAAATTTATTTACTGTCTTTGGCATCTGCACTTCAAGTGCACTTAATTGCGCTACTTCCTTGATCACTTCTGATCTGCATTCTATGTGACTCTGACTTCATGTCTCGATTCATGCTTCACTTGATAACATTCAAATTTCTTTACTATCTTTGGCATCTGCACTGCTACTGCACTTAACTGCTCCGCTTCCTCGATCACTTCTAATCTGCATTCAATTTGACTTTGACTTCGTGTCTCGATTCATGCTTCAAACGGCAACGTTCAAATGCCTTTACTATCTTTGGCATCTGCACTTCTACTTAATTGCGCCGCTTCCTCGATCACTTCGATTGAATTATCTCGAGCTCTGTGAAGACATATTGAGTTCATCACCAGTTCCAGTTGTTCCTTTACAGACAGTTAGAAGACATTAATTGTGGGATTTTTAATTCTTTCATCGCGCCAAGTTCACGTTTTTTTCTTTGTTGGATCTTTCTTTATGACCTTTTGACACTTGTCAAATGCGCATGCACTCAGAGGATTATTTGAGTTTGCTTTGCCCCATTGGATCTAATGCACCGATCAGACATGAGTCGTTGATTTTTTTAAAGTAGCATTAATTTTAATACTTGCTTGGCCATTAACCATCGAGCTTCTTTTCTTCCCTTTTTGCATCTCGCTGCTTTCTATATCATGGGTTCACTTCCGCTCCTTTCGATTATCCTCGATATGCTCGATCTTTACCCTTTGTATTGAGCGTTAAAGTTCGGCATGTTGGCGTGATCTTATTTTCTTCGGCATTGTTGTAATGTTCCTTGCAACGTCGATCCTTCAAGACTTGCTTGTCTTTTAACCTTGCTGTAATTATTTCGTAAGGTTCCTTTATACAAATTGTTGTTGGCCTTTGTGTCTTCGAGACAATTTCCACGGACTTTTTGTCCAAGTTCATTTCATCCTGAAGTGTCTAATTTTTTCGAAAGAATTTGTCATTGGCTTTAAATAGATGTCCTTCGGAAATCTTTTTTTTGGACTTTTTGTCTGCGTTATTTCTTCGGACTTTTAATCCGCGAGGCATTTCTTCAGACTTTTTGTTCGCTTCATTTCTTTGGCTTTTTTGCAAGTGTCCATATGCCCTTTGCAACGTTCAAAATATACCCTTCGGACTTTTTGCAATTTACCATTCGGCTTTTTTGGAGGTGTCCACATGCCCTTTGCAATGTTCAAAAGATACCCTTCGGACTTTTTGCAATCTACCCTTCGACTTTTCTGCAAGTGTCCACATGCCCTTCGGAACGTTCAAAAGATACCCTTCGGACTTTTTGCAAAAGTCCAATTGCCCTTCGGACTTTTTGAAAAAGTCCACTTGCCCTTCGAAATGTTCAAAAGATACCCTTTGGACTTTTTGAAAAGGTCCACTTGCCCTTTGGAACGTTCAAAAGATACCCTTCGGAATTTTTGCAAAGGTCCACTCGCCTTTCGGACTTTTTGAAAAGGTCCACTTGCTCTGCGGAACGTTCAAAAGATACACTTCAGACTTTTTGCAAAGGTTCACTTGCCCGAGAAGGACTTGACAAATTTTCCAAAAGAGTTGTCTTTGCCATTCTTTCCGAAAGAATTCCTTCAAAGGAAATCTTCTAGACTATTTCGAGTTTTTCATTGTTCTTGACTTATCCCGATTGCCTCTTCTAAGTAAGAGCACTTCACAAACGCGATTTACCCCACAAGTCTGCTCAACTCAACTTTTAGCATTAATGCATGATCAGTTTCAATCTCCATGACATCAAGGACATTAACCTTTGACATCAATGACAATTCCATGCTGCCTTAGATGGAAATGATAACTGTTTAGTCGTCAGATTGCTTTCTGTATCATGATATCAAAACCGTCCACTGTCTCCTTGCTCAAATTTCAACAATTTTTTTGTGTATTTTTTGATAATAATTCTAGCAATTTTGGCGTTGATTTGAAGGGTGAACAAGTATGATTTTTCGATTTTTTTAAGGCTGGAATATTTTGCATATTGGCGATTTGCTTGACTAGGGTTTGATCACATTGGAGGCCCTAATCTTCGATGACTCCTGGTTGATATGCTTGCTGTGATTTTATGTGAATTTCATTTAAAATTTGTGGACTTTGCAAGGGTTTGGGGCGATTTGAACAAAAGAACAACTGCTGCATTTTATGATAAAAATCAGAATTGTGGAAGGACAAAATTAGTCATTGGCCATCGTCTATTACAACAAAAGGTATTTATTACAGACACTTATTTAAGGTTTTTATGATAGCTTCCTTGCATATTTGAAATGGAAATAAAAGGGTATTTTTTGAGCGGTTTATGTACCTAGGGTTTGCTGATTTTAATTTCAGAAATTCAAAAATAAATTGCAGATTTATTAGATTGTGTAAAACCCTTGTTTGGGTTATTAGGTCCAATTTGGGGACATTACAGTGGTATTAGAGCCTTTTTTTTGGCCAATTGTGTGATTTAAAGGTATTTGTCAAACAGTAACAGGGACAGGACTCAGTTGGAATTGATCACTCATTCCCAAGATAGGTTGATGGGAACTATGGTTACACTCCTTCAAATGATGAATGACATGAAAGGGGATCAACCCCTTGAAATAGAGGATCAACCTTTGGTTCATTGGGATCTTATGGAAGATTATGATGAGTATTTGACATTTGCACCACAGTATAGAAAGTGAAGAAGCTTTAAGGAATGGCTAGCTTTGAGACAAGGCAAAGGGCTCCATGGGCACAACTACGCATGACGACTTGGGGAAGATTGTTCTTCCTACTTTTGATGGAGATCTAGGTACTTCAATTAAAGCATGGGTAAACAAGGTTAATGACTACCTTGAATTGAGACCTAGAGATGAGAAGCAAACTCTAAAATTTGGCATACAACACTTTGAAGGCGCTGCCCGTGATTGGTGGCATCCAGGATTGAAGTCACAAGGGCATGAACTCATTGAAACTCATGAGGAATTTGGTGAAAGGCTCATCAAACAACTTGAAAAGAGGGAGGGGGAATCTCTAAAATCAAAAAACGTGAGGATACCTTAGGACTTTCAATTGTACAAGGGGCAACCATCATATGAGTGTGTTGGACCTCAAAAATCAGAAGTTTTGGAGCAACCAAGAACTAATTTTCAGACATGTAAAGGGCAACCAATGACTAAATTTTTTGAACCACAAGAACCGGAAATTCAAGGGCAGCCAAATGAAAGTGTCAAATTTTTTGATAAATAACAAGGGTTGCAAGTAGAAGACAAAGAGGTGGTTGAACCAAGAGAAGTAATCTCAAAGTACACCATGGAAGAAGGATCAAGTGGGGCAGCCACTTGTAATAAGGAACAAATCTTGCAAGAAGAGGGAAAAGAGAGTGGGACAAACCCTCATGAGGGATCACATGAAGGAAGCTATGGAAATTCAGAGGTAAGGAAGATGTACCATACATGAAGACATTCTCTATGCCAAGGAAAAATGAGCAAAATACTCTTAACCAAGGAGAAGAAAGTTGTGCTCTCATGCCAAGGACCCAAGGAAGGTGTGATGAGTGGATAAGAAGGGTAAAGGAGGTAAAGATGATAGCCTTCCAAGCCAGGCAACACCTAAGGGAGTTCAAAAGGGAAGGCGAATTCTTTAAACACCAATATGATAGTTTCAAAAACCAAGGAAAATCCATTTTGCACATTGATAAGGAGAAATAGGTAAACAAGATCAACACTACAAATGCTAATGCTTACCATTTTTGAAATAGGTAGACAAGGGGGAGGGCATGTTAAAAGACATGTAAACAATCCATAAAAATGGTAAGCATCACAATTTATTTGTTGTATGTTATATGCTACATGAAATGGTTGTGACTAGAGGAAGAATGCAAGGTGGGAAGGTACAACAAATGGCAAGGGTTGAGGTATGTGTTATTTTCAATAATTTGACTTTAATTTTTGTAATATAATTGTCATATAGAAAAACACACTCCAAGAGCCATGACATAAGAAGGAATACATTGTTCTATGTTGGGGTGGTAAACACTGGTTGTGAAGGGTCACAAGGTGCAAATTTTGCAAGGTATGTATCAGTGTTTTGGAGGGAAGAATAAGCAATTTATAGCTGTCACAGTCCTTATACAGCCCACCTATATTGTATTTTATGTGGACTTACCAAAGGAACAACTTGGCTAATCATGAAGGTGGTGATAGGTGACAAGTGCTATGACCCATGGGTCATTGCAAGAGCTGTTGGTAATTCATTGACTGCTGTTTTTCGTATTTTCAGTTTGTTTTCCCCAAAGTTTCTTGTTGCCATGATGAGTATTGACCTTAGGAAGGTGTGCCTTTCACACCTCAACATCATGGAAGTGGTTTGCACATATATGAGTGGATTTTGAGTCACTATAAGGGGAAGGTTGAAGAGGGAAAATATTTGCTACAACCATGACAAGGACATGAACACACCTTTTGAAATCTAGGTGGTAGCAAGTTGCAAGAAAGAATCACGGCATCAAGAAGGGATGCACTTCATGATCCTAGAGCTTGATAAGGTGATAAAAAAAAAGTGTTACTAAATACCATTGTTTTTACTAATTTGTTTGTTCCATGCGTAAGAACATTAGGGAGGTCAATTGCTATAGTCAAGAGCAATACAAAGAATGTGGTGATTTTCAAACAAGGGCAACCGATTGAGATGGCAATGTGGTTGAGGGATGCAAGTGTGATGTTTAGGCCATGGCAAGAGGCTACAAATTTTGATTATGTGCAGCCAATGGCTCCAAGGAAAATTCAGTTTCCTACCTCTTTGGTAAGTATGCGTAATTTTGATTTTTGTGTTTCATGGAGAGGATAGGAGGATAGAACACTTGATTGGCAAGGGCAGTCCTTAATTTACTTTGGGCAGCCCCCTATGCCAAGGTATGTGCATGATTTTGAAGGCATAGATGAAGACTTGACACTCGTTTTGGATTGGGTAAGGGCCCAAGTTGTGGACAACAGGGAAAGAGGTGAGTTGTTGGAGGATTTTTGGTCACAAGGACACTCGAAAAAATCTTGAGTATGATTCACTACATATACCACCTTCAACCCTCTTCAAATTCTATTTTGTTGACTTTTTCTGTCAAAGGGAAAATTCTGAAATTAGTGGTATAAGGTTTGATTTTTTTGTCTCAAATTTCTGGGTTTGAGGGTCATGCACATCAGCCCATTGAGGACAAAAAAATGAAAAATTGGTGCCTTCTTTAGCTCATGATGGAAAGGATATGTGCATGATGAATGATGAATTTGATCACTCAGAAAATTCTGAGTTGGGGTGGTAGGTACAACAACATTGTAAAGAATAGAAAGGTATGAGGAAGGTACAACACTACCTTTTATATGAAATGGAGATTTTGTTTGATTCATATGGTGTTCCTCATATGAACGAAGGGCTTGATATAGGGAGGTCAACAAGCGGCTACATGGCACACATGATGAGACATACCTAGAGGAGGTTGCATCTACATGTCACTTTTTTCCAAGGTATGCTTTAAAGGAAATTTATTGTTAATCTTCTTTCTCTAGCTTGGAAGAGTATTCCATGGCATGTAGGAGCCACTCGAGGTTTGCTGGAGAGTGGCCACCATAATGTGCAAGTAAGGAATGGAGTGCAAGGGAAAATTTTCATTCGGGGCAGCAAGATAACAACTCTTGAATATATTTTCCCTTATCACTCTTGGCTGTACATGGTGCTTCATAGAGGCGTAAGAGGAAGGAACTACATCACCTACAACTCGGTATTGCAAGCGTTGGTAGGTTGGAGCCCGAAGAAGTCTTTGAGAGATTGGGAGAACACTTCAAGCTCTTGGGGGCAGCCCCCAAAACATAGGTACAGTAAGATAAGGCTTTGGTTTGGAGCTTCCATTTCAGGGAGGCATTGATAAGGAGAGCTTGCATAGTAAAGAGTGTTGGGACAGCCCTGTGGCTTTTACAATTGCTTGAGGACAAACAATTTTGGGTAGGGAGGACTATAATGTCCCCCTTTTTGGTATAAATTTGCATAAATCCTTAGCCTTGAATTGTTTCTAAAAAAGCTAAGGGAAAAAGAGAAAAAGGGAACATTTGAGGACTTCAAAAGCATTTAATAAAAAAACACTTTATGATCTAATTTCTACTTAAGCTGGGGCCTTTTTAAGGGTCATGGGCACTTTAGGCCTAAAGTGAAATTATAAGGAGGTTCTTTTAATATTTTAAAAATGAGGGTTTCCCTCCTATTTTGGGTGCCACACTTGGGGCATCGATATAAAAGGAAATTGAGTGGTTCATTCGAAGGTTATGCATTATGTGATTTAAATTGATGATCGAGTATGTCAAGCTTGTTCAAGTGACTTGAAGACGAAAACCTTCAAGTGCACCAAGGGTTTGGAGACAAAAATCTTCATTCTTTCTTAGAGTGCAACTCTATTCAAGGGTTGTAATAGTGTTTTAGATTTGCATGGTTGCATGCAATTGGTCCTACAAAGGTGTTTTAGAACACCACCTTGTTTGGAGGTTAGGTGAGCACCTTGGATAGCATTGGTAATTGCTTTTGCAGGTCAAGGAGGGTAGGCGACTTGCTTGGAGGGCTTGAAGACCCCTCTTGAAGGGTTGCGTGCAAGAGAATCCTCTCTTAGGGTTTGGATAATAATTTATAATTTTATTGTGACTTCTCCAAGTTTGGCGATTGGATTTAAAAGAGGTTTTGAGGCTTTTGAGCGGCCAAAGTAGGCCCTAAATATTAATAATAATTATTATAAATTTCTGAATTTTCTTGCATTTTTTGGAGGTCATTTGGTGACCCAACTGAATAAAATAATTCTGATTTTATTTTTAATAATTATTACACTTGGGTGATTCACCTTGAGGAATATTTGCAGGGGTTTAGGGTGCTTTTAGGCCCTAAATAGTGGGTGAATATCACTATAATTATGTGGATTTTCTGATAATAATTCCAGCAATTTTGGCATTGATTTGAAGGGTGAACAAGTCTGATTTTCGAATTTATTTAAGGCTGGAATGTTCTTCAATTGACGATTTGCTTGACTGGGGTTTGATCACATTGGAGGCCCTAATCTTCGATGACTCCTGGTTGATATGCTTGCTGTGATTTTATGTGAATTTCGTTTACAATTTGTGAAGGACTTTGCAAGGGTTTGTTGAGAACAAAGGAACAATTGCTGTGTTTATGATAAAAATCAGAATTGTGGAAAGACAGAATCAGTCATTGGCCATCGTCTTTTAAAACAAAACAAGTTATTTATTGCAGTCACTTATTCAGGGTTTTTATGATAGCTTCCTTGCATATTTGAAGTGGAAATAAAAAGATATTTTTTGAGCAGTTTATGTACCTAGGGTTTACTGATTTTAATTTCAGAAATTCAGAAATAAATTGCAGATTTATTAGATTTTGTGTAAAACCCTTGTTTGGGCGTTTGGGCAATTTCCCCCAATTTGGGGACATTATAGAATTCGAGTATGGGGTAGGGTGTTTGGACTGGGGCAAGGAAGTCATCGATGGAGGCAGTCATTTTGAGGGGCAATAGGGTTGGAATCATTGGGGAACAAATGTGTCTGTAAGTGGGTAGTTGAGAGATCAAAGACTCTATGAGGCCTTATTTTCAGCTACTAGCAAAGATAGAGGGAAGTAAGGTAACAAGAGCCCAGGGCCATAAGTTCTTTGAAGGATGCTGCAAACTTTGATTTCTTCACTACCAAGAAGCAACTAGTCTTGGATTTGTTCCTATGTCTAGTTTGGTTTTCTTGTAATTTTAGAAGCTTAGAGGGTTTCATGCTAATTGTTTGATGGATTTCTAGCATGATAAAAACAAGTCTAAATTTGTTTGGTTTGGATCGAGTCTGCATGCAAAGTATTTGACAAAATGCTTGTGCCATTGAAACAGTAAATGTTGCAATGCAAAGGCACCTTTCGGTGCAACGAAGGTCAAGCCTATTATGATCTAGCCCCCAACATTGTGTCTTGCTTCCCATCACCCTTGGACAACCCTAATGGTTACTATAGCGTAAGTTTGAGCGAGAGTGGTTTGAATCTAATTGTGGAGGACATATCGAGTGGATATGGTGAACTAGGCTTAACTCCCAATAAAGTGATGAAAGCACTCGGGATTCACAAGGTGGAAAATTTAGAAGGAAAGTTTGTTGTGTCAAGGCCCTAAACGAAAGGTTGTGTCTGGTGGTGGGGGAGGATGTTTTCATAGATAAAATATTTCACTATCAAGAGTTTGCATTGGTAGGTAAATGTCACAGATAGTTAATTTATGAATTATCGATGGATAACTAGATCAATAGAACTTGGCGGCCTTTATTAAAGCTATGACCCCTCTTTTCACATTTTGGCAAAAGGGTGGCTGACCTTTGTTTTTAAATTGAGTTAGGATTGTGATCGTATTCTTCATTGAAACTGGGTCCAAAGCAATTATTTTTAATTTGTAAAACCTTGGTTGTCATGTTTTGATCCTCATAATGAGAATGTTAGTATTCAACCAGTTTGGGTAAAACTCCCTTTTCTACCAGTGGAATTATGACAACCTCACATCTTGGAATTGATTGGGAAGTTTTTAGTAGTGGATGAATGTACCAAGGCCAAAATTCAGATGTCAATTGCAAAAATTTGTGTGGAATTGGATATGAGGGATGGCCTCCTAGAGATTTTGAACATTGAGTTTGGTAAATGGTCTATCTAATAGGTTCTTGAATATCAAAACATCCGTTTTAGGTGTTCCAATTTTCATAAACACGACCACATCAAAAGAGAATGTCCATTGTGTGCTTCTCATGTTTTTTGGAATGGTTTGGGTATAGAAATGATGTAGTCTCAAATTGCTCATGAGGTTTGGGAAAAGGTGTTACTATTTGATGTGGAAGAGCTAGCCCCAAAAAGGTTTAAAAACCCAATCAACATATGACTTCTGTTAGGAGGATTTCCTTCTTTTGAACCTCTCCATAGAGGTTTCTTCGCCTATCCATTCATCATATGTTGTAGATGATTCGGGGCTTTTGTTTGACATAGCTAGGGTAGTGCAGATGACGTTTTCACATAAATGTCTTCAGACAGATGTCATGTTGTGGGAAGCTTTTCCATTTGGTCCAGATCAACTCCCCTTGATGCCATGTCAAATAAAAGTATGGGTGAAATTAGGGAACCCTTTCTTGCTATGGTTGATTTACATGGTGGGAAGGATTGTTGTAAGCACTTAGTCTCAAAAGAGCAGATGATCTTTGTAAATGAAATTGCTGTTGTTTCAAAGGTGAAGGACAATATACTTAATTTTTCAAAGGATGTAGAAGAAGTGATTCCTTGGTGTTTGTAGTCTCGAGATCTTGGGGGTATAGGAGGAGGGGATTCGGATGAAGGAATTGTGTCCTCCAAATACTAAAGATACCTTCTGAGGTCTCCTAAAAATCTACACTTGGATCATGGTGACTGGGGGGTTGACGGGGGCCTGGGGTGGAGCAGTCAGTTGGCGGGAAGGAATGTGTCATGGAGAAAATCTCACATTATGCCAAGTAAAAAGTGGAGAAGGAAATTCTGTCATACAATGATCTTATTGTCTTTATTCCCAAATGATAGCACAAGAGGCTCAAATCAATGTAAGTTGTTTGTTATCACTTTTGGTTAGCAAAAGATCATCAAGATACAAAATTAAAATCCCAATTTTTGTTCCCTTGCACTCGACTGTACAGAGTATCATTAGATTCACTCCTCACAAAACCAATTTGCCTCAAATAACTATCAATTTTCGCATACCATGCTCTATGTGCTTGTTTCAATCCACTCAAAACTTTAGATAAAGGACAAACATTGTTATTAGAACCCTTTTCTTGAAATAATTGTGGCTGTGACATGTTGACAACTTCCTACAAATCACCATTAAGAAAAGCACTTTTTACATCTAAATATACCTTCCATTTTCACTGTGTTGTAAAATCTAAAACCATTCTCATTGTATCCCACTTGGTTTTCAGTGCAAAATTCTCATAATAAGCTACGCCTTCTTTTCGAGCACACCCCTTAGCTACGAATCTTGCTTTGTACTTGTACACTAATCCATTTGTCTTATACTTCACCGTATACACCCCTTTTCTCCCATTGGGTTCTGTTCTAAGTGGACAATCTACAAGTTTCTAAGTCTTGTTTTTCATGATGAACTCTACTCACTCCTCATAGCATCTCTCCATTCTACTCTCTCAGTTGCCACTGCAAAAGTCAATGGTTAACAAACATCAGTCGACAAAACCGAATTTACTTGTTTCCGAGTGATCCTTGGACATATTATGATTCCTTTATCAACTCTAAGTGAAGCAATTTGTTGTTTTGCCCATTTGGGCATATGAGGCAACTCACCAAGCTGTTATACTTGTGAATTATTTCTAATTTCTTCCACTCCATGAGATTGAAATGAAATATGCTCATCACCTGAACTACCATTATTTACATCATTAGAACTAGAATCAATGAAATTTGAATCTAGTGAACAACGCACCACACTAGAATCACCATTTTGACTTGATGATTCTGGAGGCCTATCATTTCTGCTCCAATACAAAATATATCGAACTCTCCTTACTAGGATGAGCTTTCTTGCTTTCCTCACTTTATGTTTTCTGATGTCTTTTCAACCTGCATCACTCTTTTCTCAAGTTGAGAATCATCTGTACTATCTAGTTCATCAAAAATGACATCTCTACTGATTATGAATTTTTGATTGCAACCGACTTCCTTCAATCTATAGCCTTTTTTCTCATCAGTTTAGCCAATGAAAATACATTTCAGAATCCTAGCATCTAGTTTCTTCCTAAGCTCATTAGGAACTAGTGCATAACATATTGAACCAAAAACTCACATACTTTACCTTTGGTTTGTACCCATGCCAAACCTCAAAAGGTGTCACTCCATTCAATGCTAAAATTGGTGCCCTATTTCTCAAATACACTGCTGTATGTACTGCATCTCCCAAAAAACAATTATCTAGATTCTTATGTTTCAACATAGATCTAGCCATACCTTCAAGCATCCTGCTCATTCTTTTTGCCACCCCATTTTGATGTGGTGTGTAAACGGTAGTAAAATGCCTCCTTGTGCCATACTCATAGAAATCCTGAAGCTCATCATAAATGTATTCACCACCATTATCTGATCTTCAAGTCAATATCCTCATATTAGGTTGTTTCTAAATTAGTTTTTAAAACTCAAAAAACCTAGAGAGCACCTCTAACTTATTTTTCATGAATTACAGCCATGTTGTACGAGAAGAGTCATCAATGAAAAGTACAAAATATCTATACACCTTACGTGAATAAGCACTCATATCACAAACATCACTATGAATCAATCGCAAAACTGTATTATGCTTCCAACTTAATTGTTGTGGGAACCTTTGGGGATTTTTTCTTACCCATTATGCATGTTGCAAATAGAATATTCTCTCTTCCAAAGGTTGGTACTTGATGTAACATACTTTTCCTTTGTAAGATAGTAAAATTATGCGAATTCAAATGCCCACACTTCAGATGCCACAACTTATGAAGATTCACATTCTTCGTTTGTGCAACCGTTACATGATCCTCTCCTTTTGGTATGAATTTACAATACATTCTAATAAAATTACCATCCTCATATCCCGTATGCTTAGTGCTCTATCCATTCTCCATGGAATTTTTTTTGACCAAACCATTCTAAATTACAATTTGGTAACCCAATTTCCTTGTAGCTACCAATGGCAGCAAATCTTTTTTATAAGTGGTAACATACCATACATTACGAATCAAAGTTTCAATATCATTAGGATGTTTTACTGTCACACTTCCAATGGCAACTGCTTTATGAAGAGTCTTTTCTGCAAGTCTGATGGAGTTCTTTTTCTTTTTGATACAAAAAAATACTTTCCGTAGGTCATATGCCTTGTTGCTCCCATATCCATGATCCCCGCATCCATCAAATCTTTAAATTCTCTACTCGAATTTCCTGCACATGCTACTACTTCTATTTTAGTGTAAGTAGGTTCATAGTTTCCATCATCAACAAAATTGGAATAATCATTATCATAGTTGGAATAATCATCATAGAAGTCACCATTTTGTGCATAGCTAATGGAATCTTGCTTCATTGGAATTTTCTCAAAAGGTGTGCGACATTCAGCAACATAATATCCAGTCTTTCCACATCTGTAGCAAGTGCTTTCTCCCTTGCTTCCACTTTGGAATCTTCCTCTTCCTTTATATCTATCATATCCATAGTTTAAATAATCATACTCAACAATAATTTGGTAGACCAAAATTTTGATTTAGACTCGCAACTTGGCAAATTTTTCGCGAGTTATTTTTTAATTAAATTCATAAAATAAATTTAAAAAACATGTTAAACACCATTAAAAAGCATATGAAATGAATGTAGAGTATGCATGGGTATATTATCTATTTCTTTTAGAGAAAAAAATAGTGCAATTTTTATCAATGCACCATAGTATCATCTCCATCTCCTCGTAATCATTTGTTGCGCCCTAGAAGTGGAACGTAAGGATTCCTCCTCTGGAACAAAATCATTTGCAAACATATCATCCTCAACAACCCCTCCTGATGCTTTCGCTTCCGCTTGTGGTTTTGTTGTTGCTTCCCTCTCAAAATCCACCATCTCCTTTGTAAACCTAGCTCCACATCCTCAACAATCTAGTCTGAGTATGGATTGATATCACATAAGTCGATCACATTGTGAATCTCTTGCCCTTCCACGTGTCTTACACAAAGACGAAGATTATATCACATGAAAACAAGATCATTGAGACATTGTGTTGTCAACCTATTGTGCTTCTTGATCCAATTATGTTCATACCTAAAAGAGTTACACGGCTGGCACAAAATACGGATTGCTAGCCTTTTGGGGTTCGGTGTTTTTGTACCATAATATTTCCACCACAAATTTGCAAATAGGATATTTATAACTTTGAAAGTCAACCAATGTTGCATTTATTAGTGAAGTTTAGTATCTACATAGTATGAGCAATGAGACTACAATTAAATGATCCAATTTGTTTTTAGCTGGCTATGGGGTCATTTTCCTTTGAATGCATAGAGCTAAAGAAAAGACCCTTCCATTAGCATCCTTGTAAATTTGCAATTCATCAAGAATTGTGTCTCTACAGGTGTCATCGACTCTATACATGAGTTGAGGCCATCCATAACCTCCTTATTGGCATGAAATGAAATTGAGAAGAAAAATTTGGGGTTCAAGTCGTAGGCTGCTACATGTATATTTAAGTAGAGCTGCTTGGTCCATCTGCAATCAATTATGCACCAAATTGGTTCATATTCTCTTTTATTTTTTCTATAATATTGCGCTATGGTCTCCTTGGTCTTGTCCATAGCTTCATACAGATAACCCATTGGGGTTTTCTCCTCATCCACCAAATATGAAAATTTAACCAAAGGCCCCGTCACCTAAAACAAAATAACATGAAATTTTATATAAAATTTTGAAAGTAAAATTAAGAGAAATTTAAACCAAAAAATATAAAAAATAAATTATAAATAAAAAATGGTTAAGTTTAAAGTAACCTTAAGGATCTCCTCTACGCTCTTTGCAAACACATCATCAAAAAGGTCTTCATGACCCTTTCTCCTTTGGTCTTTCTACAATTGGACTCCAAACCCCATGTGCTAATGAACATTTGCTTAAGAGATGTTAGTGAGGCTGCAATGCTCTGGGCTTTGCAATGCGATGAAGGTTGTGGTGAATCATGAGACTTTTGATTGCACAAGATCCTTGCTGTGGGTGTGCTCTCTCATCAAGGTTAGCACCCAAGGGTGATTGTAGATGTATTGTGTGATATTTTTGGATTCTTTAATCACACTTTTCACCCATGTAATTTTTTGTATGTCCTTAAGTAGGGGATCAATGCAATTGGATGTGGAAGGGCTCCAAAAACGTGTAGGGTGCCTCTCCTGAAGAAGTCTCCCTGTTGCTACAAAAGCTCCTGCATTTTAAATCATAATTTGGATGACATTCTCTGCACCCACTTCCATGACCACCTCATTCAACATATCACACGAAGTCTCTGCATTTTTCACGGAGGCATCAACTAACTTCAAGAGCACCAATTCCCCACTTGAAGCGACTAAAAAGTCTATCAAAATCTAGTTCCTTCCATCCCTCCACCCATCTAAAAAAGTACTGCAGCCCTTCTTGCATCATATTCTTTTTGCTTATCTACTATCACCTATGTATTTGTTATGGCTTCCTCCAACAATGGGCCACTCAAATCATGAGTAAGTGCCTTGAATCCCTCCCTGGAAACGATCAATGTGGCTACCAATGTCTATTAATATAGACTTCTCATCACATTGAATGGTATGTTGTTATAATACAAAAAATTTGCAGGAGTCATCTTCACTTCATTATGCTTTTACCGGTTCCATGTGGTACCTTCGAGCGAAGGTTGTGCACTAGGAGTATTGCGAGGAACAAAGAAACCATGTGAAGCCGAAGGAATTTGTCGTGAACTATCTTTAGTGGATGAGCACTGTCCTTGAATCCTTGGGCCGATAGAAGAGCCTACCAATTCGTTACGGGTGCAACTGCTGCAACTGTCCTCTTTTTTAATCATTTTATTTTCTCCTTAAAGAGCAAGGGAAAAATTCATTTGTTGTAACCTCAAGCTTCACTTTGTCGTACAATGACATGTCTCAGTTTGGGATTCATGCAAGGTGGTATTTGAGGTGGTTGACGCCTCTCATTAGAAAGCCTCAATAATTGAATACCATAGTACTGTTATCCGTACCCTATACACCACGCTTCTAAGCAAGGTCATCAAACTTCCTACATTCAACTACTTGAACCAGAAGCCATTCTTCAAAATCACTGCAAATTGCCAAATGCTAACTACGAACCCCATAAAACAAAGAAAAGAGAAACAAGTTTTAATTTAAAACCATAGCTACCTATCAAAGAAAGAAGAAAATGGCAAAAAAGGAACAATTTTTTTTTCAAGCCCGATAGATCTAAAATGGAAAATAAAATTTAAAACTAAAACCCTAAAGTAAATCCGAATCATAGAGTCTTTCCCCTTAAATTCCCCACCAAAATCCTTCAAAGATGATGGAAATCATGTCACAACAACTCGTAAATGATAATATTTCAACGATAAGCAAAAACAATAGAGAATTCAATTGAAAAAGTGAAAATGACGTTTTTGACTATTCACTATGATAATTTAGGAGCGGAGTATTTCTTGGAAATATTTTTATCCTGAGTTTCTAGCGGTTTCTTGGCATTTCTAGTGAGTTTTAATACGATGATCATATCTTCTTCTTCCTCTAAAGTGATTATCTCCATCATGCCCCGCATCATGGGGACCACAGTGTATCCACCAACTCGACCAGAATAATGGAAGGCTCTATCCCATCCAACATTGTTATATGTGGCTCTACCTCTACCTCTGTTGGAATTGCTAGAACTTGTGGTGAAGGCTTCTTCTGAATTAAACATTCTTCCAGGTAATCTGTTAGCATACTGAACTAACAACCACAAAAAGTGTCATATTTATTTACGATCAATCTATCTGTTAATTGCATTGTTTCAATGAGATTTCTATATGAATCAGGAAGACTAGTCAATGTGATCACTATCACAGTTCTTTCATCTACTGCATCAAACGCTGCTTATATTTGTGAGCAGATATGTATTATTTTAGACAAAAATTCACTTCTCCTATCTCTGACAACTTTTGATTGTAAAGTTGTAGCATTAGATTAATTTGCTTGTCATACAAATCACCAAGTGTATGCCATGCCTCCAAACTATTTTTTGATTAGTCTATGTGAACATATCTTTGATGTACAAGAACATTGAAAAACTGCAAGTGTTTTTTGACTTGTTAAATCAAATTAAGCTTTTTTAATAGCATTAGTAAGAATAATTGGCCCATTTTTATTCTCTACGAACCACCAAAAATCATTAAAAATCAATGTGCCTTTTACTACCCTTTTCAATTCCATGTAGTTTTTGTTGTCTAACCTGTATGAATCGGTGAATAGTTGTGTTATTTTTGACATTTTTTCTTATGACTCTCAGGAATTTGTGCAAATGAGCAAATCAAAGGCCGAACAACTGAAGGCAACACCCCAAAAAGTACTAAAAAAACTCTTACCTTATGACCCAAAAAAAATTTTCTTTTAAAATTGAAGTGCTAAACCTCATCCCTAACACCTTGTGCATATGAAGTAAAGCCAATTTCGAACATCATTCAAATCATTTTGATTAAAAAATTCCAATTTTAATCTTTACCTCCAAACTTTGTCATCTTCATCAATTGTTTTCTCACATCATGCTGACACGTTCAGTCCACTTTCTTGGACTTCTCATCTTGTAATGCCCTGACCCATACATGTAGGTTTAGTATTGGTTTTGGTGTTAGTATGCAGGGGAAGAACACAATTCTGAATTATGGACTGTTCGAGCTCAGCCAAACTTTTCTCATGGCTGGATCTGCCACAGAAACCTTCATATCCATGAGGAGAACATAATGAAAATACTTCATACACACGAGATTCTCTCTTAACCATAGTTGCCTAAGTCAGGGGGACAGGCTTTACGGGACGGCTAAAAAATACCCAGATTTTGGGGATGGCTATTAAAATATTCTATAAAAATTAATATTTAAATATTTTACTCTATTTGATGAAATTTAGGGGTTCAAACATTATTTACTGTTTTTTCTCGGTACTTTCAGGATTAGGGTTCAATGTTTTTGTCAAAATAGCAGTTTTTTCCCCGGTGCAGGCTGGGCAGGACAGGGGAAGCGGGGTAGGGGTTCTGTTTTAAGGTTAAAGAATTAGAAAAATAGATTAAAAATAAAAAAAGGGACGTCCCCTGCAAGTCCCTAATTCCCCAAAATGTTCAGGACATCACCAAAATCTAGGGCATGGTCCCCATGTAATGCTGCTCTAAACTGTCAGCTTTGAATTCTCACACAAATATGAAAGGATATATACACCAAGAATGGCAGAAACAGAAAAGAGTAGAGCGGAGGAACATATTTCTCATTCAAATTTGAGCAATTCAAACTTCTCCCTCTTTTCTTTAAGAAAAACAGAAGAAATTTAAAGTAAACTTCAAACAACTACAACGAAGGGTGGAAAAATAAACCATATATTAGCACAATTTTCTTTCACAACTCACCAAGCTTACTTTCATCCAATCACTGATTCATGCAGCTCCAACACATTTCATATATTCACCCAAGGTTCATTTATGCAGCTCTAATATCACATGTACAAAATACAGGTGTTCTCCCCAAGTACTATTAGGGCTGAGAAAGTTTTATCAATCGCAACAAAAAAGATTACAAGGCTTGTGATGGTTATCCATAGGCTGTTATTCCATATTTATACAATTTTTTCAGCAAAAATGAAAAGCTACAGGAAGTGGAAGAGCTTGTCTCTTCATGTTCCTTATTCTCTTAAAATACACTAAAGACAAAAATGAGGTGGAAGACCTCTCAACTTCCATCCCCACGTGCACACAAAAACAAATAAAAATTGTTTTATATAAAAAACTAAACAGACCTACTATACTTGAATCGATATTTCAAGAGGCAGCCCCAATGGAAACTCTTTAGAAATGATTGTGTTTATTAATGATTTCATGTATTGCGCTTTCATTCACCTCCTCTCTTTGAAACCGCTTTGATAGCATAATATCTAGCTATGAAAGTTGGAGCTCCTCTTTGAATCATCTTCTCCATTCTATGAGATGTTATTAGTCTTGCTGGAGGGGTTCTGAATCCTTTTAGTGTATATTGAAGACCTTCCTGATTAAAAATAAGTGAGTTCGAAGATTCACTGAATATGCATTAAGCTCTTGTAGCTATTCAATACCCAATATTATATTAAAATTTTCAAGAGACAGCATAAAAAGTCCTTTGAAGAGTCATCTTACATAGTTAATTTGACTGTATGATATTTTCCTTGACACATTCTAGTAGCACCGTTAACTACCAGGACATCGAAGTATTTTGCAGGGTATATTAACAATCCCAATGTTTTGTTTGTTGATGAATCAATAAGGTTATACATGCTTCCAAAATCAATAAGAACCATCACTTTCTACTTCTTTATATATCCTTGGATCTACAAAGTCTGAGGATAAACGGTCCCCATTACTGCAGCAAGCATTATTCTTGGTAGAACATAATCCTGAGATGGTTGCACGCTCTCAGATTCATAATCATTGGAACTGATAATATCATCATTTCCTGTATCATTGACACTTTCTCTTGGCG
Organism: Torreya grandis; assembly: GCA_037957365.1. Lineage (NCBI taxonomy): Eukaryota > Viridiplantae > Streptophyta > Pinopsida > Cupressales > Taxaceae > Torreya > Torreya grandis. Next base: position 705,963 of record JARHVA010003443.1, read on the forward strand.
CTTTCCTTCCAAAAAGTATAAGTTCTTATGGTTCTATGTAGGTTGAAGTCCTTTTTAATCTTTCCTAGTGTCACTCCTATTTTCATTTCAGTGCTCATTCCAATTGTTATTCTTGTAGTTGTTCATATTATCATTCCTATAGTCCTTGTAGTCATTCCTTCCAAAATTAGTTTGGTGAGGTTGCATCTATGTAAATTGTTAGTGATTATTCTTGTATTTATTCTCCGCTAAAAAATATTATTTATAGTTCACGCTTTGTTACATCACTTTTCACTCAGCAATATGATCCTTGCACATTGCATCTTTGGATTGTTTTTATCTCATGTACGCTTAGTCGTTTCTAACATCAAATTGAAGACCTCCAATAAAGGTTTCCAATAATATATTTTTTAGGACATTCTTTACAAAAGTTGATAAGATCTCCCAATAAGAGAGATACTATGCCCACAGTCCTTAAGATTATGCTTTTGGATAAAACCGTGTTTGAGATTTTACGATCAACGTTTTGGATCACACTTTGTAATCCATCATCAAGGTCTCCCAATTTGAGGAATACTGATTGATTTGACTCTGATCCACCCTGCAGTGCCTAGGATGGTGGCATAGAGGACAACCCAATAAACTAGTTAGTAATCTATTGAGTTATAATATGAACTCGCAATATAAACGAAACACAATAAACCATTACACAATCAAAAGTCAAAGAGGTAGTTGAATACTGCATATGTGTACAAAGGCCCAAAAGGATGAGAATGAAGATTCTCGTAATCAGAAATGGGAAACACGTCCTAGCTGATTTGCATAGAATGAAATACCGAATGCATGTAATGCAATGCTTGTTATCGCCATTAGGGTCAAATAGGAACATTTATGCAATTACAAGAAAGCAATTACAAAGGAAGACGGTTATAAAATGGTTCAAATTATGTAATGGATGATGGTTTGCCTTGTTGAAGACGTGTCAGTTTGACTTCCAAGTGTGCATGATGTTGGTGAATTTGTTGATGTGGTGTGAGCCTTGGGAGCACAGTCTGACATGGTGCAACATAATGTGAAGGTTCCAAGTGGCACAGAGGTTTAATGTTGAGCTTGATCTATGCTGTATGTTTCCTATATGTGCGACAACTTGGGGTGCTCCAGTTGAGTTGGGTGTCATGAGGAGAAGAGTGCCAAAGTGTTAGGGCATCATGAAATTTGGAGCTGAGGTATATGTGGCTTGGCGGCACGAGGTTTTGTGTGCAAAAGCTGCTAAAGTGAGAGCGCGGGACAACACGACTATACTCGGATCGTTCATCCTTTATTTAGAAAAGATGTCCCCCTTCACGTCTTCATTCAGTTGTGGAAATTGAACCTGGAGTTTTTTAAGGTTGTATCACTTAGTTTGATAAACATGCCTTCTTGACTTGACCACTTTGAACAACTGATTTGTGCTTGAGCGAGCGCACGTAGTTGTTATTTCAACAATATGATCTCTTGGTGCTATCTACAAATGTTCTGCATCCAAATTTGATGGATGTTGAGTTGTTGCTTGCTCAAGAGGTTGTGGAAACTATGGCTTAAATAATTCCACATTGAATACTTGATGAAGACCCAAGTATTGTGGCAGATAAAGGACAAAAGAGTCCTCTCTAGCTGTGCATAGTATGTTGTAAGGACCATAGCACAAGTGCTTGATATTCCTATGTGGGCCCTCAAAGCGTTCTTTGTGAAGATGCAATAGACCTTATCAATCACCTTGAAGTTATGAGGTGTGCGATGTGCATCGTGGTGCTCTTTGTACTTCTGTTGTTGGTGCAAGAGTATCCACTAGACTTGTTGGTAGACTTGATGAATGTGCTACAAAAAATTATGTGCTTTGTCTATTTCTCCTGTGAGTGCAACTTCATGCCAGATGGTGCACGGTCGGATATGTCAAGGGGCATGACCAACGGGTGTCCAAGATATATTTGAAATGGATATGCCCTCTAGAATTATGAAGAGTTTTGTTATAGGCATGTTGAATGAAACACAAATTATCATCTCAAGGGCACAAAGCATTGTTGTACGTGTACAACAAATATACAATTGTGTAGTTAAAAACTTTTGTTTGCCCATTTGTTTGAGGATGGAATGATATAGACAGGGGCAATTGTTCATCTACAATCTCCCAAAAGGCATTCCAAAAGTGGCTTAAGAATCTCAACACAGTCAAACACGATGGATGAAGAGTGTCCAAAGGGCACCCAAAAATGATTAAAGAAGATACATGCTTTGTCTAGCGTGCTAATACTTTTCTTACATGCGACCATGATGACCATCTCTGAAAACCTATCCACTACAACAAAAAATAAATAAATATGGTGATTTGTTGCGGGTAATGTAGACAAATGCTATAGACTGTTATGCCCTGGATAGAACCAACAAAGATGTGTATAGCCCAAACATCATGTGGCATTGTATGTCTTTGCACATATGAGACCAATAGAAATATTGTTGGAGCATTACCTGTGTTTTGGTAACTTAGGGGTGTCTTGCTACCTATGGAGTGGCGTGCCTCTAGATGAGTCTTTGGTGAGGTGTGCTGTCAATATCACATAGATGCCCAAACTTGTAGAGAAACTGGTTGGATAGATAGAAATCAACAACCTGTTCACCCTATGCTAGATCGATATAGGCTTGTACGAAGTCTAGATCTATTGAGTAGAAAGAAACCTAGTCAGAGATGTGGCTGTGAGTGGCAAGCACTATGATGAGTGCTTGAACATGAGGGCAGATAAGGCAATCTGTTGCCTAATTATCTTTTCCCTTTTAATGTTTGATCACAAGATGGAACTGCTGCAAGTATGTCATTCACTTCATACGGCGCATGTTCTCTAGCTTCCTTCGCATATGTAGGAACTGAAATGGCTTATGATCTGAGTGAATGATGGTCTTTTTACCCAAGATGTAATGTCGCCATTGCTTGACTGCCTTTGTACGATGGCGTAATTTTTTTCTCAGACGTGGAGTAGCGCTGAAACATGTTGCCGAATGTCTTTAAATAACTTGGGATTAAATTTCTATGTTGGGTGAGTATTGTGCCGAGTGGATAATCAGGTGCATTGGTTTTAATCTTAAAGGGCTGGACAATGTCTGGCATGGTTAGGATTGTTAAGTCCCAAGTGTCTTGCTGCCTTGGAGTCATGCGCCTCTTAGATGAGTCTTTGACAAGATGTGTCAACAGGAACACATAGATGCCTAAGCTTGTAGATAGGCTTGGTGGACATATATAAATCGATAAACTGTTTGGCCTGTGCAAGAGTGGTATAAGATTGTGTGAAGTCTTGGAATTTTGAGTATAAAGAAACCCAGTTAGAGAAGTTGTGGCTGCGAGTCTCAAGCACCATGATGAACACTTGGACAAGAGGGTGGTTAAGCCAAACTACTGCCTTGTTATCTTTTACCTTCTTATGTTACATCACTAGATGGAATTGCTGCAAGGATGTCATCCATTTTATATGGAACACGTACTCCAATTTGCTTTGTGTATGTGGGAACTGAAGAAACTTATGCTTTGAGTGAATGGTGGTCTCCTTACCCAAGATGTAGGGACTCATTTGGGTTCTTCAAAGAATATATTGTTGCAGTAGTTTTTCAAGAAGTTGTTGCTGCGATGAGGGTGGAACTTGGTCTGCTGCCAATGCATTCTTGCTTGGCACTATTATGTCATTGGGTGAATCATGAACAACACAAACTTATATGTGTGAGAAATGAGTTTGCAGTATTGCTTGGCAAATACCAAAGTGATTTTGGTCTTCAAAAGAGACTTTGGGATGTTCAAGATGCGGTTGTCGACTATAATAGACTAGTGTTTTTTATTAGCTTTGTAGGTACCATCACAATCTTACACATATGGCTTGTTGAGTAGAATGTCATATTTTTCCCATGGTGCTATGTCACAGGTGACCTTGAAGTGCATGGGCTTGATTCCATTCTCAAAAGTGCATCAACGTCGAACTTGGATATATTTACCTTATTGTAGCCATTCTTGGAAGTATGGACGAGGATTTGTTTTAGTGGTAAGATCTAGGCGTTGGATTGTATCTTGGGCAATGATGTTCTTTTGGTTCCCATTGTTGATGATGACATGAAGGGGTCGAACTTTGACACAACACTTGGTGTGGAGGAGTCGTTCTCATTCCTCAAGAGTGTTGATGGCACAGGTGTTGGCCCACATACAAGTAGCATTTGCATCAGTGTCTTTAGGCTAGGTTAGGGGTGCTAGTTGTAGTCCTTTGTGTTGGGCTCGTATGTTATGTTTGAATTAACTATTTATATTGTATTAATTTAAGTTTGCGTTGATCATCGTGCAGTTGTTGTTAACCCTTTTTACTTTAAATTTGGTTATTTTCCTTGTCTTGCATGCCTTGAGGGTAGAGTTGTATAGTGTTAGACGACTCTCCCCTGGTTAGCTTTAGAGTGGTAACCTGTGTTAAGTGATTATTGTTTTGGCTCACTTTGTTTCCCTTGAGTATGTTGATCGGGTTATGTGTAAATTATCTTACGATCCTTTAAATCAAGAAATTATAATTAAGTACCTTTTAGTTAAGGTAACTTGTCCCTCTTCATTAATCATGATATCACTAATTGATTCTGGTATCACACTGATATTAACCTTGTACGCTTGTATTCTACTCTTAAAGAGGTCTCGTGGTGGAAAGCAAATGAATTAAATAAATTATGTAATAATTATGTGTGTCACACTTTAATTGTGCATTGACCAAATCACAACAATTAAACATTAAGCAATCGTATTGAATAAATAAACATTATTGAAATAAGATAACAAAAAAAATTACATGGATTTTGGGACAATTTTTGGGCATGACATTTTGCTTGCATATGACTTGATGAAGTCTTGCTCAATCAAGGATTGTTGGGTACTACATTCAGAATTGTTGTGGATGCATGTGTGGTGGCTCCATTATCCCCTTGCTTCCTCTAACTTGGTTGGGTGTTGATGTCTTTGGGGCCTTTTTTTCTATTGAAGGCTGCTTCAAGTGTTCTCCTTGGTGATGGGATTTCTTTTTTGATGCTAGAGTGTTTGACAAACCAAGAGTGTGCTTGCTTTTGCATGCGGTACTAAATCAAGAATATATATTTTTCTTCATCTTGGTGTTGGCCTCGATCATGGTGGCATTGTGGTAGGTTTGTCCCAATGTTTCAGAGGCCAAGAATTCCATCTTCATATGGATTTAGGGAGAGAGTCCATCGATGCACTTCAACACCTTATGTTGCTCCATTGTGTTTTCTTGCAGGCGTGGAAGGTAGTTATCGAACTTGTTCATGTAGTCTTGAACTGATTACTCTTTATGTTATTGCAACTACTAGGACTTAATGTACACATTCTCATAGTGATTGAGGGGATAGCTTTCTCTGTTTAGAACACTTACAAACTTATCCCAAGTTGCCTAAAACTTATCCCAAGTTTCAAAAGGATCATAGTATTATTCGCATTGGGATTTGTAAGCTTCCCACCACTATGAGAAAATGTAGATGGCTTTAATGTGGTGAAGGTGATCTTCTCGGTGTCATTCAAGTGGTCGATGGGGAATAATTCTAACAGTTGAATTTAATCCAATGTTTTGGTGTCTTTCTTCCCATGAAACATAGTGATGTCTGGATTGACTTGGACCTTGAAAGGGCCATGATGCTAAAACAATGTGTTAATAGGTGTAATGCAAGAATTCGTCGCAGTCGAGGGGCCCAATTGCATCACGAGTTTATGGAATTGGCCAAGGAGTGTTGTTCATTACTCCTCAAGAGCATTGCAAATGAGTTGCTAGACATTTGGGGAGTCATCATAAGATTTCTTCTAGGATTCAACCATCTTACTCTTGCCTTGGGTGTTTGTTCAAGTAGTCTAATATATAACTAGGATGCACACCTTATTGCATTTATGCATAGGTGTTTACAAGCATATAAATATGCCGAGACTAGAAATTTCTTCGATACCAATGATCCAAACCATGAAGCCTAAGATGGTGGTGCAGAGGACAACCCAATAACATAGCTAGTAATCTCCCGAGTTATAATATGAACACGGAATAGAAATCGAACATGATAAACCATTACACGTTCAAAAGACAAAGATAGGAGAATGATGCTCTTTTATTCAAATGATATGAACAAGTATGGTACATATGCTTACAAAGGCCCCAAAGGCCGACAATGAATATTCTAATGATCAAAAAGGGGGAAACACTTCCTAATTAATTTTCCTAGAATTGAATATAGAATGGATATAGTACAGTACTTGCTTTTGACTCTGGGGTTGAATAGGAACATTTACACAATTACCATAAAGCATTTACGAAAGAAGACAGTAAGAAAATGGTTCAACTTCTGCAACATATGATGGTTCACCTTCCTATAGATGTGTTGGTTCGACTTCTTCGTGTGTAGCATTAGTGAGTTTGATGGTGTGGTGTAGGCTCCAGGAGTGCAGGTCTGACATGGGGCAACATGGAATGAATGTTCCATGTGGCAAGAAGGTTTGGTGCTAAGCTTGACCAATATGGTATGTTTCTTGGTTGTGTAGCAACTTGAGGTGCTCTCATCAAGTTGGGCATCATGAGGAGATGAACATGAAAGTGTAAGGTGATGGCATAGAAACTTGGCATTGATATCTATGCGGCTTGGCACTTTGGAGCCATGAGGCTTATTGAGCGGAATCGCATAGAGTTGAGAAAAGTATCCAAAGGTTCCAAAGTGCTGCTTTGAATTGAATCATAGGGCAAGATGGGGAGGGGCCTTCACTAGTATGAACTTATGTTGCTATGCTTGGATCATACCAAGTTTGGCAAAATCATACCATTCAAAGGAAGTGATCAGTATTTAGATGTTTAAATATTAAAAAGAAATCATCAATAAACCCGTCCAAGCAATATCGAATCTTTCGATTTCTTGGTGCTACCAATTGTACCATTGACATGTGATACCTTGAAGGTTTAACTCCGCAACTGTATTTATTTCTTCATTGGATCTTACAGGATTCAAAAAGAAATGGTGTTGCATCTCATTTTCCAATTAATAGACTTGTAAGGTCCTTAACTGTCGTACTCAGGCATATCGATCCTAATATTTATTTTATGAGCATAAGGACTATGATACTCATTTACCTTGTATTTGTTTTCCCATTCATGTTTCAAACATCTTCCCTATTGATTTCCGGATTTAGATGTGAATTTTGATCTTCGTGTGCGTACAAATTTGTACTTGTTCTCACAAGGAATTTGTGTTTGAAATTCTTACTTGCGCTATCAAAAGAAGAGTTGTGGTGATTTTGGTTAGTTAAAACCCAAATAGCTTTATTGAACTTGTTATTAATGTTGTTTGGTTTTTATTGTGGTGTTCATTACATTATTGATCTGATTGTCAATCAAGGTCTCTAAGTTCGTGCATGAATCTTTGATATGAGATATCTTGTTGGCCATATGATCTTTATATCACATAAAGTCATTGTAAAAACTGGTAAGGTGTTGTAGCTTGGTGTTGGTCATCTTTGTGACTAGCTCCATTTGTTATTTATATGTTTATTATTATTATTATTAATATTTTATTATAAAAAACCTTGGTTTGTTATCTTCCAAAATAATATTTATTTCCCCTAAAACTTTAAATGAGCCTTTTAAAAATATATATATTTTTAGTTCTTTTTTTCTTTAAATTTTTGGTTCACCTTTCTATTTAAACTTTTCATTTTTGTTTTCATTATTTTGACCTTTTGTTTTTATATATATTTTAAAAAATTTAATAAACCTTTTTTAACTCCACACACCCACCCACATCCACACACACACACACACATATAATATGTATATACATACATACATATAACCTAATTGATGGTTCGTTTTGGGTGTGAAAATCCGAGTCTGCTGGTACATCTATTTTTTGTTGTCTTGGGTATGTCTGAAAAACAATATACAAATAATATAAAATATAAAAATTTAGGCCTAATAAATAGGAATTAACCACATACTATACATATAAGAAACAAAATAGCCATAAAAACACTACTAATAAATTGGCAATGATAACCGAATGCCAAATGTCATGATAAATATTAATTATAATTTATTACATCAAAATAAGTATTCATCGTCATATTGCTCATCATTGAGAGCATCAACATCAACCTCATGATGTGATTCCAAGGTTCATTCGAACCACAAGGAGTAGCACTTCCATTGCCACTCCCACTTCCACTAGGTACACTATGTGGATCCCACAATGGCAAATAAGTCTCAATGTGAAGTAATGAATGGTGGAAATGGAAGCATCCAAGTCAACATTCTCTGGATCTACATTCCAATACTTCATCTCCCCTTGTATTCTATCTGCTTGTGCGATAGAAGGTGCAAGTTGAAATGTACATCGACCAACTTCCAAACTTTTTTGCGAGCAGCTTCTTGTGTTTCTGTGAGTGGATGAAGTTATATGTACTCCAATTTTGCTCAAACGAAGATGAAATTGCAACCTATTGAGGCAAAGTCAATGCAAAATTAAAATCTATAAAAGTAAAACGCAAAGTTAAATTTAAAAGTTAAAACAAAAAGAGAGTTAAAAACTTAAAAAATATTTAATTCCCTGTAACAAGATTTATATTTCAAGAAGCTGTAGGTGCATGAATCCTTCACCATGGACGTACCAACATGTATGAGCATCCTTCTTATACTTGTCTTGAAGAGTGCCAAGGCTATGACTTGGGGAGGCTATGAAATTCTCAAACTCGCTCATAACTATGTCTCCTACCATAGGATTTAGAAAGAACCTAGAAACAACCAACTTATACCCTTCAACGACCTACAACATGGTATAATTTGTTTTTTAAAATTAAAATTTAAAAAACAAGATAGATGATATAAAATTTAATTATTAAAATTGTAAATTAATATTACCAAATTAAATTAAAAAAAGATGTTTTCACTTACCTCCAACAGCTTCAAATTTGAGAATTATTTGAAGGTGGCTTGCGACAAGAGATAGTTCGTGACATCCCTTTGGCTTCAGTTTTATTGCCCAATTTTTGTAGTGTTAGGTTGAGCGAGTGGACAATGCCCATACCTCACCTCCACCAACATCCCTACGAGTTTGCAAATTTTTGCATTGTTTGTTATGATTGAGACAATAGTTTGAGGCACCACCGCCTCAATGGCTTCGAAGAGGATGGTGGCGATGAATTGGGTTTCCTTCACATGCTCCTTGAAATCAACAACTTTCAAAAATATTGCCTCTTTAGTGCACATTGCAACTACATTGATTAAAGGCTGATTTCTTGAATCTTTTCCATCCATCGGAAATGTTGGACACTCCCGTTTTGGCCCATGAATCCCTAATTGGCTGCAATGAATCCTCTACATATTATCTTTCCTTTGTAAATAGGGTGGTGCAAAGCTTCTTATAACTTGGTCCTTCATACCCTTTTGGGGTCTCGTTGATCACTCTCACCATATCCTGCTAATATGGTGACTTGACAACATTGAAGAACAATGCATTTGCGTACACACATCGTGGATGTGCTCATTGGTGATATCCCCAGACTTGTTTTGAAACGACATTTCCAATGGTCCTTTTGTTCTCTTGCATGAAAGAGGAGAATCCTCTGCGTGTGTCGAGGGCATCTCAAAAAAAGACGTGTCATGACCACAACTGGGGAACCACAACAAAAAGGTACAACCAGTGGCTTCCTCAATCGAGATCCTTTGTCAAAGGATGACTCGATTTCATGGCAAGCCTTGCATTTGCTTCTTCCTTCTCCTTGATTTATTAAATAATTGTTGATGTTGGCACCAACGCATCCTTCTCGGACAAGCTTTGATGCCCTTGCTAGGTTTCACACACAAGTGGGCTTTCACCTGATTGTATAAGCCCCCACCACCTAGATCGTGTTCTAGCATTGTGACATACTTCAAAAGCAGTAAATGTAGATTGAGTTTGAATCAGGGTTGGCACGTGGAGGTAGAACTTGTTGTCATTGTAAGTAGCTGTAGTTGCAAGTTAAAAAACCAATATAGTATTACAGTTTTGAGGGAAAGAATCCCCTAGGGCCTAGCCTATATGTATTTACAACTTGTTAAATAATGATAGAGAGCAATAAAACAAGAAGAAAGGGTGTGAAGATTGGAAAAAAAAAACAATATAAGTGGTGCAAGTACAAGAGGGGATACACTCAAGGAATGCGTTTATCTCTGTGTTGCTTGGGCCAAACACTCACTCATGGCCACACTTTAGCACACTACTCAGACTTGACACATTTCAATACACCATTTTTATTGCATTCAACAATGTGTTACAAAGAACTAAATGCACACTCTCTCATACTTTCACACATGCTTATATAGGCTTATTACATTACATGGAGAAGTTTCAAATTCTCTCACAATCCCTCCTGAACTGAAACAACTCTTTGTTTTGTTCTTGGAGAGTTTTGCTCCTCTCTAACTCTCTCTTTCTCTAAAATCTTACTTCTCTTTCCAATTCCCGTATCCCTTTGACATCCTTGGCTTCATGGGGTGCCTCTTCAGTTTCCTTGATCTCAACAAAATGCATAAGAGTTTGGCAGCTTTCAGTTTCATAAGTTTTGGGATTAAATTCCAAAGTATCAACAACTCCTTCCACACATAACAAAAGCAATGACAATTGCACGTAACTGTCATTCAATAATGCAAGATCTCCACACAATCAAAAACTTGACACATAGGCTGAACAATGAAGCTCCAAGTACCTCTGAAAATCTTTACTACTCATGCTACTGCGCTGAAGAATCAATTTTGTTGGCTCCCGGATGCTCAAGTGATGGTCCACATTGAACGACAATTGTCAAAACTTTCTATGCATTAACACTATCACTACAAATGATCTAAAATTTAATCCACAACTTGGGCCATACATCTTCTATGGCGTCAGAAAATCTTTCCTACTAGTTTGTCCTTGAGTTGAAGAATCATCTTGTCAAATGCCTGTTACTTAAGAGTCAACGTAGACTGACAAAAGTGTACGAAAGATCTTCACACTATTGCATTACGTAAACAAGTCCACATACACAACAAAAAACAAAAAACTATTCTAACATATTTTTGGTTGATGCAAGATTGCACAAACCCTTGGATGCACCTACGTCAGACACTCGAGGTATTTAGAATGTGATCTCCTGCTCATAGAGATGGAATAAGTGGTAAAACCACTCTTTTGACCATGGAGCTTAATAGCCATGTCGTTCTCTTCCAACATACCAAGTACTTCAACTGACTGTCACTCTCTCTTCCATTTCTAGCTCCCTCTTGCTGATTTCAATTCTGTGCTCTTCTTATCTCTCTTTACTCCTCCGGTTGTGGGATTAGATCCACCATAGTCTGCCCTCTTCTGCCAAAGGTTTATCCTATTTTCTCTCCATTCTCTTGTGGGTTAAAACCTACCTTCGTCTGACCACCTCCACCTAAAGTCTTCTTGGCTTTGTTCAATCACTATCCAACTTGCTGTTGGATTCTTCTTTCTGTCACTCTTTTCTATTTGTAACTCCTCTTCTCTCATGGCTGCCATCTCTTTTCTTGCCACCATCATCTTGCTTGTGGCTTCTTCATTCACAAGAACCTTAAAAGACTCTTCTTTTTCCATCTCTATCACTGATATATAAACCGACTGTTCCTCCTCTCTTTCTTGAGTGCATAATTTTACATTTCTGAGTTGACCTCTTCACTTTTTGAAGGCCTCTTTGAATACCTGCTTTCTCTCAATTTGTGCACTTGCAGACTGGATAAAATCACAAATTAATATATAAACATGAGACTTAACAGTCCCCATAGATGTTTCCTCTATCTTCACAACTTCATTAGCTCATATAATAATCAACTCTTGCTTCTCATCATCTCGGCTTCTATAATCTTGATTCTCATCAAACATGGGCTTCTCAAAGCCTCTATCACTCTTCCTGTTCCTTAGAATAGTACTTAGCTGCCTCTTTGACAATCCTCTTCACTTCTCATCCTCTTTATATCAGCTCTAGGATGATTGCTATCTCCCTTTTTCTCCTATTTCTTTGACATCCCAATTATGCCATGTGCAAATGAACTTGCACTCCCTTTGCCTTTGTTGAAACCAGGCAATCCTTGACTTCTAAAAGTCTCTCCGCCAACATCTATGTCGTTTGCTTCCACAGGTGCCATGCCATTGGCAGCCTTCAATATTCTTGGTAGAATCATGTCCACCATCTGCATCTCCTTCATTGCTGTACCTGCACATTGAACAAACATGTTAAGGGAATCAAGAGTTCCCACAATCACTTCTTCAACCTCTTTATCATGCCTTAAAGACATTGTCCAACTCTTTTTTACTACTCACATTCTCCTTATAGGATTCTCCCTCATGATAAACTCCCAAAGGCCATATTTCATGAACCTCTATCGTTGTTGTCACCTTATTCTTCTTTCTATTTTCTTCTTCTTCACATAGCTAGTTTTCAGCTATACTCTCCTTATGTGCATTAACTTGCACATCAACCAGCTCTATTGGTTCCTTCATGGAAACCTGCAAGTCCTCATGGCTGCCTTCTTCATTCACTTCTATTGTTTCCTTCAAGGAAACATGTAGTTTCTCTTGGTTGTCCTCATGATAGACTCCCAAATGCCATATTTCAAGAACCCCTATCGCTGTTCTCACCTTATTCTTCTTTCTATTTTCTTCTTCTTCACAGAGCTAGTCTTTCGCTATACTCTCCTTATGTGCATTAAATTGCACATCAACCATCTCTATTGTTTCCTTCATGGAAACCTGCAACTCCTCATGGCTGCCTTCTTCATTCACTTCTATTGTTTCCTTCAAGGAAACATGTAGCTTCTCTTGGTTGTCCTCAACCTTTCTTCCCTTGAAAATAAAAAAGACAAATGCATTGCCTTCATTGACCAAGGAAAATTTTGAATCTTCCTACTTATGGGATACCACAAACTCTTTCCCATCATCAAACATTGAGTCTCCTTCTGGTTCAACAATTATGACCTCTATATCCTCTTGTATGAGGATTCCTTCCTCAATGGGCTGCTCATAAACCTCTTTCTCGTTGTTGTGAAAATCAGATTTGGGTTTCTCATAACTTTCCTCTTTGTTTTTGAAATCAGATTTGGGCTTCTCACATGGAAACTTCACTCTCTTGTTGTCTTTCAAGATGACCTTCTTCTCCTCACACATATCCTTCTCTTTGGTACTTCTCAAAGTAAGCTTGAGCTGCTCACATGGCAACTTCCTTTTTATATGGACATTGCAATCTTCTTCTTTTCTTCTCTTTCAAGCCTCCACACATGAAGCTTCTTCAACCACTCTTTCTGCAATTTTGGTTATACAAAATGACCCATCAATTTAGAAACTACATGTTTCCATCCACTCACCTTCGTCTTTCCTTTTCTTTTTCTCCTTGCTTGGAGATCTCTTCAATATACAGGTGCACCTCAACATAGTCTTTTACTTGCAGCCTTTACCCTTACGGGGTTTTCAATATTCTCCTCTTCAAAATACATTTCTAACTCCACTACCCTTTTCATGAACTTATCTGGGCTCTCTTTACCACAAAATAAAATGACATTGCTGGTGGGCTTACCTCTTTCCTTCATCTTGACCTCTACTGGTCTCTTTTCTCTTCTAGTTGGTTCTCTCTGCAAGATATCCAACTTTTCTTGTAGGGATAACATCTTCAACATTTATTATTCTTCACTTACGGCTGCAACATCTTCACTTTGTGCGTCTTCCATCATATCCAATCTTGCTTGGACTCCCTTCAACTTCTTTGTCAATTTTTATACCTTTAGTGCTCTTCTTCCTTTGTGTGCTATCTCTCCTCAACAAGTAGGATTTTCTTTCACAACTTGCAATAGACTCAAAAAAGAGCCTCTCTCAATTCCTCAACATTTGTAGGACTTCACTCACACTTGCAACAAACTTATACTCTCTTATGCAAGCTTCTTTCTCACAACTTGTAAATAACTCGACAAACTTCTCTTTCACAACCTGCAATTGACTCATACAAGAGCCTTAGACGCTCAACCAACAAAGAAAGACCTTTCTTTGATACCAATTGGTGCAAACGCAAGGAGGAGGGGGGTTCAACTTAAGGACTAATTTTATCTCTGTGTTGCTTGGGCCAGACACTCACTCATGGCCATACTTGAGCACACTACTCAGAGTTAACATATTTCAATATATCATTTTTATTGCGTTCAACAACGTGTTACAAATAACTAAATGCACACACTCTCACACTCTCACACATGCCTATACAGGGTTTTAAAATTACGTGGAGAAGTTTCAAACTCTCTGATAGTTCCTCTTGGACTGAAACAACTCTTTGTTTTGTTCTTGGAGAGTTATGTTCCTCTCTAACTCACTCCCTCTATAAAAATTGACTTCTCCCTCTAATTCCCATATCCCTCTGACATCCCTAGCTTCGTGGGGTGTCTCTTCAGTGTCCTTGATCTCAAAAAAATGCACAAGAGTTTGGTGGCTTTTAGTTTCCATAACTTTTGGGATGAAATGCCAAACTGTCAGCAATAGCTCCTTCCACATGTCACAAAAACAAAGACAGTCGCATGTAACTGTCATACAATAAAACATGACCTTCACACAATAAAAAAATTGGCATGTAGGCGAAACAATGAAGTTCCAAGTAACTCCAAAAATCTCTACTACTCGTGCTATTGCGTTAAAGAATCAGTTTTGTCGGCTCTTGGATGCTCAAGTGATGTTCCAGGCTGAATGGCAGCTGTCATAACTCCTTTTACATTAGCGCTATAACTCCAAATGATCTGAAATTTAATGCATAACTCGTGCTATACATTTTCTATGACCTCACAAAATCTTTCCTACCGGTTTGTCCATGCAATCATCTTGCCAAATGTCTATGACTTAAGAGTCAACGCAGACTGACAGAAGTGTACGAAAGATCTCTGCACTGTTCCGCAACAAAGGAATACTTTTACAACATCATTCTCAAAGGTTTACAAGCTTACATAAACAAGGCAATAGACAACATGAAACAAAAACCTAATCTTACATACTTTTGGTTGATGCAAGATTGCACGAACCCTTGGATGCTCCTACATCAAGAAGGTAAAATTGTAATACCTTCAATCCAAGAATTGTTTTTTCAAGCTCCTTAATCAGCTTGGCAGCAAATGGGCACTCATACTTGCGTAGGAAGATGATGACAATGTTGCTTGATGAAGTTTCAATTGTATATGAGCAATGAGAGGTAGGTATGCATGAAAGGTAATTGTTTCGGCTTTAATTGTGGATTTTGTATCAGGAATGATTAGTGGCATGTGCAAGCACCTTTATCAAGGAGAGACTAACAAGCTCACAAGCGCCTTTATTTAAGAGAGATTTGCAGACACAAAAGAAAATTTAATCGCGGAGCATTGCATTGCCTTCTCAAAATGAAATTGGATTATAGGCCAGTAGAGCTTATAAAAAATGGTTGGGCCTCTAACTTTCTTTCCGGTTTGAGTAAGAGAGGGCATTCCTAGCATATAGCTTATACATGATTTTTGGCCATTTACCTATAAGGCTTATGCACTCTTACATATAGTAGAAAATATAAAATATTACTAATATAACAATATCATCACATAAAAAGTCTCGTGGTTGGAGGAAAATTGGTTTGTGGGATTCCTTGTAAAAGTGAGGCCCAAGCTGAACTCCCAATTTTAATCCTTGGGATGCTCAAAATGGACTGATTTTGTAGACTTTCGGATATCAATGTGTCACGATTTCTCATTAAAAATGTGGATGGTCACTTTCATTATATGTCATTAGTTTCACTTATCAACGTGTTATTTTGTCACTTTTTAACCAAACATAGGTGAATGATTGTATCCTATACTATTGGAAAAATCTTAGAAACATTCTAAACAATATTGTATTCTTTATTAGTAATAAGATTGATTTCCTGCTTATTAAGTGGGAGCCTCCCCATCAAGTTTTAAAAAATTGAAATTTGATCAAGCTTCAGGCAACTTGGGGCCAGTAGGAGCTGAAGGTATTATTTATTGCAATCTGGGTTCTTGTATCAGTGCTTTTCTCTTTCACTAGGTATTGACTCGAACAATAGAGTTGAGGCAACATGGATCATGAAAGATTGAAGCTAGACAAAACCCTGGGCATTAAAAATTTGATAGTTGAAGGCAGTTTTCAGGGGATTATAAGCATTATGCTCAATGTTGGTTGTGTGGATTTGCACCTGAATATTATTCTTAGCAAATTAAAGGTGGTGTCTAGTGACTTTGTCGTCATTGAATGGAGGCATTGCTACCACGAAAGGAACACAACAATAAATTGTCAAGTCAATCATTTAACATACATCTTGGGCTTAAACATGGGTGCTGATCCTTCAATTTGTGAAGGCCTAGGCGACGTTGATGCAAATGATCCATATGCTCCCTTCCTCCATATGCCTCTTTCCCCTCTTTAGTTACATCATAGATTCATTCATCCCTATTTAACACTTGTTTGGAAATTTGTCATCGCCTCGGCCCCCAACTTTGCATTAATTCTCTGAATTGTGTGAATAGGTGACTCCTTTGGTACTTTATAACGATGAATGACATGCCCCCTGGCCACCCTCAATCCCTACCTCCTAAGGCTACAAATGGGGGGTTTATTTCTTATATCTACTCATCGTTGTATCTCTTTATTGGTTTCTTGGACGTCTGTGTGCCAAAACTCGTTTAGGTAGAATGGGAGTGCTGCAGGGGTGTCAATGTTCGAATTAAGACAAGCCTTCAATGTCTTCAAAACCCAATCTTTGGATGCCATTTGGTCTATGTCAGTGTTCTAATTAAAAGGTCTTCAATTTCTTGCATTGCTCTTTTGAAAGCCAAGGTTGCTGAGATGGAGGTGAGGAAGAAGAGAATGGTCGAATTGGACAATTATATGCAGATGGTAAACCCGATTGGTCCAAGCTCCCTCTTCTTGCTAGGGTAGATAATGTAGTCCTTGAATGTGGTTTCCTTGGAGCCATTTCATTACCAGCTAAGTGCGGAAGGGGTTAGCCTACTAAGTAAGTGGCTGCTCTCAGTAAGGCATAGGGCTGGGCTGCGTTGGCTAAGATGATGGCTTGAGATTCGGCCCATGATTTGGAAGAGTTGTGAACAAAGACCCCAGGCCTTGGTTGCAATTGTCAGTTGCAGGGTTCTTACTGGTCTTTTACCCCTTTACTCAAGCTGAATTGATTCTCGTAGGTTTGTTTTTTGGATATGTTTATCAGCTTTGTTCTTATGGGCTATGATATTATTCCTAGATGTTGTTAGTTATAGTTTAATTTAAAATTTTATCTTCTATGTTTAGAAGTTTCGAGGTGGCTCCTAGTTGTTGTTTTGATGTTATGGCTGAAATTAACCTTTTTGATGTCTGTAAAAACTACCAACATTAATATAAGTCATTTCATGTAACTCACAAGACTTGCGTTGTCTAGTTTTTTGGCCCCAAATCTGACCCCCTATTTTTAGAGAAAAAATACATTTATTCAGTGATATTGTCTTGTTCTATTCTTAGAATTGTATTTTATAAATATCTTAGTTTTACCCCATGTCATCAAAAGATGATTTATTGAGTTCATGGGGCACTTTACATAAAGCACTAGTAATGTATGTGATGGCATGGCCAAGGGTCAAATGAATAACTATTAACCACAAAAACATCTAGATTCCTCAATCACAATAGGAAGCTAAAATTGGACATGGATAAATTTCAATTTTATTGCATAAATGTCCAAAGACACAACTTTGATATAGAATCACACCCAATTTTTGAATTCTATCAGAAATTCAAATAGACAACAAAACTTGGCTCAACTTGACCTGCTTTTTCTCTTTTCTTCTTTAGCTACCTTAGTCTTCAATCTTGTCAACTCCTTCAATTCTATATTTAATCTTTTGGTGCGTTAACTTAGTCAGTCAATAAGATAAGAAGAGGAAGCGATTCATTATTTGTCGGTTACAAGGTCATGTCCTTGGTTGAGTTTCACGTGAACCAAATGTGATCCATTGAAGGAGGCTTCATATGAAATAACCCAAAATAGAATAAATTACTGAAATCTGGAATTTATGCAAAACCCTAGCCAAAACAAATATTTTATGATTGTTCCAGCCAAACCCTAGATGCCAAAAACTCATAAATTGTGAAACCTTAGCATAAATTTACTGAATGCTGTAATGATTTTTAGGGCATCAAATCACTGAATAAACTCAACCCCATTGGCGCCAAACATGCAGGAAATTACAGCAAATTATATGCTGATTTTTTGTGCTTTTTCCAAACTGAAAATGTTGGAAATTATTCTTAAAAATAGGGATGAATACATAAATAAATATAAGAAAATTTAGAATATGAAATAGGCTTGAAATAGCCTATCAAACCCTCTCAAACTATTCCCTAATCAAGTCGCCTGAGCTGAAATTAAATATTTCCAGCCTTAAATCCAATGCAGGGCTACAATTAGGGTCTTCAAACCTGAAAATTAGAATTTGTCTCCAAACCCTAGTCGCCACCCTCCTAGAGCAAATCACCAACTTCCCAAGCAATTAGCCACTGCCAAAAGCAAGTTGCCAATCTTCCAAAGCAATTCTTTTTGTATTTTTTGAATATTATGCCCAAATGCAACCCAAGATGAAGTTGCCCTAGATAATAAATGAAGGGTTTCTTCCCCACTACTTGGCTTGAAGGTTTTCGTTTCCAGGTCAATAGCTTAATCTTTTTCGTGCTCAAAACTGTAATTTCAAAAAATAATCCAAGATGCCTTTCAAATGAAGCCTCAAATGCTTTTATACTCCTCCCCAAGTGAAGCACCCAATTTGGAGGGAAATACCTTTTTGATTTTTTTTTCAATTTATAAAAAGAACATCTCTTATAATCCACTTAAGTGGATTGGTACCCATGACTCTAAAAAAGACCCCAACTTATGTGAAATTATAACAATAAAGTGCTTTTACAAGTGTTCTTCAGAAAACCAAATGTTTTTCTTCTTTTCTCTTTTTTTCCTTAGTGTTTGGGAAACTAGGAAGGGCTAAAGGTCTTAAATAGTGTTATGTCCAAAAGGGTGACATGACAATCCTCCCCATCCAAAATTGCTTGTCCTCAAACAATTGTAACAACCAATGGGCTGTCCTAACCATGGGCCTTAAACAATTCTCGATCCTTGACTTTTTCCATGGGAAGAAGACCTCTTGATGAAGCTCTTTGCTATTGTATATGAAGATTCTTGGTTGCGTATACAATTTGATAATAACATAACTACTTCCAACCTTCCTTTTCCATCTCATGGAGGCCTTATACCTCATATGTACCAAAAAGATGTTAAAAATGAACAATTTCCTTGAAATGTTAACATCGTGGTGACTGGAAAAGTGTATTCCAGCAAGGAAATCTTCAGACTTTTGGGCCTTGATTGCACCTATATCAGCGCCTACACAAGACACAAACACATTAGCCAAAACAAGAGTTCTCCACTTCCCGTCAATGTTTGTATATTTGATAATGCCCTCCATGTGTGAAGTGGGTGGAAACATGTGTGTGGATGCCCTTGAGAACATAGAAAGGATGTCCATGCTGCCCACACACCCAAAAGTTACCTCAAAACTCAGAAATCGTCCTTCTAGAGGGGCTGGAAGTCTCCTCACCATGCTTGAAATCCGCCCTTTACTAAAAGACCATCAACAAATCTCCATATACTCCAAAAGAAAGGTAGAAACAGCAACTTCTCTCTTGATAGTTGGCTGTGTGTGCAAATTTCAGACCTCTTATGAATCCAAGATATGAATTCATTTTTGTTCAACTCACCCTTAGAAGGTAACATTATGTAGTCAATCTTCCCCAAACTTCTGAAAACCTTCAAACTCACCATTTCATGCCTCTCGTGGGCTGGAAACTTCCTTAATAGGGTTATAGTCCAAACTCGCGCCCTCAAGCTCACATGTTCCCATACCTTAGAGGGGATCACTTCAAAAGGAAACCTGTACCTTATGTTTTGAGGAATGTGTTTGTACATTACAGCCTTGCGAGTGCCCCAAAAAATCAAACTTCTCACTACCAACTTGTTGCTTGATGAACCCATCATATTTACAATTCCAAGAGGAGTCAAAGTGAAGCTATGAACCACCTTAGAAGAGCTGGAACTGTCATAACAAACATGACAGGAAAATACACTAAGGCTCTCCGTTATGGTCTTTCCCCCTTGCATGTGTACCTTGGAACGGGGGCTCCCTTGTAATGCAACCCAATGCCCTTTAGGGCCTCCAATGTGCCTTGGCACTTCTTCATCAAACCAAAGGTATGGCTCATTAATTTGAATTAAGAAAACAACTTGGAACAACATAGGACACATACCTTTTGTGTAGATAATGTGGAGAAGTGAATACTCTTGCCATGATGCCCACATGAAAGTCCATTGCTTAACCTCATTCTGCCCCCTCTAATTAGGCCTCCAATATGCACCACAAGTGCATAAAGTTCGAAGGATTTATCTCTCCTTCCCTAGTGCTGCCCCATTCAATTCTTCCTTGTCTCATGGATTGAAGATTATTTATAACCCATCTATCACTCTTCCCTTCACATTTCTTAATTCTCCCTTCCATTGTAAGCCCTTGGAAGGGTTGCTCCTCTTTTGCAAACTTTAACTTCCTATCACAAGGATAGGGGCAGCTCTTGTTTGTATTTCCAAAACTTATTAGGGGCTGTAACTTGCCTCTTTTTACACAATCTTATGAGTGTGCCACATTCAGAATCAGCATGAAAAATTTAGAATTCTCTAAGTCAAATCTAGACCCATCTCTTATGATAAATTCAGACTTTACTCCTTCCTTTACAATCTGCAAATTAATCCCTTCATCCTCTTGCTTGGTTTTCTAATTTTCAGAATTCATTAAGCTCATAAAACAAGGAATTAATTGATTTTTTACATACCTTGGTGGTTGTCCCTTGGTCACTTGGTTGACCTCTTTTGAAGGACAACATTTCCCCAACTTTGATTCCTTCACGAAATCGTATGAATGACCAAATCTCATAAGTAAAGGTGGCTTCTCTAAATCAGAAGAAACATTCTTTCTTGCTGCCCCCTACTGAATTCCCCTTAGGGAAGACTCCTTCCATTGTTTTTGAGGTTACCTTGAAAGGTACCTTATCACTCAAACCATGCAAGATTACTTTTTTTCTATCCTTTTCGAATTTAAGCTCCATAGTTTGGTAATTTTGTGTGTACTCTCCAAGTAAGTGCAACCATTGGATGCCTAGGACAAGGTTGGTCTCTCTAATGCCAACCACATACAAGTCATCTTCAATTAAGTGTGTTTCCAAAATGATGTTAAGCTTGGGAACCTTGGTGGTGCAAGGGATGGTGAAGCCATCCTCCACAGTCACACGGAAACCCTTGAATTCATTAGGTTGAAGTCCACATGCAACAATCAAGCTCTTATCAATGAAATTGTGGGTGGCCCCACTATCAAAGAGAATAGTAACATCCTTACCTTTCAATTTTTCCTTCACACAAAAGGGGTAGTATCTAGGAGTCCCCGATAATGAAGCAAAGGTGCCACTCATGTCCTCTCCTCTAAGGATCTCCAAATGCTTTTCCTCATAGGTGGCTGCCCCTTCCCCTTGTTCCTCTTCTCCATCTGAATGCACCTCAATGTAGTGCACTTGTCCTTTCCAAAGGCAATGATGACGTGGTGTCCAAGGGTCTCTACAATCAAAACAAAGTTTTTTCCTTCTTAACTTGTTCCTTGTCTCATTGTTCCATCTTGGCAGCTCCCTTTGCTACCCCAAACCCTGCTAGTTTGGCTTACCAAATTGTCCCAAACCTTACTGATTTGGCCTACCAAGCTGCCCCAAAGGAGCTGGTTTTTTTGGCCCGGAAGAGTTGCCCCTTGGCTGCCCCCATCTATTGTCTTTTTGCTGCCCAAAAGGTTCAAAAGAATTAGTTTTTTTGTTGAACATAGGGCAGAATTTTACCTTGGGGTGTTGAAGCCTCAAGGTCAAGGGCCTTTTGAATGGCTCCTGGAAGAGATGTTGGGTCAAAAGCCTTGACCAAACCCTGAATGGAATCAACCAACCCTTCCATGAACAAATATAGCAATTTTCTATTTGAAACATCCGTTACCATGATTGAAAACCTTTGAAATTTTGTCACACATTCCTCTACTATGCCCCTTTGTCTCAATTGAGCCAATTCTTTGAAGTGTAGCTCCAGATCAGCGCTATCGAACCTCTCAATGATCCTTTTACTGAATTCCTTATAAGATTGAATGAGTTGATGCCCTTGGGTGATTAACCCATGTACCACCATTCATGGGCAGTCCCTTCTAAATGCAAGGTGGCAAACTAAATAGCCTCCTATTCCATCATAGGTCTAAGTGATAAGTAGGCCTCTACCTTCTGAATCTAATCCCTAGCTGAGCTCTTGGAAGAACCATCAAAGTTGGAACGTGAAAGCTTCCCCAACGCATGATGGAGTTCTTTTTGGCTGCCCCTATGCCTTTGGGCAGCCCTATTGCCTCTATGTTGCCCATGCTTCCAAGATGTGAATGTGAAAAAATCCATTTCCTCTCTGAAAGGCATAGGATAAGTCATGTACTCATCATAATCCTTCAATAAGCTATCTCTCAAGGTGGGTTGCTCCTCCCTTCCCAAATTGACAACTTCTTCTTGTAAAAACATAGGCTGATTAGGCCTACGTGTGGCTCCTCCATTCCCCTTTGGGGGCTGATCTGTGAGGTTATGACTTCCAGAAGCACTACCATCCTCATTGGATGGTTTGTCACTCCTCATCCTTCATAGTGCGGACAAATTCTGTCATAACCGTTGTCATTTGTTCTTGAGCTTGTGTACCTATCAAACCTTTGCTCCTCTCTATTTTCAACATCATCCCTTGGCTAATCCAAGTGAGCCATTGGTTCTTCTTTCTAGTTTTCTTCAACCTTCTTCTTGCTTCGAAGGTAGTACCTTAGTTCTTTGTCACCCTTGTGCTTTAATTACTTCAAAAACCCATAGCTAGCCAAAATATGGCTTTGATACCTCTGAAATATCCTAAAATAGGATAAATTACTGAAATCTGGAATTTATGCAAAACCCTAACCAAAACAAATATTTTTTGATTTTTTCTAGCCAAATCCTAGATGCCAAGACTCATAAATTGTGAAATCCTAGGTTAAAATTTATTGAATGTTGTAATGATATTTAGGGCATCAAATCACTCAATAAACTTAGCCACATTGGCGGCATACATGCAAGAAATTATTGTGAATTAAATGTCGGTTTTTGATGCTTTTTCCAAACTGAAAATGCTGGAAATTATTGTTAAAGATGGGGATAAATACAGAAATAAATATAGAAAAATTCAAAATATTAAATAGGCTTGAAATAGCCTGTCAAACCCTCTCAAACAACTCCTCAATCAAGTCACCCTAGCTGGAATTAAATCTTTCCAGCCCTAAATCCAACACAACCTTAAAATTAGGGGTCTTCAAATCTGAAAATCAGAATTGGAGTCTCCAAACCCTAGTTGCCACCCTCCTAGAGCAAATCGCCAACCTTCCAAGTAATTAGCCACTCTCAAAAGCAAGTCGCCAACTTTCCAAAGCAATTCCTTTTGTATTTTTTGAATATTATGCCCAAATGCAACATCAAGATGAAGTTGTCCTAGATGAGAAATGAGGTTTTACGTCCCCATTCCTTGGCTTGAAGGTTTTTGTGTCCAAGTCAATAGCTCAAGCTTTTTCCTGCTCAAAACTGTAATTTCAAAAATATGATCCAAGATGCCTTTCAAATGAACCCTCAAATACTTTTATACTCCTCCCCAAGCGAAGTGCCCAATTTGGAGGGAAATACCTTTTTAATATTTATTATAATTTATAAAAAGAGCACCTCTTATAATCCACTTAAGTGGGTTGGTACCCATGACCCTAAAAAAATGTCCCATCTTAAGTGAAATTTTAACAATAAAGTCGTTTTACAAGTGTTCTTAATAAAACCAAATGTTTCCATTCTTTTCTCCCTTTTTCCTTAGCCCTTGGAAAACTAGGCAAGGCTAAAGGTCTTCAATAGTGTCATGTCCAAAAGGAGGACATGACATCATATCATGATTTTTGCTTGACACTTAGCCCCAAAATTGTATTGATACATGACCTTAATATTGTGATTTTGGGTATTCTTGTGAACTCTAGCATGCAAGAGAAGGAATGATTGATTCTTTTCCATTGTACTTGAAATTCTAAGAATCCACCTGGATGGTTGTCTCTTCTCCATCTTGAAATTACTTTGCAAGATGGTAGGAGAAGGGACAATCGTTGGCAGCCCCTTCAATAAGTGGTGGGAGAAAGGTTGATTTTCCCTTATTCGTTTTGTGATCAAATTTACATATGGAGAGAGAAGGGAGGACCACCCCTTCTCTCCACAACCATTTTAAATGGCTACAGAAGGGAGGACCCCCATCTACTTTTTCAATTTGTGGGATAAGTAAAGACCATTCATTCACTCCTAATCTCAAAATTTGCCTTGTTGGAGAATGGTTCTTATTTACCGCAACAAATAATTTGTCTTTGATGTTAAGTTGATGAAAGTTCATGCCGGGTTTTAGAGTTGACAAAAGAAGGGATGACCACCCCTTTTCCATCCATGTTTTGCTTTGTCCCTAAATCTAAAAGAAGGATGGCAGGTGAAGGGATCACCGTCATTTATTCGCGTGTGTTTTTTGTGTGTTGTGAACTCAAAAGTGAATGACAATAGGAGAAGGGGGAACCTTTCTGTATGTTCCATTGAATTGAAAAATTTCCAAATTTTGAATTTGTAAAAGTGTCATCCATTCCTTCTTTGTGCATACAAAATATTGAATTAGCAGCAAAAGGATCGGATTTCCATTCTCCACCCATGTGCCACGTTGGTCACCAAACATACAGGATAGCCTCTTCTATCAATGATGCTCTTCCATCACACTTCCTTGGATAGTTTGATTGTGAGGATGATGCTCCCAATTTTGAATTAGTGAAAGAAATGGAAGACAGGTGAGCAACCCGGCCATGTTTATCTTCTAAGATCCATGTTGGCTTATATGGCCCTTTGCTTTTTATCTAAGCAATTGTTCTTTATACCTCCGTTGTCAAGTTTTTCTACCAAGTTTTTCTCATGGTCCTTTTCAAGTGTTTACTCTTTCTAGTCTACTATTTGTTCACCATTTTTAGTTTCATCACTACCATGATATGCACATGAATCTTCCACCTTGAAAATGGGTTAAATGTCTAACACTTTTGGAAATCCACCCCATAAGCTTTGTATTTTTTCTCAAAATATTGTACGGGAAAATATCCTTACAGTTCATCTTGTTATACACCCAAGTTGTGAACCTATACTTCATCAATTGTACCAATATTGAATGTCCAACAACAAATGAAGTTTCTCTTCTATTCTCATTCGCCTTCAACTTGTACTTCTAATTGCTTTTTTATTTTCTTCACTTGTTCATGCATGTATAATGCAAAAATTGTAGCTTAAACTTTTCTTTTGTTTGCTATGGTAGATTGAATAGATCAACGACTCTCCTTGATGATTTTCTATACACAATCAACAATGGTGTCTTTCCTATTGACCCGTTTGATGAGGCCAAGAAATAGAGCTCATTTCACATAGTATTATCCTAAAATTCCTTCCAATTTGACCATTGTTATAGCCTCACTTATGCATTTGTCCATAATATTTTAAACTCTATCTATGTTGCATATTTTTATTGTTATGATGTAAAGAATGTGGTTTCTAGATAAAATAGTGCGGTTTAATGATTTTGTCCTTCAATATCCCTAATGAAAAGTGAAGAATGCAAAATATACTTCTTGCAAGTTGTTTTATACTCACAATGTTGAAGGAGAAAGATCGATTTAATTTGCTGACAACCCAAAGCCATTCGTTGTGCCCCTGTAGTAGCTCGTTGTGTGCACCCTAGCAATTGGGTGAGCTACTTGTAGTAAGTGAGTGAGCTACATGTAGCAATGATTGGATCATTCCAATTTACTTGCAACAATTGGGCGCCACCCGTAGCAATAATTGTGCATACACTTTTGAAGGCTTGATGGTTAGATGACGGTTTTGAGCAATTAAGTCCCACGTTTTGAGGATTGCAACGGTTCCTTATTTTGAGGAAAATGAGAAGTCAACTACAAATTGTTTAGTTATTATTCCTCCATTGAACTATACATATTAAGTGGTTGCAACAAATGAATGTGTTATTTTTCCATACCACTGTCTAAACCTTATTTCAATGTGTTATTCTCCTAGGATGTATTCTGATTTCTTTCTGTTATTTTAGCATAGGTATTTGGATTGTTGTAACTTATTTCATTGTGGTAATAACCATAGATTTATGGTTGTAACCTCTAGATATTGGTGGATCTAAATAAAGTGCTGCCTTCTCTATTTAAAAGAGAAGCTACAGGCTGCAAGGTGGTAATTGGATAGTGAATTTCAGTTCAGCTAGGAGATTAAATTAGAATATATTTGAGTGAAGCTTGTAGTCGGATTATAATGTACCTGTAGCAGTTCCATTTGATGCTACAATTGAATCAACAAGATTTGCTTTGATTTAATCCTGTTTTAAACAATGAGGGGGGTAAAGGTCCAATCCAACCGAGGTAGAGCCCACTTGAAAGGATTTGGTGCTCTGATTTTCTATCCATTAGCTTATTTCTTGGGTGTGCATTTCATTCTATTTCATTCCTGTAAGTGTGTACCTTTCAATTCCGTATGTGTATGTCAATTCCATTGTGTGGGAAGCTTTGAAACATAGATTAGCATTTCAATTCCAGTGTTTACTTTCTTGTATTTTCCTATCATTTACTTTTTACAAATGTGTTTACTTTCAGCAAGTGTACATTAGCCTTCTTACTATTCCACATAGTTTAGTGTTGTATATATAGTACAAACACCTTACAAAATTAATAAGTCTGTGGGTGGACAATTAAATGAAGGATCATAAAGTGTATGTGTTAGGTGGCTGCCTCCTGGGCTATATCCTCACAGGGTGTAGGAGAAATCTTTAAGCTAACATATAACTGTAGATTATATGTTCCCTACATTGTTCATTGAACTGTTATAGGCAAACAATGCCTATGCCGAATATGTTTTTTTGTTGTCTTGGATTGTTTTCAACTAGACTTTTGAGAAAGTTTCCCAAAATTCTATTCTCAACTTTTACTAATCATCTGTCTGAGGATGGTATGGTGAACTATACAACTTTCTATCCCACTAATTCCAAAGCGTCCTTCAAAATGATTGAGAAATCTGGTGTCCAAAAATGAGGTTACATTCTTGGGAAAACCATGCAATTGGATAACCTCTTTGAAGAACAAAAATGCCATATATATTTGAATAATTAAGGTCCCCTTGTAAGAAATTCATTCATTTCAAGCTATCAAACAACAGAAGAGGGGATCATTATAAGGTAAATGGAAAGAAACGCCTTTGCAGGCTTCCATAAAGGGCTTCTAGCTTGGCCTATGACCCAAAAACAACCTTAGGTGAAGAGTA
This sequence comes from Torreya grandis, assembly GCA_037957365.1. Lineage (NCBI taxonomy): Eukaryota > Viridiplantae > Streptophyta > Pinopsida > Cupressales > Taxaceae > Torreya > Torreya grandis. The sequence goes on from JARHVA010003443.1 coordinate 733,527, forward strand.
TGCTCTGTCTCTATTCTCTCTAAATATTTGATTGATCAAGGTTTCTATCTAATCATTAACTTATTTCCTCATTTCAAGATGGTAGATGTTATAAGGGAGATTCAATACATTTTTGGTTTTGGTGGGTACTAGCCTGCCACTAGGTATGGTTTCTATCTAGGTGCTTGGTTTAGAGTTGCATCTTATAGTGATTTGTTCCTTTTCTCAAAAGTTAGCAGGAAGTTCAAAAACTCACCTTATATAGTGGTGACATACAACACCCAATCATTCATAAGTTTTGGTTTGATAATGCACAATAGGGTTTTAATCAACATGAAGAAATATATAGGGCTTTGTTTTGCTCAAGATTGCTATTTTTAAAAATTTCAATTGTGCATGTATGCACAATGACAAGATTTGGCTCTTTTATTTTCCATGTGTGATGATAAAAATCCATAATTGGCCCCCATATAAGAAACCTATGAAACCTATGAAGGGCTTCCTATTAAATCAGGGGAAAATAAAAATTAGAATGATTTATTTTTATTATTACATTTTTTTTTAATAAATTTCTAGCTTTGCCTTCTTGTAATTTCAGTCATATTTTCTCCGTTCTGCTGAATAATACTGAAATGTTGGTCTTAAACTCTTCCTATGATAAGGTTGAATTTTATCTAGCTTTATGATTTAATATTCTAAATTTCAGTTATTTTTTGGTTGTATAAAGTTGAAATCAAATTTGTTGCTGAGCTATGATTGACATTCGTTTGAGAGAGTAAATCCTTATATACGAATCTGAATTATTCCTTACGTATTGTATGTGAAAAATGCATATTCTGATCAGTGTGAAATCTGATTTCTTCTAGAAATTAATAAAATTTAGATTTATATTACTTTTCTGTGACAAAAATAGTGGGTGAGATTGTGTACTGTGATTTTTTAATTTATTTGTTATGAGGACATGATCTACTATAATTTTGAAAGGCATCTATTTACGTATATAAATATTTTTTTCCTATATATTTAGGCTCATCAATACTCATTTGGGTAGGGCAAACCCCTTTTTCGGGTACACAAAGGTGAGCGCGTTGGCATTTTCTGTTCTCAGGAAGGGAGGGATTTGAGTGATCGAACTGCCCGGTTCTGCCTTTGGTATGGATAATTCTTAGGGTCAGAAAGATCACATTCAAGTGTGATTTTTAGGTAAACCCACATTAGGGATGATGAACTATGGTGACAGCTTGGGGAGCTTACCTAGTGGCCAGGGTAGTAACCTGGACAAGTATGTAAGAAACTGGTATGTGGGTTTGAGCCCTGAGCCTCACTAGCTCAAATTAAAAAAAAAATCCCTTCAAATTTTAAGGTTCTGTCCAGATGTTCCAAAAATGTGTCCCACCATTTTAGTCCCCAGCATTATGCGAAACATTGTTGTTTGATGTATAAATACTTTGCCCTCAACTTTGTGGGGTGCAAATTATGGAAATACATTTATTATGTACAATAAGCAATAAAAAATATACATAAAACATTCATAAAGTAGACCATCCATAGCAATAGGACTTAATCATAAATTAGACACATTGTTAATGCACACGTTGTTCGGAGAACATAAGCAAGACAGTTCACAGAGAGGTGAGTGAGTCCTTTTTGTTGTCAACACAAAGGCTTGTATTAGTTGGGTTACAATAGGAGTAGGTTACCGCTAATAGACAATCAACTAGAATAACTATGAAATTAATAAGGCTTATGTACAACACTTGGAACTGATTTATCCTCATCAAAAGTTCTGAAGAAGTCCTTATTGTTTATGGGGAGGAGACTAGTATGAATACACTTGGCTCCTCTAGCTATAGCAGTTCATAGTGAGGGGATAGGTTTTTAGATGTGTATACAAGCTCGTGGGGTTCCTAACAAAGCAATGTGTGTAAATCATATTCATGTTTATCGGTCTAGTGGCTTACCACATTACATTGGTGTTCAATACTGCCAAATGCTCTGATGGGTGCTTGTTGAACATTCTTATTTACAAGCATTGTTATTGTAATATTCTTCCTTTGTTTTCCCCACTCCTCTATATTCAAATATTCATGTCAGGATATGAATGGGATTACCTAGTGTAAGATTGAAAATATTCTTGAGTTATAGGCATGCAATCATAATGTGAACTGGATGTAACTTTATTATTGCTCTGTTTTCATTTGTGTTTAAATATCTACGATGAGAATTCCAATGTGTGCACGTGCATACAACTTTATACTAGTGGGCACTTGTGGTGATTACTTGACATGATAGAATAATTTTCTCGTGGATGAATGAGATCAATATTAACATATCATATGTTTTGGTCCTTGGAGGATGCATGTGAGAATGTAAAGATTTGTACATAGAAAAGTGGGTGGATATTGAGGTAGCCTGTTCTCAATTTGTGTGAAATAGATCTTCTTAAGTGGTTTCAATACTTGCGGTCCTTACTCATTTGAAAACCTTAATAAATACCATAATATTAAATGTCCAATTTTTTTTTTTAACCTTATTTTCCATTTTTCACCTTTTGTTTAATTGAACTATATTCTATGATTCAAGAATAAATCTTGTTGGAGGTGGTTTTTTTCTCATTTTATTCCATAGTGCTTGTGCAGATAATCACCAACAAATTGAAGCGTTGTAAAACAGATAGTATCTCCGGGTTTGTTTTTCTTTCTTTTACTTTCTTGTAGTAAGCTATTTTGAAATTGGAATCTAGAATTGCTTCAATATTTTTGATATTTCCTGTTGGGATTGAATAAAGCTCTCCTTCTTCCTCTCTCCGATTCACTCTCTTATGAGATAAACAAGAAACTTGAAACTGAACAAAGACCTTTGAGAAAAAATAGCATGTTCTGTATAAGCCATTGTTTACGCTTCTTCAAAAGCAATGCTTTAGTGAAGTGTATTTCTAGCAATACATATGAGCGAAAGTGTAGCAAGTAAACAGAATTTGCTAGTGTAAATCCTTAAAATTTGAATATATGGTTAAGAACATACACTATCGGTTTTCTTATCTATGCCTGTTGTAACATCTAAATCTTCTTCCAATATCATGATTTTGCTCTTTTGGACTCATCCCTAAGTTTTTGTTCATTTTTAAGTGTTTCTGTCTTGGGAACTCTTTCTGTATTTCAGTAGCAACATGTTTTCCTTCTTACCATATTTTGTGGTCTCTGGAGGCTATTCTATATGTTTTTACACCTATCAACTTCAGAAGGACAAGGAAAAGTTATCGAGTGAACCTAACGCTTTAAGTTAAAGCAACCTGCTGACAGGGATGACTTCAACCATAAAATGAAGGAAACGAATGGATAGGCTATCAATTGTTTCTGTTATTTTGCAAATTGTTTACAGACAACAAATTTTGGTACACCAGTTCTCTCCAAAATCTGGATCACTAGTGTTGACCTGTAGAGGCCTAAAAACTTCAATATCATTTCTCTTTTGAACGTACATTCATCTCTTTCTCAACTTATGTGAGCATGCATACATTCAGAGACACATATACGTACATATCGACACACACATACATATGCATATGGATGTGTAACTCATCTATGTATGTTAATATATATTTATCCATACATGTGTGTGTAAATGCATATATTTATGTTTATTTGTTCTAAGTTGTTTTGGTGGTTCAACCTCATTAGTAACAGTCTTGTTGAATTTTAATCAAGATAAACTTTTCCCGGAACTGTCATATAATCTCATAAAAGGTTTAACTTTTTTATAAATATCTTTTATCGATCATACCACATATATACATGCATACAATGGCAAAATATGAAACACCAACTTCTGACTAGGATAATACCTGAACATATGGGCTACACAATGTTAGTAACTGAAACCCAATGGGTCCAGGACAGATGAAGACCATCACCAAACCCCATTTGAAGATGGATATCCCTTGATAGGCAAAATTCTATCTTTGCTTGTTGTTTTCCATTCCAACCCCTATTTATTGGAGTTGCAATGGTGTTTGAGTCCAAAGTATTTAGATTCTCTGACTTTTCTTCACGACCAAGTTACCTGGAAATGGAAACGGATCCAAAATGTGGAAACACCGATTTTCCAAGAACCCTTAGAAACTAAATGACATGGAAACGTTAGTACAATGTAAAAAATGTAAATATCTATAGAAAAATGCATAATACTCAATTTTAGTCCATACAAGATAAAACACTTAAAAAATGATATATATGATATTTACGAAAATTCAAAACATTCAACATACTTAAAATTTTCAAATGATCATGTGACATGTCATGTTTTATAGGTTGAAAATAGATTATAATATAGAATAAATCATCTAGATTCTCCTCAAAATCACTACAGTGCAACACCCCCAAAATCGTCATAGCCTAGAAATGTCTTGGAAACATCTTAGACGTTTCTATCATGTGCACGGGCGTTTCAGTGCACAAAAAAAAAAATTCAAGTAAAAAATAAAATAAAATAAAAAGGTAAAAGCATAGTATACATACTTGTCGAGAACCAGAGGAGCTTGAACCAAACAATATATATATATATATATATATATATATATATATATCATAATTTCAAATCTTGGTGATTTCTTGCCGTTTCTCGCCATTTCTTGTGGTATAAGGGCCAATTGTGATATTGTTTTGTTTCTCGGAAAACAAGAAACCCAATTTTCTCGGTGATTTTTGCCTAGTAATATTAGTGATTACTCGGTGAAAATCGTTGAGAAATCCCCATTTCTCGGCCATAAAAAAGCTCCTCAATGCATTAAAAGTTAAAACATGCATAGTTTTTTATCGGCTTTTCTCATTCTGAGTTAATATGCAGTTTTCTGAGTTCGAGCACATGCCTTTAACATGGAGAGCCATAGACTGTTAAGTGAAAACGTGCCTCCAAGTTTTAAGTTTTAATTTTATCCCTCATTGCAGTTCGCACTTTGGACAAACGACTCAGATTTGGAAGTTATTTTGACTGTGAATGTTATTTTGCTTAGCGCCTTAACATCATTTGAGGCGAGCCCCAAAAATTTCAAGCTAATTACGAAAACAGTGAATTGGTTGACACTTGACAGTGGTACTGTGCATAGGGCTGTGGGCATACTGTTGTTGTACCCTGTTTATACTTTATGGTATAACTATATGCTATATAGTATATACAATATACGTATTCACTGATTTGAATGAGGGTAAATAGTAAAACATAGACTGCAACTTTATAGTACTTGACAACCTGCAATATACAGTTACAAAGTATACTCATTGACTACTTTGCAAAGGGTGCAAAGTTAAAAACATATAATGTAGTATTATAGTGTTTGCATTGCAATTTTGCCATTTGCTATTAATACTCACTAATACTTATTCTAGGCTCTAGAGATGAAATATAATATGTATATTTGATATTTCATAACTCTAGCATTGCAGTTTGTAACTTTGTACTTTGTAGTTTGGAAATTTGTACTATTGTACTCTTTTTTGATCTCACAATGATAGAAAAATACTTATGGGCCTACGACATTCTTTACATTCATTTCTCATGTCATTTAACAATTGTTTTACATCTAATTTAAGTTTATTTTATGAATTTATATGTTTTTTAAAGTAGCGATAAGGTTGTTGAGAAATTCTTGAGATTCGAGACCCGGTTCAAATTTTGCCCTCCCAAGAAATTGCCGAGAACAAGATTTTGAACTATGATACATACATATATGTATATGTATGTGTATAAAATAAACGTTTAAGTATAAAAAAGTGATATTTTAAATTATGTTTTATATATATTCTTTCAGGGTGTTTGAGAGTGGTTTTAGACTTGTAGGAGCTATAATGCAAATTCTAGGTTTTGGAGGATCCTATCATATTTTAGGGTTTTAGGATTTCAGACTTAGCCATATTTCAGGTTTTGAAGATTTGAAGGAGACATTATAGGAGGTATAAAGGCTGCATAAAGGAATGTAGGTATGATAGAATAGTATGAGAACATCTCTCGCGAAGTGCCATGAGCCAATCCCACCCCATTCCTGGTGCACCCTTTAAGGTGTGCACTCAGAGAGATTCGATGCACCGCTGAGCCCTTGCAAGAGAGAGTGTCAGTAAATGATAAAGTTAAAAAATAGTGGGAGTGGCATTCATGATTTTGAGGACAATCTAGATGATTTATTCTAGATTTGAATGTACATTTTGTCTTTGAAGTAATGAATGAATGAATACTCTATATTCTTAAGTGTTTTATATTTTTGTAATGTCCCCTTTCGGTTGAAATACCGAATTATGGGATTTGTCAACAAACCCTTTTTAAGAATAAATATGAGATTCTAAATAAACCTTGAATTATTAAAATTAAGAATAAATCCCTTTTAAGTTGGAATTTTATAGAAATAATTAAAGTCGCTGAACACCCATGGAGAGCAAAATTTTATTGAAATCAGATTGCAATGCAAAGTACAAAACATAATATATTCGCTGAACACCCACGGAGAGCAGAATTTTATTGAAATCAAATTGCAATGCAAAGTACAAAACATAATATATTGGCTGAAACCTTAGTTGAAATTATGCATTTTAAATTCAGAATTGTAACCCTAGATTTTTATGCCCATTGGCATTTACAAACACCAAACCCTAAGGGTAGAACTGTGCTTGTACCACTGACCGTACAAATGATTGGTCAGCTGGAAATGGCGTCCAAACTCACTGATGATGACGTTCACAAGCTGAAAATGACTAAATGGGAGGTATAGCTGGCTGAAGATGATGCATGGATGGCTTAAGAATGATGCCCTCGCTGCCAACAATGTCCAAAAGTCTGAAACATTAGGTCTGTAACCCAATTACTGCTGTAACATCATTGTAGCAATCTTATTTAGGGCTTATATCATTGTAGCGAATTGATTTAGGGATGAAAATGATGACGCCAATGATGGAGGGATGTATGGTTGCTGCCCTAGCTGGTATAGCTGGTCAAAAACCCTAGCACGAACCTTCGAAGGATTTGGAAATATGATAAATCTGCCTGATGATTCTCCCAATGCTGAATTCTAATGGTATCTTGATTTGAAAGCACAATTATAGTTCCTGAGTAGAACCACCTCACAAGATCGAAGAGTTTTCGTCCTCAAGTCTCCTTATCCACCATAGAGTTTTCGTCCTCGAAGGTTGAAAGTTGAAATAGATGCTCAATTTTGTAAAAATGTAATTGATAATAGGCAAAAGATGATTTCCAAATGAACCCTCAATGCCTTTTTATAAGTTCACTGACACTTTCCCCAAGGAAAAACCCCAAAAGTAACTTTCCATCTAATTTGATGTTGACTTGCTTTATTTGCAAAGTCACCTTTATTTCTTAATTTATAATAATAAAGTAATATTAAGTTGTCATTTTTTAATAAAATGTAAGTCACTTGAAAACTTAAAAATATTAACTTTATTATTTTTACTTTATTTGAAAAAAAAAGGACATGATAGTTTGCCCTTCCCAAAAATTGTTTGTCCTCAAGCAATTGCAAGCTTAACTGCTCTGACTTTCTCTAACTATCTGTCTCTGTAATACCTGGATCCCAATTCATCCTTGAAAATTTACAATTTCACGTTCTAAAGTGCTCGTGTGATGCAATATGTTCCTTTGACTGCATAACTTTGGCTGCCCTTGAGACCTTCTCCATACATCCATCATGGAGATCAACAACATTATTGGCCAAGGATGAAGCAACAATACAAACATTTGTTTAATATTTAATGAAGAATAATTTGAACGTATTGATAAGTGCATTTGCTTTGTTTACTAAATCCATGGCATCTTATCAAATAAGTGCTCTAGCAATCCATTCATAAATATAGATTGCTTTGAATCTTGAATGTGATATATGCCTCTATTCAAAGGTGCTTTGAGTCCTAACATTAAAGCATGAAATTCCACAAGCACCTTCACCGTTGTACCTCTTAAAATATGGTGCAAATCAGACCGTGTATACGCTGGAAACAAGTTACAACAGTCACAAACCACCTTGAATTTCACCTGAAGAACTATGGTGGCTGACATGTTTGTTCCCTCAGCTGAGTCCTTCTACCCACATCATCCAGTGATAAGACCCCCTTAAAATGTGCAAACTTGCAGCTGTTCATGATCGATAACAGCAACTCATGATCTGAAATTATCAAAACTGGCAACATGACACTGGCATAATAGTTGCAAAGCTGCATATCCACTTGTATGGATGCAACTGAAATAATGTGGTGGCTGATAATGGTGATGACAACATCATTAATGGTGGCAATTTGGTTTCTAGCTGCCCTGGGTATGTTTCTTCTATCACTTGACGATAGTATTCGATCGCCATGCATTCCCTTCATGTCTTGTTTGTGATCCTTTCAACAAATATCCAAGTTTGGAGTTACTCCATCACATTTATGCTGCGCTACTTTGGTATTCATGTGAACTTCCCCTTGAGATCTTCTTGTGGTGCTTATAACTTCAGCAATAGGAAGGATATATCCAACACAATTCCTCAACTCTTGATGGTACTCTTTCCTCAAAGGCAATCCCGGAAGTGCAAAATCAAATACCATGCAGAGCTGATCCAAAGTAGATCCAATGTCATCATGAGAAGATATCTCACCTACTCCCATGTCATAAGAGTCATTGCACACCTTGTGTCTACCTTAAGTGCTGACAAGTTTTTGTGCCTTTGTGATGTAAGCAATGATGAACCCATCTTGTAGCATCTCATCATTTGTGAATTCTGCTTCGCTCATCCAAGGGTGGCAAACCTGTATGTAGCTTGATTCCAAAAACACCACGCCATGCTTAGTCACAAAATCTTGAACATCAAAATGACACCCATTCTGCTTACCATCATGATATCTTTCGATATCAAACATCCCTTTGTGATTATCTTTGTTAGACCATCATCGATAACCTTGTCTTCAAGTGTATAACTTGGCTCCAAGGAGTGATCTATGAATCTTTAGAATTGATCCTCCACAACTTCGTTAGAATGCACAACATACTCTATATGATTCCCCATGAACTTCCTTTATATCCAAATGCATGAGATGAAGAATTCACTAGAAATAGTAATATTGATCTCATCAAAGCCTTTATCCTTCTTGTATCTCAAAAGATCACTTGGATCCCATGTGTAAAAACAATTTTGAACTTGAATCAAAGATCTATATGCCCTATGCTGCAAGTTGTATCCTTGACCATATCACCATTTTTAGATTGCTTTCCACGATGATAAGAATCTTGTGGCATAGTATGAAGCAACAAATCTGAAATATAATCATCCTTTACATATCTTGGGCTGTAATCAAAGTGTTTGCCTTCCTTTGCCGAATTAGAAACTGTTGAGATATTCTGAACACCTCCATCTTTGTGACTCAAAATTTCCGAGTTAGGATCAACATTCTCCTCAATTGCATACTTATCAACATGGTTATCCTGAAATTCAATCATATACAACCATGACTCACCTTTTGGAAGATCGTTGGGTAGCTCATGGATTGGCACATCTATTTCCATCTTCGGCTCTTTGCATTCAACTAGTGATATGCCTTTTCCTCCTTGACTTCATTGATATACATGCAAGCATTAGAAGTCAATAAAACTTCTACTATCCCTCACCTTGCATGTTGGATCCCTTCTGTTCTTGTTCAATGATGTCTTGTGGCTTTGAATTTGACTATTCTTCTTGCTTCAATCCCTCCTGTTCTTGCTCAATGATGTCTTGTGGCTTTGAATTTGACTGTTCTTCTTGCTTCATGATTTCTTCCTTAACAATATTTTGAGGTTTGGACTTTCCCTCTTTCTCTTTTTTTATCAACAATTGTAGCTCTTCAATCTTATGCTCTACTTTCTTTGTTTGCTCTTGGCTGAACTGTTGTAATTCAGCTAACTTTGATGTTGCTATTTTCTCATCAATTTATGCTTCCTCAACCCTTTAAGATTCTGCTGCATCTAACACTTTTTTTGGTTCTTCATCTGGTAACACTTATACATGTCCTTTGCCTAGACAACTGTAGCTTGGCTCCCAAGGTTCTTTGTATGAGAAACAAATTTTTTGTCTTCTAAGATCATTTTTGCTGCTATCTTTTTGAGATTTCTTATTCAATTCAACTATCATTTATGTTGTTAAGTATAGTTTCAACATTTCTTCACATTGATTAACCACAGTTTTAGCCAGTGCACGTGATGCTAGTGAAACGTTCCACCCATCCTTTCTTATATTAGCCAATAAAACTGATAGGAATGGCTGGAAAATATTGTCACTCTCATTCAGAATCAATCTCATAATTGTTTCCATTGGGGCAACAATATTTTTTGCATGATTCTTATGAACAATAACAAAGAAATGTTCAAACACTCGGAGAATAAGCCCATCACATTCAAGATCTAACATTAAAACACAAGATCTGACTTTTGAAACAATTTCTAAAATTATAACCCTCTTAACAAAATGAGGACTTTTGATTTTACCCATGCTTCGAAAGCTTTCCACAATCAATTGAAATATTTCCCTCATGGTGTTGTTTCTGTATGACTTTTAAGAAGTTGTTATTCTTGTAATCTCGCTAATTCAAGTGATAACTACAAGTCTCACATTTGGGTTTGGGTGTCTCAAAAGCTTGGGCTTAGCCAAATGAGTCATCGATGGATTCACTGCCCATAAAATAGACTCGGAATTTGACTGTTTTATCATGGACAAACAGTTTGCCACTTCCTCCAAAATACTGAGAACATTATTTGAATGAGGTTGCTGCTCATGTTTCTTTCCTATTTTGTAAAGTTTTATTCCTAGATCATCTTTACTCATTAACTCCATTATTCATAGGCTATGCATCATATAGTATTTGTAAAATATTAACTCTTCCCAATAGGTTGGCAAGATTATTAGCGTTGATACTGTTGTCACTTGGATTTGCACCCTTTGAGGAGATGACAAAGCTCTCCTCATCTAAGTGCCACAATGAAATCACCTCTAGGCTTGTGGGTAGCCTAAGGAATGAGGTGAATCTCTAGATAGGGCCAGCTCCCTTGATGTACCACTTTGAATTGTAACTACAACAAAATTTGGAGGTGAAAAGGAGAAAGATAACTGAAAGCAAACTACTCTAAAGGAGGTGATACACTAGATAGATTGATGACTTCCAATCATATGCATGTTATACTTGAAATCAAAGGACAAACTGAACACACACTTCTCCAATCTTCATCTTCTCACATCAATGTTACATTGTGAGGTTATGGACGAGTGTGCAAAGCTCGGAGGATTAGACAAGAGGCCTATGAGATTACTAATGAATAGACTAACTCAATCCTAGACATTTCCTATAACACTTCACATGCCCTGTAACAAGAAGCTTTCCAACTGTAAATAGATGATAGAATGAAATAACATGTTAAGGAATCCATAGTCTTCACTTATGCAAAATCAAACATTCCAAATGAACATGTTGACGCAGTGGATTGCACCTTGGACAGGAGGCCGAGCTTCTGCCTTCCACACGCAACAATGGAAACTCCCCTCTTGCCTGTGGGCCTGGCAAAACTGGGGGGAGAGTCTCTAAATAAGGGCTAGCTCCCTTTGATGTATCTTTTAGGTTCTGGATTTCCTACTGCTAACAAAAAAAAAAAAAGGGGGGGGGGTTGAAAAGGGAGAAAGATGCTGAAAACAAAACCTAAACCTAAACTAAAAAGGTGATACACCAAAAAAGTTGATCCACTCATCCCGAACATACACTCTTCACCAAGAACAAGCTTCCATACACTTCATTTGACACGAGAAATCCTTTTGCATCAGTGAGCTAGGGGTCCGTGGATATACAAGGAGGAAGAACTACCAGAAGCGTCCTCAGACACACTATGGTAGCCTATTCGCAGGCACCTACACTCCTCTAGGGACACTTCTGGCAGACCTGCAAAAGGAGAACTCACAATGCACTAGACATGCTGAAATCATCCTGCGAAAGCATAAAGAAAAATGACTTAACACAAAACAAAGGCATAGACACATACGAAAGTGCAAGCTCAAATAGAGGTAAAACTGCTGTCTCGATTCAAGGTAAAATCCGGCAGAGTTCTGCCTTACAAACTCAGAGATTTTTTGGGCAGAGCTTTGCTTTGCAGGCTAAGAGAATCCCTTTCAAAATGAGAAGTTTACAATATATAGAAAGAGGAGAAGAAGTAAAGGCACCCCTTTGGAAAAGACTTTGGCGCTTTTTTACAAGTGGCCCATGTGCGTTTGAGAGCATCGGGAAGAAAAAGTCATTGTTGCTGATATCATCTTTCTAGAAGAGGCCTGCTAGAACCATGTTGTGTAATTGCCAGTCTTGACTTTGGTGTTCAAACATTAATGTGAAAGCACGGGCCGCACTTCTTTCTGCAAACAAGACTGTTCCTTCCAGATATTCACATGGTTTGTCTGCTCATAAATGCAAAGTGGAGAAAATAGGGCGCGCCGCTTACTGTTTGCGCCGTTTGATGACCACTTGGCAAGCACTGTTCCAACTGCAGGAGTAAATCCTTGAGTTGACACCTCTCTTTGCCACCTGGACTATTTGTTCGTTTCTGCACTTTGTCTCTTCCTGGTGTTGTCTTCTCTGTCTCCTTCAGCCCTTGGGGCTATCTTCGTGGCGGGTCGCTGAGTTCACTCGCGCCCTGTCCTTAAGCTTTTCAAAATCAACGGCTATTTCACCGCCTTAAATTTGACATCTGTGCACCCATCACTGGGCATTTGAACTTCCAACGGCTAGTTCGCCGTGCTTGATTTTGACGTCTTCAGACACGTCACCCCTTTGAATTTCCTCGGCCTTTTCTTGGTCAGGCTTTTCTTTCGGCCATTTTTCCCGCGGACAAAATGTCTGCGAGAATTGTCTCGCTCGTTCCTTTCCTCTGGAGTTTTTTCTCGGGTTTTTCCCGCGGCTTTTGTCTCGGCCAATTTTCTTGAATTTCTTCGAACTTTTTGTCCGAAGGAATTCCTTCGGACAAAAGTCCGAAAGAAATATTTCTTGCCTTTGCCTTGTCTTTTATCTCGCAGGACTTTCTTCCGAAGGATTTCTTCGGACAAAATGTCTGAAGGAATTACTTTGGACATTTTGTCCGAAGAAATTCTCCCTTTCTTGCCTTGAACAATTCTGAAAGAATTCCAACTTGCCTTATTCACTTTTCCGAAGGAAAACTTACCCATTCGGCCTTCTTTCCAAGTGCTTTCCTGCCCTCCGCAAGGGCTGTTTGGCCTCTAAAATTGCCTCTCGAAAAAGTTGCAAAGGTCCTTTTGTCGCCTAAGTGTTGGGAACTTGTCTCTTTCCTGCAGAGTCCATAGAAATAGGCCTGCAGAGTCCGTAGAAACGGCTGCAGAGTCCGTAGAAATAGGCCTGCAGAGTCCATAGAAACGCCTGCAGAGTCCGTAGAAATCAAGACTTGTGCAAAATCAAAATTGTACTGGCTCAGAACAGCAGAGGAAAAGGGGGACCGATTTTGGCCTGCAGGATCAAATTGGTCAACAAATTGGCGACTCCCAGGGGAAGCATACTTGCTATGCTTAGAAGCCAGTTGCTTTAAAATTCATTGGGTACGGAGTCAGAACGCAACTTGAAAGGTCAGCAACAACCCCGATAGATCCAAGAATCAATCATGAAGCTTTTACCCCAAACACAAAGGAAAACACACACAAGGCTAAAAACACTACTTGTGCAAACAACGCTTAGGGAAAACAGAGAAATAAAACTGAAAGTAAACTATTATATACAACTAACAAGGTATATTTGCCTCCCTCCTGGATCAAAGGAAAAATTTCTTAAGTCTCCTTCATGGCAAGGAAACTTATGATGACAGACAAGTGGCTGAATGGAATGGAGACATGGTGTCCTGCTCCTCTTGCCTACCACCTTGGTTGGCTTGCATCCGAGTGGATCAGAATCAAACATGCTTCCAACATATGTGTACTCTTCTTGTTCTTGGAAACTTGTTGAATGCTGGTCCTGCATGTTGGTGTGTTTCACCAAGAAATCGATGGCTGTTGGCTCATCACCATAAGCCCCTTGATCTGCATAGCTCTTTTGCAGTGCATCATGGTTTTCTTGAAGAAGGGTGACTGTTGTGATGTCTGAAATGGAATCACAAACTGTTTGCTCATCCCACAGGACATCACCCTTTTGTTCAAAGCTCTCTTCTTCACGCTGTCCTCAAGATGAACAGGCCTCTCTTTTTCCTGCTCAAGGATCAGAGTCTCTAGTTGTTCAAAGACATCCATCTGATCCTCCTCCTTCTCAGGCTCCTCGGCATAGTCATCCTCCTCATCGAAGCAACAAGGAAGTTCATCAAACAAAGGAGGAGAGAGCTCACCATGCTTACGTTCCTCTTCGTATTGCTGGAACATCTGCATGTATGCATGCCCTGTGTCTTCTCCATTGTCGATTATGTCTTCAAAAGGAGCATGGATGATGATTTCTTCTTCTTTGACATCCATGATAGCCTCTTCGGAAACTGCAAATTGGATCTTTTCTTCCTCACTCGCCTCCTACAAAACAGGGTCCTTGAGAAGAGATGAAGTGGAACGCTGATGATTAAAACCATGTGGAAGAGGAGGCAGTCCTTGATCTAGAATCGAATGATTCTCCTCTTTCCATTTGGCCAACACTTCATCTATATCAGATGTGGTCTGATATCTCTCTTGGAGGTGTGTAGATGGGGTGTGTTTAGACATGGAATCTGTTGTTTGGCCTGAACCGTCCATCACACGTTGGCTGAGGAATCTCATTCTGGACTCCAACTCTGCAATTCGCCTGTCTATGTCTTCTTGGAGGAGCCTTTCCTGAAGCTCATAAGCATCATCATGATGGGTAGGAGCAGCTTTATCTTCTTTAAGGTTTTGAGCAAAACCTTTCTCCTCCTTCCTACCCCATTATTCCATTGTTTGCTTCCAAGTCGTGACCTCGGAATTGGAATTTTCCCCTCTTGTTGAAGGGCAACTAGGAGAGCTGCTTGAGGTGATTTCATGAAAAACCTGAGCTTGATTAAAACCATATGAAGGAAAACAAGGCCCATGATTTTGTGTAAAGGGGTTATACATAAAAAAAAAATGTGATTTCTTGATGGCACCAGGACTGCTTAACCATTCGTATGTCGCCATTGGTGTTGATGAAAAAGCCTCCAAAAGCTGGTTGGTTGAAGAACACACCAAAATTCTTCGACTCTTTGGACAAAACTTGTCTTAGTTGGTCCCACCGGGCGAGCCAAAAACTGTTGATGCAGTGGATTGCACCCTGGACAGGAAGCTAAGCTCCTGTCTTCCACACGCAACAATGAAAACTCCCCTTTTGCCTGTGGGCCTGGCAAAACTGGGGGGAGAGTCTCTAGATAAGGGCTAGCTCCCTTTGATGTATCTTTTAGGTCCTGGATTTCCTACTGCTAACAAATAAATTAAAAAAAGGGGGGGTTTGAAAAGGGAGAAAGATGCTGAAAACAGAACCTAAACTTAAACTAAAAAGGTGATACACCAAAAAAGTTGATCCACTCAGCTCGAACATACACTCTTCACTAAGAACAAGCTCCCATACACTTCATTTGACACGAGAAATCCTTTTGCATTAGTGAGCTAGGGGTCCGTGGATATACAGGAAGGAAGAACTACCAGAGGCGTCCTCAGACACACTATGGCAGCGTATTCGCAGGCACCTACACTCCTCTAGGGACACTTCTGGTAGACCTGCAAAAGGAGAACTCACAATGCACTAGACATGTTGAAATCATCTTGCGAAAGCATAAAGGAAAATGACTTAACATGGAACAAAGGCATAGACACATACGGAAGTGCAAGCTCAAATAGAGGTAAAAGTGCTATGTCTCGATTCAAGGTAAAATCTGACAGAGTTCTGCCTTACAAACCCAGAGTTTTTTTGGGCAGAGCTTTGCCTTACAGGCTAAGAGGATCCCTTTCAAAATGAGAAGTTTACAATATATAGAAAGAGGAGAAGTAAAGGCATCCATTTGGAAAAGACTTTGGTGCCTTTTTACAAGTGGCCCATGTGTGTTTGAGAGCATCGGGAAGAGGAAGTCGTTGTTGCTGATATCATCCTTCTAGAAGAGGCCTGCTAGAACCATGCTGTGTAATCGCCGGTCTTGACTTTGGCGTTCAAACATTAATGTGAAAGCACGGGCCGTGCCTCTTTTTTTGCAAACAAGACTGCTCCTTTCAGATATTCACGTGGTTTGTCTGCTCATAAATGCAAAGTGGAGAAAATAGGCCACACCGCTTACTGTTTGCGCCATTTGATGACCACTTGGCAAGCACTGTTCCAACTGCAGGAGTAAATCCTTGAGTTGACACCTCTCTTTGCCACTTGGACTGTTTGTTCGTTTCTGCACTGTCTCTTCTTGGTTTTGTCTTCTCTGTCTCCTTTGGCCCTTGGGGCTATCTTCGTGGCAGGTCGCTGAGTTCACTCGCAGCCTGTCCTTAAGCTTTCCAAAATCAACAGCTATTTCACCGCCTTAAATTTGACGTCTGTGCACCCGTCACTGGGCGTTTGAACTTCCAACGGCTAGTTCGCCGTGCTCAATTTTGACGTCTTCGGACATGTCACCCCTTTGAATTTCCTCGGCCTCTTCCTGGTTGGGCTTTTCTTTCAGCCATTTTTCCCGTGGACAAAATGTCTGTGAGAATTGTCTCGCTCGTTCCTTTCCTTCGAAGTTTTTCTCGGGTTTTTCCCGCGGCTTTTTTCTCGGCCAATTTTCTTGAATTTCTTCGAACTTTTTGTCCGAAGGAATTCCTTCGGACAAAAGTCCGAAAGAAATATTTCTTACCTTTGCCTTGTCTTTTATCTCGCGGGACTTTCTTCCGAAGGATTTTTTCGGACAAAATGTTCGAAGGAATTCCTTCGGACATTTTGTCCGAAGAAATTCTCCCTTTTTTGCCTTGAACAATTCCGAAAGAATTCCAACTTGCCTTATTCACTTTTCCGAAGGAAAGCTTACCCTTTCAGCCTTCTTTCCAAGTGCTTTCCTGCCCTCCGCAAGGGCTGTTTGGCCTCTAAAATTGCCTCTCGAAAAAGTTGCAAAGGTCCTTTTGTCGCCTAAGTGTTGGGAACTTGTCTCTTTCCTGCAGAGTCGGTAGAAATAGGCTTGCAAAGTCCATAGAAACGGCTGCAGAGTCCATAGAAAAGGCGGCAGAGTCTGTAGAAATGCCTGCAGAGTCCGTAGAAACGCCTGCAGAGTCCGTAGAAATCAAGATTTGTGCAAAATCAAAATTGTACTGCCTCAGAACAGCAGGGGAAAATGGGGTCCGATTTTGGCCTGCAGGACCAAAATGGTCAACAGAACACACTAAGAATAGTCATGGAGAAGGTAAATATTAGTAGTCTTATTGATCAAAAGGTGTACAAATGAACAGGGCTTCACCAAACTCAGGTGGAGCATCCAATACAATGCCAAAATGGCTAGTTCTTATAGAACTTGAGAGAGAGGAGAAGAGAGAAGTCCAAGGGTCACAAGGACACTTGTCAAGCTGAGAAAATCAGTTACTTTTGCATGTGAAGAGGTTATGGGATGATCCATGCAAGGCCAAGAAGTACAAATGTCAATTCAAGGCATAACTTTGTGTAAAGTGACATAAAACTCCTCATTTTGACTCAGAAAAACTGCCTTCATGATTGGCCCTGTTTGAATGCGTCATAACTAATTAGGAATAGTCCCAATGATTGGAATGAAGTGTAAGGACATCAGACATGCCTCTCTATGCATTGGTTGCAGGTCTAGTCCTCTGGAATTAGCTGGAAAGGAGCTATCATCATCTGCAGTCCAAAAAACTCTTCCTTTATGCACCTTGCCCACTTGTCTTCAAATTTGGCTTCAGTTGCTCATGCAAATATGTGGAAGTGTATGACAAGTGTCAAGAGCTTTCATGGCCTTAGAAGCATCAGAGGCACCTTAAAATCAGTTTCCCTTAGAGTTTTCGCACTTCTCATTAGCTTGTCCAATATGCTAGTTTTGACTGGCTAAGATGAGAGCTCCTGTTGAGGCGTTTAGGAGTTGTTCTGAGGAATGAAATGAATATGGGGAGTTAGCACAAGTCTTAAGCTTTCTCCCAAAGTTGGTTTCATCTTCAGACTCCTAGAACCTGCACAAAACAAAAAATGGTGAAAAAACCCTATTTCTCAGCCAGTCCGTACAAGTCCGTACGGCTAAAAAGTATGAGGAGCAGCTTGAAGGACTCCTCTGCAAGGTCCAATCATCATCCTGGTCAAACTGGTTCATTAGATTAGCTATCCAACTCCATTTCTCCAAACTGGTCTTTATAAGGGTTTTGGAGGGTTTCTGAGCAGTTTGACCTCTTAAGGTTGTTTCATAAAAACCTGACGTCCAACTTGCAAACAAATTCTACAAACGTGGCCTTCAAGACCCTTGCTAACATCCTTGAACTCCCTTGGCACCCATGCAAAGTCTTCAAGAAGATATGAGTATCACAACTTGGCCTATCGAACTTGTTTTCTTGTTTTCTGCATGCCTGAGTTGTCTTGAGGTTTAAAAATGGCTTTCTCTGGTTCTTTTCTGCCCTCCAAAAGCGTATCCACCTCTGTAGTGATCCTATGAACATGTCCCAATAGGATAGAAAGCATATTTCATGCTGGAAGTGTGATGGACTCCCCATTTGGGCACTAGGCCTAGTCATGCTTAATAGGCCTGTGTTGGTTCAAGACCCAAGATGACCTCTTTATGATTTACCCTGCAAAATCTATGCTTGAACACTTTTGTCATGGTCCTAAAAACATGATCCAACCACTTGGAAAGTTCACTTAGATCCAAAAGTGAGAATGACCTCTTGTTTGTACGGTAGGCATAGCCATGCTTGATGAGCCTGTCTGCAACTCTTGATAGTTTGGTCCCTTATGTTGGTATCCTTCCCCTTTTGCTTGGTTTACAAGATTGTCCTAGGTGTGTTCAAACTTTCTACACCTTCCTTCCATGTCCAAACAGCTCTTGGTGAGTCATATCACCTCCTTTCTTCAACCTGCCAGGATTGTGCATGAGGGGAAGTGCCCTCTGTCTGAGACAAAATAGAGGGCACTTCCTCTGTTTGCGCAGACTAATTGAGTGGTTTAGGAGCTTCCCCAACTCACATAGACATTCTATCCAAAAAATTGGCCTTTGACTAGGTCAATAGACCCCTTAACTTCTCAAAATCTCAAAGCAAACTTGTGGAAGAGATGGACTGTATGCAGGGTTCTTTGGTGGACTGTACATAGCTTGTTTATGTCCTTTTTGCATGATTTGTGTTGGATAGGCATTTTCAAGTTATGAACATCACCATGGATGTGTTTAGACTTGCTCACCGTTTCAACCTATCTTCATACCCTTGATAACCCCTACTCAGTCAAGCTGAGTTCCCACTGTTGAGTGTATGTTGCCTTCCAAACATCACCTGTAGTTATTGATATGCTCAGTTGGACCCTAATGTTAGTGCATAAAGACTGTCTTTGAAGCTTCTAGGTCAAATAGCAATGATTTGAATCGGTATATCATGTTAGACAGTGCCAACACTAGGCATTCTCACTCCTTAAGCTCACTGTCTGCTTATAGTCCATGTGTTGACTGTGTTCTTGTCTTTGAGACTCTGCTTGTAGGTGGTTGGGCATGTTTTAGGTTTTAAATGGTGTTTTTAACTTCTCCTTGGTCCCTTGAATCACTACACACTTGCTCAAATCCATTTTGCCCACCTTGTCTGGACTAGGTCTCACAAAACACACTCCCCTTTGCTCTCTGCCTTCGAATGAGAAACCCTGCCTTAATTAACTGTAAACCCTGTGAGTGAGCTTCAACTGAGGATTGATTATGTTTTTGAGAGACTCCGCTTGAAGCTTGACCTTCACCTGGCACCTATTCATACTTGTATTCACTTGAAAGGGCTAAAACATCACATACTCATTATGCTTTAGCCACTGTCTGCCCTATTGATTGTAGGTGGGCATTTAGTTAATTGGACCTAGTCATTGTGTTTAGAGACTTTACATGAAACATGGAGTCTGTTTAGCATGCGCATTCACCTTGGGTTCACTTTAGATGTGTTAAAGCAACATCAAAATACCTTGATTGAGGTTACTGTCAGCTTGGTTACAGCTGTAGGTGAGTGTTAGGCCTGTGTACGGACTGCTCTCATCCTTGGCAAGTGTAAAACATCTTCAGTGTTCCTCTTTGATACTTCATATGGCAAGTATATGTCTACTAGTACAATTAGACCATCTTCACCTTACTAGTATGTGTTGAGACTCATTTCATTGATTCGAGAGACCAACTTGGCTCACATGACTGTAGACATCATTGATTAGTTTTAGTGGTCTTATGAGCAACTTGGGGTCTCCAAAAAACTGGTCTCCATTCCTCCTCTACTCTTCAAACCCTGCAAGGTCTTTCTCCATACTAGAGACTATAAAGCTTGCTCATCAAATTGCATAAAAAGGTCTTTGCAACCCTGTTATGAGGTATCAACAAAAACCCTGGGATCACTGTTTTGCCATTTTAGAGACAAAAGCCGTGAAACAGTCATCTAACTTTTGGAAGTGTTTTATATTGCCATTTGTCATCTTGACACTTCCAACATGGTTTGTTATAGTCTCTTCAATCTACAAGGATCCCAAAAGAACTCCATTACTTGATTCAACACCTCAAAAGGGCCCTCATCTCTCTGTAATCTCACATGTAGATGCATATTTGACTGGTATGCAGGCAGTAAATAGGGTTATGAATCATACTCATGATATAAGAGCCTCCAACAACCATTGTATCCTCTTTCAAATGTTAATATGGGTTTATTTCAACTTGTGAGGACTTATATCAAGTCAAAGTAGCTCCATTTCAGGGTCTGGACCCCTTCAAACCCCTGCAAGTTGTGTGTCAATAGCAGAGTTATGTGAATGTTGCATATGATTGCAACTCCTAGAGATTACTTTGGGGAAAACAGGCTGAAAGGTGAAGGGGACCAAGATGACATTGGAGACATGTAAACCAACTCATATTCATCTTCCAAAACCATTACCAAAGTGTGAAAATCTTGCAAATAGTGAGAATCTGCCTGCAACTCAGAAAGGTGCTTCTCTTGCAACTTGGATGCACTTGACCTATTCAAACATCATGAAACTTTAGAACAAGAATGGAGAGCAGCTGAGGATGAATCCAACATCATCTGGAACCAATATGACCAACTGGTTCGTACGGACTTGCCCAAAATGAAGCAAAACCTGTAGGGTGCCCAAATTTACAAGCAGAAAAACACAATTAGTTGCAAAAGATGGTTCATAAAGCATGGTTGATCAAAATTGGACCTCTTGTTATGGAAATGGAGCTCCTTGAGTGTACTACCACCTCCCTAAAATGTTTGACCTAAAACTCTTTACGCTTACCGTACCAAGTATAAACCTGCAAGTCACCTCTGTTTGCCAAGAAAAGTGAAAAAGGAGCAAAACGATTTTAGCTGAGAAATGGCACTTCCAAATCAAACCAAGCGTGAAATTGAGCATGGGGAAGCTGAAGAGGCACTGTTTGGGCATTTCTCACATGGCACACTTCCCAAGGAGGTCGTACAAGTGCCAAACTCTTCTTTTCTTTCAAAAAAATTGCCATTTCTTCTGCATAACCTGCCATCTTTCAGTTATGTCAGTTGGTTAAGACTTATAAGAACACATGAGACATAACATCACGTTTTGGAACCTTCAAGTTTTCCAAGAAATCCGTACAACTCATTAAATGCACCTTTTTGACCCTTAGAATGACTTAAAATGACTAAAAAGACCAAAATAACTAATGACCCCGTCTAGTACAACATTAAGTGACATCAATTAACCTATAAAACACTTTGCAACATCTATATTAGGCCCCTAAAAAACCTAAAGGTCAAGTCTTTACCTATAGGTGCCCCAATTTGACTAAAAAGTTAAATTTGGTCAATGGGTACCACTGTAATGCCCCTTTTTGGTTGAAATATCAAATTATGGGATTTGTCAGCAAACCTTTTTTAAGAATTTATTTGAGATTTTAAATAAACCTTGAATTCTGAAAATTAAGGATAAATCCCTTTTAACTTGGAATTTTATAGAAATAATTAAAGTGGTTGAATGCCCACAGAGAGTAGAATTTTATTGAAATCAGATTGCATTGCAAAGTACACAACATAATTTGTTGGTTGAAACGCTAGTCGAAATTATGCATGCAAAATTGATAATTGTAACCCTAGATTTTTATGCTCACTTGGCATTTACAAACAAACCCAAAGTGTAGACCCTGTGCTTGTATGGCTGATTGTACAAATGAATGATCGATTGGAAATGACATCCAAGCTCATTGATGATGATGTTCACAAGCTGAAAATGATTGATTGGAAGGTACGACTGGCTAAAGATTATGTATGAATAGTTAAAGACTGATGCCCTAGCTACCAACAATGTCCAGAAGCAGTGTATTAAATAATGTGGGTACCCGACGGGTCCCTGTGAAAAACCTTTTTTTTGTCAAGGGTAGATTGCCGAAAAACCATTGGCCAGTTACCAGGCCAAAAACCATGGTTTTTTGAGAGCAGTTATCCTTTGAAAACCACAGTTTTTGGTTTGGTAACCAGCCAAAACCCGACAACCTAAAAAATATGAGGAAAGTGCATAAAAAATCGCGATTCATTTTGCCATCATTTCTTTTCATGTGTTGTGTTGTGTGTTGGCGATAGGAGGTCAATTAAAATTTTGCTTCTTATTTTTTGTTGGATTTTATGTTTTACTAAAATGCATGTCTTATAACATATATATACTTAATCCAACATAATAGAACCTACAAAGGACTTAAACATCCTTGTTAGACACAACTGATTGTTTTTTTGTTGCCTTTAGCAAAGGTTATGAAGGGTTTGCCTATTTGTAGAACAAAGAAAAATAATATAGATACAAAAAAAAATGCATTTTTCATTGACTAGCAAAATCTGACAAAATTCAAAAGTGCCAAAGATTATTGCAACATCTGTGTACGTTGGTCATACTTCCAATGCAGTTATCTAATATGAATCTCTCTCTATGTATTTGGCATTTGCTGTATATTATAATATTTAATGTTCTTTTTTGTTATAAGCAAGAGCATGTTCCATGTGGTGGGGGTTTAAAATAGAGCATTCGACATTCATATTGTACTCGTTTTTGCTTAAAAACTAATATAAAACATGTTTATGACTCTGAGTATGTGTTCTCTGAATCTCTACAATCATTTCTTTAGATTCATTTCATTTTATTATGTATTTCAGTGTATTTTATGAATTTATATATTTTTTGAAAGTAGCGATAAAAGTGCCAAGTAATCGTTGAGTCCCGAGTATGGGTCACAATTTTTGGTTGTCGAGTAACTGCGGTTCCCGAGTTTTTTTACTATGTCCAAAAGTCTGAAACAATAGGTTTGAAACCCTAGTACGGCTGTAGCATCATTGTAGAAATCTTATTTAGGCCTGATATCACTGTAGCAAATTGATTTAGGGGTGAAAATGATGACGCCAACAATGGAGGGATGTATGGTTGCTGCCCTAGTTGGTATGACTGGTTAGAAACCCTAGCACGAACCTTGGAAGGAGCTGGAAATATGATTAATATGCCTGATGATTCTCCCAGTGCTAAATTCTGACGGTATCTTGGTTTGAAAGCACAATTGTAGTTTTTGAATGGAACCATCTCACAAGACCAGAGGATTTTTGTCCTCAAGTCTCTTTATCCACAAGAGGGTTTTCATCCTTGAATGCTGAAAGTTAAAGCAAATGCTCAAACATGCAAAAGTGTAATTGATAAGAGGTAAAATATGATTTCCAAATGACCCCCCAACATCTTTTTATAAATTCACTTAACACTTTTCCCAAGGAAAAACCCCAAAAGTAACTTTCCATCTTCTAATTTGATGTTGTATTTGGAAAGTCACCTTTATTTTTCTATTTATAATAATATAGTAATATCAAGTTATCACTTTTTAATAAAAAGTAAGTCACTTGACAACTTAAAAATATTAACTTTATTATTTTTACTTTATTTGAAATAGAGGACGCGACACTTTTAGGCTATATATATATATATAGTACAAATGTTTCGAAATCAAGGGTTCTTGAAAATCTGTGTTTCCGCGTTTCGGAAACGTTTCCGTTTACAAACAATGTAGCAAACTCATTATCATCAGCAACATCAGGAGCACCACTGCCACTCCCTCCACATCCACCCCTTGTGTAGAACTCCCTTGATTGTTTAAGCTGTTGTGTACTTTGATGTGTTTTATTATTTGTTTACATTTTAGGTTTTTAACCTTTGTTTTGTTTTTAACTTTTTAACTACTGTTGCATGAATTTTTGTTTTAATTTTCTATTTATGATTTTTTTGGTTTTACATGCTAAAACAGTGCTGGAAATGTTCAGGCACGTGCTGGAAATGGCTGTGCTGTTTCCAGCATGTACTCAGATTCTGACTGTGTTTCTGGACTGTTTTGGCTCCAAAATGCTTCCAGATGAAAACTTCCTGTGCAGGGGGTGTTTCCAAGTCATTTTATAACAAATATTATGACACAATTTGATGTAATATTTGCAACTTATTAGCTTGATTTTTAATTTACAGATTGGAATTTGACAATCCAAACAGACCAGAATGCAACAATCTTCTTTCCATATACCAATTGGTAACTCAGAAAACAAAACAGGTACATTTTACTTGAATGTTTAGTTTTCCTACTAGCATTTCTACCAATTCCCATTACTATATAACTAATGCACCTTTATTGTAGTTATGTTCTCTATGAAGCGTCTGGTGTATTCTAACACAATCCATAAAATACAAATTAATATGTGCTTGCGTTACAATTTTTTGAACATAGGTACATGGCACTGAAAACCCTATGGAAAATAAACAAATAGATACAAGGTTACTGAAAATGTATGTAAAATAAACAAATAGTACAAGGTTAATGAAAAATGTTTGTAAAATAAATGTGTTTTGCTTCTTATTTATCTTAATGCACGAATGTGAATATATGTAGAGAAGAACAGATTTTAAGCTAATGCTTCTTACTTTTCTTTTTTCAGTGCAAAACACCTATATTGCATACACATAGCATACATGGTGAAATCTCCTCATAGAATCGAGGCTCCTACTGCTAGTAAACCAGATATCTTGCCATTCCCTTCCTAGATACATAATAACTAATAAGTCATAAAACTATAAACCTTAATTAGTCATATTGCTGCTCCCATCCCAATTACATAAGTGGTCAGCATACAAAAAGAAGACAACGAAAGATACCAGCTCATAGATTAATAGTACAGTTCTCAATGCTAGTAATGCAAATTTGGATTTTTAATTTAGATGGATAGGTTAGAATCTCTATTTTGGGCTTGCTTCATTCCCATATGGCTTTATTATATTTTTATATTTCTCTCTCTTGCATGTTCTTGTGCTTGTTTTTAAGGTCCATGAGCTTGTGTGTCCTCTCACACAAGTCCTCATCATTTCATGAGGGTTGTACAATTAGTTTGGAGTAATAAAATAGTCATGTTATTTTGTCAACTGTTTGTGTAAATCTTGAATGTGAATCTGCATTATTTGCGTGAAAGGATGTTTAGGCAAGAGTTACTCGTGGTGAATCTAATGAGTTAATGATAGAATTCAATTTGGTATCAGAGCTGAGTGTTGCCCTTCTTCTTCTTCCAGACCTTTCTCCAATTCTGTGTCGAGATATTGCATTGCAATTAGAGAAGATTCAAAAACCAAGGGTTTCTAGTTTGGGCTTCTAATAGTAAAGTATTCTTTCACTTTTTTTTTCAAACAAGATTTCAACAATTTTTGCTGTTGTATCCTTTAAATTTCTATTCGAGAAGTTTGCAGATCTGATTTTAAAAAAAAAAAACTTTGGTGCATTCTTTTTTCGGAGTTCGGAAAAATTCGTGATAGATACAACATAAAATAGGGGGTAAAAATGCCCTTTAGGGCACAGAAACCCCATTTTGAATCGATTTGTCAACTTTGCAGCACGTAATTTTGAGTTTTAGTCATTCTTTCCAAGTTCCATCAGCACTGTTTTCCAACTTCAATGTGACATAAATTTCACATATGGTGGTAATTTTGAGCAAAAACTGTGCTATTTTTCGAGAGCATGCAATGATGCAGTTAGTTTTCTGATTTGAGACCACTTACAATAGTTATTCAATCTTGTACTTTGGGTCCCTTTTGGGGTACTTTTGTTCAATTTCACTATTATTATTCTTTTTTGCACTTGAATAAATTCAACCAATAATTGAGTCATGATTCCTCCATTGCACATTGGTGCCTCGTTGGCACATTTTTTGTTGGGACCCATATTGATGGCTGTGTTTTGCCTCTATTCTTAAAAAGGTTTCTTTTAGGTGCTTATCTCTCTCTACAATTTTGGACATTGGGCCTAAGTATTGGATTCAAACCACTTGTGTAGATACTTGAGACCTTCACTGGGTGTTGCTCCCTTTTCCTGCAGCAAATTTTTCATTTGTGTGTATTAACTTGTGTCACTTTGCCACAATGTTTTTTTGTTTTAGTGGTTCTAGTCCACTCCTGCAGTTTGCTAGATCTCACCATTTTTTCAGCAGTTGTTGATCGTCAACTTTTGATTCGAGTCAACTCAAGAAGTGCAGTACTTGTTGACCTCATATCATCTTCAGATAGCTTCATACTTTCGCCATGACAATCTTTTGAGACATCCAGTGTACGCTCCCACGTATTTTAGCATTACAAGCGCATATTATGTATTTCTTAATTGGTGTGAGCTTTCATTTTGACAGCTTGGTGTTTTTTCTCCTACTTGTATCTTCATGTAGTGGATCAACGCGCTCTTGCAACTTCCTGGAGCCACATCTAGATCATTGATCACATTGTACATGACTCGATGATCAGGTCTTTGCTTTTGGGACTCATTTTAAAATCTTTTCTCATTTCTTACCTAAGCTAATCTTACGAGGGAATGTTGGTGTATGTAAATACACCCCTTTTGCACTTTACCTAGGCTAGGTGTTTAGTTACTAAGCTATGCACACTTTGGTTATTTGTGCATTAAAATTAATTGTTAATCAAGATAATTATCACAAGTATCTTGATAGATTAGATGGATTGGTTAGAATCTCTCTATTTTTGGCGTGCTTTATTCCCTGATAGCTTTGTTAGATTTTTCACTCTCTCTCTTGCATGCGTTTGTACTTGATTTTTTAAGGTGCATGAACTTTTGTGTTGTATTGATATACTGGTCCTCATCATTTCACATTAGTGTTGAATAGTTTATTTTGACTTAATTGAATAGTCATGCTATTTTATCAATTGTTTGTGCAAATATTTAATGTGAATCTGTGTTATTTGTGTGGATGGGTGATTAGACAAGGGCGACTCATTTTTAATTTTGAGGAGTTAAAAGTCAGAATTCAATGCAGTATCAGAGCAAAGTGTTGTCCTTCTCCTCTCAAACCTTTCTCCACTATTGTATCGTGTTGTCACATTGTAGTTAAGGAATATCTAAAAACAAGGGGTTTTCCAGTTTGGGCTCCTAGTGGTTAAGTCTTTTTAATATTTGAGAGAGTATTTCCACAGTCCATGAAGTAAGATGTAGATATATCTGATATAAAGTATAAACCAATGGATAATTTTTTATTCTGATTTAAAAATTGTCATATGGTTTATGCTAGAAATATCTACACCTTACTTTTTTATTTTGTCGTCCAAAAAATATTTCAATAAATGTTTTTCGTTTTACCCTGAAAATTTCTGCTCAAGGAGTTTGCAGAACTGAATTTGAAAAATTGTCTCTGGTGTTTATTATAATTATTTTTAATATTTATTAAAAATTTATGATAGTTATAACACAAGATAGGGAGAAAAAATGCCCTTTAGTGCATGGAAACCCATTTCAAGTCAATCCCTTAACTTTGCAACACACGATTCTAAGTTTCAGGCACTTTCCAGATGCTGTTAGCATCGTTTTGCCAACTTCAACTTGCAAAATCTTTATGTATGGTGGTATTTTTGAGCAAACATTTTTTTGAAGTTGCGTGAGGACAGCTGTTATGCAGTTAGTTCTGTGCTTTGAGCTCACTTATAAAAGTTTTTTAATCTTGTACTTTGGATCTCTTTTGGGGTATTTTGGTCCAAATTTCAATGTTGTAATATATTTATGTACTTTGAATGGCTTTAGCTAATGATTTAATCATGATTCATCCATTTTACATGGGTACTTCACTAGGCACATTGTTTGTCGGGACCCATATTGAGGACTATTTTTTTGTCTCTATGCTCAAGAAGGTTTCTTTCTAGCGCTTGTCTCTCTGCAATTTTGGACATTGGTTGTGTAGATAGTTGAGACCTTCACTTGGTATTTGCTCCCTTGTCCTGCAACAACATTTTTATTTGTGTGAATTAGCTCACCTCGCTTTGCAACAACATTTTTGTTTATATGTGGATTAGCCTACCTCATTTTGCAACAACGATTCTTTGTCTGAGTAGTGGTTCCAATCCACTCCTGCTGTTCATTAGAGCTCACCTTTTTTGGAGTAGTTGTTTATCATCGACTTTTGATTCCAGTCCACTCAGGAAGTGCAGTGCTTCTAGAGTTGGTATCATCTTTAGATAGTTTCATACCTTCACCATCACCATCCTTTGAGACATTCAGTGTATGTCTTTGCTTAGTTTAACATTATAGATGGATATCGTGTATTTCTTCATTGCTGTGATCCCTCCTTTTGGGAGCTTGGTGATTGCTTCCTACTTGCATCTTTGGGTAATGGATCAACGCACTCATGTAGCTTCATGGAGACTCATCTAGATCATTGATCAGATTGTACATGAATACCTTATCAGGTCTTTGTTTCAAGGACTCATTTTGAGAGTCTTTTCTCATTTCTTCCCTAAGTCAATCTTACGAGAGGCAAGAGAGGGGGCATTGAGGAGGGTGAGGACGAAGGGGGGAGTGGGGAACATGGTTGTTTGTGTCTTTAAATACCCCTTTTTTCCAATTTATTTGGGGTAGTTGATTAATTAGTTAGCTATGCATACTTTGGCTATTTGTGCATTAAAATAAATTGTAAATCAAGATAAATATCATAGTTATCATATTTATCTTGATAGATTTTGGTTAGTGTCTCTCTATTTTAGGCTTCTTTATTCCCAAATAGCTTTGTTAGTTTTTTTTTTAATCCCTCTCTCTTGCATGTTCTTGTACTTGTTTTTCCAAGAGCGTGGATCTTTGTGTCCTATTTATATACACGTCTTATCATTTCATATTAAGGTTGTACAATTTGTTTTGTCATAATAGAATAGTCATGTTATTTGTCAATTGTATCTGCTAAAAGTTAATGTGAATTTTTGTGGAAGGATGTTTAGGCAAGGGTGACTCGTGGCAAATCTGATGAGTTAATGTCAAAATTCAACGCCTTAATTATCAGGGGCGGATTCCACTTATTTTTTACTTACAAAACAATAAACTTAAAAATAGGAAGGAAAAACTACAATATTTACACCAGATTAATGGTATCCATGTGTGATTAAAATCACGTCACTAAAACCTATTTTGGAAAGAAGAAATAAGCATTACACCCATATATAAAGTAAATGGCAGTGCGTTACTCCCATATCTAAAGTAAATGGTAGAGCTTTTCAATGAGCATAAAATAAAAGGTATCCGAGATGATATCTTTTTGGCATTTAATTCAAAAAGAAAACTGAAATAAACACCTCAACCAATTACTAGGCAGTAATAGATATGCAAATGCATTGCCAATTTAAATCCATAGTAATCCAGATTTAGTAAACAGAGTTCTTACATTCACCAATTTTGAAACTGAAGTTTAGAAAACGAGTAAAAGTTCCAGCATTGATCTGCAGT
Organism: Torreya grandis; assembly: GCA_037957365.1. Lineage (NCBI taxonomy): Eukaryota > Viridiplantae > Streptophyta > Pinopsida > Cupressales > Taxaceae > Torreya > Torreya grandis. The sequence goes on from JARHVA010003443.1 coordinate 763,401, forward strand.
GGGAAACTACTATTTCTTTAGAGAGAACTCATTGACAAAAATTCCTTTCTACGTTCATCTAAAAAATATTTATACACAAGCTTTCCTGTACACAATCAGTTACAAACAGCAATAGTCAGTTACATAGCGGACTAATCAAATAAAAACTATGAATCCACTTTTTCCTATTTGCTGCTTTAGATGTGCACGAAAACCCTTTGAGACTTGTGGGCCATCTTGTGCTCTACCGGTGGTCTTGTCTATGTTGGGCATCTGGATCACCCATAAGCATCTTGTGGGCCTACCATTTGTCTACTGTGACTAGTGCCTTTGCAATATCTAGTTTCTGTCTTATTCTCAAGACAATATGTTCCGTTTTGATCTCATGATATCTGATGAGATCTGCATCAATTTCCTGTTTCTTCTCCTGAAAAGCTGAATAGCTTCTTCTGTTGGCAATCGTGCTGTCAATTGAATCTGCACTCATACAATGGGCAGAAAACTACTACTTGCTTCAAAATTGATCTATACTTGACTTGGATATTCTTATAAACGATTCACTAAACACGGAATTACACTAACTTGTGCTGATCCAATGTTCTATGCCACTAAAATCAACATACATAAGGTTTCCAATTGAGGTTTACTACAACTGTATGGCTGCCATCTATATCATACATCCATTATGAGTTGTGTACATGTTCACATACGTCCCTATATATCAGATTTCATACCCCTTCTGTGCTAATACCAACATTTGATTATTTTTTCTCCACTAGACCAATAGTGCAACAAGGAGCGTACTGATTCTTTAACTTATATGAGATTGAAAGCTACTTCTATATGTTGTTATGAACAATTACTATGTTTGTAATACGCTTAAAGAAATCCAAATATAAATGCCCTCCTCCACCTATCCCTCCTTTGTTACGAGAGTGCTTAAAGACTCTCCTTCAATGAGAGAGGACCTCTCTTTTGCGGATGAAATGGCCTTAAGGCTTTTGACCTTTACTTTAGGTCGAGGAGGCCAAGGGCCATTCCCTTGACCTAGAGGTGCACTATATCATTCAAATGCTTTCTTGAGTATTTGAGTTAATGTAGTAGTTGCCTGGAATTAAAATAAGCAAGCAAATGAATCAAAACACATAAAAGAGAGAAACACAAGGATTTACCCTTGAGAAACCCAATGTGGAAAACTCCAAATTAGTGAAGCTATGCTTCCTCATCTCCACTATCATATTGCAATGTTTTTGATGGTGGGGTGGGTTGTGGGTCAAATAAATGACTGACAACTTATGGCCATATCAAGTTGTGCAACCTACAATTTGTAGACACCTAAAATTGGCTGCCAATGGCTTCATACCGGACTTTAGATTGATTCTTACCAACCTTTGCAAATCTAGGCTAAGAATCTCCAAACGTCTCAAATTTGGCTTCATAAAATGCAATTTGGCTCATTAATCCATTAAAAAGAGCAAATGCACCCATGACATTAATTCATATATTGCAAAATGCTAAAATCCTTAAACAAAATTAATTAACATGCAAAACCTAATCAAATGCCTAATTGAATTAATCCTTGAGCAATTAAATGAATTATCAAAAAAGAAATTCAAAAATCAAAGAATATCCTAGGAATTCATAATTACCTTTTGTGAGTTGTCCAAAATCCAAAATATCTTAACATGCCTATTCATTGTTAATCATGAGGTTTGGACACCTTTTAACTCTACTGGGGTTATTTAATGAACTAAGGTGAGGTTTGAACCCATTCAAAGCCCCTTTGCCAAAACCTATAAATACAAGCATTTGCCTCTCATTTATGAGAGCTTGGACATAGTAATGTTATAATGCAGGATTTGGTACATGATTGAAAGTTATAGAGTTATAATGCCAAAATTCTAAGCCAAGCCATGAAGCTACATCAAGCAAGCATGAGCCAAACAACAATGGTGCCAAGGAGAGAAGAAGCCACACAACTCTATTTGCCAAAGACTTCTTGAGCAAAAGCCAAGCAAGGCAAACGAAGAAATCTCTTGGAACATTCAAGGAAGGTAAGAAAGGTTGTTTTTCCTGCATTTTAGTTGTGCTTTGTCAATTGGTTTTCTTCACTATGCTCCACCCTTTGATCTAGGCAAGATAGTGTTATGCATGTTAGTGTGATTGTTTTCATTTTGATTTCTTTCATTGTGAAGCTAACATATGATCTAACCACCCTTCTTGGATTCCTTGATCACACAATTGAAACACAATATTGACACAACCACTTTCATTCATTCATTCTTCAAGATACATAGAGACGTTACACCCATACACTCACACTTCAGCTCTTCAAAGTTTGCAGGTGGACTTAATAAACAACATGACTGACTTAGCCTTCTTTTCCATGCAATTCTATGTAAGCTAACACCTCATCCCCTTACTATGAGCTACAAGATCTTATTTTCATTGCCCTAGAATCCAAACCACATTCTACACTATTAGAACTTGCAAAACACTATTGGAAGACTTCCAACAAGCTCTATTGTGGAACCTTCTTTTTCCCTTGATGGAACCCCTCACACGATCTTACACATCATATATAGGCCCAAATGCATCACCAAAAGTTTTTGATGTCAAGGAGTTCAAATTATTGCTCGAATGCTAATTCACATGTTACATGAGTAGTTTAGAAGCAATCGATCAACTTCTACAACTCTTGTTGCATGGTGTTGATTCCTATCATTCCTGAGATTTCTAACATGTTCTGCTATTGTAAGGCCAATGCGAATTCTTCTCTTAAAGGAGCTCATCATTAGAGATGTCAAAGAGGATAACTACAAGTAGTAAATTCAGGGCACTTGGACCCCTCCTCCTTAGCTAATCAACCCCAATCTCACCTTTTACGTTAAGCATTTCTTATAAGTGGTGTATGTTGTCATTCGTCGGCCTAACTATCTCCAATGCCATTGGTCACATGACTTGAGGTTTCCCCTTGGGTATTTGAGGGTGTACTCCCATTAGTTGTGGGTTGAGATTGATCATCATATTCCACGTGGGGACTGGATCTATCGTCTTTGTTCCATCCAAGAGGCAAAGACAAAGCATTTCATTTTCGGATGCCCCATTTAGTATGAGATCTGAGGGAGATATCACTGTCGTTATAGAGAGACTTAGGTAACTCTACCCACTTTATTTTGGTACCCAGACCAGTAGTGCCTATCCCTTTTTATTTGAGAGGTTGTCAACCTTCGATGTAAGGCCTTGCAAGGGATCCTATAGTGCCCAAGATGATCACCTTTTTCTTTCAGCTGGTCGCGAAGGTTGGCAACATTAAGCGCCCATTGGATACAATGTCGTCACACATAGAGGGGTGTTGGTCAGTGAGGTAACACTCTTCTTTGCACACTACTACTACTAGGGTTCCTTAGTAGATTCTCTTTCGGCGTCATGGATTTGCTCCTCATCTGCTTCATTGATCATGGAGGTAGGCACACATTACGAGTTTCTTCGCTACTACTAGAGTTTCTTTGGCCTTGGATGTAAGGAGAGGTTAAGCACCCTTTTGAGTGCTCTACTTTCTCCTAGGATTAGACAATATGACCCTCTCATCCTTGGACACTCCTGATTGAGCATTATCAGAGCATTCATTAGTCCTTTCACAATGATAGACGATGACATAGATGATTCCTCTGGTCTGAGCCTTGACAAAGATGTATGATGGGATTAGCTTATAGTGTTTCTAACTTTCATTAGACCAGGTTCTTTGTGGGGTCTTGCTCCCATAACATGTTTATTTGTGTAGGTACCATAACCACATAGGTTCAGGGTTTACTGCTTTGGGTTTACCCCCCTCATTTATTTTTAGTGATTTAGTTCTTTTAATTTAGTTTTTGATCCTAGGTTCCTTTTACCCCAACACTATATATTTTAATTGGATGCATGCACGAGTCCCATTGACCTACTTTTGGTCATTCGTGGACAATAATATATTAATTTATTTGTTTATTGCAAAGCAATGCTTCCAAGAAGATTGCACAACTCCAATCATTGCTTGAGAATGATGAAACCTGCAAGCTTTCGTAGTGAAATTCGCACAAGGTGTAGCTTGTGCAATGGAACAAGTTCTTGGACATTTATGTTGTGCAAGAAGTGGGTCCTACGAAGCTAGTGATTTTTTCATTTAGAAAATTAGTATTTATCACAAGGATTTTGAATCCTCACTCCATCCAACGCTTCATTGCCTTTGATGCAGAATACACGTCTTGGAGAATTTGGTTGTCTAGAACAATGACGTAACTGGTGACTTTGAAGGGTGGAAAATTAGGATTGCAAGGTGAAACTAGGCTTGCGAAACAAGCTGAAGTCTTCTTGGGCTCACAAATAAATTTTAGTTTTGTGAAGCTCAAACCAAGCTTACAAAGCTTGCATAGGGTTGTAAAATTGGCATAGGGTTGTGAAGCTTGTGTAGGGTTGTAAGAATTGCGAATCGCCTCTAGGGTTGTGTATCTGCATTAGTTTTGCACAACTTAAAAAATGAATTGCAAATATTGCGAAGCCCAAATTAAGTTTTGTAGAGAGCAAACTCTTGCATATTGCTGCTGAAATATTCACCCCCTAATGTTTAACCCTTCTGAAAGATGTTTGATGAATTCTGAAGTGCAGGTAAACTCGAAGATTCAAAGGATATTTTTGCATCAGACTTATTTGCAAATTTGATAGTGAGCATGATGCTTACAATTAATAGTCTGCAATTGCTGGTCTTGGCAAACCCATTCGGCAAAGCTCCACCTTTGTAATCCTTGTATACTCCTTTAGTCCCTTATTCTTCCGTTGAGCTAAGTATTGTTTGTATTCTCATTGCCTTGTTTTCTTTCCGACTCTTTCTTCCAGGATTTTCCCAAATCACTTTACGCTTCTTATAAGGAATTTGGGTTCTCTAATCTGCACAGGCTTCTTCCTCCTCTTCATTACTATCATCCTCCTAAAAAGCATGTAAGTTTCCAACATTAAAAATGGGAGAAATATTTAAGGATTTTGGCAGCTCTATCTCATACACATCATCTAAAAACTGTCTTAGGGTCTCACAAGGACTGATTGTCTTATATTTCAACTTATTATACGCTCTTCTTGTGAACCTCTTCTTTCTCAGGTGTACTAGCACTAAATCTCCTTCAACAAATGATTATGATATTTCCATTTGCCTTCTCCTTTTGGCTACTCTGTTGTAGCTTCTTTCTCACTTCCTTATGCAACGAGTGCATATCCTTTGCAATTTTTTTCGCATCTATACTCGTCTTCGCTGCTGTCACACTTATCAAGTCCATCACTCTCTTAGGTAATCTTCCATACACAATCATAAATGAGGTCATTCCCTCTGACCTGTTCATTGAATTGTTGTAGGTGATTTTTTCTGGAGTCAACATCATATCTCATTGTGTTGACTTGTTTCCACCCAAACTTCTGAGCAGATTCCTTAAACTTCTATTTGTCGATCCTTTTGTGGGTGATACACTTAACTATACTGCAACTTGGTGGCTAGCTTCGTCCATAATGTTCTCCAAAAAATGACCCAAGAATCTAAAGTCTTTATCTAAAGTGATACTCTTAGGCAATCCATGCAATCTAACAAAATCTTTGTGTTAAGCACGAAATATATTGAGAGGGGGGGTGAATCAGTATATTATATATCTTTTATTTAATCTGATTTCTTTTCTTTAACCACTTAATCACACATTCAAGATATGCAATAAAACTGCAACAATAACATGCACCACACAAGAGAGAGAGACACTAGATTTTTACGTGGAAACCCAAAGTGGGAAAAATCACAGAGAACAATCTCAAGAATATGATTGAGTACCAACTCAAATTACAAAGTTCGCAAGCTCCAACTTGTAAGAGCACCAACTCCTTTGTCGAGCACCAACACAACTATTTGTGAGCACTAACCCACATGAGCACCAACCCACAGGAGCACCAACCCCACATGTGTATAAAACACAACTATCTCTCAATGTTACTCAACAAATGATAGAGCTCTACAATATCTCCTGCTTTTCTCTCTTTTCTTATATAAAACAATTACAAAACCATGCACTCTCTTGCATTTAACAAATGGCTTCTCAAGCCTTTATTTATAGCTTTTCAAATGACCTTTGGCATTCACTTTTTGTGACCCTTCAATCCTCATGAAAAATGACGCCGAACTTGCATGACCCTTCGTGTCCCTGTATTTGAAAAGTCACATGGTGACCCTTCATAAGCAAATGCGTCATTTCCTCTTTTGTCTTTATCTTGGTGACCTTTTGAATTCCTTAAGGTGACTCTTCATGAAAAAATGCGCCATACCCTCTTTTGTCTTCATTTGGTGACTCTTGAAATTCCTCAAGATGACTCTTCATGGAAAAATGTGTCCCATTCCTTTTTTGTCTTTACCCCGTGACTTTTTGACTTCTCCATAGGTCCTCTTTTGACTTTTATGCAACCAAAAATATATTCGTTAATATTAAATAAATATTAACACACATTAGCCAAGATATGAATATTAAAAACACCATTAAATGCTATGGGGCCTTTATCACCAATGCTAGACCTCTGACATCAATGACAATATTTTCAACAATCTCCTCCTTTGTCATTGATGACAACTTCAAACTGAAACTACCACATCCTGAAACCTGCACTGCACATATTGCCATCTGAAAAACATGCAGTAACTCCCCCTTATTGTAATAACTTGTCCCTATTCCTTGTACCTATTTCTGCACCTATACCTGTTCTTCTCCCCTTTTGACATCAATGGCAAATGACTTATCTTGGAGCTAACACTTAGCTTCCCCTCAACTGAGGTTGATCCTCAATGACAGGGAGGAAAAAAATTACTCCCAATTTCTCCTACAGATACTCAAATGTGTCTTTTGGTAGTGTCTTTGTGAAAATATCTGCAATCTGCTTGGTAGTACTGATATATTCCATCTTAACCTGTTGATCTGCAACTTGCTCTCTCAAGAAGTGATATCCGATAGGAAAATGTTTTGTTTTTGAATGCATCACTGGATTCTTAGAAATATTAATAACACTTGTGTTGTCACAAAAAATAGAAATAGGTTCATCATATTTTACTTTGATATCTTCCAAAATTTTCTTCATCCAAAGCACTTGAGACAACACAATACTGTTGCAATATATTTTGCTTCAGCTATAGAAAGTGATATCGAGTTCTACTTCTTGTTTAGCCATGATACTAAGTTATCACCGAGGAAGAAAGCTCCTCCACTTGTACTCTTTCTGTAATTCAAACAACCTGTCCAATCTAAATCTGTATAAGCAATCAAAGTAAAATCTCTGTCTGTGGGATATCACAATTCATAATCCTATGTCCCCTTGATATATCTGAATATTCTCTTCACCAACTGAGCATGACTATCTTTTAGAGCTGACTGATATCTTGCAACCATATCTACTGCATGCATGATGTCTGGCCTCGATGCTGTTAGGGCTTGATGCTGTTAAATATAAATCAGAGATCTATAGAAAGATTGATCTGCAACAGGGGAATTTTCATCCTTGCTCATCTTATTTTCTGTACTCATTGGTGTGTCAACTAGTGCACGATCCTCAAAACCAAATTTTTTCAACATTTCCTTGGCATATTTACTTTGAGATATGAATTTTTTTTATTTGATTGATATATTTGCAACCCTAAGAAAAATGATAATTCTCCAAGCATAGACATCTCAAATTCTTTTGTCATATTATCAAATTTTTTTTGTCATCTTTTCAATGTTTTCTCCAAAAATGATGTCATCAACATATACCACAACAATCAATAGATGCTCACCTTCTGTTTTGATGTATAGATTACTGTCAGCAAATCCTCCTCTCTTAAAACTTTGATCCTGCAGGTACTTATCAAGTATTGCATACCAAGTTTTGGGAGCTTGTGTCAATCCATACAGTGTTTTTTTCAATCTACATACATGGCTACTAATATTTCAGAGAATAAATCTCTCAGGTTGCTCAGTGTAGACCTCTTCTTCTAGATTTTCGTTTAAGAACGCAGAGTTGACATTCATCTGAAACACTTTGAAATTTTTAAACATTGCATATGCAAGAAACATTCTAATAGCCTCTAGCTTTGCCATTGGTGCAAAAGTTTCTTCAAAATCTATTCCTTCAATCTGAGCATATCCTTTACATACTAATCTAGCTTTATTCCTGGTCACTTCTTCATTTTCATTCAACTTATTTCTGTAAACTCATTTTGTTCCTATCACATGTGATTTTTTGGTCTATACACTAATTCTCAAGTATCATTTTTTTCTATCTGATTTAATTCTTCATCCATTGCTTTAACCCAATGCTTATCATATCTAGCTTCTGAAAAAGTTCTAAGTTGAATTTTGGATAACAAATAGAAATTAACTTGCTCAGATTCACTTACCATCATTCTTCTGGTGTGAATTCCTTCATTTGTCCCTAATGATGTCACTTTCATTATAATTTCTCTGGACATATTTGGATGGGGTTTTGGTGTCATTTTTCTCCTTTTTCTCATCTTCATCTGATTCTTCAAAATCTTCCTATTTAATGATTTCAAAAATGTCTATTGGATCACTAATTCTTTGTGTTCTATCTTGACACTTGCTCTTTCAACTATTTTTTTGGTTCTTTTGTTATAACATTTATAAGCTTTAATTTTGCAAGATTAACCAAGAAATATGCCTTCATCTGTTCTAGATTCAAATTTACTCAGTTTTTTATCGATTTTTTTTATGAAGCATTTACTGTCGAAAAATTTGAAATAATCATCTGTCGTTGGTTTATCTTTCCATAGCTCATAAGGAGTCTTGTCACTGTTGACTCAATAATCCTCTGTTCCGGATATGCACTGTTGTACTAACTGCCTCTCTCCAATATTTATTTGGTATCTTGGATTCATTTAGTATTGTCCTCGCCATCTTTTGTTTCTCTGTTCAACTACTCCATTTTGCTATGGAGTTCTGGTTGTTGAATAATGTCTCTTTATTCCAGTCTTCACAAAACTCAATAAAATGATCTGACATTAATTCTTCTCCTTGATTTGATTTTAGGCACTTAATCTTTAACTCAATTTCATTCTCAATTAATGCTTTGAATGTCTGAAAGTTTCTGATTTTTTTTTAAAAACATTACCCAAGTCATACGTGAAAATATATCAATAAGCAACATGAAATATTTCTCATCTTGAGTACTTTGAAATCTCATAGGTCCACACAAATCAATGTGAACAAGATCTAACATCTGAGTGGTCGAGTATTCTTTTGTTTTGAACCACCTTTTGGTCTGCTTTCCATGTTGACAAGGTTCACAACAATGCTGGATGGTTTTGTAATCTTTGAAAGATTTCTGACTGTTTGCTTCTGGGTGATGTTGACAAGATTGTCCAAATTTGTCCCATTCTCATGTGCCATAGGCAACATTCTTCAATCTGACTCAAACATCTTTGACCTTTGATGTTTGATAACATATACAAATTATTCCCGTTCTTTGGGCATCTACAACCAACACATCTGATTTTTTTTCCTAATTTCACAATCTTTTGCATAAAATTGTAGTGTGTCTCTGATTACATATTTGACTTACACTCAAAAGATTATGCTTAAGACCTTCTACATACAAAATATTTTCAGTTTTATTTATACCATTATCCAAACTTAGTGTACCTTTTTTAGCAATTTTGGCAGTAGTATTATCTTCGAATTTCACTGTACCACCATTGATCTTCTTCAAGGTTATGAACTTGCTCGTCTCTTGTCATGTGCTTCGAACATCCACTGTCAATGAACCATGGCTTTTCTTTGTTTCTTGCATGCAAAGCTGTCTGGACCAACATAGACTTTTCAGGTTGTTTCTTTTGCCATGAACCTGTCTGAATTTTTTTTTTAAAATGAGTGAAGCCTTGAAACTCTGGTCCTTCTTGACTGACTCGAACACGCTTCTACAATACTAGGTTATGTGTCCGAAGTTATTGCACTTGTAACATATTATGGCCTCTTTATTAAAGCCCGGTAGAGGAGCAAAAGAGTTGTGGTTTCTTCTTGACTCTGCATTAGTTTCTTTCTCTTTATTTATGAAATTGTTAGTCTTTTTTCGACATTCTATTTTTTTATGACCATATCCATTACAATAAAAACAATAACCATAAAAATATGGCCTGTTGTGTATCTTTGATTTGATTGCCTTTTGTAGCTTTGTTCTTTCTAGCCTTCTTTGTTTGAGATGTCTTCTGTATTTTTAACTTCTCTTTTTATTTCCTCTTTTGTAAGAGCTTCAACATAGCTTTTTCCTTTTTCTGTGTTAACTTTGTCTGTGAAAGTAATGGCCTCCCCTTTCTCTTTTTCAAATCCGATACCTATCTTATTTGACATTGATCTTTGACTTTCTAATATCTTATTCAACATATTGGTGCTATTCTCAAATTTTGAATCATTGGCTACTCTATCATTGATTGCTTTATTTGTTTTCTCAAAATCTGCAGTAAAAAAAACAATTTCAATAACATATCTTTCACATTCTTCACTTACTTTTTGCAACTGTGTCGTTAGATCTTTTTCATTTTTCTTGGCTTATTCAAAGTGTGTTTATAGATTTTCAATTGTTTCTTTTGATTCATTTTCATTTTTCTCGATCTGGAGCTTCAATCTTCGATTCTTTTTTCAACAGCTTTTAACTCTTCTAAGGCACAAACGAGTTCTTCTTCCAGAGTCACTTTGGTTTCATCCTGGTCTTCTTCTTGATCATCTGTATTTTTGCTTGCGGAGGCATCTTCATATATGGCCATGAATAAAATATCTTCTTCTGAATCACTGACTCCACTATCTTCGACTGAGCTAGGATTTTTAGAATACAAACTCTTCTTCTCGAATCCCTTCTTGAATTTTTTTTTGAAGTTCTTTTTGTATGTAGACTTTTCTTCATTGTCACCATTACTTTTATTTGGGCACTTAGCTGCAAAATGTCCAATCTTTTCACAATTAAAATATTTAAAAGGTAATTTTTCTTGATATTTATCTGTCTTTTTTTGACTTGCAAATAAATAGAGCTCCGTTGTCCTCTTCATCATCGCTAGAACTGTCACTTGATTCTTGAATTTTAGCCTTATCTTTCTTTGATGGCTTGAAAGCAGTGTCTCTCTTTGAGGGTTTCTCTTGTTCGGTCCGCATCTCATATGCCGTAAGAATACCATATAGTTCATCTATATTTAACTTGGCTAAATTCTTCATCTCGTCAATTGATGAAACTTTTATATCATATCTCAATGGTAGAGATCTCAAAACCTTTTGTATCACGATTGATTCTTCTAACTTTCTCCAAGACCTTGAATTTGATTAACTATTTGATCAACCCACAAAAGGTAACTTGTTATATTTTTTTTTTCTTCCATCTTCAAACTTTCAAACTATTTTTTGAAAGTCTGAAGCTTAGTTTGCTAAATCTTTCCATCACCTTTGTAAATCTTCTCAAGCTTTACCCAAGTTTCATGGACAGATTTACATTGCATAACTTTAATAAATTTTGATTCACATAAACCACATAAAATAACATTTAAAGATTTAACATTATTTTAACTTGCATTCTTTTCCATCGGAGTAGTTACAAGTGTCTATGGCTCTTCATATTCCTCCACTACTGCTTGCCAAATGTCGAATCCAAGGGCCATCAAATAAGTCTTCATTTTTATGCTCCAAAAAACATAATTTGTCCTATCAAACAAAGGTGCCTTATTTGTAGAAAAACCTTCATGTGATCCAGCCATCGTGCTTTCCTTGATCTACCTTCAAGTTGTAAAACTTTTTCAAAAAGAAACCTGCTTTGACACCAATTGTTAAGCACGAAATATATTGCGAGGGGGGGTGAATCAATTTATTATATATCTTTTACTTAATCTGATTTTTTTCTTTAACCTCTTAATCACACATTCAAGATATGCAATAAAATTGAAATAATAACATGAACCACACGAGAAAGAGAGAGACACCAGATTTTTACGTGGAAACCCAAAGTGAGAAAAATCACGGAGAACAATTTCAAGTATATGAATAGCCATCAACTCAAATTACAAAGTTCGCAAGCACTAACTTGTAGGAGCACCAACCCCTTTGCCGAGCACCAACACAACTATTTGTGAGCACCAACCCACATGAGCACCAACCCCTCTTGTGTATAAAACACAACTATCTCTCAATGTTGCTTACTCAACAAATGATAAAACTCTATAATATCTCCTGTTTTTCTCTCCTATTTTCTTATATAAAACAATTACAAAACTATGCACTCTCTTGCATTTAGCAAACGGCTTTTCAAGCCTTTATTTATAGCTTTCTAAATGACCTCTGGCATTCACCCTTTGTGACCCTTCAATCCTTATGGAAAATGGCACCAAACTTGCATGACCCTTCGTGTCCTTGCGTTTGAAAGTCATATGGTGATCCTTTATAAGCAAATGCGTCCTTTCTTCTTTTGTCTTTATCTTGGTGACTTTTCGAATTCTTCAAGGTGACTCTTCATGGAAAAATGCACCATACCCTCTTTTGTCTTCACTTGGTGACTCTTGGAATTCCTCAAGATGACTTTTCATGAGAAAATGCGTCCCATTCCTTTTTTGTTTTTACCCCATGACTCTTTGACTTCTCCATGAACCCTCTTTTGACTTTTATGCAACCAAAAATATATTCGTTATTATTAAATAAATATTAACACATATTAGCCAAGATATGAATATTAAAAACACCATTAAATGCTATGGGGTCTTTATCACCAATGCTAGACCTTTGACATTAATGACAATATTTTCAACACTTTGAAAAACAGATGTGCAAAATTCAAAGCATCAGTGGCCTTTTTGCAAGGAATAAAATGTGTCATCTTTGAAAATATATCAACTACAACAAATATAGGATCATTACCTTATTGTGTCTTTGGCACTCCAAGAAAAAAATCCATAGTCAGCTCTTCCCATGGTCCTTCAGGTATTGTAAACGGTTTGTATAATCCGTATTCCTTTTTGTACCTTTTGCCGATTGGCATACTTTGTATCTTGCTACATTCTTGCTAATGTCCTTAGTAATGCCCGACCAATAGTATCTCTCCTCTAGCAATGCTATGGTCTTATCTCTTCTAAAGTGACCTAATCTACAACTGTCTAACTTCTTGATTATTTTCTCTCATTGATCTTATATGTATACACAATTGTTGTTTCTTGAACAAAATTCCTTCCTAGATTATATAATCCTCATATAGGCTCCTACCACTTGCCCACAACTCTTTACAAGATCTCCAAACTTTTGTGAAGTCTACATCATCCTTGTACCAATCTTAAAATTTATCCAACCTAATCATCTCTACCGACACAATATTCAGCAACACAACTCCGTTGCTTAAGGTGTCAACTACCTTATTGGACTGACCCTATCTATGCTTGAGCAAAAATGAATAAATCTGCAAGTACACAACATACTTCATGTGTCTTTGATTCAACTTAGTCTAGCTATTTATGAACTTCAAGGCTCAATGGTTTATATACAATACAAACTCTTTAGGTAGCAAGTAGTGCCTCCACTTATTCAATGCTTGCACTATGGCACAAAACTCTTGATCATACACAAAGTATCTCTGTTTGGTCTCATTCAGCTTCACAGTGAAATATGCAGTTGGTCTTCCTTCTTGAATGAACATTGCTCTGATTTCTTTTCCACTTGCATTACAATGTACTTGGAACACTTTATCAAAATATGGCAAGGCTAACAAATGCTTCTTTGTGACCTTCCTCTTCAATAGCTCAAAACTATTTGTGACTTGGGATGTCCACTTGCACAATTCTATCTTCATCCATGCAGTCAATGGTGGACACACTCCACTAAAATATCTTATAAACTTTGTGTATAAAATTGCTAAACCATTGAAACCTTTTACCGCAATTGCATTCTTTTGTGTAGGCCATTCCAATATCACTTTGACCTACTATGATGCACTACAAAATTTCAAATTTTTCTTTACATGGTGGCTTAGTGAAAATATCAACTACTGCTCGAGTCAGACAAAAATAAAGAATAATTTGATTATCTTCTGTGAACATAGGAATTTGACTCAAGAGAAGATGGTTAGTATTGTGTTAGTCCCAAAATGAAAACAAAATGAAATAAACATATTAGCATAACATCTCTAGGCCTAATTACTAGGGAGTGCTTAGTTAACAAAACAAAATGGAAACAACTAAAACATGAAAGAAAGACCTTTCACCTTCTTTGGATGCTCCAAAATGCTTCTTGTAGTGCCGTGCTCGGCTTTGTTCTCATGAAGTCTGCATCAATTAAATGTGGCTACCTCCATCTCTCTTTGGCACCATGTTTGGCTTTGACTTTGCTCATATTTGAGCATTATAACACTAATTTGCATGAAGCTTGGGAATCAATTCAACATTATAACTTTGGTATATGAGAGTTTAAAAATCAATAGACAAGACCTACTATTTATAGATTTTCAAAAATGGTTAGTATCAACTTGAATCGTCCATCTCAGGATGAAGATGTGTGGCTAAGGATTAATTCAATTATGTAATTAAAATTCATAAATAGGCTCATCAATATTTGGGATATAAGGGCATTAAGTAGGCATGAAGGGTCTTAATGATGCATGGGAGATGTTAACCTTGATATTTTATGTATTTATGGCTTAGGGATGTCTTCTCAAAAAATGATGTCACCTGATGATGTAGATATTCAATATTCATTTCCAAAAAGAAATTATTCAACAAGTTCTTTGGAATTTTTAATTAGGCTCATGTTATGGTTTTATTATTTCTTAAGCATGATTAAGCACTCTGATGCAAACCTTGGCTCTTTGTGCACAAACTAATCAAATTGGTCAAAATGCCTTGTTATTGGCCCGAAATTTGACTGGATTGAAATTGGAAGTTGATGTTAGATGCATTGGATCCGTTATCCCATTTAGGATGTTGTTAACACCAAATAACAAAGCATGTGTCTCGTACAAGAAATTTGATAGAAAAGAGCAATTCAGAGCACTTAGATGCAAAATTGACATTTTGACTTGAAATGATTTGATCAAAATTAGCTGCTTCATAAATTGCATTGCCCCATTTAATGATACTCTGGCCAAAATCGGCACTTGAATATATCAATTTCAATTCATTTAATGTGTTTGAGTGCTTTTAGGCCAAATTGTGCATTTTGGTGGAAATTGGTCAAAATCTTGATTGATGGTCAAATTTAGGTGTCTATAGTTTGCCCCTGTTTGAGAAGGAATTGCAAGCTATAGGCACAGTAACATCTTCTCAAAAAATGAAAAGGTCCTATATGCCTACAACTGCAACAATGATGAACTAACTGTATGATGCCCTCTCGAGGGAATGATTGGCACAATGAAAAATCGGCAAGCGGTCCCTCAAAAGAATGGAGATGAGGGGACCAAAGAAAGGAAAATGATGGGATGAGAACACAATGATATTGAAGTAGTCAAAATCACTGAGAATGCAAGTGGGACGGTGTACAATGGTTTGCCCAAAGACAATTATAAGCATTGTACTCCGGTAGTGGCAATGTGGCATGAAAACACAATGATTTGCCCAAAGACGATTATAATCATTGAAAAGATAAAGTTGTCCCAGTTAGGACAGGCAAACAAGATAACATGCCCCTGTATGGGTAGAAAAAGTAAAGTGGTGACAACATAATGATTTGCCCAAAAGTGGTTATAATCACTAGGAAATGTAGGTGGGACGGTGTGCAATGATCTGCCCATAAGCGATTATAATCATTGGACCCCGATTATGACAAACATGACTGATTTGGCCGATGATGATGATAACTTAACATAATGATGAATTGGAACAACCTGCTAGTTGGGAGATGCTCGTCCTAGCCAACAAATGTTGAAATTCTTTTGTGGTTAATTACTTTGTGTGGGATATGATTGGGATTGAATCGGGATGCTGGTGCCGAAGGGATGTCGATGCCGCCATTGTTGAATAGACTTCCTAAAGCTGAGGTTTGTTGTAGCACATGTCGGTAGGCATCATGGTATAACGTTATAAGGACTTGGCCGAAATATGCATAAAGACTGGCTCCCGTAATTCAATACTCAATAGAAAACGATGCACCAATGATAGAAACCATGATGTCAATGCAGACGTATGAATATGGATGGATTCAAGTGTAAGTGCGGGAAATGAATCACTCAATGAACGCACATAGATTGAATCAAGGCAACAGTACTGAAAGCAAACAAAAAACATACAAACAAAACAACAAAGAAACACAATTTAAATTTAAGCCATACGAACATTGCCCCTAGAAAATAAGCAAGAACTTAACAAACTAATAGAATGGGGGAATAGAAGAAAATGAAGGAGGTGGCCGAGCTATCTCCATATGCAATAGGCGAGTGGACATTGCCTGCATAGTTCTATGAATGTAATATCCAACAAAAACTTCAGGCCAAATGTAGTTCTCCCAGGAAATGGAAAGAAAATGATACTGATGAAAACAACATAATGGATGCGATAGAAGAATAGAAATGGTCTTGCAAAATGGCAAGTGCATGGGAGAAAAGGCCAAAAAAGATGAGCAAACTAAGTGACAAGTGATTTGCTTGACTTAGTAAGGGTTCCTAGAATCCTTAAGGCAAAGAAGTGGTCAATGTTTTTGGTTTTAACGGTTTTACAAATGTTTTTGGAATTTTTAGAGTATCTTAACTTGATTGAGAATGACAAGACACTAAATGGTTCAAGCTCGCAAAACGACGAGAGTGTTACGTCGGTTGATTGCAAAACTGCGAGAGCATTCAAACTTAACAATTGCTCGCAAAATGACGAGAGTGTGGCTTAGGTTGCTCGCAAAACGGTGAGAGCATGGTTGGAAAGGGTGACTGAGTTGACCTCAATAAGTATTGAGTGCTGTCTACATAGTCTCAGAGTAGGATCTCAAGTCACTGTAGTTTGCCTTACAACAGAGGAATTCAACTAGTGTAGTAGTCAATTCAAACAAAACAGGTAAAGTTGGGATAAAGACAGTACGGCATAGAAAATGGCATGTTGGTATGTCAAGGCTCAATAAACAAATGTTGCTCCTAGTTTGCCCATAGGTGGTTATAACTAGGACACGACATAGATCAATGGTACTAATTTGCCCATAGGCAGTTATAATTAGTAGCAAGACTAATGATAAAAAAAGAACAACAAATGAAGGATGCAACTGCCGTAACTTCTGTCATACTGCTCCAAAATACTATCTCTGTCTGAAATGCTCGAAACAACTTTTGAAACTGATTGGATTCATTGATGCTAAAAATGTGCAACTAATGGCGAAACCAAGGTCAAATGGGCTAAGTAGATATGATTGAAAACATGCTTGGTTGATATAATGGAATGGTAAAACGGATAAGTAATAGGCTAAGAGGAATGATATTTGTACAAAGAAGAATAGTGATAAAATGGCACAACTGAAACGGTTCTTATAGACAATACACCATAGTTCTCAAGCATAGTACCGCTTGAGGTGAATAATATTCATCGGCTCAGGAAGTTCATCTCTGTTTGGTGTGACGAGCCTGTATGCTCTTGATCCATAACTGCAGTAATGATGAAAGGCCCTATCCAGTTTGGTTTGAATTTACCTCTATGCTTCTTCTCGGTCGTGGTATTCTTTTGGTTTTCTTTAAGAAAAAAATCAAGTTCAAATATTTTATATTTGACACGTCGATTGTAGTGGCCTTTGAGTCAGTTCTGATATGCCTGAAGATTGTTGATCGCAGTTGTGCGTTTTTCATCAAGTAGGTCTAGCTCTTGCAGACGAGCTACGCGATAGTCATGATCATCTAGGACATACTTGAAAGATATGCGCAGTGAAAGTAACTCAACCTCAATAAGAAGTATGGCTTCAGTACCATAAGTATGGAGTGGCTCTTGTGGGGGTACGGTGATTGGTATGATATGCCCAAAGGGCGCATAATATCTGAAGGTGCCAGTCGTGACTGGCATCGTTGACAATCTTTTTGAGAATGTTAACAATTATTTTGTTGGATGCCTCAGCCTGACCATTATCTTGACGGTAATATGCCATAGAGAAATGTTGTGTGATGTTGTATTCGGCACATAGCTTGTTGACATCCTTGTTCTTGAATGATCCTCCATTGTCAGATATAATGTTGGAGGGGATAGCGTAGCGGCAAATGAGATGGTTGAAGATGAACATGGAAATTTGCTTTTCAGTCACATAAGTGAGGGGTATAGCTTCGACCCACTTAATGAAATATTCGGTGGCAGTAAGGATATTTTTATGGCCGTCTGAAGATGTAGGATTGATTTTCCTAATGAGGTCGAGTCCCCATGTAACAAATGGTCATGGTGTCAACATTGGTTGTAGAGTCTTGGCTGGGGCATGAATTAGATTGGCATGCCGTTGACATTTGTCGCACTTCTTTACATATGCAATTACATCTCTGTTCATTGTGGGCCAATAATAACCAGTACATAAAAGCTTTTTGGATAAGATTGCCCCGTTGGAGTGAGTTCCACATACTCCGTGTACTACTCGTAACACTAGTGTAGATTCTGTCGAAGTTAAACAACGAAGTAGAGTTCCATCAAAATTATGACGGTAGAGGGTTGATCCAAGTAGAGTATAATGAGTGGAGTGATGGATAAAGGCTTTGGTTTGTTTTTGGGAGAGGTCAGGTGGTAAAACTTGGCCATTAAGGTAGTTGTAAAGGTTTGAGTACCAGATAGAACTATGATCAACAATATTACAAATCATCGCGACAGTGGAAGGTTCATGAGTTGGTGCAAACAAGTTCTCGACGAGGAATTGATACTCTCTAGCTTTGTCTGTTTGTCGAATCAAAGATCCAATAGTATCCATAGCATTTGCAGTTCTGTTACTTGCCTTTGGTATATGCTCAAACTGAATGTCGACAATTTGTTGTTTGAGAGTGTCGACCATGACCTTATAAGGAACCAACATGTCATCTTTAGTTTGGAAATGGTTTGTGACTTGATTGATGATTAACTGAGAATCACCATAAATCTTGACATGAGATATGTTCCACTGTACTGTTTGTCAAAGGCCTGCAACAAGTGCTTCATACTCGGCCATGTTGGTACAAGAAAAACTGATTCTAAATGATTTAGGGATTAGATCCCCCTATGGTGTAATAAATAAAAGTCCTACCCTTGATCCATGTGCGGTGAATGATTCATCAAAATCTAGCTTCCAGTGCTGCTCTTCAAGAGGTATGCCAATGATGGTCATTATGGATTCATCAAGAAATTGGAATGTGAGTGGCTCTGTCTGTAAGGGGTGCTTCAACAAGTTGATTTGCAATAACTTGCCCCTTAATGGCTTTTTGATTGACGTATTCGATGCAAAACTCACTAAGAAACATGATCCATTTGGCCATTCTGTCTTGTAAAGCTATTTTAGATAGTAGATACTTGAACGGATCTACTTTTGAAATGACCATGGTCTTATTGTTTAGCATGTAGTGTTGCAATTTCTAAGCTGCGAATACCATGGCTAAACAGGTTTTTCAATAGGCGTATAGTTGTGTTCATACGTGACCAATGTATGGCTTAAGTAGTATATTGCATGCTCTTTTCCATTGTCATCATGTTGAGCTAGAAGTGCCCCCAAAGCATCATTTGTCGCTGATAGGTACAACAAAAATGGTTTTCCTGGCATAGGGGGTAACAAAACAGGGGGATTTGCTAGATAATCTTTTAGCTACTGAAACGTTGTTTGGCAGTGATTATCCCAGTGGAATGCAACTCCCTTCTTCAAAAGATGTGTAAATGGATGACACTTGTCTGTTAACTAAGATATGAAGCATCGGATTGACTGGATCTTGCCCTGCAAACTACGGAGCTGCTTCAAATTAGTTGGTGGTGGCATTTCTGTTATAGCTTGGATTTTGGCTAGATCGACTTCAATGCCTCTGCTAGACACGATGAAGACAAGTAATTTGCCTGATGTTACTCCAAACACACATTTCTTTGGATTCAGTGGAACTTTGTACTCATGTAGTCTTTCAAATATTCTACGTAGCACTGCTGGATGCTCGGCCCTAGTATTTGATTTGCCTAGTATGTCGTCGACGTAGTCTTCAACAATATCATGCATCATATCATGGAATATGACAGTCATGGCTCTTTGATAGGTGGCTCTGACATTCTTAAGAGCAAACGGCATTATCTGATAACAGAAGGTTTCCGATGGAGTGGTGAATGTTGTTTTGTGTTGATCTTTTGTTGCTATTATGATCTAATTGTATCTTGAAAATACGTCCATGAGTGAAAGCATCTCATAACCCACCATGGAGTTGATAATCATGTCAATATTAGGCAATGAAAAGTTGTCCTTAGGACAAGTTTTGTTTGTCTCAAAAATCAGAACAAATTCTGATTCCTTTAGGGTTTTTGCTGATAGGTACAACATTAGATATCCATTCTGAGTAGTCAATGGATCAAATACACTTTGCTTCTAAGAGTTTTTCCAACTCTTTCTTTACTAATACAACAATACGAAGATGCATCTTGCGTAACTTTTGCTTAACTGGTTTAGCATCAGGATTTGCCACAAAGTGATGTAAAACCAAGGGGGGGTCCAAACCTGGCATGTCAGAATAAGCCCATGCAAAGATATCTACAAATTCTCTCAATAGAGCTATAAAGATTTCACATTTCTCCTCAGTTGGGGACGTGCCTAATTTTATCTATTTCGGGTTTGATGGAGTCTCGATGTTTATCTCTATTGTATCTTCAACTAGAAGGGTCAAGCCGTCTTCTACGATAGTAGGCAAAGACTTGAACTGTTGGACGATAACAGGGTCCTCTGTTAGGACTTGCTCGTCAACTTCTCCTAGGCATGATGAATCTGAGTCCCCTAATGGAAGATCTGGCCATGTGACAAAAACAGTCAGAAATTCTTGAAGAATTCGATCAAACACTTGTTGCTCAAAATTGAACTCAGATCCATAGGCAAGTTCATCGTTGGTGGTCGCTTGATCTAAATTAGAAGAAGAATGAACACCCCCATCTAATGGCGCCTGAAACAGGATTTCACCACTAGACTGGCCGTTATCTTTACTTTTTCTCTGGTTAGAAAGCACCTCAAAGGGGTTTTCACTTTGGGACCTCAATGTTTTATTTATTTGTTTTTGGCTAAGGGTGTTCACCTGCTTTCCAAAATAGGCTTCAGGATCCAATGTGATTGAGAATCCAGATTTATGATTTCTCAATGGAATGTTGTCTCTAAGGCCTAGGAAATTACAAAATGCCTCATCGTTCTGAAACTCATCAACCGGTAAATTGGATTCTCATTGGTCCCAATCTATCAGTAGGGGATAGTATAATGGCAATGGGTTGTGACGAATGACTGGGGTAAGGGTACAATGGCATTATTATCAAATAGTTTAGTCTTGATTAGGTCATCAAAGATAAGGTTATGATCGGTCTCTGCTTCGCTACCAGCATCATCATCACTAGTCGTTGGTGATGGAACACGAATAAGATATGTGGGGTCAACCTCAAGTGGTTCAAATCGAAGTCCATAGGGTCTTTTGTATTTGGTCATGGAAATTGGCTTAATAGTTCCTTGTTGATTCGGTTTGAGGCCTCTTCCTTCATAGTCTTGATTCTCCACGATCCTATTGGGAATATGATACTTTGCACTCTTATAACAATCAGCTTGGTTGTCATTGTATAACCATGATTCATCTCCCTCAAGAGGGTCTGGTTCTAGACAAGATGCTGGTACAAACATGACAGGCCCTTTATTTTTGCTCTTTTGTTGCCAATGCATGTGTTGGGTAACTTTAGGTCTTCCAAAGGTCTTTGGATTCTGAGGAAGATTGACAATATGAAAGGTATCATGCGTTAAATATTCTCCTAGGCCATTAGTCGAAATGGTGTAATGATTGGAAGCTTCAAGGAGGCGGCATGTGGGAAAGGGATTCCAAGGTATTAGGATCTATGCAATTGTCCTCTGTAGAATCAATAAGTATGGCCTTTCTTTTATCCTGCTTGGAACTTGGATTCATGCCGTATTCGTAATTGTAGCTTTGAAACTCAGCCTTGAGATGTTTGTAGTGTTCATATGGGTGCAAATCTCCTAGAATATTCACTTCCATCCTTGAGTGGGAGAACTTGATACATTGGTGCAGCGTTAACGGGACTACACCAATCGCATATAACCAAAGCCTACCTAGAAGCATATTATATGACAACTCAAGATCAAACACATGGCAAAGTGTATCATGGGTCAAAATCTCAGTGATAACTAGCAAGCTAATGGTGCCTTGTGATTCTCTCTCATGATTATCGTAGGCTTTGATAGTTATCATTTTTGGTTGGAGATCTGCCATTACGTATCCAAGAAGCTTGAGTTTTAGAGACACTATGTTGAGGTCTTATCCATTGTCTATAAGGACACATTTCACTTTATGCCGCTTTATATAAACTTCTATGTACAATGGATTATTATGGAGCGGGCCAAGGGAAGACATATCGCTTTGGTTGAATATGACTTGTGCTGGAGCTAGATGTCCAACCAAAGCTTGAAATTTATCAGGGGATATGTCACTAGAAACAGTGGATTGGATTAAGAACTCATTCAAAATGTTCTTGTGGATTGTTGACGTTCGCAACAAATCTAAAATAGAGATTTGGGCTGGTGTCTTCTGCAATTGTTCCACAATATCACACTTCTTGTGTAGGTTATTGGTAAATAGCTTATTTCGAGGTTGAACAGTTGGTTGGATAATGGGTGAGGTGGTAGATGGCTGTGGGCCTGTAATGGTAATCTTTGACCTTCGAGTTGTAATTGCATAATTAGGATTAAGTATAGGACCATGGTTGCTAACAAATGGTGGTAATGGTATGGGACCAGAATGACAAGTCTTGGTTGTCGGTGCACTTGCATGTGGTCATGGGACAAGGACAAGTTATCGGTATAAGGTCCAAAAGTGGAAATCCCGGTTTGTTGGTTTGCTTGCGTGCGGTCCCAGGTCAAAGAAGGATTGTCCATGTAATTTGGCTAAGTGGCATTGCTTAGAAATGGTTTAGATTGATTGGTGCTCGGTCTAGGATCAATGTAGATGGTATTAATGCTACCCCTTGTAATAAGATCTACAACCCTGTTGTAGTCATGTGCAACTGCATAGTAGGTTTGTTGGTTGTTACCATTCTAACCTTGGTTTTGTCCATTATTCTGACGTTGTTGGTTCTGCGATTGATTTTGTTGGTTCGGCCTTTGATTTTGATACTATTGATTTTGTTGTTGCACTCGCTGTTATTGTTGTTACTAGTTATGCCGTGGAAAAGGGGTTCTGATAGATCCTAAGAGTTTGATTAGAGGTGGAAGCGCCACCATCCAATGTGATCTCCCCATTCTCTAACATATTCTCAATTAAATGCTTGATTTGTACACATCTTCGTAAATTGTGTCCGTTGACCCGATGATATTCACAGAATTCATTTTCATGGTACCAATCAGGGTAAGGAATGCCTTGGGGATAATGCTTTGGTATATGCCAACTAATCAAATTAGGGACAATAGGTTTACGAAACACAGATTCAATAGGCTCTCCAAGGTCACTAAAAACACAACGCGTAGGCACAATTCTCCTTAGAGGAGGGTTTTGCAATGGCAAAGGTTGTGGCATTTGTTGTGTGGGTATTGGTTGTGCTTGCGGTGTTGGTTGAAGAGTTTGTCGGATAGGAGTACGCTGTAAAGGTGGTGCAGGTTGAGCAAACGATGTTTGCATCGTTTGGACATGATGTGACTCAGTCACTCCATTCTCACAACATTTCTATTGCAGTTGAATTGTTTTGGTCTATCTTGGTTATTGGCTTGTGCCGGTTGTGTTGCTTGCGCTTGGATTGGATGTTGGTTTTGGCTACTTCCCTGATTGGTATCTTGGTTCTGATTAGTTGAATTAAACTTGATGACTCTTTTATTAATGAGCACTCACTTGATCAACAAACCTTTGTTAATGATTTCTTTAAAGATATGTGCACACAGCAGTTCCAGATGATAGGCTATCTTACTATACAAGTTTTTAGTTTAATTGTTTTGGTCTATCTTGGTTATTGGCCTGTGCCAATTGTGTTGCTTGCGCTTGGATTGGATGTTGGTTTTGGCTACTTCCCTGATTGGTATCTTGGTTCTGATTAGTTGAATTAAACTTGATGACTCTTTTATTAATGAGCGCTCACTTGATCAACAAACCTTTGTTAATGATTTCTTTAAAGATATGTGCACACTGTAGTTCTAGATGATAGGCTATCTCACTATACAAGTTTTTAGTGAATACAACGGCTAATTGTTTATCTGGTAAACTGTGAGTGAATCGACTCGCAAGTGCTCTCCATCGCTGTAGATAACTTGCAAAACTCTCACCAGCTTTTTGTTTTGCTTGCGTCAAATCAACCAATGAAATCTCATGTTCGAGATTGTAGGCAAAGTGTTGTACAAACTTTTCTGAGAGGTCATCAAAATCTGTTACTGAATTCTTGGGCAACTTTAAAAACCACTCCAGGGCTTGTCCAGCTAAGCCCCTTGGAAACAACAACAAAATGTATATATCGCTATATGCTACTGGCTGACATGCGGCAAAGAACTCAGTTAAATGGGCTTTGGGGTCACCTTTCCCTTTGTATTTATTAAATTTTGGTGGCTCATATCCTGGAGGAAATGAAATCTATAAGTACTTCATATTGAAAGGATAGGAAAACACGTCATCCAACTGAAACTTTTTAATATTTTTCCCCTCTTGGATGGCAACGATTGCATCCTTCATTTGTTGTAACTCTTACTCTAGGAAACTGTTGACTATTCTGGTCCTACAGGCCAAAATCGGTCTCCTTCCCCTACTGTTCAGAGCCAGTTCAAATTTGGTTTGCACAAGTCTTTCGGCAAAAGGATGAACCAACTCAATGGTTCGACGTCGAGGTTCAACGGCATGATCTTTCCAAGAACTTTGAACTTGGAACTTTGAACCATTGTTGGTTCAATTGGTTGGTTCAGTCGGTTTGGTTCAAATCGGAAGGTTCAAAGGGGTTCTTCCAAAGCCAGAAGGACAAGTGCCCTTGTGGAGGGCAGTCAGGCACAAACTGGACCATTCCAGCAGGTTGCGGAGGGCAGTTCCAATCCCAAAAGTACCCTTGCAGAGGGCAGTGAACCCTTGCAAAGGAATCAAAAGGGTGATTTTTCCTTCGGACATGCTAAGGCAAAAGGCGAAGACAAAGGTTGAATTTCTTCGGGCAAAATGCCTGAAGGAATTCCTTCGCACATTTTGTCGGAAGAAATTGCCAAGTCAAAAAACAAAAGGATTATCTTTCGGAAAAATTTCTGCGGCAAAAAATTCATACGGGCAAATCCTTTGGACTTTTTGTCCGAACGAATTTTGCCCGAAGATAAAACCCACCGAAAGAAGCAAGTGGCAGAATGAAGGAAAGATTTCCTTCGGACATTTTGTCCGAAGGATTTGAAGACCAAGACCGCCCGAAGTACCCCGAAGGGTAGGTGCCCTAGCAGGGGGCTCTCGGCGACCGTGAAAGGGACCTTTTCAAGACCCAAAGGGGATGTCTCTCAGAGAAACGTTCCACTAGAAAGTTTTCGAAGGGATTTTTTTCTTGACTAAGTGCTCCACACAAATCTCGAAGGAATTGTTCAAATGCAGAAAGTTCTAAAGGCCAAATTCTTACGGAGAAAGTGTCCTAAACAATTTCCCCGAAGGGTACGTTTCTTGGGGAAGTGTCCTCTACATCTCCTTCAAAGGAACTTTCAATAGTGAGGTGGACCAAATGAAAGGCCCGAAAGGTCAATTCTATTGGAAGGTGTCCCAAACAAAATCCCACATACAAGGTCCGAAGGAAATGATCTGAAGAAATTGATGACGCTTGCACAAATGTCAACTTTTGGCTCAGCAAATAGCCGTTGATTTTTAAATGCTTGAGCGCGACTCGAAGGAATTCAGAGGGCTTAAGGCCAAAAGGAAGAGCCTGTTGAGGAAGGAGCCCAAAGAGCCAAAGATTGATAGAAGATAGCCCCGAGGGCTCAGATTGCCAGAAGGAGCCAAGGGATGACAAAAGACAAAACCAAGAATAGACAAAAGTCAAGAGTGAACTCAGCAACCCGCCAAGAAAGGAGCCCAAAGAGCCAAGTGCAGAAGCAGACAAAACAGCCCAGGTGGCAAAAGGAAAGCGTCGGCAGAGGAGTTATTCCAACATTTGAAACAGTCTCCGCCAAGTGGTCATCAAGGAACGCAAACAGTGAATGATACGGCCTGTTTTTCGTCATTTTGCATTAATGAGCAGACAACCGCGTGAATCTCTTTAAGAAGCGGTCTTGTTTGCAGACAAAAGGGGCAGCCTTGTCATTAAAACATCAGGCGACTCATGCTTCTGCAATAGCGTTCAATAGGTTTTAAGCGCTAAAGTGAAGACTGGGCGACTACACAGCATGGTTCTAGCAGGGCGTTTCTAGAAGGATGATATCGGCAACAATGACTTCCTCTTCCCAAGGCATTCAACGCAGCATGGGTCATTTATTTCTAGAAAGTGCCAAAGTCTGTTCCAAAAGGCTATATATTTGTAACTCTCATTTGAGATAGATCTCTCACCTTGTAAGGCGGAGCTTTGCCGAAATTTACTTTGAATCAAAAAGAAGCATTTTTGCCTCTATTTGAGCTTGCACTTTTGCATATGTCTATGGCTTTGTCTTGTGTTAAGTCATTTTCCTTCATCCTTTCACAGTATGATTCCAGCATGTCAAGTGTATTATGAGTTCTTCTTTTATAGGTTAGCCAAAAGTGTCCACAACAGAGTATAGGCATATGTGAACAGGGTGCCATAGTGTGTCTTAGAACACCTCTGGTAGTTCTTCCTCCCTTTATCTCCAGAGGACCCCTAGCTCACTGATGCAGAAGAATTTCTCATATCAAATGAAGTGTATATCAGCTTGTTCTTGGTGGAAAGTGTATGTTCAAGCTAAGTAGATCAACCATTTTTGGTGCATCACCATTTAGTTTAGGTTCCGTTTTCAGTAATCCTTCTTTCTTTTCAACCCCCCCTTTTATATATATATATATATTAGCCATAGTACTGGAATAACTCAGAGATGCATCAAAGGGAGCTAGCCCTTATGTAGAGATTCTCCCCTCAGTTTTGCCAAACCCACAGGCAAGAGAGGAGTCTCCATTGTGCCGCGTGGAAGAGAGAAGCCCAACGTTCTCTCAAGAGTGCAATCCACAACGTCAACAGTTTTTGGCACGCCTGGTGGGACAAACTAGTTTTTATCCAAAGAGTTGAAGAATTTTGGTGTGTTTTTCAACCAACCAGCGTCTGGAGGCTTTTTCATCAACACCAATGGCGACTCTGAGTTGAATCAGCTGGTTAAGCAGCCCTGGTGACATCAAGAAATCGCATTTTTGGTATGTATAATTTCATTGCTCAGAACCATGGGTCTTGTTTTCCTTCATATAATTTTGATCAAGCTCAAGTTGTTCATGGAATCATCTCAAGTGACAAGGATGCATACGGTTATGAGTTTTGCCCTTTGCAGGCTAGTGAAACATTTCGGGCTTTGCCTCTTCCTCAGTTTGAGCAAGTCCTTGGCCAACCTGGGGATGATCCTTATCAGCCTTGTGTTGATCCTTATCGGGTCCAATATGACCAGTCTCAGCCCTGTCATGAGCTATATCAGTCTTGTGCCCAGTCTTCTCAATGTGTTACTTCACCTACTCAACCCAATCCTTTTGCCAATCAGCACATTTCCACCTTCAAACAAGCACTGCTGGGATATGAAAAGTATGTAGTGGAGCTTGACACTAGAAGGGGATGTGGCCAAGAAATTCCTGATCATGCCATTCATCAAGTGAGAAATGCATTAGATTTGGTCAAAAGTGAATGGACTCCTATTGAAAGAGCCAATTGGCAAAGGCTTACAAGCGAGATGTTGGATTTGAGTGCTTTGATTGCATCTTTGGAAGAGAAGCTGAGTATTCATGAGAGGCAGCCTTACCAAGTCTATCAACCTGCATACCTGCTGCCCTAAGTTTCATATCAAACATACGCAGCCCCTGCTCATGAGCCAAGTCAACCCTGTCAAAGTCCTTTCCCCAATCATGTCGAGGAGAGTTCTGAAACAGTAAATCTTGTGTTTAAAGCCAATCTTGATAAGCAGATCGAATTGGCAAATTTTCAAATGCAGCAGCCTATGTTGGCAGCAAGGGAAGTGGAATCCAAAGCCGTACTACCCTCTCACATTGCAGCCCCATCACCCCAAAAGGAGACTTCCAGTCCTAAGATCATGAGCTGGAGTAAAGTAGTCGAGTTATGGGGCAACAAGGAGGAGAAAGACATTATCCGAGAGTATGAGGTACAAAATGAGGCTAGTCCTTTTCAAGTCCGTCCCACCCTTCCTCAAGAAGCTTCTTGTACTCCATGGCAGCCTTCATGCACTCCCCTTTTCCATGATGATTCCTATGAGCTCCAAGAAAGACTCTTTCAGGATAATCTAGTTAAGCAAATTGAGGAATTAGAGGCTAAGGTGAGATTGCTTAGTGAAAGAGAGATGGAAGTTTCAGACCTTGTAGAGGAGCCTACGCCAAAGGACACCCCTTCTACCAATCCTCAAGCTAATTTCGATATTGATGAAGTGTTCGTCAAGTGGAGAGACGAAAATCAAGTGATTTTGGCCCAAGGTCTGCCCCCGTTTTCTCATAAGTTTTCAAAAAGATCCCCTGCTTTCCATTCCCAACCTGATTTTGACAATCCTTGTGTTCCACCTCCTTGCCTGGTAAATGAAGAATGTTTCTCTTGTGTTGAGGAATCCATCTTAAAGGAAGCAAGTGAAGAGGAGTATGCTCAGTTCATGACTGATCAGGGAGACTTCATGAGTGCAGATGAGGAGGAGATCACCATAGGTACCCCCTTTGATGAACAAGAAGACAAGTCACAAACTTTCGCCTCTATCTCTGATGAGGAAGAGATGATCCTTGACTCTTCTCTCACTTTGCAAGACGTCGTGGAGGAGCATGAACAGGTTATTGATCATTTTTTGAATGATTTGTTTGAAGTCATTGGGGTAGGTTACGCTCTTCTTCAAGGAGACTATAAGCTGGCTAAGGGTGGAGAAAGCAACATTGGGACTCAAATAAGTATGCAAAGGGGCTGCAAGCTTTCAGTTTTATCTTTTCAAGAGGTCGGTGAATCTGAAGATGATATTTTTGAAGTCATCAAGGAGGAAGACCATGCCATGGAACCCGAGGTAGAGGAGGATCAGGGGGATGTCTTTGAACAACTAGAGACTCTGGTCTTTGAGCAGGAAAAGGAAATGCCCGTTCATCTTGAGGAAAGCTTTGAAGAAGAGAGCCTTGAGCAAGAAGGTGATGTTTTGTGGGATGAGCAATCAGTTTGTGGTTCCATTTCAAACATCACAACAGTCACCCTTCTTCAAGAAAGCCATGAGGAAGCGAGGATCAGTTTGACAACATCTTCAATGAGACGGGAGGGAACAGGTTAGACCATGACACATGGCAAAGGGGCTATGCATATCAAGGGGCTTATGGTGATGAGCCAACAGCCATTGATTTCTTGATAAAACACATCAACATGAAGGGCCAGCATGAGGCAGTCTCCAAAGAGCAAAGTAAATACACAGATGTTGGAGACATGTTTGACCCTGATCCACTCAGATACAAGCCAATTAAGGTGGCAGGCAAGAAGAGCAAGTCACCAAATCTCCATTCCATTCAGCCACTTGTCTGGCACCATAAGTTTTCTTGCTATGAAGGAGACTTAAGAACTTTTCTCTTTGATCCAGGAGGGATGCAAATATACCTGGTTAGCTGTACATAGTAGTTGCTTTTAGTTTTTCTTTCCCTGTTTTCCCTAAGTGTTGTTTGCATATGTAGTGTTTTTAGCCTTGTGTGCGTTTTCCTTTGTGTTTGGGGTAAAAAGCTTCATGATTGATTCTTAGATCTCTTGAGGCTGTTGCTAACTTTTTCAAGCTGCGTTCTGACTCCATGCCCAGTGGACTTTGAGGCTATTGGTTTCTTAAGCATAGCAGGCATGCTTCCCCTAGGAATCGCCAATTTGTTGACCATTCTGGTCCTACAGGCCAAAATGGGTCTCCTTCCCCTGCTGTTCTGAGCCAGTTCAAATTTGGTTTGCACAAGTCTTTCAGCAAAATGATGAACCAACTCAATGGTTCGACGTCGGAGTTCAACAGCATGATCTTTCCAAGAACTTTGAACCATTGTTGGTTCAATCGGTTGGTTCAGTTGGTTTGGTTCAAATCGGAAGGTTCAAAGGGGGTCTTCCAAAGCTCGAAGGACAAGTGCCCTTGCGGAGGGCAGTCAGGGACAAACTGGACCATTCCAATAGGCTGTGGAGGGTAGTTCCAAACCCAAAAGTACCCCTGTAGAGGGCAGGGAACCCTTGCGGAGGAATCAAAAGGGTGAGTTTTCCTTCGGAAATGCTAAGGCAAAAGGCAAAGACAAAGGTTGAATTTCTTCGGGCAAAATGCTCGAAGGAATTCCTTCGGACATTTTGTCGGAAGAAATTGCCAAGTGAAAGAACAAAAGGATTATCTTTCAGAAAAATTGATGCGGCAAAAAGTTCACACAGGCAAATCCTTCGGACAAAAAGTCCGAAGGAATTCCTTTGGACTTTTTGTCCGAAGGAATTTTGCTCGAAAATAAAACCCGCCAAAAGAAGCAAGCGGCAGAATGAAGGAAAGATTTCCTTCGGACATTTTGTCTGAAGGATTTGAAGACCAAGACTTCAGAAATTTTGCTCGAAAATAAAACCCGCCAAAAAAAGCAAGCGGCAGAATGAAGGAAAGATTTCTGTCCGAAGGATTTGAAGACCAAGACCGCCCGAAGTACCCCGAAGGGTAGGTGCCCTAGCGGGAGGCTCTCGCCGACCGTGAAAGGGACCTTTTCAAGACCCAAAGGGGATGTCTCTTAGAGAAACGGTCCACTAGAAAGTTTTTGAAGGGTTTTTTTTTCTTGACTAAGTGCTCCACACAAATCTCGAAGGAATTGTTCAAATGCAGAAAGTTCTAAAGGCCAAAATTTTTATGGAGAAAGTGTCCTAAACAATTTCCCCGAAGGGTACATTTCTTGGGGAAGTGTCCTCTACATCTCCTTCAAAGGATCTTTCAATAGCGAGGTGGACCAAATGAAAGGCCTGAAAGGTCAATTCTATTGGAAGGATCTTTCAATAGCGAGGTGGACCAAATGAAAGGCCTGAAAGGTCAATTCTATTGGAAGGTGTCCCAAACAAAATCCCACATACAAGGTCCGAAGGAAATGATCTGAAGAAATTGATGACGCTTGCACAAACGTCAACTTCTGGCTCAGCAAATAGCCGTTGATTTTTAAATGCTTGAGCGCGAACTCGAAGGAATTTAGAGGGCTTAAGGCCAAAAGGAAGAGCCTGCTGAGGAAGGAGCCCAAAGAGCCAAAGATTGATAGAAGATAGCCCCGAGGGCTCAGATTGCCAGAAGGAGCCAAGGGATGACAAAAGACAAAACCAAGAAAAGACAAAAGTCAAGAGTGATCTCAACGACCCGCCAAGAAAGGAGCCCAAAGAGCCAAGCGCAGAAGCAGACAAAACAGCCCAGGTGGCAAAAGGAAAGCGTCGACAGAGGTGTTATTCCAACAATTGAAATAGTCTCTGCCAAGTGGTCATCAAGGAACGCAAACAGTGAATGACATGGCCTGTTTTTCGTCATTTTGCATTAATGAGCAGACAATCGCGTGAATCTCTTTAAGAAGCGGTCTTGTTTGCAAACAAAAGGGGCGGCCTTGTCATTAAAACATCGGGGGACTCATGCTTCTGCAATAGCGTTCAATACGCTTTAAGCGCTAAAGTCAAGACTGGGCGACTACACAACATGGTTCTAGCAGGGCGTTTCTAGAAGGGTGATATCAGCAACAACGACTTCCTCTTCCCAAGGCATTCAACGTAGCATGGGTCATTTATTTCCAGAAAGTGCCAAAGTCTGTTCCAAAAGGCTATATATTTGCAACTTCTCATTTGAGATAGATCTCTCAGCTTGTAAGGCGGAGCTCTATCGAAATTTACCTTGAATAAAAAAGAAGCATTTTTGCCTCCATTTGAGCTTGCACTTTTGCATGTCTATGGCTTTGTCTTGTGTTTAGTCATTTTCTTTCATGCTTTCACAGAATGATTCTAGCATGTCTAGTTTATTGTGAGTTCTTCTTTTGCAGGTTAGCCAAAAGTGTCCACAACAGAGTATAGGCACATGTAAACAGGCTGCCATAGTGTGTCTTAGAACACCTCTGGTAGTTCTTCCTCCCTGTATCTCCAAAGGACCCCTATTTCACTGATGCAGAAGAATTTCTCATATCAAATTAAGTGTATATTAGCTTGTTCTTGGTGGAAAGTGTATGTTCAAGCTAAGTAGATCAACCATTTTTGGTGCATCACCGTTTAGTTTAGGTTCTGTTTTCAGTAATCCTTCTCTCTTTTCAACTCCCCCCTTATATATATATATATATATTAGCCATAGTACTAGAACTCAGAGATGCATCAAAAGGAGCTATCCCTTATCTAGAGATTCTCCCGTCAGTTTTGCCAAACCTACAGGCAAGAGAGGAGTCTCCATTGTGCCGCGTGGAAGAGAAAAGCCCAGCATTCTCTCAAGGGTGTAATCCACAGCGTCAACAGAGACTTGTGGGAATATTGGCCTGGGTAGATGGTTGAGCGGTCACAAGTGGAGCACTTTGACCAGGGTATGATGGGGGTAGTATACATTTGATTGGTTGGAGAACGAACCAGAAATACGCATATGTGGATTAGGATGTACTTGTTGAAATTGTACATTTGGTTGTGCAATATTCTAGTTTGGGTTGGCGATGAAGGTTTGACTTGGAGGATTTTGAAATTGGGATGGAGGGATATAACAATACTGTCCCTGTTGTGGTTGAATAAGGACTTGTTGCCGACTACGTGAACCTTGCTGTTGAGTGGTAACTTGTGAGCCAAGACCCTGTCTTTGAACTTGTGGTATGCACTGCACAAAAGGCAATTGTTTCCTAATAGGTATTTGAGAGATATTGGAACCCCCTTGTGCGAATCCCTGTTGGGAAGTGGACACATGTTGGAGATTTGGCACCTATCATTGACCAACATGAATATGGTGCTGATTAAGCATCGTTTGGTTTTGAATTGGCATGTTGGTATGCAAAGAAGAAGGTACATTTGCTACTACTTGATGAGGTGGAACATTAGTTTCCCCTTGTTGAGGTGGCAATATGTTCGGCCTTTGTTGCGTTGGTATGTTCCTTTGTGCCTGTTGTTGTGGATTGCTACTTATCCCCTGTTGAGGAGGTATAGGATTCACCATATTATGTTGTTGAGGCATGGCATTGGTTGCTGGTTGACTACTTGATCGTGTTGATTGTGCGCTTGATGAAGCATCTGGTTGAGGTTGGGGTGCAGAAGCTCCTATTGCTAGGTTTACAGAGCCACTCGTGGTATTAACTAAAGACATATGTTGTTGACTAGTTGTTTGTGTATTAGTACCACTTTGATTTGGATTCGATGTTGCTTGCGCATTGTCCACTGTGTTTTGTTCAT
Source organism: Torreya grandis (assembly GCA_037957365.1). Lineage (NCBI taxonomy): Eukaryota > Viridiplantae > Streptophyta > Pinopsida > Cupressales > Taxaceae > Torreya > Torreya grandis. Next base: position 797,029 of record JARHVA010003443.1, read on the forward strand.
TATTCTGCATAGAAGTAGAAGACACTTCTTTGATAATCGGCATATGCAACAAGTTGTCTACCGAGGTGCTTTGTGCGAATGGGTTTAAACTCTGATTGTCTTGACCAGTTAATTCTATCAAAACTCCTGTTGAAGGAACTAAGTCAATAAGAGGTTTACTCACCATGGTCATCTGATTGAAATTGCGCGCTAGATTCAAGTAGGTTTGATATGTGGTCTGCATTTGGTTTAAATGGTCTTCCATGAGGTTCTCTCCTTTGTTAGGCATATTAGGGTCTTGATACGTCGTTTGGACTAGAGTTAAAGGATTGCTAGAAGAGGTCTGTTGGCTATACAATATGTTGTGAGGCATTCTTACTAGGTTTGGTAAACTTTCATGAGGGAAGTCCACTAGCAACTTAACCCCTACTTCTATGGCTCTAACCAAAATCTCATCTTTGTTCTCCAACAAATGATGCTCAAATAAAAACGAATCATACGTGGAAGGCGTATTAATAGAGTACGATTGTCGAGGAACTGGTTCTTCAACTGTGGGTATCGTAGCCAGGTATTGTGCAGTTTGTTCTTGGTCTTGTTCTGAATATGGTGGCGTATTAACCAAATAATTAGCCAATGGATCTTGGTTTTGTGCCCCTATTTGAGTATTATAAGAGGGATAAAGATCTGTCTCATAAGCAATATTATTTGCATAGGGGTCTTGCACCATTTCTTGTGCAACCACATTACTAATCCCTGGATTGTACATAAGTCCACTACGAGTGTAGGAATACATGTTGGGATCCATAGTAAATGTTTTGCGATAGAAAGGGAAGAGAGTTCTACAAACTCTAAAAAGATTGTCAAAAAAAGATGATGTTCAAACTTGGTTTAGATTTGTCAAAAGGATGGAAAGGTTTATGCAATGATTTGTGATAAAACAAGCTAACGTTAAGTATTTAACGTTACATGTCTTATACAAAAAAGCTTAAGTAAATGAACCAAAAATCGAAATGCCAAACTCTAAGGTTGAAGTGTTTCAAATCTGTCTAATCTAAGAATAAAATGCTGCTAGGTCTTTTGGCCAAATGCGGCATCAAAAGCTAGGCTCAAACAAGGCATGCGCTAGGACTCTTGGCCGAATGACAACAAAGGCTAAACTTTGAAAATAGTTGAGATTTTAATCTAACGGATTTGAAACACTTCTAACAAATACTAGGCATTTGACTCTTGGACATGAACTCGATCAAATAGGTATAAGGTATAAAACAAAAGGCACTTTAGAGATAGTTTGTTTTCTTGCAAATAATGGTATAAAACTTGTTTCTTTTGACAAATAGGCTAGACAAATGTGAATGGCTTAACTGTGCTAGACAACGATTCACAAAGGTATACTTAGATTGGCTTGAAAAATGTGTACAAACTTCAACTCTATGCAAAAAGGTCTATGAAACAATGTTTGAAATGTTCTGGGCAGCGTAACAACGCTAAACTACTCAAAAGACGTGGCAATTTTTGTTTCAAAAACTCTTAAGGCAAAGATGGTTTCTCTCAAATTTCGCAACATAACACTACCTTTCTTAACTCAAATGTCATACATATCTTCAAAGTTTTGACAATATCTCTAAGGAAAAAAGTTATGTATTCAAATGATCTTAATGGAAATAAGATGGTAACACAAAAAGGGTTGGTGCATAGACTCAAAGTGCAAGTGTTTAGCACAAAATGACTTAAGTCTATCAAGTGGTGATAATGATTATGAGTCTTAAATGGCTTTCAACCCAGTTTGAAAACTAAACCTAAGTTCCCTCAAGTTTAGTGCAAATGGCAAACTCACTTAACACATCAACCATATGAAGTTATGAAGGTGCAATTTCGAATTTAAGTTATAAATGGACTTAAACAGTGTTTGGTGGAAGTCTAGACTCAATTGGGCAGTGTAACTGCGCCAAAGTGGATGATATGACTCCGAGTTTTGATGAACTTTGAACAATGCAAATTGATGATTCACGTGGGCAGCATAACGCCTCTTTGTTCAAAGGAATATGAGGACTATGTGTTTTGGTTTGTATCGTTTGTTCACACCTAGTTTTGACTCCAAACAAGACTTTAATCTAGGACAAAACCAACTAATTAATTGCTTGTAAGTCCTAAACTGATAAGGTTGCTTGGTATTGTTGGAATTCATCAATATACGTCATTTGAGAGGCTTTTAGTGTTCATCCTAAAGTAAAATGTGCATTATATAATAGGGTTTTTACACCCCCTTCTCTCAAATGGCAGTACTGCAACATGGAGCTTGAGGCGCACCTTGCACCAACAACACTTTCATGGCAAGTGGGGATTTGTCTAAGATCTGCAAGTTTTCGAACGTTTCTAGGGGAATCAATTACATAATGACTTTCATGTTACGATGCCAAAGAAAAGCACGTAATTGGGTGTCTGTGGCACTTGGTTTGTTGCAAAAAGTTCTTGCCTTTTTTCAACCACTACATCCGTCATTTGCCCAGTGTAGTGCGATGTTCAAAGTGCAGATATGTCCCATGTGCAACTCCAACAATAGAAGGTGGTTTAACCGCTCAAACCTCCGATCCTAGTGGGAGTGATTTGAAGTCAGTGTTGGGAGATGAAACCTCGGGTCAAAGCTTCCCTAACGAACTTGCAAGAGGTAATGAAGTCCCCTTCGCAAGCCAAGTTTGCATAAAAAATAAATGACTTAATAGAAAGACTTTATGGTCGTTTTCAAGGTCACCAAAACTATTGTGAGTTTTTGGGGAGTGCTTTAAACGACATTCTTTCTATGCCTTGGACTAAGCATACTCACAATAAGGACGACACTTTTGATTCCAAGGGTTCCCTAAAAGGGACAAATGGAAGAGCATCCACGCAACGCTCTTCTTTTTGCCAAAAACAAATTCTAAGCTTAAACAACCATTGAAGACAAAATTTGACAAGTGTGTTCAATTTTAAACCCCAAATGAAAGATTAGGTGGTGTTCTTTAGACCCCTTGGTCTTAAGTTGTAACTTTGAAAACAAAATTTGTCAAAGCATTTACCTAAGCATCTAAATTTTTCATTGAGCACCAAAACAAGGTTCCTAATCCATTTTAAACTTGCAAAAAGGGTCTAGAATGCATGTTTTAACAAATTCCAAGTTGGTCCTGCAATGAAAAAGTTAAAGAGTTTTCTTTAGCTTTGAAGCTAATTCGCAAATGAAAGAAGCAACTTCCCAAAATGAGCACCCTATTTTGAAATTGCAATTACACATTCAATCCCACTGTTTCCCTACAAAATCGCAACTACCAGACAACAATATCGTTGTTATGGATTAGTTCGGACAAAAAACACAATATCACTATTTGCATGACAAAATCATTGGCCAAAGCAACGATATCGCTAGCCAACAGAACGAAATCGTTGCTATCAAACAAAATCGCTATTATGGAACAAAATCGCTGTTTTTTAGACAGAAAACATAACAAGCACAAAATCGTTGTTTAGATGACGAAATTGCTGTTGTGCGAAATTGCTGCCCAAAATAATGAAATTGCTGCCTAGTAGAATGAAATCGCTGTCCAAAAGAACAATATCACTGCCCAAAAGGATGATATCACTATTTTGGTTGACGATATCGTTGGTCAAGCTTACAAAATTGCTATTTAGAAAATAGCGATTTCGTTCACACAAAATTGCTACTATGTGAGCAACGATATCGTAACAGAGAGCAAACCAAATTTTACCAGAACAAAAACATTGTTAGAAAAACGGAATTTTAACTTAAAATTTCACTCTTTTTGGCCCTATCGCTCCAAGATCCTTCATGGAAAAGATTAGTGAGTTGTTTGAAAGAGCTTTATGACCAAATTTGTGAGACTAGGTCCTACCAGGTATGCCATTTGTGAACATAGGAATTTGACTCAAGAGAAGATGGTTAGTAGTGTGTAATTCTTAAAATGAAAACAAAATGAAATAAACACACTAGCATAACATCTCTAGGCCTAGTTGCTAGGGAGAGCTTAGTTAACAAAACAAAATGGAAACACAACTAAAACATGAAAGAAAGACATTACTTCACCTTCTTTGGATGCTCCAAAATGCTTGTTGTAGTGGCTTACTTGGCTTTGTGCTCATGAAGTTTGTATCAATGAAGTGTGATTACCTCCATCTCTCCTTGGTACCATGTTTGGCTTTGGCTTGGCTCAATATTTGGGCATTATAACATTAATTTGCATGAAGCTTGGGAATCAATTCAGCATTATAATTTTGGCATATGAGAGCTTAAAAATCAGTAGGCTAGACCTCATATTTATAGATTTTGAAAAATGGTTAGAATCAACCTGAACTATCCATCTCAAGATGGAGATGTGTGGCTATGGATTAATTCAATTATGTAATTAAAATTCATAAATAAACTCATCAATATTTGGGATAGAGGGGCATTGAATAGGCATGGAGGGTCTTAATGAGGCATGAGAGGAGTTAACTTTGACATTTTATGCATTTATGGCTTAGGGATGTCTTCCCAAGAAATGATGTCACTTGATGATGCAGATATTCAATATTCATTTCCAAAAAGAAATTATTCAACAAGTTCCATGGAATTCTTAATTAGGCTCATGATTTGGGTTAATTAGCTCTTAAGCATGATTAAGCACTTTGATGCAAACTTTTGCTCTTTGTGCACAAACTAATCAAATTTGTCAGAATGTCTTATTTATTGGCCCGAAATTTGACTAGATTGGAATTGGAAGTCGATGTTAGATACGTTGGATCCATTATCCCATTTAGGATGTTGTCAACACCAAATAACAAAGGCACGTGTCTCGTACAAAAAATGTGATAGAAAAGAGTAATCCAGAGCACCCAGGGGTAAAATTGGCATTTTGACTGGAAATGATTTGATCAAAGTTAGCTGCTTCATAAATTGCATTGCCTCATTTAATGATACTTTGGCCAAAATCGGTATTTGAATATATCAATTTCAATTCATTTAATGTGTTTTAGTGTTTTTAGGCCAAATTGTGCATTTTGGTGGAAATTTGTTAAAATACTGATTGATAGTCATTGGTGGCCTGATTTAGGTGTCTACATCTTCAAAGAGCTCTTGCTGGAAGTGATATTGAATATTAGTGTGCTTTGTCCTTACATGAATAACCGGATTCTTTTTTAAGGCAATGGTACTTAGGTTGTCACAAAAATTGAAGAAGTTTGAATATGTCCCAAATCTGCAAGAAGTCTTCTAAGCCAAAGGGTGTCCATGGCAACATGATTACATCCTCTATATTCAGATTTTGTAGAAGACAAGGCAAAAATTCGTTGCATCTTACTATTCCATGAATTTTCATTAGATCACAACGAGAAACTATAACTACATGCAGATCTATGATCATTTAGACCACCAACCCAATCAAAATTTGTGTACCCTGCCAAAATGAAGCTGCTATTTGAGGTATACTCAAAGCCAAGAGTTAAAGTACCTTAAAGATAACAAAGTATTCTTTTAGCAGCTTTAAAATGAGTAGTTTGAAGTTTAGATACAAAAGAAATATCAAGACGAGTACGAGTTAGATAATTCAAACTTCCAACTAATTGTCTATATAAAGTAGAATCTATAGGGTCAACATCCATATCATTAAGCAATTTGACACCAAGTCCACAAGGAGTAACAAGTGGTTTGCAATTAAGCATATTGAATTTAACTAACAAATCATATTCATACTTGGATTGAGAAATTGAAATGCTATTTTTTTCTTGCCAAACTTGCATGCCTAAGAAATAACGCAAATGACCTAAAATTGTGTTTTCAAAAGTTTTCTATAAAGCATCTTTAGTAGAAGAAATGATTAAAGTACCACTACCAATAATGATCAAACCATCAACATATAAGATTGATAATTACACCATCTGTAGGATTCTTGACAAAAATATTAGGATCATTGCAACTACAAATAAAACCTTGTTCTACAAAAAATGATATATTTTAGTATATCGTTGCTTCAACTATAAATAGCTTCATTTAGTTTGTATACAAGATGCTTATTTCATTTCTTAATAAAACAAGGAGTTGAGACATAAATTTCTTCATGCAAATCACCATTAAAAAAATCATTTAACATCCATTTGATAAACATGTGAATGTGTATGAGTAGCTAGAGCTAAAATAACTTTAGTTGTGGGCATCTTAGCTATGGGAGAATTTTTTTATTAAAATAAATTCCTTCAACTTGAGAAAAAGCTTCAACTACTAATCTAGCTTTATATTTGTCTGCTTGATTATTAGAAGCAAACTTATTTTTGAACAATCATTTACAATGAACCAAATTTTGAACTTTAGGGAGAGGGTCTAAGTCCCAAGTTTGATAAGAGATTAACGAGTTGTATTCATCACGTATAGCTTTTTCTAAGGTGACCTTTAACTTGTTCAAGTGTTTGTGGATCATTGTGATTCATAAGTTTAGACATCGAAGTATAGTTGCAAAATTGTTTCCTAGTTCTATGATAATCATTAACATCTACATCAACTCTAGATGTCTCTATAGTTTTCTTTGCCTACTTGGGCATAGGTGTAGGTGGAACAAGACTAGAAGATAGAGTAGGAACATTAGGAGTAACAACACTACTATGCACAACATCTACTTGATCATCACTTGACTAAAAATGAAAAGAAACATAAACAATATCAAGAAAAGCTGAAGTAGTAGGAGAATCAACCACAACATTTTCAGCAATTTTAGCATCTCTTTTAATCTTGATTTTGTTACTTCGAGGATCATAAACTATAAGCCTTAGATTGTTCATCATAACCAACAAAGATATGTGTTTGATTTTGAATCTAATTTATTATGTTTTTCTTAAAGGATATGAACAAAAACATCATAAACAAAGACGCACAAATGCTTTAAATTAGCTTTTCTACGATTCCAAGTTTCTTCAGAATGTTTAAGACAATTTTAATGGGAGTCTTATTAATGATATAAACAACACAATTAATAGATTCAGCCCAAAACATATAATTTATTTTTTTAACATGCAACATACACCTAGCCATTTTAGTAACAGTTCTATGTTTACGTTCGACAACACCATTTTGCTCAAGTGTGTAAGAAACAATCTTTTCATGCTTAATACCATGCTGCTTACAATATGCATGAAAATCTGAATTGACATATAGAGTACTTTTATCAATACATAAGATACACAAAACACCCAAATTGTTTGTCAACAAAGACATGAAATTCAATGAAAGTATCAAAAATTTGATTTTTAGATTTCAAAAAATAAATCCAAGCTCTCATAGTGCAATCATCTACAAAAGTTAATGCATTTTGGGCACCATTAGTAGGAGTTTGAATTGCACCTAAAATATCATTATGAACAAGACACAATTTTTCAGTTGCATGCCAATATTTGTTCTGAGAAAAAACAAATATTCATAAATTTTAACAAATATACATCAGTACAAACGAAATTAGTCGCAGGGATTTTAGGAAATGCACTCACCATATCTATTTGATTCGTAAGTGCAATGTTTTGGTAATTGATATGACTTAACTTTCATGGCATAAGCTACCATCAGTAGAAGCAACTAAAGCACGACTAGAATTGGAAGAAGAGAGTTTGGGATATTCAAACAAATCATTTTTATCTTAAAAAGCGGTAGCAACAACTTCGAAATTTTGCTTGGCTGATCTAACATAACAAGTATTTTGAAGAAATTCTATGTTTGCATAATTCAGAAACATAAAATAGTTTTGACTTTAAATCAGGTACAAACAAAACATCATGTAATTTTCCATTAGGAACATTAATAGTGCCAATTGCTTTTACATTACATGAAGCATGCTTTGCAAAAGATAACTAATTATTAGAATGATTTGGCTATAGATAAGTAAATGAATCAATATCGGATGTCATTTGTTGAGTAGCATCAGGATCAACAATCCATTCAATAGGACACAAAATACAAGTAGAAGCAGTCGTAGTATTAGACTTGTGTTATTTTTTGAGTCTTGTTACTAGCACTAGCATTAGAGCTTGCATGCTTTTGGACATTTTAATGTCTCTTTGTTTTCGAAAGCAATGAAATTCATCATGACCATCCTTATGACAATTAGCACAATCTAATTATCCTTGGAGTTTGAGTTTGATTGGCCATCATTTTTTCCATTTTTGTTGTTGAATTTAAAATTATCTCTATTACTATTGTTTTTGTGTTAGTGTTTAGGAAAAAATGCATGTTCATTTCCCTTAAAACTACCAACCTAAATTAAATTTTGTTCTTGTCACAAAAAATTATAAAAGATATCAAACATCGACTGAGATGCTAAAGTGGGAATAACTAGTTGAGAGTGAATATTTTTACTGAATCGTTGGAAAGGTTTAGGTAAACACCTTTTCATAATAGTACGGACTAGTTTTAAATTAGAACTTTTAACACCTAAACCATGCAATTGCGACTTTAAAGATTGAAATTTTGTCAAAACATCATCCATCGTTTTAAAATCAACATATTTTAAATCTGAAAGTTGATCTTGAACTTGATTTTTCTGAGATTCATTCACAACATCGTAAACAAATTTAAGTTTTGACCGAGCACTAGATGTAGTGACACAACCATCAATGTGAACTTGAAATTTGGGTGATATTGCCATTTCAATTAAACCTAAGGCCTCATCATTTGTAGTTTGTCACTTTTCCTTAGTGGCGGCAAATGCTTTTTCATTAGGTATGGGTTCTTTACCCTCTACAATTTGAACTAAATGCTTTACGATAAAGATGTATGTGTGATTTACACAAATGTTAGTTTGAAGATGTGAGTTTAAATTCGGGCAATAGTTGAGTAATTATGCCCCAAATGCTTACACTACCAAGGGAATTGTAAAAAATGCAATAACAAACAACAATAAAATATTAAATTATTATTTTTTAGCACTCTCAAACAATAAAAGATATTAAAGAAAAAAATGATTTAAGATTTTAATATTAAAAAATATGTAAAAAAGACTTTTTCCCTTTATAAAATTGAATAAAAGAAAAAGAAAAAGAAAAAAAATAAAAATAAAATGAAACTTTAAAGAAAGAAATATCAAAAGAACTATATAAACAAAAAATAAATGGAAAAAAAATAAAAAAATTAAGCCACTGAAGGATGAAGACTACATTATTTTTGACTTTGATGTCTTTTTTGAAAATTTTAGGATCAGAATGCTACGTCAGTAAATAAAATTTCATAAAAGGTAAAATTATGACTTAAAAAGAAATAGTGGCCACTTCATGCCAAAAACTAAAAGATGACATGGTTTTTTTTATAGCCAATATTCTTTAATAAAATAAGAACTATGAATTAAAAAAAAAGTAAGTATAAAACTACTAAATAATAAAATGAAATTGTTTTCTTGCAAAAAAGAGCTGCTATAAAAAATAGAATATATGACAACGACGGTATACACAACAAAAATCAACAACAAACTGCACAAATATTTCAGGTAAACAGAGAAGATGCAGCAAACGAATGATGAAAGATGCTTGTGTTAATAAAAGGAGAGCCATTCCAGGATACTCAGGAATGTTCCAAGGCATCATATACACAAAGCTCATATATATATTAACAGAAGTTTAAGATGTAACAACAAAATATATGCAGCAGCAACAAAGAAACAAATGCAACACAAACAAAAGACTATCTCAAAATTATTACAACTGAGCAAAAGAAATAGAAACGACTGCAAAGAAGCAAGATAACTTGTAGATTTTTTTAAATTTAATTTTTTTGTGTGCAAAACTAGTTCAAAATATTTTTTAATGTCTTTCTGAGCGCTGCTAGCTAACTTCTACATAGTGGGCTGAATCCTGCTAAATAAAATTAGATTGCAAGAATAAAACCAGCAAATAAAAAGACTAGCAATGGGTTAGGAAATTTTGTCAAAGACACAATAAAAATGTTTGCAAAGGGTGTTAGACCTTGCAAAAAAATCTGAAAAAAAAAAGCTTTATCTTGCTTCTCCACCCGAGCACCTGCATACACTTATATTCCAACGTTAATAATGACCTAATCTGAAACCATGGAAGAATAAACTAAAAGATCTTCGCAAATAACATTGTAGCATAAATAACTGAATGCACAACAAATGTACAATATTACCTCAAAGTAAGCCAAACCATGAAAATGTGAGACACAAATTGGCAAGTGGGGCAACCAAATTAACGAAAGAAAACCGCATGTGTATTAAGAAACAAGACTTACATTCTTATTGCGGATTACAATTTTTATAAAGACAGTAGAAGAAATAAGAGAATAGAAAATAAGAATAAGTTTCAAGTGTGTAGAGAGGAGAGGAGAGCAGAGATTTTTTTAAATAGAGTGAAGAAGTCAAAAGGAGTTACAAAGTAACTCCATCATTATCTTAGCCAACCTTCTTAGTGTGTGCTTAGTGCCCCTAATCTCCATGAGGTGAGGGGGAAGTGTATGTCGAGTGTTATATGAGCCACACATCACATGGAATTCCAAGATTACCTTTAAAAGAGACGAGGTGAGACACTACACATATTCTCTTATTCTATAAATTGAAACTTCGTATGGGAATAAATCTACACACCTAAATCACCCTTAGGGTTATAAATTAACCCAAATAAAAGATAATCCTAACAAATCTTATATGCACAGGGACAAGCAACACATTTAATCTCAACTTTTGCACCATCTCAGTGGATATTATATTATTGGTGCTACCACTATCTATGACCAACTTACAACACTTACCTCCAACCTTGCACTTAGTTTTGAAAATGCTTCTCCTTTGCCAGGGCTCATTCTCTTGCATGTCTACCTTCAACAAAACTCTCTACAACTTTAAATTCTCTCCATGCTCAAGTTCTATAGGAGCAATCTCTTCTACTTTTTACTCCTTTGCTGGGCTACATTCACTTTATTCTCATTTATTTTGCTCTCTTTGCTTGCTTCAGGTCATTCATATGGTTCTATGCCCATGCTGGCCTCGTTTGAAACAAGTGCCGTTGAATTCTTTGCCTCGTCTTCTTTTTCCACATTCTGTAACTCTATAGGAATCATAACCATCTCTTTGATCCTGATGAGAGGAACTAGCTTCATCCTTTTTCTTCGCATAAGTTTGGCATCTTCCATAGTATTGTCTTTCTAATCTTCTACCTTTTCTTTGTCCATGCTACTTTTTGGGCAGCTTCTCTTCAAAGTTCAAAGCATATTGATAGGCTTCTTCTATTGAACGTACCCTTATCATTCCAAACTCATCTTGTATGGAAAGGCGGGGTCCATTTACATATCTTGAGATCTTTTCTTCATCATCTTCTAACTGCCTTGCTTGGATAGCTAACTTTTAGAATTCCTCTGTGTAATCTTTCACACTCATCTTTTGGCTTCAAATTCTGCAGCTTCCCAAACAAACTAAGTTGATAATGAGAAGGCAATAAATTTCCTTCCATCTTAGCAAAAGTTTTACCCCATGACTTAATTTTATCTTTACCTCTTCTTACTCTTTTCAACAGCACATCATGTTCTGCCTTAGAAAATCCATGACTACTGCACTCTAATGTGCAATCATCTTCTACCTCAAAAAATCCCTTAGATTCACTCTTAGCAATGCTTGAATCTTTCTGAATGCATCATACAAAGAATTCTAAATGCCTCTCACATGAAGAGATGAAAGAACTAATTCAACTTCTCTTTGGATGCTTGGTTTTGGTATTTTGTCCCATTTGGTATGTGTTTGTACCAAGCTGAACTTGTATTGGTAACCCTTTTCCATGGTGTATAGGTTCATACCAAGCTGAACCTGTCACATAGGACTTGTTCTTCAGACAGTTTGGAACCCAAGATGTCTGCATCATCCGTGAGCCACCAGTACACCCATTCCCCCAATTTACATTTGACTTTGTATCTCTACCTTGTTCAATTGTCTTAATGAAGTTAAAAGGCTTTATAAAGCTCTTCTTTAGTCACACGTACTAAAAAGTGCAACTAATAATCTTAATCAACTGAATTATGATGATTTTCAGGATCTAATTTGGATCACATCTCTGCAATCTGGAGGCTTTTGGTCCCCAGAAGTTTTATAAATGAATACAAGAAGTTTTACCTTCCTAAATGGGATACCTTTCCTTCTCACTTCCAGTGAAGTGATTTTGATTTCTCTCTTGGAGCCTCCGGTTCCAACTTGCTACCCTGCAAAATCATATTGGTTTTGGAATTCACTGCACCTTCAAATGTTTGCCAAATGTTTGATCTGCTTGCACTCTTTGGTGTCTTGCGTCTCTTGTACTTTTTGGTGTTTTGGATTCAACCTCTGTGGTTGGTAGTAGTCTTATTGGCTAATTCTCTTAGCCATTTTTGTGGAAACTTGCATGCTTGTAGGCTAGAGTGATGCTTCCTCTTTGGAGAGCTTAACCACATTATCTCCTTGTTGTTCACATTCTTACAACAAATGATCAAACATTCTTGATCATGTGAGTGGATGAAATCATCTCCTCTTCTACATACCTTCCCTTATCATGGGTCTTACAATTGAAAGTTTGCATCAAACAAAAATGGTCTTCAATGAAGGTGATTTGTATGCCAAACTATACACCCATCAATCAATAATCTTCTTGTGGAGTGCTACTCACCTCGAGTGCTTTTCTCACCTTGCTTTTAGTGACTAAATGTCATGCCACTTCTCTTCCACTAGGGTAAAAATCTTTGGCTAATGAGAATGCTTGTAGATGTCCATCATGTGCTTATTGCAACTTCTGTCATACAAAAATGAGTTTTTAAAGAACCTGGCTCAACCATGGATTATGTACATATAACAACTGAAAATACATACCCCAATCTTGCAACATATTTTACAGCTCTGTATGTGAATACCACAATCATCATTTTCCATAGGCATGCCACTTTCATACTTCTAATGTTTTGCTATTTTATTGTGACACTCAAATGCACGCTACAACTTGATTCTGAGATCAGACCTATATATTCATGTCTGTATGTTTCTGTTCTTTGCAGAACAGGTTCGTACTGAGCCAAACCTGACATGCAGGTTTGTACCTAGCTAAAATTGCCATGCATGACTGGATTTCTGTTTTTACCGATCAGCTTGCTTTATCCAATCACTGCTTTGCTCCTGCATGATTGCTTGCCCAGTTTGCTTGCTTGGAGTGCCTCTCCTCTACTTTTCTTGTATGGTACAACAAGTGAGAAAATCATGCATAACATCCATATCAACTTGAGAATGGGAATAACTGACAAAGATACAACCTCTTGATATATTCGGTCCCCCTTACCTGTGTTTCCCAGATGGACTTGATAGCTACTCCATACTCACCCTTATAAAGTGGAATGTCCGATACTTAATACAAGTGGAGTTGGTTCCTTGCTTGCTTCTACCAACAATGGAACCATAAGACTATTTTGAAGGTTCTTCTTAATGTGAGTGTGCGCATACATGTGAATGCAAATCAACATCTTTGCAATACTCTATCCAAGAATCCAAAAATGACTTCTTACCATTACCCATTTGCAATCGACACAAGGATACCTCTATGGGCTGCTCCCTCTTGATGTCTTCTTCATTGGATAGCTTTGCCTCTTCATTTGCTACCTCTTGGCTTGTAGGTGCTTGGACTACTACTTTTCTTTTCATTCTAGATGCTTCCTCTTTATTGGATTGCTGGTTACAATTCTTTTGGTCAAGTTAAGGATGATTTTTTAGCATTTTTCATTCCAATGCCCACTCATTTTGCAATAAGTGTAATAATTCTTATCCATGCGCTTTGACAACATCTTCTTGCCTTGCTCTTCATGCTGAGCTGAAGAGTGGTGTGTACAACTTACTTCCTCTTTGCTTCTTATACCTTGTTCTTTTCTTTGGCTTGAGGGTGGCGTGAGCTTTTGTTGGCACCTCTACAATGCTCTCCTAGCTTGTCTTGCTGTAGATTTATCTTATTCAACATGTTTGACTGCTGCACGCTGACTTGCAATCATCTCCTGCCTCAAGAATTCCCTTGGATTCACTTGTAGCAAAGCTTGAATCTTCTTGAATTCCTTTACATGACCCCAAGGGGGTCTATTTATACTAAGGGATGGGAAAATGAGTTGTACAAAGGATTCCAAATGCCTCCCATATGAAGAGATAGAAGAACTGATGCAACTTCTCTTTGGACACTTTTTGCTATTTTGTTCCATATGGTGTACTGGTTTGTTCCAAGTGAAACTCATCTTGGTAACCTAGTTCCATGATGTATGGGTTCCTAGAAAGCAGTTCAGAAAGTCCCTAACCCTGCATCATACACTCTATGAACATAAACTTCCATTTCTTTTTCATATACTATGTCCATGGGCCTCTTATCTTGTTTCTTTGCAGAATCCTCTCTGCTAGTTTGATCTGACATCTTCACATTCAGGGGCATTGGTGCCTTTAATTCGTCAAGGTCTTTCAAGTAGTCCAACGCAGATGTGCTATCTTTTCAGATGATCCAATTCTGTATCTTCCTCACTTCAATTTGCCTTATTGTAATTGAAGACACGTTTCATGCTTGTACGACTCTCATGCTTTCCATACTCCTTCCCAAAGTTAGCTCTCTCTAGAGTGTTGAAATGCTTCTCAGTCATCTCGGTCCTACTTTATTTGACCTTCAGTTAGGCCCAAAATATTGACATTGCATCAGCATTTGCATTATTCCTCATGCTGACCCTAGCATTGCCTTTTTTCTGAGCTTTCTCAAGTACGACCTGTAGATGGTAATTATGAATAAATATATTGCATTGGCCGACATAGTTTTATTTGCCTTTTTTCGGCCTTTTATTGGTACTATAGATCACTTCTTCTTATGTCGGTTGTAACCATTGGGTAACCAACAATCGTTGGGTCTTGATCACTCAATAACATATTGTATGTCAGGGTAAGGGGGGCTTGTATCAGGTCCTTTTTGCACTGATTGATTGTATTAAGACATGTCATTGAGGAATACAAAGCTGCTATTTTGTGGATACTCCTACATGGTATGTTTTGTTATTACTGTTCTATGTTTACTACTTGTGATAGTCTAGTATCTTAGTAGACTTTATCTATACTACATTTTGGCGGCATTGTCTTAACAAAACTCAAATTATACAAAAGTAAGTCAGATTGACACCAAATATTATTGACAATGACATGGAAAACTAATGGGTCAACCCATCAAAGAAGCAATTGAAATCAATCAAGGACAAGAAGAAGGGCTCACGAAAGACTTACAATACCGGTGGGACCTATCCCCCGAGAACACATGAAGGAGGAAGCCGAACGCACCCAAGTGCGAAGAAATTAGATTTTGGGTAAATTGGCAGTCACAGAATAAGTAGAGTGTCTCCTCGCTTATTTCCCATGACTTCTTGCTAGGCAGTACAAAGGCAAAGTCATGAAGAGGAAGTGAGATTGAAAGACAAACGTTGATGCCATTAAACCCAAATAAAGAGGGACAAAGACAACAACTTGGGAGGACAGAGGAAATCGGACTAAGAAGGTCAACCAAACTCTTGGAGCAAGAACAATGAAGGAGGAGGTTACAAGCAACAACCATTAAAAAAAATAAAAATGAGGAAAACTAATCGCATAAGTCAAGGTCAAAGCCCAAGCCGAGGCTAAAGTCCAAGCCCAAGCCCAAGCTTAATCCGGAGTAGGAGTCGTTGAGACAAGATTCCCATTCGGGAATAAGTAAGGAAACATCCTCCATCACTCTCAACCACATGGTGGCAAGAGATTTCTAGACAACTACCATGCCATATAAGTTCAATGGAATCCACAAAGGAGGTAAATTTCCTTTTTGATCAAGAGATTGAAGATGACTTTTTTCATAGAGGAAGAATGAGCCTCTTATGAAACTAATATCAGAGGGTTTGAAGAATTATTGGTTGAAGATCTAGTAGCAAAGACATTAGGGCAGCTGGAATAACCATAACAACTTGAATGACAAGAGCACAAAGAGGGAACATGAGGGTGAGCAAGATAGCGCATGGATAATTGCCGAAGGACAGGTCAAGTGCAATTGCATGTCTGGAGCAAAGGAATGTCCAACATAGAGCATTTTGAGGAGGAATATTGTGTTTAGAAGGCCACCTCAAAAGAGCCCAATACCCCTACAAAAATGGGTACCCCGACCTCACACTGGAAAAACAAAACTGCCAACATTTAGTAATGATAGATTTGAAGATTCGGTATGACACTATCTTATGTGCATCACTATCTGGATTCCCAATGGGCAGATAGATGAGCGGATGTGGCTAAGATGCTTCCTAGCCACTCTTCGGGACATGGCCATAGATTTTTGGTACACTAATGGGTTAAGTACGGACCAAGCAACATGGACAACACTGAGGGAAGCATTTGAAAAGGAATTCAAACCCCTGAGGAACGGCAACAAGATTGTTGCAAAAATATACAACACCAAAAAAGGTAAGCACAAAATAGTTCGAGCTTACAATAAGAGAATCAAGGAGTTGCTTGGAAAACTTGAGAAGGAACCAGCCAATGGGCAGAAAAAGAGGCGTTTCATTGAAGGGTCGGTTTCCATCATTTAGGTAAAAAATGAAGGTTGTGCCACTTTCGTCATATGATCATGCTTGTAATTGAGCGATGGACATTGGAAATGAGAATAAAACATCATCCTTGCATACAAGAAGACAAAAATGAAGATGAGGATTCAGATTCCAATGAAAAGGAAGTTGGATTTGTTTGAGCTCTTCTGAAGGACATGCTCTAGATGATGAGATAATTGAAAAAAGACCCTAAGGAAGAAGGGAAGGATCTTCGGTGCATCGATTGTAAAACGAAATGGCACATCAAGGTCAACTGTTCAAGAAGATTTATTTGTGAATTTTGTCAAGTCAATGGCCATGATATAAAAAGTCATCCTTACTCAAGGAGAACCGTCAACACCACCTAGCCCCCCAACAAAGTTCCAAGATAATGCAAAAGCATCTTTGAGTGCATCGCGTGGTGGATATAGAAATCAATAGAACAATACATGATGTTAGACCAATATGGGTGGAGGTGGTAGCCGCATCCAGTTCGATGAGCAAGGTCGACAGATAATCTAGTGCTGAAAGTGTAACTAGTGGGGCCATTTTGTAAGAGACTACCCCACCAATCAAAATAAACTCCGGACTTGTGTGGATTGCATGGATCCGGAGATCATAACAATGCCAATCATCTGAAGAAAGCAAATATCAATATGATCGATGTAAGAAATGAAGGGGTGATAAAAATCACTAAAATCCAAGCAAAGAAGATAACTTACCTCAACCCTTGTACAAAAAAAGAATTAAGGGTTGATGCAAGAGTTGAGGTGGAATGGGTAATCATGGAAGAACAAAGACATCCTGGGGAACGTAAAATTACATTGACTAGTTGGCTTAAGTTAGACAAAGCAATAGTAAGACAAGTTCTACAGAGCACCATACCCATCAAAGTAGTGGATGTACAACTTGGGACTTTTATAATCACGGATGCACAAGACAATGATCACAACATAGAGTGGGCAACACACACTTGTGTCAGAAGGAAGAACTTTTACAAATAGGATGAAGGATGAGAAACACAGATAGCTCATTGTTGAACCCCCATGGCTAAGAGATCGAGTAATTGATCTGATGCTCCTAACTATGAACTTATCTTGACATCCAATGGTTGTCCACATCGCTATTTTAGGTTTGAAGTCGACTAATACTATTATTGATCGTGAATCTGGTGTGAGCGTACTTCCAGAAGAAACATGGAAAAGTCATGGAGAACCCACTATTTGCTTGTTGACTTTCTGACTAGTAGGAGCTAATCAAAGTGGAATGTGGGTGTTGGGAGTATTGATGGCTCAAAAGGTGATTTCAATACCCAACCTTTCATACTGAACTTTGTAGACATCTCGTTAAAGGAAAAAAAGCCTATGATGCATTATTGGGCCGATGTTGGTTAATAGCAACTAAGGCATACCACAATTGGAAAAGTGACCTACTCTCAATCGAAAATAGAGTTAGAAATTACATCATAGATCTAAAGAGTTAGGTAGTCAGTTTGGAGGTAGTTTTGTCAGATGACTCATCAAACTCTGATATGAACTATATGGAAGAACACTCCCGGCATATGAACCAAGGCATAGTGGAACCAAATGAAGGACTATTGGAGTTGCATTCATGCTCCAAAGATGAAACAAGCACCCTCAATGGTCTCGTCCACTGCGAAATGGAAGACTATTAAGTGTTTCAACTTGGGTGCAACTTCATCGAGATCATGGAGATAGAAGAATGTGAAGGTTTCAAAGGAAATGAGCACACAATGGCAAACATTCCTCAATAAATGGTGGGTCAACACATTGAGAAGAAATTTGAAATTAGAATAGTATTATTACTAAATTAAAAAGTATTTCTAAATACTTAAATAAAGTAATAATAGTCTAATTTGTTTTTCACTTAAGTTGGGGCCTTTTAAGGGTCATGGGTTTATTCAACCCTTAAGCGATTTAAAAAGCAAATTGACCTTATAATTCATGATCCTTTCCCTCCAATTTGGGCGCTCCACTTGGGGAGTGGGTATTTAAGGGGAAGAGGATTCATTTGAGGGGATCATAATAAATGGGATAATTGGAATTGTAAGTTTCAAGCACAAAACGCTTAGCTTATCCATTGTAAAGATGAAAACCCTTCAATGGAAGTTGGAGCAAGGACAAAAAGCCTTGTATTCAACTAGGGCATCCTCATTTGGGGGATTGCATTGAACTTCATTGGATTGATTGCAGAAAAACACTATTTCTAGGGTAGCGAATATACCTAGGACAATGCCTAGGGTTTTGAGAGGAAATTGCAGGTTTCCTAGGGTTGGGCGAGCTGGTTTTAGGCCTTAATTTGGCCATTCATGAGGTCAAATGATTATTTGTAAGTCGGTATTTTTGATAATTTTTCCAGCTAGGGCGAGTGGATTAGGGCACTATTTTGAGGGTTTGATGGGCTATTTTCAAGCCTAAAGAATATTCTAAATTTTTCTATAACTATTTCAGTATTTATCCTTAATTTTTAAGGATATTTTCCAGCATTCTTAGATGGAGAAAATCACCAAAAATCAGTAATTAATTCGCTGTATTTTTCTTGCATTTTTGGCATCAAAGTGGCTGAGTTTGAGATGGATTTTATGCGCTAATGTTCATGATAATATTCAGTAATTTGTAGAATAAATAAATATTATTTTGTGGCGATTTTGGCCTCTTTACAGCATTTGAAATTTACTACAGCAGCTAGGGTTTGCATAAAAATCAGAAAATTAAATATTTGCTAGGGTTTGTGGAAAAACCCCATTTTCAGTTGGCAACCCCCAAAAGGGATATTACAAGAGTTTGTTATCAAGCAAAACCATCATCGTTGGGCCCAACCTACCCTATAGAGTTCACCAAATACCGAGTAGGCATGCAAAGATAGAAGAAAAACCTACTCACTAGTTTGGAGGGTTAGAAGACATGAAATACAAAGAACCAACTATAGTGAAGATAAACTTTGGCTCTCATACAGAACCTGAAGTGATCTTGATGGGGGCTGACTCGGACCCAATACTAAAGTTGCCACTTTCCAGATCTTCATAGAATACAAGGATGTGTTTTCTTGCACCACAAGGATTTGAAGGGGGTACTGCTAGAGATGTATAGATAGAATTCCTTTGGTTCTGGGAGCTCAGCCAGTTAGGAGAAGAGCATATAGAATGAATATCTATTATGTTGCCATAATCCAAGAAGAGATTGAGATGATGCTATAAGCAGGAATAATTTCAAATTAAAGACAAGTGAGTAGGTGTCCCAAATAGTTATCAGTTCGAAGAAAGGGTTAGAACAAATGGGGATATGCATTGACTTCAGAAGCTTGAATGTGGTGACTATCAAAGACCCATTCCCAATACCATGTACAGACAATATTCTTGAACAAGTATCTAGCCATGAGATCTACTCCATGGATGGGTTCTTGGGTTACAATCAGATCAACATTGCATATAAAGATAAGATGAAGACCAATTTCATAGTGGAAGATGGAGTTTATGCATACAACCGAATGCCTTTCGGACTTTTCAATGCTCCAGCCACATTCCAGTGGATCATTTTGCACATTTTCCACAAGATGGCCATGGGTAACTTCAAAGCTTTTCTTGATGACTGATCAATCGACAGTTGTCAAAAATCTCACCTATGGGCCCTGATAGAATGCATGAGGGGATGCAGAGCGACAAAGTTGGCTCTAAATCCAAATAAGTGCAAATTCATAGTTCCACAAGGCAAACTTTTGGGACAATTTACAAAGTGGGACTGAAGACTAATCTAGACAAAACAAGGGTAATGGTGGAAATGGAGGCACCCAAGGACGTCACTAGAGTAAAATCCTTCTTGGGACATGTTGGGTATTACCATCGCTTCATAATTATTTTTGCTCAAGTCTCTCACCCACTTGACATTCTCAAAAGAAAGGGGATTCTGTTTGTATGGTCTATTGAAGAGGAGCATGCTTGTAAGGAATTGAAAGTTCGATTAATAAGTTCTCCTATTCTTGTTTTCCCAAATTGGGATAAGGAGTTTCATGTCCACGTAGACTCTTTCAACTATATTTTTGGGGCGATAGTAACACAAGTAGGAATTCAAGGGTTGGATCACCTTATGTTCTTTGCATGCAGATTCATGTCTAGTGCGGAGAATAACTACAACACCACATAACATGAAGCTTTAGGTATGGTATATGCATTACAAAAGTTTTGAAATTACCTACTAGTGACCCCCTTCACTTTTGGTGTCAACCATTAGGCAGTCCTATACTTAGTCAACAAAGTGATCATTTAAGGAAGGACAAGCAGATGGTTAGAGGAGTTCAAATTCAAGATTATTGTGAGCCCACTTAAAAGCCAAGTGATTGTCGACCAACTCTCCATAATAAAATTGAGGGAACCGATAGAGGGGGTTAATGAAGATTTGATAGATGCCTATTTATTCCAAATTGCAATTGTACTAGGCTGGTATGAGAATATCTTAGATTATTTATCTTTGGCATCCTTTCCAAAGGATATGCAACCCGGTGAGAGAAGGAAATTGGCATTAAAGGTCCGAATGTTCCAATTATTAAATGGATTGTTAAATAAGATGGGTATAGACCACGTCTTATGTCGGTGTCTACTAAAAGAAGAAACTAGAGTTGTGCTCACATGAGTTCATGAAGGATCAGTTGGAGGCCACATGGGACCCAATGCTATTGCAAAGAATGCACTATTGGTGGGACTATGGTGGCCAATAGTGTGCCATGATGCAAAGGAATAGATGATGGAACATGACAATTGCCAGCATATTAGGTAGCTGTTAAAAAGAGACTTCATGCCTCTTTGGCTATCACAACCCCAATAACGTTTTGAAAAGTGGGGCTTAGATTTCATTGGGCCCGTGAAAAAAAAAAAAGTTCACCATTGCAAATACATCGTGGTGGCCATCGAGTACTTAACCAAATGGGTAGAAACAATAGTATTGCCCAACAACAGTGCTCTAAGCACAAGAAAGTTCATTCATTATTGAACAAATCGTTACCAGATTCAGGATTCCAAAATAAATAACCAGTGATAGAGGGGGTCATTTCGTCAACCATGTAGTCCGGTTTATGACTTTAGAGCTATGCATTGTTCATTCCCTATCAAGCCCATAGTACCCATGTAGCAATGGCCAAGGAGAAGCCATGAACAAAGTTTTAATATTTGTTATTAAAAATTTGTGCAGTATAACAGAAAGTGATTGGAAAAACACTTATATGTTGCACTCTAGGCTTATTGGACAACATACAAAATCACAACCAACCGTACACCCTTCCAATAAATGTATGGTTAGGAGGCCATAGTCCTTATGGAATATCTAGTACCAAGTGTATGGGTGATGGTACAAAATAATTTAGGGAACGACAAGAGCCTCCAATAACGATTCTTTCAATAAAATAAATTGGATGAGTGTAGAGTATTGGCACAATGGACAACCAAATTCACACAAAAGAATAAAATGTTGGCAAGACAAATGTCTTCGGCAGATGAACTTTATAGGGGGAGCTCTCATGTTAAGATATAATGGTAGGAGTGAAATTAAACTAGGTAAGTTCAAAGTATTGTGGAGAATGGGTTAATCAAATTCAAAAACTATAGAAATTTTGGAGAATGGGGCAATCAAACTCGAAAACTTTAATGGGATGATGGTCAAAGATACAATGAACAATTTGAAATCAAAATTGTATCAACTAAGGATGGAAAGCACCAATGTTATCGACATTGATATCAAGGGGAGATGTACCGATGACAAAGAAAGTCAGAAAAATAAAGGTACAAGAAAGTTAATAAAAGTCATCAAAAAATTAATAAAACAATTGCAACTACGGATTTTGATTACAAAATAATAATTAAATGTCTGATTTTTTTGGCAACCAATAACCTGTATGGGCCACAAACATTTTTTAAATACAAACAAGCCAAACGAAATGCCTTATTGTTGAACATCCAACCTATATTGTATTACGGCCTGTACGGTTTCCCACCAATGTCTTGCTTCTTCTCATGTTCAGATATAATGGTAGGAGTAAAATTAAACCAGGTAAGTTCAAAGTATTATGGTTGGGAATATTTAAAATTATAGAAATTTTGTAGAATGGGTCAGTCAGACTCGAATACTTGAATGGGATGATGGTCAAAGATACAATGAATGGCTTGAAGTTAAAATTGTCTCGACTAAGGACAAAAAGCACCAATGTCATTGACATTGATATCAAGGGGAGACGTATCAATGACAAAGAAATTCAGAAAAATAAAGGTACGGGAACGTTAATAAAAGTCATCAAAAAATTAATACAACAATTTCAACTATGAATTTTGATTACAAAAATAATAATAAAATGTCGAAATAAAAAACAGGCAACCAATAACCCATATGGGCCACGAAAATATTTTAAATACCAAACAAGCCAAACCAAATGCCCTACTACTGAACATCCAATCTATATTTCCATATGGCCTGCATGGTTTCCCACGAATGTCCGGCTTTGCCCAAACACCTTGAATTTTCCTTTGAATATTTTGCTTCCTCCCTTGAACACTCTAATCTACTTCTTGAACGCCTTGATCTTTATCTTGAATGTCCTGATTATTTTCTTAAATGCCTTGATTGTTCGGTTTGTGTTTTCATCTTGACTAGGGTTTGCCACTTGAACACTTTGAGCATCCTTCTTGTTTTAAAGTGCCCTTCAAACGCCTTGAGTGTTCAAAGCTTTCTGAACATTCTGCAGTGCTTCCAAGCACTGTACATTCACACATAGGACGCTTTGTATTCTTCCCAGACATCGTCGTACATTTTGCCCTACCGTGTCTCCAATCCTATTCATTTGTGCTGCTATGGCAAAGTCTTCTAAACACCTTGAGCATTCAAAATCACGATCTTCACTGAACGTCTTGCAAACGGTTCATTTTGGCCGTACATCCCTTGCTGTCTTAGATGTCCCTGATTGTATGCCTTGTTCATGATTTAACTAGACATATGCTGACTGCCATGCAAACGGAGAATGCTCCAATGTTGTACATATCCGCTCTTAGCCTTGCTCGTTTGGTGTAGGTCATTTTCCCATTGAATAAAGGCAACCATGTTGGGCATCCTACGACATACTGTTATCTATAAAACCCAACCTTCAGCGGTCACTTTTGGATTATTCTCTGTAGAGCATTGTGAATTTTTCAGCAGAAGTGGATATATTAAAAAAAATCAGATTTTTGCTTTTTATAGCACAGGACAGTTTGAAAACTTGGCATAAAACATTGGCTTCAAGAAACAATTCAATTGTAGGGTTCAAAGTACATTCGCAAATTCAAGGGCCCACACCTATAACTAAGAATCCATGGCACGAGGGTTTTAGCGGGTATTTTTTTAACAAATAATTATGGTTTAGCAGCAACAGTTATGGCTGAAACAAATTCGAACCCTCTTGCATGAACCACAGTCCCATCTTTAGAGATAGCATGTTTAGAGATAGCCATATCATTCCCAAACCACCTACGAAAGCTCTGAGAATGATTCAAGCATCATTAACAAGGGGTTCAAGCTCTAAACTGGTTGCTAAAGGCCACAAAAAAACAAAAGGTTGATGAACAAGAAGACGATGGACACACTGAGGGACTCTATATTCTTACTTTCTTAGAGTTACTAGCTCCAACTACCACCATTTCTTCAAAGCATAGGGCCGAGCATCGATTTTTAACAAGAAATGATGTCAAGACATGGTTTATAGGAATTCGGTGCATGGGTTGACATAGGCTTCAAAGTACCCTTGAGCCTATGTCAACGTCAAGAGCCCATTGGAGTAGAACCACCATAGCATTATGTGCACTTACAAACTCACATAGAGTCCCAGACAACACCAATCGAGCCTTTAGGTTAGAGGTAGAGGTTATTGATTTTCAGATTGGACATAAGACTATTCCAATACTTCTCTCCATAGATGGAATAACCAACGAGTAACTGTCAATGGGTTGGTTACTCACTGGAAATTCCTTAAGGCAAATACTCGCCACTCGAAACCACCAGAAAGTTAAAAAAATTGCAAAAAATAAACTAATGAGTAGTTATGTGGCACGCGGAACCCACACGGAAAACCCAATGGAACTGCAGGGAAACCACGGGATTGGCCTCAAACGCTTAAAAAATGCAAAAAAACACACGGGATTTTGTCTTATAAAAATGCAACACACCTCCCGACATTTCATTCAGACAAGATTTGGAGCATTCAAGAGCAAACTGAGGAGAATTGAGCAAAAAGATTTCTAGGTTAGTGCATTTTAAAAAAAAAAAATTCAAGCATGTAAAGGAATTGTAATTTAATTAAAAACATGTTTGGTAAATATTTTTAATTTTAATATACAAATTTGATGCATTTCGTTTTAATTTCATGCATTCCATCAAATTTCATGCATTTCGTTAAATTTTAGTGTTTAGTATTTACAATTTATGCCTAATTTTTTTAAATTTTGATTAAAGATGTTTTTTAACGATGGCGTTATGGTTAGTTTCTGTTTATCATTACAATTTATTTATTGTTATTTTTAACTGTTATAGATTATAGTTTTCAATTTGTTCGTTAAAATTTTAAATCATAGATGTATTTTAGTTTCTGTTTTATAGTTTATCATTATAATTTATTTATTGTAATTTAATCAATAGTTTGTATTAAATATTTTTATTTTTTAATTTTTTTAATGTTGTTTTCAACATGTTTGTGCTTTACAAGTTATCCATTAGCAAACAATGGCATTCGGTAGTGCATCGAGCTCATATTCAATCAGTGGTAGGCAATCGGCTCCCCCAAATGCTCACATCGATGCTTGGAAGTATGCCATGCGGGTTGTAATGTCTCAGACAATTTCAATTTGCAACTTTTGCTCGAAGAGAATGTCAGGGGGCTTCAATTGCATGAAGTACCATCTTTCATGCATCTCTTGCCACGTTGTCACACCTTGTTCCAATGTCATCGAAGAGGCAAAACGAGAGATGATGGTGAACCTTGCATCACAGGACAAAAAGAAACTAGAGAGGGCAAGGATGCAAGCAGCGCTAACGACTATTGATGCCACATCGACAGAGGAAGAAGCGACAATGATAATAGAAATTGTGGACTTTATTTATGGTCCACATAAGCATCATGACACATTTGCATCGGCTTCGACTCAGTTACACTCATTTTTTTATGTCTAAAAACACACTTGGGGCACAACCTTCATTGCAAGCTACAAGATGAAACAAGCAGACACATGTGGAAGTAGATAAAGCTTGTGCAAATTTTTGGTACTTCAACAACCTTCCCTTCAATGTGACGAAGAGTCCGTACTAGGAATATTTAGTTACATTATTGACAGTTGTAGGAAAACGGTACAAGGCACCCTCTCCAAAAGACTTGAGTGAGAAGTTGCTTAAGAATAAAGTTGAAGATGCAAAGGTGATTGTCGAAGATCAGAAGAGATTGTGGCATAAATTTGGATGCACCATTCTTTCCGATGGATGGACAAATGAAAAGAACCGCACCCTCATCAACGTTTTGGCGTCTTCAAATGGTGAGCTTATTTTTTTGAAGTTTGTTGATGTATTAATTAAAATAAAAAATACAGAAGCTTTGAGCTTGATGCTAGAGGAGGTTGTCTTAGAGGTGGGCATTGAGAATGTTGTTCAAATTATCATAGACAATGCAACAACATATGTGGCAGCTAGAAGACTTCTTAAGGAGAGACATCCATCTCTCTTTTGGACACCTTGTGTGGCGTATTGCCTTGACCTTCTCTTAGAGGACATAGGCAAACTTGATTGGGTGCAAACAATTGTAGAAGAAGCTAGAGAAATAACTAAATATATCTACAATCACCTTTGAGTTCTTAGCTTGATGAGAGAGCACACCAAAGAAAAAGAGCTTGTTCGAGTATGAGTCACCAGGTTTGCAATGAACTTTCTATCATTGCAAAGTATTTGCAGTTTATTGACTCCTTTGAAGCAGATGTTTGTCTCAAGTATGGATTGAGTCATCTTATTCCAAGAAAGTTGGAGTGAAGGTTGCGAAGACAGTTTTCAGTGAGGCCTTTGAAACAAGAGCTACAAAGATCATCAAAGTAACTTGAAATTGCAATTTAAATTTCAAGTTGTTTCCTTTGTTTTCAATTTTTTAAACTTAAAGTATTTATTTTATAATTTATCTATAAGTTTGTAACACTAACTTTAATTTGTTTGTAACTTTGTAGCTATTCAAGCCTTTGGTTAGGGTTTGCGATCGGTGGATGGAGAGCAAAATTCAATGGGTTATATTTATGAGGCCATGGATAGGGCCAAACAGGTAGTCCAAAATTATTATAGAGGGGATCGTGCTAGATTTGATCCCATTTGGGAGTTGATTGATCGAAGGTGGAACAATTAACTCTACCAACCCATTCATGCTGCGGAGTACTACCTTAACCCCAAGTTTTTCTACTCCGATGGCTTCATAGATGCTAGTGGAGAGGTTATGGAGGGACTCTCAACATGCATTGAAAGTATGACACCTGACGTTGAGGTGAGGGACCTCATTATTGCAGAGTTGCAAAACTACAATCAAGCAAGGGGAAGGCTCTTTTCTTCAACACTAGCTATCCGAGGGAGAGCCATGCAATCACTAGGTAATACAAAATGAAGTCTTTACTTGTACCTTACCAGTTACATATTTATAATTATTAATTTTTTACAAAGTTTTGAATATTTTGTTTGTAGGGTTGTGGTGGGAAGATTGGGGTGGAAATACCCCAAATCTTTAAAGGCTAGCTCTTCGGATTTTATTTCAGCTTTGTAGCGTTTCTGAATGTGAGTGCAATTGGAGTTTGTTTGACTCCCATTCACACGAAGAAGCGCAACAACTTAAGCCAACAATGCCTCAATGATTTGGTTTTTGTGCAATACAACCTTCGACTTCACATGAAGAAGTTGGAGAACACATCAGAGGAACTTATCGATCTAGATGAGATCGATCCCTATAGCGATTGAATTGCATAGGAGGCCCCCATGTTCTCAGAGGAGGAGATTGCTGATTTCGAGAGGCAAGCTATGGAGGGTGCAGCCAAAGCATGAGAAATTGGATTGGAGGATATCCTTGAAGATGAGCCAGAGGCAGAGGTAGAGGTGGAGCCACAGGGGCAGGTGCAGCCGAGTGGGAGGACTAGAGTTTTTCAGTCTCCCTTAGTTTCCCAGAGAGCAAGGAAGAGAAAATTATAGATTATTGTAATTTGTACTTATAGTCTTGTAGATTCTTGTATAAGACTATATGTCTATAAGTATCATTGTAGTTTGTGATTATGTTGTATTCACATGATTATGCGATTTTATAATTTTTTTGTATTCAAATCTAATAGAAAACATTTTCCCTATGTTTTACACTCATTTCATCTATTTTACTTCTGCAATTTCTATTTTTTTTTTTTTGATAAATTCAAGTATTTTTTGCCTTTGTCGGTTATTCGGCCGAGCGGGTCGAATAACCGCCGGTTACCCATTTTGGCCCCCTGGCGAGTACTCTCCTTAACCTGCTATGTGAACTATGGTTCTCCATATCTTTGACAGTGGCAACTCCTCTGAGACATTGTCTTAGTTGCTACAGGTTATGGTGCCCATCATGGAGGCACTCCAAGGCATTTCTAGGGTGGTTGGGCACCTCGATGTGGTTAGCGGTCTTTTACAGGTGCGGATGATATTAGATGAGGCAGCCCGTATCCAGAATATTGCAAGATGAGTGCCACGACGAGTTTGTACAGATATATGATAGCAAAGGTTGGCCAGAGATGAACATTCCTGAGATGCATGAGCGCTCATTGCCAAAACTAGTCCCTCATACCATTACTTGTCCAATGCAGCAAGTTCTAGCTTCCTAGATGAGTGTGTTCATTTATCAAAATATGGTTAATGCTTTAATTTAATTATTGTTGTTCCATCTATTCCTGTCCCCAAAGAACTTAACATCTTGCGGAAAACACTCAAAAGGTATCATCGAGTCCAAATGTAAAGTCTATTTATAGATCAAACTAGAAATGGATAACTGATGTTGAATGACTTTACAGCCTAAATGAAGATGTCTCGGAAACTGCAAATTTGAACTGGACTCAAGGTAGCCTGTCAGTTGGTGGGCAGTTTAGATCTGGACAACTTGAATGGGGAGCCAGATATCCTACCAAAGTAGAGAATCAACCATTGTTCTCTTTTGCTTCCTTGAATGTTTTCACAATTCCTTTACACTTACTCTGAGATAAGTGTCTCGCAAAATTTTAGGTCTGTGCTACATCTTCAGACTTTGAAATCTAGAATATTGCATAAGTATGAATTTTGAACAATTCCTTTACATCTACTCTGAGATAAGTGTCTCCCAAAATTTTACGTCCGTGCTTCTTCTTTGGACTTTGAAATTTAGAATATTGCATAACCATGAATTTTGTTGATTTAAGCTTGATTTGAATAAGTTCTTGTTGCAATATTTGATTTCAATGTTTCACAAAGCTCTGGGTCATGGGGACATGAAAGCAAGGGGATAGTTGGAAAGGCACTCCAACATTCAGGGGACAGTGCAGGCCCTTTGTGCCAAAAATATAGTAAAATTAGTATTATTTCTTTAATTTTGATAAATCATGGATTCATAATAAAATTAAAATAAATTTGCCAATCGAAATGTAAAATCTTACTTGTGATATCAATAATTTATATTATATATAAATTATTGATATCACAAGTAAGATTTTACATTTCGATTGGCAAATTTATTTTAATTTTATTATGAATCCATGATTTATCAATAATATATACACACACACACACACACACACACACACATTTTAAGAATGGATCAGATTTCATAGTTATTGAAAATATGCATTTCTCATATACTTCAAGATAAGTATTTCAGACATTTAAATAAAGTTTTATCCTCTCAAATAAATGTAAACCATAGTTCAACACCGAATCGCATTTCAGTTTTAGAATACGAAAATATCACTTGAAAATTTAGAACTATCATCATAAAACTAGATGAAAAACAGTCCTATTATAGTGTGGGAGTAGAACCAAATTTTAACATTGTATGGTAGGATAAAGAAAATATGGGTAAATTTTCAGCAAGATGATGGCTCGAAGAAAAAATAATAAAAGCTAAACATTCTCTTGGTTATTTTTTGGGTTTTGAAGGCAAATGGGGTGGGGGATCGGGCGGTGGCATGGTTGTATAGAAGTCCCTTCGTTGGGGGCATCAAAGTAAATGCATGAGACACATCCTAGATGCTCGTTGACGTGTTCCCTGTGGCACACTGTCTGATTCACAACCCCAGGTGTCCTTGAGGACGTTTGGAAGTACCCTATCTGGGGGTCGATATGTGTGAGATGTCTGAAACACATTCCCACATCCCAAAGACACGGGAAACATAGGGAACATGTCCTGCACCCTTGAATAGTTGTTGGATGTTGCATGCTGAATGACCACTGAATTTTCACAAAATTCTAGTTTTCCATTTCAAGTCTGCATTCAATCAGTAGAGTTTGTGGATGTTTTGGACTAGATTGTTCAGCTACTCAGATATGGGCCTGGGGAGTGCTGATTTTCCATGATTGCTGGATATGAAACATGGAAATATCTGTACAAAAAAATGAAAAAAATAAAAAAATATAAATATAAACAAAAACGAACACAATATCTACGTTTTATATGTACGAAGTCCAAAATTACACAAACAAAAATAAATCCGAAAGGGACAATATCCATAGGTTTATAAATCCCGGTTCATATGTTCAAAATATATCATGCTATTAGTCCAAAACTATTCAAAGTAATTGTCATATTGCTCTATATGAGAGATTGTTCAGGAATCAACTTGAAACTTCAAAATTGCAGACTGCATCCCTCTCCTTGTTGCAAGAACAATGAGTGGGCATTTTTGAGATAACTGTCAGGTATCTGCAGCGGCAGTAATGAGCCTTGAGGTAGTTGCAGCAACGGTAGTGATGTTAGTTGTATGAATGAAATGAGAGTATTAAAGGTTTTATTCTTTTTGTAATTTGATTGTTTTAGGGTTCAAATTGTGGTTTTGAGTTGGTGATGCTCAGGGCTGGCTTCTTAACATTCTTCGGGTTTAGTACCTCAACCACCAAAAGGACTTCCTGAGCTCACATCATAGTTCACCTCCTGCAATGTGTGCTACTGTGGCAGCCACAATGGATCTGCATGCGATCCTGATGACTTGGGGGATTCAACAACAGATGAGAGCATGGAGTCCACAACTAAAATAGCTACCCCTGCCTGTGAATGGTAAAGCCAAAATTCTGTCACTCCTGCATACCCGGAAAGAAGGTTTAGAAGGAGAAGTTTTTAAGGTTAAACAGATTCTTCTTAGAAATGAACTTGAAACATACATGACATTTCCAGGCCATTTCTGTTAACAACCTGGCATTTCGAGCAGTTCTGAAACAGATCCCCTGAGAATCAGGGTCAAGATTAAAGCCCAAAAGGTTTCTGATTTTCGGTACCTAGAGTTTGTGGCACCATGTGTAGATTTTAAGAAATTGTAAGTTCTATTCCCATAACTCTTTTTAGGGTACTGTGCATTTTAACATCTTGCATACTCAGCACAAAGTGATTTATGAAATGGTGTTCTCATTCACTTATCTCAGTCTGCTAAAATGATCACACTTATCTTGGTACTCACAACTCATTCACATTATTCATGGGTTGCTTGTCGTACATTTGTACAGGTTGCAGTATATAATGCATGAAACCTTTTTGTCATAGCATCTTTTTAAATTAATCTTCCTAGAATTCTTACAGATTCCCAGATTTGCAATCACTTGCCATATTCTGTGATTTAAATTTCCAACTCTTATTGGATATCTATATCTTGCATGAATATTGCATTCTATTTAATCATGTATAGGATCACAATGGAGTTGTGTCATTTTATGTATTTTTTTAACATTTTTGAATGCAATGGACAATGTCGTTACTCTATTGACCAAAATGTTGCCTCCTTTACCATACTGCAACATAATGTGCTAAAATGATTTACTTATTTCTCTTTTCTATTGATATTAGGAGGTTGCTGAGGAATGCAAGGACATGAATTGGGGGCAGTTCAAGCCTCTGATTACTGATGCTATAATTACACATTTAGAACCTATCCAGGTTGGTGCCTTTCCAACAAAATTTTGATTTAAAGTTTCCAACAAAATTTTGATTTAAAGTATCCAACAAAATTTTGATTTAAAGTCGATCATTTTAATGGAAATATGTATCTCATTTAGTACTCACAAAATTTGTAATGTTGATAGGCACGATACAAAGAGTTTACTGCAGATCCAGCCTACCTGGATAGTATTCTAGCAGAAGGAGCTATAAAGGCATCTGCTATAGCATACCCGACGTTAAGGAATGTTTACCAGGCGATGGGATTTCTACCCCGTCAAACACATTGGTGATCCCATTCTAATGACAGAGTTACATGTTGCAGTTGTATCCAACCAGGCCATGGGCGGGTATTCTACCCCATCAAAGATTCCATTCTAATCA
This sequence comes from Torreya grandis, assembly GCA_037957365.1. Taxonomy (NCBI): domain Eukaryota; kingdom Viridiplantae; phylum Streptophyta; class Pinopsida; order Cupressales; family Taxaceae; genus Torreya; species Torreya grandis. The sequence goes on from JARHVA010003443.1 coordinate 829,121, forward strand.
CAGAGTTGTGTTACAGTGGTTGTATGTTCCAATCAAAGCAAGTTCTGTTTCAAAGATTTTAGCATTTCCATTTTAGAAGTGAGGGAATTTTTTTATGAAACGTGTATGTGAATGTTACTACATTTTTGCAACACTCATATCATGTAACAAAGGGTGCACGGATGTTGTAAGTGTTAAGAATTGTCATATTCTTTATTCTTTAACACAAAGTGAATCTCGCAATCAAAAAATGAAAGTCATAGATACTAGAGGATCATATAGTTTCATAAATAATATAGTAATTATAATTATTGGAAATTTGAAATGCCTTTTATATATTATTGCATTTGACCATAATTAAGTGGAACAAGAAATAGCTGCGCTGACCAAACTGGTGCTGAATTGCAAGTTTGTGGGATGGAGTCCATGCAAGTAGGAATTGCAGTCTTGGGTTTCAGGGCATTGGAAGGTAAAGAGAGAAGTCAATAGCTGTTGCGGTCAAGAAACTTCTTCATTGCCATCTTCACCTCTGAGGAAGACCGAGCTCAAGTGTTTGAACATGGGCCTTGGTTTTTTGGTAGATTGGGTTTATTATGATGCCACGGAACCCCAATTTTGACTTCATGCAAGAAGATCTAAAGGTTGCTCCAATTTGGGTAAGGTTGTTTAACCTCCCTATACATTTGCATGTAGACTCCATTCTTACTCAGATTGGTAACTCCTTTAGAGAAAGGATGTGCATTTCCATTGAAACTTGTAGCGAAAAACATATTGCTTATGTTAAGATGTGTTCAAATGCATGAGTAAACCCTTTTTAGAAGGGTTTGGTTAAAATCTTTAGGGGTAGACATTTTTGAGCAAGTTGTTGACTATGAAAGTCTTCCTTTTCAATGCTTGACATGCCATGCCCATGGAAATCTGGCTTAGGATTGCCTCGTAAAAGTAATGGCTGAAAATAAGGTTGAAAAACCAGAATTTCAAGTTGGCAAGAAGGATGAAAGGCTCTAAATTTGATTCGAATGTGAAGAAACAAGTTCAAGTTCATCCAACATGACTATGAAACTTCATCAACTAACTATATTATATAGCCTTGTTTGTCCTGCTCTCTACTCTTATAGCTGTATGGTGTTCAAATTTGATTCGAATGTGAAGAAAAAAGTTCAAGTTCATCCAACATGACTATGAAACTTCATCAACTAACTATATTATATAGCCTTGTTTGTCTTGCTCTCTACTCTTATAGCTGTATGGTGTTCTCGTTAGTCACGCCATATATATATATATATGATTTGCGAAGTTTTTGTCGAGCCTTGAGTTCAAGTTATTAAAGCTACGATTTGATAAAAAATCAACAAATATATATTTATATAAACTAAAATAATATTAAGTACTCTAAAGTATCATAAGAAATGAATGTTGAGAACATATGCACATTTTCTATTGGTTTTGATTAGTTTTAGACCAAAACATAGTAAAACCACTAAAAAAGGTGCATGTTGTTCTCTACATTCATTTCTTATGATGTTTAAGAGTAATTATTATTTAAGTTTATATGCCAAGTCATAAGTTCAAGTTTTAAAGCTACGATTTGACAAACATTTGATAAATATATATTTATATAAAATAAAATAATATTAAATTCTCTTAAAAATCATAAGAAATGAATGTTGAGAACACATGCACATTTTCTATTAGTTTTAGACCAAAACAGAGTAAAACTAATAAAAAATGTGCATGTGTTCTCTACATTCATTTCTTATAATGTTTAAGAGTATTTACTATTATTTAAGTTTACACACGCACACACACACACACACTTGTTCTTTGATTAGTTTAAGAACAGTTTCAATATTGAAGTGACCCTAAGAATTATACTATTCCATGAGTTGAATATTATCTTTAGATTAGGTCTTCAACAGTTTCCTTTAGTTGATTTGAGCCCAATGGGATACTTAGCGGACAACCTACTTACATAGTGGTGACGTTGTGGATTGCACCTTTTAAAAGAAAGCTCAACGTCTTTCTTCCACGCAGCACAATAGAGACATTCCTCTTGCTGTGGGCTTGGCAAAATTGAGGAATGAATATCTAGATAAGGGCTAGCTCTCTTTGATGCACCTTTGAGGTCTTTAACTACTATTGTTAATAATGGGGGGGGCGGCGTGAAAAGAGAAGGATATTATAAAGCAGAATTTAACTAAAAATGGTGATGCACCAAATGATTCGATCTACTTAGTTTTATCAACATTTTACGTCAAAATGAACGAATAGACACTTCTTTTGAACAAAAGACCAGACTGCATGGGTATTTTAACAAGGGGCTTAATGGAGATACAATGAAAAAGAACCACCATAGATGCTCTAGAAGCACACTGTCAGATAATTGCTCTTTTGCCTCTATGCTCCAACTTGGGCACTACCTGTTACCCTGCAAAAATGGTCTTGGATATACTAGATATGTTGGTGTTGACTTATGAAAGCATTAAGATAAAATGACTAAACACAATGTCGATACACAAACATATTCAGAAGTATAACAAATCAGATGGAGGTAAAACACGCTTCTTTTGATTAAAAGGTAAAATTGTCAAGTGTTTGCCATATACAAGTGAAAGATAACTTTTTTAGTTGAGAGGTTACAATATATAGAACTTAGAGAAGGATCTTTAGTCATTTCAAGGAACCAGCGGCCCATACTGCATTAAACACCTTGGTAAGAGGAATCCGCTCATACTGCTGTCATCTTTCCATCAATACATCTGGAAGAACCACGTATATGTCACAGACATTGATTTTTGCTACTCAAATGGCGTTTAATATTCTTGCTAAAGCATGGGTCACCTTATTCTTTGAACGACAAGGCCGCCTCCCCTGAAAACTTATGCAACTCTTTGCTCATTAATGCTAAACAAAGAAAAAACGGGCAGCTCTATTGATTGTTCGTGCTCCCTTTGATCGTTATTTGGTGGATACTATTTCCTCTGCAAGAAATAACTTCTCCTATCGACGTCTCTTTTGCCACATGGGTTGCTCTGGTTCGTGTCCTCTGGAACGTTCCAAGTGTTGTCGTATGTGTGTGTGGCCGCGTTTTGGATTTACTATTTTGTTCTCTCTTTCCTTGCTACTTGTCTTTTTTGGCAATTCAAGCTCTCGGGCTATTCTTTGCCTCCTCTTGGCTCCTTTCTTGGTGGGTCGCTCAACCTTCGAATTCCTTATGGCAAAATGTTCGAAGGAAATGTCCTTTAATTTTTTCTCCGACGATTGACCCATCTTCTTGAATTTGACATGTGCGGATCCGTTCTTAAATATTTGAAAAAACAACGGCTATCTCATCGCCATAAAATTGACGTACGCAAACCCATCACCATTTGAAAACTAACGGCTCTTTTGTTGTCTTGAATTTGACATTTGCGGGCACGTCACCAGACGTTTGAACCATCAACGACTAGTTCACCATGTTGAATTTGACGTTCTAAGACTTGTCGTCATCCTTTAGCAATTCCTTCGGCTTTTGCAAAATGAACCTTTCCGAAGGGAAAATGACCCTTCAAAAAAAAGAAAAGGTCATTTTTTGATAGCTGAGAGCCCTCTGCAAAGGCCCCTGCTTTTTGGGTTCCTTTGTCTTCCAAATTCCTTTCGACAAAATCTCTGAAGGAATTCTGTTGGACATTTTGCCCGAAGGAAATCGTGCCTTCAATGTCTCGGCCTTCTTTTGGTAAATTTCTTCAAACAAAAATCCAAAGGAATTCCTTCGGGCATTTTGTCTGAAGGAATTTGGCCCTTGGTTTTTACATAGATTTTCTTCGAACAAAAAGTCCGAAGAAATCCTTTGTTTGACGTGTCACTTATTCTGAAGGAAACCTCCTTTTCGGGCTTTTTGCCTTGATCTCTTACAAATGCGCTTTCTGCCCTCTGCAAGGGCACTTTGGGTCCAAAGTTGTCCTTCAGAGCTTGCTTGAACAATCCCATTTGTTACCTTCCTGCCCTCCGCAAGGGCACTTGACCTTTGGAGTTTTGTAAAAGACATGTATTTCTTTGAAATTAGCCCATTCTTTTGCCGATAAAAGGCTTGTTTGAGGTAATTTGCTTGAAGCAAAATAAGCCCTAGATCAACCCGAAATTCCTACAAGACTCAAATCACTTGGTTCTTTATAAAAATAGGGCTATTACAAAGGAAAAACTCACAATTGCAGTAAGGTGAAGACATCAGAGACTAGCTAATTAGGACAGTAAGGAAAGAAAAGGGGAGCCCAATTTTTGGCCTGCAGGATCAAAATTGGTCAACATATTTGGCGATTCACAAGGGAAGCATGCATGTTATGCTTTAAAAAAACTGGTGGCCTACAAGTCCATTTGGCATGGAGTCAGGATACAGCTTGAAAGGTTGTCAATAACCTTGAGAAACTTAAGAATCAACATGAAACTTTTACCCCAAAAGGTAAAGAAAACACACACAAGGCTAAAAAACTACAAACATGCACAAAAGCGCTTAGGGAAAATGATGGAAAAACAGAGAAAATATGTACATCACAACAGAGGGTCTAGTGACAATGTTTAAGATATATCCCATTAACTGGGATATGTAGTTCTCCACCATCCAATCTGGAGAGTTGAAAAGTGTTATTTTGCTTGCATTGAGTGATGACATATGGACCACTCCATAAGGCATCGAACTTCGTGTGCTTTTCAGGATTAGCTCGGTCTTTATTCCATTTCAAGACAATGTCGCCTTCCAAGAAACCTTTTGATGAGGATTTTCTGTCAGAATGCTTCTTTGTCTACTACTGACCGCTGGTCATGGAAACCATGGCCTGGTCTTTTACCTCTTGAAGCTCTATTAATTCACAAAATCTGACTTCCATGCTATTGCTTACTTCCAATTGCAGTTGGTGGCCAAGATCCAAGGCTAGCAATTCAAGTGAAATAGGAAGTCTAGCTTGCCTTTCATACACAAGTGTGTATGGTGAATTACCAACAACTCTTTTTGGAGTGACCATGTCTGCCCACAGGGCTGTTTTCAGTTTGGCGTGCCAAGTCCTTTGATTTTTTTCCATTGTCCTTCTAATGATCCTGATCAGATTCTTATTGGTGGACTCAATCAGCGTATTTCTTTGTGGGTAGTATTTGGAAGAAGTACTGAGATAAATACCATATCCTAACACTCACTCGCTTGTTTTGGTTCCCAAGAAAGCCAATGCGTCATCTGAGATGATGGTAGCTGGGATTCCAAATCTTGTCACCAGTTCTTCATAGAAGTCTAGGAGTGCACTTTTGTTGGCTTCCTTCAAAGTGACAGCTTCTACTCATCTCATGAAATAATTTGTAGCAGTCAAGACCCACTTGTGGCCAAGACTAGGAGGGTTGATCATCCCTATGAAGTCCAGACCCTATTGCATGAACAACTGTTCTACTTAAATAGGTTGTAGAGGCATTGTAGCGAATTGTTGTTTTCCATCAAAGAGAGCACATTTCTGCACTTTCGTACTCAAGCATGAGTGTCTCTAAATAAAGTGGGCCAAAAGTAATCAGCTCTCATAATCCTTGCAGCTGTAGGCTTAGGAGCAAAGTGACCATCAGCCAGTCTGTCATGAAATTCAGATAGTGCCTTGTTGACCTGATTTGAGTCTATGCATCTCAAGAGTACCCTTGAAAAAAAAATTTAATTAACACTCTGTCAACCAGGACATAAGGAAGCGACTGGAGCTTGAAATACCTCCTCTTAGTCCTATCAAGGTCCTGTGGGCACTCACCAGTGAGAAGAAAATGAGTCACGTCTTGTGCCTAGTCGTTTACGACTACAGGGTCCTCTATTGTAGCTTCATCATGGAGTAACAAAATGCCCTCTTGTTGTTGTTTAATGTCTGTAGTGAGGTGTTCACACAGCCCTCTTCCCCTTACCAGCTTGGTGGTTTTGATCTCCACATCATATTCCATTACCTTGGTGATCCACCTTGCCCTCTTTTCATTTAAATCACGGCTAATCAAAAAATCCTTGACACTAGGATGTGGTACCATGATATGAATCTTGCTATTCGACAACATATGTCTAAATTTTTTCAAGCTTCGTATAACTGCAAGTGCTTGCTTTTCAACATATGTGTACCTAGCTTCAAAACCTTCTAGACCTTGGCTAAAAATGCGAGAAGTTCAAATTTTTTATCATTTGCTTGAGTGAGCATGGTAGAGATCACCTCTTCATTTTCAAAGGTGTAAAGGTTGAAATCCTTGGAAAAATCAAGATTGATCAAGGTGGGACTCTGGGCAATAGCTTGTTTAATCCCTTCAAAACTATCCTTCCTTTGTGTTGTCCATGTAAACTTCTCATCTTTTTTCAGCATGGAAGTTAGTGACTTGACTATTTCAGCAAAATTAGGGATAAATCTCTTAATAAAATTTATTCTGCGAAAGAAGCTTTGCAGACCCTTATTGTGTTTAGGTAAGGACAACACTAGGATGACGTGTACTCTTTCTAGATCAATGGTCAAGCCCCCTTCTGAAACAACATGACCTAGGAGTTTGCCTTCATGGACAACGAACACGCATTTCTTTGGGTTGAGCGAGATACCAAACTCTCTACACCTCTTAAAGATTTGTCTCAGGTGTTTCAGATGTTGCCCTGCATCCTAGAGAAGATTGTCACGTCGTCAAGATAGATCAATACAATACTATTTATCAGACCCTAAAAAGTCATATCCATGGCTCGTTGAAAGGTAGCTCTAGCATTTGATAGTTCAAATGGCATCTTCCTGTAGGCAAAAGTTCCTCACTTGGTACTGAAATTTGTCTTGTATTGATTGCAGTCTTGCACTAAAATTTGATTGCACCCTGAATACCCATCCAATAGGGAGAAATGTTCACTGCCTGTCACCATTTGGAAGATCTGCTCCATACTTGGGAGGGGATAGTGATCTCTTAATGAGACTCTCTTGAGGTTTCTAAAATTAGCACATAGTCTGATCTCTTCATTCTTCTTCCTAACAAGAACTAAATTGGCCAGCCAAGAAGAGTGTTTGATAGGAAAAATGATTCTGGACTCAATCAACTTGGTGAGTTCTCTCCGCATGAGAGGCTCAATCTTTGGATTGATGGGCCTTTGTTTTTGCTTGATGGGTTTGGCACCTTCCTCCAACGCAATGGTGTGTTGAGCCAAGCTTGGGTCAAAACCCTTCAAATCACTATACTCGCAAGCAAAGACATCGGCAAACTCTTGGCATAACAAAATGAAAGAATACCTTTTATCATTTGTACATACCTTCCCGAGTGCAAGCAGCCTATCCTTGAATATTTCGACTCTTTCTTAATTTTCTTTCTTGGTTGTGATGTTTGCTTTGTCATTTTTGAGTTGGTCATCCTCATTGAAGATGCTTTCGAGAGTGACTAAACCTTTAAGAAGTTTGTTGTTCTTCCACTGAACAATCTGGCCGTCGTACTGTTGTTGCAACTTGGATTGATTCTTAGAAGCAAACTCAGTCTCCTCCTGTAAGAAGAGTGCTATCTATTGGTCACTGTCAACCACCTACCAATTGGTGACATTATCAGGTACAGAGGGTCTTATTATCACTTTTAAATGGTGCAGATTGTTGCCCTAACTTATTCCCTTAGGAATGTCAAACTGAGCACCAGTTGTTGCTAGTTTGTCTGCTTACTTATTTTGTTATCTTGGAATGGAAATAATGTTGAAAGCTAGGAAAATTTTTATTAGTTCCCACACTCTGTGCTTGTAAGACTTAAGCAAATAATTCTTGGTCGAGTTTTGACCTCTCCCATGGTTTGCAATTAACTTATTGTCCCTAAAAACCTGCAATTTTTTTAATCCTCTTTTCCTTGCCCACTCTAAACCATGAACAAGAGACTCATATTCTGCAACGTTGCAAGTGCAGGAGAATTGGAACCTGAAAGTTGAGAAATATCTTTCTTTTGAGGCTGAAACTAACATTACTCCACCACCAGCTCCCAATTTGCTTCTTGATCCATCGAAGAAGAGTTGTCACAAACCACAACTCTCTTGGTTTGCCTTCATCAAATTTGGCATGAAAGTATCTTCTTCATGCATGCAATAAACTCCAAGACCTACCTCTTCAATGAATTTGTATGGGTCATGTTCAAAATTGTCAGTTTTTCATTCATCTAAGAGCAGGTCAGCAACTCCTTCAAGAGAAGAGGGTGGGGATTGCTCTATTTGAAATTCTTCCTCATCAATAATAGCATAACTGGCGTTTGCTGCCTTGAGTGTATGGCTCCAGATGATCTCTGTGGATGGGTTTCGACTCAATCTTCACTTTAGTTCCATATGTGGTTCTAAAAACTATGTAAGACCAATTTGCTGCTAAGTACCCACCTATCTTGGACGTGAAATTCCTAGATAAGCGGAGAGCAAAGTAGGGGGAACATCTACCACTACCACATCGTGGGAATGGAGAAAGTTGGACATGCGTGAAGCATTAGATTCAAGCTTCTTACCACTCTTGATATTTTTGTTGATGATCTATCTAACTGCAGGACTCCCTTGGTCATTTCCTCATATTTGAGTCTTAGCTTATCAGCTATGCATTTGGGCATTACTGAGGTGCTTGCTCCACTGCCAATAATGCAATTGTGAACCAATAAATCTCTAATGACTAAGGATAGATAGAAAGGAGAAATTTTTTTCATCCTTCTTTGCTTGACCTGCCATGGAGGGGGCCCCATTCATAATCAACACATTATCAGTCTTTGCTGAGACAACATGTTCATTTAGCTTGTGCAATTCCTTTTGGAGTATATCTTTTTATCCCAACATTGCTAAGGAATCCCACAATGAGATATTCATGTGTAGCTTCTTCATTTGGTCCACCATATTGATTTGAGGGTTGTTCCCTTTTGAAATTTTTTTGGGGGCATTTACAACCTGAGGTGCAAGTCGAAGAGTTGAGGTTACAATCGATGGCTTGTAATTTGGAAACTTTTGGTTCACTTGTGATGAAAAAGATGCTACAAATGCTTGAGTAGCTGCCTGAACTTCCTCCATAGCTCTCTTTTTGGACCTGATATTGGCTGCAACACAATCACCCCAGGTATTCATACTTCCCACATAATTGACTGCATAGAATTCTCTTTCTAGGTGGTTCATAAGAGTGGAATCAGACTAAGTCTGCTTGTCCATCCTAAGTTGTGCTGACGTCTCAAAACTTGGGAATTGGGTTGTTTGATTGTCTTGAGTGTTCATACATTGATTTGGCAACTCATTAGTATAAGCCCCTTGTTCTTGACCATACCCTAGGGATGGGCAATTAGGTTGTTCATGTACCAAATTATTTTGGATGGGAACAAGAGCTTTGGATGATAAAGGGGTGCTTGGATTATAACCTTGATATGGTCTAATATAGGTAATTTAATCCTATCCTTGGTTATAATTTTGAAAAAGAGGTCTATTCGTTTGTCCGAACTACTGATATCTTTGATTCAGTTGATAGCTTTGAGCTTGTTGCCTCTTGAGAGCCACTAATTCATTTGTAACACTTTGTAACAAACTATTAACTTCATTGAAGTCATTTGGTGAGGTAGCAGTCGACTTTTCTACACCAGGTAGAGGAGCTAAAGTGGGTGCAACAGTCTGAACTAAGGGTTATAATTTAAGAAAGAGCGGTATATGAGGTCTAGGGGCTATCTTTCCTGCTTGCACCAAACAATTTTAAGTAGCTATGGCTATTTCATAGGCAACGGGTAACACTTGTCCTCCTATGGACTATATCATGACAACAATGTCAATGTTCAAAGCCTTTAAGTAGTAAAAAAAAGCATAGCTTGGGGTCGGCCTCACTAAAATGGAGATTCTGTCCCAAGTCTTTTGGAATCTGGTATTAAAATCTTGCATAAATTCATGCAGAGCTCTTTTCATAGTGGTTAATTGCTCAGCAAGAGAGACATGGTCACTCTTCTCTCCAAATCTATTTGTCAAGAGGGTGCCTAATTCATTCCATGAGCCAACTGAATTCATAGGCAAGGTCCCATACCAATCTAAAACTTTACTCTTAAAAGACAATGCCAATAACCTGATGGCTATGTTCTCTTCAGTGACATTATGAATGTTGTAGAGGTTGGCTATATTTCTGATATACTCAATAATAGTAATAGACCCCTCTCCATTAAAAGGAGGAACACTCTTACGGGCCTTCCCTGGGATTGGGTCGTACTTCAGAAGGTTTAAAGGGCTCTGACCATTGAAGGCTATAAAAGGTAAAGCCATGGTGATGACTGTTAGGTCGTGGAGCTAAAAGCTTCACCAGGATGCGAACAAGAGGAGTTACAGAGGTTGCGGAGAGTTGCAAAATGAGTTGCAGGGCAACCGACGTCGGTCAAACAGTGAAGAAGCAACCGACGTCGGTCACCAGTTGACCGACATCGGTCAGGGAGGTGCCGACGTCGGCAGCGTGTGTGTGAACGTGCAGTTTGCATGTTGATTTCAGAGAGTCTATTTTTGGACTGTTAGTTTGCATGTTAAAGGCTAGTTACAGTTTTGAGTTGCACGTCTAATTATTGTAATTAAGATAGTCTAATTATTGTAAGCATGAGATCTATATATGGACTCATGGGTTGTATTGTAAATTAGTGCTAGAGAGTAAGATAACAAATAAGCTCCTTCAGAGAGAGGAGAGCAATGGTGTGTTCCTCCTAGTGCCACAGTACCAAGTGTGGGTACTGGTTTGGAGAATCAGAAGGGTTCTTCGTATATGTATGATCTTGGTCAGCAGGTGTGCATGGCTTCTTTTGGAGATCTACAATGGTGAGTAAGGTCTAGTGATTTGCAGGTAGCAGCAGAGAGCAGGAGATCTACTTGGAGTACGGTTGTGTACTTGGTGTACTGGCAGTGTGTTACTGACTAGTGGAGGTGAACATCAATTCTATATTGGAGTTGATTGTTGGGACCGAGAGAGAGAGGGAAGAAGGTCTTGAGGTGTGGCGAGCCTTTGAGGTGGAAGAAGAAGTGGCATCTTCTTTATTGTATTTTCTTTTGAGTGATTATTAATACAATTGTGTATTGTCTCTCATATTCCTGTGTTGTTTTATATTTCTAGTTACTTGTTACTTCTGGTTAAATGTTGCTAATACAAGAGGTAATCATATGTGCTCTTATTTGAGAGAAAGATCCCATACCAGTCTAAAACTTTACTCTTAAAAGACAATGCCAATAACCTGATGGCTATGTTCTCTTCGGTGACATTATGAATGTTGTAGAGGTTGGCTATATTTCTGATATACTCAATAATAGTAATAGACCCCTCTCCATTAAAAAGAGAAACACTCTTAAGGGCCTTCCCTGGGATTGGGTCGTACTTCAGAAGGTTTAAAGGGCTCTGACCATTGAAGGCTATAAAAGGTAAAGCCATGGTGATGATAGGGTTCAACCTGGGTCTTCTCGTGTAAGTATATTTTATGGCAGGTTTGGAAAATTGATTTGCTGTGTAGAGATGAGTCCTTGCAAACCTTAGTCGCTTTGATGAGTTTAAGAGCAGTTCAACGAATTCAAAAGGAACACTCTTGGAAGATCTTGTGGTGACCTTAGGCATGGGATGCAAGGATGATGTTTGACTAGAGACCAAGTTCTTAAAAATAGAGTTGCCAGATGCTGAGTTGGTTTGCTCACTCTTGCAGCAACAAGACTAGCACCAATCCTAAAACTTTTCAGAGCATCAAAAAATTGTCCCACCGAGCGTGCTAAAAACCGTTGACGCTTTGGATTGCACCATTTATAAGAAGGCTCAGCTTCTTTCTTCCACACGGCACAATGGAGACATTTCTCTTACTGTGGGCTTGGCAAAATTGAGGAATGAATCTCTAGATAAGGGCTAGCTCCCCTTGATGCACTTTTGAGGTCCTTAACTGCTATGCTAATAATGGGGGGGGGGGTGAAAAGAGAGAAGGATATTACAAAAGCAAAACTTAATTAAAAATGGTGATGCACCAAATGATTCGATCTACTCAGCTTCATCAACACTTTACATCAAAAGAAGTGAACATACACTTCATTTGAACAAAAGACCAGACTGCATGGGTGTTTTAACAAGGGGCTTAATGGAGATACAATGAAAAATAACCTACCATAGGTGCTTCAGAAGCACACTGTCAGATAATTGTTCTTCTACCTCTATGCTCCAACTTGGGCACTTCCTGTTAACCTACAAAAATGGTCTTGAATATACTAGATATGATGGTGTCGACCTATGAAAGCATTAAGATAAAATGACTAAACACAATGTCGATACACAGACATATTCAAAAGTATAACAAATCAGATGGAGGTAAAACATGGTTTTTTTGATTAAAAGGTAAAATTGTCAGGGCTTAGCCATATACAAGTGAGAGATATCTTTTTTAGCTGAAAGGTTACAATATATAGAACTTAGAGAAAGATCCTTAGTCATTTTAAGGAACCAGTGGTCCATATTGCATTAAACACCTTGGTAAGAGGAATCCGCTCATGCGGCTATCATCTTTCCATCAATACATATGGATGAACCACGCTGTATATGTCACAGACATTGACTTTTGATGCTCAAACTGCGTTTAATATTCTTGCTAAAGCATGGGTCACCTTATTCTTTGACTGACAAGGTTGCCTCCTCTAAAAACTTATGCAACTCTCTGCTCATTAATGCTAAATAAAGAAAAAATGGGCCGCTCTATTGAATGTTCGTGCTCCCTTTGATTGTTGTTTGGTGAATACTATTTCATCTGCAAGAAATAACTTCTCCTACCGACGCCTCTTTTGCCACATGGGTTGGTTTGGTTTGTGTCTTCTGGAACGTTCCAAGTGTTTTCGTATGTGTGTGTGGCCGCATTCTGGATTTATTGTTCTGTTCTCTCTTTCCTTGCTACTTCTTGTCTTTTTCGGCAATTTGAGCTCTCGGGCTTTTCTTTACCTCTTGTTGGCTCCTTTCTTGACGAGTCGCTCAACCTTCGAATTCCTTCAGGCAAAATGTCCGAAGGAAATGTCCTTTAACTTTTCCTCTGACGATTGACCCATCTTGAATTTGACATGTGCGGGCCCATCCTTAAATATTTTAAAAAACAACGGTTATCTCATCGCCATAAAATTGACGTCCACGGGCCCATCACCATTTGAAAACTAATGACTCTGTTGTTGCTTTGAATTTGACGTTCAAGGGCACGTCACCAGACGTTTGAACCGTCAACGGCTAGTTCACCATGTTGAAGTTGACGTTCTCGGGCCCGTCATCATCCTTTAGTAATTCCTTTGACTTTTGTAAAATGAACCTTTCCGAAGGGAAAATGACCATTTGGAAAAAGGAAAAGGTCCTTTCTTGATAGCCGAGAGCCCTCCGCAAAGGCACCTGCCTTTCGGGTTCCTTTGGGTTCCTTTGTCTTCCAAATTCCTTCAGACAAAATGTCCGAAAGAATCCTTCGGACATTTTGTCTGAAGGAATTTGGAAGACAAAGGAACCCGAAAGGCAGGTGCATTCGGACATTTTGCCCGAAAGAAATCGTGCCTTCAATGTCTCGACCTTCTTTTGGTAAATTTCTTCGGACAAAAGTTTGAAGGAATTCCTTTAGGCATTTTGTTCGAAGGAGTTTGGCCCTTGGTTTCTACATGGATTTTCTTCAGACAAAAAGTCTGAAGAAATCCTTTGTTTGACTTGTCACTTTTTCGGAAGGAAACTTCTCTTTCAGGCTTTCTACCTTGATCTCTTAAAAATGCGCTTTCTGCCCTTCGCAAGGGCACTTTGGGTCCAAAGTTGTCCTTCGGAGCTTGGTTGAACAATCCCACTTTTTACCTTCTTGCCCTCCGCAAGGGCACTTGACCTTCGGAGTTTTGTAAAAGACCTGTATTTCTTTGAAACTGACCCATTCTTTTGCTGATAAAGGCTTGTCCGAGGTAATTTGCTTGAAGCGAAATAAGGCCCAGATCAACTCGAAATACCTACAAGACTCAAATCACTTGGTTCTTTATAAAAACAGACCTATTACAAAGGGAAAACTCACAATTGCAGTAAGGTGAAGACATCAGAGACTGGCTAATGACGACAACAAGGAAAGAAAAAGGGAGTCCAATTTTTGGCCTACAGGATCGAAATTGGTCAACAGACAGAGTTAAGAGGGTTATGAACAGAAGCGAATTTGTGAATGACACAAGGTTTGAAGGTACAATGTGTATAAAACCAAAGAAAACAAAGGTGATAACAACCAATATAAAATTGTAATAATAAAGTTTTTTTGTGTTGAGTTTTGTAAAATATTTGAGAGATCAGATGCTTAGGGTCTATGTATTCTCTAACTTCATCTTGTCTACGTCTATGTAACCAACTACAAAGAATGGAAGTGTACATTAATTTACAATGGAGGAAGATGAAGTGTCTGTTGAACTGTTACAAGAGTTGGTAACAACTGTATCATAATTGATGAATCTTGTGGTGTCATTGATTGTTACTGATACATTGAGTTTTATAGTATTGACACTACAAGAGTTGTGTGGTAATGCAGAAATGGAATTTGATCTTACAAATTGGCATGCAGGTGAGGAACCTAATGCTGGTGTTTCTGATGTTACTACAAGGTTAGATATGCAACAACAACAAATTATGGTAAGATATACAGATCTAGATCCTCTTAGATCAATCACCCCTCCTTAAAGAGCAATCGCCATTATTGCATGCAATTGCAATAAAAGATGTGGAAACAAGTTGGCAACTTACACATCTATAAACCATTTTCCTTGCGAAGACACTTGACCTGCTTTGACAATCTGAAACATAGGGATCTCTTTTCGATCTGTTCGTTTGACTAGAGCATCAGTGACTTGATCTGGTTATTCTAGGATGCTACAATTTGGATTGATCTTTGTCTACTGAAGAGTCTCTACATATCTGAAGTATCCAAAATGGGTGGAAAGTAATGGTGCAAGGGTTTTGCATTGAAGACTTGATGCAATCCAAGGTAAGATGAAAGGTTTAAGCTCAAATGTGTTCTCTCCTACTTAATTTTTGATGATATAGGGTTCGTACTGAAGTGGATGAAGTTTGCAGTAAGGTTATGTTAGTATTTCCTTCTATAGTTGTAGCCAAAGTTGATCACCAACTTCGAAGGTGTGAGGTGTTCGACGTTTGTCATGGCACTAGTATTTCACATTACCCTGTTGCAAAATGATTTGCACTTGCTATTGATTCTGTTGAATGTGCTCAATGAATTGAATAGCTTTGCCAATTTCCTTTGAGTTGAAGGAGTTGCTTCTTTTGATGGCAGAATAAGATAAGCTATGTCGATGGGTGCTGAAGGTTAGAAACCCAAGTAGTCCTGAAAAGAATTGTTTGCGGTAGCATTGTGTAAAGCTCTATTGTAATGGCGCTGAATGAAAGGTAGGCTTTCATCTCAAATGTGTTTCTGCTTTGAATTATACACTTTCAGAAGATGCACTATCATCCTAATTACCACTTTTGTATATCCATTAGTATGTGGATGAAAGGTAGTAGATTTGTTCAACATTGTGTCTAGCATAGACCAAAGTGCTTTCTAGAAAAATTTCAAGAACTTTATATCCCTATTAGATAGGACAATTTCCAGGATTTTGAAGTGGATCCAAACATGCTAAAAGTACAATTGAGCAGTTTGTAGAGTTGATAATGCTTTCTTACAAGGTATGAGAATTGGCATCTTTGAGAATCTATCAACTATTACATAAACACAATCATTACCATGCTTGGTAGTAGGGTACCCTAAGATAAAATCCATGAAAATGGATTTCCATAGTTTCATTGGAATTCATATAAGTGTGTACAAACCTTGCTTGTTAATTGGATTGACAGTTGCACATACAATACAAGACTTTATATGTTTGGATACATCACATATGAGATGTGGCTAAAATAAATACTTTTGCAACAGTGCAAGAGTCTTTTCAACTCCAAAATGACCTGAAAATTTGCTAAAATGAGCCTCCCATATTAGTTTTTGTCTCTCTACCTCATGCGGAACATACAAGTGCCCAAGGTGATATAAGAGTCCATCTTGCAAGCAAAAAGTTGGAATTGAATTACTGCAAAGCAAGTTTTGATAGATATATGCAAAATCCATGCTAGATGGATACAATTTTGATTATGCGTTGATTTCATGTCCACATATGTTAAGTACAAATATATGAACTTGAATCAATATAGGGCTTAGATAATATACGATTGGATTGTCACTTCCCTTCTTATGCTCGATGTTTAGATGAAACTACTAAAGATAAGATGACCATTTTTTATGTCACTTTTACTACAACTTGTTCCAAGTTCGCAAGAACTGAAGTGACTTGTTATCTGTGTGGATCACAATCTCCTTGCCCAAGATATATTGCTTCTAATGCTTATATGCCTAAGCAATAGCTTAAAGATTGTGATCATAGGTTGGGTAGTTTCGTACCTATGGTAAGGAACTGGGTGACCATATTGAGTGAGGACTACAATTGTGAAGTCAGAGTCATTTGTCTCAAGGTCAAATGGTTGCAAAAGATTTGGTAACGTAAGTACTGGTGTATAACAAAGTCTACATTTCAAAATTTTTTTGAATGCTTTTTGTTGTGGGGCTTCCTAGATGAACTTTGCTTTAGTGTTGCTACTTTTGGTAACGTGGTTCAAAGGCCAAGTCACATGAGAAAAACCAAGTTCAAATCTCTTGTAGAAATTTGCTAATCCTAAGAATCTGCAAAGTTTTGTGAGATTATTTGGTTGTGACCATTCTTGGATGACCTGAATCTTAGTTGGGTCCATGTGCACTACCTGTGCATCTACTTATATATCTCAAATATTGTATTTATCGCATATAAAATGAACATTTATCTGTGTTTGCATATAGCTTGTGTTTCTACAAAGTGTCAAGTACATGTTCTATATGGCACATATGTGCATCCCATGTTTTGTTGCAGATTAAGACGTTGTCAAGGTAGACTATAATAAATGAAGTAGTGAATAGGTTGAGAATGTCATTCATCATCCACATGAGTGTAGCTAGTGCATTGGTCAAACCAAATGGCATGACTAATCATTCAAACAAACCTTCTTTGGCTTTGAAGGCTGTCTTCCAAACATCTGTAGGTTCAACAATAATATGATGATACCCACACTTAAGATTGATTTTGGTGAAGTATTTTACAATGTGGAGCTAGTCCAATGAGTCTTCAATCATTGGAAGAGGATAACAGTTCATTGTGATCTTGTTGAGAGCTTTGTAGTTGATGCACAACCTCCATAAGCCATCTTTCTTTGGTGCAAGCAAAATTTGGGTTCGACAAGGTGATGTATTGAACCTGGTATATCCTTTGTCCATGAGTTCATGGATCTATCACTTTATTTATTCATCATCATGAAATGATGTGCAGTATAAAGAAGCATTAGATAGAGGTGGCCCAGGGGTCAAATCAGTGGTGTGTTTTACCACACAGTGTGTAGGCACTTCCTTTGGTGACCAAAAAATATCTTTGTTTTCTTCCAACTTATGATTCAACTCAGAGGTTTCTGTTGCTACTGCTAGAGCAATTGCGATATGGATTGGTGTTGCAAGAATGTTGTTACATTTAGATCTTACCATGAAAAACACAAAATTCTTACTAGATATGATTATCTCTTTACACTACTTGGCGCTCATGAGTGATAGCTTAGGGGCTACTTCCGGGATATTGTATCTCTTATCACTAACATCAATGACAACATTTCTAAGATTTGCCTCAAAGACTACATGTTGATGGTAAAGATATCGTTGACCAAGTAAACCATCACATACCTCTAATGGAGCGTCGTAAATGATTGTATCTTGAAAAGACTTGATGTTGTACACCAATTGGCATTGTTGAGTGGCACTTTTATTAGATCCCGCATTGAACCATCTATTAGTTTAAGGTTGTGTGTGAGGCATCAGTGACAAATTCATTTACAATTTGCTTCAAGAGAAATTAGGTTCTTCTAACTTCCATTTTCAACAATAATGTGTACTAGTTAAGCATTGATCCAAATTTGAGAATGGAACAATATTTTTGCTTCCTCTATTTCCACAGGGATATTATAGATGTTTGTGGTACCCACCATGGCGCTAGGTTCATATTTTGCAATATACTTACATTTCTTCAATGATGTAGTGTTTGTCCTTGTTGCTTTCAATAGTGCAAATAGAGTCTTCCTAATGTGACACTCTTCATTAGAATGATTGTTAGACTTAGAAATGAACACCACTTGCGAGTCTTGGATTGCTTACTCTAATAATATGATGATTGTTGCTTCTTTTGTAGAGGGTGCTTTGAGATATTTCTAGTTTGGAATGCTACTTAGAAGATTCAGATTAATGCTTGGTTTGAGACTTAGATTCTTCTATCTTAGTCTTGGCCTTGGCCTTTGCTTCAAACTTGCATGTGAATCTATAAGCTTCACTGATTGAAGGGTTTTGTAAGAAATCCATATTTGACTGGATACGCAGTCTCAAAAATGACCTATTCTTCAAACCAAGGTTTTGTTCTGAATCTTGAATCTCAAGTTTGGACCCTAAAGTATGAAAAGTATTTGTGTATTGTTGCACTGTTCTTTGCCTTGGCACAACTAAGAGATCTTGATGTACTAGTCATCATAGTTTCTAAAAAGATAATAGGTTTCTTTGGGTTTTTCTATGAACCCATTCCATGTGTCTACATATGTGCCTAAGTTAACTTCATCTTCACTATTTTCATGTGAAGTGTAGAAGTTTTCCCACCATTTCTTTATCGATAAAGAAACTTTTAGAAGAGATAATGTAATCTTTTATCAATTAGATAATTGATTAACCATTTAATATGAACCGATTAGGTTAAGCTGGTTATCTAGTGCATCTACATGTTTTTAATCTTCAAACATAGGCATGCCTAGATTTACTTGTACCTTGTATAACGTTTGACCGCCAAACGACCGATGAAAATGAATGGAGTTGGAGGGCATTTGTTGCTTGAGAAGTCGCTAGAAATGATCAATGATACTTGCTTGTTCATGTACATGACGTTCTTCCAAATCTTCTTGTTGTCTTTGCAATTACATCCTCTATCATCTTTTGGAACATTTTTGAAGTTGGCATCGTCGAAGATTTGTCTCCCATTTGAGGATGTGAAGGAAGGTACGATGAAGGGGCAAAATTCTCAAGGCCTAACTCCCTATAATTAGACCTCTTATAAGTGGACACACAAACATAGATGTAGTTCAGATACTACTATAACACTCAGAAAAGATATGATGGGTATGCTTTGATATCATTGATTTGGGGCCCACGAGGAGACCTAGTGTATAACCTACTTAAATGTATTTAAGAGGGTCATGAACATAAACAAATTTGTCAGTGACAGAGGTTATGAAGCTGCAAAGCATTAAATAACAAAGAAAGCAAAGAAGGTGATGACAATCAATGTAGAATTGTAATAGAAAACTTTTATTATGCTAAGTTTTGTACAATATCTAAGAGTTCAGATGTCTAGGGTCTATGCACTTCCTAACTTCATTCTTGTATATATCTATGTAACCAATTACAAAGAATGGAAGTGTACATTAATATACAATAGAGGAAGATGAAACATCAATTGAACAGTTACAAGAGTTGGTAACAACCACTTCATAACTGATGAATATTGTGACATCACTGACTAGCATTACTGATGAGCTAAGGTCTAAAATCTTGACACTACAAGAGTTGTGCAATACATAAGTGGAATTCAATCTTACAAATTAGCATGTAGGTGAGGAATCTAATGTCGATGCTACTGATGTTAGTGCAATGCTAGATATACAACATCGATAAATTGTGGTAAAATCTACAGACTCAAATCCTCCTAGATCATCAGTGATAATTAGAGACCACAAAATTTGGTTTGAAAAGGTCAGCTTACATATTCGATTATAATTTAATATGGTTATGTATGGAGTACATCATAGAATTGTACATGGGTACCATGCCACCTCTGATAGAGTGACTAGTGACATCAACAACATTGATGATTGAAGACCAAAATTGTGTCAGTAGTGATGCTAAGAAGGGACCCATGTGGAAGACTACTACCATGTGTCAGTAGTGATACTTTATCGGAAGGACCATAAGTTATGATTAAAATATCCATTAAGTGTCACTTTAAGGACAATCATGAAAAATCATTAATGGACCTTTCAGTGTACATATGTCGACATATTGTCTCTACCATTGATTTATAATCTATTGGTAACTATCTACCCCTCTAGTAATGTTATAAATAAGAGATGCAAACTCACTTGAAGGCAAAGTTTAAAGCAGAGCTGAGAGCTTAGGATAAAATTTGATAAGCTAGGTTATTCTTTAGAGTCTTAGTTTGTGTACTTTTGAGTATGCTCTTCACTCTCATTTTGTGTGCCTTGGTGAATCGGAAGTGAAGTTATGCTAAGTTTTTGTGTCATACTTTATAATATTTTAAGTATATGTATTATACTATCCAATATGTTCTCCACTATGGAAGTAGCATTCTTAGTTCATGGTGGTCCATTCTTTCTTAAATGCTTATGTAAATATTTCTCCATTCTAAAAGATTTTGAAAGAATGGTGAGACACTCAAAAACCGTTGGAGTTGGGTTCTATCAAACAATTATTTGGAAAGCCCTGAATCTTTATGAGAATATGAGGTTGCATATGAACTTTCCCTTGATCAAGATGGAGGCCAAGGAAATCATTATCATTTGAGTTAATAACCATCTTACTAATAGATAAACAAATACCATTCTATTTAATAACTATGAATAATGTCTTGATATGCTCTATATGTTATTTATATACTTGGAAAATACAATGATATCATCAATATTTACAACACAAAAATAATTTAGGGGTTTAAATGCATTATACATCCTTCTTTGAAATATGTTAGTGCAATGCTTAGAGCGAAGGGTATAACATTTAATTCAAACAAACCATGAGACACAACATTATATATATATATATATATATATATATATATATATATATATATATATATATATATATATACAACACAAAAATCATTTAGGGGTTTAAATGCATTATACATCCTTCTTTGAAATATGTTAGTGCAATGCTTAGAGCGAAGGGTATAACATTTAATTCAAACAAACCATGAGACACAACATTTTATATATATATATATATACACAACACAAAAATCATTTAGGGGTTTAAATGCATTATACATCCTTCTTTGAAATATGTTAGTGCAATGCTTAGAGCGAAGGGTATAACATTTAATTCAAACAAACCATGAGACACAACATTTTATATATATATATATATATATATATATATAAAGTACTCTTAAAAATAAAAAGAAATGAATGTAGGGAACACATGCACATTTTCTATCAGTTTTAGACCAAAACATAGTACAATGCATATCAATGCATCACAATATCATATGGTAGTCAATCATCATTGTATAAATTTACAAATAAATAATTTTTTTTTATAAATTTCTCTATCCCCACCAACCTTAATGGTCATCGACATCACTCTGGTAGTGGAATGTAAAAATTCTTATTCATGAATAAAATCATACTCAAACATGTCATCAAATTTTCCAACCCCACCTGATGCTTCTATTCCCATTTGCACTCGTGGCTTTGCTTACAATACTAGTTCCGTTCTTTCCCTATCAAAATATGTGATTTCCACCTAGGAAAACATGAGTTCCACCTCTTTATCAATTTAGTTTGAGTATTGATTGATGTCAACAAATCCAATTGCTTTGTGAATTTTCTTCCTCTCCTCTCGTTTAACGCCAAAGTTTTCATTGCACAAAAGCAAAGTCATTGAGGTGTTGTGAAATCAACTTGTGTTTTTTCGTGTGAATGATGTCAAACATGTTCCACTTGTAGTCACATCCATAAGATTGACAATGCTGACACAAAATATGGATAGCTACCCTATGAAGGTTTGATGTTTGTGCACCACAATCATTTCACAAGAAATCTGCAAATAAGACATTTATAACTTTGAAAGCAAACTAGAATTGCATTTATTAAAGAAGTCAAGTATCTACCATATTACAATCCAAGGACATTTTCTATTACATGGTTGCTCAGTTCCTCCCCCTTACACCCTTAAAAGAATGCAACTCATCAAGAATTGTGTTTATAAGGGTTTGCTAGATGTGAATGTGTTGAGGCCATTTATAACCTCCTCATCAGTTTTAAATGAATGATGTAGGGTTGTTTCATGCATGTGTTTATGGAGTTGACTATTCCATCTTTGATCAATTATGCATCAACTTATTTAATATTTCTTTTATTTTTCTTATAATAATGCACTATGGCCTTCTTGGCCCCATCCCTGGCCCAATATAGATAACTCATGGTTTTTTTTGTCGACCACCTGTTGTAGAATCTTGAGCCAAGGCTTTCTTACCGAAAACAAAATTGAATGATATTTTAAAATTAAAATTAAGAGAAATTTGAATAAAATTATAATAAGTAAATAAAAATTGATAAATCTAACTTCTATGAATTAAAAATTTGTAAGTTTTATAAACTTACAAAGTAATGAATTTTATTACTTTACAATTTCATAATATTTAAGTTTAAAGTTACATTAAAAATATTTTTTGTGCTCTTTGGAAACACATCAAAAATTGTCTTTAGACCCTTTCCCTTTCAACGTTCTTATAATATATAGACTCTACACACCATGTGGTTACAAAAATTTACATTAGTGGGGATGTAATGCTTTACAATGTGAAAAAAATTGTAACAAATTGTGCAACTCCCAATTGGACAAGTTTATTTCTGTTGGCGTGTTATCTCGTCAAACTAAGCATCAAGGGGTGATTGTATATGTATTTCATATTTTAGTTGTTTCTTCAACCATGTGTTTCCCCGTTCAATTTTCCCTGTGACCTCAAGTAGGAGGTGATTGTAATGAGTTGCATATGGGCTAAAAAAAGGGTAAGGTGCCTCTCCTCAAGAAGTCTCCATGTTTCTACATACATTGTTGTATTGCTAGTCACAACTTGGATGACATTATCTACCCCTACTTCCCTGAACACCTCCTCCAACATATTAAAAAAAAGTCTCTATATTATTTACTTCACGAGAGACATCAATGGATTTCAAGAACATATGTTGCCCACCTAAAGCCACTATAAATTTTATCAAGGTGTGATTCCTTCCATCTATCCATCCATTAAAAAAAACATTGCAACCCTTTTTGTGCAAAAGTATTTTGTGATTCTCTATTACCACCTCTGTATTTTTTACAACTTCCTTCAATAAGGGCCCACTCAAATCATGAAGATTATGTGTGTTGAACACTTTCCTAACAACAATCAATGTAGTTACCAATGTCTTCCAATATTGGCTTCTTGTTGGAGTTTGACTAGGGTTAGTACATCATAGTTGATATTAATCTATTATTTAGTATTAGGTGTGTGTGTACCTGGGTTAGTAACAAGTCACCTAGTTTTTAGTGTGTGTGTGGTGTAGATTAGGATGAGTGAGAGTTTACAGGGTATAAGATGATGGTCAACTCCTCTGTTTTAGGAGATCAATATTACATATGCATCTCTCATTATTTGAATAAAATCATTCTAGTTGTTTGCTTCATTTGATATCAAATCCATGTTGATAAGATATTATGTGAGTGCTTTCTAAAAAATAAAAATAGTGTTTTAATAAGTATAAAAGGGCAACTTCAAATTTCCGATTCATGAGTGTGTAAAAACTCGGAGACAGTTTTTGGTTTAGTTTCTTGGAGTTTATAGTTTTTTTCATAGTGTTCATGTAGTTGTGTAATATCATTTCAGCATGGAGATGAGAGGCATCCAAGGTTTTTGAAGTGCCTAATAGAGGATTGCTCCATAAGTGCCCAACAACACAATCAAAAACTTATTTGTTGTTTTAAATAAATCTGTGTTGGTGTTTCATAGAGCACCCAACATACAGAGAAAAGAAGGAACTTTATAGAAATGTGATAACAAAAGGGGCATGTGAAGAGTTTAACTGTATCAGAGAGTGTCGTTGAGGCTTTACTAGAGGGCGTGACAAGTTCCTATAGGAGGTTTTTATATCTGTTGAATACAGTGTGTATTTGTTGCCCACAAATGCCATCTGATTCCATCAAATAGTGCAACAATTAAAACAAAGCTGAAAAGCTGTGGAGGAAGCATTTGTGTATGGATACCTAGAAAAGCATGGCATGGCATGGCATGAGATTTGCCTATGAAAAATGAAGCACATGAAAGGAGTGCAACATCCATGGCATAGGTGCAATAGTCTGATGTGAAGAGTTGCTAGGGAGAATATAAAATATACAAATCTCATGAAAATGTAAGGCAACTTATTAGCTTTATTAAGTTTTTAATAGTTTCATATAGTTTAAGTACATAAATTATATTTAAAATGATGTTTATAATAAACTTTCAAAATAAAATAAAATTTGTACTTAAGTTTGTTAGGGTAATTGAAAAAATATCATATCTTGCAAATTAGGGGTCAATTTTAGGGAAACATTTGCCACATATTGTAAAACAACATTTCAATCATCCTAGTAGAAATATTTTGCATGAAACCTTATAGTTTGTGTGCAAAACAATTATTTTTCTATAAAAAATAAAATAAAAAGATTTATTTATACATGGGTGTATTAATAATTGTACCTGACACCCATACAAGTATTTTTGCATATGGGCGGGGGGAGTTTATATTAAAAAAAATTTAACACTGAAACCATTGAAAGGCATCATGGAGGGATTTATGGTCTATATAGCCATTGTGTTCAATTTATCTCAGTGAGCCAAATTCATAGGAGGCTAGAGGAATCAAAGGAAGTAGGGCTATCACGATCTGAAGTTTGTCGCTAACTTAGAGATTAATAGTTTGCTTTGGTGGTAAAATGAAGTGTTTAAAAGATTAAATACCTCGAAGAATTGTTAGTGATCAATGATAGTGATGTTGTACTCTTACTATAGATGATTCAAAAACCATGTAAAAAACTACTAAAGCCAAGAATGGTGTTTAATCGCTGTGTTGGCCATTTTTTTGTTTCTAATTAAGTGATAATGATCAAGTACAGTGGATACAAACACATTTAGTGAGGTGGCCAACACCCACTAAAGGACTTGGGAGGACCTAGTCCCACTATCTTGATTTGTATTTGCTCAGTGAGGCCCAACCCACCAGAGGAGTAGATTTGAAATGAAAGTGGAGGCCCATGCTACATTTGCATTGAGTAGAGTGTATGTCCCTACAAGTTATTCCAACTGATCTTGTTGTGAATTGTGTTTGTCCATTCAAAATTCTAGAATTTGGATGATGTATTTATCCCTATCCACTTTTGTGTGTATGATATTGGATTAACATGTGTTTCCCTATCCTTGATAAGAGTTGTTTAAGCCATTACTACTACCTTGTTGAATTGGCGATATGTTCCCATCTAATGTTGTTCTACTTGAACTAGTGTATGTATTGTTTCTTATGTAGCACTATTTTTTTCCTTTGAACTATGTTTGTACTATGGGGAATGCTGGAGATTGACTAGGGTTAGTATATCATAGTTGATGCATTATTCTATTATTTAGTTTTATGTTTGTGTGTATGTGGGTTATTAAATATTCACCTAGATTTTAGTGTGTGAGTGGGTATTGTAGTTTAGGGTGAGTGAGTCTTTTCAGGGTAAAAGATGAGAGTTGACTCCTTGATTATACGAGATCAATCTTAGATGTGTACTTATCATGATTTGAATAAAATTGATCTAATTATTTATTTCACTTCTCACCATATTAAATGGCGTTTTGTTGTAATACAAAATTGTTGCAAAAACCATTCTCACTTCACGGTGCTTCTCTCGGTTTCAAGCGATACATTTGAGTGAAGGTTGTGCACTAGGAATATTGTGAGGAACAAATAAACCTTATGAATTTGAAAGAATTTGACTTGAACTCTCTCTTTTAGATGAACTTTGAATTCGTAGGGCAAGACAAACCCTATTAATTTATTTGAATTAAGGGTAATTAATCAAAGATCCCATTGATTTAGCTAGTCTTTTTTTTCCATACAAAAGGTTCAAAGCAAAATTAGTACATCTCTTTTTGGGTCAATTTTTTTTTTTTAAAATTTAATTATTAAAACATTTCAAAAAAATTCTTATTTTAGAAAATGCACATTCATTTTGTCTTTGAATATCTAAGCAATTATATGTTCATTTTATTGTTTTTTTGACAATTAAACTCAATATTTGTTGTATGAAACACATTATTGTTCATGTCCCTCAAATAAAAAAAGTGGGACACAATATTATGTTTTCACCCAACGGAAAAATTAAAAAAAAACATTCATTTCTTGTGTTATTTTAGGGTCCACTCTAAGGTATAATCATACATCTCATCTCGGGATTCATATAAGATAGTATTTTAGGTGATTTATGTTCCTTTCATCATAAAATCATAATAATTTCATATTACAATTCCATACCCCATACCATTTGTGTTATTTTTTAAAGCAGGGTTATTGGAGGTTGGCTTCTTACTATCGCCACTTGAAATTGAGGATGCTATTTGTATATATTATTACAAGTGCAATTCACAAACCTTATCAAACAAAAATTAGTGAAAATTAAAACCTTTGATCTTTAGCAAAGAAAGAAAAAATAAAATAAACAGATAAATCAAAAAATATTTTTTCAACCTTATAATAAATTTTAAAATAGAATATTAAATTTCAAAAACTAAAAATATCTAACGCTTATCTCTCAAATTAAACTCTACCCAATTAAAAAAAAAACCTTTAAATCTAATAAAAACTAATTAATAATAATTTTTCAAAAATATTTTAACATAAAAGAGTAAAATAACATAAAAATAAATAAAAAGGTGAAAAACATGTTTCCACTAAATCTGTTAAAAATTCACCATACAAGATATAGGTAAGTTCCTTACCCTGCGATATGACTCACGATTTTTACAAGTTTTTAGAGTTTTATGACTATGAACCTAATAATAAAAATTAGTCCCATTTACTCAAAGTCCAAAAAGATGATCACATTAATTTATTATCAACAATTTTGTAAGTACATTAATTTATTATAGAGGTTGGGGGTCTTATTACACTATGGTCACCGAAACTTAGCGTTGAACCCTCTATTCATTGTAAGTGCCACTTAGTTAATTATTATTTTATATATATTCTTAATAAGATTGTAAGAACATTATAGTTTAAATGAGAATTTATAAGAGTATGAAAAAGATAAAATATAAAAATTAAATAATTAAGATATTTTTAGAAAACTCGTGATTATTAAATAGGATAATAGATTTGTATATACTTTTGAATTTGAGTTTAAAGAGAAGAGTTTGAAGATGAATCGTGAAACAAATAGTTGTGATGATGATTCTTGCAGAGACTATCAAAGTAATGGGTCATCTCTTTGAGGAATAAAGATACACATCTTTGATCCTCAAAATAAATAAGATCTTGTAGAGAGTCTTAATTTCTAAAGAGGTAGTAAACTTTATTATGAATTTCATAATACGTTAAATTTTGAATATAAAATGTTTATTTGATTTTGGTTCATTATTATAAAGTTTACGTATGCACCAATGTCGCAAAAAAAAATTCTCTAACTCCATGCAACACTAATAAAAGAATATTCACAATTAACTTAAAAAAAATCAAACAAAAAAAAAAGCCTAATATATTTAAAAGTAATCATATATCTATTTTCTATTTAAAAATAGTGTTCCAAATAATACTACACTTTTATTAATCATAAAATAATTTTATTTAAATTAATTTAAAGTAAAACTTGTAATTCTCATCTTTAATACTTAAATAATTATATTTTTTTAAAAATAAAAAAAATATATTAAAAAACAAATAATTAATATCAATATCAATTCCTTGTAAGAAAGATTTATATTAAACATACCAGACTTTCTTCATTCCTTGTTTACGTAGCTTGCCAATCCAACAAAGTATGGTATTACATAGCGATGGACATCGGTGGCTTCCCCATCTCATTAACAACCGAACAAACATTAATTCCCCAAAAATAAAATGTTAAACAAATAGATGATTTTTTTTCTTTTACTAATTATAAAAATATATGTTATAATCACTAGGTTATGTGGATTATTATTATTATTATTATTATTATTATTATTATTATTATTATGTTGTGAAGTAATTAATTTGTATTGAAAAATGTTTCAAATTAATATGAATTTATTTATAAAAAAAATTATTATAAGTTTATAATGTTTAAATGGAAGTTTTGAATAGTTTATTATTTTTATGAGTTAATCATAAATTATGGTTAATATGTATGTGTTGTTTTAAATCAAATCTTTTTACTTTTTTATGAATTGATTTTTTTTTATATTTGTTATATTTAATTTGTCCATTGCTAATATAGGTTTTTTAATTTTATTTTATAGTTTTTTTTACACATTTTTAGTTTGTTTAAATGTAATATTGAAGTTACTTAAAAATTGTAGTCAAATTGGTTGGTGTGGATGCTCTGACATTTATCAAATAATGTTGACATCTTATATATGGTGCTCACTATTCATTTTACAATTGTCTTGTGTTCATATTTTTAAATGTAGGTGGCTTTATGCCTCTTTTTTATTTATGTACCTCTCTTCAAAGATATTTTCATTGATTTTGAAAACAACTTATTTTTTGCTCATTTTTGGTTCCTCTTTTGTAACAAGATTGCAACTTTTTGCATGTTAAAAGTCTAGTATATTTGAATCTCACCAGTTCTCTATCATAGCCTATTTTGATATATTTTGGCTCATTCTACCATGGTATTAGAGTGGGTTTTGGTAAAATAAACATATTTATTTTGTTTTAATATATTTTGGAATCTTGAGTAACTAAGTTTACTTTTTATAGACTCCTTATTTTCTAAGTATCTTCTTCTCTTGTATCTTTAGATGACTAGGGAACAAAAAAAAACAAAGGATATGATATTTGTATAAGTATATTTTCAGGGCTTCAAACCTATGCCATTGAATGCCATTTGTACTGCATAGGACATACACCCTTTACCAAAGGGCATACACCATTTCCTTATAAAATTTTAAAATATTTACATTCCCTCTAAAAAATATGTTTCAAGAATTATTTGTTTTGAATTTTCTTCTTTCCCTCCAAAACTGGTTCGAGTTTAGGTTGAAAAGGGGGTCTGAACCTATCCTAAAATTTATCATGGAGTAGCCCACAAGAATTTAAATCATTTTGTGTTTTTTCATCTTTTTTGACACATCTGATCAGACATATTTTATAATTTAAAAAATATATATATGTAGGTTTGTAGGGAATACATAGTTTTTGAATGTGTGTTAAATTAATATTTTTAATTATTACTTAATTTATACACAACATATCTCATTATGAACTATATACATATCATTGTAAATACCTTTATAATATTTTTGCCATTAATCGAAAGTTTATAAAACTTAAATCTCACTAATCTACATGTCATTTCTATACTTTAAAAAAAAAAAAACATGAAGTCAAGGTGAAAAAGTTATGTTTGTACAAATATAGTTTTAATTTTTCAGGTATCTTGACTTGTAAAATTATTTAATATATATATTAAAATAAATATTAATAAAATATTTAACATTTTATCTATCCATATATAAAAATTTATACGTTAATTCATTCATTTACTCAAAAAAATATGTCTGTACACATGAAGTCTCCTTATATTTTCTAAAAAAATTATAAATAAATTGTTATAAATGTATCAATTTCATACACTTTTATCATCTAGATATTGATTTTTTTTATATATTTAGAAACTACATTCATAATTTCATAATTCATAATCTTACATTATTGTTAAATTATTTTTCCAAATGTCTCTAAAATTTACTATACGTTCAACTATTATTATTTTTTTAAAAAGTGGTATTTTAAGTCCCCCATTTGTTCCCAATTATCTTGCATCTACCCATAGTTATGATCTTATCATTTATACATCAATCAAGCAACCCACTCACCTTATGAGTGCATCTTATACAACACCATTGCAAAAATAACAAGTATGGGTACAAAAGGATAATTCAGAGCAAAAATAATTGAAAATAAAAAAATTAGAGCTAGAAAAAAGTTCAAAAAAATAATTAGACCAAGAAAATATTCAAAATGTAATATCAGAGAACGAAAGACTATAAAAGGTGCAAGATGAAAAAGACTAATTACAAAATGAACGGTTTAAAAAGCAAAGGTTACAAAAGCTACAACAAGAAAAAATAAAATTACTAAGAGAGTAGTTACCAAATCAAATTTAGGATAAACAAAAAACCATTCTTAAAATAAGGTTTCTAAAAAAAAATTCCACAACAAGAGATGCCTAAAAAAATCAGTGTTACAAGTGTGGTTTCAAAGGATTCAACACAAAAGTGCTCATCATTTCTAGAGCCTTTGATTCTTAATCCCCTTATAGACGACAAGAAATGTACTAACGTTGTGATCAATAACACTATTGAAATGAATTTATGTAGCATGACACTTTTACAATTTATAAGATATGATAAATAATATTTGAGTAAGGCTACTCTATTTAAATCATTTATCAGATCCATTGAGCTACCTTTCACAACTAGTCCGAAAACATGTTCAGTAGTATTTCACATATATACTAGTTTGACCTAATATAATGTTGAATTATGAAGATAATTAATGATAGCAATGGGGGAAACAATGGATAAAGATCATAACCATATCAAATTTCAACATGAAAGTACAATTATTATAATTTCAAGAGAAGATGAGACCTATTTAGAGCAAGAACAATAGAAAAAAACATATATTTAGCTAATATTTAAGCACATAAAAGTAATGGCATATCAACAAAGGCATAAGACACAACACAAATTGCTAAGAAAGAATTTGAAAAGTCAACACTAAAGTATGATGCAGTTGGTTATTCATACATACTATATATACAAAAATATGATTAAAACAATGATGATTATAATGTAGAATATTTGTATGATCCCGATGATACAAATACTTCACACTATCATGATACTTTCCATTCATGAGAGGTCATCCTTCATATGATATATATAATACCTATTGATGGTATATATTTTAAGGGAGTCATTGATTAGTATCCTTATTTCTATTTTTAAGTTCATATATGCAAAAATAAAATAAAATTAGATATTTAAAAAAAAATCATGACCTATGCATGCTTATGTCTAGTTCATTTATTTCAGTTAATTTATGCATAGTTATTTCATGCTTATTTCTATCCAGCTTCATATTATATATGTTTCAAAAGTGTATATGAGTGAGTTCATAGCATACACGTTGCCATTCCCAGACATAGTTTTATGTTATTTCACTATCTCAGACTTAAAAATTGCATTTAGACAATAGCACCCTATTTAAATAGTAGCACACCCCACTATTTCTTATTCCTCCACTATTGTCTTAGTGAGAACATGTTGTCATTTCTCAGATCTAGACCACACACAAGATTTATACTTGTATACACATCAACAAGCTCACTGACATAATTTCATACACATGTTTTATCTTTCTTTGGTTATCTCTTGTTGTTCATAGCTCAATTATTTACATGACATATAATGTATTCATATTGCTCACTCACTAGCACATTGATATCTTACTAGTTGCCTAAGTTATTGAATCTACTATGTTACACATTATTTATGTGGATTAATTATACCTATTCATGCTTTTTTTTCATGTTTGATTTCTTGCCTTGTGTCTTGTGTGTATTCTCTCTTTGGAGTGAGGACATTTGAACATGTCCTTGTGTGTGGCTTTAGGCTTCCCTTGTATGTTTCTCTGTGTCAAGACATTTGAGCATATCCTTGCATGTGGCTCTAAGCCTTCCTTGTATGTCTCTATGTGTGTGAGTGACATTTGAACATGTCCCTTGTATGTGGTCTAATGACCTTATATTGTGTGTTTTGTGTGATTTGTATGTAAACTTTGTTTATGTGTGTCATGGTCATGGCACTTAATTTTTTTATCAACTTTCAAATCCATGATTAAAATCATGCATCCTCTTAGTTTTCGATGCTATGATGAATATCATGCATCTCCCCCAAGTAGTTCTCATCATATTTCAATACTTAGTTTGATCACTTATATGCATGCCAAATTAGTAGTTCATCTATCTTGACAATATCACTATGTATGATTGTTCCTACATGCAACTCTCATTAATATAATGATCATTTTATCTACATGATGATGCCATGATGTTCTATGTTATCACTAATACCCAGATTTACACATTTTACATAAATTTTTCACATAACATTTTTTTTAGTTAAGTTATTATGTAGGCTCAATAACTCATATCAAAAGAGGGGGGAATATACAATGGCTTGTCTTAGAGACTAGGTCATTACAATACAATACATAGACAAGATTCTATAGGCCTTATATAGTGTATCATAGAGCACACCCATAAAGCACTTAGAAAGTTAGTTTGGACAAGATCACTCCATTTAGTTAAGAGCACCTCCCACTACTATCCAAACAAGGCACTGTTGTCATAGATCACAAAAATAATCATTTCCATAATTTATTAGTCTCATGTAACTCAAAATAGTTTTCAATAGGCTCATAGTTTCAATTTATATAAAATACTTATATTTTGTCTTATATTTTCTTAGTTGAAGGCATCATGCACAACATGTGTTTTAGGTTAGCACATAGTTTTTTGCTTAGAAAATACAATTGTTATTACTCAATCTTAAAATCCATATACACTAGATATCATATTGGGGGCATGTGTGTGACATATTTTTTCTCTTTTTTTCACCAATTTTGTAGATGGAATGAAAATACCTATTATTCTCCACACTATATACACCAAACCCAAATAATATTGAGTTTTTACACTAGGAATCATCATTATCTCATCTATAGCAGTTGGTTCACATTTTTGGACCAGTTTTTGCACCACAACATTCTATTGGATTTAATACAAGGATTTTAAGCTAATTCACCACTTGGATATATACTAATGGATTCAATAAAAAAATGAATTCGTAAGCACAATCACCTATTGATGAAGATTAGGGCATGTAAAATCCAATTCAATATTTTTAATGTAAATGAAATCTCTAATTCAGTCACCAACTTTTTGCTCTAGTTTTTACACCAAGAAGACACAATGGTCCAAGTACCTGATTAGGTATATTGATTCCCTATTATTAGATAAATAAGTTTTCTTTTCTTTAATTCTTGATAATCATATGAAGTAAGCACTGATTTGATTCATGTTTCATTATAAGCTCACGTAAAACATAATTCAATGTTGTAGCTTACATTTGAGGCTATAATTATTGGGTAAGTTACTTTCATTTTATTGCATTACTAGAATAAAATAGGGGAAAATGTAAACATATAAATTAACATTTAAGTTAAAATTATACACTTGTGGCCACCTACTTGACACACTTAACTCATGACTTATTCTAGGGTCCCTTGATCATTTTTATTCAATTTATGTGTGATAAATCATTCATTCAAGAAACCCAAATAACTTTAGAATGTCTTTTATCCAAACTAATTAGTATCCTAAGTTAATTCTCAGAATGAACCACACCTTTAACAGAGCAAATTTTCCCTTTAGTACAATAGTGCATTCCACTATTGTCCACTTTACCAACATCAGCGTCCCACAAACTAATAGTTATTTTTTGAAATTCAAAAGTCACTAAAGGGAAAGCCCATAAGTTTAGAAAGACCCATCAAAGGAATTCCAAAAATACCACTATAAAGCCATATTTCAAACCATTTTAAACACAAAAGGATTTTACATTGAAAAACACTAAAATTTTAATTTTACATTGAGAGAAAATTCCCTAATTCTCCCAATTCTGATTACATACAACCCTAGTATACCTGTGCTAAAGTTTGAATACACTTCAAAGGTCACAAATCACAATTGCAACATATAATCACACCATGATTTCATCACCATTTAGCATTTTTTATTAGTATTTCACACACACCACCATATCATGGGAACACTACATAGAGTTTGATCCCTCTTTGAAGTATTTCTATGTAGGCAACACTCAACACAAGGGGTGTTGAGGTCAAGCACAACTTCAAATTCTAACCCATTCTTACTCTATGATTTTATTGTCTTCTTGTATATTAAGCTAGGGGTTCAAGAAAATAAATAATTACACAATGGTCCCCATAAAAAAATGGAAGCTCTCACATAGTCCATAGATTAGACAAACGAAGGTGAACATAACCCAAAAATATTAGAGCCCCATTGTCTACTGGATAAGGCTGACCTATTTAGAAAATAATTCTCTCCATTACTATCCAATTGTATCACTATTGTCCAATAACCCTGCTAGCTCTTGTTCCAAGTCTGTACTTAGTCAACACAGTCTGTCAAGTAGTCTTAGATCCATAAATAAAGCGCATCTCAATTTTCCAACTAAGTTTATATATCTCTTTTAAACTTCCCATATTTGGTATACTTACATATTTAGTAAGTTCCAAATTAGTTTATAACATTTATTGTATATTTTTAGTACTCCAATTTTTCACAATAGTTTGTCATATTTAGGTAATCTATTTCTTAGTTTGCCAAAATTTGATAAAACACCCTAATTATTTTTTGCAAATCACCCCTTAAATGAGTTTTGATTTGGAATGTCAAAAGCAATTGGTGATGTAGATATACTTAATTAGTCCTATTACTATAATTTTTTATTTTCTAGTTGATATTGTTTTCCACACAAAATTCTATAATTATATTGTATTTTATTACTACACAATCCGATATGAAAAACTTTCACATTTGCAAATCTCACCAACAAATGGCAGGAGCTAGTCACTTCATGAGACTTGTTATAGAGAGGAACTTTAATATTTTTATTTATATAATATTCATTTATATGATATTATTTAAAGGTATTTATGGATATTAATATTGTGCTAAGTTTAAGATTAGATAACATAACTCAAAATAATGGATTAGTGCATTAGGAATTATTATTGTAGAGGCAGTTTATGTTTTATCTAATATTTGATTTAATGATCTAAACAAGATAGAAATTTTAAATAATTAAAATTATATGATATGTCTATAACAAACATATCTAAATGTAACTTGCATATTAGATATGATTAAATATAATTTCTATTTATTGAAGTGCATATGAAAATAAGATACTTAGCTTGTTTTAATTATGTGTAGGTTTGTGGTTGTGTATACGTGTCAGAAAGGCTCTGAAATGGAATTATGGTCATTCAAATTAGGAATCTCACTACCTAAATCTATCTAGATTGATCCAATAATAAATGGACACATGTGGTAACTTGAAGCATTTAATAGTTTATGGACATGTCCATGTGGAAGGTGCCAAACTGTTCCATCATAGATCACTTCACCCATATATAAATAAATGTTCCATGCAAAACTAGAGATTTGATCATATTCACATATCAATAATCATATTCCTTGACCTTGAAACACTATCTCCACTTATGATGTTTAATTTTTCTATAAATTTTTTTAGATAGGATGGGTTGAGTTGACCCTAACCACCCCCTGTTGAGTGATTGACCATTGCCCATGTTACAATACTTCAAGGAGGGATTAAAACACACATAGTTATCCCACCTTGGTGTATATGTGCTGAGTATAGATGTGCTAGAGTGTATTCAAAATTTGTATGACTTTTGACTCTTGACAACCTATGATTTTGAACTTGTAATAATATTCAGACCTAGTTGGTGATTTCTCATTTAAGGGATTTTCAAATTTAGAAGTGTCAGGGTAATGTGAAAAAGTATTCCTCAATGTGAAAGTGAAATATTAGATGAGTGATAGGTGCTTATTATATCCATTCTAGATAGGAATAGGATTAGACTTGATGTGTATATATAAGAGACTATTTGAGTAATTTTTATTTGAAAAGACATGAAAAATGTATGGGCCAACTCAGCAAAAGATTTTAAATATGGAAACATAATTGTTAGAAGGTGTGTAGAGAGATTCAACCAAGGTAGGCAACTCTAGTAATTGGACCTGTCTGACTATAATAGGATGTGTCCTTGAGACAAGTAATAGTGATATGAGATCAAGTGATAATCTACTTAAGATACTTAGCTATTTAGGTACAAACTAGGTAGATCATGTGTGTGAACACTAGAAAATTGGGAATGTCAAGCCCATAGGTAAGTGAATGGCTTGGAGAGAATGTGATCACGAGTCATTTATGTATGCACAATTCATATATGTTAACGATTGGTCAAAATCACACATTTTCAAGTGTCTAATACTAAATTTAATTGCCTTTTTAATGCCCCTCTTTTAGTCTAGTATTCAAAATGCAAGATTAAAAGGAAAGAGTGACAAATTTAGTACTTGAGTATAACCTTATCCAGTGTCATCAAACATTATTGAGTATTAATCTATTTTACATAAAAATATATAATGAAACATGTATAAATTAGTGTCTACATATGATATAAAATTTGAAGTAATGTAAAATAAATATGAAATTGAAAAAGGATTGAATAGTCTTGTATGTGTGCAAACTAGGCTAGCTTCTAGAGTGATTGGAGAATCGGATAATTATGCCATAAGGAGATGCCTTTATAGAAACCATGGGTTGGGAATAATATGCCCCAACCCTCATGTGGAGATGAATAAGTACTTATAAAATATGGTATACAAAACCTCAAGCTTACTACTCATTTAATTTTTTTTTGAAATGGAACCAAAATGGGTTCTAATAAATTTGAGTATCTAGGTAAAATGAACCAACTATTGTAAATGGTTTTCAAATTCAATATGAGTATTGGAGTAAATTTTAGAAAATACAAGTAGTTTAGTAAATGTCAGTATGTTATTATATATGAGTAATGAAATGGCATAATATACCACTCAATTTGATAACATGTATAATATGAGTCATTTAACATGTGAGTATGTTATATATGCCTCACATATGCCCCATAATATGTGTCAATCTAAATCAATATGTGCCAACTCGAGTCAAATTATATCATTTGAGTCAATCTATGCCCAAATTATGAAACAATCTGTGTCAATTTGAGTCATATAACCAATGACATGCCACATTTTATTTTCATATGTCCAAAACATATGTCAACTAGGCCGAACTATAACATATGTGCCAATCTGAGTCAATAGGTATAAATTTGTGTATCAATCTATGCCAATATCTGGATTATTTGTGCCGATATCTATAATAATTTGTGCCAAAATATGATTTTTATATCTATGAAGGACTAAGTCTCTAAGACATGTTTATCATGTATGTCCCCTTTCGAGGCGAGGGTGTAACTTTTGAAATAATCATAGTAAAAGAAAGGATTTATATGAAAATAGATGTAAACATGTGTTAACATGGTAAATTATGTCATCATAATAAGATTAGATAATCTAGGCATATATGAAACATGTAACTTAAGGCATATAAGCATCATGCATAGTAAATTTAACAATGATGCATTGATTAATAATCATCACAATAATGATCATACAATCACTGAGTAAAAACTATGTAGAATATGCATGATATGAATCATGACATCAATCACAAGTATAATAATGTACGATATGGATCATGACACCACAAGCTTAGTAGAGAATGCACACAAGTCATACACAATGTCATGGCCATGACACACATAAGAAATCATATAAACACACATGATAACACACAATGTCACATAAATTTAGAGTCAATCCAAGAACAATTAGTTTCACACAAATAACAATAAATGTCATTAAAATAACAATAAATGCCATACAATATATGAGTCACATAGAGAAATTAGTGTAAAATAGAGAATAATCAATGTCATATAGAATTCGAGTTACACCTACAGAAATAAATATCACACAAAGTAAGAGTCAATCAAAGAATAAGTCACACAATGTAATACACAATCACTAATCACACCTTGTAACATGCAACAATAATAAACATGAATAGAGCAACCCATGCTAGTTTACACAATCAATGTATGTCATCACCACATATATTAAAGTACAATATCCATAGAATAAGCACTTTGAATAGTACACATAAGATCAAGTTATGCGTAATCAATGTAATTATTTTAATATTATCAATAAAATGGTCATAAAAATATGTTACCCAAAGTGTGTGCTAAGATGCCCCAAATGTAGGAAGTGATAGCCTTTGGGTGTAGGAATGTTTTGCATCTAAATGTCCATGTCATATAAAACCTATATATCCTACATAACACTCATGTATATCATAAAATTCTTATGGATATGTAATCAATCGTATAGATATAAATGGCATCGAATCATATCTAACTGACAAGATAAATCATGCATAGGCTTAGGTTTATTATTTTTAAATATTTTAATTCTTTTTGTATTTTACATTTTATATTTATATTTTATAATTTCACACTATGTTACCCAATGATCCCATCAAATTTCATCCAATATGGGCAAGTAACATCATATGTATCTATTTCTAAGTCTTAGAATTAATCTCATACTATAACATATCCATCATTTGCATTATGATCATAAATATGGTGTGTAACTGTAGTAAACATGGCATCTTATGGAATCCATTATATAATATGAGAATGTTCTTGTGTTTGTTGTGGAAAACATGAAGTACTTATAGAATTAGCTTAGGACATGGTAAAATGAATTTCTATTGTGTAACTAGAGTATGCATTTGATGTAAGGGTAAATATGATAATCAAATGGTATTCCTAGAACTATGACCACTCTATTTATATAGATGTATCTCACACATGTGTACTAAATATGGTACTAAACATATCTCATTTATCTAAGGACATCCAAGTAACATATCAAATGCTTTTGTAATGGTAGAAGTAGACATAAATTGGCAACTATTGCAGGTCCTATCATAAGTGCTAGTTTAATGCTTTCAAGAGTAGTTTGTCTTTATCTATCCAATCCTCTCATTGTATTTATTGTAATAAGAAAGTCCTCATGTGTTTTTCTTGAGACTGTTAAGGAGTTTCACAGTAAACAAATTCTCACTTGAACCATTATCAATCATGACACTATGCATAGGCTATGAATCAATATAGGTGCTCAAATTTATGGTGCGTTAATATAATCATAATTGAAAATATCATGCTCTAAAAATGTGATAATAAGTCTATGTATACATGTTCTTGTAATTATACTAATAATTATGTCAAAAGGATGAGCCTCCTCAGTCTGAGAGGCATAATAAGTTATAAGGAAGCACACTTTGTGGTGCATACACAGACCGAGGTTCTAATTAAGGACAATCATTTTGTCTACAATGCTTAGTT
The DNA here is from genome assembly GCA_037957365.1 of Torreya grandis. Lineage (NCBI taxonomy): Eukaryota > Viridiplantae > Streptophyta > Pinopsida > Cupressales > Taxaceae > Torreya > Torreya grandis. Next base: position 868,408 of record JARHVA010003443.1, read on the forward strand.
TGGGAAAACATATCCATTTATGAAAATTAATTCATAAAAGAAATGCAAAACTCAGCACACAAATACATTCCTTTTATTTAGTTTGAAGTAAATCAAGAAAAATAATGCAAGTTTTTAATGATAGGCTTTGAATAATTTTTTTGGTAGCATAACGCTTCACTGATATTAAGAGGAGAGAAAAAAATATCAGTTTCATATAATATCCAGTGGAATAATATGAAAATAAATGCCATTTCTCCATTTATGGAGTGATTATATTGACTCAAAATCTTTCCCAACATCACCAAGAATTTCATATTCCTTCACAGATTTAAATTACCAAGAACAAGCCAAAAGTCATAAAATGATTGATGTCCACCTACAGGTAGACCTATTAGGTCTTTTGAATCACTTAATAACATATTAAAACACTCTTTTTGATATTTAGTCTTGGGTCATATTTTATAAGAGTTCAAATTATTTTAAATAACCCATAGACCTAATCAAGATCTCAACCCCCAATTAACACTATGTGCAACTATTAAACTCTTTCTCAACCTAGTAGGGTCTTTAACGTCGCTCAACACTACATGATTTATCATGGATCTTTTTTGAATTGATTGGGGCTTCAAATACGAAATAAAAATTCATCTTGCATGACTTCCATATATTTTAATGCATATTTTTAACACCAATTTACATTGATAACACTGAAGATAGTAAACCTTACCTAGGTGAGCTTAAAATCTTGCATAATAAAGAAATGACTCTGTTCGAATACAACATAGTTCTAATTTGGTTTAACGTACCTATTACCATTGAAAATATTTACAACAACCATCATTGAGCTAATCGAGGTTCTTAACCCAATGAACATTGTATTCAAAAACCAATACATCGAGGATATAATTGGTCATCAAAGTTTTATTATCATAATAGACTTCATTCAATTTCAACATAGACCTAATCGGTAAAAGAACTTGATTAACATAAATAACACTAAATGAACTCAATGAAACCCTAATCGGTGAATGAAATTCAATAACAATTGTAAGGTGTTTTTACAACTTGCCAAGACCTAATCAAGGTTTTAAATCCCAGTTAAAAATGTTAAGCATGACCACTTCACTCCAATGCCTAATTGAGATTGATAAACCTGAATAGCACTGCAACCTCCTAAGACCAAACCAAATTTTGGTCTTCATGAATTTATAGGTGACCAAACAACCTCTCAAGATAAGTTTTAAAATGAAAGTTGATGGTAAAAACATGATCATTCCACCAATTTAGAGAATGATCCACATGGAAACCAAGAAAAAACACTGTGACCAAACACACTAGAATAAATAACAAAGAAAAACAATGGAAAATAACCAACACTCTATTTTTGGTTGTGTACGATATCATGTCTACCACGGATGCTCTTACATTAGATACCTATGGTAAATGAAAAGGACCATGAACTCCTGCTCATGGACCTATTGTGAGTTGTTGAATAATATTTCCATGTTTGGAAACTTTCAATGCATTCATCCAAGTCACATATTCAATTTCTCTATCCTTCCATTTGACCAAGTACTCATAGTACTCATAGCCTCCATATATAAAATAGCTTCCATATCTTCTTTAGTTTATTTTGGTAATTGCTCTCTCCAATCCTCAATTTAAAAATCTATGTTTTCACTCATTTGTCTTTTAATATATAGGTACAAATCTACTAGATATATATAGGATAAATACTTGTTTGGCAACTCAATTTCATACGCATTAGCTAAGAACTACATGAAAATATTGAAAGGCACAAAATTATTCCATTTTATGTTATTGTACTCACCTTTCAGAAACCTATCCTTATGCAAATATGCCAACATCAAGTCCCCAAATTCAAAATTCACTTCTCCTTTGCATATTAACACACTTATTTTATTTTCTAATACTCTTTTCAAGTATTCTCTTGACTTATCGATGCACATCATGTATATCTTGAGCATAATATTCACTTTTTTCACTCTTTCTAATCTTATTTGTATTACTCAACCCACTTATGCCTTTAGGGCTTCTCCCATACATTATCTAATAAGGACTCATTCATGTACTTCAGTTGATTGGATCATATTAAGCAAATTATACTTGTGCCAACATCAAATCCCACTATTTGGGCTTGTCACCAACTAAACATCTCAATAAATAATAAAGACTCTAATTTATCACCTCCATTTGAGAACGATATTCTAAAATTAAGTCTAATCTAGTGCTCAAATTCTTTCATAACATCCTTTATAAGTGTCCAAATAAATTTGTATCTTGTCTGATACAATACTCTAAGGGAATCCATGTAACCTGACAATTTCTTGAAAGAACGAATTTGCAATATGTGTGGAATCACTTGTGTACTTGCATGTTATAAAGTGAGACATATTTGAAAATATATCAACAAAAAAATGGAATCAGTACCTCATTTCATTATCGACAAACAAGGAAAAAAATCCATGCTCAATGCATCCCATAGGCTATCTAGAATGGGGCAATATATGATACAAACCACCATTTTGTCTTTCTTTTACATATTGGAAAAATATTCATTGCTGCACAGAATTATTCATGTTTATACCCATCCATGGCTAATAGTATATTACATTTAACTATGTCAAAGTATTATCATATCCAAAATGACAAGAAATTCCTCCAATATGATTATCTTTCAATAATTTCTCTCTCATGAAACCTTGTGGTATACGCAAATTCCATATTTTGAACAATAATCCATATTGTATCATGTACTCTAACCATAGAGTTTTTTCACATCATTTGGATTCTTTCATGCTTTTCATGCATCTCATAAATCTATCTCTCCCTAATATAACTGCTTCATTGATTCAAATCCAATGACCTACACCTTCAACTCATTCACTACCAAAGCTCATCTACTCAAGGAATTTACTACCTTATTTAACTTTCCACTATGATGTTTCAACACAAAAGAATAGTTGTGAAGAAATTATACCCATTTTATATGTCATTGATTTAGCTTACCTCATTTATTTATGAATTGCAAATCAAGATTTTCCATTTACAAAAGAACTCCTTCGACAACAAGTCATATTGCCACTTCTTGAGAGCTTGCACCATTGTGTAAAATTCTTGGTCATAGACTAAATACTTACTCTTATCATCACTCAAATAATCACTAAAATAAGCAATGGGATTACTCCCTTGTCTCAACACTGCTCCTATGATTGTTTTGCTTGAATCATAATCAACTTGGAACACTTTTCCAAAGTATGGTAAGGCTAATACTAGTTGTTCCATCACTTTTTTATTCAAAAATTGAAATCTCCTCTCTAATTTAATAGTCATCTCAAACTTATTATTATCTCCTTTCATATTATTTATAATGGGTGTGCATATAATGTTTAAGTTTATATGTATTTTTATATAAACTCACCAACTGATGGAAACTTATTGCTTCAAACATACTCTTTGGTGAAGGCCAATCCACAATTGTCCTTACCTTCTCAGGGTCCATCTCAAATCCATCATCTAAGATAAAAAAATCCAAAATATATTATCTCCTCTTACATGGATATCCACACTTGTTCAATTTCAATAGCAATTGCTCTTCTTTTAGCTTATCCAAAACTAACTTCAAATGTTCCTCCTTGAAATGATAAAAAAATAGTATGTCATCCAAATATACTATCTTAAATTTACCTGTGAAAGGATTCAACACTTTGTTACTGAGGGTCATGAATATACATATAGCATTTGAGAAACTAAATTACATGCCCAACCACTCATACATGCTATCATTCATATTGAATGTGGTCTTCCATTCATTACCTTCTCGTATGCAGATTTGATGATACCTACTTTTCAAATCTATCTTAGTGAATAACTTCACTCAAATCAAATATTCCATTATCCATTATTTTAATGGTGATATTGTTTATTTCATGTTAATGCATACACATTATCCATTATCCACCTTGCTTTGGTGCTAATACAACAAGAACTACACATGATCTCAAACTCTCTTGGATTAAACACTTCATAAACATCTCCTGCATCTACTTCTTAATCTCTTCATTATCCATTGGAGTCAACCTATAGATTATTTTTTTAGGAAAAATAAATCCTAACACTAAATCCATATGATGACTAATACTCCTTTAGGGGGTAGTCTATCTAGAAATTCACTTGTCACAATATCAACATAATCTTTCAACATTTTATGAATTTATAATTCAAATCACTTATCATAGTAGATGTCATAACTTACACTGGGTTTGAAATTAATGAAAAATATATTTATTCATCCTTATCCACCTTCAATAACTCTTTACTAGATACCAACATCACTTTGGACATGTTGTCCACCTCATCTCCTTAATCCTTCAATGGACTCAATGTGAATCTCTTGCCATCTTTTATTATTTTGTAGGTGTTTGCTCATCTATCATGCAAAAATATCATCTCAAATTACCATGGCCTTCCCAATAACACATGAAACACATCCTTGGGCATAATATCCCACAAAAATTCATCCTTGTATGCACCAATATAAAAATTGACCACACTACTCATTCATTAGCACCCGATGCCCTTTAAGTAACCAATAAACTTTATATGGTGTAAGACGTGTCAATCATTTTAGCCAAGATTTTTATACCATTTATTTAAAAACCAAGTTATACATGATACCACTATCAATCAAAAATATAGAACACTTACCTATAGATTTAAAAATAGTCTAAAATAATCTCTTTCATTGTTTTGGTTCGTTCACGTCCTTAGTTGGTTTCAACAACACTCTTTTCATAAATAGAGCCTCTCTTGTTCTTTCTCTTCCATATGATTTTGAGACCCAAGAATCTCCTCATATCCAAAATATATATGAGCTATCCCTTCACCTCTCTTACCATTGTTTTGAGGGTTTTCCAAATAATCTTGTTCTTTATGACCATCATACTTCTTACGCCCAAAATAATTACAAAAGAAAACCTTTGCCTCTACCCCATTTATAGAAGCCTCTTACTCTAGAAGAGTATCCTCCTCTTGTACATGAATTATAATTTTTTGAATAGTTTTCCTCTCCATTATTTTATTATCCTCTTCAAGTATTTTTTTATTCCCATCCTCTCAAAAACCTTCCTATACCTCTAGAGTTTGCTTGTTTCTTTCTAATCATCTTCTCTTCTACCTTAAACACACATTAATAGGATTCTTGTATGGTTCTCAGGTTCAAAAAATTGATTCCATATTGTATGGAAAAATTCAATCCATTTACATACCTTGAAATTTTTTCTAGATATTCCTTAGCATGTAAAACTCTTATTGTGTGTCTATATAATTCCTTGGTGTATTCTTTGACACTCATCTCCTTTTGTCTGAATTTTTTAGATTTTTAGAAAATGCTCAGTTGATAGTTCGAGGGTGAAAATTTGGCCTTCAATTTAGGCACCATTATATCTCATAAGATTATTTTCTCCTTATTCTATTTCTGTCTCTCAAGCTGCATATGATCCCACCATAAAGAGCCATGACTCTTAAAATTTGTGAATGCAAATTTCAAATTCTTATGTTCTTTAATAGACTCATAATCAAAATATTTTTCTATTTTATCTATCCAATTTATGAGTTCTTTAGGATTCAAACTACCATTATAATAGGGTGTATCTAGTTTGACTTACTATGAAACCTTGCTATAACTCTAAGAAATCTCATCTTAGCTTTATTTTCTATATTTTTCATCTCAACATCTTGAGATATTTCTTCCTCATCCTCACTCATGTCACCACCATGAGTCACTCTCCTTTGAGATAATTCCATTACATCCAACATTTCCTACATACCTCTCATCATCGCAACTAGATATGTATCTCTATGTGCTCTTAATCTTGCCCCTCTACGAACAAAATTTGCTCCATGTGCCATTAATCCTCTAAAGCAAAATACTCTTTTATAGATTGCTAATAGAGTTAGGCAGAGTCTTCTTCATGCATACTCTCCCAACAATAAAAACATGGATGTGATACTAATTGGTGCACACATAGATCAAGGTTACAACTAAGGAAAATTGTTTCCTCTACAATGTTTAGTTTGGGAAAACACATCCATTTGTGACAACTAAATTAATAAAAAATATAGAAATCAACACAGAAATATGTTCCTTTTATTCATTTTGAAGGAAATAAAGACAAATAATGCAAGTTTTCAATGGTAGGTTTTGAATACAAATGTTGGCAGTATAATGCTTCAACAATATCAAGAGGAGAGAAAAATAACAATACCGATTTTCTATAATATTCAATCTCTAACAAAAGAATCTAAAAATAAATGTCATTTTTACATTTGTGGAGGGAATGGATTTAACCAATATCTTTCCCAATGTCACCAAACATATCATCTTCCTTCACATATTAAAATGTCCAAGAATAAGTCCAAAAGTCATAAAATGGGTGATGTCCACCTATAGGTAGACCTAATCGGGTGTTTTGAATCATGTAATAAAATATTAAAATTAATTTTTTGATATTTATACATGGGCATGCTTTTTGAATAGTTTGAATGGTTTTAAATAGCTCATAGACCTAATCAAGATCTTAACCCATGATTATCACTATGTGAAACTAATAAAGTCTTTATAGACCTAGTCAGGTCTCTAACTCTGCTAAACACTACATGATTTGTCATTTGCATGAACTACAAGGCTTTTGTTGTTAATTGTTTTTGGGCTTTTGTAGGTTTTTAACAAATGAATGCTTTCTAAAAATAAAGTGTGTAAAGTAAATAATAAAAAAAATAAAAATAAATGAAATAAAAACTCTTTTTTTCTTATCCTTTTCAATATTTGGGATGCATAAAAATGGGAGAGGGAAGAAAGTTATAATATTATGCAATATGTTGATTTCTCCTAGATCTATTTGTATGAAAACTAGATGCAATGTTTTTTTTGTTTTTGATTAATTAATGTGAGATGGAATAAATACATGAATCAAATTTATTATGCACAAGTAATATGATAAAAAAATATAATGTAAAATAGCATCAATGAAACACTTTCTATTAACCTTCCTTGTAAGCAAACTAGGTTTAGCTTCTTAACCTTTCTAACTTGCTATAAACAATCTTTTTATAATGAATTGGTAGAATTAAAAAAAAAGATATAAGTTATAATTTTATATTGTAAAAGAGATATATGACAATGATTTTAACCCATTTAAAATAAACAAAATCAGCAATTCACAACCTTCATACATTCACCTAAAGTTGCCTATGTTTTTGTGTTTATCCATATTATTATTTTAAGTGCAATAAGTTTGTCTAGATCTTAAATGAATAAAATTTGTCTTGGATAGAAATAAATTAACTATTTACTAATATCTCTATTTATAATGATTGATAAGAGGTGTTGTTAACTTAAAATGAAACTAATCCATTAAATGCAAGCATAAATCAAAACTAATTATGTTTTTGGTAGCAAAGACAAATGAAAGAGGTAGATCTATTTCACTATCAAATTTGATTATTTTTACTTTTAAATGGGAAATTAATTTAAGAACAATAACAATGTATATTAAATTTAATCTAACAAATAAGAAATATTGAAAACCAAAAGAACCCCAACCTGATTTTATAATAAATTAGCTGAAGTGCAAGTAGTGTGTTGATAGAAGAGTCCTCAACATGATAACCCTATATGCTCTTATATAAATTTAGGAAAATATATAGTTGATGGATGCACACACTCTAGAACAAGTATAAAATGGGAGAAGACACAATCCACAAAAAGAAAAGCAGTTGAAGTGAGGCTAATTAATGTCTTGGATTGTAAGGTCTATACTGCTCTCACCAATGACATTTCTTCATTTTCAACTGTGTAGTCAAATAAAAAATGATAAGAGATAAATATCTTGGAAATTTTAACAAGGTTTTGGCTAAAAAAACTTCTTGATAACAATTTATATTGGCAATTTTTGGATCTTAAATTAGGTCAAAATTGACCTTCTTGTAGGAAGAGAAAGGGGTTTGTATGGGAGAGTTCAATTATGTGTGACAATGAGTTCATATAGAGATGAAACAAATAAGAATAAAATTATAAGAGTGAATTCATTGGGCATGATTTGAAGTGAATACAAGTGTTAGTAACAAGAAACATGAAACTAAATGTGAGAAATACACGGAAACATGAATTACATGAGATAATTTTGGGAGGCATTTCCACTATGATAGAACTGTCACTTCATGCAAAGGTAGTTGTAGAACCACCCCTTATTTTATCAAAACCACCTTATAAGATAATTAAACCACCTATAATTTAATTCATAACTACCATTGTATGGAAAAACCACCTTTTATTTTGCATGATCGCCGTGGTAGTTGTTGAAAATGAGGGGCAGTTTCACAACTATATGGGGTGGTTCTGTCACCTTAGGTGGTAGTTTTGATACTCATTAGTTTTTAAAACAATGAAGAAATGACTACGAACATCATAATGAAGGAGGTCATAAGGGGTCAAAAGAGGAATTTTGAAGCATAAAGAGGGGTTAGAGCTAGAGAGTTCCCTATAGAGCACAAAACAAGAGGTCATTGCATCATCATTAGATTTGTATCATAAATATAGCACTATGTAATTTTTAGGTGCATACATAAACCACTAACTTAGAAAAATCCTTAAGGATTATAAGTAAAATTTACCTCTATCAAGAGTCTCTAGTTGGTTAAAGCATTAAGAAATAAATTGCTAGTTTATAATCTAAATTATCATACAAAACAATCATTACAAATATTATATTAATAAGGTAGCAACTCACCATAGAATCCTATAAATGTGATACTTCAATAGAGTAAAATTTTAACAAAATGAGTGGTTTTTTGGAGTAGATGTTAAACTTAGAATCAAAGCTCTAGGTTCAAACACTATGAAACTTTAGGTAATAAAAATAACTGTTCACTAATAAATTGTAAGGACACATTGTCAACAGGATCAATGTCAAAAATGTTGGTAATTCTATAAATCATAGGAGAGGGTAATATGGGAAAGGGCTAGAGTTTGATATCATAGAGGAGGTTAAAATCAAAACTTGGGTCAAAATCAAAATCAGGAACAACAACATAACCCTCCTCTACCCCTTCATGTAGATGATGTAGAATTTATAGAACACATATTGGGAATATTAGGGATTTTATAATCTAGATTTGAGGAACATGAAACCATTTGATAGATTTATTTGGTAATCAAAACCCAAACCCTATGAAAAATAAAAAATAAAAACATATTCAATTGGGAGTAAGACACCTTGTGGTCCAATAAATTATTATATATTCTTGAGATAACTCAATAAGGTTCCTTTCCCAAGGTATAATGTATGATAAATATAAATCATGGATTTTTCCAAGTCTTGGTTATTCATCCTACAATAGTAATTTTGACTACAAGGTATTAGCTCAAACATGCAGACCTGCATTGCCCTTTACCACTTGGAGGGTGATGCTTTATTATGGTGAGTACATTTGAAAGAGATAAAAAATTATGATAAGGAAACTATCACATGATAAAATTTAAAAAAACACTTTAAGAGGTACATATCAACCAATTATAAGGAAACAAGTTGAGTTTAAACTATTAAAACAATATAACTTGTATGCAGATAAATACAAGACCAAGTTCTTAGATCTTCTTCATTATATTGATTATATGAGGGATGAAGAAAATAATATTTATAAATCAAACTAAGACTTAAATATGTAATAATTTCATGATGTGAATATCACCAAGACAAATATTTTGGTTGCTTTTGTATAACCAATCTATGTGGGTGAAGAAAAAGAAAAGTCCATAATTAAATACAAGTAAGAAATGAAGAATAAAATAGCCAAAAATAGAATATGCTCTTAGTAAGGGGTTCAAAAGGAAAAAATTAAGAATTATAATGTTAAATTATGAAATGACTCTATGAATTTTCAAGGTAACATAAAATGAGGTCCAAAACCTCAAGGTTACCAAAGGAATGCTCCTCCACCTCCGCATAACCCAACCTTGCCACATGAGCCAATGGCATTTCATTACCAAAATTTGGCCTAATCAAGGCTAATGGATTTTTTAAAAGGTTCACTATAAAAAATATTTCCTAGAATTTTATGAAAACAAAAAGGTTGACCACAGGGTTTATGTAGTGCTAGGTAATAATAAGGCAGAATCACATGCCACCTCGATTGAAACTAGAGGTATTTTATATGGTTTTTATTTATTATTATTAATAATTTATTATGTGAATTTTTAAAATTTCATTTCACCTTAGGTTGTTTTTTAATGTAAAAATAAACCAACAAAAATGAGAGAGATGTGGCAAGTAGAGATGGACATAGGGAAAAAGAGTCCTATAATAGAAAAAATAGAGTAAATAGAACTAAATGGGAGGATTTAAGACTCGATTAAATTTAAATTTAGACTCGATAGGATATTATAATTTCATCTTTGAAATGGATTGGTTTCATTCACATCAGGTCTACTTGGACTGTTTTGAAAAGAGATTCCAATGTTTAAATGATAAGGGTAAATTTGTAATTCTTCAAGGCATTAAAAATGTTAAGGTCACTACGTATTTTTCAACCTTATAGCTCAATAAGGTAGTAATAAAATCATGTTTATTATATTATATAAAATTATAATATAAAACTAAGGATGAAGAACCCAACTTGAGAAACCACCTTATTCTATAATAATTCATGGATGTTTTATTAAATGATTTACTAGTGTTTCCTATAGTAAGGGAACTTGAATTTTGCATATAAATTATGTCAAGACTTGAAACTACCTTAAATATCCCTTATAAGATGAACACACAAGATGTACAAGAGATTAATTTTTTAAAAGGCTAGGTGTTTCACCATGGGGAGCTGATGTGGAGAGCAAACCTTTGAAGGCCATAACTTCTGAATTGTTAACACAATTAAGCTCTTGTTCATTCCCAAAAAAAGATAAATGAAATATGAGTGCATACCAAAACAACTACACCATTTAGGGGTCATTTCAATATGTTTGGAGAGACAAAAGAGATCATCTAGATGTCTAAAATTACATTTTAGTATGTTTAGTCATGTTAAAAATAGTGTAAATCATATGACTTTGTAAACGAATGTTAAATTGAGTTGAAACTTATCCAAAATCATGAATTTGATATTTGTAAGATATTTTTAAAATTTTAAGCCCATTTAAGCTTGCAATCTGAAGTTGTAAAAAATAATTACTTATTTATAGCAGGTCTAGTTAACTATAGGTAGTTTTTTCATTTTTTTTGAATTTTAATATTACATGTAAACTCTAATTTTGATTTGAAATTTATTTAAATAATATTATGTAATGATTTTATTTTGGATTGATGATAACTTTTTGACTAGAGCATGGACCGATCTAGGACACAATTGGGCCCTAGATCCCTATGTGATACCACCTATATACCAAATATTATCAAATGTATACCAACTATTACCAATAATACCCACCACTAACCTCAAGAATATTAACGGATATTAATGACCTTGAGAATACAAATAACAACCAAAACTAGCCTTATATGCCATTCTTGAGATTTAAACCTAGGTGGGCCTAAAACAACCAAGTCACTTAACCAACTCACCCATATCTCATTGGCTTATGTAATGATTTTATTAATTTAAAGTGAATCAATGAATATTATGGGTTCAATTTTTTTTGAGTATTATGCCTATTGATATTTTCATGCTTTACTAGTTAGTAGATTCATCATTTAGTATCAGAGCAAGTTCAAACCTTGAAAGTGATATATTTATGAATTTATGTTTTTAAATTTTAATATCATATTCTATGATTGAATAAATAAGTGTAAGATGTGATGAGAGAACAAGGATGAGGAGGAATTTATTATCTAAACGCGGCTATACAAGGGTTATAGAGGTAAGTGGAAAAATTAATTGTAATTATCACAAATCAAAGACAAAAGTGAGTAGAAGATGAAATAGAGGAATAAATAGATAGTGAAGATGAAATTAATAAAGAAGAGGAATAAGAACATACACCATCAATGGAAGAGAGGATGGTTTGGGCTTTAGAGTGAAGGAACAAAGGAATAAAGGTTAACATTCTAGAATATGGAGACCATTTAAAACTAGAGGAGTTGATAGACTGGTTAAACATGTAGAAGTTTTTTGAATGGAGAACTCTGAGAGAGGATAAGAAAGTAAATTTTGCATGCATGAAATTGAAGGGTTGTGCAATTATTTGGTGGGATAAAAGAGAGATAGAGAAAGGGTAAATAAAATATCAACACGTGGAATAAGATGGAAAAGTTAATGGATAAATTTATTCTTGTGGATTATGCACAAACCCTGTACAAATGATTCTAGAATTTAAGGCAAAAGGATCATAATATACAAGAGTGTACATATGAGTTTTATAAGCTTTCCATATGAATGGATCATGATGAAAAAAAAAACATATGGATGTAAGGTATTAAATGGTTTGAAGTTTTATATTCAATATGAATTGAGCATGCATATAATAATTTTCATGGAGTATTATCAATTAGTTTTGAAGGTAAGATAAAAATAAAATAGATAGACTTTCATAAGATAAACTAGACCAAGAAGAGGACAATAACCTCCAATAAGGGGATGATATGGGTTTAATTACACTAGAGGAGTATCTCCCCATGGCATACAAAATCAAGAATATAAAATACAATGGTTTTAATATCAATAAAGAGGGAGAGGATTTTAGAGAGGATGATGCAATGGTGGTGCTAGAGGGTGGTTTCTAAATCAATGAAAGCTTTTTGTTTGTTATAAATGTGTAAAAGAATAAAATATAGCATTTGAGTGTCCAAACTATCATGAACAATGAAGGAGACAAGAGGACTACCCAAGAGTGAATTTAGTAAAGGTTAATACAAAAGAGTAAAATATAAAAGTTGTAACCACAAACATTGGATAAATTCTCAGGATGAGGATAACAATGATTTATCTAAGGAAAGAACAAGGGCATAATAAGGAAGGTGGTGACACATGACTATGAATAAACATTTTTTGAACAAGGTTCACTTAAGGAGGTCAGATATGCAAAGTAATTATAGATGGTGGTAGTTGAAAAACCTGGTTTCTAAAGAAATGGTACATAAACTAGGTTTGCAATATGAAAAACATCCCTATAATTATCAAGTCTCATGGTTTAAGAAAAGAAATGAATTTACAGTAGATAAAAGGTATATAATCAAGTTTTCTATAGAAAAAAATTACAAGTATTAAATATGATGTGATGTTATTTCAATTAATGCATGTTATGTCATATTGGGAAGACCTTGGTAATATGACAGGAAGGCAACTCATGATGGAGAAAAGAATATACATAATTTTTGAAAAGGTGGTACAAATGTAGTTTTATTACCTATTAAATAAGAAGGGTAGATAGAAAACATGTTGCTAGTGAAATAATTTATCAAATACATGAAGATGATAGGTTTTTGTGATGAATTAATAGTAAAGAAAGAAGATATAAAAATGGTGCAAATACCAGTACGAAAAAAAAAGTGTTGAAATAATATGTAAATTTTATATCTAATGAGTTACCAGATGGTTCACTACCTAAAAGAGACATTCGACATCATATTGATTTAATTCTAAGATCATCTCCACCCAATTAATTGGCTTACAGGATGAGTCCAATAAAACATGCAAAATTGAATAAATAGGTTACTCAATTGGTGACAAAGGGTGTAGTAATGTAGATCATGAGTCTATTGCATGTCCAACATGGCTGAGAGTGGGGGGCATGAATCAGTCAACCAATCTTTTATTTTTAGATCACTTATCATTCATTCATTGACATTCGTGAATCAACACAACAAACATATGCAACTAGATTACCATCATAGCAAGGAAACCACATACAAATCATGAATAGGAGAAGAACATCATATCGCAACATCTAATGTGGGAAACCCTCATAGGGAATAAGACCCACTCTCAAGCCTAAAAACATATGGACTACTTTTCCTATAAGGTATTACAAACATGAGACTTTAGTGAAACACCTGTTTCGTAAGGATCACTTGCCCTTAGGATGGTCAAGTCCTTTTAATCTAAATTTAGTGAAACACCTATTTCACAAGGAGCATCTACCCCTAAGATGGTCAAGTCCTTCTAACCTAAATATTTAGAACCCTCCCAACACATATGAAATAAACATCTCCACCTTTGAATTGATATATTCAACACCTGATGATGGACCTCTACTTTTTTAACCCCTATAAAACACCCTCTCTATCTCATACAATCCTCTCACATAGGCATGGCACAATCTCTCTTATTTTTCTTATGCTCAATATTCAAACCTACAAGAGCACTATTTATGACATCAAAAATATGACCTATATGTCATACACATAGTTATCAACCTGCTTTGTTCTTCAATCCATCCACTAGGCACCCTTATTCTCCTTCACCTCTCAACTCTATACTCTTCCTCCACTTAGAGCCACTTCTCTCAAGTCTAGAAATAACCACCTTTGATTTCACCTTTTATAGAGCCTTTATGATTATTATCTTCTTAGTCAAACATAATATTTGTTTTAGCCCTTAAGATATCTAACATATCTCAATACCACTCTCATAGGTCAGCCATAACAACTATGGGTCACACTTAAGTAGCTACGCCTTCCAATTAGGCCTTAGTAGCCCTTATAAGTCTTATGGAGACCTATTCACCCATTTAGAAATCCATTTAGTAAAACAAGAACAAATAAACACTCTAAAATACATGGGTCCATTCCATATTACCCTTATGACATTTTTAGGTGATTACTCTTGCCAAAACACTCTTTTCCTAAAGCATAATCTACTCAAACATTAGCCTTGTATACAAGAACACCATGAATGAACAAACACTCAAATTCTAAGAATTTATTCATACTTAATATGGATTGATCAAACCTCAAAAATCCATATAGATCATCTTCAGGGAGTCTACAATACTCTCCAATATCTAAGTCCCATTGAAACATCCAAATACCATCAGAACAAATTCAATTATCTTTCTAGAGTCACTTACAGACCATGATCAAACACAAAGTCAACTTTGGAGATCAATATATGAAAATGTATGAATATTCAAACCTTATAACCAATTTTTATAGATGAGCCTTGGAGTCTTTTGCAATTTTACTTTTTACTACATCTTCAAATTCATCTTAGATCAAAAGTTATAGCTTAAACACTATAGACTAGTTTTTTCTTTGTTAAATTTAAATACAAATGGTCACTATTAAACATCAAACACTTTGCCATCATCTCATGTCCTCACATATTTTTATCAAATATGCACCGTTGATCTCTTCAAGATTAGCCTAATCTTTAACTATGATAAATATGTATCACTTTGACCTCATCTCATGTTTCTTGATAATTTTGACCAAGTACGAACCACTAATCTTTTTAGAAGTAGCTCGGTCTTTACCATTGCTTACTATTAAACATCAAATACTTTGACTTATTTAATTCAATACACATCATTGATCTACATCTTTTTAAACACCCACTCATCGTTAGATCCTTATTTGGTCCTAGTCTTTAACTTCGTACAAATTTGGCTAAGTATAGGAACGTCTACAATTTGTTTGGAAGGCCAACTTTGAACCTTAATAAATTTTGCTATACTCAAGCTCATGTCCCAAAATTTAAACCATATGATCTTCTTTCATATGGGAATCCACCATATATCAAAATACTCTTGGAACATTCATAAATGTGAAATATAATGCCATCAAATTGCTTACTCAGCTCTACTTGAACTTAGACATTAAGCTCAGATTAATTTCATGTCATAGATATGTGATGCAATTAAATGCACATTGTTATATCTCCCTTTGAAAATTTGGCTAAGTATGGGAAAACATTATATACTACCTAAGAAGCCAACTTTGCATAGTTATATCTTTTTTTATACACAACCTCATGATCTGAAACTTAAAACACAAAAACTTGGGACTAATTTGATCACACCCATATGACCAACTCCCCCTAAATCATCCATACATGGTAATGGTGATGTCAAAAAATTGTCTACTTAGATTTTTTTGCCACAAAACCAATTATGCCTAGATGAACATAATGAATAACTAGATGAACACCATGCATTATTATAAGCATTTTAAGCACTCTTGACACCCCGTAGGACTTATAAAACATGATCTTATCATCCATAACATCCATAAAATTCATATCCAAGCATATATTGAAGAACCATGCTTACATACTAGGCTACCAAACCTATGCCAACACATCGTTCACATGATTATCTTCTCTCCTTGACCTGAAACCACATCAACATGATAAATACAATATGATAAGCCTTAAAAATATTTACCTTAGCTCATATGCATCCAAATCCTTCCTTACACAACTTCAGGCTCAAACTCATCATCATCCTGACATCACCACTTTGTCATTATCTTTGACATCAATGCACACATGACATCAATGACAACATTTTCCAATAATATCCCCCTTTGTCATTGATGAAAACCTCTTCTTTTCCTTCTCCTCCTTTACTAGTAATGCCAATGTGGACTAAACAACCAATAATCTCCTCTTAAAATCATGAATGTATTCAAATATACTTCTAAGTTATCAGGATACTTACATACCTCATATGAAACATGATCCCCCTTTGACATGCATCAATATGAACTTGGACATATCTGATCCTTGAACCTAATAGATAGCTCACAAAGCTTATAAATCTCCCTCTAACATCATGATCCATCTCATGTCATCTATTCTTTAACATACATCAATTTGAACTTGGGCTATTATGATCCTTGGACCTATTTACCTGCAGAACTCACAAGCTCCCTTTGCTTATGCATTGAAGATTCAACATATTTTTCATAATTATGACTAGGTTTGATCAAGTCATCATATCAACCTTATTGAATTCTTATCTATAGATATCACCACATATTCAATATTACTAAAGCATCTCATATATTCTTCCCCTCACATCATGCATAGCTCCTCAATCCACTCAAGATACTTGAGTTAGATCCCCCTAAATCTGTGCATACCACCTTGTAATTCTCAACCATGCACCATAAATATATTATTCTTTGATCATAATCTACTCTATGAAGATAAAGACACAAAAAATCACTAAAATCTAATGAAACTCACCAAAAACATCTGAGAAGGACTTCCCCTAATATCTCTGATCCATTGCACCTCTTGAGCATCTTCAAATCTCCACACACCATGAAGAACCACCACACAAGATTACTAGCCTTCTCTCTCAAGCCATCTCAAGGACCATCAAAATAAATTCATTCCACTCATAAAATTGGAAACATGATCTAAACTAACCTAAAAAATCACCTTGAAATAGTCATGCCTTACTCTTTTTGAAAAATTGAGCAAAAACATCAAATCTTCACACTAGGCATATCTAGACTCCTTGTAGCCCTTTTGAGAACTTGTAGAGCCCATAAATTTTATTAAACACACCTTGAAGACCTATAAATTCATATCTAGATCACTTTCATATTCCCCCTCAAGCACACCAATTTTCATTACCTATCTCATCCTCTACAACATACTTCTTTCACAAACTTGCTAGCCAATTAGGCCTCCATCTTGATAAAAACATGAATAATTTGAAAAACACAAACCTTCAGATCTATATGAATCTTTATTTGACAACTGATTTGTGTCATTCAACCTATTCAAATCCTTAGACCTCAACTCATAAGGTAAACCATTTTTCTAGCATAGCCCAAAAACTCTAGAATCTCAAAATAAACAAGGTTAACAAACCTCCTTTTGGTCAACGCCCACCTGTAAAAATTATTTCACACTTGGAGACAACCATCACACACTTATGGACCAAGATTTGAGCCTCCAAATTTTTTGGAACCCATACATCCTATAACCCATTTTAGGCCTCCTTGCCCTTAAGCTAAAACTGAGAGAACTCAAAAATCTCCAATTTGACTTCAACATACCTTTAGTCCATAAAACCACATGAAGTATGTCAAAAATAAGTGAATAGAAATTTTTGAGCACCAAACTCTTCTTGACATTACATCAATCTCATTATGCCACCTAGAAACACCCATTTTGATCCTGCAAACATTGCATACATAACAAAGACACCTTATGACATCACTCAGACCTCATCAATGATCTTGACACACCAAATCCAACTAGAAACACTCATCTCTTGCCTTCTAGGACATTTTGAAGAACACCACATCAACACTTACTTCTCCACAAAAGGAGTCTCTCAATAAGCATAGATAAATACTTCCTCTACACCATAATGCTCTAAAACAAAGTAAAGCTAGGACTAGCCCACATATCCTTAGTAACCACTAGAGTCATTTTATAGCTATAAGACTTTTTGATCTTGTTCTTCTTTTTCTTATTCATAACTTATACAACTTGTTCTTTTCCTTCATCACTCACTTCTTCTTCTATGATAGGATATACAACATTTTGAGTAACTATGAAATCTTGACATACCTTAATCATTAGAGTATCTTCTTTGTATTGCAAAACATCACCTATAGACCTTAACAGGAACCAAGATTGAAACTTTCTCGCACACAAGTTGATCATTAGCATCCAAACACACCTTAGGACTAGTCCTAACTAGTAACTTGGTCTTCTCCTTGAGTTTGATCTCTTCATTCACAACATGAGCAGATAATGAGAGCCCTTGGCACTTTTCAACTTTTGTAGCATTCTCTACCATAAAAAATATATTACTTAGACTTATAGACTCATCATGACTCACACTTACCACCTTTGGTTTCCATGAGTTAACTTACCTTCTTTCTTGATCTCTAGGAGCCTAATTCAACCGATTCTGACTAGTGTGATTAGCATTGATAATCTTTGGTCTCCATAACCAAGAATGAACTTTCTTATATACAATAGAAGATTCATGTCCTTTGAAATACTTTGAGGACCTATTGACTCCACTTTGGTAAAAACTTAAAATATGACCACTCTTATGAAAACTAAAATAAATAACATCATTCGTACCTTTTGACAAATTTGAACTGTGATCAATCTTTGGCCAAAAACTCCTTTTATCATAGCTCCATGAATGTCCATACTTGACTAACTTCCTTATATATTACTTAGATTTACAACCATACTTATTACATGTATACCAATGACCATGGAATAAACTAGCATACCTTGAATCATTTGGTTGACTAACAAACCTTCTTGCATTACTTTCAAAGCTTGCATTCTCCTTGACATACTTAGGCTTCCCATGCTTCTTTTCTAACGTATCCAACTTGACTACAAAAAATTCATGTTCACTCTTCAATGACTCCATTTTAATCTTAAACTAAGTACACTCATATTTTTTAGCCTGTTCTAATTTCTTATGATCTTCTTTAAGCTTGCATATCTTGATTGAAACCTTTTCATGCTCAGCCTTTAGGAAAACAAGATTAGTCTTCAGTTGAGTAAACTCATCTTCTTTAGCTCTGATGCTTGAACTTGCAACATCTAATTAAATTTTGATATGTTTGATGGTCTCCTTATCCTCCTTAGCTTCTTTACCCATGTAATATTTTAATCTATATGCTTGTTCTTCCATAGACTTGATTAGTTCTTGATTCTTCTTTTCCTCTCTTATGGATTTGTTTGATAAACTCTCTTCAAGAGACTTGACTTGTGCTTCAAGATCTTTTATCATATTTCTCATTTTATGATTCCTCTTCTTCTGATCCTTCAATTCACCAAGTACACTCATGAGCTTAACTTCTTCTTCCTCGCTATTATATCCAACTTATTATTCTTCACCAAAAGACATCTTATACTACAAGGATCACCTCTAAGTTGATTAAGCCTTCTAAAAAACCTATTATGATACTAATTATTGGAGTTACAAGATGAATAAGAGGAGAGGGGTGAATTAGTTAACCAATATTTTACTTTTAGATCACTTATCATTCATTCATTAACATTCATGAATCAACACAATAAGCATATTCAACTAGATTACCATCAAACCAAGGAGATCGCATATAAAGCATGAATAAGAGAAGCACATCATAACATAACATCTAATGTGGGAAACCCTCATGGGGAATAAAAACCACTCTCAAGCCTAAAAACACACGGACTACTTGTCTTCTAAGGTATTAAAAACATGAGACTTTAGTGAAACACCTATTCCACAAGGAGCACCTACATCTAGGATGGTTAAGTCTTTCTGACCTGAATTTATTGAAAAACTTATTTCACAAGGAGCACCTGCCCCTAGGATGGTTAAGTCCTTGATGTGTTCAACTTCTGCACAAAACTTTGATGTTGACTGACTATGCATCTTCATACTTCCTCATAACTTCACTAACTTGTGGAGTCAAGATCTCTGCTTTTGTTGACGGACTGCAAAGATAATAGAGGCTTGCAATTGCTGATAAAACTGTATTTTGTACTGGACTATATGTTTCTCAATTTAGAAAGAGCATAGCCTTGTAATCTGGACTGTGGAAGAATTTTATCATATAAGGATGATTTCCAGGATCCTTATTCAAGTTGTTACAAGGGCATATTCATTACATACAAACCCCTACTTTAAAAAAAAAATGGATAATTGGTGCGCTGTCAACACTTGCTGCCTAGTTCAGCTTGGCTGAGATTATCTGGCCCGCTGCCTTGCATTCTGTGTTGGTCTGCATTATTTATAAAGTGACCGTCATAAATTCCTTTTGTACTTATCAGATTTTGTGCAAAAATTTGACTCTCCTGCTCCTTACCTTCCTTCTTGTGAGCCTTTCTGTGTATACAAACGTGGGCAGAGCCTCTAGAATTCGTGAGTCCAAGCCCGTTAAACTGAGGAGAAATGTTGTCAACAAAATTAATAAACATGATTCAAATAATTATACGTTGTTTTACTCAATCCGTGTGTTTTCTAGAAAGGTCAATCCATGCTAGCACATTGGTTCCTAGTATCTAACGTAGCAGAATAGGACAACCCACAACACAAACCTCTTCCAAGGATGTTGGTCCAAACCTCCCCTGAGTCGCACCTTTAACCGATACAGATCCCAAACTAATATGATCCAAATATCATATAAAGTTTATCTCCAGCACATGACTCTTCCTCAAGTCCACTTGGTAAACAACATCTTGAAACGCTTCCACATATTATCGGTTCATAAGAAACATTCATTGATGCAGACCAGAGCCAAAGAAAATATTTAAAAGCATAGTAGGAGGTGTTTCAACAGAAAAGGAATCAGTTACTTCGAAAGTTAGGCTTGTTCCACAGGGCAAAGTATCTAGTAAGCCAACAACCACAAGTAACTTACAGGACTTAACAAATTTAAAATCGAGATTCGTGAGGATAGAGATCTCTCAGAACAAACTGATGCCCATTCTCTGAAGAGATTGAAAAATCAATCTCACTACATCTTTTATTTGGTCTAGAATGAAAGAGAGACATCAATGTATCAGTCTGAGCATAGTTTAACTCAAACCAAAAATGCTTATCACCATTATAATTTTCTCTGATAGCATTCTTGAAGGTAGACTCTGGAATGGGTTCGCACTTTTGCCTGATACAACCACGAACATGTGCAGGAAATTATGTCTTTTCAGCACCATCTGTTGTCCATGCATACGGATTGATGCTCATTTGCCCACGACTTGCTGACTCAAAAATCCCATGCAACTTTCTATCGTTGTAATTAAAGAGGAACAATGGCATGCCAGGTTCAATGTTCTGCACGTAGGTAAAATGTGGGGCTGGCAAACCGAATATGAGTTGAGTAACACATTCTTTGAAAGTCTTGTGAGAACACCCAAATATGACACCAGCAAGATCCGATTTATTCAATCCTTTGAAATGAAATAGATGCTTTTATTGATCTCTTTCCATAGTCATAATTACAAAATATAGACTTAAAGGACTTCCTTCGCTCCTTCTGCTCCTTCCTCTTCTTACAGCAAATTCTCTTGGATGAGAGGTCTTCTTTCTCTGTCCTTCCTCTCCTCTCTTCTACCTTTCTGCGTCTTGCTCCCTCTCTGAATTTTTTTGTTTGCTATATTTTTATTTTTAACAACCTCCCCTCTAACTTCTATGCCAACTTGGGCTTAGGCAAACAAAATATAGTTTTTCAATTACAACAACATGCCCAGGTTGAAATATTTTCAACCACTCCTTGATTTTCTCAACAGCCCACAATAATTTACCTTTTTACTTTTACTAATTACAATGTCTCCTTAATTTCAACATTTGGAGGAAAAATACAATAATTTGGATTTAAATTCAATCATGGCTAACGTAACTATGTCTTGCCTGAAAATATATCTAGATGCTCCTGCATCAGTCCTTTTAACTTAGATGTTGAGCACCCTCCCAACACCTATGAAATAAACATATCCACCTTTGAACTATTTTCTTCAACACTTGATGATGGAACTCTGATTTTTTAACCCTTGTAAAACACCCTCTCTATCTCATATAAGCCTCTCACATATACATGCCACAATTTCTCTTCTTTCACTTATGATCAATCTTCAAACCTATAAGAGCACTATTTTTTATATAAAAAATATGACCTATATGTCTTAAGCATAGTCATCAACCTGCTCTTTTCTTCAATCCATCCACTAGGCACCCTTACTCTCCTTTGCCTCTCAACTCTATACTATTCCTCCACTTAGAGCCACTTCTCTTAAGTCTAGAAATCACCACCTTTGATTTCAAATTTTATAGAGACTGTATGATTATTATCTTCTTTGTTGGCCATAATACTTGATTTAGCCCTTAATACATCTAACATATCTCAATACCACTCTCATAGGTCAGCCATAGTAACTATGGGTCACACTTAAGTAGCTACACCTTTCAATTAGGCCTTAGTAGCCCTTATAGGTCTCATGGAGACATATTCACCCATTTATAACTATATTGAGTAAAAAAAGAACAAACAAACACTTTCAAATACATGGGTCCACTCTATATGACCCTTATGACATATTGTGATGATTACTCCCACCAAAACATTCTTTTGCTAAAGCACAGTCTACTGAAACATTATCTTTGTAAAAAAGAACACCATGAATGAATAAATAGTTAACTTATAAGCATCTATTCATACTAAATATGGATTGGTCAAACCTCAAAAATACATAAAAATCATCTTTAGGGAGTCTACAATACTCTCAAATAGCTAAGTCCCCTTGAAACATATAAATACCATCAGAACAAACTTAATTATCCTTCTTGGGTCACTTATATACCATGGACAAACACATAGTCAACTTTAAAACTCAATATATAAAATTTTATAGATATTCAAACATTTAAACCAATTTTTCTAGATGTTCCTTGAATTTCTTTACAATTTTGCTTTTTAATGCATATTCAAATTCATCCTAGATCAAAAGTTATGGCTCAAACATTACAAGATAGTTTTTCCTTTGTTAAATTTAAATGCCAACGGTCACTGTTAAACATAAAACACTTTGCCATCATTTTGTGTCCTCACATATTTTGATCAAATACATACCATCAATCTCTTCAAGAGTATCTTGATCTTTAACTATGCTAAACATCTGTCACTTTGACCTCATCTCATGCTCCTTGCCAATTTTGATCAAATATGCCCCATCGATCTTCTTAGAAGTAGCTTGGTCTTTACCTTTACTTACTATTAAATATCGAACACTTTGACCTACTTAATTCAATACACATCATTGATCTATATCTATACAAATACTTATTCACTGTTAGATCCTTAATTATTCCTGGTCTTTAACTTTTTGCAAATTTAGCTAAGTATGGGAACCTCTATTATCTGCCTAAAAGGCCAACTTTGAACCTTAATAACTTTTTATACACTCAATCACATGTCCTAAAATTTAAACCATATGATCTTATTCCATACAAAAATCCATCCATATATCAATATGCTCTTGGAACCTTTATGTGTGTGAAATATAATGCCATCAAACTGCTTACTCAGCTCTACTTGAACTTAGACATTAGCTCAGATTAATTTCATGCCATAGATCTGTTATGAGATTAAATGCCCACCATTAAATCTCCCTTTGAAAATTTGACTAAGTATGGGAAAACATTACAAACTACTTGAAAATCCAATTTTACATAGTTATATCTTTTGCTATACACAGCCTCATGATCTAAAACTTGGAACATAGCAACTTGAGACTAATGTGATCACACCCATATGACCAAATCCACTTGACTCATCTATACATGTCAATGGTGATGTAAACAGACTTCCTACTCAATTTTTTTCCATAAAACCAACTATGCCTAGATGAACATAATGAAGAACCAGATGAACACCATACTTTCCTATAATCATTTTAAACACTCTTGACACCCCATAGGACCTTTGTAACATGATCTCATCATCCATAAAATTCATCAACTTCATATCTAATCATATACTGAATATCTATGCTTACATACTATGCTACCAAGACTATGCCAACACACTATTCACATGCCTGTCTTCTTTTTTTGGCCTGAAACTACATCAACTTGATAGATGCAATATGATATGCCTCAAACAATACTTACCTTAGCTAATATGCATCCAAATCCTACCTTGCACAACTTTAGGCTCAAACTCATCATCATCATGACATCACCATTTTGTCATTATCTTTGACATTAATGCACA
This sequence comes from Torreya grandis, assembly GCA_037957365.1. Lineage (NCBI taxonomy): Eukaryota > Viridiplantae > Streptophyta > Pinopsida > Cupressales > Taxaceae > Torreya > Torreya grandis. The sequence goes on from JARHVA010003443.1 coordinate 893,097, forward strand.
CATGACATCAATTTTTGACATCAATGACAACACTTGCCAACAGAGTCCATGTGCAACACCAATATTGCTAACTCCAAATAAAGATGGGAGATGGATGTTGTGTGTGGATAGTATATCAATCAATAAAATTTCCATCATATATATATATATATATATATATATATATATATTCTATACCTCATTTAGATGATATGATGGACGTTCTTTCAAGAGAAAAATACTTTACCAAAATTGATCTGAGTGGATACTATCAGATTTAGATTCGTGAAAGAATATGTATGGTTTATATGAGTGGATGATGATGCCATTTAGATTATCTAATGCACAAAACAAATTTATTAGGGTGATAAATACAGTGCTACATGATTATGTTGGTAAGTTTGTGGTGGTTTATTTTGATGATTTTTGATATTTAAGTAAGATTAAAGAAGATCATTTGAGGCATTTGATAATTTGGTATTAGAGTTATTAAAAAGAGACAATCTCTATGCAAATTTGATTAAGTTCAATTTTATGCATAATGGTTTGGTATTTTTTGGGTTTATAGGTTCAAAAAATGGTGTACGAATGGATGTCAAAAAGGTAAAGGTAATTATTGAGTGTCCTATTCCAAATAGCATCATAGAGGTAATAAACTTACATGGCTTAGAAACTTTTTATAAAAATTTCATTAAGAATTTTAGTAGTCTTGTTTTACTAATAACATATATCCTGAAAGGAAATGAATTTGTGTGAACAAGAGAAGCATCATAAAGCTTTCAATTGTTGAAGAATATTATAAAAAAATCCATTTCAACATTACCATATTTTAAAAAATTGTTTGAACTGGATTATGATGCTTCACATATGAGAATTGGTGTTGTGTTGAGTCAGGAAGGAAGGCCAATAACATATTTTAGTGAAAATTTAAATGGAGTAAATAGAAATATTCTACATATAATGTTGAATTTTATATCATTGTACAAACATTAAGAAGGAAGGTTAATGCCTAAGGAGTTTATCCTATTTATAGATCATGAAGTTTTGAATTATGTGAACACTCAAAATAAATTAAATAGTAGGCATGCAAAGTGGGTGTCTTTTTTGTAGGGATATAACTTTGTTTTGAATCATAAATCAAGTCATTGATGATTTTAGAAAAATAATGACACTTTTGACTACTATGGTGAGTGAAGTAGTTGTATTTAAAGTTGTTAAGGAACTATATGACATTGATCTAGATTTTAGCAAAATATTTGAGCAATACAGGAATCCATTAATAGGTGAGACAAGTAATATTTATGATGAGTACCTTATACATGATGGTTATCTCTTCAAGTGAAAATGATTATGTATTCTAGTTGAGTCTCTAAGAGATAATATTATAAGAGAGTTTCACAATGGTGGTTAGGGTGGACACTTTGGTGGAGGAGAAGTATTTTTGGCCAAATATGAAGAGATATGTGACAAGGTATGCTTCAAGATATAATATATGCCAAGTGGCTAAAGGTCATAAACAAAATATAGGTCTATACATGCCATTACCAGCTCTACAAGGACCATGGACATATTTGAGTATGGATTTTATGTTAGGATTACTAAACACATAGAGAAGTAATGATTAAATTTTTGTTTTTGTAGTTAGGTTTTCTAAGATGGTTCATTTTATTTCATATAAGAAAACCAATGATTCAACTAGAGTTGTAGAACTATTTTTCAAGGATGTTTTGAGATTGTAAGGTGTTCCAAAAACCATTACATTAGATAGAGACATAACATTTATAAGTCATTTTTGGAAAAATATATGGAAGAAATTGGGAACTAAGATACAATTTATTAGTGCATACCACCCATAAAAAAAGGGACAAACTAAAGTAGTGAATAGGAGCTTGGGAAATTTGTTGAGATGCATAGTTGGAGAGAAGCCCAAGCAATGAGACTTGGCTTTATCAACAACTAAGTTTATATATGATAGTTTAGTGAATAAATCAATAGTAAAATCACCTTTTCATATTTTTTATGGGAGAAATCATATGGGTGTTTTAGATTTGGTATAGTTACCAATACATAACAAGTTATAGATAATGCAAAAGCATTTGTAGAGCAGACACAATAGTTGCAAGAAAAAGTAAGAAGAAATCTATATGAAAGTAATGAGAAGTATAAGTAACAATAGATGTAAGAATATGGTCAAATTTACTTGAATAAAGATATTTAATTGTGGTTTAATTGATGAAATAAATATTTCCAATGGACACATACAAGAAGTTGAAGTACAAGAAAATTGGTCTGTGTAGAATTGTGAATAAAATCAATGGCAATGCTTATAAGGTAAGTTTACCACATAAATACGATATTTATATGGTATTTAATATTTATATGATTTTCATGGAGAATATATTTTTTAAGTGAAGAGGATGAAGAATTAGACTAGAAACAAAAATTACCTAAGAAGAAGAAAGAAAAGATAGTAAAGATTCTGGATAAGAAGATAGTGGACACATGATAAGGAAGTTATAACAAGTATTTGGTGCAATGGGAAGCAATAAAATAGAAATAAAACACAAATTTAAGAATGGGAGTTTAATAAAATTGACTAGAATAAATTAAAATTACATAATTATGGTAACTCGTAGGAGTTGAATTATTTTCAACCAGGGGAGAATGATGTAAAAAGTGAACTTTTGAAGGCCATATATTTTGACATGTTAACTTGATTGAGCTCTCATTCATGCCAAAAATTATATAAATGAAATATGAATACATAAATAACTTATTACATAGTATAGGGGTTGTTAAAATATGTTTGTATAGCCATATGAGATCATATATAGGTCTGAAATTGCACTCTAGTATTTTTAATCATGCAAAAAATATCAGAAATCAGATAACTTTGTAATTAGACATTAACTTGAGTTTAAACTCACCAAAAATCATAGAATTTATATTTATAGTATATTTTTTAAATTATATTCCCAATATATATTGTATGCTAAATTTGTTTTAGAAAACAATTATCTATTTATAGCAATCGAGTTAACTATATGTAGTTTTTCATTTTTTTAAATTTTGCATGTCAAATCCAATTTCAAGTTGAGATTTATTTAAATAATTTTATTTAATTATTTTATTCATTAAATTTGAATCAATGATAATTATTATTTCACAAAATTCTATGTATTATGCCTATTGATATTTTCATGTTTTGCTAGTTAATGGATTCACCAGGAGCACTACTAGTTTTTATTAAAAATAATGATGTGACTTTGAGGTTATGTATTTATTACCATATGTTGAATAAAGTAACAATAAAAATAATTATCCCTTACTAATTATTGATAATATTTGTGTTCTGATGAAATGGGTAGGTGTTCTCTAAATTTTATCTTAGATTAGTATACCATCAATTGCATATCAAGGAAGAGGATATCCATAGAATAACATTTCAAACTTGGTTTGTTTTTTATGTGGTCACATTTATGAAAATTTGTCTAACCAATGAACCTAAATATTTTATAAAACTCATGAATAACATTTTAGGACTATTTGGATCAATTCATTTTGGTGTTCTTTGATGTCATTTTAATCTATTTTAAGAATTAACAAGAACATGAACATCGTTTAAGGTTAGTTTTTCAAAGTTTGCAATTGCATAGGTTATTCATATAGTTATCTAAGTGATATTTTTACAAATTTAAATTCATTACATGGGTTATATCATATTTAAGGATGGCATTCCAGTGGACCCCATAAAAAGCAAATATATTAAGGAGTGGCTAGCTCCTAAGAATGTGTATGTAGTGAAAAGTTTCATTGGCATCACCATATATTATAGATGGTTGTGAAGTAATTTTATAGGATATCCCATCTCATTACTTTCATTAATTGAAAAGTTAATAATTTTGAATGTAATTCTAAATGTGAAGATCATTTTTAAAACATTAAGAGTTTCTCACCATAACACCAATTATACTAGTTCTTAAATCTAATAGATATTTTGAGATATGGACCTATGATTAATTAGAATTAATCGATGGGATTTTTACTCAAAATAGATGAATTTTGATTTTAAAATCATGAAATTTGAAAACTATTGAATAAAATTATCCATTGCATGACTTGGAGTTGGCTGCAATTGTACATACCCTCAAAATGTGATGACATTTTCTACTAGGAAATTCATTCCACTTATTAACATATCATAAGAGTCTTAAACACTTATATGCTCAAGTTAATATGAATTTTTGATAGTGTCGGTGGTTAGAATTAATCACTGACTATTATAAAAACATCAAATATGCCAAGGGTAAAGAAAATAGAGTGGTTGATGCCCTTAGTAAGAGATCTTATTTCACTACCATCTCTTTCCTAATATCATAATTGAGGGGGGAAATGTTGTAACAACAAGGGAAAGATGATTTTTATAAATAAATAATCTTTGGAATTATATAATAATCTATAAATAAAAAATATTTTAGATATATTACTAATTCAAATGACCTTTTTAGGTTTTAAGGAAGGATATTTGTTTCAAATCATAGTAAATAATGAGAACTAATCATGCAATAGGTCCATCTGGTTGCTCACTTTTCTCATCTTGGTGTCACAAAGAAGAGACATGGGATTAAATAATTTTATTTATGGCCCAAAATTAAGAATAATATGGCTCAATTTGTTACTAATTTAATATAAAATCAATAGGTTAAGGTGGAACATTACCATCTTGGAGGATAATTGTATCCTCACAACATACCAAAAGATAATAGGTTATAATTTCCATGGATTTAATTTTAGGTTTTCCAAAGTTAAGTAAAATCATGATACTATTATTGTGGTGGTGTAAAAATTAACAAATTTTTACCACTTTATTCTATATAATATCATAGACAATGGCCCCATTCTTACAGAGCAATTTGTAAGAAAGGTTATGTGTCTTCACAAAGTGCATAAAGTAATAATTTCTAATAGGAATAAGTTGTTTACTTATCAGTTTTGGGAGACTTAAAATTCATATTTTTGTACATATTTAAAATTTATCTCTACATATCATCTGTAAATGGATGTAAAAATGGAGTGAGTATATTAGGTGATAAAAGATATGCTTAAAATGTATCTGATGGACTAGAAATATTATCTCCATTTGGTTGAGTTTGTGTATAGTAATACTTATCACACTCATTAAAAGGACACCTTTATAAATCTTTATGGAAGAATGTTTTATACATACCTTGGTTGTGAAGGCTTATAAAGTAGGGTGAATACATGACTAGAATTTATTCAAGACTATGACTCAAAAATGGCTATCATTAGGCAAAAACTAAAGGTTGCTTTAGACAAGATAAATAGGTATGGATATTTAAAAAATTATCCTAGAGAATTTCAAATTGGAGAAAAAATATTTCTAAGGTTATGCCATCAAAAAAGTTCCATTTAGTAAGAATTCCAAATTTCTTTGTTGTTAGTTAGGAACTTTGACATTCTTCAAAATGTCAATCCCATGGCATACAATTTAGTTCTTCCACCTTTTCTCTCAAAACTGCATAATGTATTCCATATATAATTACTTAGAAATATATGCATGGTACTTAAATTGGAAAAACATATAGGTGGAGGATGGGTGACCATCTAATTGGAGTCAGTGTGGATCATAACTCATTGCAACACTAAGGTTTAAAGTAAATAATTGTAGCAAGTTTTGGTCCAATGGAACTAGATAAGTGAAATAAGTGCTACTTGGGATGATGGAAACCTCTTTCTTATCAACTATCCTCACTTCTTTTGATCTTATATCACCAAGACATTGCAAAGGTAAGGGCGAGGACATCATATCCATGTTTATAAGAGTCAATTATTAAAAAAATAACTGCCTAAGGCATAATGATGAACTAAGCATACTTAGTATATGACTATTATGTTATTGATCATTTGAGACATTCTATATAAATGTGTGTTTAAAAACCATTAATCATTATTTAGTTCAGTCAATACTTTATGATGCATTGTCATTATTTATATTTTATATAATGTGAAAATGTTCATTGGTTTATTTACTTCATAGCTATTTTGATTTTTTATTTCTAGATTAGGTGTTTCTAATGTTATGTGGATTGTTTTACAGATGCCTAGATTAGCCATCAAAGTGACTGTGGTAAAAAAACATAGTTTAAATTATAAAATTTAAAAAGATAAGATTAAAAAAAATATTCAATTGACCTTAGCTATCAAATTTTTCTATTTAGTTATTTTTATTATACGTAATATAACACTTACATTAAGTAATTATTATATGTAAGTGGGTTGGTCACAAATTGACATCACTTGTAGTACCTAGTCTAAAGGATTGCACTATGCTTGATTTTTTGATGCAATAACACTACTATATGAATATAGTTAAATCTTGTTGTGTCCTTTAAGGTGATCATTGAGCTAGGACTTAAGTGTGTTCAACATAGTCAAAGGTGGTAAAGGGGAGAATGTTATTGTGATTGTTTTATTTAATATAAAGAATAAGATAAGGCCACCAAAGTAGCCTAATTTAGATGAAGGGGATTAGAATCCACCCCCTAAGACCTTACAATGTTAATGTACAGGTTTAATTTTATAATTAAAACCAAAAACACACACACACACACACACACACACACACACACACACACACACACACACACACACACACACACACACACACACACACACACGCACGCACGCACGCACGCACACATGCATGAATGCATGCACACATGCACACACACACACACACATGCACACACACACACACGTGCGTGCGCTCACGCATGCACGCACGCACGCACACACACACAGACACACACACACACACACACACACACACACACACACACACACACACACACACACACACACACACACACACACACACAAACACACACACACACACACCCACACCCACACAAACACACATGAAAATGTAAAAGGCAAAAGGAATCCTTCAACCCACTTGAGTTAGTGAACACCAAAAATAAATCAACAAAGCTAAGGTTTTGATTTTTTTATCTTGCCATCATTTGAAGCTTTGGATAAAAAATTAGAATAACGAGGATAAAATTTTAGTAGGGAAGTGGAGATTGGAATCCTTGCATGGATTTAAAAAACAAATCATTTCTTGCTAGATTGATGAATTATTTCTTACATTGGAAAAGTTGTTAATAGATTTAAGGACTAAAAAATAGGCAATCATGGTTATTTAAGTTTTTTGGTTTTCAAATATAAATTTGATAAATAGAATTTTTTTGAGGAACAAACAAAGAAAAAAATGTTGAGAAAATAAGAAGGAAATAGAAATTTATAGGCAAAAAGTTATTCAAAAAAGTTCAAACTTGATAAAAAATCTTGAAATAATATTGCATTTTAAATTTATAAAGTAATGAAATCCTTATAATGGTAATTTAAATTGGTTATAAATCTATGTTATAATTATTAATTTATAGGTATTTGAGTTTAGAGTTAAATCTTGAAGGGTTTTGAATGCATTCAATATGATATTATTATGCATTTGTTATAAACCTAGTCAAGTAGTAGGTATAAATAATCATATCAACCATGCCTAAGATATGTCCTAGATGATGTGTCATATCAACCATACCTAAGGTTTATTTCAATTACTTAATGTGTGTGTATGTGAATGTGTGTGTATTCCTTATAAGGAAGTTTGAATCTTATATAAAATAACTTCAATTTTGATTTTACCTCTGTGATGGCATATCAAACCCACCTTTAGTTTCAATGTTATGCTAAATATAAACACATTTTTAATATTTATTGAAATGTGATACAAATACCTATTTCATTTAGTATAATCCTTTTGTGCAATTTTTTTTTGATCTAATATAAACCATGATTACTTAAGCAAGAAAAACTATTTATAAAGGTATAAACCTGTATTTGAAAGATAATAAGGGTATGATAATTGGACCAAGAGATTTGAGTATTGAGACTCATTAAAATCTAAAAATTAGTAATAAAAATCTTGTAGATGTAATAAAGATTTGTATCATATTCACAAATAAAATTAGACATGATGTATAGGTTATTAAAAATAGGATCTAAATATAAAACTTATTATTCTACTTCAAGTTGAGTCTTAATAGTAGAGCTCAAAAATCATGTTCATATTTTGGCTAGGGTAAGCACCAAGGATATGTGTTTATTAAATATTGTAAACACCCCAATTTTCTACTCATTGAGTTCTTTGTGTGACCTAATGTGGCAAAGTAAATAAGACCAATTAGTCTAAGTTATAAGATATAGGTGAAAAACTTTGTCTAAGTGGTAAGCTATTAAAAATAAAGGTTTAAGTTCTAAAAGCATTATGATAAGGTTGTAAAAAATCTATTATTTTAAGTGAAAGGTCTATATTTACATGGAAATAAGTCCAATAGACATGACATGAAATCTAGATGATTAAATATCATGATTGGATTAGTGAAATTTAGTCCAAAGTAACAAGTAAATAATTCTAGGGTTGTGTAGAACCTATAATAAATCAAAATATTGTAAGACATAAAATTTTAGAGAAAATTTGGAACTTAAATAACATTTGTGGTGAGATAAAAAAATAAACTAATAGTTTAACATGAATAAATAATTGATAAAATAATGAGTGAATACATTCTTAACAACATGAAGCTAATAATAATAGTTTCATGCATGATAACTTATAGTAAATAACCTATATTATTTCTCATGTATGCTTACCTTTCTAGTCACAAGGTGATTTCCCACACCCACATTGGTTGTTGTGGTGGTTAAAGCCAAAGTCTAACCCATACATGGTTGGGATTGTCTTGGCTAGTTTGGGTTATTAATATCTAGAAAGATATTATAGTAGACTATAGATCTCTGAGACTTATTTTATATATATATATATATATATATATATATATATATATATATATATATATATATATATATATATATATATATATATATATATATATATATATATATATGAATGATTATCTTCTTTAAAATATACTATTTAATTAGATACTTAGTCTATATAGAATAAGTGTCATGTAACTATGTAATACAGTTCATGCCCATTTTTTTAAATTATTACAATTGATCATTATGAAAAAGCTTTTAAAAGTTGTATGTAATCTAATTATGTCATTTTTATTTCTATATTGAAATATGTACATTATATGAAAGTTATAAAGAAATCCAATTAATGAAATTAAGTGTACTATTGTAGACACATAAATTCTACCACATTTAGTGTTGTAAATGACTTCAGTAAATATAAACATAATTTACTACTATTATTTACTAACTCACCATTCCTTTTCCATCCCAAAATCAAATATTTAATTAACTTTAATGAAATTATCCATTTATAATTTATCATGCACATATAATTCCATAAAATCAATAAATAATTATAATTTCCAAGTCACCAAACTACATCCTCAATTCTCTCTACCAAGAGGTTGAGTCACCCAACCATTTCCCTAATTCTATCAACCAAGTGTTGAGTCATCTAACTAACTCCTTGAAACATACAACTACCATGGTGAATCATTAAATTAACTTGACTCATTCCTATGAATATTTCAACTACCAACTAACTTCCCCCATATTTCTTAACCATTTGAAGAATTGGTCTTTTCCACCTGGACGAGGACTCAAATCTAGCCATCCAAAAATCAAAAGATTTAATAATTCAAGATAAAATTTAACCATCCATTTTCCATGTGAGAAGTCTATAAATTGATGGGATTTTTCCATGTATAAAAATTCTCCATCAAGCTATAGAATATAGAAACAATCATTGACTAAAATTCATAATTTGTATGCCCTTATGTTCTTGAATTTCCCTTGCATTGAACAACCACATACCAAGATCACAAGAGCACAACAAGTCATCAAATGAGAATATATTTGAATGTTTGGTAAGGTGAAGGTAAATTTTATTTTTTTAATTTTTTTATTGATGCTCAATCTGAGGTTCTATATCAAGTCCAGAATATAGAGTTTAATTATTTGTTTTCTAATTAGAATTCTGAATTTCACTTATTATATTATGGCAAGCCTGGTGCAACCCATTTAAAATCCTTTTAATCATGTCTTTTAATTGGTTTTTCAATTCATTTCAAGTTATTTTGATTTTATAACTACTATAAAGTATTTTTGGAAGGTTCTATTTGTTGTTATAGGTGAAATTTATCTAGTTTAGTCCATCTTCTTTAGATATATATGTACACTAAGTTTTGATGGAACTATCCATGGGAACAATAAAAATGTTATGATATTCGACAAATTCATACTAAGAAATTTAGTGAAATCATTTTGTCATTCTATTTTTCATGTTTTCAAATTTTTGTCTCATATTTTTATGTTTTCTACTTTGTGTTTTTTGTTTTATAACATTTTGTAGAGTGGTGAAATTTTCCCTAGAAATTGTGAAAATGTTATAAACATTGGAAAAAACATTCTAAAGTTTGGAAAAATCATATTGTATAGAGGTGAAATCATGGTAAACTTTGTTTTCTATTTTTTTTATCATAGTTTCTATATATTTTTCACTTATTAGTGAAATTGTAAGTTCTAATAGTGAAAACATTTTAATTTTTAATAAAATCATTTTGGCTTTCGATTAAAAAAATTGTCTTTTTATTTATTATTTTGTCTTTTTATATCTTTTTTAAAATAATTTTCAAACTTTCCACTTTTCAAAGATTATTTTCACAAACTAATAACCATTTTATGCAGCCCCACTTGTCAAAGACACAAATAAATTAATACAAAACTTGGCTTACTAACACCTTTTATTTTTAGTAGTTTTTCTTAATTAAATTTCATCTTGTTTAATTTGGTTTACTAATATTTTTTTCTTTTGATCATGTTATACTTATTTAATTTCACTTATATCTACTTAATTTTATTTCACCAAGTCTTTGTATATGTTATTAGTAAACTATGTATGCTCTTTCCTTGCACCATCTAGGTGACAATCTTGGAAATCAAAAGTAGTCCTAATTAATTTTGTAGCCCAAGAAACAAATTAGTGTTTGATATTTATTCATACCTCATAGGTGTTCATGAAGATAAATATAATATGAGTCTTTTTTATTTTTTAGGGGCTCTATCGATTGTGGATTTCATCACCATGTAATAAGCCTAACCATATGTATTGGCAATCTATATAAATTGAGAATTGGTTATTTTAATTTCTTAAATGGTTTCCTATTTTACTAGTGTCATGAAGTGAGGGGGTTTCATCCTCTAATACCTAGGGTTATAATAACTAATTCAAGGTTAGATTTTCTAGTGTTACTCTAATCAAATCCTATATATGGAGTGGGCACATGGGGATTAGACCATTTTGCACATCCATTTAATCTTCATCTTCCACAGTCTTGGGCCTTATCTTAGTTAAACTTGAAAATTTTTAAAGCCATATGAATCCATTTTTCCATTTTATTTATGGTACACCTTAGAGTATCATATCACCTAGGGAAGTTACACTCATCCTACCCTTGAAACTAGTTTTAGTGGGATATAAGCACAAAATCCCTTGTAGTTAGTGCTCTAAAATATTGGGCCAAAACTATGAAATTGGTAGGTAAGTATATATGAGAGCCCATGAATCATTCAACACCTTTCCTAGATTTATATTTTGATATTTTTGTTTGTTTATGTTGTGTTCATATTCTTTAATAGTTTAGGTTATATGTTGTATGCTTTAAATTTTCCTCCTTATGATATACCAGTGATTGAATATTTTTATTTTGTGTTAAGTTCCATACACTTTTTATCCAAACTAATGATCAAACATTTAATAATAAGGCTAAGTTAAAAACCCTTCCATCAACACAAGCTATCTTGAGTAGGGTTACCTTTAAGTCAAAATAAAAATCATTAATCCATATCAATCTTAAATCAAACCACCTATATTTCAAGAAATCAAAAGAGTTGTCAATAAAAACCATCTCGAGTCAAAATTATAGTGAGTCTTAACTATATTGGGTCAATACCTATTTTGAGTCATAATCAAAAAATCCATCTAAAATATCTTGGATCAATCAATTGTGTATCCTAACTATATTAGGTCACAAATCCATCTATGTATTATGTATCCTAACTATCTTACATCAAAAATATATCATTCCATTGTGTATCCTAACTATCTTGGGTCACCAATCCATCAATCCATTGTGAATCATAGCTATCTTGGGTCACAATCCATAAATCCACCTTGAATCCTAATTATCTTGGATCCAAACCCAATCCTAAATAACATGCATATATTCACATCATGCCTACAAATACCCAATTCTAATAATATTTGAATAACATGAAAAATAATGAAGAACACTTTAGTAGAGACCCCTTTCAATTTGAAATTAAATAAGAGCATGCAGAGCTGAATGATGATGATATTCTTGTTAACTATATTGATCATAGTCTTGAGACTAATGATATGTCTGAAGAGGCTCCTAATCAAGTCCAAAACTACCTCTTAGAATACAAATAGCAATCATTGTTATATATTCTAGGGATAGGTGATAAAGTACATCTATATTTTAATCATGAGGGATTGCATTAACTTATAATAAAAAGGGATAAAACCCCTCCTACATGTGATCAATATACACCTAGTACTTCTTTGGATAAAGGCAAGATAAACTTAGAATCTTCTCATGAAAATCCAAATAATATTTCCTACATTTATGATGATAAAGGGAAGGAAGTTATAGAGAACCAAACATAATAAAATAAACCTTTTGATATATCCAAACATGTACAATAATTGATCCAAAAATAGCTAATCTTCAATATAAGATCAATGCTTCAAATCCTAAATTTAATAAACCTATATGCACCTAAATTTGATTGCCTACATTAACATCACTAATATTACTATTAGTTGACACTAATTATGTTTATCTCATTTATTCTAATTAATCATGTCTTAATATCCCCGCTTTATAGTCATTTATCTAATATTCCCCTTCTATTATTATTCATTTACTAACCTTATTTTATCCCCATTAATAAATTAATTTATCCTAAATCTCCATTATCCCATCTTAATCCCCACTTATCTATTATTTGGTAATTTTAAATTCCCATAGCCCACCTACTAGCCTATTCCTAGGCTCTCCTACACCCCTAGTTCCTAATCATCCACCTAATCTCCCTCTAATCATCATTAACCCCTAAGAAGGATTATATAATTCTCCAATTTTAGAATCCTCTCTAGAAGCCTCTAAATGTAGAGGCTTCAAAAGAATTTTAAATTCCTTTTAGTTCTCCACCCTTGATCCCCATAAACCAACTTTGAATTCTAGCCCTTGATCCTTCCATCCTTTCTCTATTTAAATCCACCCATCCACCATGTCCAATCCATCTAGGAAGCTTATAGAGTATCCATTCCAAACCAATCGCAAACATCCATCCAACATCATTGATCAAGTTATCACCATGTCCAAATTTTGAGTCTAAGGTAATAAATCTCATCCTCTTGATTTTACATCCATTTAATCATGATTTAGATAATTTAGCTTTGCATTAGAGTGCTTGATTTGAATAGTATATTCATTTAGTTGTATTTAGTCCTAATGACTCTAGATCTTACCTATGTAGTTTGATGTTTGAGTAGATTTTAGATTGATTGCATGATCTCAAATCCTTTAATCTTAAATTTACTACTACATTTTGGTGACCATGATGGGAGAATCCTCCTAATTTAATAATTGTGCTTGTTATAAGTGTTTTTGTTAGCCTACAGGATCAATTGGTGGATTAAAAGGGGTGAATTTTTGACATTTTACATGCATAGGTGAAACTTGTGGTTTTACACTGGTATTCATGAACTTGCAGTTATGATCTTGCCTCGTAAGTCATGATTTTGTGTTAACCATTTAACTTAACCACTGACCATTTGTCCTAACTATGACAAGTTTTTGACCTTGGATAATATCATAACTCACAAATTATGACTTTGCTTGGATAGAGTCATTTTTATATATAAATTTATGACTTTGTCTAACCATTAATGGTCTATTTTGTAGGTTTATTGCAATAATGTGACTTTGAAAGTCATGGTTTTTTCCTATAAATAGTTATTTTACTCTACTAACTTGTATTTTTGTAGGTTCTTGATGTAAACATATAGTCACCTATTTTTACCCATTGAGTAATCAGTTTGTCTAACCCCTAGGTACTCATCATGTGTGTTTTTCAATGTTTTAACCCCATATGTATAGGATCTAAGTTGAGAAAAGGCATCATGAAGGAATTTGGTTGACAAACTTCAAGCTACAACATCACTAATCCCATAATCATGACCTTACCTTATTAATCATGATATTACAAATGAGAACCATGATTTTATGTTTCCTAATAAAATCACTATTAGTTGATCTTTGCTCTCTGACCTAAAATTTTTATCTTGATATTTTTAATTTTGAAAGAATCAAAAAATTATTTAACCCTCATCTAGCCCTTTTTTTAAGTGTTGCATCTTAAGGGGAAATTTTGGATAATCTCATTTTTTTAACAAGTTTTCTATCTCTGTCAATTTTTGTTATGCGATTAGCAGGATCAACAGGAGAGGGGAAAAGGCAGTGAATTCATCCATAACCACCACAAACACAACCCTTTTTACATCATCAACAAAACCCTAGATCACAAAATTTTGATAATCGTGACTTTGTCCTATGTATTAGCTATTTTGCCTCAAGACTAGCGATTTTATCTTTCTATAAAAATTAGCCATTTTAGACTTTAATTCTATCTGTAGATTTTATTTAGAATTTCATAGGGTAGATTTAGGATAAGTATTTAATTATTACACTCTCTATTCTTTAGGATAATCAGAATTTTGGGTCATTTTGAATCAAAATCTAAGTGTTTGTTTATAAAGTTTTGATATATCATCATCAATTTTTAATTTACCCTGATTATCTGTAAATAGGCATTTTTGAGAATCTAAGTAACTTGTTATAACCTTGCTTGAACATCTGTCTTGATCCATAGTCAAAATTTTGAGGTTTTTTACTTTATCACAAAACTGCTAATCTCAAATTTTTTCAGTAGCAATCTTACCTTTTTGAGTCACGATTTTGTCTAACAATCATGGTTTTATAGTCTGACCATCACAATTAACTATCTATTGTAAAATCAAAACTCATGAAGTCATGATATTTCACTGGTAGTTATGATATTACACTAGTAATTTTGATATTGTAGTCTTAAGTTATCATTTGACACTCAGTTTGCCTTCAAAATTGTCCTTTTTGAGTGCATTTTAGAGTCATTTTTGGTGAATTTTGAGTCATTCTAGGCCTCTTGAAAATCCCAAATTACCTTTGGTGTTGAGGGATCTACCCCTCGATCCTACCCTATACCATAATAAATATCATGTTGGGGGCACTACCTCCAGAACCTATAAGGGTCTCTACCCCTTGACCTCATTGGGGGTGCTGCCCTTTGACCCCGCTGGACATTGCTACCCCCAGACCCCTGCATCATGGCCCACTCACCCAATGAAGTTATAGAGTCAAATCATGATTTTTAAGGGTGTTTTTATTAAGGCCTATTAGACTAACATCTTTTTTCTTTCAGGAGTGAATTTTGACATGCTAACATCTTATTTTGTAAGTCATATTTTGGTCTAACATTTTTGACTTACAAGATACCCATCAAGATTTTTAATTGAAAACTGCTAATCACTTATCTTGTAGGTTAGATATTTTGAGTGCCAAAATAAAAATACTAATCATTATCTTTTAGGTTACCTCTTTTGATCTACTAACCCTTTTTTTAGGCCACCTGTCAAAGACTCCTTTTTGGCACTTTAAAAATTATTTATGAATCATTTCAATCATATTGATCATTTTATCTTGTATATATCATTTTGTCATGTCTATATCTCTTTTGTATATTATTTTTCCTCGTAAATATCTCACACTTAATCTTAATCAGTTAATTAATCTATTTTTTATCTACCTATTTATACTTGATGGTTACAATAGTGTATGTTCTCATCTTTGCATCCTTGTAATGATTCCTAGAGGATAAAAAACCACCTATAAACCCTCCTTATTTTATTTTTATATGGGTTGATGATGTGGATTTAACCACCACACACTAGACCAAACTCCATGTTTTGACAGAGTATAAGAATTAGGAGAGCTATATTTAGGCACCTAAGTAGAATTCTCCATAAAGTGTTCTATGGAGTGCGGGGCAATTAAGCTCTAATATGAAGGGTGGTTAGATAACATCTTATATGGATTTGGGCCCCACTGTATCTTCACATATATAATGGATGCACCATAAAAACCTTATGTAAGCTGAGATTAGGAACCTTAAATAATAATAGGTTCATTGATACCAAAGTCAACATCAACTCCTAAGTAGCCATCATATACAAACATGGTCGAGAGGCTTTGGTCGAATCCATAATGGGTCACCAACCTACATCCTCACCCACAAAGCTAATTGATGGTATAGGCATCAAGTTACAATCTATTATAAGTTGAATAATTTAGGATTTGTGATTGTGTGTAATGTTTGATTGTTGTGCTAGACCCATGTTGTTTGTGAGTTGAGTCAGCCTTATACCCCAAACTTATACATACCTATCTAGGTCTTTACATAGATCATCATTATATAATCTTGTACATATTATATTTGTATATCATTTCCATTATCCTCTCCCATATCCCATATTATATTCATCCTATCCTACTCTAGTCATATCCACTCATCATTGATCATCCCCCATCACTTACATATTTTAATCACATCTTGTACATCCTCATCTCATCATCCCCTTATACATCTCATTTTATACATCCTTATACCATCAATCTCTTGTACATATTATCTTTATAAATATTCTTACTTATCTTATCCTATCCCTCATTGCCATATTTTTTGTTAAAGAGTTATCATGATGATGTCATAGATGTTCCTTAGTGAGTGGATGAAGTGCCTTAATAGTCTAAGTAACAATGACAAAGTGTGTAATATGCTTGTTCTTATATGCTTGAAGGATGATTGGTTGATCTTCAGTGTTGACATGGATAGAGATGATCATGGATGAGTATGGAGTATTGAGCACATGAAAGGGGTCCTATAAGAGGTTTTATATGTTTTAAGTGCGTGTGTGCATAAGTGGATTTCATCTGGTTGATCATAGTTTTCATCTAGACACTTGGGTCCAACAGTAGAAAATCTAAGTAGGTAGTTTGATGACATCCCCTTTTCCACATGGGAAGGACTCAAGGGGAGTTGGTTATATGGTTATGATCATAGTAGCCCCTAGTTGATATGTGTTATATCTTAAGTCATGCATTCAAGCATGATCAAGTTTATGAGGGTGCAAAGTTAGCTTCTCAATTAGATTTTATTGTTTTCCCATACTTAGCCAAAATTACACTATGGCTAGAAAGAGATGAGTAAGCATGTTGATGAGGTTAGCATTCACATGCATGGAGGTATCAGGACAAAATGATCATATGGGTTTGTTCATTTTTGTGCCTAGTTTATTTTCACCAATTTCTAGATAATGTGATGTAGTACATCAAAATATATGCATATGTAAAGTTGGGATCCAAAGCAGTTTGACTGTGTCTCCCACAACAAATTTTGTAATGTGGTAAGAAGAGATGAGTGAGAATTTTGATAGTGTTATATCTTACACATATGAAGGTGTAAAGAGAAACTGATCATATGGGTTTGTTCAGTTTTGAGCATAGATGATTTGTGCTAAATTTGAGATCAACCACTAAAGTGTGATAAAAGTTATGAATGCTTAAAGTTGGCCTCTCAAGTAGGTTTTAACATAGTTGGCTATGTGATATAAGATTTTGAGAAGGCATTTTAATGTTGTTATATCTCACACACATGAGAGTTGCAAGAGTTATATGTCACATGGTTAGATTATCCTATTTGAAGAGATCATCTGTTCCAAAATTGAGATCATGCGAGTAAGCATAAAATAAGTTATTAAGGTGAAAAAATGGCTACTTAGGCATATTAAAGGGGTTCCCATAGTCATTTTTAAAAGTATTAAAGCTCGAGCAAGATCAATGGTGTGTGTTGCTCTAAGAAGTCAAGAAGCAGTGAGATGAGGACAAGTGTATGATGTTTAATGACTAAGAAAATGTAGAGGATAAGAATCTAATAGTGAGTGGGCATTCATATAGATTGATAAACAATGAGAGTTGATCATTAAAGACCCAGTTGATTTATAGAGATCGACAAATCACATTGAGTCAACATTTTAAGATTACACAAGATGAGTTCAAAGTGATAGAAGTTTAACATCTAAGCATTGGTGCCTATGTATTAAAGATTGATCAAGGTCAATGGAGTGTATTTGATCTAAATCTGAGAGGACACAAGATTCAAGAATTGTGTTCAAAGGTTAATTGTGACTGTTGCTATTCAAATATTTGAATTTAACACTAGAGATTTGTATTTCATCCATATCTTTTAATAGAAGTTGAATTTATTGGTGCTATAAAAACCAAATATGAAGAGGGATCCATGGCACATATAATGAACCTAATTTTAGGATCTAGAAGTGAGTACAATCAAATATATTAAGCCTAAAAGTTGATAATATGTTCATGTTTATTCTACAAGTGATCCGAGAAGGATATTAGAGCTTGTATTGATGTTATTTTGATGTCTCATGATGAATTAAATATAGAAAGATGTTTTAGACTCCAAGAGCATGCTCTATGTGGATTTTAGAGGTATGATCAATATATCTTGAGTATAAAAAATATTTAATAAGTTGAATGTGTGTTCATTCATTATGATTGTGTGTACTAGGTTAGTGTTTGAGTTGTTTGAGCATACACAAAGGTGAGCTAAGATGAATTTTATATTTTGAGAATGTTTAAGGGGACATTAGGAGTGGACACATGTATTTTAAAATGGTCTTGTGTTCTTTCTTTGCTCAAGGGAGTGCTAAATGAGTGAATGGGTTCACATGAGACCTATAAGGCTACAAGAGCATTATTAAAAGGTGTAATTCCTTAAGGGTGACCCATAGATTCTATAGATAACATATGAAGATTGTATTGAGCCATTTATTCATGTGATAGATGATTTAAGGGCTAAGTCATGCGTAATGGCTGACCAAGGTAGTGATTATCAATATTGATCTATAAATAGTGGAACCAAAGATGACAGGTTCTAGACTTAGAGTGAGAGATAAAGGAGCAATTAGAGAGAGGATCATGTATGTGTTTTATGGAGTGAAGGAGGGGTAGAAAACCCTAAGGATGAGTTAAATATTATAACGAATTGAGGTCTATTTTTATGACTTGTTGGTCATAATTTTATTGGGAGAATAGTGTATCTGTTGTTTGAGTGTAAGTGAAGGTAAAGTGTGTTAATTAGATGTCCATCATCAGGTTTTGAATATGTCAGTACATATGTGGTTGTGTTCATAGTTTTTATTATGGTAGATCAAAATCTAAGGTGGTTTTAGCCTCCTTGTAAGGTGAAACTTGCTAAAAGGTTTGGTTGTTTTTGTAGCTCAGCTAGATAGGTGTCGCAGCACCTTATGGGATTAAAGTCTCATTAAACAGGGATTTTAGTTACTTGATCATTTGTAGATGGTTTAAATTAGATATTTTTATTATAGTATAGTACTCTAATTATAGGTTTTAGTGGGTTTTATTCCCTAAGAGGGTTTCCCATGTATGTCATGTGTTATGTGATTGATCTTGCATTATTTCTCTTGCTCATTACTATGAGTGTTGTATATGCTTCATGAATACTTGTGGTAGATGATTAAGTATTTATAAAGATTAGAATTCAATTTGGATTATTTGGACTCACTAATTAACCCCTCCATCTTAGTGATTGTACCTCTAACAATTGGTATTAGAGCTAGGTCCTTTGGTAAAGGCTTGATAGCTTGAAGGTGAACCAAGGTACAATGGATAGTTAGAATATGCAAGGTGGCTTCTATACTAAGCAAGAACCGATGTTCAATGGATCTAGGCATGATTTTTGGAGTACTAATATGAATACCTACATTATGTATCTAGGGTTTAATGTATGACAATTAGTTTTGGATGGTTATGTTTCGCCTGCTATTCCTCTATCTAATGTTACAAATAAGAAGTTGTTTGAGAACAACTCTAAGACAATGAATACCATCACTTGTGGTATTACAAAAATTGAGTTGACCAAATTAATTCATTGCACATTTACTAAGGAAATATGAGATAAATTTTAGACTATTTTTGAAGGAGATTCAAAGGTTAAGATTGCTAAGTTACAAAATCACAAAAGGTAATTTGAAAGTCTCAAGGTGAATGAAGAAGATACTATGGCATCCTTTCTATAGAGAGTTGATGAGATTGTGAACATCATTAGAAGTCTTGGAGAGAATCTTGAAGAGACTATTCTTGTTCAAAAGGTATTAAGGTCTCCATCCCCAAAGTTTGATATGAAAGTATCTACTATAGAAGAGAGTCATGACCTTACTCAGTTGAATATGGATCAATTGTATGACACCCTTACTGCCTATGAGATGAGGAAGAATGACGATATACCACCAAATAAGGAATCAAAATTTAAGATAGAGATGAAGCCTAAGAAGAATTTCCAAGGTAAAAAATCCAAAGAAGATGACATATTTGATTTTGATGATGATGAACTAATTACTTTGATTACTAAGAAATTGAACACTGGCTCAAAGAAGTATAAGGGTAAACTACCCCTCAAATGTTTCAATTATGGAGAGATAGAAAATTTTACTCAGAAGTGCCCTCATAAGCATGAGAAGAAAGATGATGAAGAGCATGGTGAAATCCAAGATGATGACAAGAGAACATACATGAAGAAAGGTTTCATAAAATATAATAACAAGAAGAGTCTTTACACTAAAGAAATTTGTAGCTCATTAAATGAGAGTGAAGATAGTGACTTAGAATATGATCATGAATATGTTATCCCTACTAAAGATGAATCCCTATTCATGGCTATAGAAAGAAGTTTCTCACATTAGGAGTCTACTTGGAGTGATTTAGATGATGATGAAGATGAGGTGGACTGTGAGACTATTTTAATGAATGCTCCTAAGGAACTGAAGATTTAAAATAAGATCAATCAGAAAATGCAATCCAAGATCAAGGACTATGAGGAGCAATTCAATGTGTATGAGGAAATATTTAATGAAGATGAAAAGGAGCATTAAGATATGATCAAGCATCTTAGTTTTCAATTGGAAATTATGTTTACAAGCCTAAAGGCTAAAGAAGATGAATATTCAAGGTATGTTTCTATAGATGAATCTTTGAAATCTGAACTAGAAAATATAGTTAATAAGGTGAAGACATTTGTGAGATTTAAAAAGAGTTCATGTGATCTAGACAATATTTTGAGTGGTCAAAAGCATGATAGTGATAGAACTAGTCTTGCATATGAAGAAGAATAAAAGACTATAACTAAATATAAGATGAAGACTAATGTGAACCAGGTCAATCATACTTTGAAGACAAATCATCAAACAAGGAATGAAGGTGTTGATAGAGTAAAGACAAATCAAATCAGATAGCCAAATTCCATGAGGTATGCAAGATTCAATGGTTACTATTATACATGTAATCAATTTGATCATAGGGCTAGAGAGTGAAAGAAACCCGTTAGAAATGAATTTGCATGGGACTATGATAGGGTTCATCAGTCAAAAAATGTGAATGGAATTAAATGATTTAATTATTTTGATATGGGACACTTTGCAAACCATTATCCACTTAAGATTAGATAAGTTGAGTCCTCTTCAAAAAGGGAGGTTGTTTTGTTTGTCATGACATAGGACACATTGTATATTTTTGTGTAAATAAGGTATGAAAAGATACATTTCTTGCAAAAGGTATGGTGTGCTAAAATTATGAACAAAGAGGTCACATTACTAGGTTATACAAGCAAAGATATAAAAATAGAGTAGATTTAATCAAGCTCCTAGAGTTTAAGAAAGAAGATAAGTTAACACATGAAAGTCAAAGGTGAAAAGTGTGAGTCATGATGAGACTACAGGTCCAATTTATTTATTTTCTATGGTGGAGAATGCTTTAGTAGTTGAAGAGTACCAAGAGGTCTAGACCATTGTCTACTCATATTGAGAATGAAGATATCAAGCTCAAGGAGAAGAACAAGGTGATAATTGAGGCCAATATTGAGCTATGTATGGATCCAAGTGAACATCCTACTATTTTTGAGCATATATCTTGTAAAGAACATCAATTATGTGTGCCTAATGATGAGGTTCCAAGCTACAAGGAAGATTCTTCAAATAAAAAGGTATGTAATGAATCTATGTTGTCTCCATGTATTATCAATTCAATCATAATAGAAAAGGAGAATGCTGTAGTGGTTGAGGAAGTTATTTCTCCTAATCCAAAGAAGAAGAAGAAGAAAAAGAAGAACTACAAATATCAGATGAGCAAGGAGGAGATGGAAGATGATGAATTATTTTTGTTTTAAAACATTGAGGTATAGAAGGTGTCTCTATCTATGCTTCTTAAGAGATTCCTTTTAGTGGAGAATCATGTTTTTGTGATCAAGATGATAATGGCAATTAGAGAAGGTCTTTTGTTTAGGGGGAACAACAAATTCATGAGCCTGATTTAGAGGTTTGTGAAGGAGCTATAGTACAGAGTCAAAATGGGTGGTTCCAGGTGGCTTAATGAGATTGATGCAAATGTCAAGAAGTGTTTGGTGCTGAAAAAGGCCTATGCATTTCTTTGTGGTGTGATCCAGGTGTTTTTTGAGGTCTAAAGGTTTGTATGTGTCAATTGAAGATTTTTGAGTGCTCTTAGTTTTCTTAGTTTTTGGCTTAAAGGTAAGTAGGACTAAAATGAGTTATAAGATGTATGGGTTCCCAAAGGTACGAAAGCTTAAATATTAGTCTAGAAGTGTGTGATGGGTGTCTCTAGAAGTTTAAGTAGTTTAAGAAGTGTGCATTGACCAGAAGGAGGTTTGTTGATCCTACTTATTTTGAGATTATAGGGTTTTAGGCTATGCTATAAAAGTGGTATATGTTATGATTTGAGGTCTAAGGATTTTTAATTTGTTGAATGGGTCAAATTATTGGTCAAATAAAGCTTCATAGATAATTAAAGGTTTGGGGTTCTTTAGTTATTTAACTTTTTATCAATATAGAGGGCTAATTGGCTAGTAGGTTTGTGAAGGAAGTATGTTGTAGAGGATGATCTTGGTGATGAAAATTGATATGATTGATGGGGAATATGAGGGTGATTTAGATATGGATTTTTAGGTATTGAAGATCTATCTACTGAAAACTATGGTCTCTGCAAGGTTCAAATAGGGCTACAAGGAGGCTAAACATGCCTAGTTTGAAGAAGAGTGATTTTTGCTCAGTTTATCCAAAAGGGAAAGGTATGAGTATCTAATGGTATGTTTTTAGATTGGTTTATTACATGTTTCCTATTTTATATAGTGTATATGTAGAGTTGGTGGTCATGGAAGTGTCTTGAGAAAGAAGGCTAGTAAGCTTGCATGTTGGTTCTTCATGGTGTGTGGATATAGGGGGAGTCCCTATTAGATGTTTCTTAGTGAGTTTAATAAAATTTCTATGGTTTTGTGTGTTCTTTATTCATTAGTTGTAGTGTTTGGTTGAAGAAAGTGTTGGCATGGAGCGAGAGGAAGTTGTCAAGATAAGAAGAGGTTGGCTTATGGTAAGGGGGAGTTTGTGTCATATTTATAAGATGGTCCTTTACTATTTGATAATATTTTAATGTCCTCAGGATCAGTTTATGCCCACTTTTTCATTGTGTCAAAGGGGGAGAAATTTTCTATTGGAGAGAGAGTTCCTGTTATGGGAGTGCTTTGAAGAGAGAAGGTGAGCTATATATTGCTATATTGATGGGTGTTGACATGAATGAAAAAGGGGGAGATTGTTAGATAGTTATAATGATGATGTCATAGAGGTTCTTATTGAGTGGATGAAGTGCCTTGATAGTCTAAGTAATAATGACAAAGTGTTTAATGTGCTTGTTCTTGTATGCTTGAAGGATGATTGGTTGATATTCAATGTTGACATGGCTAGAGATGTTCAAGGATGAGTATGGAGTATTGTAAATATTCAAGGGGTATTATAAGAGGTTTTATATAATTTGAGTGTTTGTGTGCATTAGTGGTTTTTATCTAGTTATTCATAGTATTCATCTAGACACTTTGGGTCCAGTGGCAGAAAATCTAAGTAGGTAGTTTGAAGACATCACCATTGCCACGTGGACAAGAGTCAAGGGGAGTTGGTCATATGGTTATGATCATAGTATTACTTAATTATTATTTACCAGATCTTAAGTCATGTTATGAAGCACAGTCAAATTTATGAGGGTGAAAAGTTGGTTTTTCAGTTAGATTTCATTATTTTCCCATACTTAGCCAAATTTGTAATATGTCCAAAAAAGTTGAGTAAGCATGTTGATGAGGTCAGAATTTGAACATGTGGAGTAATGTTAGGACAAAATGATCATACAAATTTGTTCATTTTTTTGCCTATTTTATTTATGATAATTTATAGATCATGTAATCTAGTGCATCAAAAGATATGCATATGCAAAGTTGGGCTCCCAGGTAGTTTGACTATGTTTTCCCATACTTAGCCAATTTTGCAACATGGAAAGAATAACCAAATGAGAATTTTGATAGTGTTATATCTTACAGATGTGAATGTGTAAAAAGAAACTAATCATATGGGTTTTTTTAGTTTTGAGCATAGATGATTTTTGCTAAATTTGAGATCATCCATTGAAGCACAACAAAAGTTATGGATGCTTAAAGTTGGCCTCTCAGATAGGTTTTGACATAGTTGGCTCTGTGATAGAAGATTTTGAGAAGGCACTTTAATCATGTGATATCTCACATGTATGAGGGTTAAAAGAGTTTTATATCACATGGTTGGATTCTCCTATGTGAAGAGATCATTTGGTCCAAATTTGAGATTATGTGAGTAAGCGTAGAAGAAGTTATTGAGGTGAAAAAATGGCTACTTAGGCATATTGAAAGGGCTCCCATAGTCATTTTTGAAAGTGTTAAATCTTGAGCAAGATCAACAGTGCTTGTTGCTCTAATACATCAAGAAGTATTAGGATGAGGACATGTGCATGATGTTTAATGACTAAGTAAAGGTACAAGATAAGAATCCAATGGTGAGCAAGCATTCGTACATATTGATTGGTAGTGAGTGTTGATCATTAAGACCTAGTTGATCTACATAGATCGATGAAGTGCATGGAGTCAACATTTCAAGATTGCAAAAGATAAAGTAAAAGTGATAGAAGTTTAACATTTAATAACTGGAACCTATGCATTAAATATTGATCAAGATCGATAGAGTATATTTGATCTAAATCTGAGAGGACACAAGATTCGAGCATTGTGTTTGAAGGTTAACTATGACTATTGTTATTCAAATATTTGAATTTAACATATGGAAACCCATAGCTTTGTATTTCATCCATATATTTTTATAGAAGTCAAATTTTATATTACTATAAAAAGAAAAGATGAAGAGGACTCCATGGATCATCTAATGAACCTAATTTGAGGATCTGGAACTGACTACAATCAATGATATTGAGCCTAAAAGTTGACAATATGTTCATGCTTATTTTGCAAGTGACCTAAGAAAGATATTCGAGCTTGTATTGTGTTTTTTATATGTGTCTAACAATGAATTAGATATTGGAATTTTTTTTAGAATCCATGACAATGATCTATGTGGATTTTAAAGGTGTGATCAATCTATTTTGAGTATGAATAATGCTTAAAAAGCTGACTGTGTGTTCATTCATGATGACTGTGTGCACCAAGTCAGTGTTTGAGTTGCTTGAGCATATGCATAAGTGAGCTAAAATGACTATGATATATTGATAATGTTAAAGGGGACATAATGAGTGGACCCATGTATTTGGAAATGATTGTGTGTTCTTGTTTTTCTTGAGGGAGTGCTAAAGGAGTGAATGGGTTTGTATGAGACCTATAAGGGCTACAAGGGCATTATTAAAAGGTGTAGTTCATTAAGGGTGACCCATAGATGCTATGGCTGACATATGAAGATTGTATTGAGTCGTGTATTCATGTGATAGATTCCTTAATGGCTAAGGCATGCCTAGTGGCCAACCAAGGTAGTGATTATCAAGATTACTCTATAATTAGTGGAGCCAAAAATGATAGGTTCTAGAATTGGAGTGAGAGACTAAGGAGTGATTAGAGAGAGGCTTGTGTGTGTGTCTTTTTTAGAGTGAAGGAGGGGTAGAGTTCCCTAAGGTTGAGCTGAAGAGTATAACATATTGAGGACTATTTGTATGACTTGTTTGTCATAATTTTATTGGGAGAATAGTGTGCTTGTTGTTTGAGTGTGAGGAAGGTAAAGTGTGTTAATTAGAGGTCCATCATTAGATGTTAAATAAATCAATGCATATTTGGATGTGCTCATCGGTGCTATTGTGGTAGATCAACATCTAATGTGGCTACAACCTCCTTACAAGGTGAAACTTGCTAAAAGGTCTGATTATTGTTGTAACTCAACTAGATAGGTGTGGAAACACCTTGTGGGAATTGAAGTCTCACTAAATAGGGGTTATAGTTCCTTGATAATTTGTATATGGTCTAAATTGGATCTTGTTATTATAGGACATTAGTCCAATTACAGGTTCTAGTGGGTTTTATTCCCCAAGAGGGTTTCCTATGTATTTTATGTGTTATGTGACTGATCTTGTATTATCTCTCTTGCTCATTGCTATGAATTTTGTATATGCTTCATGAATACTTGTGGTAGATCATTAAGTATTTATAAATATCAAAAATTAAGTTGGATTATTTGGGCTCACTGATTCACCCCCTCTTCTTAGTGATTTTACCTCTAACATTGTCTTCATTTCATCTTAGTCATATCCACCCACCATTGATCATATCCTTACCTCACTATCATTTTTTACATATCATCATCCTATTATAAATATTTTGTTCTTTTGTACATCCTTATCACATTATCCTCTTGTACATATTGTCTTTACATATCCTTTTAATTGCCCTTCCCTATCTCCTGACTTATCTTCATCCCCTCCTAGTCTAATTACATCCAACCATACTTAGTCATACCCCTCCACTACTCACATATTCCCAAATCATATCTTGTCATCCACATCTTATCCTAAGTCCACAATCAATAATCTATCTTGACCTTGTCTTCATCTCCCATCTAGTCTCACCTTGTCCAATCTTATCATAGTTGGCTTTTTATTTAGGTCATACACATATCCAAACCATCCCCATATCCCTTACATCATCCATTATCATTACATCATCACCTATTTATACTTGTCCTTGTTTTAATCTCATCAAATTCATCACACAATTCTATCCCATCCTATCTTGAGCCAGTTAGTCTAAGGTTTTGAACTAGTCCTCTTACTACCTATCCATACCATCCTATCATTCTAATCCACTATCACTCATTATTTGGTTAGATAGCATACATATTCAGTATCCTATCAGTATCTTATCACTTTGTCTATTTAAATCTAGTAAACCCATCAATTATCAATCTAATTGATCCTAGTCCATTTATCTTGGCTACTCATAATTAGCACCCATCTAATCATCATCTTGATAGTTTGAATCTAGGCACCCATCAAATCCCCAATCCCTTTTGCTAGTTTAAAAACTAGTAACTGATAATAGGTTGTTAGCACTTATTATACTATCAGTCTAAAATATGATCCTAGTCCTATCTCATCTTCATCACATTTCATCCATCTCATGCTCATCATAGCTTGATATACTAACTCAGACATTTGACCTATCTTATGCAAGAGGTTGTATCTAATCCCTTGGCCCTCTTCATCATCCATCACCATGAATTTAGACCCTAATATCATAGACAAATACATCTTTTCCAATAAAGATGAGGTCCTCTTGTGGTTCCCTGTGATGGGTGTTCCACTTCCCAAAGGTGTTGACCCCCTTTAACTCATTGCACGCTAGGCCCAAACTCATTCATGTGAGTCTCATTAAAATCCTCTATCCACTAGTCATAAACCATCAACTATCTATTCCCATACTAGAAAAGGGAATCTAATATTGTCCACCCCATCTCCTACTAATTCATTTACCTAGTCACATCAATAACCATATAATCAAAATTCCAATGCTTCCACATCACAAAGTGAAGTGGGTCCTTATACTCCCCTTCCTATATCTTTAGAAGCCATTTTCAAAAAACTAGTCACCACTAACATGATGGTCCATCTACTCATATGACATCTTTACCCCACTAAACCTCAACCATATGGGT
Organism: Torreya grandis; assembly: GCA_037957365.1. Taxonomy (NCBI): domain Eukaryota; kingdom Viridiplantae; phylum Streptophyta; class Pinopsida; order Cupressales; family Taxaceae; genus Torreya; species Torreya grandis. The sequence continues at coordinate 921,424 of JARHVA010003443.1, forward strand.
ACCAAGCTAATCAATATTATGCATATCATCCTACTTGGGGGCATACCATCACTTGATGTCAAAATCTCTAAACTATGCCCAAGACCTCATTGACAATTGTGGCATAGTAATTGAGGATGAACCAGATGTGTCTACATCCTTAGGTGAACATGAAGAGGAATTCCAAGATTCTATTCCCAATCATGATCAAGCCCTTCCACTTCCAAGCCAAGGTCAAGACACAACATCCATCTTCCATGATCCTCCCATTCTTGACAAATCCTCCATCTAACACCAGTCTATTCCCTATGAGCCTAATCCTCCCATATATCCTAAGACCTTCCATGGGCTTATTTTTTCCAAATCCATTGTTCCATTATCATCTCCTCCTCACCCATCATATCTTAAAACCCTTGAGAGGTTAATTGTAGACAATGAATATTACACTAGTAACATTACATCATGTGCATTAAAGCCAACATAGATTTTATCTTCATTAGGATCATGTTCAAAAATAGTATCTAAATTAGATTCCTCATCAAAAACATCATCCCCTATCGACATTAAAGTAGATACTGATAATGCCTATCTTTTTAAGGATACCTCTAATCCAAGTACCTCTAATACGTCACTAGGCATACCTTTAGATCTCCATCAAGATGATGAAGTCAAAAAAAAATATTGCAAGATTTATCTATTGAATATTGTTGGTATGAGTCTTACCCTATTTTAGATACATATACTACAACTAATCCTAGAAAACCTTTTACTGATCTTGAGGATATTTTCTCTAATGTCAAAACTAGGTCTCCTAGGAACCCCTATGAAGATCATGTTTCCCCTTCACCACTCATTGACCTCATCATACCATATTCACTACTTTCTTCCATAAAAAACTAATCACCTCCTTTCACCAAGACATAAATAAACATACATCATTATAACCTTCCTTGACCAATATAATCTGTGCCACAAGTAAAAAGGTCCAAAACTATGTTCTAGAGGTCATAAATCCTGATCAAATCATATTTGATATGATAAGTCAAAATCAATCAAAGTTAAATCATTGGCCTAATCTGAATATGTCTTCCCCTAGTGAAGCCCAATATCAGGCAATAATGGAATGTCAAAATCAAAATCATCATCATTTATCGATTCAAAAATCAATCTCCCCTAGTGAAGCCCAAAATTAGGCACCAGGGGGCAGTCAAAATTAAATCTAGTCTCAAAATCAAAGTAATGTCAAAATTAGTATCTAAATGGTCGATAATACTTCAAATGATCAGATAAAAAACCATAAAGTCAAAGTGTCTTGGATCTCATAAAGTCTTTTGTCACATGGCACCAATCAAAAATACAATGTCCAACATCTCCAATGATGTATGCATCTACTAGTCTTAATCCTCCATCACCCATCAAACCATCTTATCATGATCCTATCCTCCATTCAAGTCCAATAAAATCCCATCAACAACAATATCTAATCAAATACATACCTCCCATCACCTTCTCAAGCAACATTACCTCTCCTAGGGGTGACAATGACACTTGGTTTAGATATCTAGAGGGGTCACCTTTAAAAATCACTAAAGGTCACAAGGACCTCAATACATCCAACATTGACATGATCCTAGCATCATCTTTCTCTTGAATAGGTATCAGTTGAATATCTAGATAGTATCAACAATCCTATATCTCACCCTTATCCAATAAATTGAGATACCCATATTAGCAAAAAAAATCATTTGTCTAATGGTGAAAAATAGTCTTCTGGCACCTTGGGAAAGTACCATGATGAAAATTGGTTTCTGGCATCATGGTAGAATAATCAATTATTTGCATTGTGCCTCAACACTTGGGAGAAAAATCCATCTATTTCATATCCTTTGACAAACCATCCATACTCACTAATCCATCCCTTGTCCATCCCCTTCATCCATTATTCTTATCCATTAGATGACATCATGTCCTCCATCCTATCTATCATTCCTTCTTGTCTTGACCTTGATAAGGAAGTGGAAGGTGTCTTTATATCTTGGCATATCCTCCAATGAACACGTAGGTAACTTAACATCTGATCCCTTCCTAATGTGGTCATTAGTAATCCCTAGTCCCTTCTTCCTTGGTCCTCATCCCCTTGGTTCCCATCACCCTCATCATTTTGTCATATCATCTATCTTTGTCTTAGTTTTTAGGCTTGGTATTCCCTTTTCTAATAACCCCATTTGTATAGTGTACATACATATTCCAAAAAGTCCTAAAAATTGAAATATGTCAAAAACCCTAAAAAACATAAAATTATCCATGGTGTCTTGTCTTATGCCTAAACCCCTAGTCACATCCATATCCATTCCCTTCATATCATTCCTCTTTAACAACATCTAATACCCATCCCATAGATCCTATTGTCCATATCACCATCCTAAACAAACATCTAATATCCATCTCCTCTTTTTTCAATCATCATCCTCGGACACTATACTTTATCTTAGAACCAAATCCTAGTGGTCACCCATTCATATCTTCATCATCATTCCTTTTGTATAGGTATTATCAACATACACAACCTTATCAAATAATTTAGTCTAGCACCCATCACTTCCCTATTTTTCCTCTTCATATCTATCACCCATCCAATCACTGTTTTGCTAGTGTGAAAGGTATTTGATTACATCATATCCTAAATATCTTACAAGATTAGACTCTTTTAGGATTTTGTATTTTGGAAACCCTTGGTCATAATAATCATATCCCTTTAACCACTATTATATTTGATTTCTAGATTAAACTATATCCAAAACCTCATCCCCAATCATCACACCTCATCATTTTTACACCCTTCTTATCCAAGTACTAATCCTAATCATGATCATCTTATCCAAATCTAAGTCTACAACATAATAATCATCTTAGTCCATAAAATCACCTAATCACTCATCCCATCATTAGATAAGACATTTTTCCATTACATGTACATACTTTTGTGTGTTACTTGTCTATTTTGATTGACTTGTTTACATGTCTTTTATCATGTACATATTTGATTGTCTTTGTCTTTTGAATATATGTTGAATCATGTATATTTTTGTCTATTAGGAAATTAATGAGGATGATATGAGGTCCCCAAATATACAATAATTATTTTAGGAGCCCTTGATGATGTAGATCTCACTATTTTCCCCTTTTTTTGCACTTTGACACAACGTCCTCTTGGTCATGCTTATATCATGGGGAAAACTGCCAAGTGCTATATTTATTAGATTTATTAGACTATGATGAACCTTATGATAGTTGTGATGTATTTATTATCTACACCCTCATCATTTATCTACTCATCTAATCATCTTTATTCCCATCACTTATATAATCCTCTCATTCAATTAACATCTAATCTTTTATCCTCATCTCCTCATTTGAGTCCTATCCTATAATCACTAGCATAATCCTCTAATCACTAATCATAGTCATTATCATCACCTTATACTACATCAATTATCATCTATCCTTGAGTCATAACTACATCATCTTGAGGTCTTTTTAGACTATGTAGGTAGTACTTGGCTCCTTTTCAATGTCCAAGGATAGCTCATCCACTATCTCACTTTCTCCACTCTCATCTCTTTCTTCATCATTAGCCATCGCATCTATCTTGTCATTCATAATAATTTCATCATGCATTAGCCAATTATTTAAGCTATAATATCAAACATTAATCACTCAGTCTATTGATCAATCACGATCTTCACAATCATCTCCTTAATATTTTTGTCAATCACCCGTACCTATTGATTGATCAATTTCAATTATTACTTCCTTGCATAGGGACATCATCATATTATGGTTAATTTATTTGATGCCATGCCATTAAATTCATACCCTATCTTCTAGTCACTTGATCATATCATTTCTTCTCTATCATCACTTACATCATATCAATCAACTTTTGCTTTGAGTTACGCCCATCAAAATATTATCAAACCAATCTTATCCTATCCAAAAACTCCACCTTGAATGTGTCCTTGCTTATGATATGTCTAAATATTACAATATTTTAATCCTAAAATTATCATGTTAATATTTATTTCCCCTTGGGATGTGTCAATAATCGTGACACACATCATCTCTATTCCTTGTGCATGTATCTTTTACAGTGGCATCATCAATTTATAACTCCCTAATTAGGTCAATTTTCATCTTCTTCATCATCTATCATACACTTATAATCACATCCCCTATTATATCCATCACATCCCACCTCTCATTTCTTCTTTTGAGTGGCCCTCTATCTCATTCTTCCTTGCACACCCCCTCGAGGCCACATCAAATCCTCTAACATCATCTACTATCATCATCCATAACATAGTTTTTATTTGAAAAAATATTAATCCTTCCATTTTTCATCACTTTAAATTCCATTTAAAAGAGGGGGAAAATGCATGCACTTAAATTCACTCACCTACATTAACATCACTAATATTAATATTAGTTGACACTAATTCTACTTATCTCATTTATTCTAATTAATCCCATCCTAATATTCCCCTTCTATTATTCTTCATCTAATAACCTTATTCTATCTCCACAAACCAATTAATTTATCCTAAATCTCAATTATCCCATCTTAATCTCCACTTATCTATTATTTAAGAACTTTAAATTCCCATGGCCTACCTACTAGCCTATTCCTAGGCTCTCCTACACCCCTAGTCCCTAATCACCAACCTAATCCCTACCTAATCTCCCTCTAATAATAATTAAATCCTAATAATGATTCTATAATTATCTAATTTTATAATCCTCTCTATTCTTGCCCCTCCTTTCTAGAACCCTCTAAATTTAGAGACTTCTAAGGAATTTTAAATTCTTTATAATTCTCCACCCTTGATCTCCATAAACCAACTTTTAATTCTAGCCCTAAATCTTTACGTTATTTCTATATTTAAATCCACCCATCCTCATTTTCCAATCCATATAAGAATATTGTATAATCTCCATGCCAAACCAATCTCAAGCATCCATCTAACATCCTTGATCAAATAACCACCATGTCAAAATTTTGAGTCTAAGGTAATCAATCTCATCCTCTTAATTTTGAACCTATTTAATCATGATTTAGATCATTTCTATTTTGAATTATAGTGCTTGATTTGAATATTATACTCATTTAGTTTCATTTAGTCCTAATGGATCTATGTCTTACCTAAGTAATTTGATGTTTGAGTAGATTTTAGATTGATTACATGATCTCAAATCCTTTAAGCTCAAATTTCCTACTAATAAACCAATCAAAATCAATCCTCATCATCACCTCTCAAGGAAAAATTATTTTGATCAATAATGGAAAAATATGTAGGACTAGATCTAAGGATTGTAAGATGGGATTCTATCCTCAAATAAAAAGTTTAAGTTTGAATAATTGTACCCTATCATTTTGACATAAAAATTATGAAAGTGTCTTTTCTTTCTCATTTCAAACCTCTACATTTTGATAAATAAAAAGGGAAAGGCTATTCTAGGGATCATATAAAGTATATCTACATGGCTTACCAAGAGGTTGCCTATAGTGATAACTACTTAATTCATCTCTTCCAACACCATCTAAGTGGTCAATCTCTAGGATGGTTCTTACATTTACCTAAGATTCAATCACTAACTTTAAAGATCTCTTTGAAATATCTATTTAACATTTATCATACAACATAGAACATGAATTGACCATGATAGACCTATACAATGCCAAACAACAAAATAGAGAAACTTTATCCTCTTCCTTACATATATGGCATGTGTTATCCAACCATTTTCCTTGGTCACTACTTAAAAAATAACTCGTTATCATTTTCATGAAAAAATTTAACTATGATATGTCTTATCACCTCCAAATTATTTGTGTCAACTCCTTTGATGAAATCATTGAAAAAGGAGTTAAAATATAAAGGGCACTTATCACCAAGGGTCTTATCAAAATTTTAAATTAGGAAAACCAAACTCAAACTTAAAAACCCAAGCTTTTAAATAAAATTAAGAACATGTTAGGTGATGGTGTGATAGATGTTAAGTGTGTTCAAAAAATTCAAACTACACCCAACCTCACCCTATCAAGTGGTCAAACTATATAAGGATCAAGATGGAGGAATTATACTTCTTTGAATGATACCCTTCATGTAATTTTCCAAGAGTTAATAGTTGATAATATGATGGTATATACCCTTCAATGAAAATGGTCCTAAACCTACTTGGTATAAATAAGATCAACATTATGAGTACCATACAGTCAAATATCATGCCACCAATAGTTGTCTAAAACTCAAAAATTATATCTAAGATCTTATCAATCATGGTGATATAGAAATAGAGAATAGTGTATCCATGTCCAATAATAAAAAACTAGGGATAAACTGAGATTTATTTCCAAAACATGACCAAGATCATTCTAAAAACAACTCAAGGTTAAACCAATGACATCAAATCTACCCAACATACCCATTAATTTTATTCCATTTTTATCCATGTCCAACACATAGATAACCATGTTTCTATGATAAAAATTAATTCCTAAATTGTGAAGTCATTGGAAGGCATGAAAAAATTGCTCTCCCTAGTTCTCCTGTACCTAATTCTAAGGGAAAATACAATATCATTGAGCAGCTTGAGAAGATACTAGCCCAAATATCTATTTTGGACCTTCTCAAACCATCTAATGCCTATAATAATATTTTGTATAAAACCTTACATGAGTCACGAGTACCTAAATATATCAACTCATATAATTTATAGGCCCTTGTAGGACATTTTACTCCAACAATCAAGTTTATTTTGATCATACTAATGTATACCCTATTGTTTCATCTCATAATTTACTCTTATATATTGAAGTCATAATATAAAATTATAAAGTAAATATGGTAATTATAGATAATGGGTCTAGTTTGAACTTATGTAAATTAAGCTTGATCAAACATCTTAGTTATTTGATAGTAGAAGTAGAACCCAATACCATAACTATCAAAGATTATGATAATGCATAGTGCCAGTCAGTATGGACTCTATATATACATATATATATATATATATATATATATATATATATATATATATATATATATATATATATATATATATATATATATATATATATATATATATATATATATATATATATATATTCATTATGGTGCCCTATCATACAACAAACCTTAATACATATCTTATTTATTTAACTTCCATATAACCTCCTCTTTGGTTGACCATGGATCCATACCATGAACCCCATTCCATACACTCTTCATGAATGTATAAAATTTTCTCATTCAGTAATGGAAATTACTATTCTTGGTGATCCTCAACCCTTTTAATATTTTCAATTATTGGAAAGAAGTTACCACAAAACCAATTTTTTACCAATTACATATGATTCCTATGAAATAAATGATGAATCACTAAAGCTAAAAAATTATGTCCATCCAAATGAGTTACCATCTACATCCACAAGCCAACCATCAACATCCAAATCCATAAATTCATCTACCAAATCCAAGTTTAAGATTGTGGAAAAAGGTATAAGAGAATATGAAATTTAGGATTCTTTATACTAATACAAAATACATATGTCTCCTAACAACCATGGTAGGCCCCACTATAGAAAATAAACATAAATCATCTGTCCATTTGGAAAAACCTCTTTTATTAAAGGAGGATTCCTTTTGAATGAATGGATTGAAGATTTCAATCCTTCATAGATTTATAATGATGAGCTTTCAATCTAATTTAAAATTAATGAATATCATATACCCAAATCCATCATGTATAATATTATGAAATATAAAGACAAAGGTCTTAGTCTCCATGAACAAGGCCTTATATAACCAATATTTATCAAAGAAAATGAAGCACATAAAGGCATTGTATATACACTTATTAGTGTATATTTACATAATTACATCAATGATTCTTCCATGATGTCTGAGGAGTCCTCTTATAACATTGAAATAATATTTTTACATATTCACTATGATGACCTTTCATCCACAAACCTTTTTAATGACACAATTATTTTAATCCTTGAACTCCAACACCCTCAAATTATAGCATGGGACCAATAATATCCACCCTCATTTGACCATTTCTATAATGATGAAGCAATTACTTAATTCTTGGAACTCAAGGCTAATATTCCATTAGGTGATCACAAAAAAGGTTTTACCATCAATTTGGATAGTTTAACATATTTTGGGGAACATGCAAAACTCCACAGTCATAAAAAAGCCAATCATCATAACCATAACCAATTTTAATCCCTTAATGAAACTTTACCTCAAGCACTATCAAATAAACACGATCTAAATCATTAAGCTATATATGAGGAACTTAATCTTCCTCCCACTACTACACAATTTAAACATGAGTCTATAATATTGATTAAAGAAACCATAGGTGTCAATATTGATATGGATGTAGAATATAAAATTATGAAACTTATACATCTCTAAATATTGTAGAGCAGCTAGTCTTGACCATCCATATCAAATAATTTTAAGATATTTTTTCTTGATCATATGCACATATCCTTGATTGGATCCATTACTTATATTGACTCATCTTGTTTTATGTGAGGATGCTAAATCGATGAAACAAAAATTGATAAAAATGTATCATAAGGTATCACTACTTATAAAAGAATAATTATAAAAATAATTGAAGGTGGGATTCATTATATCTATTGATTAGTCATAGTAGATCTCTAATGTAGTTCTAGTCACCAAAAACCTATCTAAAATTAGGGTAAGCAAAAACTTTTAGGATATCAACAAAGCCTATCCAAAGAATGACTTTCTACTCATAAATATTGATATCATTATAGAATACACAAGTCATGAAATTTTATCACTCATGGGTGGTATTCAAGGATATAAACAAATAAAAATTACACCTAAAGACCAACACAAAATAGCATTCATTACACCTTAGGGTACATTTTTTTACCAAGTCATGCCTTTTGGTCTCAAAAATGTCAGGGAAACATATCAAATTGCAATGACATTCATCTTCTATGTCATGATTCATGATATTATTGAGGATTATGTAGATGATATATTGGATAAATATAAAAGAAGGGCATATCATTGCATTGTGCTATGTAGGATTTTTGAAGGGTTGAGAGAATATTGGGTTCATCTAAATCTAAAAAAACATGTTTTTTGGGTCACATCAAGAGAACTCTTGGGTTTAATTAAATAAAAAAGATGCATAAAATTTGACTTAGAAAAAATTAAAGCTATAATATTCCTCCACCAAGTAATCTCAAACAACTTTGTGTTATTCGAGGAAATATTTAGGCTATCTAAAGATTCATATCCCAACTTTTTAATATATGTCATCCCTTTACATATCTTATTAAGAAAGACTTTTTCCTTTAATTGGATTGAAGAGTGTCAACGAAAATTTTCTAATCTCAAACAATATTTTTCCAAACCTCTAGTTTTGATGTTGCCTACTCTAGGTAAGTCTTTATTATAATACATTTTAGTTAGATGGTATGCCTTCGGGGTGCTCTTAACACAACATGATGAATAAGGGACTATGGGAATAGTTTATTATTTAAGCGTGACTTTGGTATCCTATGAAATAAAATATTCCACTATTGACAAATCATATTTATTATTTGTTTTTACTTCCAAAAAAATTTTACATTATATGCTTAATAATCAAACTAAGATCATTACAAAAATTGGTCCCATCGAGTATCTTCTTTCCAAATCAGCCCTTATATGAAGGATGGCTAAACGGGTTATGTTTCTTAGTGAATTTCACATTGAGTATGTGAATCAAAAAGATATAAAAGGAAAAATTCTTGTAGATAAATTAGAAATAAATACTTTGATTGATAAATAACCATTGATCATGGAATTTCTTGATGAATCTATTCTCTCTCTAGATGATTCTTCAAAATGGTAGTTATAAGTCTATGTCTCCTTCACAAATCATGACTAAGGGGTAGGTATCTTTCTCATTACTCCACAAGGTGATATTATCTTAAAATAATTTTGAATAGGATTTCCTTGCACTAATAAAATTGTAGAGTATGAATCCATTTTTTATGGTTTGAAAATAGTTATCCAATGGTGTATTTACCACCTATCATTAGATGGTGACTCATAAATTATAATCAAATAAGTCAATGATGAATATCAAGCCAAAATGATAATATTTTTCCTTATAAATTGATGTTTTAAAATTTTAAATAATCCTTACAATATATTTAGTTTGATTAAGTTCATCATACAAATAAAAAATCATCAGATGCATTGGCTACCATCATTTCTATTCTTGACATGTATCCAGATGTTGATCAAAGTTGCTTATTGATTGAATAGTTAATGATTATATCATATGAGAGTGATAATTATTAAATGATTTTTGATATTTTTGGTCTAAATTACCCTTGGTATTAAGACATCTACACCTGCCTACATGAAAACAACATACCTTCTAACCTATCCCAAAACCACAAAAAATAATTTGTCCAACATGCACCCTATTTTACAGTTCTTAGTAACACCTTATATCATAGATAAAATGATGGAAATGTTTTACGTTATTTAAATTTAAATGATGATACATTAGTTATTAAGGAAGTTCATGATGGAATTTTTGGTGCACACACTAGTGGCATAATCCTTGCTAAGAAACTTCTAATAACTAGATATTATTAGCCTACAATGGAAACTAACTCTTGCCACTATGATAAAATGTGTGTAGCATGTAAAAAACATGTGAATATTATTCATGATCCATCACAAGCCTTTAAATATATCTCCACTCCATGACCCTTTTACACATGGGGGCTTGATCTAATTGGTAAAATCAATCCAAATTAGTTCAATGTCCAAAAACACATCATAGCCACCACTGAATACTTCACCAAATGGGTGGAGGCCATCCAAATTAATTATATAACTAGAAAATAAATATTTAAGTTCATCATAAATAATATCATTTTTCATTACAATATCAGATCCACTATCATATTTTATAATGGTAATTCATTCAAGAATAAATATGTAAAATCCTTTTGCCAACAATTTCATATCAAACATAAATGGCGCACCCCATATTATCCACAAAGTAAAACCAAATGAGAGGCATACAACAAGAACATCCTTAAAATATTATCTTGATAGATGTGATTCTCATTTAAAATTTTATCTTCCTTTATGGGCTTATCATACTAGTATCCATACACCCATGGGAATAACCCCTTACTACTTTGCCTATGGCACTGAATCTATTTTATCAATTGAGATCGAATTACCCTCATTATGTATTTATTTTCATGATTTAATTAATGGTGAGGAATATAAGTCCTTAAATATGCATGAGCCAGATCTTCTAGATGAGAAAAGACTCCATGCACTTGATCATATCCATGCATATCAAAACCATTTCTGCCATAATTTTAATACAAAAATCAAATCTAGTGAGTTTAACATTAGAGATCTTGTTATGAAATAGAATCAAAGGAACATAAATTTGAATCATGATAAAAATGAAAATTTAAGCCTAATTAGTTAGGCCCTTACATTGTCATAGCCAAGTATGGATTAGGTGCTTATATATTGGCAACTGAGGAGGGTGAAGAGCTTGATGCCTATGAACATCATGCATCTCAAGTGCTTTCATGTTTAAATGGATATAGTGTTGTTGTCATGTCTCTCTATCCCTCCTCTCTCTCTCTCTCTCTCTATATATATATATATATATATATATATATATATATATATAGAGAGAGAGAGAGAGAGAGAGAGAGAGAAATAAATTGTCTAAAAGTGAAAACCATTCTTATGATGCTTTGGGCAAGTTCCATGCTAAAAACTAGTTTCTAGTGCCATGTGTAGCATATATTATCTATAAATATCTATTTTTACTTGGGGGAATAATACATTCATATCATCCCATCCTTAATTTATCCACTTCTACAAACCCCATTTGACCAAGGTGATCCTAGCTTTGTCAAATCACCCTACATGCCATCTGGTTTTGTATTTGATGAATATATGAATGAATTTTTGACCCATGTTTTGAAATAATATTGGTATACCTACATCCACATCTATACACACATGGTTTTATGAATATTGGGTGCATGACTTCCACTTCATGTAATTATTGGAAATATGTTCCTCCCATCCATAATAATCCCCCCACATTCTGCATTCCTAATTCTAGAAATATTTTTCCTTATGTATATAGTCTAGTTGTTAGCCTAAAATATCCAAAAAAAATAAAAAAACATGATTTTTTTCAAAACATAAAAAATAATATAAAAAATCCAAAAATAATTTGTCCTTAGTTTAGTTAGAAGCCTTTATCATACCATAGGCATATCATCCTAGCTTTCTCAAGACCTATCTTTCCCACATCTACCCCCTTGGCATATATTATTGCTTGGGAAAAACACAAGGATGTATATATCATTATCAACACCTATAAATCACAAAGGGTTTTTAGCTCAACAAAAAACAAAAAAAATGTTCGCTCACTTTTTATTTGTAAGTTTTTTCTATTTGTTTTCTTATTAATTTTATGTGTTTTATACAATTTGATTTTTTAATTACTTTAAGTCAAGATGCTATTTGAATTAAAAAAATGTTATCATGATTTATACATACCATGGTGAATCATGTCACACACCAGTGTCTATGTCAGTCCTTATGCATTGTTATGATATGTCACCATGGTTTTCCATACCATTGGTGGATATTGTCACATGAAAAATAAAAGATAAGGTTCTTAAGAACATATTAGAATTCCATGCAATACTAAGAATCTCATATCTCATCCACATCATTACATTATCCATAACATCAATTAAAATAATCCACACCATCTACTTTAACATCCATAACAAACTCCATAAAATATTAAGTATATGTAAAAATGAAATAACATGAGAGACAATTATACATTGCATGATCAACGCATACATACACATATATCACATAAATCATCCATCACATCATAAGTAATATGTATGAGAAATAAAATAATGAGCCTAAAAATGAATCAATATATATCATGATTGTCAATTTATACATCTCAAAACCATACATCAAAAATACATATGCCAAAATATCATCAACTCTCACTCTAAACCTCTAATGGAGGAATATGAGAAGGTGATATTGGTATATATCTATGTAATATGATCCATGAAGGACCCATCACATACTTTGAATATTATCCTACCTATGATGTTGTCATCCAATTTATCCTACTTGATCATCCCAATCTCCTATTATAGTACTCTATAACATAAGGTGCTCTCTGCTCTATAGGTATTGCATTTTCATACTGGTAAGATAATAGGTAGCTTGTTCCATAGCCTACACGACATCTTATAAGGCTTATATAAGGCTAGGTTTATTTATTATCCCTCTAGCTCTATCCCTCTCCTCTTGAATCCTTCATGCCTCATGCCATGCTGCATCCTACTCTAGTAACAATATCTACACATCACCTGGTATTATGCCTAAACAGTTCTACAAAGTAGAACAACATGAATAGTATTTTACTCTTTCTATATAAATGAGTGAACATGAATTCATATTTAGCTTAGGATCTTTGCCTAGTGAATGTTTCTTAAAATTTTATCCTATGGTGTGCACCATTCTATTATTTTGATATTGTTTAGTAGGCATGATTTCCTTCTTAGGATCTTCATTCTCACTAATTTACGAGCATGTGCCATTATTTTTGACTTTATCTCTTATTGGATCTCCTATTTAGTTCCCCATTATATTGTTTGTATCCATGAGTTTTGTTACATCCATCTTGGTTTTTTATTAGAACTTTTACTCTTAGATGAGAATTTCCTTGTCTAGTTGGTTTCCCCTTTGTACATATTTTATCCAGAAAACACCATAAACATTAGAAAAAATATTTTATCCTAAGAACAAAAAACATTGTCTTAGGATTTTTTATATTCTTATCCTCACGCTTTTGCCATTTTGCAAGTAATATTGTCTCACGAACTTGTCATTTTTCAAGACCATTCTTAGTTGTCTCATTAATTTTATTTTCTTCCCTTATATTCTACAACATTAATAATATGTTCTGGTCATCACCTTTTTTTTCTATCCCACTTCCTAGGAGAACTAAATTTGGCCTAAAGTTCATGTTAGAACATGCATCCATGGAATTATGTAGGTAGCATTTACTTGTCTTGTACATCTGGAGTTAGCTCGACCAACCCCTTCATTTTATTCTCTTCCCCAATTTCTTTTGCATTGTTTCCCTTTAATTTGGGAACAACTTTGTGTCCTTATTCTTGTTACATTTTTGTAGAAAGTAACACCTATACTAAACATGCATAAACAATTATGTTTAAATCATACTAACTTGGTTTTTGTTTGTGTTTGTTTATTTAAGTTTTATTGGTGTTTTGTTGTTTTTTCTTGGTGTTTTATTTTGCTTTCTTATCTCTTCATTTTATTTCTTTCCTTCAACTATTTTATTTCTTTTCTTCTTGGTATTTTGTTTTCATGTTTGGTCTTGCTTCTTTGTTTTCTTTTTTCCAAGAACACCTTGATAATCCACATGGATCTATATTATTTATATCTTGGTCTCATGATTTAAGTTATCTCATTTTATTTCAAAACATTATTGTTCTTACTTTAGTATTGATTTTAATTTGGGTTCATTTATGTTTTGTTTTTATATTTTTCTTTTCTTTTTTATTTAAATTTAAATAGTTATAACTCTAGTTTTTGTCATTTTTTACCATTATCCTTAGTTATAGGTATTCACATTTGAACCAGCTCTGTGCAATTGAAATGCCATGTCCTGATAAGTTATTCATACTTATGATGCCTAATTTATTTTTTTATATCAAGCACTTTTTGTTTTGGAGTCTAGTATAAATGTCAATACAACTCTAATGCACAAGCTCTCAAGATCACCATGCATAAACTAGGCTCAATAGGTTTAACACTTGACTGTCTTGTTGGACATGCATCTCTTCGCATACATCATGAATCTAATCAAATAATTGGTCATTTTTCATCATCTCTCATTCTGTTCTCTCCTAATTTTAGGTAAACTGCATTGGATTAAGGTCCATTTGGAATATGTAGGTAGTGCTTGGATACATGACGTATCTCATGTCAGCTTAGCTAGCTTCATTTTTATTTTCATCTCTTTCATCACTTTGTGCATTCTTGTATGCATGGTCCTTTATGAATTTTGTATCCATTACACCATCACATCTATCATTTCACCCACTCATATTTAATATATGGAATAGATTATATCTTTAATATATTGCTTTTCAATTTGCCCATGTTTGGGCACAAAATTTAAGCTAACCTTAAAAATCAAATTTGCCTTATAGGGGAAAACTATTCTTTATTAGTGATCAAAATTAACCCTACTGGGGTAAAATGGCTTATCACGATCAAATTTTCTATAATGAAGCACATTATTATTTATTCTATCTTTAGAGACCACATTCTCTTTTTCTTCTAATTTTAAGCTCTCCACAATTTTGCCCATGATGGTAATATTTTAGTGTGAAACTTGTCTCAAGATTGATCAATATCTAAGCACGTAACTTGCACCCTAGCTTTGGGTGTGTTCAAAGTGTGTCACTTCTACTTTTGGATTGTATCCTTCCAATTCCCCCATTCTTGGGGCCCATTATATTCAAATTATTCTTTGATCACTAACGGGATCAATATGTGAAAGTATTAGATTGTCTATATGTAATCTATTCCATGGGTTAATCTCACTTTCTCTCTTTTTAAGAGTCCATCCTTCTCTTTCATCCTAGTATGTCCTGTCGAGGGGGAATCATGGGTCATTTCCAATTTCTAATTGACAACTCTTTTCTTCAAAAATATGTTGCTTCACCTAGATGTCTTGCTATGCATTCTAAAATAGGGTTAAAATGTAAACATCCAATTCCTAACATCATTTGTGTTGAAATTTTCAATCTTACTCAAATTGCACTCAAATGCATAATCTAGGCCAAAATCACTTAAACGTGTTAAATGGTTCAATCTTATCGTATACAAGTTCTAATTTAGGTTAATGTATTCCTAAAAGGGGTAATGTATTTTATGTGATTCCTAACTTTTATTAAATCATTTTGATTCAAAATGATGATTTTACATTTTGGTGCTTTGGATCACTCTTTTCTTCTAATTCATTAGTACACATCACGTACCTTTGTTATTTTGTGTTGACAACATCTTAAATGGGATAATGGTCCATAAACATCTAACATATCCTTCCAATTACTCTTGAGTCAAATTATGACTCAATAATATGACTTTCTAACCATTTTTGTTTAATTGTACACCAATTCCTAAAAAATTGCACTAAAATTGATTAATCTTACTTAGGTAAATTAAACCAAATTATGAGCATAAGTAAGAATTCCATGGAGAAAATTGAATATTTATATATTGGAAATTGATTTTGAATATCTACATCACCTAATGACATGATCAATGAGGTGGCATCCTTAAGCCATAAATGCAACAAATATCAAGTTTATAGGCATCCATTCCTAATTAATGCCTCTTACTCCCAAATATTTATGAGGATATTTATAGATTTACTAGGAAATATTAGATTAATTCATGGCCACACATTTAAATATTAATATGGATGATCATGGTTGATCCTAACCCATTTGAAAAATCTATAAATAAAAGGGCATATAACATCATTTTAAAGCTTAAATTATATAAACTTATAATGTAGGACTATTTCTACAAACCATTTGTGTAGTTTGATTATCATGATTTATTTGAAACAGGATAGCTTCATTTGATAGGCATAGATTTGATTTATTATCTTGAGCCTAGATTATGCATGGTGATCTTGAAATAATGGAGAAGTTTGGCATACATTGTTGACAAATATAAGAACACCAAATCAAGGGGAAAAGCATCCTTGGAGCCACTTTTAGATGGTGGAATGATTTTGGGAAGACAATAAGTATATGTGCTTTATTTCAAGTGCTTTTTATTATCATTTAAAAACCCGATTGAATATGTTGGCCTAGATTATTAGTTTTATGCATTTTTTTGTGTTTTTTATGACTAATGCTTGAGTTAATCATCTTTATAATCCAAAAATATAGTTCCATAGCCTACACCATATCTAATAAGGCCTTTATAAGGCTAAGTGTATTTACCATCCCTCAAACTCTATCCCTCTCCACCTGAAGCCTTCATGCCTCATGCCATGTTGCATCCTACTCTAGTAATAATATCTACACATCACCTAGTATTATATCCTCGTTATATATCTTATTCTCTACATCAATAGTGATCAACCCCTCCTCCATGCTTTCCAAATCTATAGTTAATTTATCTACCTCATTCTTTAGCCTGATGATCTCAACCACTCTTAAAGCTAGCTAACTATTTCTTTGTCCCCAATCACCCCTTATCCCTTTAATATTTAGATATCTCAAAATAATATCCTATCATAACCTATCAATCAATTCCTCATCCTCCACTAATATCGTAGGCCATGATGACCTTTCTCAATCTCCTCTAGTTGGTAAAATGGCAAGTTGTGGTTGTTGTCCTCCATCTCCATAATCATCACTATCTCAATTATAAGGTTATCACCTTATCCCTCATCACCTTCACCCTCTCCTTAATCAACCTAGATGTCATCACTAAATAATACCCTCCCATCATGCCTATCACCTCCATCTTGGCCATCATCCCCTACTACTACCCTCTCATATCCTTTGTATTCCTCCACTGGACTTACCACCTATGCACTTCTCCTTTACTAATGTTTCCTTTGTGGTAGTGACCTCACCACTCATTGTGTCCTCTCTACTTGTTTCCTCCTTTGTTATGGAATATTAATCCTAAAAAATTACATATACTCCCACTATACTTTATATTCATTTGTCACTCATACATTGGTAACATATATCTTGATCTGAAAAGGTCAACTAGTAGCATAATCTAACTAGTCTTTAATACTCTTAGGTCTATCCATGGTCCCCACTATCGAGCCTCCCTCACTACTAGAGTAAATATGTGTGGCCATAAAAGTACATCCTATTGTATCCCAAACTTCTTTAAGACCCTATATGTTCTATATCTCTCTATAAATTACTTGTGTCTCCCTATAATCTTGCGTGGTGTAATCACAAAATCCATCCATACCAATTCTTCAACCTATATTGGATCAACATCCCAATACAGTCTCCATGTAATGTCATGAGAGGTCAACTCATCAATCATTCTCCTATAATAGGCTAAGTCACCTAAGTGTCTTTATTTTCCTCCAACTATCACATGCCATCTTTTTGGTGGGATTTTATGTCATTTTGCTTTTTTGGTTATTATTTGACTCACCCAATGGTAGAGACATGAAATCTTATAATGTTAGAGAAATAATGAGGTTAAGTATGATTTTACTCTATATCTAAGAGGGGTAGTTCCCTTGTATGATTTGATTTTTTTGAGAGCTTTTGTGTACTTTTAACCAAAAAGTATAGAAAGGAAAAAAAAATGGGAAAATAAAGAGAGAAGAAGAAAAGAGATAGCAAGAGGATGGGAAAGCTATAGTAGATTAAATGCAAAGCTCTACTTGGATAACCTAATTTAACTAAATATGGATTGGAAAGTTCAACAATGGAAACATGTATCCATAGAAAGAGAGAGAAATATATACTTCAAATAGGGGAATGAAGATATCACTAGAGATATGTATACACATAAATTTATATAGAATGCATCTTTATTTTAGGTTACAAATGAACACAAAGTCTCACTTTCCTCCTTTTAGACATGGTTTAATTTAGCATCAAACAGTCCTAATTTGAAATCTTAGTCTCACATGACAATCATAACTACAAACAGAGGACAGATATAAGTTTGCATGAATGCATATTCATTTCATCAAATAGATTGCATGCATATGACACAAAGTCCATCCATCAAGATTAACAAAACAACATATTATATTATCAAAGTTTTTACATAAAATATAAGGAATAATTAAGCAACAATAGAACTCTTCTAGAATAAACTGTGTTTTATCATCAAAAATCAAACACAGTTTCTTCCAGAAGAGTTATCTTATTATTTTATGAAATGTGGAAATATAAAATCTTTAATAATTAACTATTAATGAATACCTTAAAGTATTAATAACAAATAAAAATTTATATTCAAATAACATCAACACTTTCACAACAACATATACTTTCTTTATTTGCATTTTGTATTCACACTTATAGAAAATATTACATGTACACAAATTTATAGGTTTGTATTCTCCTCCTTATCTTTCCTCGAGATAAAATCCTCCCGAGTTTGATAAGATAAAAGAACCTTTTTTACAATTGAAATGATTAGTTTATACTATCTTCCCTTTAAGTAGTTACATAACTACCTCTTTAAATCAACTTGACCTTAATTATAAGCTAGCTCAAATTAACTTGATTTGACATATTTTATTCACTTTATAACTTGCATTGAATATTTAAAATCACCTTGAATAAAGTTTACATCATTTTCACAAGACAAAGATGGTAGAGCCCCTGAAAATAAGTCAAGGATGAGCTTGAATCAAATAGACTTTTGGTAATAATTCCATGGAATTGGTCATTGAAAGTTCAATAAAAAGTCATTTTGTGCATAATCTATAGTCATGGCATTATACAAGACAATATCTCACTGAGACATTTTGTCAAATTTGATTATTTCATCAAACAAGATAAGTGGAGGTTGTCACAATATGAAATTGGAAGCTCCAAATTATGTATCTTTTTTTATTGGTTTTGATGTAATATTTGCTTTTACATTTTCTTCTTTTGTGCTTACCAATTTGATAGTTTCTAGAAGTTCTAAAACATGTGAAGTAAATCTATCAAGGGTGATATATCTTTTGAAAAAAATAAGACCAAAACAGAGCTTTTGACTCTTTTAAGAATAATAGGAATTTATTATAAACATTTGTTAGACTAGAATGAACTTTTTGGTGGTATTTGGATTAAATGGAAATTAATTTGAAAACCTTGTAGATTAAAACAACATTCTAGGCTCTTTTTGGAATAATTGAAACTCTTTGTAAATACATTTTAAGATCAAAATGACACTTACAATCTTCTTGGGAATAGTTGGAATGCATGGAACAAATTCAAAAGATTTATACCAACCAAAATAGGTTTATTGATATTCTCAGGAACAATTGAAACTAGGTGAACAGTGATCCACAGAGCAAAACAACATTTTCAATAGTTCTAGGAACAAATTGAACAAAAAAAATTATGGACCTTTTTGGGCTATTAAATCCATTTTGAAATTGTAATGCATTCCTTTGAAATTTTGACTAAATATTTAGTTTACTAGAATTAGAGTCATAGACCTATGCATGTTTGGAAAGGATGAGCTATTAAAAAAAATGAGCCATTGGAAGTAGGTTGTAAGTCATTCACATGAAGATACATGTCATTTGAGCTAAAACCATTTGAATTTGGATATTTGAATACATAAGATAGGATTTGAAATCCATTTCACATTGTAAACCACCTTGGTTAATGCCAATGAGAAAGATCAGGTCATACTAACTTGCAAGCTTATTGGAAGCAAATGACAGTCTATGTAAACCATCTTATACTTAATCATCAACTACATAGATGAAAATAATGTGTTAAAAAATAGTTTACCTTTCTTAACATTATTAAAACCACTTGTATGAAGGTGAAATGTTGTTGAATTATGGTGAGAAACTATTACATTGAAAATGAGCTCAAGAAAACAAAATTTCAAATACACCATCATTCAAATCACCATGCAAACCATTGAGATATTTTATATTCCATATCACTTATCAAAACTTTTTTTTAAGGAAGGTTGAGCCATTTTATAATTTAGGGTGAATATAAAACTTATTTAGATGTGGGTTTTGAGAAAGTTAATCAAATTAAAAAATGTGTCTTTTAAATCCCTTTACTTGCTTGAGCTTGCAAACATAATTATTGAAACTCAAGACATATTTTTAAATTCATTTAACATTGAAAAATGTTGAAAAAATTACAGCACTATTGGCTATGTAGAAGAGAGAGAATAAAAAAATATATAGGCCTAGGTGGGTAGTAATAAACAATCAAGGAAATAAAGCAGGGGAGAGAGAGAGAATGTGGAGGAATAAACACACACACATATATATCCAAAAACCTTGAAATTGTTTACATATATAGTTTCTACTATTTTCAAAAATAACTCACAAAATACCTTTTTTTTTTATAAATTTCCTTAACTATTGCATTCTCTTCTTACTACAGATTGCTCTATTATATTGTTCCCTTTTCTATGGACTGTTGCTTTTCTCTTTCTACTCACACATTCTCCTCTTAAATATTTTTGTTATGGGCATATCTATTCTACTGCTCTGTCTCTCTCCTATACATCCTCTTCTTTTTTACTGCTACTCTGTTGGAATGTTTTTTATTGCTCACATTCGTATACCCTACTACTGCATTGAATGAAATCTCCTTCAATACATTCTCCTTCTTTCCTTTTTGTCTTTTTTTGACATTCTTACCTACTCCATATATTTTCCCCCCAAACAAAACAAACAAACTCCAAATTCAAATTTGAAAAAAATTGGATTTAATGATAGTAGTTGTCATGGTCCATAGGTGGTTGTAGGAAGTCAAAATACTAATATTTTAACAACAAATTGAGCCACAAGTAAAAAATTACTTTGAAAGGTAATTAATTTTTTGATATGTATTGAGAACCTCTGAAGACATTTCAAAAAAAAATTAAAAAAAAATTGCAGCATAACAACAACCCATGCCATTATCAATTTTTTTAAAAATGATTCCATCACCAAATTCATCAACTTCCTTTAGCTTATTCTCTAATTTATGAGCTTCATGAGATGTTTTTTGAATTTTTTGATGTCTAGTTATAATTTCTTTCTTATATATTTCCTTTTATTGTATCAATAAATCTTTCAGGACTAAATCAGGTGGAAAGCCCTTGATATACATTTTTTTTTTAAATTGATGAGGATGAAGGCTCCTATGAACTATTAATTTAGTGATATTATTTTAGGATATTATGGTAACCAGTATAAGTTGGTCAATTGCATCCAAGGGAATGTAAATATGACCCATTACCTAATGAATGAATTTTAGTATTAAGATTTCCACTATTTATAGAACATGGAAAATCCTCTAGATATTTGTAGTCTCCATCCTTATGCTCTAAGTATAAAATATAAATACTAATGAGGACATCTCTATCAATCATATCAATATCATTATCACTTTTCAGCTTAAATAGCATAACAATGTATAAATTAGAGAAATTCATATTTTTAAATTTTTGGTGACAATTATCTAGTCCATTGGGCAATGGACTTAATTTCTTTACGATGAATTTTTTTACCATCTCTACCTTTGAAACACCTCCAATTGGTTGTAGTAGTACAATTAGGGATGTTGTCAATTTCATGATAACATATATTTAGGCAAAGGGATCCTCATCCACTCTACCTTGTAGTTACCTGTTGGATCTCGCTAGAGTTATGTGCTCCCATACCCATACATGTAGTAATGTAGATGCACCACTGATCACCCCCTCTTGTACACTACCATATGTAGATCCATATTTAAATGTGCCAACACACATGGTTCCTAGGAAAACTTTTTAGCAAACTCTATCATGTATCCAACCACATTTACCAATCCTATTAGAAAGAATCTCCTAATCTTGTTAAGAAACAATATTCTAATGACAAGAGCCATCAATATTAGTGTCAATGTATCTATCTCCTCCCATGCCATTCATACATATACATATATATTTGAATCAATCATGGGGATAATATCATCCCCCAAAAAATTATCTAATGATACCACCTTTATTTTCTCTCACAAATATACCATCATAACTTGTATTGAGATATGAAATACCCACCACACATCCTCTATGGTCACTGTCATCTCTCATCTAGGTAGGTGAAATTTACTCATCTATGAGTTCTACCTCTCTTCTAATGCAATTAGTAGTGCTCTATCAGCATAGATATCCAACATCTCTAAAATAAATGAAAATCCCACTACCTCAAATACCCCCACCTTGTAATTTGTGAACCTACTCCTCAGTTGTAACACTGTAGACCATTTATCTTATGTTATAAGGATAGGTATTCTCTCCTACAAAACAATAAAAAAGATGCATATTTAGTCTATCAATTAATCACAAATTCACTCCTCTTTAATACATCATTACCTATTTAAAATTCCTACTAAAAAAACTCTTCATCATTAGCCCTGATGAATTCACCATTAATACAAATGAATTTTCCAATACTCATGATGCCCAGATGAATTCATCATTTGACCAAACAAATTTATCATTAACCAAAAAAATCATTGTAATTGAAAATTTTACTACTATTTTGGATGATTTCTTTGTTGTATAAAATAAATTCTCCTCTATCATGATGAATTCACCACCGCTACATGAAAACTCTATTTGGTTGAATGATTTCACCATCATACATGATGATTTATCCATATTTTATTATGAAATTATCATTTTACCAACCTTCAAATCATTGTGACTTATTTTTAACATACATTAATGACAAAAAAAATCCAACTTTCAAAAATTCTAAACACTACTTACCATAGGCCCACCCTCCCATGGTCTCTAATGCTCCCTCACACACTCATTGCAATGTTGACCAGTTAGGGTAACATCCATTTTCTATCTCACTTCTAACAATCCAGAGCACTATTTAAATCCTTAGTGGCAAATAATAAAATTGAATTCAAATGAATTATAATTTACCCCTACCCTTATTTATTTACCCACCCCAATTAAAAAATTCACTCCAACTAAGGCTTTTATCCATTTTTATCCCATTTCACAATCCTATAACCTCATCACACATCTGATTAATCAAATTTATCTATTTATTTATTTATTTGCTTGTAAATCAATCAAGCCAATCAATACAAAAACATTAGAATTTATCTTTCTCTCCTAACATCTCATAGGTTATTAATGAGATATATCCTTCCCACATCCACTTCCATGTAACTATTTGCATGAGGAAAATCCAAGCATGAAACTTATCTTGGTAAATATCATTTCTAAAAACCTACTCCTATGTAAATATCTACTCAGGGTAAATCATTTTAAACATGTGCTTAAAAACATACAAGGATTTAATAATAAATGGTAACTTTGTTTATTTTGATATCACACACAATTTTATCATCTATCCACTCAAATCTTCTTTCGATTGTTTGTATCCTTTCTCCTCGCATGACCTCTTAAGGGGGTATATACTAACCTAATCATTTATTCATGACACTTGGGGCATCTTCTCACATCCCTTTCCACTCTAATTTTAGTTATTCTTTGAAAATTCATTACTTCTTCTAGTCCTAACACCCTTTTAAAGGGGAAAAATGTAGACACCTAAATTCTACCACATTTAGTGTCACAATTGACTTTACTAAATATCAACACAATCACTACTATTATTTAGTAACTCATCATTTATTTTCTCTTCTAAATTCAGATATTTAATTAATCTTAATCAAACTATCCATTTATAATTAATCATCCACACATAATTCGATAAAACTATTTAATAATTCTAATTTCCAAGTTACCAAACTATATCTTCAATTCTCTCTACCAAGAGATTGATTCACCTAACCATTTCCTTAATTCTCTCAACCAATTTTTGGCTCACCTAAAAAACTCCTTGAAATTTGTAATTACCATGTTGTGTCATTCAACTACCTTGACTCATTTCTAAGAATAGTTCAACTACCAACTAATTTTCCCCATATTTGTCAACCATTTGAGGAATTGGTCTTCTCCACTTGAATGAGGAATCAAATATAGCCATCCAAAAACCAAAAGATTTAATAACTCAAGATTAAATCTGACCATCCATTTCCCATTCAAAAAATTTATAAATTGGCATGTTTTCTCCACATTGAAAAAATCTCCATTAATCTATTGAATTATCGAATCAATCATCCACTCAAAATCATAATATGTATGTCCTTATGTTTTTGAATTTCCCTTAAATTGGAGATTTTCATTAAGTAACCACATAGAAAAATCATAAGAGCACAATCAATTTTTAAAAAGAGAAGATATCTACTTTTTGGTAAGGTGAAAGTAAATTGCATTTATTTTTTGTTTTGTTGAAGCTCAATTTGAGGTTCTATGTTAAATTTAGAATAAAGAGTTTTATTGTTTGTTTTATAATTATAATTATGAAGTTAATGTATTAGAAATATCTTATTTAGGTGTAGATATTTCTAGTGTATATTACTTGTTATACTCGAAGTAAAAAATCTTCAAGTTTGTGGCTTCTATCAATACATATACCTTACTAAATAATTTAATTATTTCAATCCACCAATAATGTTATGGTTGAACACATTTTGTTATATGTTTTTATCATTTTCTAGTAATGGAATGAAAATAATTTTGAAGTTAGAATAATTATTTTTGTTTAATCAAGTATGACTTAGCAAATTATGTCTTATTTGCAAAAGTACCATGTACTCAGACATACCACATGAGTTATATTTTGTACTTAATTTTTAATGAAATAAAATTTTGGTGTAAAATTTATTTAATGATGAATACATTACTCAGCCTAGATAGAAATCATTATAATCTTCATTTCATGGGTATCAAACATTAGAACCTAGAATGAAAAGTTATGAGTTCAATAAATAATTTTAAGAAGTGGAATTCATTATTACCCCATTTAGGAAAATAAAATTTGATTTTAGGTTTCCATAATAGTACCTACAGTAATTTTATATATTGTGAATACACATATTACTTAAATAATATTAAATGGCGGCTACTTGTGTTAACTTGGAAGTGAATTTTGGAATGGGATCTAACCATGTATACATGTTACATTGTGATGATCTATGATATGAAAAAGTTATTTAGTAATTTTTAATGATGATGATGATGATGATGATGATGATGATGATGATGATGATGATGATGATGATGATGATGATGATGATGATGAAACTTAAATAATGTCTATTTGTGTGCATTTAACTTGGAAGTGTACTTTGGAATGGGATCCAACCATGTGTATATGTTACATTATGATGACCTATGATATGAAAAAGCTATTTAGTAATTTTCACTTATTATTTTCAAGAAATTATTATTATTATTATTATTATTATTATTATTATTATTATTATTATTATTATTATTATTATTATTATTATTATTATTATTATTGAAAGATTGTTGCAACCTAAATAATGTCTATTTATGTGCATTCAAGTTTTGTGAATTGACTTAAGTGTTTTATTAATGTATGTATGTGTGTGTTAATTTGAATTGGGTTATTGAGTATTGTTAAAGGAATTTATACTCAAGTATTGAATATTTATACTTATTCTATTTTGTTTTATAATGCAAAATTGTTATTAACATTGTAATTTAAGCATCTATCTAGTACAATAGTAACCACATCCTAGTACACATCATCAAGGTAATTCAAAATGAAGTTATTATATCATAGGGTGTGGTAGTGGTAGTCACACATGTAAAAATCACATGTGACTCATAGGGTTTTAAAAATCATGTCAATACATCAAAGTCCCACATGGGTGTTTATTGTTACAAGTTGGTTGAAATCCCTTTCATTAATGCTCTTTGATTATGTAAATCACAAGCTATACTAGGAAAATGTGGAACAAGAGTACCATTCAAACACTCCTCTCATAAACAAGCATAATATAGGGGTAGATAGAGGCAAGCTCGAACCAATTTCATGCTTCAAAGTTTAAACTAGTAAGAAAGTCTAGAAAAAATTATGTAAAGGGGACCTGATGGAATATATGCAGAGAATCATAAGACATGACACAAACCTCATAAAGTATTTTTTGGTTGCATGAAATAAAATAATTATGGAGATAATGGGTTTAAAATCTTTGTTACTAAAGAACTGATCGGTGAGGTAACTAGAATGCCATTCTAGGGGTCCAAAGCTTTAAAGACCAATCAAAGAAAATAGGGTTAATGCAAAGGTTCTTCATGACAAATGAGTCTTTAAAAAATGATAAGAAAGGATTGTCATGAATAGACATGCTAAGGTACTGGACAAAGGTGTGCCTATAAATCATGAAATACCTTATTTTGGAAGGTAAGTTTACGCTTATCTTCTCATACCACTTTCTAATTATTAACCATTTTTAATGTTTTGAAATTAGTTTACCCAATTATTTGATAAATTATCTTGAAATTTGTTAGGTTGTGGAGCTAAAAGCTTCAATTGGTGCAAACATGGAGGAGGTTGCTGAGTTCCAGGGAGACCGGCATTGGTAGGGTGCAGTGCAGAAGGAAACCGACATTGGCAGGTGTGAGCTGAAGACAACCGGCATTGGTAGGAGGTTGGCCAATGTTGATCACCTCCAGGTAGACAGGGACCGACGTCGGTTGCTTGTGGTGGTTCTAAAACTGTTCGTTGCATGGACAGTTAGTTCGTTGAACTGAGAGTTTGCATGTAAAGGCCAATTATAGTCTTGAGTTGCGTGTCTAATTATTGTAATTAGGATAGTCTAATTATTGTAAGCATGAGATCTATATATGGACTCATGGGCTGTATTGTAAACTTAAAGCTAGAGAGTAAGAGAGCAAATAAGCTCCTTATGAGAGAGGAGAGCAATGGTGTGTTCCTCCTAGTGCCACAGTACCATGTGTGGGTGATGGTTTGGAGAATCAGAAGGTTTCTTTGTATATGTATGATCTTGGTCAGCAGGTGTGCATGGATTCTTTTGGAGATCTACAATGGTGAGTAAGGTCTAGTGATTTGCAGGTAGCAGCAGAGAGTAGGAGATCTACTTGGAGTATGGTTGTGTGCTTGGTGTACTGGCAACATTATTTCTGACTGATGGAGGTGAACATCAATTCTATATTGGAGTTGATTGTTGGGATCGAGAGAGAGAGAGGGAAGAAGGTCTTGAGGTGTGGCAAGCCTTTGAGGTGGAAGAAGAAGTGGCATCTTCTTTATTGTATTTTCTTCTGAGTGATTATTAATACAATTGTGTATTGTCTCTCATATTCTTGTGTTGTTTTATATTTCTAGTTACTTCTTGATTTTGGTTAAATTCCGTGTTTAGTTGCTAATACAAGAAGTAATCATATGTGCTCTAATTGGTGGAGCAAGATCCTGACAAGTTGGTATCAAAGCTTCAGGTTGGGTTGACTAACAGGTGGTTCAGATCTGGTAGTGTTTGTTGATTACAGGTCACTCACAAGGGTTTCAAATTGAGTGGGAGTATAGCAATGGCAGAAGAAAGTAAGCTACGAATGGAGAAACTGAATAGCATGAATGTTCTGATTGATGGAAAGAAAGAGCAGGTAAAAGGAGATTGTTGGTTGGTAGAAGATCAGCGTGTAGAAGCAAATGTTGCAGGTGATGTTGCATAGGTTGTTCTGGATAAAGTAGAATCTTTGTTTACAGATTCTTTTGCCTCTTTCCATGCAGCCCAAAATAGAGCATCTTTTCATGGGTATGTCTTTGGAGACTTTGGAGAGATTTATTTAGGAGCTGGAGAGCCTTGTCAAATGGTTGATGAAGGGAAAGTGAAGCTGAAATTGCAGACGGATAACACACACGTGTTGAAGGAGGTCATACAGGTACCAGTCTTGGAGATGGGTCTAATTTCTTTAGGAAAGTTGGGTGATGGGAGATGCACTATAACTCTCACAGCGGATGCACTTAAATTAGATGGTGGTAAGAAAGTAGGTATCCTTTATCTATCTACTCATATTACTGATTCACCTTCTGTTGTAGAGATGTGGCTTTGTAGGCTTGGTCACATATGTAGGAGGGGAATGCATGTTCTTAAGTGAAAGACAGACATCTTTGATAAACTTAAGAACTGGAAGGCCTTGGTGTTCATGGAGGAGATGATAGATAGAGATCAGGTGAGGGGACTAAATTATTCTGAGTAGGGCTATGTTGATTTGAACAGGGTTTTGATCCATGGAGAGCTTGTGGGTAAAAAGTTATCACTCACAGGCGAACACAGGTACCGGCGTCGATCATATAGTGACCGACATCGGCAATAGGAAGACCGACATTGGTCAGTAAGGAACCGACATCAGCAGAATGGATACCGGTGTCGGCCAGGGAGACGACGTCGATAGTCAAGGTCAGCGCAGGGAACCAACATCAGTCAGTTGCAGACTGGGAGATGGTCGAGATCGGTCACTGAGATGGATGGTGGGCAGACAACAAGCTGTCAAAAAGGTCTCAAATGCTCATATGGAGGTCAGAAAGGGTAAGTGAACCTCATATTCATTATTCACCTTCTTTATATTGCTTACTAATGGTCAAAAACTAGGAAGATGTGAAGAAGCAATGCAGGTATAATCCAAAAATAGTGGGAGCTTGGCATGGATGAGGAGTGTGAGTCCTTGGAGAAGAATTAAATAGGTATTTGTTGGTGGAGTTATCAGCTAGAAGAAAGCACTAGATGAGGGATGGATTCCCAAGTTAAAGAAGAGAGTGGATGGATACGTGAGACGGAAGGCCAAGGCATATGGTCTTGAGGTAGCTACAGGACAGTAGTATAAGGTTTGATAGGTGGATGACTAAGCATGGCTTCAGTTAATGTCAGTGTAACTATTGTGGTTTTGTCTTACCAGGTGGATAATGAGTCACGACATTATCCAGTTACTATATGTGGGTGATTTGCTAGCAGGTTTGTACATACAGGGATTTGTTGAGCTAAGGGTAAGGTTAGTTCAGAGGTATGTCAGGAAGAATTTGGAGCAGCGAAATTATTTGGCATAAGAGACATGGAGATTTTATCTCCAGTGGGAGCTGATGTGAAGATGGTGTTGGTGGGGTTCAAGATATAGGATGCAGAATCAAAAAGCACACCAAGGGCTGGACAGTTCAAGCTTAGCTTGGAACAGGGTTCAAAATCACATGAGGTCTAGTGTAGACCTGAGTTTTCCCAAGCAGTGGGAGTTATCAAAAAGTTTGGAGCCAATTCAGGGAAAGAAGTACTGGAGGGTAGTTTAGTGGATTCTTAGAGGGACCAGCAGCAGGTGCACATGCTATGCAGGGTCAAGTTCTTTTCTACAGGGGTTTGTAGATGCGGATGTGGCAAGAGATTTGGATGACAGGTAGAGCATCACAAGGTGTGTGGTGGTTGGTCTTCAAGATTAAGCTTAAAGAGGGATACAATCTAGGGAATAAAATTAGACGGTGTATAGGTACAGGTACAGTTGTAGCTATTTATCTCTAAGTGGGAGATTGTTAGGTTGTGGAGCTAAAAGCTTCAACTGGTGCAAACATGGAGGAGGTTGCTGAGTTCTAGGGAGACCGACATCGGTAGGGTGCAGTGTAGAAGGAAACTGACGTCGACAGGTGTGAGCTAAAGACAATCGACATCGGCAAGAGGTCGGCTGACATCAGTCACCTCCAAGCAGATAGGGACCGATGTCAGTTGCCTATGGTGGTTCCAGAACTATTCCTTGCATGGACAGTTAGTTCGTTGAACTTAGAATTTGCATGTAAAGGCCAATTATAGTCTTGAGTTGTGTGTCTAATTATTGTAATTAGGATAGTCTAATTATTGTAAGCATGAGATCTATATATGGACTCATGGGCTGTATTGTAAACTTAGAGCTAGAGAGTAAGAGAGCAAATAAGCTCCTTCTGAGAGAGGAGAGCAATGGTGTGTTCCTCCTAGTGCCACAGTACCATGTGTAGGTGCTGGTTTGGAGAATCAGAAGGGTTCTTGGTATATGTATGATCTTGGTCAGCAGGTGTGCATGGCTTCTTTTGGAGATCTACAATGGTGAGTAAGGTCTAGTGATTTGTAGGTAGTAGCAGAGAGCAGGAGATCTACTTGGAGTATGGTTGTGTGCTTGGTGTACTGGCAGCGTTGTTTCTGACTGATGGAGGTGAACATCAATTCTATATTGGAGTTGATTGTTGGGACCGAGAGAGAGAGAGAGAGGGAAGAAGGTCTTGAGGTGTGGAAAGCCTTTGAGGTGGAAGAAGAAGTGGCATTTTTTTATTGTATTTTCTTCTGAGTGATTATTAATACAATTGTGTATTGTCTCTCATATTCCTGTGTTGTTTCATATTTCTAGTTATTTCTTGATTCTGGTTAAATTCCATGTTTAGTTGTTAATACAAGAAGTAATCATATGTTCTCTAATTGGTGGAGCAAGATCCTAACAAAATCATATCCCTCACCTTTCAAATCAATGAAGATAATTCTATCATCCATCAAGACCTTATTTTCTTGCTTGTCAAGCATGGAGAGACCCTACATGGGAAATATGTCGCCCTAGGAGGGTATTATGTGGAAAAGGAATTACTTGAGGAATACCCAACCATGGAATCTCATCATCCTCTACCTAGCCCTTTCCCCACAAGCCCCTTTTTCAAGAAAACCATGGTGGAACTCCCTCTTCATCTTTTAGTAAACAAACTAAAACCCATTATTTTTTAGGAAAGAAATGTTGTGGAATCTTTTGAAATAGGAAAGGCTCCCTTATCTAAGCCAATAAAGAAGAACACAAGATAGTTGGAGGGTTTCAATAACAACCTTCATAAATCTAGACTTAGTCTATTTGACATGATACATGAATGGAAATCCTTAAATAGAGAAGCCACCAAAATGTTACAAACCCTTCCATAGCACATCGATGCTAAGAATCCTAGCCAAAAATAGGTTGTTGAGTCGATGAAGGTCCATACTCCAAAACCCTTTTTCAAACCACCCATCAAAAAGCCATCAAAGAAGGAGTTACCTCAGAAGAAGCTAACAATATTATGCTAAAAGACATCATAGAAGGATCAATTAACAATACTAAGGAAAAAATAACTAGGAACAGGTCGATAGAGAAGGCAGAGGACAAGGAATCTAGTAAGGTACTCATATAGGATACAATCCTCCCCAAGTATTTTATTTATTTTGTCTTATTTTATTTTTCCTTCTACACTGGTATTCAACTAGCTATTTATATTTTATCATGTTGTATTTCTCAACCCTTGGGGTTTACTTCATTTTATTCTACTTCTATTTAAACTTAGGTTGCAGGTCCTTGTAAAACCTAATAATTTTACCTTATCAAATAGAAAGACATTGTTATTTAAGTTTATAGGGTTGATGTAATATATGTTATTTCATTAAAAGAATTAAATTAGTTAAGAATGTTTCCTTTTATCATTTTAAAACTAGAATGAATTTGGTTAAGAGGGTTTGAAAAACCAAAATGTTTAAATAATGTGAACATATACTTGATTCCACATGACTGATTAATAAATAAGGAAAAAGTAAGACATTATTGGATTGATAGTAAAATTTGAATTTATATATGTAACCTAAATCTAAATTAAATTTATGGATGTAAATTCAAGAACTAAGTTCTATCTCAATTAGAATATTAAATTAATTAATTTTCATGCATAGAACTATCATTAATTACAAGAAGGAAAGGATAAAAATTTAAAATTTAAATTAAAACAAAAATAATTTGAAGAGTCAATGTTTTTAATGAAAAATTATATTAGAACTTATGAATAGTGTGTTTACTTAATTATATGAGTACTACTTTAATTAGTGGTAAACCACTAACTTGGTAAAAATCCATAGTCTAGACTAGAGGTGAAATTTGCCTTTATTAAGAGTCTCTAGTTAGTTAAAGCATTAATAAATAAAATTTTCTTTTAGAATCATAATTATCAGATGGAATAAATCATTTCAAAAAACTTATTAATAGGGTGCAATTCACCACATCATCCTATAAATGTGATACTTAAAAAAAGTAAACTAAAAAAAAATGGGTGGTTATTTTAGCGTATGTTAAATTGTCACCTATAGGAATTCCGTAGTCTATGTCTAACCTATTCAAAATCATATTTAGACTCTCTGCAGGTCATCAAATTAGTATTCCTATCTTATTTATAAATATATCTAACTCAGACTATTATAGAATTATGCATTTGTCTAAAACCTAACAAACCCATCCCACAATAAACAATGATTAATTTTCAAATTAAAAAGCATTGTATGGGTCGACCCATATGTTTCACATGTTGGTGGCATGAGAAAGTATCTATAGATTCATACACAAACACACACATAATAGATTTAAGTAAATTCCCTATTTAATAAGGACCTATCAAGCATATATCAATCAATTGTATATTCAAAGGAACTATCCTATTCTTTCCAATTCAACCATCAGTCACAAGGAAAAAGTATTAGCCAAGTATGAATAACCTCAAATCTAAGCCAATGTTGTCATTATTCAAGTTAAAAATCTAGATCATAATTTGCTTCATTCACTGAGAATTATTACACACATATACCTAACAAAGGTAACTACATATGATTTTAACTCCATATTTAGAGTATTTTATATGTTGGTAGCACTTGTCCATTCACTGGGGAGTGGTTAGAGTCAAATCAACCCACCTTTCCACCTTTTTATAGGCCTAAACCTAGTGTCATAAGTGGACCTAGGGTTTAATAGAGAAGGAGACATGTTTTTAGAATTACACACATAGATAATCCTCAAGATCACACATAAATATAGTTTAGAAATAGGCATAGGTGATTGCATGGAAATAAATAATCAAAACCCATTCAGATGAATCCATCAGGTTTAATATGTTAATTTTATTTAATACCATCCAAAGTTTATAATTTATCCATGTGCATCCATAGTCTTAGTTTCTAATCTGAGTGACTTTTGATCCAATTTCCCATTCTTTCTACCACATGCATTCAATTTAAGACCTAAATAATATAAAAACATACTAACTATATTATTCCTTTAGGTCTTTTCTATTTATAAAAAATATAATTGATAAAATAAGAACCCACCTTTTATATCAAATGCAAGTTTATTGTTATATTAGTTCAAAATTTATATCTTATTCAATCATACTAATAAAAAAATAAGATAAAACATATTAGTGAACCAATTTATATACTGATAATGTCAAACCCTAGGTTCCCTTAGATTTTCATTCTATTTTTATAAAATTTAAAATGTTTGCCTTAGGGTTTGATTTTTAGACTTGATTTCTAATTATTTATATCTTCATAGGTGAAAATATGGTGTTCAAATTAAGGTATGCTCACCTTTTATTGGAGTGGAACCCATCTCAGACACAATAGGAGGCATGGGTCTCCCCAAGAGAGAACCAACAAAGAACCAACAGAAACAACAAGAAATAAGAAAAGGCCCAATCGAGGCAATTAGAAGCAAACAAGTCATTAAAAAGAGGCACAACTAAACAAAAACCCCTACAAGATCCAAAGAGGGAGAATCAGCCTAACATAGAAGGGACACATTCCCACATCCCAAGGTTAGTTAGATCTGACTGTAAAACAAGTCAAAAGAATATAGGAGACCCAATAACTAGAAAAAAACCACCTAGTAGGGGAAACTAAGAGAGACACCGTAGATTGTTTAAACTTAGAATATGATGCAACTCATCTTGACTTTCAATTTTTTGGATAATTTCATCAAGGTTAAGGTACATAATTTCTCCATCAAACATCCAAGGTCCTTGAATATCATTAGAATCATCTTGATCAATAACAAAACTTAGATCTCCATGAGTCATCATGCATGAGCATTCATAATGTATGAATTTTCAACAATATGAACAAATCTCTTTATCCCTATCAAACATTATTTCCTAGTTCCAAGAACCCAAGGCAAACCTCAATTGAATATATTTAGAAAGTGTCTAGTTAGAGGTCACTAACACACAAATTCTAACTAAAATCAACCTTTTATGAGAGTGGGTGGTTGGGTCAATGGTCATTATCAAGCTAAAAATTCCCACAATGCTTTTTAGTATCTAGTCTATACATAAGGTGGGAATAAGGCCAAGGAGTTACAACCATAGAGGGAGTTAATCAGTCTTGAAGTTTAAATGAGACCAGTTCAATGTCTAAGGTTGAAGCATGAGGATTGTCCTTCCCATCAACCATGGACCTTCATCAAGGATTCTTGTGTAATCACTGCTTCAAGCAAAATAAAACAATAGATAGTGGTTAGCAAGAGCAAAAATTTTAATTTCATCAATCCCTTTTCATTTTCTTTTCATCCAATTCTTGATTGTTTCAATGCCATGCCTTGATCCCATAAATTTTCACACCAAGGATTTGCCATACTTTTATTCTACTTCTTCAAGGACCTTATTCAGAATGTAAAAAACTAGGTTCCATCCATTTGCTTTAAATATTCCTCATCCATTCTTGAAACAATGTCAAATCCTTTGAAGGGTTGATTCTAATTGATAGAATTAACATAAACTAAGGCAGTCAGAGAATTTTTGAAATAACTCATGCATGGGTAAAGCAATAAATGTTCTAACCAACACCTTTTTTAGATGGAAATATTCACCATCCATTCAAAATTAAAAATACAATGGGTATAAAAGATGAGTAATTATTTATCCAATGGATAACATCAAGAGTTCTAAGAGGAGAAAGACTACCCTAACCAAGATGCCAAGAAGCAAATAAAAAAGTAACATAACACAAGAATCCTCCAAGGTCACAGTAGGAGAACTCAAAATTTCTAGACATAAAAACCCCAAAACACTTTAGTACTTCCACGTCCTGAGGACCCTAACTAACTAGAATAGGTAACATGGACATTTGAGAAGCTTGGACTATCTCAGGATCTTCTACAATCCCTGAGGTTTTCCTTTATTAGACTTGGGTTTTTCCCTATTGTTCTTCATTTTCCTTCCCCTTGTAGTGGCCCCAAATGTTGTTTTTATCCCTTCCTTTTTTATAGTTTTTGCCTCAATCCAATTTCTCATCTCAGGTAAGGGGATTTCTTTAATGACATCAGAGATGTTACTATCATTTTGGGGAATATTAAAACTATTAGATAGGTTCTGACTAAGAGGTAAATGTTGGAATATTTTCATTTATGTTAAATGCATTATAATTAATGTAATGGAAGTCAATGGAATTATCAACAACAATATCAATGAAATTGTCAATAGAACTATCAACAAAAATGTTGAAATGTCAACAAAATTGTTAATAAAAATGTCAACAAAAATGTCAAAATGTCAACAGAAATATTGATAAAAATGTCAATGAAAATGTCAATGGACACATATTTTGGTGAAGAGGTGCCCTTTGGATGGGATTCCTCCTTTGTGATGAGCCTTTAAAAGCTATATAAGGTGGATAGAATATTGGAAAATATATGATAAAGAATTATTTCCATCATTCAAGCATAAATAGATTTTTTTGGAGAAGAAAAGGAGATTAAATTTTCCATCATTCATTCATGAAGCAACAATAGTAAGGTGGAAGATTGTTTTAATGGAGATCAGTGCCTCAAAATAAATATATTGGTGTCTCTTGCTAAGTCAGTGCTTAGAGGTGGGGATTGGTGTCTCCAAGTAGGTTGGTGCCTATGAAATTTTGTAAAGGATTATTATTTTATGACTAGATTTGGATGGTAGATCTAAGTAACTCTACTTTATGGTTTTTTCTGATAGAGGGTTTTCTATGTAAATCTTGTGTTGGTTAATTATTAGATCTTGTATGAATAATTTCTTTGTAAACATTAATTTTTGAAAGTTGAAGTTTTATTATACATTGATTCAAACCCCCTCTTAGTGTATCATGTGATAAATAATTGGTATCAGATCGGTTCCTTTAAAATTAGTATAACTATAGGAAGGTAGCTCTTGGGAGCACACATGGTTAGTCATCATGTTCAAGAAGGTTTCTCCACAAATAAGGCTCTATTATTCGATAGAACAAACTATGTATTTTGGAGCATAAGGATGTGAACATATCTAATGGACCTTAGATTTGATATCTAACAAGCAGTAGTAACTAGATATATAACACCACAAACTCCACCACTGGATACAATAAAAAAGAAGGCTAGTGAGAATAATGCCAAAGCCATGAATGTTATTTTTTGTGGCTTATCAGAATTAGAGTTTTTTAAGATTATGGAATGAGATTTAGTAAAGGAAATGTGGGACAAACTTCAGAACATCTATAAGGGTGATAAGAAAGTGAAGAAGGCAAAACTCCAAACTCGGGAGATAATTCGAGAGCTTGAAAATGAAAGATGAAGAAAATTTTGTAGCATATCTTGTTAATTTGGATGAGATTTTTAACACCATTAGAGGACTTAGAGAAAAGGTTGAAGAGTCCATGATCATTAAAAAAGTGCTAAGGTCACTTCCCTTGAGATTTGATGCAATTTTTTGGGATATTTAATAAATAAAGGACTTAGACTCATTAAAAATGGATGAGTTGCATGGGATTGTCACAACGTATGAAATGATAATTGAAAATAAAAATTCATCTAAGAAGGAAACAACTTTTAAAGCTTCAAATAAAGCAAAGAATAAAGAACCTGAATCAAGCGATGACACTACTAATGAACAAGATGAAAAGGAGGCCCTTTTTGTAAGAAATCTTAAAAGGGGATCCAACAAATATAAAGGTAAGCTACCTTTAAAGTGTTTCAATTGTGGTAAAATAGGACATTTTTATACTAAATGTCCACATAAGGATGATATAAATGATGAGGAAAATCATAATGAGGAAAGGAATAAGAAGAAAAGCAAACCTCAATATAATAAAAGCTTCAAATAAAATGAATATAAGAAAAATATTAGTAAGCACAAGAAAATACTCTATTCCAAAAAGAATAGTAGCTTAGCTGAGGAGAGTGATGAGAGCATATCAGATAGTGATAGATAATAATCTCTGTTCACAAATATAAAAATAAAAAATGATGCCTTTAAAAATGAAGACACCTTTGAAGAGGAAGAAGATGTTCAAGATGAAGGAGAGGTAGATCTTGAGGAATAACTCATATGTGCTTTATGTGAGATAAAAGTGCTTAAGAAAAAGAATATGAAACAAAAATTATAGATTCAAAAATATGAATAAGAATATTGTGCTTTGAAAACAAGAATGTCACTAAACATTGATGAATCAAAAAAGGTAATCATCAGCCTAAATACTCAATTAGAAGAAGTAAAAAGATATATGAGGAGGTGAGAACCCAACTAAAGAAAAAGGAAGATGAATGTATAAAGTTAGAATCTAAAATGGTTTTGTTAAAAATTGGGTGAATCCTAAATTGTCAAAGGTGAACATTCATTAAAATTGGTCTTAGTTATGAAGAGAACCAGAAGGGCACTAAATAAGGGTAGAGTTCAAAAATTATAGAACCACTAAAGAAAGTACATGCAGAGAAGCCCAAAATTTATGCAGATGTACCAAAGGGGTCCATAAATGGTGAAAGTGATAAGAATAAAGAGCGTGTTAAGAAAGAGCATGTTACTCCTCCTAAATACAAAAAAGTTAACAATATACCCATAGAAAATTTCAAAAGAATATTCCCTCCAAGATAATATAATGTGATCAAGTACACAAGTTCCTTCTATGGTTATTTCTATTTATGCAATCATTTTGGGCATAGATCAATGGAGTGTGGGACACATGCATGACATAGGTATGCATGGGACAATGGTAGAAGTACTTATGGAGTTTCAAGTAGAAACTATAACTCATTTTCCCCATTATTGAATTATAAAGAGAATAATATTATTATAATTGCAATACCTATAGGTTCCATATAAGTGTTATTTTAGAACCCCCAAGCCAAAACAAGAAAGTGAATGATCGTATTATAAAGAAAAGAGAACCTAAAAAAATCTAGAAATAAAAGCAAAAGGAAATTAATTAGAACAAGGAGAAATCTATGCTTGTGTAAACAACATTTCATGCACAAGATGAAGGGAAGCAATGGTATATTGACAATGGATACTCAAGTCACGTGACTGGGGACAAGATCAAATTTCTCTCCTTGAAGGAAATGAGTAAAGGCAAGGTACAATTTGGAGATAATGCCATGATGAGAATAGATTAAAAAAAAGGTACCCTTAGCCTTGATAATGGAAAAATAAAAATAGAAAATGTATTGTATGTTGAAGGATTGAAGCATAACCTTCTAAATGTCAATCAAATGTGTGATCAAAGACACACTCTTACATTTTATGCTCAAGGTTGTGAGATCAGTAAAATAGACACAGTCAAATTAGTTTTAGATGAAAACTAAACAACAAACAACTTGTACATACTCAGTGAAGTTAAGGGAAAGAAATGTTACATGAGTCAAATTGATGAAAGCTAGATATGGCATAGAAGGATGGGCCATATGAACTTCAATAATCTAGTGAAAATCAGCACTAAGCAATCTATAAGAGATATGCCAAAGATTACAAAACTGTAAAAAATTATTTGCAAGCAATGTCAGCATGGAAAATAGACAAGAGTGAGTTTCAGGTAAAGGAGTACTCAAACACCTAGCCATTAGAAATGATTCATATAGACCTTTATGGGCCTACAAGAATTCAAAGCATATAAGGTGAGAGCTACTTATGTTGCTCGTTGATGATTATTCCATAATGACATGGGTTACCTTAATAAAAGAAAAATCTGAGGTGTTTAAGAAGTTTAAATCTTTTAAAGCTTTGGCTGAAAATGAAATGAATTTAAAAATCAAGTGGTTGAAATTAGATCAAGGAGGTGTGTTCATCTCAAATGAATTCAATGATTTTTATGAGCAACATGGAATAAAAAGGCATTTCTCAATCGCAAGGAATCATGACAAAATGGAGTTGTAGAAATAAAGAATTGAACTATTCAATAAATGACTAGAATGATGTTAAATTAATCTAAGATATTAGATAGGTTTTAGAGAGAAATAGTTAACACTACAATCTACATTTTAAATATAGGAAAAATCAAAGTAAACAATAGCAAAACCCCTTTTGAGTTATGGAAGAGTAGACCATCATCAGTCAAATATTTCAAAGTGTTCAGAAGCAAATGCTTTATTAAGAGATATGAATAAGACTTGGGAAAGTTTGACTCAAACTCTAATGGAGGTATTTTCTTGGATATTCCTCAAAAAATAAAGCATATAGATATTATAGTAAAAGGATATGAACAATCATATAAAGTGATAGTGTAAATAAGGATGAAATAAGGCCTTAAAAAGTAAATGCACAAATAAATGATCATTCAGAGGAATTAGATTTCAAAGAAGAAGAAGTATAAAAATAAGAAGAAATGGAATGGGAAGATACAAAGGAACCATCTCGATTTGTTCAAAATAATCATTCTAAAAGTCAAATCATTGGTGATATTAATGTTAGGGTACAAACTAGAAGAAGATTTGTGAGTACACTTGAGCAAGTAAACTTCTCCTTAATATCTAAAATAGATCCCAAACATTTTGCAGAAGCTATCAATAACAAGCACTGGATCAATTCTATGGAAGAAAAAATGAATCAAATTGAAAAGAATGAGACATGGGAACTCATTCCTAGAACAAAAGAAAAGAATGTAATCAGTACCAAGTGGGTGTTCAAGAATAAGCTAAATGAATATGGACAAGTAACAAGAAATAAAGCAAGGTTGGTTTGCAAGGGGTATGCTCAAGTGGAAGGTATTGATTTTGAAGAAACCTTTTCCCCTATTGTGAGATTAGAAGCCATTAGAATGTTTTTGGCATATGTTATTTTTAATAACTTCAAAGTTTATCAAATGGATGTGAAATCTACTTTTTTAAATTTCAAGTTAGAGGTAGAAGTATATATTGAACAACCAGAAGGTTTCCTTCTATTATAAAATAAGGAATATGTGTGCAAATTGAAGAAGGCACTATATTGGATAAATCAAGCCCCTAGAGTATGGTATTCAAGGCTTGATAAATATCCACAATAAAAAGGTTTTAAAAGGGGAGTTTTTTATAGTAATATCTATATCAAGACTTAAGGTGAAAATCCATTGATTTGGATGATATATTTTTTGGAGGAGATAGTGAATAAATGTCCCAAGTGTTTTAAAAAGATGCAAAATGAGTTTGAAATTTCCATGTTAGGTGAGTTGTCATTTTTTCTTGGTTTGTAAATTTATTGATCTAACAAAGAAATATTTATATACCAAACCAAGTATATAAAGGGGATGTTGAAGAAGTTCAAAATTGAAGAATGCACACTTGTTAGCATACCCATGGTTCTAGGATGCAACTTAAGTAAAGATGATGAATCTCCTAAAGTGAATCAAACACTTTATAGATCCATGATTGGTACCTTGTTATACACCATAGCATCAAGGCCAGAAATCATGAAAGCTATAGACTTGGAAGCACATTTTCAAATAGCCTCAAAAGAAACACATGTGCAAGTAGTCAAAAGGATATTCAAATATCTAAAAAACACTTTGGATTATGGCTTGTGGTATCTAAGAGGTGAATATTTCACACTAAAAACATACACAAATAAAGATTGGGTAGAAAGTGTTGATGATAGAAAGAGTACAAGTGGAGGAACATTCTTTCTTGGAAAAAATCTAGTGTCATGGTTAAGGAAAAAGTAACATGTCATTTCTTTATCTATGGCTGAAGTAGAATACATAGCAATAATGTCTTGTTGTACATAAGTCCTTTGGATGAAGAAAACATTGAAAGATTTTAAGATAGAATATGAACATCTAATCTCAATACTCTGTGATAACACTAGTGCAATAAACATTTTAAAGAATTTGGTTATGCATTCTAGAACAAAACACATTCCAATCAAGTATCACTTTTTGAGATAACAGGTTGCAGATCAACAAGTGAAGATGGAGTACAT
The DNA here is from genome assembly GCA_037957365.1 of Torreya grandis. Classification (NCBI taxonomy): domain Eukaryota; kingdom Viridiplantae; phylum Streptophyta; class Pinopsida; order Cupressales; family Taxaceae; genus Torreya; species Torreya grandis. Next base: position 963,172 of record JARHVA010003443.1, read on the forward strand.
TGCCACAAAGGAATAGATATTAGATATCTTCACAAATACCATCCCAAAAGAAACTTTTGATTTTCTAAGGTAGAAATTGGGAGTGATCCATTCTTCATCTAGTCATTAAATCTGTCAACAGAAGCATGGAATAAGGGGGGGATAATTATTGCGTTAGTTAGCTCCATGGATATTTTGTTGATATACATTGTGATTATGTTGTATGTCTCTTGGCCATTGATGTCAAATGGGGATAATTGAATAAAGTGGGAGCAAAGGAGGAGAACTACAGTAAGGGGGAGTTCATGTACTATTTTTATATAGGCTTCCATCAATGACAAAGGGGGAAACTATTTAAATATTGTCTTTGATGTCAAAGGCATTATACTTAATGCAATGGAAGTCAATGAAATTATCAACAGTAATATCAATGGAATTATCAATGAAAATATCAAAATGTTGACAAAAATATCAATGAAATTATCAATAGAAATGTCAAAATGTCGATGAAAATGTCAACAGACACATCTTTTGGTGAAGAAGTGCATCTTATATGGGATGCCTCCTTTGTGAAGAGCCTTTGGAGGCTATATAAGGTAGATAGAAGATTGGAAAATATATGAGAAATAATTCTTTCCATCATTCAAGAATAAACATATTTTTGGTGGAGAAGAAGAGGAAATTAAATTTGCCATCATTAGTTGATGAAGCAACAATAGTAAGGTGGAAGATTGTTTCAATGGATGTTAGTGCCTCAAAAAAAGAGATTGGTCTCTCTTTATAAGTCAGTGCTTAGCAGTGGGGATTGATGTCTCCAAGTAGGTTGGTGCCTAAGAATTTTTTTAAAATTATTATTATTTTATGTTTAGATTTAGACAGTAGATCCAAGCAGCTCTACTTTGTGGTTTTTCCTGAGAGATAGTTTTCCACATAAATCTTGTATTGCTAAATTATTAGATCTTGTGTGAAGGATTTACTTGTGAACACTAATTTTTGAAAATTAAATTTTATTATACACCAATTCACCCCACCCTCTCAATGTATCATGTGCCTAAAAATAAATTTTTTTGATGAGGGATTCTGAACTTTTATTTCTTAGGGAGGGAGTCATGTAGATCATTCTAAGAGAGCCTGAGGATGACCTTCCCTTAAAGAAATATTTAACCTTTAGAGTTGGGTGATTTAAAGGGGATCCAACACCCTTAGGATTACTCCTTTTACCTTTCACTTCAGCATTATGGAGCTATAGATATTATTCATAAAATGACACCATCTGTCCAAACACCCTTTAGAGGACCCAGGAGAAAAATTCACCTCCTTAGAAATTCTTAAGATCCCTTTATCCTTAGAATCAGTATGGTGACTTTTATTTGAGGCCTTATTTTTAGCAATAGGGTTAACATTAGTCTTCAGGGGATTCGATGGATTATTCCTGGATTTAACTAACTTCTCAACCACCTCCTTATTTTTTAAAGGATCTGTTGGAATATTCCTAGTCCCAACTGGCTTCTCAGCCACCTCCATCACCATATTATTTTTTATGGATGGGTAGTAGCTTTCATCATGACCAACATAGTCACATCCTTTATATATTACCTCATTCCTTTCATAAAAAATATTTTGGTTATAATTCCCAAATTTAGATTTGAGTTGGATTTTTTTTTAAACTAATTTATTTATTTGGACATAGATGTTGATCCTAGACTCAACCAATATTTTATTAGACCTAGTGATCATTTCAATGGACATTGGTTATCCAATAGCATGTGCAATACCTAAGAAGACTTCCTCTTCCCAAAATTCCAAAGGGAGACCCAACAAGATAACCCACATCAAAGTTTACATAAAAGCATCACAATCCAAATTCATTCTAGGATTCCATTTCCTAAGAGAGAGGAATTTTTTCCCCAAATTCCATGGTCCTCCTTCCAGATATTTTTCACAACTTTATAGTGAGGAGAAAGAAACTAGGAAGTGATTTTTTTTTATGGCTACCATGTCAATTTGTACCAAATGCTTCCACTTCCTACCCACCCATTTTCTAAAAGTCTCATCCTTAGACTATAGATGTAAAAATGGGCTAGGAGAGAGTTATCTAGTGAGGATTTTATTCTTTCAATTATTACATCATAGATAACCAAGATGGCTTCCTAATCTTTTTTGAATAGTTTGAGATTCTAACCAGTAGAGATCTTGGAATCCCTTGGTCCTGATAGAACTTCCACCCAAGACCATTTGGGTTGTTTCTTCCTTCCATTATCTAAGGTTTTAGCCTCATCATCAGCTGAGGTTCCTCCATGCAAAAGAATATTTATCCTATTAGGGATTCTTTTATTATGGTTGTTCCTTGTTTGATTGATATCTAATTCAAAACAATGCTATACTCAAAATTCTTCGATGTTTTTGTTAGTTGTATTTTTAAATCAAATCTATGTTTTTGTTCACTAAAATTATATACATATTTTCCAAAATTAATGTTTTCATATTTTTAATAATTTTTTACTATGTGGAAGGGTGTATCTAATTTCAAAATAATTTATGGTTTTGTTTATCAACTATCTTTTATTAAAACCTCTTTTTTTCCAACCATTCCTCAATTTTGTTGGAGTGGTCAGTCATATATTTAACCCTTATCAAGTCATATTTTGTTTTATATATGAACCTTTAGTATTTTATACTTTCTTAATAAATTTCATATTTTTTAACCTAAAACTATTTATCCCTAATTTCAAATTTCCCCTTCTTCTATGTTTGTTCTTATCTTAGGAGTCATATTTTTGCTTATGTTTCTTGATATATCGGGGTTTGTAATTTTAAAAATGAGTTATTAATATAAACCCCTAATATCCATTAAAATTTATATTTCCTATTTTCTAATCACTCCATTCCCTATGCTTATGTTAGAGAATGGACTAACAAGCAAGTCTGTGTGATCAAAGATGCTACTTATATGAATGAAGACTTTAATGATTATGATTATGGTTATAAACAAGATTGGTATAATAGTGATAAATATAATGAATTAGAGAATAAAAGGTGATATTGAAATCAATTATCCCACTTGTGTACATCCTCACACACTAGAACAAGAAGAAAGTAGTAATGAATTACATAAGGTAGATATAAAGTGAGATACAATAGATCCATGCATAGATGATACATGTGTACATGATCATGATGTTTTACCTTGAAATGATAATTTTAAATGCACTTATGATTATAATGATATATAAAATATTTATATTCCCTTTCCACAACTAGAATTTGATACTATCTCTTCTCTTGAAATGAAACAATTATGTTATTGTGGTTAAATAAAGTAGTATTCCTTTTCATTCTCTTCAAGTGATAAATCATGAAGATGAATGTCATGTTTCTCTATCCTCCCTAAAAATTAAATGTGTCCTCCATATCCTAAAAATAAATGTGAACATATTTATTTATATGATGCATGTATTAAACTACAATGTGATACAATATATAATCTTACCTTAGAACCAAAACATGTTAATTCCAAGTTATGCAATGGTGTTTCCATAGAATGTGATTCCAAGTAATGTAATGATATTTGTGACGAATATATTATAAATGTGTTTAAGATAGATAGTGATTTAATACCAAATAATGAATCTTTCCAAACCAATACTATTCCTACTATCCATATCATTTTTATAATGCATGACATATATGACCTCCAAAATCAAGTGTTTTCTCTCATTTTATAATCTAGATCATATGGTGCTAATATGAGTGATAATTTCATCTTATGGAAACCTATAAAATGACTTGTATTTAATTTTAATTATCCAAAATTATTTTTTATGTCTAAGTTCAAAAAATTTAATGACCATGGAGATGCTAGTAATCACCTGATAATGTACTTATTTTTGGGATATACTCAAATGATAGATGAATACTACTAAAAGCTTTCTAAAAAAATATAGGAGGAGATGCTCTAGTATAAAAACATATGGCTAGTCGTTCTTTACCTTAATTTAAAAATTTAGGAGAGGTTTTGATATCAAAATATAATAATCAAAAGGTACTAAATTCACATTAGAACATCTCTAAAGTCTAAATCAAGGCCATGATGAGTTCATTAAAGATTACATTTTACAATTTAATAATACATTACATTCTTTAATATATCAACCCTCAAATTTAGAAAATTAATTTATATTTAAAAAGGGTCTTATGCCTCCACTTAAATCAAGAGCACTTTATAATTATTATCCTTCAATTGATAAAATTTATATGGATGCTATCTTTTATGCCTCTGATCTTAATTCTGAATCACATAAGGCAACACATTCAAATGATTCAAGACAACATTCACCCAAGAAATAAATTATCCATAATTAATTGGAACCAACTACATCATCTTCTAAAATAAATATTTAAATTAAGGTCATTAATAAAATGCAATAATCAAATGACATGGTTTACAAGGTAAACTATAATATGCATGTTATTACAAATAAGAATCAACCACTTAAGTTTGATAGTTTCAAAGATTTGATGTGTTATTTTATGGACATTACTCTATAATAACCTAATCAAATTTACTCCTAATTATTATCACCCTCCATATCACCTTGAATGAGTAGGGGTGACAAAACCATTTTACATCTATCATCATATCAATGGACATTGAGACAACAATTATTATGCATTATGATAAAATATTGAAAAACTTGTGGATACATGGTTCATTACATTTGGTACAATTTTAAATATTAAAACAAGGTCCCCTTGTCCATATTATTATACTAGTCATCCTAGGAAGACCTAGATATCTCATGATGTTCCTACCAAGGATCCAGTGGTCCCTCAGGATTCCATGGAAGGTAGCACTAGGAGAAAATGTTCATCTAGTTCACATTATACAAGTATAAATTTTTCCTAGGAAGTTTATATAAAGGAACCAATGGCCATTATATCCATTATTATAGGTGACTATATATAAGGCATTGTTGTAAATGACAAGTAATAATGTAACATATATACAATTAGAAATCTTAAGGACATAGGATATAGTGATCAAGATATACAACATATATATACTTATGAGAAAGCCATAGGGCATGTTAATATACCAATTTATTTTAGGCCTAATATATTTAATACATTATTGTATATAAATATGGTTATTCCAAAAGGTAATATCACATTGTGATAATCATGATTATAAAAAAATGGGAGTAAAAATGACCATATCCTTTACTTTCCTCGATGGTTTACCTACATATTGAAAATACTAAGCAAGAACAAATAAGGATATAGCTACATCATCTCCAACACAATTTTTGGTACCAAATACAATTCAAGTAGTTAAATATCAAAGAAATAAACAAGTAAATAACATTACACAATAAGAGCATGAAAAATAATTATTCAAGATTGTCAAGGGATAGATACATCAACTAGTTTCAAATATTTCAAGTGATTATTATTATACACAACTAATATTTATGGTTGGTTGTTCAAATAATTTTTACACACGCCATATGATTTTTTAAAAGTTATTTTTCACATATGCATTATGCTACCAATTAAGGTAGGCCCCATAATAATTTCTAGATTATTCCTAGTCATACCAAGTATAGAAATATTTGGCATGTTATTACGACACCCTTAAATGAATAATATTCATACATTACCATATTAATTACACAAATGTGTCATAAAAAAACACATGGCAATCAGGTGGTCACAATTTTGGGTGTTACATATGAGTATCTTACTCAACCAGAGGCATTTCCTCCTCCACCCCCACCAACATCATAGTTGGTTATTACATTGTTCAGGATCATTATACATAGTTATTTACTTTACCTATTTAGGATCATCCAAAACAATAATTTATAAAACCTACTAAGGCTTGTTCTATGAAGATAGTTTCAAGAATAATAGTTGACTTTCCTAGATGACCATTGCTTCAATACCCATTACATAAGAGAGTTTGTTATGGATTCACATTGGCCATTATCTACAATATCACTTCATAAGATATTATTAAAAACAACTAATTATGTTCCACAATGAACATAAGCATATGTTTATCCTACTATAAAAAGCTTTCTCAAGATACTATACTATCTAGAGTCATTCATCATATGTAGGATCCTATGAGTCATGATTCATATTCAAATACAATTATATATAATACTACTCACTCAAGAAAGGTGACCATTAATATTTTAGATACAAGACCTACACATGATCATGCACTTTATGAGTTCATTAGTTAGCATTTCTACATTTATGAAAAATATGTAAAAAATGAAAAAAAAAAGAAAAATATTTCAAAAAAAGAAAAATAGGACCTAAGCATGACATGTTTTATACATTTCATTATTCATATATGTTATTACATGTTTGGTAGATAACATAGAATTTTCATATGCATCTGTATTTCATGGTTTTTATGAGTGAGATACAAGATCCACATGATACATGGATGCACAAATGCATGCCGTTATTATTCCTAGGGGTTGTGCCAATGTTGGGGGAATATTATTCCATATGTTATATTGTTATAGATAATACCATTCTATGACATTTCCATTTATCATATTAAGCTATATTTATTTTTTGCATATGTTTTTCTCTTTTTCTTATTCTATAGTGCTACATTTCATGGATATGCTACTTCATTATTATGTGACATTGGCATATATTGATAGTGTATACTAGTTTCACTTTTTCTATGCTTCATTGATGTTATTTTATTTCAACAGGATAATCCTTTATTATGTTTGTTTACTAATATCTTATTACACGACATTGTGTGATTGATTGAATCATTGTATGCCTCTTTATTTGTCCCTTATCCTTATTTCATGATTGTTTATTGATTGATTTTTCATTACATGATTTTTTTTATTATGCCCTTGCTTTCCTTTACAACTATTATACATTGATATTTTCATTTTATGACTTCTCTTTTTGTGTGACCATTGGCCTTATATGATATTGATTGTCATTGCATGTGTTTTTATTATATGTGTCATGCCCATAACATTGTGTGCATATGGGTAGATAAATATATGATTTTTTTTTGAGTTTATAGTATCATGATACTTATCATCCATCTTCTCATTTATGTGTGGTTCCATAATTGATATCATACACTTTCTTACATAGTTCATTATTCAATACTTATACCAGCGATGGTTATTATTACATGCTTAATTTATATATCTATCTTGACATGACAACTGTATAGCTTACACTACATATCTCATATATTCTCTGATGATTTATTCATTACTATGATGGCATATTCACCACATGTTAGCATATGATTATACATGATTAAGTCTTTTTACATTACATGATGTCATTAACTCTTTTCTTTTGAGATGAGTAACTTGTAGACTAGATCCATCACCTCACAAGGAGGGCATACTAATGATTTTTTCATAAAGATTCAAGCTTCCATGAATAAAAAAATCAAAAAATTTCATAGATTACAGGATTCATAGAGTTCAAAGTGGTTCATATTATCAATTTAATTCTTCTTTTTTGAAAAGATTACAGGATTCAAAAAATTTGGAGTGGTTCAGAGTATCAATTTGGTTTAGATTTTGGACATATGTTTTTAGAATCAAACACATTTACATTAATAAAAGCTATAGGTTTTTAGATACTTACAAATTTAGACAAATTTTGGATGCATAAATAATGTATATGCACACATTTTTTATAGAAACATGAGTTATAGTTTTTGTATTTTTAAAATTTAGGATAAATGAGATATAGATGCATAACATTATATATCATGTTGGCATCAATGGCATTAAATTATGGGTACATGAACATTTTTCATGCACATACACACTATTTCAATTTTCTATTTTTGACATTGATGGTACCTAGAAGTGAGCACTTTAAATCTATAAGTTCATCTACAACAATTGATTTAGTTAAAATAGTAATGTGATTGAGGTTTGGTTATGCTTAGTGGTCTAGTAATTACTAATAAAGTCAAAATTGTGGCTCCGACCTTTTATCTTGAGGTTCAAGATCTATTAATGAGTAGTTTAGTTGAGTTTCAATGGTGCTCAATGACCTAGGAACTACTCCATTTTTTAAATAGGGTTGGGGTGTTTAAATTCCCAACTATTGGCCTTACCTTAGTACATAAATTTAGATCATGATTGCCCAAAATTCTCTAAGTTATTCAACAAATAAGCACAACTCTCTAATGCTTCAACAAGGTAATATCATATCCAACATCATAACACTAGGCAACATGGTTCACCCATGTACGAGTGTATTTATTCCTTACTCTATAAATTTCAAAAGATTCAATTTCATTTCAGATTTTAGATTCCATACATGGACATTGGTTGTAACATATTCATTTTAGGTTAGATGGAGCAACCTACACATTCAAAGTCTCCTCCCAAAGACAAAGTGCATTGTACACACTCATATACATCGTTTTATATTATTACTCTAGTATTCTATTAAATTTCAATACTAGAATAAAAGAAGGTCATTTATAAACATTAAAAAAAATTACTATATACTTGGCAAGCTCATTACATTATTTGGGTGTACACATAAGGATTTCATTCACCATTCTCTCAATTCCACATGCTTTTCATGGGTATAAACTTACCAATTTTTTATTAGTCACATAAAATAATTCCATATTATATGTATAACCTATTAAATTCATACTATCTCCAAATCATTAGATCAATATTTATACTTTCTAAACAAATCTATCATATTTAGAATTTTGGATTCATCCAAAACCTAACGGCCTTGTCCTACACCAAGAAATAGTTAATTTTTAAATTAAAAATCATCTTATGGGTTTTCCCATACATTTATCATGTTGGTGATGTGATAAAGAACCTAAAAATTCTCATATAAATACATAATAGGTATAATCTTATTCCCTATCTAGTAAATACATATCAAACATCTATCAATAACTTGCACATTAAAAGGAACTTCCATATTCCTTTAAATTTAGTGAATAATCACAAGGAGTAGGTATTTTCCAAGTTTTAAGCACCTCAAATCCAACCCAAAATTATTATTTTCTAAGTGTTGAAATCTAAATCATAGGTTGCATTCATTAAAGGAGCACTTTGCACACATACACATAACAATTAGAACTTCATGTGGTTTGAACCCTATTTTAAGTATTATATATGTAAGCATCACTCAAATATTTATTGGAGAGTGTGATGAAAATATTTAAACCACTAATTAAGTCTAATGTATCTAATTAATGCTTATGTAAAACCTTACCAGATCAAGGATGGGACAAGGCATCCACTTTATTTATCAATCATGCTACTTTCACTAATTCTCAACCTAGGGCATGTATTTGAAAAGATGTTGGTACTATATATGAAACACTAGCTCTTTCAGAGTTTGAGAAGATATAGGATGCATATAAGGAAACACACTTAAATAAAGTAAATCATATGAAAGGGAAGTACATGAAATGAAATCACACTTGATAGAAATGAATTGTTAAAAGGAATTGATTTATTAATTTATGTTTTTGAAATCTTACTGATACATAATTAAGAATTATCACAATATTACCAATTTATTTTAATTAATTAAGCTTACAAATTATGGAAACATGCACACAAAATTGAAACTATAAATGAGCACATAATATAAATAATGAATAAATAGTGAATCAGGATCTTCACCATAATTCCTTGTGAGGGAGCCCTTCTTGGTCAGATTTGAGTTATAATCCTTCTCTTGAGTATGATTATTTTACTTTAGATCACTTCTTCTTGTATTAAAGGACATGTAGCAATGTGAGTATTGATACACCAAATATTACAAAAGCTTCAAAGTGTGATTCTTCTCTTCACTCAATATTCCATATTCAATATTTAATACTCATTTATATTCCTTGTCATTCCATATCTAATATAAAATATATGTTATTTATTGTTAATGTATAGTTACAAAAAAAAATGTCTTTTACCTAAACTGCTAAAAAAATATATGAAAGCAACATATTCATGTTAAGTGATAGAGCAAGCAGTTATAATAGAGAATAACATAGTTTGTTGCATGGTTGCAATAGTTATGAAGCACGGTCCATAGATAAAAGAGTGTTAATGACATATTTGGACATGATCTGCCTTTCTCTAGACTATAGTATCCATCCTCCATGTTTTACTAACCATTACAACTTAGTAGGCATAATAGTAAAGACTAAAATTAACCATTATAATTTTATTACAAGTTAGAAAAACTATGATGTGGTTGTTGTGGGTTATGATTAATGTCTTTTATAATTCCTATGGGTCACAACATATGTCTTTACACTTGATACAAGTTAAACTAGATTTTTGTATAATTGTTATACATTAGAACAATAGTCTACCATTGTTATGGGTTGGATTTCCCAATTGCTATGGTTAGCTAATGGTTCATGATACTTTATAACTTGTCTTTGATATCTGTATGCATCAAACTGGTAGTAAAGACAAAATAATAATGAAAATACATGATGCATATTTATTCATAAGATAATAATTTTAAACATAAAACACCAAATATATGCACATCATATCCATTTAGTATAATTCGGTAAAAAAAAATATTACAAAAGGCATCTTTATGTACTTATGATTGGTTAAAGGGAATAAACATAAGGGGTTCTAGGTGGTATTTGAAGGTTAATTTATTGACTCATCACACCCCCCATATGAACTTGTTGATAGTATTTGAACAACCAAAACCTCTACATATGATAGCACAATAGTTTGAAATTAAATGGTTTTAATGAACATGCTCCCTATTTTCCATAAGACCTAAAGTTTTACTCTATATTTTTCCACCCCTTTCATCAATATGTTCCCTTCTTGTCCAATCATAAATGGGGAACTGGAAAAAAGGAGGATAATAGGTTATGGCTATCCAACTCAATCTCTTCCTCTTTACAACATCAATATATCTAGTGCCCCTCTTAAGAGCTACCTTGAAATTGTATCTTGAGAATGGTTCCTTCTTATTTAGTTTTGGGGTAAGCTCATTCCCTCTAGTTATACAAGCATTGAATTATTATTGGGTAGTTAGTGTCATTATTTTTAGATAATGGTTTTATTTCTAGTTCTTGTATCCACCTCTCTTTTGTTCATCAATTTAATCTAATATGATTCTATAACATCAGGCATAGTGACTACCCCTCTAATCACTAATGAAGTATATTTTTATTTTCATGATATTTTGCTGGTTCCTTACCTCTTTTTATCTCATTAACAATGTAAGAAGATACAAACCTAAGTAGGACATCCCACGAATATAAAATTCAATTCCATTCTAAGTAGGACATCCCCTAAATATAAAATTTTGGATATGGATCCTATGACAATAGATAGGTTTAATAATAGATAAATGAATAAACACAAGGGTGATAAAAAATATATAGTAGGCCAATTACTTTTCAACTTCAAATAAATAATATTTTGAATTAAATGTTGAGACATGCTAAAAATAGAAAGTACATATATGCTAGATATTATAATGATAATGAACACAAGTTACTTTTCTAGTTCTGATGTTAATATAGATTTGGATCTAGAACAAACAATAATTAGACTAGAAGAAGATTCTAGAATAGTCACCAAAATTTTAGATTATGTGCCTATGTAGCTGTGGATACTTTCCTTAACTTGGGACGGATGTATCGGTGCTATTATTTAGATCAAATGTGCATGTCTAATATATAATACCTACTAAAACTAGATGTGACCACATAGATGCCTCTAGGTTTTATGTTTCCTTTGCTCTAGTGCATTCATATTTGGGTCATGGATTGTCACTCTTTGTCAAATAGCAAAACCCTAATTCTTCATCTTCATAATGGCTATGGTAAAATGGGTTAGTGGGCACAAAGTGTTGAGCTACCCCAAAGACCCCTATAATAATGATCATTTCTTACATATCCAATACTCTTAATAGGGCCTTAGACTCATGTATTTCTCCCCTATGTGTTGGTTTGTGTGTGCATAAGGATGCAAGATGTGGAAATCAAGTATAATAGTGACCTAGCTTGTCACTTAGAAAATTGAACACTTGGGCTACTCATTTAGTACTTTAAACCTATATATTTATTGTTCCCATGACTAATATGAAAATAGGATAAAATAGTAAATCTTTGTTCACTAGAATGCTCTTTGATATCAATGTTAGGTATGGGTTAGGTATTTTCTAGGTGAGGAATGAATGAGGCTTGATATTTTATTTATACTAATCCATTTGGATAATATATTTCATTAAATCACTTAGGTAAACCATAATAATACATTTTATTTACAAATTGGATGACTACAGAGTACTAATCACTTGTATCAAGGTAGGACACTTGCATCAATGTAGGCATCTTGTTGGGATGCAAGTGTCTAGAGAACAAGAAAATAGGTACAAGTCCCAAACTTGTAGAGATGGATAATAAGTAGGTTAAAATAATTTTTGGAAATATATAATGCCTATGTCATCATAATATTATTGATCAGATTAAGAGATGAGCAATGAGCACAAAGAGATAATAGATGTGAGACTTATGGAAGTGGGAAAGGTATAGAACTGAGAGGAATATACAAGGTCTAAGTTTTACAAGTGTACAATACTGATGTGCTACATAATCATGAATATAATATGCATTTTCCCCTCCCCCATTTAATATAATAATGAAATTACTAGTTCAAATGAAAGGAATATGTATTTGGGTGTGTATAACACACATTGCCTTTATGTGAGTCTAATTCGAGTGATTTTTTGGTGAATAAATTGCAACCAATGGCATGTTACAGTATATAATCAATGCATATAATCTAAAATTGAAATTATTGAAATTATTAAAATTGAAATAGAGCAATGTTTAGGAGTACACCCATGTATCGATGCAAATGTCTTCCCTTTTATAACTTTAACTTAAAATATTATCATTATGAATAATTGAAAATAAGATTAAGACAAAATATAAACTATGTAAAGTGCACATATCTAAAGATATGGAGAGAGATTAGAGGACACATGCCCTCAACCTTGGTGAAAATATGAGTTTCTACCCACTAATTGAGATTAGCTAAACTACGCAATCCAATCATACTTATAACCTGGTGAGCATGAGTGAACAAAGTCAACCTATACTATATATTTGATGAGAATGGATGATGTAATCAAGTTCAACCTATAAACTTGGTAAGATTGAGTGATCAAACCACCTCAACCATACCAAAAATGAACCAAATACTAGAGTATATTAGCTCAATACAATCTATAAAATTCCAACCTAGTGGGTGATGATAGTCCCTAAAAGTGTTCTAAATATTAAAATAATTTGATTTTACAATATTAGGCATATATGGCATAGCATGTGAACCTTAGATATTTATTATGCTAAAAATATGTATAACAATAGTACCAATGTATAGAATTCTACCATAAATGTGTATCTGAATCATATAATTGTGAATCTAGCCAATCTAAGAACTATGAATCTAGCCAATCTAAGAACTATGTAAATGTGGAGAACATGTTTCCAAAATATGCCCCCACTATACATGGATAAATATGAAAATTGATAAAATTTCCAATGTGGAGGACATGTCCTCATTGTAATCTGGGTATGTCGCATAGTGAATAAGTGTGGAGAACATGTTTCCAAAACATGCCTCTATTAGATATAAAACTATGAATATGTGGAAGCCATGTCTCTATGACATGCACCCACTAGTATTCCCCCTTTGATGTGAGTGAAGATAGAAACTAGTAGTTGTCTCATGTCAAAAGGATAAGATAACCATATAATTGTGAATGAACTATGTACAATATATAAGGATATGTCAAGGTAAATGTATCATTAAAGCATATAGAATGTGATCACATTAAGGTTTAAGATGCATGATAAATATCATGGCAACATATATATGATAAAAATATAATATCAACAAATAACCAAGCACACATAAAAGAGCACTCAAAACCATGTCAAAATACAATGGTCCAAGGAAGCCAAAAATAAGCAACATATTCAAATGTCATACAATTGAATGGACATGACTTAGTCATATGTCCAAAAAAGCAAAAATGACATTTAAATGTCCATACAACAAGAAATGACATAATCAAATGTCAAAAATAGGTAAATATAAGCACAAGGGCCATAAATAATGAAACATATTCAAACGATCAACAAAAAATATAATATCAAGGCAAGACACTCAATTAAGTGTATAAATGAAAACATAAGTAACTATCATAAACATATCATACTAGTCCCTGGATATATGTGTTAGAAAAAAATGTTAAGTACATAGCATATCAAGTACATTGTGAAAGATATAAGCATGGATAAATGCATGTGTAAGTATATATATGAGCTCAAACATGATAATGTAAAATGACCATAGAATTATATAACCTAGATGTATCTTGATCAAATAAGGTGGATGCCCCCCACAACCTAGTGACATGAGTAGAGGGAAAGCCCAACATCCATAAGTGCATAGATCATGTCTATTTATATATATGTATCGCACTCAAAATATGTGTGAAACATATGTATATATAAGAAATAGTGATATTCCATCTACCAACATGCAACCAACAACATATATTTCAAGGAATTAATAGGATAAGTACATGCTTTTTTTAGATATTTGAAGTATTTTAATTTTTTTGTATTTTTTGAATATTTGAAATGCCTCACATAATATATTTACACAAGTGCATAATATTCATTGAGATTTTGATAGGTTTTCCTTCAAGTGTAACTAGGTGGTATATGTTGTTTCTCACTTTTTATATAATTGTAAATGGTCCCAACCAATTTAGTTTAAACTTTCTATTTTTATCCTTTTCTACATTGGTATTCTTTTGATTTTATTTTATTACTATGTCACCCACAATAAAATAATGTGGTTGAACCTTTTTTTATATGCTCGCTTAATGCAATAGTTATAAATGCATAAGTGTTTAGCAACTTGTGTGCATTTTACATTAAATTGATCTAATTAATGCAATATCTTTTCATGGTATTCATTATCTTTTATGATATATTTGAGAGAGACATGTAAGGAAGGTATCTCAAACTCAATCAATAACACTGACTCTATACCATATACCAAATAATAATTTGTAGCTTGGGTAGATGTGTGAACACTAGTGTGGTATTCCCATAAAGCATACACCATCTTTTGGTTATAATCTATACTATATCACTCAACTATCTTGCCAAGTATTTGATAGTAGTTTTTTCTATTCCATCTACCTATCCATTACCCCATGGATGATATGGTGTATAAAGGGTATCCTTTCTTTTTTATTTATTTCAAAATCATTTTACTATCTTATTTTTGAATGATGATCCATTATTAGAATTAATTGTTGAAAGTATGGCAAACCTAGAAATAATATTGGTCGTTAAAAACTTGCATATGTCATCTCTTATTGTAAACTCAAGTGGAATTGCTTCCACCCATTTGGTAAAATATTTTATAGTTATGATTATAAACTTGTGTCCACTAGTAGTCACTAGTTTTATCTTTCCAATAAAGTCAAATCCCCATAAGGAGAAAGGCCAAGGTAAGTCAATCATTTGAAACTTGTGAGATGGTGCATGATTCAAATTGCTATATGTTTGGAATTGTAAACATAATTTAACATTTTCAATACATTATTGTCCTTTGGTAGGCTAATAATAACCTTATCACAATAGTTTTAGGATGGCATTGCCATTGAAGTGCCCACCACACTCATCATGTAATTTTAAGATTGCAATGCAGGCCTCATAATTTTTTAAACATCAATGTAATTGTCCATCAAAACGTTATTTGAATAAATAATTTATGATAATAAAATAACAAAGTGTTTCACATTATAATATTTATTTATCATTCCATGTAAATCTATTTGGTATATAATCTCAATATAGGAAATTGTAAATATCACTATACCATTCTATGTTTGTAGAACTACCAATAATAGCAAGAGAAACTAAGGCATCCATTTTATTATATGAATGCAAGGATCCCATAAATGGTGTATGGTAAATTTTTTATGATCATCATGGATATCAAAAGGCATCAAGGATGTAAAACTATCCATTACATTGGCATGGCAAATATCTTTTTAGGGAATATTATCAATAGAAAATGTGTCTAACGTCACCTTGAATTTATCAAAATTTTCTTTATATGGCAGAAGGTGATCTTATTTAGTTTGATAATGATTGGTAACTTTATTAACAACCAATTGAGAGTCACCAAATACTTGAATTTCCACAATATGTAATTTTTGTTCTATGGATAACCCAATTATCAAGTTATCATATTTTGCTATCAGGGGTGAAAAATATGATACCTACACCCACCTATGTTCTACATATAAATCCACTAAAAAAAATCATCCATGGATTTGGGGATATATTATATGCCTTGAATTCATCATAGAGAACTTCAGTAAGTAGAAAAGGATCTGGTAAAGGAATTGTAACTAGTTGATCAACTATAGCTTGACCTTTTATTGACTTTTGGGATAAAAATTTAAGATCAAACTCTATAATTTTCATCACCCATTTTTCAATGCAGCTAGTTAGGTGATTTTTGTTCACAAGGAAATTTAATGGGTACTCTTTTATTATAACATGAACCTCATTTTTTTGAATATAATGTCATAATTTTTGGGTAGAAAAAACTAAGGCTAAACATAATTTTTCTATTGATGTATAGTTGTATTCATAATCAACCAGTTGGTGAATTATGTAACAAATTTAATGTTCTTTGTGATCATCATCAAATTGTGTTAATAGGGCCCCAAGGGCCTCATGAGTGGCCAAGATATAAAGGATTAACAATCTATTTAGAATAGGAGGCATGAGTATTGGTGGGTTTGATAAATATTCTTTGATTTTATCAAAGCTTTTTTACAAATGCCATCTCATATAAAATTGGTGTCTTTTTTAATCAAATGTGTGAAAGGAATTGTTTTAACATCCATTTGAGCAATGAATCATTGGATAGCCTGAATTATATCTTGTAACACTGTAATTACTTTAGATTGGTTGGTGGTGGCATTTCGACAATAGATTTTATCTTTTTGGGTCAACCTCGATGCCTCACTAAGAAATAATATACATGAGGATCTTTCCTAAAGATAATCTAAAAACACAAACATTAAAATTTCACAAGCCTTTAAATATTGATGCAAATCAATAGCATGGTATTGGCAATGTTTGGATTTTACAAGTAAATTGACATAATTCTCAATAGTTTTGTGAATAAAATCATGACATATATGAGTCATGGTCCTTTGATATGTGGCTATTGGGTTTTTGAATCCAAAAGTCATGACTATATAATAAAATGTGACCCATGGCATAGTAAATGCTATCTTTTCTTGATCTATGAGGTTAATTTTGATTTAGTTAATTTGACGAAGCCATCCGTAAATGAAAATATTTCATATCCCACTATGGAATCGACAATCATGTTGATATTAGGTAATGGAAAATTATCTTTTAGATAAGTGTTGTTTAAATTATGGTAATCAATGCAACATCAAATGTCACCATTAGGTTTTTGAATAAGTATTATGTTAGACACATGGTCTAAATGTGCAATAGTTCTTGTAGAGCACATGTCTAAAAGTTTTTGAATTTCATCTTTTAAAAATAATTCCACTTTATTATGCATCTTGCAAATCTTTTTTTAAATTATTTTGCATCCAGGTACAATACTATATTATGCATTACCACCAATGGGTCAATCCTAGGCATATCTAAATAATCCTAATAAAAAAATTTATGAAAATCATGAAGGACATGATGATAGGGTTTTCCTTCAATCTCCTGCATCATTACAATAAGTAGTATTAGTCGAGGGTCTTTATTTATTCCATGGTTATATTTGACTATTCCTTCATTTAGTAAAGTGCCTCTCTATGCAATAAATGGTGTAGTAGGAATAATATTAGGTGCATCATGTTAGACATTGGTATCATTGCTCTCACCAAAATAAGTAGGAGTAGAGGTGGCATGACAAAACCTATTCTTATGATAGATGGAAGGGAGATCCTCATATGCCTCCAAGTATTATATTAATAAATGATCATTGAAAAACTCATCAAATATCAAAATTTATAGGGAGGCACACTCATCAATTAGATGAGAGTTGACCAATTTGAGCTCGATTGTAGAATTATGCATGCATTTTGATTTGGATATTTGTAAATAAGGTGTGGTGCAAGTAGATTGTGTTTTATGTGCAGATTTTTTCTAAAAAATCCAAGACTTATCAATTTATGTTATTTGGAGGAGAAATAGGTTGAGATATGTCATTCTCATTTTTGCATAACCCCTATCCTTTGTACCCATAATTTAAAAAATATTGAGAACCGAAATCTAGATGATAAGATTGTGGTGCAAGATTATATGTTTGTTAGACCATTTCATAATGTTTGAAGGGATTAGTATCCATTAGACAGGTGTAAATGAATCCCTAATTATTGAATTTTAAGCATGCATGAAAAGTAGATGTAACCGCATACATTTAAAGTATCCAAGGTCATCCCAAAATAATGTTATATTTCAAATCATTAGGCATAACTTGGCACAAAGTAGGTAATGTATGGGGACCCGTGGTAATATTCAATGTTATCTACCCCAATACTTATCATGAAATATTATCAAATACTTGATGCTCATATTATATGGTTCCAAATCTAAAGGTACAATTCCAATTAATGAGAGAAATGATATTTTTCAAATGTTATGTCATGAACCATTGTCCACAAGAACTTGTTTTACCATTTTATTGCAAACACACACTTTGATGTAGAGTGGCAATGAGTTATTTATAGATGTTAAGGTGTTAAA
Source organism: Torreya grandis (assembly GCA_037957365.1). Lineage (NCBI taxonomy): Eukaryota > Viridiplantae > Streptophyta > Pinopsida > Cupressales > Taxaceae > Torreya > Torreya grandis. The sequence goes on from JARHVA010003443.1 coordinate 982,028, forward strand.
TTCTATTTTTCAAAGGATATATTATGGTTGGTCCATTTGATGTAGTTTAAAATAGAATCCACATATGGTGGTTCGACATTAAAATTTAGTATGGTCATACACAATGCATCCAAAATAACATCCTTGCAATGAGATGAACAGTGTAGCAAGTCTAAAAGTGAAGTATTAAAAATAATATCCTTGGATTGGTTGGTAACATGGCATGGGGAAGATGGTGTTTCATGCACTCCCTTTGATGATTTGTATTAATAGGTAAAAGTTCATTGTAAGCATTAGAATAAGAGGGGTTTGAAATAATGCAGTGGATTTACAATACCCAGATTTTGAACCCCTTATAGATTGAATTGATTTAATCATGCATAAAACATAACAATTAACACCTAGCATGAGGTATTGAAACATAAAATAATTAGCATGTGTATCCATATTTAACATATTGATAGAAATAAAAAAATGATTTTTAACCTATAAAACTTTGTTAAATCAGGATTTAGAAATAGAGAATTAGGAAACCCTAAATCAATATCTAGGGTTTTACAGATATTCATGTCGAGTTCACCAAATATTTAACCCTAAATTTTAGATACATATCATATGAGGATAGATAGGTTTAATAATATATAAATGAATAAATACAAATGTGATCAATAGATCTATAGTAGTCTAGCTAATTTATAAAGTTAGATAAATAATATTTCTAATTAAATACTAAGATATGCTAAAAATATAAGTATAGTTATGCTAGATATTGCAATGATAATGAACACAATGTACTTAGTTGGTTCATATATATATAGATTGTAGCATCAATGCAATTGTCCCAAGTTGATGCAAATGTTTGTAATTATAGAGGCACTTAATTTAGAATTTGGTGACTATTCCAAAACCTTCTTCCAATTTCCTTCATATATATATATATATATATATATATATATATATATATATATATATATATATATATATATATATATATATATATATATATATATATATATATATATATATATATATATATATATATGAAGGAAATTGGAAGAAGGTTTTGGAATAGTCACCAAATTCTAAATTAAGTGCCTCTATAATTACAAACATTTGCATCAACTTGGGACAATTGCATTGATGCTACAATCTAGATCAAACGTAAGTGTTCGGTATAGAATATCTGCTAAAACTAGATGCAACCACTTGAATTTTTTTGTGTTCTATGTCACCTTTGCTCTGGTGCATTTAGATTTAGTTCATGGATTGTCTTTTCATGTCAAATATCAAAACCCTAGTTCTTGATATTCATAATGGTTATGGAAAAAATGGGTTATTGTGCACATGGTATTGAGCCACCCCAAAGACCTCTATATCAATGAGTGATTCCAACATATTCAATACTCCAAAGAGGACCTCAGACTTATGTATTTATCCCCTACATGTTAGTTTATGTGTGCATAAGGATGTAATATGTGGAAACCAACTACAACTAGTGACCTAGTTTGTAACTTATAAAATAAAGATCTTGATCTACTCCTTCAATAGTTTAGACATGTCGATATGTTTTTCCTATGACTGATATGAAAATAGGAAAAAATAGGAAATCTTTGTTAACTTGAATGCTTTTTGATATCAATGTTAGGTATATGTAAGGTATTTTCTAGGTGAATAATGAATGAGGATTGATCTTATATTTATACCAATCCTTTAGAGAATTTTTTTACATTAAATAACTTAGGCTAACCATAGGAATACATTTCACTTGAAAATTAAATGAATTTAGGGCATTGAATACTTACATCAAGGTAGGACACTTGAGTCGACATAGGTGTCTGGCTAGGATGCAAGTGTCTAGAGAATAGGTACATGTCTCAAACTTGTAGAGATGGATAATAAGTAGGTTAAAATCATTTTAGACAAGATATAAATCTTGATTCATCAAAATGATATTAGTCAGACTATGGTATGAGATATGAACACAAAGAGATAGTAGATGCAAGACTTGAAGAAGTGAAAAAGGTCTAGAACTAAGAGGAATAGTCAAGGTCTAAGTTTTCCAAGTGTATAAGATTAAGGTGATACATACTTCATAAATATCATCTACAATTACAAACAACATAATTATGAATATACAATTCACAGATTTTATTATGTTCTTCATAAGTACTATTGTTATACATCTCAAATAAGGAATGAGGATCACTTCCCAGTTTAGGTAGGTCATAGTAGATTCTTATAACCTATAATTTTAACCATTTTTATTCAAGATATATAAAATATACCCTTGTAGGTGGTCTAGAGTCAATGATTTACATAGTTGACTCATTCCTCTACTTTCTCCTTTAGTTTTATGATTTATGGATCAAATTCTTTAAGTTTTCACTTAAAGCCTTATTTTCATCCCCTAATTGGTTCAACTAACTATACCACTAAATTTTCATGGTTTGGATCTTAACATCCCTTTTCATAAATAGTTCCTTTTGATTTAGCCCATTTTTCTAAGTAGAAACAGATGAAAAAGTCTTCTCAAAGCTTCTTGCAGTCATAAGGTCTTATTTTATTATGGGTTGTGCTATAAGTTGTGTTGTATGGGATTGAAGGTGTCCACTTTCTACCTTTACCACTATATCCAATGTGTCCTAACCATTCCCCTTTTTTTGTATTTTCATAATTCATTCCCTAAGGGTTTTAATTTTATTTAGGGCTTCTATCAATTTTTTTGTCTTCCTCTTATCCTAGTTAAAAATGGGTTTCTTATTGTTCCATTTTTTATTCCCTTCCAATGGAATTTTCTTACATTTATTCTTCTTTCATTTCATTCTCTTATTGTTCTTCTATTTCCACACCTCCTTCCGTTGCATTTGGTGATAGACCCCAATATTTAATTTCACCAAATTTGTGAACCCAAAGCTAAATGAAGTAAAGTTTCCTTTTATAGAGATATTGGAAATTTGATCTTATTTTTTACTAATATCTTATTAATTTTTAGATGATTCTCCACTTTTAATGTGGAAAACAACAAGGGCCATAGGGATATGTTGTCTTGTTATCATGTAGCTAGTTCTTTATGATTATTTTTTAGGAACAAGAGGTGGAACCCTTTGCCTTTTTTTAGGTCTTGATGTTTAGGGGATATCCTCACACCTCTCTTTTTGTATTACTTTATCACCTTTATCCTGGGATTCAAATGAATGGGGGTTATTATGATCTTTCTCCTTCTTCTCTCAAACCTTTCACTTGCTTCATGTCCTCCTTGTTCCTATAGAATTTCTTCTTGTCCAAACACTTCATTTCCTTATTGTTCCCTATGTGGAAACTATTGTAAAGCTAGGAATTCCTCCCATGCTAGGTTGGGCCTTTGGCCCTTAGACAGTGGTGGGATAAGGCTTTTGGTTTTCATCCATTCTCATCAGTATGTTAAATTGAAAATTAGATACACTTACCTTTCTTATATTCCTTAAATTATTGAGGAGATTGAATTGGATTGTGTATATCATGGAATGTCTCCCTTCATAGGTTAGATACTTGATAACGTAAATTGAAACTTCTGCCCATAGTAGAGACAATGAAGAATGGAGTGTACCTTGGTTGGAGGAATTTAACTACTTACCCTCTATGCATAATATATCTCTATTTGTAGTGGCCATGGATTTTAAGTACCATAGTTCCCTAATGCATAGTAAACTAGTTAGCTCCTCTAATAACTCTTTGGTAACTCTGACTCGTATCCCTTTGATAGTAGCTACATCAACCATAGAGGTTTATGTGAATTCTTGGGTAATTTGATCATCATACCATATTAATTTTTAGAATTAATCCATCCACCCAACATTTATGAAGGTATTTTCAAGATATTTGAGGTTTTTAGGTTCTCTCCTAAGTACATCTCCTCTTATTTTTACTTGAAGTTGATTTTTTATAGCAAGGATGTGGTTTTTGGTTGGTAGAATAGAGTAGAGGGTTTGAAATGTTTGTTGTGTGTCCCTGATTATGATGTATTTTATTACTTATTCTTTCATCATTACCATATTTTTCCCTCATGCTCTCACCAATAATTACATCTAGATTATACACTTGCTTTCCCATAGCTTTCATGATGTGACATTCTATGTGCTTGTAGCATTTATAATGAATCATGAAACTTTGTTTTGGAATTCCCCCAACTACCATGCCACTCACCCTCAAGCTATGGATTGAGTAGGGTTAATTGTGTGGGAGAAAATATAATTATTTTATGGGATTGGAATTGTGGCTAAGGAGTTATAGATAGGATGCCCAAAAATGATACATTTTTTCATAGGTTAAACGTATATAAATGGAAGCAATACTTAACTACTCATGATTGCATAATGGTGAATGATTTAATGAAATAAATTAGAAAAATAATGACATAATTTCTTCTTACACATTGGTTTACCAATAATTTCACTTTTTACTTTTGATGGTGTTTGGATATTTGTTTGTATCTTATTAACCAGTCATGAAGGTTACAGTGAAGGATACTTGATTGGTTAAAATGAAAATTGAAAGTGTTGACTTCAATAGATTGGTCATGTTGAATGATGAGTGAACATGGTTAGCTCAATTCCACTTCCTATAATAATAGTTATTAGCTTCTTAGAGTAAGATTTACACCTTCATGTAGCAAGGCTTATACATTCTTGTAGCAGGTGGTGAGTAAGCATGCTTGAGAAAAACTAGTTAGAGGTTACTTATATTAAAATCAACACTAATTTTAATGTCAATAATATATTGGATATACTTATACTTGGACTTTATAGATGCATGTATTTTAGGTTTGACATGGCTAAGTACTTCATGGTGATCTTCCTTTCAGTACTTATGGAGTTGCTAAGTCAAGCAGATGTGTTGTAGTAAGGATTTGTTTAGGGGAGTGTAGGGTGATATGAGCAAAACATGAATCACTCTTTTGAAGAACTTGCAACACTTTATAAAAAATCATGACAACTACATGTTGCATGTAATCATCCATCCCAACTTGTATTAGAGGTATTTACCTCCATGTAGCATTTGGCTTCATCTTAACCATATGTTAGTGAACCTATAGAAAATAGGACTTAACATGTAGTAACTATCAATTAATTCGTAGCAACTAGGATGCAACTTGTAGCATCAAGTTGCAACTTGTAGATGACTATAGACTTATGTATTATAATTTTAAAAATATTGTAAAAGTGTTATGATTTGATGATCAAATGTAATAATACTAAAAAAATAATTTTTTTTCTTTAAATTTTTTATACTTGATCAACCAGTAAGTTGGTTTTCTAATCAGGGCCTTTGATTTAATCATTGGTTAGTTAGTAAACTAGATTTCTAACCAAAACTATCAACAATGTTCAAATATTTTCATTTTTGAATGTATGTATGTACACACAAATATATATGTATGTATGTATATACATATATGTGTGTGTGTCCTCCATTTGGATAAAGGGTAAGCATCATATCATATTCTTGACCAATCTATCATTTATTTGGTTGATCAAGAGCTGAGTAAACATTTAAATTGTATAGCTAATATGCTAGTTAGTCATAATTTTATGTACGTATGTATGTACACACACACACATATATGTATGTATGTATGTATGTATATACATACATATGTGTGTTTGTGTGTCACACACACACACACACACACACACACACACACACACACACACACATGTATGTATGTATTTATATACATACATACATACACATATGTGTGTGTACATACATACACATATATGTGTGTACATACATACACATGTGTGTGTGTACATGCATATAGACACATATGTGTGTGCACATACATACACATCTGTGTGTGTACATACATACATACATATAATTATGACTAACTAGCAGATTAGCTATACAATTAAAATTATTACTCAGCTCTTGACCAACCAAATAAATGAGAGGTTGGTCAAGGCTATGAAATGATGCTTACCCTTTATCCAAATGGAGGGTGAGCTTAAATTCCCATTTGATGCTTGAATAGGGTCCTCCAAGGACTGAGATTTGGAAAGAGTGTGATCATCCATTATTTTAGACAACTTTGTATTTATGTGGGCTAATTTTTCTTTGTTGATTTTCTATATGAAGTCCTATTTTGAAAGTGGTTTCTTGTAAAACTTTAGATGATGACCATTTACAACTAAAGATAATTTTATCAGGTTAATTGTCTGTAGTTTGACTATTCCATATTCTAATACTTTTTCTATCTCATAAGGATCAATCCATCTAGTTCTTAGGTTTTGTTTGTGATCCTTATACTTAGAGTCATTAAGCAGGGCCTGATATCCTAGTTGGAATTATCATGTCTTGATGAATATATCATGTCATAAAACTAGTTTTTGATTATTTTTTTTTATGATGCAATGCTTCCATCTAGATTTCATCTAAGGTGTTAAGTTGTATTATCCTCTCCTTCTATGCTTTATAGATATCTAGGCCAAGTTCCAAGGTAGTATTCTAAGTTTTGAGCTCAAATTATATGGGGATAATAATTTTGTATTCCATATTCCAAATCATATGCTATAATCCTTATTATAGTCTTACACATTGTTTTATATTCCCATACAACTTTGGAAGACATGATTCCCAATCTTGACAGTGAGCAACAAATTATTTTGTGAGAATATTTTCTAATTTTCTATTTGTGGCCTCCACTTGGCTATTATACTAAGGATGATATGGAGTAGACATTTTGTGTATGATTTCATACTCTTGAACAAGGGTTGTAATAAAATCATATGATAATTGCGATCCCTGGTCTACAACTATCCCTTTTGGAATTTTTTATCTTGTGAATATCTTTCCATAGATAAATTATATAATATTCTCATATCTTGCATGTGTTAAAGCTTCCCACTTCCACCCATTTGGTTAGGTAGGTTGTACATACTAATATATACTCTTTGTTATTAGACTTTGGATTTATTAGGCCAAAAAAATCAATCCCACACTTGTCAAAAGGTTCCAATACTAATTGGGGTTAGAGATACATCTCATCAAAATGTGTGGATTTCTCCATACATTGACTTATGTCGAACTAGTGGGTATATGTGATAGCATCCATGTGTATGGTGGGAAAATAGTAACAAGTATTCAAGATCTTGTGTGCCTTATTATTGTCATAAAAATTTCCCCCACAAGGTTCATCATAACATGATCGAAGGATGCCATCTACTTTGTCCTTTATAATACACTGATACACGATTAAATCAAGCCATGTGCAAAAGAGCTACCTTGAGATTCATGAGTATGGACTACTTTTATCTGCCAAGTGGAATTTCTCTTTTGGAGATAAATTTTGTGGGATCAGTCCTATAGCCACATAATTTACAATATATTTAAACCAAAGAGTGTTAATTGATAAAGTAAAAATATATTCATCCAAAAAAGAATCGTCTACTACTAGACCATGTTCCGGAGATGTTTGTCATGATAAAATGTTTGTAAATACATTATCTTTACCTAGTTTATCTAAAACAATGATGCCAAATTCATGTAAAAGTAATAACCATCTAATTATTCACCCACTAATTGTTAGTTTATTAATTAAATACTTTATTGTAGCATGATTAGTGTGAATATAAAATTGACATAAACTGTAATTTAATGTCTAAATTTATTGATGGCATATACAACTCCAAAGAATTATTTTTCCATCATGGTATAGTTAATCTCTACTCCCTTAAAGTTTTTTATAATAAAGCATATGACATATATCAAGGATCCTTTTTTTGTCTGAGGACAACTCCATATGTTCTATCAAAAGAATTTATATTGAAATGGAAGTTACCAAATGGAAGGGTAACTTCCAATCCATTCCGCACAACACTGGAGTAGTTACTAGTATATCTATTAGGTCCTAGAATGTTTTTTAACAAGCATCAATCCATATAAAGTTAATATCTTTAGAAATTAAAGTAAACAAAGGTGTTTCTATTTTATTGAAATCCTTAATAAATCTACAATAGCAATCAACATGTCCTAGGGAAATTCAAACATCTTTTTGTTTTTATGTGGTTTCAAGTTTTTAATTACATTCATTTTGATAGTATTTACCTTTATTCTTACAAGTGAGATGTGGTGGCTTAATACAATACCTTCATTTATCAACATATAAGGTTTTTTGTGACTTAGAGATGGTTGATTATCTTGAAAACATTGAAGGAATTTATCGAGATTCTTGATGGATTATTCATGTCCTCATAGACTATGAATTCATCCATATAAACCTCTACATAATCATGGGACATGTTAGAAAAAATACTCAAGACAACACTTTGGAAGGTAGCATGAGCATTGCATAGTCTAAATGGTAGTATGGAGTATGCCTAGGTACCACAATGACATGTGAAGATAGTCTTATCTTGGACCTTGGGAGTCATTTTGATCTAGTTGTAGCCACTAACCTATCGATAAAAGAGAAATATTTATTTCTTGCCAATATGTCAAGTACTTGGTCAATGAAAGAAAGAGGAAAGTGATCTTCCCTCAGGGTAACATTAATTTATCTATAGTTTATGTAAATACACAATTTTCCTTCCTTTTTTTGAAAAATAAAAAAGGGGTGACACCCACTAACTATCAGATATAGGATAGATAAATCCTAAATCTAGGAGTTTTTATAATTATATTTTTACTATGTCTTTAACAACAAGGTTCATTTGTCTTTGTGGTTGACAGAGGGGTTTACTTTCCTCGATATATATGTTTTGGGTGCATAGATCTAGGTGTATGCCTCTCATAGCATGGTAGTCCCATACATAGGTGTTTTTATGTCTTTACATCATGGCTATTAGTTGAAATTATTATTTAGAATCTAGTTTGTTTTTGACATTGAGAGGTCATCCAAGTAGGATTTCCACATGTTTGGACAAGGATACTATGAATTATATGTTATCCAATAGTGCGTTGAGACATCAATGGTTTGGTATTAATTGATGAAAAGTGTTAATGTCTCCATGACATCTAAGGTTTGTTCTATTGGAAATATGTTGGTGAGTAGACATGGTATGAATTGTAATACGTTGTTTATTTGTGGACTGATCTAATAAGTGTTTTGTAGGACATTGAAAATGATTGTGTTATCATCTTGAGTTTTAAAGTATGGGTTGTTTTCAATCACGAGAAAAAATTATAATGAATATTGCTCATTGTAATCATCTTCTATCCAATATAGCTATTATATTTCACATGAAGGCTAAGTTGGTGGGTATATTACCAATTTATTTATGGTTGTCATTAGAGATCAACATGTTCTCTGATCTACAATCAATGAATGCATCATATGTATCCAACCATGGTCTCCCTAGGATAATGGGGTATCCTCCTTAGTTGGATAATGGTTGTAATATAATAAAGTTGGTATTATCATGAATCGATAGTAATGACCAGGTCCTCTATAACGCATTTTATTTTAACTATTGATCTATACGCCATTTGTAGAATGGTGGGAGTTGGGTGAAGACCTTTAACACCAATTTTTTCCATATCTTCATTTGTCATTATTTTAATATCTACCCCCAAGTTTATTAATGTATTGTGGATGAGGGTACCATAGACATGGACATCAACTATAGGGTTGCTTGAGTCTTGAATACTTTGGTGGAAATACATTTCCCAACATGATGTATCCAGACTATATGACTACTTGGACAACATTGGTGTCCTTCTTATTCTAACCATGCTATTTAGGCATATTTATCAGACAAGTTTGGTGTAGATGGGGATGTCGTTTATGACTTAAAATGTTGGAATTGTGACGTAAATATTTTTAGGTTGTCCTACAAAATCAAATTCATATTCATGTTTTTGTTTATGGAGGTTTAATCTCTCTATAAAAGGAGGAATGTTAGGCCTTTTTTGACTCATAGATGTGCTTGGTTTAGGGGTGTGGATTTGATTAGATGGTTTTGGGTTAGTGATAGTGTCAAGGACATATTCAAGAGGTTTTGTTATTATGGTGAGTTGGGTTTTAGGAGAATTTTCCATGAATGAAGCTACATTTCATCTACCTTGATGGAATAAATTGGGTATTGAATTATTTATTTAGTTCATGTCAATTGAACTAAATTATTGTTAGAGTTTAGTATAGGTTGAGCAGGAAATTGTGTTTTTTTATTTGGTTGGTTATTAGGCATTGAGGCTATTTGGTTATTATGCAATAAGGTTGGTTGGTTGGTTGGTTGGTTGTTGTTGTTATTGTGGTTGTGATTGCTATGAAAAATTATCATGTTGATTAAACCACAATCGATTACTCTTCCATGAATATTTTCATTGGTTTGGAGGGTAATGTCATTATTGATTCTGATTTTTAGACTACCATGGTTGATTCTAATTTTGAGATAAACATGGTTAGTTTTAAGATTGCTACCATGGCTGATTTTGAGGTTGTTGTCAATTCGTTAGAAGTTGAAAGATATGTCTCTTCTTCTTTCCTCTATGTATGTAGTATGTCCAATTGTGTAGCCAAATGACTGATGATATCTTGTTTCATTTCCTTTAAAAAATTATTTAACTCCCTCTATGAGATTCTTTTGGTAGATGATGAAGGCAACCTTTTGTTTTTGTGGGTCTTCTTCATTAGATACCATGTGTAATTTCTACATAAGAGAGTGATTTTATCAAATGAAATTTGTGATACATCTCTGCTACTCATCAAATTTAGTGCTTTGATAAATTATTTCTTAATTCCATTCAAGAATACAAATTTGATGGATTCTTATTATAACATAATTTGTTTAGATGTTTTCAAGCTAAACATAAATCTCTCCAGGTAATCTTCTAGTGGTTCATCTTCATTTTATGACATCCATAAGATATAATTTCTCATGTAGTCCCTTCCTCTATAGTAATCTTGGTATTTAGAGAGGAATTTATCTTTCATCTCCTTCCAAGTAGATATTACATCTCTCCCCAATCCCATAAGACATATAAGGGTTGTGTCCTTGAGAGTAGTTGGACATAATTTCAACTTTTGAGCATCTTAGTTGTAGTCATAACTACAACATATGACATCAAACTCAAAGAGGAACATGTCAAGATCATCACTTACCCTTCTTTGAAGTTGGGCAAAGCAGAGACGAATATTTTTCATGTGTGCATTAATCGTAGAGGTATTGATGGTAAATTCGAAGGTTGTGGTTTTATTAACAATTTTTTCTCATTTGAGGTCGACCACGATCTTCTAAACTACTTGTAAACTAGATGTTTCTACCACCCACTCTTCAAATTCTTTGTCAATTTTAACCCAAGGTGAGAAATAAATGGTGGATTTAGGCTTCTCTAAGGGAGAGGAAAATATTGTGTTTGAGGGTGATGGAGATAGATTTCTTAGAAACTCTTGTAGAAGTTCAACAAAAATATCTTGTTTAGTTGGTTCAGTAGGTTTTAAATGTTTTGCAGTTATACATTTTTTTTTTAGGGGGCTAGAAGGCCTTTAAGTTCTCTTTTGGAGAGGAGTTTGAATGAGATTCAAGGAAGATAAATAGTAGAATCCTAAGTGTAGGGTAGCCAGATAGGCAGTCTTTGGAATGGTGCAAAGATGTCCTTCTCAAGGGTATGAGGATCATCATGTTCCTTGTTGTTAGACTATTTTACTAATTCAACCAAGAACTCCGTTGGTACTCTCTCTTCTATATTTTTAGGTGACAATTGTGAACTAGATATTGGTGTTATTTCATGACATTTATTTGTTTCAGGTGGTAACTCTCCCTATAGAAAAGTTCAACCATTTAGGCAATAATCTACCTAAATAGTCTCGCCCTCATTACATACACATTAACCAATCTTCCTTTTTTATTATGTTTGTCTTTTCATGCACATGGTTAATCTGGAAAGATATTTTTATTGCTTTGATTACTCTAATCTACAAATTAAATTCTTAATCTAGAAAGTGGGAAAATTACTTTATGAAAGTAAGAAATTATATGCTAGGAAAGTAGTGAATTTTAAGTTAGGAAAGCAAGAATTTTATAATCTAATAAAGAAGTAAATTTTTAAACTAGGAAATAAAAAATCTAACCCAACCTTCTTGAGATCATAATGCTTGATACATATCCTTGAAAACAACACCAAATGATGAACATATTTAAACTGCCAATTAAACTTGATGCAATTGATCAATACTTGCATATAACCTTATCGATCAATGATGAGACAAGACAAGCACTTGGTTTATCAATAAAATGCAGATAAATCTCTTGCATAAAATTATTAGAGACTTTCTCTAGTTTGATGGTAAGGAAAATAGGAAAAGGCATGTTGTTGTGTGGAAGATTTGTTGTGCTCCCAGGAAGTTGGGGGGGCTAGGGATAAAAGACTTGAGACTCGAAGGTATTACCTTTGTTGTCAAATGGATTATCAAATATTTAAAGATGGGTCAACATTGGAAAGTGTTGATAAGGCACAATATTGTGAGAAGGTTCCCCAAAGGAAAATCGAATTGGAAAGGGTTACATGTCTTTGATCTCTTATATGGGTCTTTCTTTGTTAAGGTTACAGGGTCCCCTATATCTTTCTCACTTTGGAAGGCTTGGGAAATGGTTAAAAGTTTGGTTTTTGTGCCTCATATGTTCAGTGGTCTAGGTTCGAGGTGTCAGGTATATATATCCATATGGTGGAACCTTACTATCAACAAATGGCCTCTTGCTCTGAGCAAGGGTTGTTCTGTCTTTATTTGGTTATTTAAGGGTCTAAATAACTATAGGTACCTCTTATCTTAGAATGGATGGGATTCATGGATTGATATTAATAATAGGTTTTAATCCTTTCCTCTCAATGACGAACATACACCCTGCTCTTTAAGGCTTTTCAATCTATGAAATTTATCTTTGCCTTTGATGAGGAAGATAAGTTTTGGGACATCATTAAATGGATTAACTATTTACCTCTTAATAAATTCAACATGAAGATGTTGTATAACAAGCTTGCTTTGTCCAAAAGTCCTTATCTTAGCCTTAGCCATCTCTGGCATGTCTGTGATCCCTTTTGTAGCTGAATGTTTAGATTTTAGATGATTTAGGCCTCTTGTCTTGAAACTAAAAAATCATGTTTCAGACATGGTTGTTGTTGCATAATAAGTTAGCTATTGGGTTTGTTATTGTGAAGTTTGGCATTTGTCAACCCTTTTTTTCTAGTTTGTGGTGATGTGGAAACCATTGAGCATGCGTTTTTTAAATGCCCATTTGTTGCTAATATCTGGAGTTGTTTCCTTACAAGTTGGTGTTCTTTATTTGGCTATGATATTATGTGCTTCAATATTGTCTTTGGTTATGTTTGTGATGTAAATAAAGTTCATTTATTTTTTCATAAGTTTTGGTTGGTTTTCTGTACTGAAGTCATTTGGTTCATTTGGAAGCAAAGAAATCTGGATTTTTGTAAAGATAAGACTAGGGTGCTTACTAACTTGAATGTTAAAGTTATCTCCAAATTTGGTTTTTTATAGATATATCTTTAGCTCAAAATTTCGTAGGCTTAGCTTGAAAAATTCTTGAGGACTGGAATGTTGAAGATCTCCTCCAAGAATTTGTTGGATACAAGTGGTTATCTGAGAATGACCCCTCCTCCTAACTAGAGAATTAGTCCTGACATAGTGGTTGAGGTCCAAATTCCTAAATTTTAGTGGGATATCATGAAGGATGCCTATTTCAAGCAAGCGGTGGATCTTGTTCTTAGTTGGTTCAGTTCGTTGGACTGGGATAAAAATGGGACAAAACTTGTGTAGCTGCTAAGAGTGACATGCTAGCAACCTTATGGGAGCATAATTCTACGGCTATTCAAAATGTCTCCAGTTGTGATGTCTTAGTTGTTGAGGAGAGTGTTGACCTTGATATTAATTGTGGTGTGCATGATAAAGGAACTAGTGGGAGTGACTAGCTTGCACTTTAGGGTGCTATGAATGTTGAGTATGGGGAAATCATTGAGGAATTTGTCAATGAGATCGCATTGAAGCTTGAAAGGGCTTTCAAGAAAGGGAATTTGGGTGACATTGAGGATATGGTTAGTTATGTGACAAAGTCTAATACGAAGAAGCTGTTAAAAAATGTTGACAAACTGCATCCGTCGATGAACTTTTCTTGGCAAGGTCCTATTGCAGTAGAAAAAAATCGGCAAAGCCTTGTTGAAAATGGTGGTGGATCAACGAGCAGGTTTCTAAATGATGATCTTGATTTTTTATTAGGTTTATGGTTTGCGATTTTTAATAAAGATTGTTGGACCTAGTGACTTCTCTTTTTATTTCTATTGTTGTTTTTGTTTTGTGGATATGACATTAGTGTGGGTTTTTTATATTGTATTAACGTTTATATATGATGCTACTTAGAATATTGTTTTGAGGCCTCTTTGACTAGTAATATAGTAGTTGCATCCTTAAATGTATAATCTTTTGTAAACATTCATGCAATTTAAAAAAAAAAAATCTAATTTCACATCTCAAATACCCTTATATAATCTTAATATCTCTAAATATAACCCCCTCATTCGTGTGGCCAGCGCTATATTAGCTTTTAAACATTACTTATATTGAAAGGTGCCAATTAGTGGTTACAAACGAGTTATTTATGGACTCTCTTCAAGCAACTCTTTATTTCCCTTTTTTTTTAAGGGAGTTGACCATATGAGCATCAATAAAATACATTAAATTGCTTAGCCAAAAATAAGTTGCATGTAAACTTGATTTTTATTTTTATTTTTTTGTGGCGGGGAAGCGGGGAAGGGGGTTAAGGAAAGGCTTTCATGTGGTTTATAGAGTATTCAGGTTTTTAGTTTAGCCTCATGTTGTCTTAGTTTAAATAATATTTCTACATATTTAAAGCCCCTATGCTGTCTTCTTTTTTCATCTTTTGTGTAGCCTTCAGGCAGTTTTGCTGTGTCGTGACTTTATGTTTTTTATAATTAGCCGATCGTTCAAAAAGATAAATTAAAGTAGATATAGAAAAATAGAAGCAAAGATTAAAGAAGACAGAAAAATAGCTGAAGCAAAGATTAAAGAAGATAAAGGAAAATAGCTGAAGCAAAGATTAAAGAAGATATAGAAAAATAGCTGAAGTAAAGTTTAATTGGATTGATGACAGGCTTTTCGTTTAGTGATTGTAACTCATTTATTTTTCCCCATCTCCTGGTTCTGTCGCTTAATTCCTGACTGCCTTGAATACGGAATATTATATACACTTGTAGCATCGACATGCACAATTACATTCCCTTTGTTAGCGTTATGAAATAGCTTTGATCTAAATTCGTGAAGGCCATGTGGCTATTTGGTACCTTGAGGCAACTTCTCCTTTGAATGGAGTGCTTCAGTGGTTTAGCAGTCATGATTTTTGGAGCCTTTCTTCCTTGTAGTTGTTATCTTGTGATGTTTTGTAGATCTTTCAGTATAGTGTTTACAAATAAATTGGGATATTCTATTTTGTGATGTTTTGCAAGTCTTTCATTACAAATGTTTATAAACAAAATGGAATGCTCGTGTAAATTAAAGATTTCATTCTACTCTAATACTCTCCATCTATATTCTCATGATTTGGTTCAGAGCTTTAAAAAATTGGTCAAACCAGAATACCTTTGCTAGGATTTGTTTATATGTTAGTTTTCAAATGCCACTATTTTACGATATTGTGATGGAATTGTTCCAGGAATTGTTCCAATGGATAAGCACTTACCTTAGCTATTACCAAATAATCAAAAGGCTCTGTTAATTTTCATTTCAATATGTCAAATTTGTCCAGCTGGCCTTAGATCCGTGCAAATTTCTTAAATTTCTGCATGCGACAAATGGTTTGTAATCTATGAACAAATTCCCTATAGAAGTTGCCAGTCTGAAAACTTTGTACGGTGTATATGTGGCCACTGCTCTCCGGTCGATATAACTTTACTTGATGAAGTAGCTTTCACATTGATTTCAAATGTGCTTTGTACTTCTCATCATTCTTGCTATAGATAGAAATATTATCCAAAAATAAAACCCCAATTTTCTCTAAGGTAGTTGAACTAACTAGTAAGACGAATATGGATCCCCAGAGATTATAATGTCCATACCTAAAAGTTGTATAAAATACAATATTTTTTGGTTCAAAATTCTCCTCCTCAAACCCAAGGATATGAATTCTGAAGGTATAATGTCCATCTCTAATAGTAAAAGATGTTTTCATTATATAAGAGTAGCTGTTTTAAGCATATCAGATAGCTTCTAATTTTGTTGAGGAGTTAGAGCTCAAATGAATGATGGTAGACAGTCCTAGATGAAAGCAAAATTTCTTACTCACAGATTTGTGCGCCCAAGCGTTTCATCTAGTTCGGTAGGCATTTGAACTGCTTTATAAGTAAGGAAAAAATGTCCTGTAAGGGACTTGTCCAATTTAAGAAACAAATATAACATGATTTCAAAATGATCATAAGAAAGCACAATTTCTTGAAATTTTGTTGCAGACAAAAATAATTTTTCTCCCATTCATTCCTTTGTTTACATAGAATTTTTCCTCCTCAGATTTTTGAGGTAGCATACACACAATTGATGTTCAAGTATAATGAATTCAGTTTTTCTATAATGTTTTGAACTGTGTCTTTGTGGATTACTTGTATAGTTGAAAATTAAGACATAAATATTGTTGGACTAAAAAGGAATTGAAAAATGTAAACATACAAATTTGCAAGAGATGGATACATACAACATGGAGGTATGTTGAAGTTTATTAAAGAATGAAACTCGATAATGGGGACATAAGATCAATAATATTCATCTTTTTCCTCCTCTTCATCATCTAAATCGTCTGCAGCGACTTCTTCGTAATCCTTTTCTAAAGCAGCCAAGTCTTCCCTGGCTTCAGAAAATTCCCCTTCTTCCATGCCTTCACCAACATACCAATGCACAAAAGCACGCTTGGCAAACATTAGATCAAATTTATGATCAAGGCGGGAGAATACCTCTGCAACTGCTGAGTTGTTGCTGATCATGCATACTGCTCTTGGAACTTTAGATAAGTCTCCTCCGGGTACAACAGTAGGAGGTTGGTAGTTTATTCCACACTTGAAACCTGTTGGACACCTGTTAAAAGCACTCTATACCCCTTAGTACCTTAATAAACATAAGAACAGAGCCTTTTCAATGAGAGGAGACCATTTCAAAATTCCAATGGTGTTTTTAGTAAAAAAATATGGTATACAAGAAGATATGAAAAAAGATAAGAGATATCCATCTATCAATCAAACCAAATAGCCTCTTATTTCTTGCTTCATCATCAAACTATGGGGAAATTTGAGGATAAACTTGGGTAGTTACCCCAAGAAATGGAGCAAGATTCTTACCAATCTACAAATTGGACAGTGCGTTTTGTTTTGATCGATGAAACTGCTGCATTAACATCTTTCGGCACCACATCCCCTCTATACATTAGGCAGCAGGCCATGTATTTTCCTTTTCTGGGATCGCATTTGGCCATCATACTATTTGCTTCGAACACAGAATTTGTAATTTCCTTCACTGTCAAGGCTTCGTGATAGACACTCTCTTTAGATATTACTGGTGCATATGATGAAAGCATAAAATGAATTCTAGGGAATGGGACAAGGTTGGTTTGAAACTCATTTAAGTCAACATTTAAGGCTCCTTGAAACCTCAAAGAAGTTGTTATTGAAGATATAACTTGTGACACAAGTCTATTCAAATTTTTGTATGAAGGTCTTTCTATGTTTAAACACCGCTTGCATATGTCATAGATAGCTTCGTTGTCAAGGAGTACTGTGACATCTGTGTGCTCCAAGAGAGAATGAGTTGAAAGTACACTATTATATGGTTCTACAACAGCAGTAGAAACCTGAAATCAAGAATGTAAAAGGTATTAAAAAATAGTAGCACCCTTTATGTAATGCAAACTTCCAAAACCGGTAGAAAGGATTTCTCTGCTAAATGTATAAAAGTATACAAACGAAGTAAAATAAGGAGTATCCAAAACAAAATACGTGCATAATCCAAAATTAGATGAGGCAAAAAAACTCCAAATTGATCTTAAAAGTTAAAAGTGTATCTAAGGAGATATCGAAAAAAGGTTATGCTGTTGCCTGGAAAAAAGAAACAAAATACTATGATGTTAATTGGAAGGGAAGAAACTTGCTCATAAGTGATAGCCTAAGATGCAAATAAGCACATACAATTAAGTATTAATTTTTACTTGTTCAAATACCTTTGCTCAAACATGACGAGTAAGAGGGTATAGGAGGAACCATGCCTGAGGAGAAGGATATATGGTAAATCCCAGCTTTGATTTTCTTCCATATTCAATAGAAAGATGTTCCAAGAGTAAAGATCCCAATCCAGACCCAGTACCTCCTCCAACAGCATTGAAAAATAAAAATCCTTGCAAACTGCTGCAATTGTCGCAAAGCCTCCTTATTTGGTCTAGACAAATATCTAATACATCTTTTCCCACTGTCAAGCAGATAAAAAGAGTTCACTATCAGACTAACAACAAACAAAACAACCCAAGAATTATCCAAACATTAGAACATAGAATTCATTTAGTATATTCTCACTTTCATACAACTTTGAAGTCTACCGTCTCCTACTAGTGCCTATCTTGGCATATATTTTCTTTCATGCCAAATTTGTTCGGCAGATGATCAGATGACTACAACCAGTTCCCACTCACAGATATGCGATGCATTTAGGAAACCAAAGAGGATTTACGATTTTACTGTGATGGAAGGAAAAAGGTTTGGAAAATGGTATAAATGCTTAACAAATCAGCTCGCTGCTCAACAAAGATAATGATTCATCTTGAGATGTAGTTGAAATGCAGTGGAGAACGCTTTCCAAAAATTAAACCTTCTGGAATTTGTATGTCGATTTTGAGCCCGAGTCTCACAAGCTCAAATTTAAAAAATTTAAAAATAAAAAAATCGCATAAGCCCATAACTAGGTCTCTCTTGCTAAAAGTTCCAAACAGAAAGACATGCTAAACTCCGAAATGAAATAGGTTAAAAATTGAGTGCAAGAATTGATAAATTTTCTGAATTCTGTGATAAGTGTTGTTATGAGAGTCAAGGAACAGGAGATCTGACCAGTGTAATGGCCTCGAGCAAAGTTGTTAGCTGCATCTTCCTTGCCAGAAATAAGTTGGTCCGGATGGAAGAGTTGCCTATACGTGCCTGTCCTGACCTCATCGATGACTGTTGGTTCAAGATCAACAAACAAAGATCTGGGAACATTCTTTCCAGCTCGAGTCTCACTGAAGAAAGTGCTGTGTGCATGGTCAATGTCTCTCCTTGCTTCATCGCTGCATTTAAAAAATAGTTCAGCAAAACAAATTCATTGTTACGCTGTTCTCAGTCTATAATTTTGAACAGTGTTTTATAACAACTATTGGTTATTAAAATAAGGCCTTACCTAGACATGAAACCATCCGGCTGAATTGCATGCTCTAAACAAAATAGTTCCCAGCAGGTGTTTCCCACTTGTACTCCGGCCTGTCCTATGTGAATATTTACGATCTCTCTCATCTCCTTGATAACTATTTATTGTCCTCCACAACACATTTTCCCCTGTTTTCTTCAGATAACATGTCACTTTTTCAAGAGGTAATTTCCCTGTATTTCACTGCTACTGAGGTATAAAGCCAGAGAAACATCTCGAAATCTGCATGGCAAAATTACAAAACTTGAGATCAAATTCTAATACATAGAAGTTGCAGCACGGAGTTTTATGTAACTTTGGGATAGTGTGACTGAAAGATTCAAGAGGAAATTCTTTATAAAGATGCAGGGTACATAGTCTAGTAGATTTTATGCACTTCTCTTTGTATGCCTTGTCAGTTATTTGTATTTTTTGGAGACTGTCTTCCTACCCAGGCCTAGGATGGCACCATACCTAGCTGTAGTAGTTTCCAGGCATTGTTCTGTGTTGCTTTGTTGAGAGGCTAGTGGCTCAAATTCTAATACATGCTTATTTGGACACCCCGAAGTCCAAAGCTCAGCTGCAATACAAGAACCCAAGGATTATGAGGCATCACCCCACCCTACAATAAAATCTCAATAGAGGGATTGCCTAGGACGTCGGCTGCAAGATGCCTCCAATAGTTTCCGTTGGCATGTACCAGTGCTTATATTGATTGATTAAAGACCTAAACATGGCGATATAGTTTATAGGCTGAAACTGGTGCAATTGTCATTGATGTATCATTTATCCAATGTTTAGGCCCTAGGTCAATGTTCAGCCCAAATCAAGCCAGTTGCTTCGCACTCTGTTTGTCATTGAGAGGAAGTTCTAAGGTCATTAGAATCCTGTGCTTCACAACATACTCAATTCCTTCCCGCTTTAGCAATTTAACATTAGAGTACATGTGCAGAGCATGGCATGACATCTATGGTAGATTTTACCCTACTCTTAAGGGTGTTACCACATACAATAATCTGTCCATTGGCATTCCTTTTCTTCCAACCCTGCAAAGATGGAAAATGTCCGGGGTGTGAATTTGTCCGCTAAAATGCCGTGCCAACCATATTGATGGCATAGTGTTATCTTTTGTTGCACCAGGGCAGTCATGCTTAATTTTGCCAGAATTTTAGCATGAATGTTTGTGATTCAGTCCATTCTTGTAAAATAATAACAAATATTTTCCCACTTAACTGCTAATATTTTGGTTGGTGAGCTCTGGGACTAATCATACTGTATACCACAACATCCAAGAAAACAATCCCCGCTTGGGACTGCAAAGTAGTTGGTAGCTCAGTGGTAGACCAGCCCAGCATAAGTTGGAGTCGTAGCTGGGCATCTAAAAATAATATGATATCAAAAGTCAGACTAAGAATCGCAAGCAAAAATCAAAAGCCAGACTAAGAATCCCAAGCCAAAAAGGGTGGCTTGAAGGGCTAATGATCCCCACAAGAAAGAAAGTCACTGAGCTCTATTAAGGAAAAGCTATATGAAACAGCAAAAACAAAAAATCTACTCGAGCACACAAATATCAGCTAAATTGCATGATAAAAGTTAGGTTCAAGCTTCTCTGCAAGAGAAGCAGGTCAACGAACATCGAGACCAGAAATATTGAATCCAAAGTTCCATGTAATCATTTGTCAAAAACGAGTTCCTGTAGCAAGGAGGCCTAATGTTTCCCCTGCTTCGCCAACTTAATTATGCGTAAATTTATTTGTTGAGTCCTTACAAATATTGTCAAAGTGACCCGTTTTAGATTTTAACCATTGTCAACACATTCGAGGTAAAATAAATTCAAAAAATAATTTCAGGCAGAAGATGTCTATTGCAAAGTTTGGCAAGCAAATATCCAAAAACCGCCCAACAAGTCCAAACCGTTTAATTCACCTCCCTAAAGTAAAATTCTGCACAAAATTATTAAAAAAAAGCATGGAAAGACTTGAAATTCAAAAACTGAACGGCTTCTGTGCCTCCCGATTGCACGTAGCCTGTCATGAAATTTATACAGGCAAATATATATATATCACTAATAAACACACCAAAAAGACATTAAGATGGATAATTTTTCACAGTTCATATGGTACCGTGGATGTGTCTGAATAAAACTGTTTCAATATTTAGTGATCCATGATCCATCATCAGGATGAACCAGAAAGATTGAAATAAAGGCGGCGTTTAGAGGGTATATATAAGAGAAAAAAAAAAAAAAAATTGTTGTAAATTTGTAAATTGAAGCACAATAACCAATTCCTCCCTAAACTCTAAAACATTCTTACAACATCAGATATTTTCAGCCAAATAAACGTAGGATGCAATTTCTAACATAACTATACCTTCCATGTTAAATTTTAGCCCAAAAAATTGCAGTCAGCACTCCCAATAAATTACATAACATACAGAGAACTAAAATATCGCAGAAAGACGTTTTCGAATTCAAAATTTGTTCCAAAGAAACATAAATTGAAGTTTAAAGATCGCAGATAAAGTCTTGCAAGACAATTGCTGACGAAAAACAAGTGGTAAAATTGCCGGAAATTAGCATTTCTACGTACCTGACCTGAAACCAGACCAAATCAAAACCGTTTCGAGCGCTGCATAGCAATATGCGCACCGATGGGGCCAAATTTAACACTAAAGCTCGAATCCAGGCCTGAAATATGAAGGAAGAATTCGGGACAAATTTGCATGGCCAAAGCTGCGACGGAGCAAAAAAATAATAATAGGCAGGCATGAAAGAGGAGGTAGTGCCGTGCATAAAGAAAAGTATCGCATCGAATAATAATTTAAGCATAGTGTAGTAAAATGGAAATGGATGATTATTTGACATCATTAAGATTCTAGTTACCTAATCTTCTTCTTGTATTTAAAGAAATAATACTTTTGATTTGGAATAATAAAGTAAAAGACTTGGTTATAAAAAGTAAAGCGCCTTTGTAGTCGTAGGATAATAAGCTTTATCCATCTGCACTTAACATTCTACTCCCTACCCTCAATAGTTGGTGGTGGTGGTGGTCGGTCGTTTTTCTTTTTATTTCTTTAATAAAATTAAAAGCAATGTGGAGTAAATTAAAGGCCGACAATGTAAATAAACATGATGCACACTCCACCATTCAAATCTCCGCTACCTCAACTCTCCTAACCTCTTAAAGGTCCAACAAGTAGGTACTCTAGAAAGGAAAATTATTCAAGAGTTTGCATAAATTTTAGATATTTATAATGGTTTTAAAAAAATAAAATAAAATTGTATCATTTATGTGATACATAAATTTAGTGATTAAAATAATTTTAGTAATTATCAAATTATTATGATTAGTTATAAATTTGTAGAAATAGTTTTTTAGTATTTTAGATATCCATCTTTTTTAATGAGTTAAAGTTAAAAGTTATGAATTAAGAGACTTGAAAATTTGAGGGAGAGTCATCACTCCAGTGCAAAGTTTATTGTTGTTTTGTATACTTCCAAAAAGCTTTTGACACTATTCCTAGACATTTGTTCATTGATAATATAGGGCTTTGGGTCATCATGAATTGATGATATCACTTGGTATGGCATTTTATAAGTTTATTGATAGGTACTCATACAAAAAAGTTGGGGGGCCAAAAAGTAGTAACATGTCTAAAAACAATTTGTTAAATGCATGAAAGTAAAAAATAAAAAAAGAAAAAGAGTTTTGAATGAAAAAGATATCTGTTATTTTGAATTAAGCTTGAATATCCATTATGAATATCCATTTAGGACAAATATCCATTTTAGAAATGTATTTTTTATGTATTATGTTTAGTAAAATAACCATATAAATTTACGTTTACTTCTATAGTATATTTTATATTCTTGCATATTTTAATTTTATTTTACTAAATATAAAAAATTAGGTCTACTCTAGGTCTTCTAGAATTGGTTTTAGAACTATACGAGATACTTTTTAGAAGATGGTTTTTCAAAATCAAATATGGTTAGTACTTAGTAATTTTCAAGATTTTAGTATTGAACATAAGGTTCTCTCGGTGTAACTTTTGCACTTGGTGTTTATTTTGGGCATTGAGCAAATAGTCATTTTGTCGGTCTTTGGGCCTTTCAAATTGATTATTAATATTTGTATGAATTTTAGGTATATCAAAAAATAAATTTTACAAACCTTGCATCTCTTAGAGATAGTGAGATTTGATAAAATATTGACACACAAACTTGCTTAAACATTAATTGAAAGCATTGTAAGTACAATTTTGGTGTATATATATATATTTAAAATATACATTTATTTACCCTAATTTGATTAACCCCAATTTAGCACCTGAGAGCACTATTTATCATTTTAATGTGATCAAATATCATTATTTTAGAATTTTGACTGAATTAAGCCTTAATTAGGTGCAAATAGATAAAGGCTAACTTTGGTTATACCAATCATGTTTGAGCACCATTTTTCCATTTTCCATAATTGAATGTCACCATTTATGCAAGTATGACCAAATCATACCCCAATTAGGTGCAATGTAATAGATTAAGGTAGAATGCATAAAATCATGCACATTTGAGCACCATTTAGCATTCTTTGGTGATCACATGTCATTAATTGAGGTAATTGGAGAAAATTAGGTTATGATTATGTGTGATCAATTTAATGTGGGTAAAACTAAGAAAATTGTAGATATATTTAACAATATTAATCATTATTTCATCATTTGATGTCATTATTTAACACCATTAAGGAAAACGGAGCCCCAAATCACATAATGTGGTTGTAATTAGGTTCACAGGGTTTGATAGGGAAAAACTATCCCTAGTTGAACCAATCAAGTAATTAGTCAATCAGAAATTCAATTGGAACAAATTGAGCCCCGAGTCACATAATGTGGTCGTAAAAGTTCACAAGGTTTAATTTTCTCAAATTACATATTTCATTGAAATAAATGACTAATTAATCCAATCATGAACTCAATTGATAAAAATGGAGGCCCAAATCACATTATATGGCCACAATCATGTTGGTGGGACTTGATTAGTCAAAATTATATCTATTATTGAACACATTGAGTAATCGGTTCAATCAATGACTCAATTGGGGAAAATTGGTCCCCAAATCACATTGTGCCCAAATTATGTCACTTTTTAAACAAAATGAGTAATTGATTCAATTAGGGATTCAATGGGGAAAATAGAGCCCCAAATCACATTGTCTAGTTGTAATTAGGTGAGTAATTGATTTAATTAGGGACTTAATTGGGACAAGTGGACCCCCTAATCATATTATCTAGGTGAAATTAAATGTTTACAGGGATTTTTTTTCCAAAAATTACATCTCTCATTAAACCTGTTTAACTTTAAAATGAAAATCTAAGTGTTTGATGTTAACCTTATATTTCTTTTAAATGGGTATATAAAAATGATAATCCACAAGGGTGATAATCATATCTACAACAAGCCAATTGGGTGCTAAACTTAGATATGACATATGCTAAATTTATTAAACTAAGAATAGGCTAAATATAGAAAGTACATATATGTTAGATATGAAAATGACAAAGAAGTAATGTGCTTAGTTGGTTCTGATGCTAACATAGTTATATATATGGAACTTGTAAAAAAAATTGGAAGATAATTCTAGAACAGTTGTCAAATTCTGGATTAAGTGCCTTTAGAGCTGTAGATAGTTATGTAAGCCTGGGATAGTTACACTGACGCTGGTGTTTGGGTTCAACATAAATGTCATGTACATAATACCTACTATAAAATGATGTGCCTACCTATATGATTTTGGGTTTATCTTTTCCTTCAATCCAATGCATTTAGATCTAGATAATAGACTATTGCTCCTCATAAATTTGTAAAACCCTAGTTCTTCATCTTCATAGTGACCTTGGGGAAAAATGGGTTTGTGGGTACACAGTGTTAACTTGACCTCAAAGACCCCTCTATCAATGAAAATTGCCTACATAGCTAATTATCCAAAGAGAGCCTTAGACTGATGCAATTCTCCTTTATGTGTTGGATTGTGTGTGAATCATATAATATGTGAAACATAAATACAAAAGTGACCTAGCTTATAACTTGAAAAATTGGGCTCTTGGCTTGTTTATTCAGTACTTCAGACTTATATATTTTATGTACCTATGAATGATATATAAATAAGAGAAAATAAGGAAGCTTTGATCAATTGAATGCTCTTTGGTATGAATACTAGGTGTTTTTTTGGTATTGCTAGGTGAGGAATGAATTAAGGTTGATCTTGTATTTTTATCAATCTATTTGGAGAAATAAATTGCATTAAAGCATTTAGGTCATTTATTAATATATATTTCATTTACAAATAAGATGAATTTAGGGCACTAGACACTTCCATTAGAGTAGAATACTTGCATTGACGCATGTGTTTATCCCAGACGTTAGTGTCCAAAGAACATGAAAGTAGGTATAGGCTTAGAACTTACAGAGGTGGAAGATAAGTACATTTTAAACATTCTAAGATAGTTATAATCTTAGGTTTATCAACATATGACTAGTTGAACTAAGAGATAGGCTAATGGACACAAGATAGAGTAGATGCGAGACTTGTAAAAGTAGGAAAGGTCCATAATTGAGAGGAACAACCAAGGTCTAAGTTTGACAAGTGTAAATGACTAAGGTGATATATAATCCATAAATATCATCTATATTTACCCCCCATTAATCTAGTAATAAAATTAATAGTTTAAAGGAAAATAATGCATACCTATGTGTGTATACACACCTTGTCTTTGTGTGTGCCCAACTTGAGTGTTTTACTAGTGACTAACCTAAAACCAAGAGAATGTTACAATGTATAATCAATGCATATAATATGAAATGGAAAGTACTTGAAATGATTGAAAATGAAAGAGCAAAGTTTAGGAGTATACTGTTAGGTTGTGGAGCTAAAAGCTTCAACTGTTGCAGACATGGAGGAGGTTGCTGAAGTTCCAAAAGTACCGACGTCGGAAGTATAACCAAAGTCGATCATGATGAATGCAGAAGGCAACTGGCATCAGTAGGGAGTCAGCCAATGTTGGTCAGCACCAGTCAGACAGGGACCGACATCGGTCGCCTGTGTGTTCCAGAACTATTCGTTGCACAGACAGTTAGTTCGTTGAACTGAGTGTTTGCATGTAAAGGCTATTTTGAGTCTTGAGCTGCGTGGATAATTATAGTAAACTAAGAGTCTAAGTTATTGTTTAAGTCTGGGATCTATTTATAGACCCATTGGCATGTATTGTAATTATGAGCTAAAAAGGAAGGCAAGGAAGATCCTTCCATTGTAAGATCATTGAGTTGCAGGTTGTTGCAAGCTCATAGGAGATCTACATGTGTAAGTATGGTCTGTTGAATTACAGGTTGCAAGTTCATGGGAGATATACTTGAAGTACTTTAGAGTGCTTGGTACTGGCAGGGTTATTACTGACTAGTTGGAGAGGTGAACACCAATTATGTGTGTGAGTTGTGTGTTGGGACCGTTTTTGGTAGGAGAGTGAACTTTTGAAGAAGAATTACTGTACACTTGAGGTGTGGGAAGCCTCTGGAAGGTGGGAGAAGAAGTGGCATCTTCTTTATTGTATTCTTTTCTGTACGAGTATTAATACAAGATAGTGTATTGTCTCTCATATTCTGTGCTATTTGTGAATTCTAGTTACTTGTACTTTTGGATAATTCCGCATGTTTAATTGCTTGTATTTGGTAATCATATTGTGCTCTTTCTGAGGAGAAAGATCCTAACAAGTGGGATCAAAACAGGTGTGTTGTTCTTGGATTCCCCAACAACTGGTATCAGAGCTTTTGGTTGGGATACTAATAGATTGGATTAGATTTGGTTAGTGTGTGTTGATTACAGGTTATTCACAGGGGTTTCTGTTTGAGTGGGAGTAGAGCAATGGCAGAAGAAAGTAAGCTACGAATGGAGAAGTTTAATGGCAAGAACTATCAATTATGGAGGATGCAGATTGAAGATTATCTGTATTAGAAAGATTTGTACTTACCGTTGGGTGGGGTTGATTGCAAGCCCTGGGATATGAAGGATGAAGAATGGGAGGTTCTTGATCGGAAGGCTCTGGGATCTATAAGGTTGAGTCTTGCATCGTCTGTGATTTCTAACTTATCACACGCTAAGACAATAGTAGAGTTGATGGAATCTTTGGCAAATTTATATGAAAAACCCTCAGCTTCAAATAAGGTATTTCTTATGAAGCAATTATTTAATTTGTAAATGTTGGAAGGTGGATCTGTTCATAGTCATCTTAGTGATTTCCATGGTTTGGTAAACCAATTAAATTTAGTCAATATTATTTTTGATGATGAAATTAAGGCTCTCTTAATCTTATGTTCATTACCTAAAAGTTGGAAAAGTTTGGTAATGGCAGTTTCTAATACTGCGTCTGCTTCAAAAATCTTAAAAGTGGATGATATTGTGAGTGTAATCTTGAATGAAGAGATATGCAAGAAAAGCACAGGTGAATCATCAGGGAATGCTTTGAGTGTTGAAAGTAGGGGAAGGCAAAGAGAGAAGATCGAGCATGGGAGATCAAGGTCAAAGATAGGCAGGAGATCCAAGTCCAGGTATGGCAGAATAACCTGATGGAAATGTGGAAAGCAAGGGCACTTAAAGAGAAATTGTTGGTTGGGTGAAGATCAACATGAAGGACATGAAGAAGAAGTAGATGTTGTGGATTATGTTGCATAGGATGCTTTAGTATGTTCCTTAGATAAAGTAGAATCTTGGGTTTTAGATTCTGGTGCCTCTTTTCATGCATCCCCAAATAGGGAATTTTTCATGAGTATGTCCAGGGAGACTTTGGAGAAATTTGTTTAGGGGATGGTAAGCCTTGTCAGATGGTTGGAAAAGGGAAAGTGAAGCTGAAATTGCAGACAGGTAACACATGGGTGTTGAAGGAGGTCATGCATGTCCCAGTTCTAGAGTGGAATTTGATTTCTATAAGAAGTTTGGGTGATGAGGGTTGCACAGTAACTCTCACAGCAGACTCTTGGAAGGTTACCAAGGGTGCACTTGTTGTAGCAAGAGGTAAGAAAGTAGGTACGCTTTATCTATCTACTTGTATTATTGATTCTCTTTTTGGGTTATCTACTTCAGCTGTAGATTTGAAGATGTGGCTTAATAGGCTTGGTCACATGAATAAGAAGGACATGCATGTTCTTGAGTTAAAGGGTATGCTTTTAGATTTGAAAGGCATGGATCGAGATTTTTGTATGCAGAAGAAGAAAGTAACGTTTCTTGAGGAATCCGATGTTCGTGACAAGAGCAGGAAAGTCTTGGTTTTCAAGGAGAAGGTGATGGACATAGTTCAGCACAAGGGGCTAAAGAATTCTGAGCAGAGCAAGGTTGATTTGGACAAGAGTTTGATCCAAAAGGAACTCGCAGGTAGAAGTTAGTTCTCACAAGAAAAACATAGAGACCAACGTCAACTAGAAAATTGACGTCGGCATCTAAACAGGGACCGATGTCAGCAATGTGCAGCCCGACGTCGGTGACTCAGGGACAAATAAACACCAGCGTCAGTCAGGGGGAACCGATGTCGGTGATGAGGCAGTCGCATGGAACTGACGTCGATCAGGTGCAGACTGAGATGTGATCGACATCGGTCACTAAGATAGATTTTGGGTGGACAACAAGCTGTTAAGGTGTCTTAAGCACCCATATGGAGGACTTAAAGGGTATGTAAGCCTCAAATTCGTCATTTCCCTTCTTTACACTACTTGTTGCTCATTGATGGTAAAGAACCAGGAAGTTGTTAAAGAAGTAGAGCAGGTAGATCTAGGAAATAGTGGGAGCTTGGCATGGATGAAGGATGTGATTCCTTGGAGAAGAACCAAACAGGAGTTTTTGGTGGAGTTGCCAGCTAGAAGTAAGCACTGAGAGACGAATGGATTTTCAGGATGAAGAAGAGCAAAAATGGACACGTGAGACAGAAGGCCAGGGTATATGGTCTTGAATACGTTGCAGGACAACAGAGGTTTGATCATTGTGTTTCTCTTTACCAGGTTGGATAATATTAGCTACATTATCCTATTACTGTATGATGTGCTTGTTGCAGGGTTACATATACAGGGAGTTACTGAACTAAAGGTAAAGCTAGTTCAGAAGTATGCCATGAGGAATCTGGGAGCAACAAGGTTCTTTGGCATGAGTGTGTTCTAGGGACATGGAAGGTCACAGGTTGACTTTATTTCAGGATGATTGTGTGAGACCGGTTAGCACGCTGATGGTTGGATAGTTTTATGGACAGTGTCTTGATTCACATAATGAGGTTAAGTGCATGGTATGTACTAGACCTAAGTTTTCCCAAGCAGTGGGAGTTGTCACAAGTTTGGAGCCAATCCGGGAAAGAAGCATTGGAGGGCAGTTCAGTGGATTCTTAGAGGGACCAGCAGTAGGTGCACATGCTATGCAGGGTCAAGTTATTTTCTACATGGGTTTGTAGATGTGGATGTGGCAGGTGATTTGGATGACAGGTGTTGCACCACAAGATTTGTGGTGGTTGGTCTTCAAGAGTGATTTTGAAGAGGGATACAAAGCCAAGGGAACAAACTAGATGATGTACAGGGACATGTACAGTTGCAGTTATTTATCTCCAAGTGGGAGATTGTTAAATTGTGGAGCTAAAAGCTTCAACTATTGTAGACATGGAGGAGGTTGCTAAAGTTCCAGAAGTACCGACATTGGCAATATAACTGACATCAGTCATGATGAATGTAGAAGGAAACTGGCATCAGCAGGGAGTCGGTCGATGTCGGTCAGCACCAGTTAGATAGGGACCGACGTCGGTCGCCTGTGTGTTCCAGAACTGTTCATTGCACGGATAGTTAGTTCGTTGAACCGAGTGTTTGCATGTAAAGGCTATTTTGAGTCTTGAGCTGCGTGGATAATTATAGTAAACTAAGAGTCTAAGTTATTGTTTAAGTCTGGGATCTATTTATAGACCCATTGGCATGTATTGTAATTATGAGCTAAAAAGGAAGGCAAGGAAGTTCCTTCCATTGTAAGATCACTTAGTTGTAGGTTGTTGCAAGCTCATAGGAGATCTACATGTGTAAGTATGGTCTGTTGAATTGCAGGTTGCAGGTTCATGGGAGATCTACTTGAAGTACTTTAGAGTGCTTGGTACTGGCAGGGTTATTACTGACTAGTTGGAGAGGTGAACACCTATTTTGTGTGTGAGTTATGTGTTGGGACCATTTTTGGTAGGAGAGTGAACTTTTGAAGAAGAATTACTATACACTTGAGGTGTGGGAAGCCTCTGGAAGGTGGGTGAAGAAGTGGCATCTTCTTTATTGTATTCTTTTCTGTATGAGTATTAATACAAGATAGTGTATTGTCTCTCATATTCTGTGCTATTTGTGAATTCTAGTTACTTGTAATTTTGGATAATTTCGCATGTTTAATTGCTTGTATTTGGTAATCATATTGTGCTCTTTCTGAGGAGCAAGATCCTAACAAGTGGGATCAGAATAGGTGTGTTGTTCTTGGATTCCCCAACATATACTTGTGTGTTGATGTAACCACCTTGCCTAATGGCAAGTTGATTTGAAAAAGATATATTATTATAAGGCTCTAAAGCTGAGATTAGGACAAATATAGATAAATATAGAAAGTGCATATATCTAGAGAGAGAGAGAGAGAGAGAGAGAGAGAGAGAGAGAGAGAGAGAGAGAGAGAGAGAGAGAGAGAGAGAGAGAGAGAGAGAGAGAGAGAGATGCCCCAAACCTTAGAGCAAAGATGAATTGCGACCTGGCTATTGAGATTAGTTCAACCATGCAACCCAATCATACTTACAACTTGGTAAGGCTAAATGATACAATCAAGTCCAACATGAAAACTTGGCAAGATCAAGTGATTTAATCATCTCAACCATATCAATAGGTGAACCAACTAATGCAATAGATTAGCTCAATAAAGTCTATAAAAGTCTGATCAAGGTATCAATAAATAAAATTTCATGATGTAGTAATAGTCTATAAAAAGATATAGCATCCAAAATTGATTTAGATTTTTAAATATTAGGTAAAAATTTCATAGCATATGCACCTTAACTATGTATCGTGTTGAAATTATGTATAACAATGGTACCAATGTATAGAATTATGCCACAACTATGAATATGAATAATATAATTGTGTGATTTGGCCAATTTTAAAACTATATAAGTGTGGATAAGATGATTTCAAAGCATGCCCCCACTATATATGGAGAAATATGAAAACTAAAATAAGTACCAATGTGGAGAACATGTTTCCAAAACATGCCCCCATTTTTATCTGGTGATGTTGAATACTAAACAAGTGTGGAGAACATGCTTCCAAAGCATGCCCCCACTAAATCTGAAAGCTGTGCCAATTATGATGAACATGTCTATATGACATGCACCCCCTTTGAGGTAAGGTAAAGATAGAAACTAGTAGTTACCTCACCTCAAAAGGATAAGGCAACTATATAATTTGTGAATGGAACCATGTATCATATAAAAGTAACATATCTAGGTATGTATAGCATTGGAGCAAATATAACCAACATGATCACATGAAAGCCTAAGATGCATGATAAAAATCATGGAAACATCTATATATTAAAAATACAAGATCAATAAGAAAATAATCACACACATGAGAGTAATTAAAAGCAAGTCAAAAGCCAATGGTCTAAGGAGACCAAAAATAAGGGTCATGTTCAAATATTGCATAATCGAAAGAATAATACTTAGTCAAATGTCCACAAAAATAAGAATGACATATTCAAATTTCCACACAACAAACAATGGCATATGCAAATGTCAAAGAAATCACACATAGGCATGGAAACCACAAACAAAGGAGCATATTAAAATTCTCAAAAAAAAATCAATAGAAAGGAAAGATACTCAAGGAAGTGCATAAAGGAAAACATAAACAACTAACATAGAAATGTCATAGTATCCCATAGATAAAATGTGTTAGCAAAAAAATGTTAAGTGCATAGCATATCAAGTACCTTGTGTAAGATATGATCATGGATAAAGGCATGTTTAAGTAAATATAAGCTCAAATATGATTATGGAGGATTATCATTAGACCATACAACCTATGTGTATCAAGATTAAATAAATGGATGCCCCTAATGTCCACATGACATGAGTAGAGGGAAGGCCCAACATCTAAAATAGGAATAGATCATATTTTTGTGTATGCATGTATCACTCTCAATTATAAGTGTGACACACATGTGTGTATGTATAAGTAACTGAATATGCCATCCATCGACATAGAACTAACACATATATGCCAAGGAGCTAATATAACATGTAGGTGCTAAAAATATTTTTGCATTTTTGAATGTTTTTTTATTTTTTTGGTTATTTTACAATATTTGAAATAATTTTAATTTAGAAGTCCTCATCATTGAAAGGTGTAGGGCCACCTAGATAGTTTTTCAAGATCTATTTATATCGCTACATTTCCATGGGTTCAATTTTTTTATTTAGTCGTATGCAGACCTCTGTACCCATATTAAGAAATTTAACACACATGTTTGTAGTGTCCATATTTGCATTCCACTCAAATAGCCAATTTTTTCCAAACTTTAGCTTCAAATGTGGTTCATGGTCTAATATCCATATGGTCAAAATTTCTACACATGGGCCATAGGGAATAGGTAATCGAATGTATCCTCACAATTATGCCATCAATGGAGAGTATATTAGTTCATTTGTAGTATGTCCCAATTATGTGATAAAAGTGGTGCCACAAGTTGTATCCCACTTTTTATCAAACTAGATATGGTGGCAATATACCCCATCAATATTAGCAATAATAGTTAAATATTCATGTTTTGGTAATTTTAAGGGATACTTCTCTTCTAAAAGATTGGAATGATTTTGTATTTTCCTTATGTCAGACACAATGTGTATGCATACTTTGCTCTTATATTTTTGAATTAGGTTCTTCAATGTCTCACACTGATTGGTATTATGACCAATGATCCGACATAAATTATAATGCATACTCCTATTGGTAAAAGTCTATTTCTTGATCTGTGTCTAGTAGAAGGTAAACACATCATTCTATGTGCAATTAATAAATATATTAAGGTCATAATTTTTAAAGTATGTTTTGAAGCTTCTTGAGAAGACTCCACATTATTCACATGATGTACTTGTATTTGACCCTTATACAATTGACTCAACATTTTTGACCAAGAAGGATATATGGAATAACAAGCATTTACATGCTCATTTGCAATTTTTGTTTTTACCTTAGGTAGATTCATAACTATATTTTATTCAAGTGGATTTAGTTTATATCTACCAAGCCCTATAGGTTCGAATAGGTTATGTGATAGGTGATTGAGTGGATTAAATTTTAATTTTTTAATTTTCTCATATGTCATACCATAAGTTGTATCATCATCACTATCATAGTAATCTGAGACATGGCCCTCTTTTGCTCAGTATTTTCTGATAAATGAAGTTCAAATATTATGAAATCTTGTGGTTTTACTAGCTCTTTTGGTAATGGTTATTGTTCTTTATATGCATCTATGTGTACCTCAAAATTTAGTACCTTATTTGCATCTGGAGATAAAGGAACCATTTTAATTGACTCACCTATTTCACACATGTGTTTATGCTCAATAGGAATAAATTGTTTAGGTGGTACCACTGTAGAAATGCCTTCAATTTTAGAATGTGTCATTTTATAAAATTTGAAAGGTTCATGATCAATAGGCATGGATAATAAAGTCCTATCATGTATGAATTTTTCACATCGATGAAGTGTAAATGGGACAACTTCCATTAAATGTATCCAAGGTTTATCCAAAAGTAAATTATAATGTAATGATTGATACATTGCCTAAAAATTAGTTGAAACTATTTTTGGTCCTAATGTCACATCCAATGTGATTTTACCAATCAGAGGGATTTGTGAATTATCAAACCCTTTTATGTGTATAACTATTTTTTGAAGAAGATTGGTGTTAATAACCATGGTGATTAGGAATTGTATGCTACAAATGTTTATGATGGATCCATTATCAATGATCACCCTTTTGATACCTTTATTTTGCATGTCACTTATATGAATAAAGAAAATTTTTGGTCAATAATATCTTTGGATGGTAAATTTATTGGATCAAAGGTAATGAATTTGCTATTGTTGAGATCTTTCATGATATTTATAAAATAAGTAGGCTCCATATCATTTTGAACTTATGTCTCATGCAATGCCTCATATAGGATATATTTATAAATATTAGATTATGTTAGGAGCTCAAGGATTGAAATTTTAGCATGCATATTTCTCAATTGGTAAATAATGTCATATCCCTTAAAATTTATTACAAGCTTAAGTTTAGGATGCACCTATTGTATTAATAGGTGGGGGAATGGGTTGAGCAATCCTACTACTTTGAATAGTAAGATCATTGACCCTGGAATCCAATATAAGTTATGGGTGAATAATGGGTACATGATGGTAGCTGTTATTTGAATAAGACTTAGGTAGAACATATGGTTGAAAGATTGCATGTTGGTGTCTAGAGACTAGCTTATAACATTACAAAAGTAATTTTGAAGAGAGATAAAGTGTTGTTTCTACTTTAAAACCCTCTCATTCTTGGCACATATTTACTTAATAGATTTAACAAGGTAATTAATATAGAAAACCATAACAATTATGACATATTAGAACCCAAAATGGGTTATAGATGCATCCATGTTGCACATATTTTATAGCAATAAGGGATTAACAATATAACAATTAGAAAACCCTATTTTTTTAGGGTTTGATGTTTAAAGATTAGGTTCATCAAATGTTTAAATCTAAAATGGAAATCTAAGTGATTAGTTTAAAACCTTATATTGCCTTTAGATGGGTATATAAAAATACTAATGCACAAGGGTGATAATCAGATCTACATCAAACCAATTGGGTGCTAAACTCATATATGACATGTTGAATTTATTAAACTAATAATATGATAAATATAGAAAGTACATCTATGTTAGATATGGAAATGATAGAGAAGTAATGTACTTAGCTAGTTCTTGTTGACCATTTTTGGTCCTACAGGCTAAAAATTAGTCTACCTTCCTTCCCTGTTGTCCTGAGTAGTCAGTCTTTGATGTATTCACCTTACTATAATTATGCCTTTTTCCTTTATAATAGACCTATTTCTATGAAGATTCAAGTGACTTGAGTCTCATAGATGTTTTGGGTTGATCTGAAGGCTTATTTCACTTTGGGCAATTAGTTTGCACAAGCCTTTTGGCAAAGGAATAGGCTAGTTTCAAAGGAAAACAAGTCTTTCACAAGGCTCTGAAGGACAAGTGCCCTTGCAGAGGGTAGGTAGATTACAAATGGGACCATTCAAGCAGGCTTTGAAGGGAAATTTTGGACCCAAGGTGCCCTTGTGGAAGGTAGAGAACACATTTGAAAGAAAGTAAGGCAAAGAAATCGAAGGGGATTTTTTCTTTAGAAAAGTGACAAGGCAAAGGACAAAATATTTATTTAGAGTTTTGTCCAAAGAAAATCCATAGAGAAACGAAGGCAAATTCCTTTAGATAAATGCCCAAAGGATTTCCTTTGGACTTTTGTCTGAAGGAATTTACAAAGAAAAGGCCGAGACCTGGAAGGCAAGATTTCCTTCAAACAAAATGTCTGAAGGTTTGTCTGAAGGAATTGGGAAGACAAAGGAGTTTGAAGGGCAAGTGCCCTTGCGGAGGGCTCGAAGGCTCTCAGCTATCACAAGGGGGTTCTTTCCATTTTTTTGAAGGGACACCTTCCCTTCAGGAAGGTTCATTCTACAAAATCTAAAGTAATTATTAGAGTATGATGATAGGCCTAAGAACACCAACTTCAACATGGTGAACTAGCTGTTGGAGGTTCAAATGCCTGGTGACCTCCCCACGAACGTCAAATTCAAGCTAGTAAAATAGCCATTGTTTTTCAAATGGTAATAGGCCTACAGACATAAATTTTATAGTGATAAAATATCCATTGATTTCCAAGTGTTTAAGAATGGGCCCGTGCATAAAATGGGTTAACAGTTGAAGAAAAGGCTAAAGGAGACTTCTTTTGGACAAGTGCCCAAAAGCTGTCTTTCAAGCATTTTGCCTAAAAGAACTCATGAGTACGAGACTGAAGGAATTCAAAGGGATTGAGGCCAAAAGGGAAACTCAGTGACCCATTGAGGAATGAGCCTAAAGAGCCATGAAAGATGAAAGATAGCCCTGAGGGCTGAAGAGCTAGGAAAAGACAAAAGCTAAGTACAGGAGCAGATAGAACAGTCTAGGTGGCACAAAAAGCATCGATAGAAGGAGTTATTGCTATAGATGAAATATTCTCCACTAAGTGGTCATCAAGGGAAGTGCAAGAATTCAAGATAATGGCTCATTTTTCTTTGTTTAAGTGTGAATGAGCAGATAGTTGCGTAAGTTCCATAAAGAGGCGGCCTTGTCATTCAAAAAACAAAGAAACCTATGCTTTTTGTAGGAAAATTTAAGATGGTTTATGCTATAAAGTCAATACCTATGACATCTATAACATGGTCCTTTCAGGCCATTTCTAGAAGGATGACACCAGCATGAACAAATTCCTCTTTCCTAGGTGTTCAACGTAGCATGGGCCACTTACTCTTGAAGGTGCCAAAAGTCTTTCTCTTCGTGTTATATATTATAACCTCTTAGCTGAGAAATGTATCACTCACTTGTGTAAGGTGAAGCCCTGCCAAATTTTACCTTTGAATCAATAAAACACATTTTACCTCTATTTGACTGGTTATGCTTCTGAATATGTCTGTGTATCAACTCTATGTTTAGTCATTTCAGCTTGATGCTTTCATAGGTTGACACCAACATATCTAGTATAGCCAAGACCATTTCAGTAGGTTCATAGGAAGTGCCCAAGTTGGAGCATAGAGATAGAAGAGTAGTTATCTGATAGTGTGCTTTTACAACACCTATGGTAAGTTCTTTTTCCTTGTATCTTCAATAAGCCCCTGTTGAAGTGCCCTACAATCTGGTATTTTATTTAGATGAAGTGTCTATTCACCCTTTTGATCTAAAGTGTTGATATAGCTGAGTAGATCAAAATCATTTGGTGCATCACCATTTAGATAGGTTCTATTTTGGTTATATTCTTCTCCCTTTTCATCCCCACCCCATTATTAACAGTAATAGTCAAAGACCTCAAAGATGCATCAAAGGGAGCTAGCCCTTATTTAGAGATTCTTTCCTCAGTTTTGCCATACCCATAAAAAGAGGAAAGTCTCCATTGTGCCGCGTGGAAGAGAGAAGCTAAGCCTTTTTTCAAGGGTGCAATCCATAGCATCAATAGTTTTTAGCACACCCAATGGGACCAATTTTTAATGTTCAGAGAAGTTTCAGGATTGGTGTTGGTCCTACTAATACAAGAATGAACAACTAACCTAACATTTGGTGACCCCATTTTCAAGAACACTAGTCTCTAGTCAGAGATCATCCTGACATCCCATGCCTAATTTCACCACAAGATCTTCTACCAAGGGTGTCCCTTTCAAATTCATTGAGCTGCCCTTAAACTCAACAAAGTGGATAAGGTTTGTAAAGACTCATCCCTATATAGCAAACCAATTTCCCAGACTTGCCATAAAATATACTTACATGAGAAGGCCCCAGTTAAACCCTATCATCGCCATGGCTTTAAATTTTGTAGCCTTCCATGGTCATAGCACTTTAAACCTTCTGCATTATGACCCAATCCCAGGGACAACTCTTAAGAGTATTCCTCCATTTAATGGAGAAGGGTCTATTACCACTATTGAAAATATCAGAAATATCACCAACCTCTGTAACATTCATAATGTCACCAAAGAGAACATAGCCATTAGGTTGCTGGCATTGTCTTTTAAGGGCAAGGTTCTGGACTAGTATGGGACTTTGCCTATGAATTTAGTCAGCACATGGAATGAATTGGGCACTCTCTTGACAAATAGATTTGGGGAGAAGAGTGACCATCTCTCTCTTTCTAAGAAATTAACCACCATGAAAATAGATCCACATGAATTTATGCAAGATTTCAATACCAGGTTTCAAAAGACCTAGGATGGAATTCCCATTTTAGTGAGGCTGATCCCAAGCTATGCTTTCCTCTATTACTTGAAAGCTTTAAATAATGACATTGCTATCATGATACAGTCCATGGGAGGACAAGTGTTACTATATGATTATGAAATAGCTATAGCCACCAAAATTGTTTGGTACAAGCAGGAAAGATAGCCCCTAGACCTCATATGCCTCTCTTTCCTGAATTGCCACCCCCAGTTTAGACTGTTGCACCCACTTTATCTCTTTTTCCTGGTGTATAAAATTTGACTGCTAACTCACCAAATGAACTCCATAAAGTTAAGAGCTTGTTACAAAGTGTAACCAATGAATTAGTGGCTCTCAAGAGGTAGCAAGCTCAAAGCTATCACCCAAATCAGGGATACCAGCAGTTTGAACAATAAACTAGACCCCATTTTCAAAATTATAATCAAGGATATGGTTAGTTTACACAAGCCAAACCATATCAAGGTTATAATCTAGGTGCCCCCTCATAATCCATGGCTCTTGTTCCCATTCGAAATAACTTGGTATAGGAACAACTTAATTGCCCACCCCTGGGATATGGTCAAGAATAGGTTGCTTATACAAATGAGTTTCCAAATCAATATGTGAGCACATAGGACAATCAAATAGCCTAATTCCTAAGTTTTGAGGCATTAGTACAACTTGGAATGGACAAAAGGTAAGCTTAATCTGATTCCACTCTCATGAACCACCTAGAAGGAGAATTCTATGCAGTACATTATGTGGGTAGTATGAATAACCAAGGTGATTGTGTTGCAGCCAATATGAGGTCTAAAAAGAGAGATATGGAGGAAGCATAGGTAGCTACTCAAATGTCTACAACATCTTTATGATCACATGGGAACCAAAAATTCCCAAATTACAAGTTGCTGGTTGCACCCTCAGCTCCTTGACTTGCACCTCAGGCTGCAAGTGACCCCAAAAAAATTCAAAAGGAAGCAACCCTCAGATTAATGTGCTAGACCAGATGAAGAAGTTGCACATGAATATCTCTTTCTAGGATTCATTAGCAATGCCGAGACAAAAAGACATAATTCAGAAGGAATTACATGGGCTAAATGAACAAGCTATCCCAACAAAGGATGATAATGTTTTGATTATGAATGGGCACCCTTCCATAGTAGGCCAAGCAAAGAAGGATGAAAAGGTTCCCCATTTCTATCTATTCTTAGTCATTATAGATTTCTTGGTTCACAATTACATTATTGATAGTGGGGAAAGCACCTCAGTAATGCCCAAATATATAGTAGATAAGTTGGGACTCAAATATGAGGAAATGACTAAGGGAGTCCTGCAGTTAGATGGATCACCAACCAAAACATTGGGAATAGTAAGAGACTTGAATCTAATACTGCACGCTTGTCTAACTTTCTCAGTTCCCCATGATGTGGTAGTGGTGGATGTTCCTCCCTACTTTGCTCTCTACTTATCGAGGGATTTCACATCTAAAATAGGTGGGTACCTAGTAGCAAATTAGTCTTACATGGTTTTTAGAACCAAATATAGAACTAAGGTCAAGATTGAGTTAGAGCCCATCCACAGAGATCATCTAGAGCCATACTTATTCAAGGCTAAAAATG
Organism: Torreya grandis; assembly: GCA_037957365.1. Classification (NCBI taxonomy): domain Eukaryota; kingdom Viridiplantae; phylum Streptophyta; class Pinopsida; order Cupressales; family Taxaceae; genus Torreya; species Torreya grandis. Next base: position 1,022,135 of record JARHVA010003443.1, read on the forward strand.
TTAGCTATGCCATCATTGATGAAGAAGAATTCCAAATGGACCAATCTCTACCCTCTTCCCTGGAAGGAGTTGTTGACCTACTCTTAGATGAATGGGGAAGTGACAATTTTGAACATGATCCATATAAGTTCATCAAAGAGGCAGGTCTTAGAATTTATGGCATATATGAAGAGGGTACTTTTGTGCCAAATTTGATGAAGACAAACCAAGAGAGCTCTGGTTTATGGCAACTCTTCTTCAATGGCTCAAGAAGTAAATTAGGAGCTGGTGGTGGAGTAGTGTTAATTTCACCCTCAAAGGAGAGATATTTCTCAACTTTTAGATTCTAATTTTCCTACACTTATAATGTGGTAGAATATGAGTCTCTCATTTGTGGTTTGGAGTGGGCAAGGAAAAAAAGAATTAAAGAACTGTAGGTTTTTAGAGACAGTGAGTTAATCATAAATCAAGTGAGAGGCCAAAATTTGACCAAGAATTCCTTGATTAAGTCTTACAAGCACATGGCGTGGGACTTAGTGGAGAGTTTCCTTACTTTCAACATTGTTTCCATTCCAAGGGAACAAAATAAACAAGCAGATAGACTAGTAGCACTTGGTGTTCAATTTGACATTCCCAAGGAAATAGGTTGAGATAGTAGTCCATGCCATTTAAAAGTGGTAATCAGACCCTCCATGCCTGATAACATCACCAATTGGTAGGTGTTTGACAATGATCAATAGATAACACTCTTCTTACAAGAGGAGGCTGAGTTTGCTTCTAGGAATTAAGCCAAGCTACAGTAGTAGTATGATGACCAGATTGTTTAGCTAAAGAATAACAAACTTCCCAAAGGCCTGGTCACTCTTGAAATCATCTTTAATGAGGATGACCAACTAAAAATGCATAAATCAAGCATCATAACCAAGAAAGAAAACTATGAAAGAATTGAAATATTTAAGGATAGGTTGCTTGCACTTGGAAAGGTATGTACAAAGGATGAGAGGCATTTTTTCATTTTTTTATGTCAAGAGTTCATTGATGTTTTTGCTTGGGAGTATAGCGACTTGAAGGGTTTTGACCCAAGCTTGGCCCAACACACCATTGAACTAGAGGAAGGCACCAAACCCATCAAATAAAAATAAAGGCCTATCAATCCAAAGGGTGAGCCTCTCATGCAGAAGGAACTCACCAAGCTGATTGAGTCTAGAATTATATTCCCTATTAAACACTCTTCCTGGCTGGCTAATCTCATCCCCATTACAAAAAAGAATGGGGAGATCAAACTATGTGTGGATTTTAGAGACCTCAATAGAGTCTCGTTGAAAGACCACTATCCCCTCCCAAGTATGGAGCAGATCTTCCAAATGGTGATAGACAGTGAACCTTTCTCCCTTCTAGATGGGTATTTAGGGTACAATCAGATTCTAGTGCAAGACTGTGATCAGTACAAGACAACCTTCACTACCAAGTGGGGAACTTTTGCTTACCAAAAAATGCCATTCAGATTGTCAAATGCTGGAGCCACCTTTTAGTGAGCCATGAACATGGCTTTCTAGGGCCTGATAAATAATATCATATTGGTCTACTTTGATGACATGACAGTGTTCTCTAAGGATGTAGGCCAACATTTGAAACACCTGAGGAAAATATTTGAGAGGTGTCAAGAGTTTGGTATCTCTCTCAACCCAAAGAAATGTGTGTTCACTGTCCACAAATGTAAACTTCTTGGCCATGTTGTTTCTAAATGGGGTTTGACCATTGATCAAGAAAAAGTCTATGCCATCCTAGCATTATCTTTACCTAAGCACAAGAAGGGTCTGTAAAGTTTGTTTGGTAGATTAAGTTTTATTAGGCGATTTATCCCTAATTTTGTCGAGATAGTTAAGCCACTAACTTCCAGGCTAAATAAGGATGAGAAATTTGCATGGATATCACAAAGGAAGGATAGTTTTGAAGGGATTAATCAAGCTATTGCCTAGGCTCCCAACTTGATCAGCCCTAAATTTTTCAAGGATTTAAACCTTTACACCTTTAAAAATGAAGAGGTAGTCTTCGCCATGCTTACTCAAGCAAATGATGAAAACCTTGAACAACCTCGTGTGTTCTTTAGCCAAGGTCTAAAAGGTTTTGAAATTAGGTACACATATGTTGAAAATAAAGTGCTTGTGGTCATATGAAGCCTGAAGAAATTCAGACACATATTGTCAAAAACAAGGTTCATCTCATGGTGCCACATCCTAGTGTCAAATATTTCTTGATTAGTCATGATATAAATGAAAAGAGAGCAGGATGGATCACCAAGGTAATGGAATATGACATGGTTATCAAAACTACGAAGCTAGTAAGGGGAAGAGGGCTATGTGAACACTACACTATAGACCTTAAGCAACATAAAGAGGGCATTTTGCTACTCCATGATGAAGCAACAACAGAGGAACCAATAGTCATGAAGGATTGGATATAAGACATGACACATTTCCTTCTCACCAATGAGTGCCCACAGGGCCTTGATAGGACCAAGAGGAGGTATTTTAGACTCCAATCTCTTCCTTATATCCTGATTAATGGGGTGCTATTTAGAATGGATTTTTTAGGAGTAATCTTGAGATGCATAGACTCAAGTCAGGTTGATAGGGTACTATCCAAGTTTCATGATGGGCTAGCTAGTGGCTACTTTACTCTAAAGCTAACAACTGCAAGGATTATGAGGGTTGGTTGCTTTTAACCCACTTTATTTAGAGACACCCATGCCCAGGTATGAAAGTGCCAAAAATGTGCCCTCTTTGATGGAAATCAATGGCTGGCTATAATGTCTCTATAGCCTATTCAAGTAGAGTAGTCATTCATGTAATGGGGCCTATACTTCATAGGAATGATCAACCCTCCTTCTAGTGCTAACCACAAATGGGTCTTGACTGCTACAAACTACTTCGTGAGATGGGTAAAAGCTGTTGCTTTGAAGGAAGCCAATGATAGTACAGTCCTAGACTTTTATGAGGTCCTGGTGATAAGGTTTAGAGTTCCAGCTATCATCATCTCAGATAATGCATTGGATTTCTTGGGAACCAAAATAAGTGAGTGGGCATTGGGATACGACATCTACCTTAGCACTTCTTCTAATTACTACCCACAAGGAAATGGGCTAGCTGAGTCCACCAATAAGAATATTATCAAAATCATTAGAAAGACAATGGATGAAAATAAAAAAAACTTGGCACACCAAGCTGAAAACAACCATGGGGGCAGACAGGGTCACTCCAAAGAGAGTGGTTGGCAATTCACCATACATGTTTGTATATGGAAGGGAAGCTAAACTCCCTATTTCACTTGAATTTATAGCCTTGGATCTTACCCACCAACTATAATCAGAAGAAAGTGACAACATGGAGGCTAGACTGTGTGAGATGATGTAGCTTCAGGAGACAAGAGACTAAGCCATGGTTTCTATGACCAGCTGTTAGCAATAAACAAAAAAACATTTTGATAAGAAATCCTCATCAAAAGGCTTCTCAAAATGTGACATCATCATAAAATGGGATGAGGATTGAGCTAAACCTAGGAAACACATGAAGTTTGATGCCTTATGGAGTGGTCCGTATGTCATCACTTAGAGCAAGCAACATAACACATTCTAACTCTCTACGTTGGATGGTGGGGAACTACACATCCTAGTTAATGGGATATATCTTAAGCATTTTCATTGAGACTTCTCTCATTATGTACATATTTTTCCCTATTTTCCCTAAGTGCTTTTGTGCATGTCCATAGTTTTTTATCCTTGTGTGTGTTTTGTTTACCGTTTGGGGGTAAAAGCTTCATGTTGGTTCTTTAGTCTCTCAAGGTTATTATCAACCTTTCGGGCTATATTTTGACTCCATGCCCAATGGACTTGTAAGCCACTAGTTTTCCTAAGCATATCAAGCATGCTTCCCCTGAGAATCACCATATTTGTTGAACATTTTTGGTTTTATAGGCCAAAAATTAGTCTACCTTCCTTCCTTGTTGTCTTGAGTAGTTAGTCTTTGATGTATTCACCTTACTGTAATTGTGCCTTTTCCCTTTATAATAGACCTATTTCTATGAAGAGCTAAGTGACTTGAGTCTTGTAGATGTTTTGGGTTGATCTGGAGGCTTATTTTGCTTTGGGTAGTTAGTTTACACAAGCCTTTTAGCAAATGAATGGGCTAGTTTCAAAGGAATACAAGTCTTTCACAAGGCTCTGAAGGACAAGTGCCCTTGCAGAAGGCAAGCAAGTTACAAATGGGACTATTTAGGTAGGCTTTGAAGGGAAATTTTGGACCCAAGGTGCCCTTGTAGGAGGTAGAGAACACATTTGGAAGAAAGTAAGGCAGAAAAATTGAAGGGGAGTTTTTCTTCAAAAAAGTGACAAGGCAAAGGACTAAGGATTTCTTTAGAGTTTTGTCCAAAGAAAATCCATGGAGAAACCATGGAAAATTCCTTCAAACAAATGCCCAAGGGATTTCCTTTGGAATTTTTTCTGAAGGAATTTACAAAGAAAAGGTCGAGACCTGGAAGGCAAGATTTCCTTCAGGCAAAATGTTTGAAGGAATTGGGAAGACAAAGGAGCCTGAAGGGTAAGTGACCTTGTAGAGGTCTCTCGGCTATCATAAGGGGGTTCTTTCCATTTTTATGAAGGGACACCTTCCCTTAGAGAAGGTTCATTCTAAAAAATCTAAAGGAATTTTTGGAGGATGATGATAGGCCCGAGAATGTCAACTTCGACATGGTGAACTAGCCATTGGAGGTTCAAATGCCTGGTGACATCCCCACGAATGTCACATTCAAGCTAGTAAAATAGCCATTGTTTTTTAAATGGTAACAGGCCTACAGATGTCAATTTTATGGTGATAAAATAGCCATTGATTTCTAAGTGTTTAAGAATGGGCTCGCACATAAAATGGGTTAATAGTTGAAGAAAAGGCTAAAGGAGACTTCTTTCAGACAAGTGCCTAAAAGATGTCTTTTAAGCATTTTGCTTGAAAGAACTCATGATAAGTGCCTAAGAGAACTCATGAGTGTGGGCCCAAATGAATTCAAAGGGCTTGAGGCCAAAATGGAAACTCAGTGACCCACTGTGGAAGGAGCTTGAACAGTCAAGAAAGATGAAAGATAGCCCCAAGGGCTGAAGAGCCAAGAAAAGACAAAAGTCAAGTGCAGGAGTGGATAAAATAGTCTAGGTGGCACATAAAACATCAGTAGAAGGAGATAATTATACAGATGAAATAGTCTCCACCAAGTGGTCATCAAGGGAAGCACAAGCATTCAAGAGAGTGGCCTATTTTCTTTGTTTAAGCATGAATGAGCAGATAGTTGCATAAGTTCCATAAAGAGGTGGCCTTTTCATTCAAAAACAAAGCAACCCATGTTTTTTTTAGAAACATTTAAGATGGTTGAAGCTGAAAAGTTAATACTTGTGACATATATAGCATAGTCCTTTTAGGCCATTTCTAGAAGGATGACACCAGCATGAGAAAATTCCTCTTTCCTAGGTGTTCAACACAGCATGGGCCATTTGTTCTTGAAGGTGCCAAATGTCTTTCTCTTCATGCTATATATTGTAATCTCTCAACTGAGAAATGTATCACTCACTTGTGTAAGGTGAAGCCCTACTAAATTTTACCTTTAAATCAATTGAATGCATTTTAACTCTATCTGACTAGTTATACTTCTGAATATGTCTGTGTATCAACTCTGTGTTTAGTCATCTCAACTTGATGCTTTCATAGGTTGACACCAACATATCTAGTATAGCCAATACCATTTCAGTAGGTTCACAGGAAGTGCCCAAGTTTGAGCATAGAGATAGAAGAGTAGTTATCTAATAATGTGCTTCTACAACACCTGTGGTAAGTTGTTTTTCCTTGTATCTTCAATAATCCCCTATTGAAGTGCCCTACAATCTAGTCTTTTATTCAGATGAAGTGTCTATTTGCCCTTTTAGTCTAAAGTGTTGATATAGCTGAGTAGATCAAAATCATTTGGTGCATCACCATTTAGATAAGTTCTATTTTGGTTATATCCTTCTCCCTTTTCATCCCCCCATTATTAACAGTAGTAGTCAAAGACCTCAAAGATGCATCAAAGGGAGCTAGCCCTTATCTAGAGATTCTTTCCTCAGTTTTGCCATACCCACATCAAGAGGAAAGTCTCCATTGTGTCATGTGGAAGAGAGAAGCCAAGCCTTCTTTCAAAGATGAAATCCACAGTGTCAATAATTCTAATGCTAACAAAGTTTTAGATTAGGAATAGGCAAAAATCAAACTGGAAGATGATTTTAGAATGGTCACCAAATTTTGGATTAAGTGCCTCTAGAGCTATGGATAATTGTGTCAACCTGGGAGAGTTGCATCAACTCTAGTGTTTGGGTTTGTTGTAGGTGTCCTATACATAATACATACTATAAACATATGTGACCATATATATTATTTTGGGTTTGTCTTCTCCTTTAATCTAGTTCATTCATATCTAGGTTATGGACTATCACTCCTCATGAATTTTTAAAACCCTAGTTTTTCATCTTCGTAGCGACCTTGGAGAAAAATGGGTTATTAGACACACAGTGTCAAGTTGAACCTAAATACCTCTCTATCAATAATTGATTCCTACATAGCCAATACTTTGAAGAGGTCCTCAGACTGATGTTTCTCTTTCCTATGCTTTTTCTTGTGTGTCAATCATGCAATATGTGGAAAATAAGTACAATAGTGGCCTAGCTTGTAAATTAGAAAATCAGGCTCTTGGGATACTCCTTCAGTAATTCATACTTGTAGATATGTTGTCCCTATTATTGATATGGAAATAGGATAAAATATGGAATCTTTACTTAATTTAATGCTCTTTGGTATGAATACTAGGTGTTTTCCTAGTATTGCTAAGTGAGGAATGAATGAGGGTTGATCTTATATTGATATCAATCCATTTAGAGAAATAACTTACATTAAAGCACTTAGGCCGACCATTAGGATACATTTAATTTTAAAATTATATGACTTTAGGGCACTAGACACTTGTGTTGGATCATGACACTTGCATCGACACGTGTCTATTTCAGATGTTAGTGTCTAGGGACCTAAAAAGTAGGTACATGCTCAAAACTTGTAGAGGTGGAAGATAAGTACATTTTAAGTATTTTTGGCTAGATAAAAGGCTTGGGTCATCAACATAAGACTAGTTGGACTAAGAGATAGGCCATGGGGCATAATATAGAGTAGATGTGAGACTTATGAAAGCAGGAAAGGTCCATAACTAAGAGGAATAACCAAGGTCTAAGTTTGCCAAATGTATAAGACTGAGGTACTGTATAATCTATAAATATCATCTATAGAACCAAATCAATAATTAGTTTAATTAGGGACTATATTAGGGAATATTTATCCCTAATTCACATTATGTGGTCGTAATAAGGCTCACAAAACTTGATTTTCTCAAATTACATCTGTCTTTGAACCAAATGAGTTATTGGTTCAATTAGGGACTCTTGGAGTAGATAGAGCCCCAAATCACATTATCTAGTCATAATTAAGTTCATAGGGTGCAATCACTCTAAATTACATCCCTCACTAAATTAAATGAGAATTAGTTCAATAAGGAACTCAATTAGGGCAAGTGAAGACCCTAATCACATTTTTTAGATGCAATTAAAGGTTCATGGGGCTCAATTTTTTAAAATTTCATATCGTATTAAACCAAATAATAATTGGCTCAATTAAGAACTAAATTATGGTAGATTGAGCCCAAAATCACATTATGTGGTTGTAATTAAGTTCAAAATTCTCAATTGCCCCAAATTACATTGCTTATTAAACTGAATGACTAATTGTTTTAATTAGGGACTCACTTTCATAAAATTGAGCACCAAATTACATTATATGGTAATAATTAAGTTCATAGGGCTTGGTTCCCCAAATTACGTCCTTCATTGAACCAAATGACTAATTGCTTAAATTAGAGACACATTTTGGAAAAAGTGAGGCCCAAATTACATTACGTGGTCCCAATTATATTCATGGCGATTGATTAGCTAAAATTATATCTTTCATTTATCAAATCAAGTAATTAGTTCAATCAAGGACACAATTTGAGAACAAATTGAGCCTAAAATCACATTATGTGGTTGAAATTAGGCTCATGGGGCTTGATTGGCCCAAATTACATCCCTCCTTGAATACATGGAGTGATTAGTTCAATCAATGACTTAATTAAATGAAAATTTACCCCCAAATCACATTGTTGGTCATAATAAGGCTCATACAACTTTATTGGCCAAAATTACATCCTATTTAAACCAATCAAGTAATTGGTTCAATCAATCACTTAACTGGGGTGATTAAGCATCAAATAATATTATTTGGTTACAATAAATTTCATAGTACTCAATTTTAGCCACAGTTACATTCCTTATTAAACTAAATGAGTAACTAATGAATTAAAGTTTTTATTACAAAAAATAGAGCCCTAAACCACATTATGTGATTGCAATTAGATTCACAAGGCTCAATTGTCCAAAATTTTATCTCTCATTGAACCAATCAATTAATTATTCAATTAGGGACTCAATTTAGAAAAATTAAACCTCAAATAACATTATTTATTTACAATCAAGTTCATGGGGGTGTGATTGCCTTGAATTATATCCCTGATTGAACCAAATTAGTAATTGTTTGAATGATGGATTTAATTGGTAAAAGTAGATCCCATAACTACATTATATTCCTAAAATTAAAGGTTCACAAAGCTATATTTCCTAAAATTACATCCCTAATAAAACCAAATGATTAATTGTTTCAATAAGGGTAGATGAGCCCCAAATCACATTATGTGCTCACAAATAGGTTCATGAGATTGGATTTCCAATTTTTTTGTCTCATTGAAAAAAATTATTAATTGGTTCACTTATTGACTCACTTGGGAAAAATTGAGCCCCAAATCACATTATGTTATCACAATTAGGTTCATAAGTCTTGATTGCACCAAATTATGTGCCTCATTTAACCAAATGACTAATTGACCCAATTAAGGACTCAATTGAGGAAAAGTGAGGTTCAAATAATATTATATGGTTTAAATTATGTCCACTTGGCTTGATTGGTCAAAATTGTGTCTGTCATTGAAAAAATCAAGTAATTGTTTCAATCAAAGACTCAATTAGGGAAATTAAGCTTGAAATCACAGTATATGGTCACATTTAGTGTTATGGGGATTGATTGGCACAAATTATGTCCTTCAATAAGCCATATTCAAATAATTAGTTCATTTAGGGGCTCAATTGGAGAAAATAGAGGCCCATATCTTATTATGCAATCACAATTAAGTTCACAGGGCTTGATTAGGAAAAAAATGGTCTCTCATTAAACCAAATGAGTAATTGGTTCAATCTAGGAATCAATCAGTGAAAATTGAGCCCCAATCACATTATGTGGTTGAAATTAAGTTAATAGGGATAAATTTACAAAAATTTCACCCCTTAATGAACCAAAATTTTAAATTTTTTAATTGAGGACTCAATTGGAGCAACTGGAGCCCCAAATCACATTATCTAGTTGTAATTAGGTTTGTCAAGATCAATTACCCTAAATTACACCCCCTATTAAACTAAGTGAGTATTTTTACAATATTTAAATTGATGGATAAGATTAATATAATTAAGATAAAAATTTGAAATAGAATTTAGATCAATAAATACAGAATTCAAGCATATAATCTGAAGGTAAATGTTTGACAATTAATTCTTCTGATTTGACAAGGGCATATGCTAAATATGTAAATTAATAAAGATATCATGATAGTTATATTTTCTAGTCGATTTTATGACTATGTTTTTATTCTTATCGATTAAGGAATTGATCTTCTACTTGCAGTGGCTTAGTTCCACAAGATTAGGTTGTAATCATAGGTTAATACTGACTTACTAGTCAAAACTAACTTATCTGAAAGTATGGCACAATGATTTTATATTCACATGTGAATGCATTTTCTTGATTTTTGGTTTAATACCAAACATTGATGACACACACAAATCCATAAATAAACTTCCTCTACCATGTAACACTAAATGTGCTTATGAGGCTTAAACATTTGTAAAAATGGGTAAAGTATAATGGGTTCAACTAACCATAATCATATCCACCTGATGATTGATGATTACCTACATATATAATACTCCAAGGAAGGAAATCAAGCCATACATAGTTCTTCAACATAGTGTGATTGTACAATTATGTTCCTTTGATATATGTATGCAACTAGTGATTAGCTTTTATAGTTGAAAATGCTTAGGTGGACCTAAATTTTGAGTGATTTAGACTTGGATTGTATTGATCCTAGTGAATAATATGAAAATTAGAAAAAATAGGGTATACTTTATCATTGTGTGGTAGTGTATAAATGTCCAATAGATATGTTTATATATGGATCCATTTAAATAATTCCTCATGCCACCAACATGCTAGGTAAATGGGTTGATTGTAAGGATAGGTACTATTTTATAAAATAGTCATTATGGGAGTGTGATGGTTCAAACCAACATTGGTCATTACTGATTGATGATAACAACCAAAATTGGCAAAATTGACCCATTTACAGGTGGATTGCTATGATATTCTAAAGATGTTTATGTAGGATATTTAATAAGTTTAAAGTAGATAGTGGGGTTCATATTTGTGTTTGATATTATAATGGAAGATTTGACTCATAAAATAACATGAAAGTGTGATAGGATGAATAATTTGGCCCTTATTTTGGTTCTCATGTCATGTGTGGTAAATGTGTGTCAGGTTTGTCATTGTCAAGTACTGTAGACTAGATTTTAGTATTTGAAAATAACCTATTTTATTATAGTAATGACATATATGTATTAAAAGGATAATAATACCTAAGTGTGAACAACACACTTTGCCTTTTGGGAGATGGTTTAAAAAAAAGTAGTTTCACTCTAAAGAAACATGAAATGAGAATAAAGTAGTCAATGTCCATGTGTGAAATCTAAAATCTAAAATTGAAAGCTAAAATATCAAGGGTTAGAGTATACCTATGTGTTGATGAAAACCATGTTTCCTTTGCATATTTATTGGAGATGATGTTTCATCATTAAATCATTAGAGAGTTGGGGGTGATCATGCCCAAAACTTATGTAACTATGCAAGATCCCAAGTTGGGAAGGCAATATACCCCAACCCTCATGAAATTATAGAAAATTTCATAATTTACTAACCCAAAAACTCTATATGAAAATGGTAGAGAGAACTGTTTAGGCAAGGTTAATTTATAAAATAAAACACTACATAGGTAAATAAGATAACTGATCAAGAAAGGTTCATTCATAAATGAATTAGACAAATGGATTATAGATTCAAATTTATTTTTTCAATTCAGTTAGATCCATGTACAAACAAAAAATCATGATTGTATATGTGCATGAAATAGTACCATGCACCTTGAATATATATGCTAAATTTGAGAACTTGTATCTTAAATGTAATGTGAATGTGTAAATCTAAAATTATGTTTAAATAAATTGTTGTGCACATGCCTATGCATATACTCCCAAATGTGTAAGAATATGTGCTCAAGTGTCTATAACATATATGCATATGCATGGTATATTTCCTTGTAATCCATATAAATATGCTAATATATGCCATGTATTTGAATCAATGTGTTGTCTAAACCATGTGAATCTCTAAAATATATAAAAAATATGTACTCGAATTTAATTTTTTTCTCATGGAGGCTTGTGTCTCTAAGAAAAGCTTGTTGTAATGCCCCCCTTTTCAGATGAGGTATGTACCATGTAAGTCATTGATCTCAAAATAAGAATGAAATGTATTATGTCATGTGTAAAGATAGAATTATATAATGTTATTTGAACATGTGGATAAATGTAACCATAGTAATGTATGTAACAATCAAGGCATGTAAGTAACATATGGAATGTAGGGCATGCAAGAATTATTTATAAATAAGTGTATTAGTGAATCATGTAGTATAAGTAATTATTAATTAAACTATGTAATAATAGTGCATGGTATAAATCATGAAACCCCTCAATGTTAACAAACTCAACAAACACAAAATGTTCATAAAGCTCAAGAGTTAGTTGTCACACATAAGCCTAAGGCCACACAAAGGAGGACATAAAACATGTCATAAAATAAGGGAAATCAAAGATGTCACATCATGTAAGATCAAAGACCACATAAAATAGCCACACATAAATTAATCTATCATGTAAAAGAGTAAGAACATTAATGAAACATAGAACAAGGGACTAGTCTACACCATCCACATGTATCAATGTCATATTGTAGTAAAGTGGCATATCATGTGTCACTATGTTATAAATGATTAACTAACAAGGCATGTGTAAGTAATATAAGTTTTTGATTATGGTAAAAAGGTCATAGAAATATATAACTTATAATAATTAAGCTTATGAGTCAAGATGCCCCCAATGTGGCTACTAGGTAGAGGGAAAATCAACATTTATATTTACCTATGTACCATGTATATCTTGTATATCACATATATAACATGAATGCATGTGTATATGTAAATAATATTCCATATACCAAAAATGTGATAAATAACATATGTAATAATTTAAACTAGCCATAATGTCTTGTTAAGGTCCTAGTTCTGGATTTATTGAATATTTGAATGTTTTTTGCATTTTTGGAATATTTTAACTTTGTGAAATCTAACCAATGATTCACTCAAGGGAAGGACTGAGGAGGTGATTGTATTAGATGGTGGAAGGATTTTTTTTATATATGGGATGTAATAACTAGGGATGGGTTATAATATGATATAATCATGTCTTATACCATCCTTATCATGCTTAATACTCATGTAACTCAAGGAATGATGAGCAGCTTTAGAAGGTTAAGGAATCTATGGTAGCAACTATGCAATAGGTGGGTGTCTCACTATTTATGCTTACTATGGAATAAAATAAACTATCTACACTACTAATTTAGTATGTGCTATAGAATGTGGTTCTTTATGAAGTCTCTAAGTAACTATTTGACATAGTCAATGTGGAATAAGTGGTTGTATATATGTATCCTCTTTTTTTTTTTAAAATTTAACTATATATGTCAATCTTGATTGTGTCAAACATATATATATATATATATATATATATATATATATATATATATATATATATATATATATATATATATATATATATATATATATATAATGATCCTAAAAATGTGTGCCATCTATCTCTAAATAATTATTCTTAATATGTATATCAACCAATTATGGTGGTGTTGGGGTGGGAGGAGGAGATATCACTAAGTGAATGGAATAGTCATACCATACTCTTGGAAATATAATAATTATGTTGTAGTATATCTACTTTATGCATATATGTACTATGGATGGAACTGTATAAAGTATTTACATTCATAAGTGTCCTAACAACATGTTGAATACCCCATTACTATATAATACTAGGAGTGGCATGAATAATGTGGTTAATCTCACCTAAAGATGGAATATTATGCATCCCAAGGTACTATGTCTCTATTCATTTAATCCTTTAACTATTTTTTATACTTTCCAAATCATGGCATATGTACCCGATACATAGAAGTGCTGATATGCACATATTATCACTTATGATATTTTTAATCATAACATTGTATATATGTTATTATTCAATATATGTTCATATGAATAGTTCATGAAAATTATAATCATCATCAACTATCTCACTATCATTGAATGTAATCATAAGCTAGTGAGGTAAAGTTTTTTATGATTTTACCAATGATAGTATCTATTGGATGACCATATGTACATTGTGGAGGTTTTATGTTTCATGCATGTGTACCTCTGGAATTCCCTTGGTCTCTATTAACTCATGTTTAGGAAAGGCATCACTAAAAATTTTCAAATTTTGATTTCCATTATTTTGTAGATGAGATTCCTCTATAAGATTACCCAAATCAATGATGTTGTCATCTATGAGGTCTTATATCTTGTTTTTTAACTTGTACCATTTATTCATTGAATGCCATGCAATCTGATAATACTCATAATATGCATTGCCATCATAGTTATTTAGTCTATGTATAGTTGGATCAAGATATTATGGAGGAAGGAGTGTGATGAGGCTACACTCGATCAATTTATTTATAATTACGTGGAAAAGTGATAGTAATCATGAAAATTTCCTCTTTTATGGAGCCATTAATTTTAATTGGCTTGTAGGTTGAAATATTGAATTAACTATATTCTTCACCTAATTCTTGTTATCACTTGGTTTGACCTTATAATTTGGTCTACTTTGAATTTTTTTGTTGAATTAGTTGCATGAATTGATGAATACTTAAGTTTGTTCAAATAAATTAGTTGACTTCTATGTCCCTCACCACAGGGCGTAACTCATCAAATGATTTGAATCTCTTAAAAATTATTGACTTGTGGAGTGGTGCTAGCAAATTATTCTTATATATATTTCTCATTTTATTATTAGCCATAACATTGGTCATCTTGGCTACCATGGTCTTGTATCAAATCACATAATCTCTAACTGGTTCATTGGATCCTTACTTTAACTTAGAATTTTTTTCACAAGGTAACCTCTCATCGATATTTATCGCAAAGTGTGCCAAGAAATGGTTAGATAAGGGGTTGAAGAGGGAGATCATAAAACCATCAAAATTCATGGTATTTAATGCTTCTTTGAATTAAATTGGTTAATTATTTGTCATTATATGCATAAACCTAGTATGTTGTATGGAATGATAAAAGATGTTACTCAAGACCACCTTTATCTTTGTACAATGGGATCTTTGGAGTTACAAATCCTATAGTTAAAATTTAGGTTACTTTATTTATAACTAATTGGTTATGAAACAAGGAATTAGAATCTATGGTATGACTAGTTGTTGATGCACCTTTCTCTACCTAAAACACCTTGGTATGCAGATGTATAACAATTTGCTCAAGGGAATATTCATTAGGTGAGGTTGGCAATGGAATGTGCACAGCCATCATATTTGGGATGAAGGTTATCAATGTAGTAATATACATCAAAATATATTTAAGGCCTTATGTTACCCCCAAATTTAGGGTAGATGACACATATGCCATTAAATGTGTAGTTATAGGAATAAAATCAGTGGCAATGGCTTGGATACCTAATTTGGATGTACTAGCTTGAAAATATTGGATAATAATGGTAAATGGATGTTGTTGAAGGACTTGAGATGTATCAATATTTTTTTTATGGCCTTGGATGCTAGGATCAATTGGAAAACTCTACCAATTTTTCCATGGTTTTGATGGAGTTCCTTATGATATTTGGATAAGATGTTAAATTTATCAATATCTACCAAATTAAGCTCATTGAGATCAATTATATCTAGACCTTCATAATGATCTAGATTGTTATATTAATTTTTATTATCTTGATTATCATGTATTAATGGAGGTATATCAATACAATCATCTATTTGGACATATTCATGAATAATTGTATTATCAAAATAAAAATAAATTTTTATTTTATTCATTTTAGTTGTAGAAATAGATATGTGGTTATGTTATATATGGGTCCCATTTAATCTATCAATTAATCTTAGAGGTACATGGGAACTAGCCTTCTTAAATAACATAGTATGGGATTAGGTAAGTATGTATAATACTATGACCAAATATGAAAAGATTAATTATCTTTTAGAAATCAATTTTGAAACCCTAAGATAAAAAATCTAAAACTCTTAAAGGATGAAACCCTAAGGGAAAACCTAGGGTTTTACACTATTCAACATGTGTACAGGTTCACCATTATATTTTATCCAAAATTAGATTAATATGTAAGATTAATCTAATTAATATATAACTTTGAAATATAATTCACATCAGTATATATGGCATTCAAGCATATAATCTGAATGTAAATGATTGACAATTAATTTTTTGATTTGAAAATGGAATATGATAAATATGGAAAGTACTAAAGATATCATGATAGTTATATTTTTTGGTTGATTCTATAATTGTATATGTATTACACAAGTATAAATTAGGGATAAACATTCCTATGGTTCACTCAGTTCAAGAATTGATCTATTACATATGCTCAATTGATTTTGTAAGATCATGCCACTATTGTTATCATCAAAAGTTACACCCTTGATGAGGTTTTTCAAGCCTCCTCACTGAAGTGATAGCATGGGAACAATCCTAGGTTATAGGTGACCTAAAGAGTGGATTGAACCTCTATATAGGGCTAGCTTCCTTGATGCATCATTTAAGAACTACAAACTAAGCCTACTAACTTGCAAGGCAAAAGGGAGAGAGAACTAAAAAAAACTAAACTAGGGAGATGATGTACCAAATTATTTACCACTACCACACATCTAAAAATTCACAATGAACATAAGATTGATCTATTCATACAATACTCGTAATCTTCTCCTCTCACATCAATATTTTAATATGAAGGTGGTATATGATGATTAGGTAAGGAGGGATGATTTATAAGAGGTATATAAGACACTAATGGAAAATAGAATAACTTAACCTCCACAAAATCACTTAAACACTTCATATGACTTATAAGAGTGACTTAAAATTGCACATAGGTGATAAATTGAGAAAACATGTCAAGGAGAACTTAATCAACACTAGATAAGATCAATCATTCATACACAAACATTAGAATACAATCATAAGAGAAGGTAAAACCAACTCATCTATTGATTCAATGTCTTACAAAGGGAGCATGGCTTTGACATACTCAAGTGGAGGATATTTTACAATGCCAAAATTAGGCATATATATAGAAGAGTGTGAGAAAGAGAAAGAGAGGAAAGGCATAGGAGAGACATATGACAAATGTCACCTCATGAGGAAATAAGTTACAATCACGAAAGTATGAAAGTGGGTCATTATGAAATATTATATCAACATGTGTGTAATTTATCTAATCCTTATTTTCATCAAGGGTAGCATAAAGTGACTCTTAACCTTCTATGATGACTCATCAACCTCATTTGAAACTACCCATTATTGGTCTAGATGGTCTAGAAGGAGTTATAAGTCTTTATCCTGACATGTGGAATTCTTGATCATGCTTAGTGAAGTTATCTAATGCCATCCTAAGACACTTAAATGTATCTTTCATCTTGGTGAGGTTGAGTATCAGGTATCAAATGTCTTAAAACCAATAAGAACCTGCATTTGATTGAGAAACTTGATTTAAATGAAGATCATAATAACAAGTTTGTCTTTCCATCTTTAGCCTAGTTCTTACTTGAGAACTATTATCACAACTTGAATAACTCTTAAACACCCTATAGGGGATCATTCCACCCATAATCAAGATCAAAAACATCTTCAAGACTAATAGATAGGTGCATTACATTTGTTAGGAGCTCTTGATGGTATATTGCTTACCATTGTGTCTTGAAACCTCTAAATGGTGTTGTAATCAATGTATATATTCTTTATGAGTATTTATAATCATATTACCTTGCATTATTTATTTCATATATGGTTTAAAAGTATCTAATAGGTCTCACTTAGTCAGATTTCATGAAAATCCATCAAAACCTACCTTTTTAGGCATGGATTAGTCCTTTTAAGGCCTATTTTTGTACACCATTACCTCACACGTGTCAAAATAGTAACTCCATTAAGTGAAAAATGGTGTGCATATACCATATAAGGATTTTATAGGCTGTACCAATCCATTACAATCATTTAGAAGACTAAACTTCTCCATCAGGGCTCTTTAGGGGGTTTAAACAAGGTTTAAGGGTGTTTAAGTTCTTAAAAATCATTCATAGAGAATTTCCCCTTAACCTAGGAAAAAATGACACTAATTTTTTAAGTCCATATACCTCTTCAACATCCTTTAACTCCATTGGCTTCCATGCATGTTGACCATTGACTTTTGAGCAAGAGAAGATGATCCTTTTTGATTGTTTAAGTCTATTTGAGAGCTCAAGAAGAGTGATTTTACATGATAAGGTGTAAAAGTGTTTTATTTGAGTTATAAACCCATAATTAGGGTATAATAAAACTCAAATTATGTGTAATTTTTTTATTTATTCCATATTACCATTCAAACTCACTTTAACCTTCATATGCTCATGGCTAGGGTTTAAGAGCATTATTCTGCTAGTGACCCTAACATTCTTGTTTTGGTCCTTTATTCCTCTTGAAATGAGTTAAAAATTAATGTGATCTTAAAAAAAGGTATTATCCATCTCCAAATTCTCCCAAATATTAAAAAAACCTCAAAACCTACAAGCTTCTTCACTTTTGTTTATCCACATGCCTATAGGTGCATATTAGGCCTCTTGACTACAACCTTGAGAGTGGATCTTCTTTAACAAACTTATTGAAATTTTAGTGGTCTTTATAAGTATTTTAAGTTCATTAATGTTCCTCTTGACCCTATAAAAACCTCCTTATCTTCCAAAAACCCCAAAATAATAGTCTTTCTTTCATTTAGGCCTATGATAGGCCTATAGGTCTTGTTAAGGCCTAAACTCTCTTCAAAGGATGATTAATCCTCATTATAGATTTAATTTATAGTATATGAGTTCAAAAATTTCCATAATTTATCAAAACACTCCTCATATTTCACACAAATTTCATGACTCTCATGCAATGCAATATTTGTCCCTTTAACTCAGTCTTGTATAGGCAAGCCTATAGATTCTTATGGGTTTCTTAACTATAATTTTAGAGAGTGGATCCTCTTCCACTAAGGCACTTTAGTGGTTTAAAAATATTATAAGGTTTCTCATGATATTATTTATCTCTCACCATACTTCTTAACCCTCCCTTGGAAACTACAAATGTATTTCTTCTCTGTTTCTACTTATAACCTACTCGTTGTTGGTTATTTTGACCTTTTGGCTATAGGTCACCAAATTGGGTTCCTTGAGTTGGTTTATCCTTATTGAGGTGCATTTTATGGAATTGAAATTTATCCCACATTTTATATTTATTACTTTCATCCTCTTTACTCTTCAAAACCATCATCAACATACCCTTTTGCTCTTTGCTACCTGTTATAGCCCTGAAGGCAGTCTTTTAGGCTAAAACCTTAATTTCTCCTTATTTTGATCATATTGATCCAAAATGACCAATGATGAAATTTTATAAAAATTATATTATGTTTTTAATTATTATCCATCATTCCATTAGGTCTAAATTCACTCACTTGGAACTCTCACAGTCCTCCTCTAGGCTTACACAATCTAACTTAGCCTACACAATCCAACTAAATGCAAAATGATTTGTAGTCTAAGCCTTAATATATGTTTAGGATGATTATATATATTATAAAGTCTTGATAAGGTTAATTTTAATTTATTTAAGATAAAATGGTTGTTAGTTTCCTTTAGAAACATGATTGTGCTTGCTTGCATTGCCTTAAATACACTTGGACTTCCTTCTCTTTGGACTTGGCTTGAGAAGTTTAGTTTTAAATATTTTATAGAATTGAATAATGAAAGAGTAACAATATTTTATTAATTTAATAATCCATATACACTCTCTAATTTATCCATTTGGTGCCAACATTGACCTACAAGTCTTCAAACCTATAGGTTCACAATCTTCTCCTTGTCTTAGGCTTGAAGAAAAACACTAGAAACTTGAGTCCAATGGATTTTCATATAAAATATATTTGATAATTATATTAAATTATTATCTTAAGATTATTATTTCCTTGAAAACATATCCTCATTATTAAACATATCCTCATTTATCCAAGAATATCTCTACCATGGCAGCTAGTTCTAACAGTTCAACCTATGCATGCATAGTTATCCATTTTTATTGAAATAACTCCATAAAATGATGTTAAAAGAGGTATAAGTTATATTAATTAAGTTTATTTTTTTTCAAAACAAATCATTCCTTCATTATATGCACCAAAATGCCTCAAAACTTCTCTATAAACAAGTTTGTCATGCTCAAACTATCAAAACAAGACTATTTGACACTACACCGGTCATGAACATGAGGAAAATTGAAATAAAATGAGATTAAAGGGATAAATTAGTTTTAAATATACCCTTAAAAATCATTCTCATGTATTCATTTGGATTCATAACTCTGTATTTGGAGAAAACCAACCCTAATGGGGTTTTGAGTCCCTTTTATGCACCTTAACTTCTTAATGATTGTTCATAAATTTAATAAGTCTAACCAGACAAAAATTTCCACAAAGTAGAATGGAATTATGTTCCACTTATATGTCCAAGATATTTGGATCTAAATTTCTCTCTCCTCAGAGTACCATCCATAAATCAGTTGCCCTTTTGGAGTTGCCAAGAATCTCGATGGAGAAATGAAGAAGTTTTTTGCATTACTTGGTTATGTGGCTCCACTTTTTCCATGTATTTGGGTCTGATAAAACCATGGGGACCCTTGGTGGAGTTTTTACCTTGAAAAACAACAAAAACCCTCTTCAAAATACCTCTAAAATCATGCTTTCTTCAATAATCTAATTGTTCTACCTTTTGGAATTTCTAGAGATGGTGAACCATGTGAATTTTCATCTTACCCTAACTTGTAAAGATGTGTAAGAGAGTTAAAAAATCTTTCACACCATTTTTTGCCTACATATCTCTTAATAACTCCTCATTTAGATGTTATAAATGATAAATGGGTAGTTACAAAGGGGAATTCAACATTAGAAATTAGCTGCCAAGACACTTGGAGGATATATATGTATAATTATATCATGATGTCACAACATGGGTGTTAGCTAAATTTAAAATACCCCTATTACATGATATAACCTTCATATTTAATTTTTACTAGCAAGTATCATCTTAACATTGAAATGTACAATAAGACTAAAGTAGATGAAATACCTTAAACTTATTAAAACTGCCTTAGTCTCTCCAAATTACTTGAAAACATAATGTGATCATCTTTATGGTTCTAATCCTTGGTCAATTTGGTCAGCTTTAGAACATGGTTGTCTTGAAAGGGTCACCACCTTGTCTCCTTGGGCATAGTTATTAATTGACTTGATTTCACATTTACCTTTAACCTTATCAAAGTTACCTTAAACAATTATAAACACATAAATAAGACCATAATGAATGACTAATACATGAAAAGATAAAGTGACTTAAACTTGCTACTCACTAGACCATCCTAAATGACCTTGTGAGTTGCTAAGGAAGACACACTACCTATCATCTTAGATCATTAATGACTAATATAAGACCTTCATAATGGCTATAAACAAAGTTAAGATTAAGTAAATAAATGTTTTGAATGATACTCATTCATGGTAGCCAAATTTTGGATAACAAATATCGCATGTTAATACTCATATGTTGGTAATAATTGAATTGTACGAAAGTGTCGACTAGTGAAAAAAAGGTCACTTATGATTTTTTTTATTGTTATGTGTTTGTGATCTTGAACACTAATGAAATACTTATATCCATAATTCAACATCCTTTACCTTGAAACCTTAGATGTGCTTGTGATGTCTAAAAAACTTAAAAATGGGGAAAAGTGCAATGGGTTAGTTGACCCCAATCATCCTCACTTGATTATTTATTGTTACTTACATATCTAATATTCCAAGTATGGAAATAAATCCACACATATCTCTCCCACATAGTGTTATTATGTAAGTTTTCTCTTTTATTGTATATATACAACTAATGATTGGATTTGGTACTTGATAATGCTTACTTTAACTTGGCCTTGAATGGTTCAGACTTGGCTTATCACTAATCCTAGTCAGTGGTATGGAAATTAAGAATAATAGGGAATATTTTCTCAGTGTGAAATAGTGTATAGATATACAATAGATAAGTGTCAGATCCCTTTGAAATGAGACCTTGATTTTTATATATGGATCTATTTGAATAATTTTTCATTCCACATACACACTATGTTAATGCACTGACCCTAAGGATGGGTTTGTTTTAAAAAATATCCTTGATATGAGTATAAAGGTTTAGAAAAATATAGGTTGTTATTGACTAGTGGTAACAATCAAAACTGGTGGATTTGACCCGTGTACAAGTGGATTACTTTGATAGTCTAGAGATTTTTATGCATGATATTTAAAAATTTTAACATAAAAAATGGGATTACTAGGTGTTAGACAACATAATGAAAGGGTTGAATTATAAAATAACATTCAAGTGTGAGAGGATGGTGAATTTAGACCTTATTTGTGTGTTGAAGTCATGCATGGTAAATGTGTGTCAATTTTATCACTATCAAGTATTGAAAACCAATTTTTTATATCTAAAATAAGTAAGTAGTTCAATCAAGGACTCAATTGGGGAAAATTGAGCCCCAAATCACATTATGTTGTTGTAACTAGGTTCAGGTTCAATTAGGCCACAAATTATGTCCCTCATTGAACCAAATAATTAATTAGTTCAATAATATGATCAATTAGGGAAACATGAGCCCTAAATCACATTATGCAATCATAAATTGAAACCCAAATAACAAAATTATATTTAAAGATGAAAATAAATTCATATTTAGTGACACCCCAACATCATCCCTTAGTGATAACAATAAATTCACATAAGCTATATTGGGTGTAATCAAATAGATGTAAGGAAAAATTGGCTATTTATGAGTGCTATTTGTGATTATATCATGATAAATTGTTGTTTTTTTGATTTAAAAAATTAATGAATTATTCCATAATTAGATGATTTTAGATGCATGAAGTAGATATGGTCAAAATTGATGGGGCTAAGTTCCCAAAAATTCCAAACATTGATATACAAATTATATAAAACAATCTTAGAATAACAAAATACAACACTATTTTCCATTAAAATTCAAAATAATAAACATGGAATTTATTCGTATAAAGAAAAAACTCAATGATATATATTCATAAATCACTACTAACATGTTATTTTAATAAATACTAATCCTATAGTAAACCAAGCTTTATATTTTTAGAAATTTTCAAAAACTATCATTTTAAAGAATTTTGTAATAAGATTGAATGGGTCAAAAAAGCATCCCACATGTCCCTACACATTTAAAATTCCTAGAGGTGACATAAAAATATAGTTTCACACCCAAGACAAAAAGAAAAAAGAAACTCGTAAAGATTTTTTTTAAAAAAAAAAATGCAAATTATAGCCTTTAGATGATCTTGTTTGGGCCTAAAAATATGTCAAAATAGTGTTCAAGGCTACCATAGCTTATGAATGAATTAATATCTTGAATATATTCATTTTAGAAAATAGGGATAAAATGAATTCCCTGGTCAAAATTTATGTCTTTTATAATATATGATTTGGCATAAAAAATTATGCATGTTTGAGCACCATTTATTTGTATTTTGTGATCAAATTTCATTATCTAAATAGATTAGGCCTTTATTAGGTATGGATGAGTGTTCAATCACACAAAATTGGGTTGTAATTATGTCAAACTTTCTCAAATAATGATATTTGATCATAATAAAATGACAAATGGTAATCTCACATTCTAAATTGGGTTAATTATGCCATGGTAAATAAAGTTATACTTAAAAAAATTATATATAGACACCAAGTTTTTACTTAATATGTATTCAATTAGTGTGTATGCGAATTTGTGTTTTAATATCCTCTCATCTATAAATATATTTGAGAGATTCAACATTTGTAAAATTCATTTTTGGCAACCTAGATCTCTTAAAAATGTCAGAAATCAGTTTGGAAGGCCAAAAACCTATTGTAGACACCTAAATTTGGTATCACACATGTGTAAACATTAATTTTGACATATATTTAAAATACATGACTTATGCATACATATTTGACTCTTGAGAACACTTTCCTCTATCCATTTATTCATCTATTATCTTACTCAACCCAATTTACTATCACACATATTGAGAGTCACCATAGCCTATGTAATAACACTCTATACTATTAAACATACTATCTCCATACTCCATATTTTTTTTTCCTTCTTTAGATAGTCCCAAAAATATTTGGTCAGTTGCAATTACCATGGGTGTCCACCTTTGTTCATAGTTTCTAGGGACCTTAAACAACTAATTTTTAAATTCAAACATCTCCCTTGGGTTGGCTTAAGCACATTTCATATGCCAGATACCACGAGAAATATCAAAGAGTCATATATAAATATAAATCAAGCCCAAAGTCTTACTTACATGGAAATTAAGTGGTCATTCACTCTCTAATTTATAAAGTCTTGATAAATGCATTATTACTCTCTTAAGGCATTATCACATAAAGCATACACATCTAAAAAATATCAAAGGAGTAGCCATAAAGCTAAGTCTAAATACAAATTCAAGGTTTAAGTTGCATGTTTTCAATTCTTGATATCTACATGTTGCATTACATTATAGAATGATCATGAGGGTGGACACACACAAACCTAGGTGGGAGAACTACACATATCTTGAGTTATCTTTGAAGTATTGAAATGCAAGAAACACTCAAGCATTGAGTAAGGATTGGTTGGGGCTCTCCAACTTATCTTTCTAACACATTTTCCCAAGTCAATATTGTGTCAAAAGTGAAGCTAGGGTTTTATGGCAAGGAGAGGGAAAATTAGGATCTATGAATATGATCAAGGGAAATTTAATACATGGAAATTATCTAAAAGTGTAGGCATTGAGATCTAAGGTGAAATAAACTAATATAGTCAACCTAGATATTATCGATAGATGCATGATAGTACCAGTCACTATATGTGTCTGAGATTTTTTAATAATGTCTTGATAGGTTTTGAGGTCTCGTTTCTTGATCTAATCAATTATAGAGCTAATACAATATAATTTTAAAGACTTTGAGTAAAATACATTATAAAGTATGCTAGTTATAATGTCATCCCTCTTTTCTTGGTAAATTATTAATAAATTATGTGCAATCAATCTCTCTTTTACATTTGGATTTTTATGATATATACTTTATTTTACATAATCTAAATTTCAATAATTTTTTATTATTTAGTATTATAGATAAATAATATTTTTATTATTATTTAACCATAAAAAAAAATTTATAGACATATATTTATAAAAATATTAATGCCATAAATATTCCCTGTATAATATGGTAGGCATTATCTTATCCTGATGCAAAAACTATGCAACTTTAAAGATAAGCAATTTAAAAATGAACTATATTAAATTTATTTTAAATGGTGAATTAATCGCCCCTTAGGATAAACCTAATATCCCCACTTTAATTCAACATTATCTCAAGTGAACAAGAGAGATATTCTCTAAATGCCTCAAATTTTTCTCGCACAAGTTCTTTAATGAAAACATCTGCATGTTTTTGATTTTTTGGGTAATACTAGAGCTATATTTTGTTGTTATGAACATGTTCATGAATTAAATGAACTTGAACCTCAATGTGTTTAGTGTGTTCATGAAATATTATATTGAAAACAAGATTCAATACTCCTTCATTGTCTACATGAAGAATTATTCGTTGATTCTATTGTAATCTAAATCCTTCAAGTATACGTCTAAGCTAAATCACTTCATAGATAGATCCTCTTGTGGTGTGATATTCTGATTCTATGAAGGATTTCAAAACACAAGTTTACTTCTTGCTCCCCCATGATATTGGTCTAGATCCTAAAAAGAACATAAATACTGAGGTAGATTTCTTTTCATCAATGTTACCTGCATGATCTAAATCTAAATATATTTTTAGGAATAAATTATCATTCTTCTTGTACTCTAGGAAAAAATACATAGTTCCTCTAATGTATCTTAATACCCTCTTTGCTACTTTCCAGTGAGAGACTTTAGGCTCTTACATGAACCAAGATGAATTACTGACAATATAGCTGATGTTTGGCCTAGTATAAGTTAGGTAAATGAAACTCCTTATCGACTACTGATATAGAGTTGAATTTACCTATAGTGATGGATCTACTTGAGACAAATAAAGTTTTGTCTCCATAGGTGTGTCAATTTGTTTACTACCCATCATGTGAAACTTCTCAAGCGTTGTCCTAGCATTTTTAAATTGAGATATAAATTTGTGATTTTCTCATTGTAGAGATGGAATCCAAAGTGAGTTAGATGAAGCATTAATTAAGAAAACTCAATAAAATGATTAAGAACATAACTAGATAAGACAAATCCTTTGATGGGGCTTGGAAAAAGACATTAAGAGCTAATGAAAGAAAGCACATACACAATACCTTCCCAAGAGAATCCCATCACCCAAATGCAGCTCAAAACATAATTTTCCCCTTGATTTAGTGCTCAAGTCTTCATTAATGATGCAAGTCAAGGATCTTCCATCGTCTCTTGTGCACCAATAAAACTAGGCTCATGATATGAAATCAAAACTATGCCTATCAATGAAGCTATCCTATTACAAATTAAGCATAATAACACTACACATAAATGGCTTGTGGAGAGAATTCTGCATAATAAGTTTACATAAATAAAGCTTAAATTTGGTCTTGACCCTCTTATTTATAGATTTTTAAATTTGATCAGGGTTAACCATGACCGTCCATCTTGAGATCAAGATGTGTGGCCATGAATTAATTCAATTTTGTATAATTAATCCATAAATACCCTCACAAATATTTGGAAGGAAGGGGCATAGTGGGAGGCCTTAAACCTGATATTTGTTATATTTATGGATTATGGATGCCACCCCACAAATGATGTCATTTGATGATGCAAATATTAAGAATCAATTTCCACTTAAAATATAGTCAATAACTTCCATGGATTTTCCACTTAAGATCTTGATTTGGATTAATTTGCCTAAGTGAGATTAACCAATTTTTATGTAATTCTTTGGAAATTTGTTGCACACTATTAATCAAATTGGTCAAAATGTCATATTATTGGGTTATAATTTCACAAAAATGTAATTAGAAGATGATGTTAGTTGTGTATGAATAAATATCCTATTTAGGACATTGTCAACACAAAATAACACTTGCATGTGTCATGTGCCTAATAATTAGAAGAATTTAGTGGTTCAGAAGGTCAAATTATGTTTTCATCATTTTGACTTGAAATGATTTTAGAAAAGTTAATAATCACATAACATGCATTGACCCATTTAGGGATACATTAGCCTAGATCAACACTTGTAAATGATAAGCTTGAACCATTTAGCGTGTTTAAGATATTTTGACCCAAATTATGCATTTGAGTGCATTTCAAGCAAAATTGATAATTTCAACACCATGGTGTTAGGAAATGGATGCCTATAATTTTCCCCTATTTGAGAAGGTATAGCGAGATACTCAGGTAAAGCAACATATTTTTAAAGAAAAGAGTCATCAAGAAGAAGTCAGAAGGAAATGACCCATGATGCCCCTTTGAGAGGACATACAAGGATAAAAGATAAGGATGAACTCTTGAAAAGAGAGAGAAAGTAAAATTAACCAATGAGACAGATTAAATCCATATGAGCTAATGCTTTCACACATTGAATATCAATGATCAAAATATAATTAGAGTAAATGGGCCCTAAATATGGGGGGAATGGGAAGAATAAAATACAAAATATAAGTGACACACTTTGAACACACCCACAAGAGGGTACAAGTTGCAGGCTGAGGGAATGATCAATCTCGAGACAAGTTGAACACTAAAATATTACCAGAATGAGGGCAAAAGTCTATAGATCTTGGAATTAGAATAAAAAGGAGAACATTTATACAGAGAAAGGACATAATAATGTGCCCCATTAGAGTAGATTTGATAAGTTGATAAAAAAACTATGCCCCAATAGGGTTGATTGTGATCACTAATAATTAATTGTGCCCCTATAGGGCTAATTTAGATTTTTGATTGGTTCAAATGTTTTGCCCCAATAGGAAAAATTGGCAAACATGTCTCAAGGATATAACCTAATGCATAGATTAAATATGAGCTGATGCACATGTAGATGTGATGGTTTAATGACTGAAACAACCATAAAAAACTAGGCATATGAGGATGCACAAAGTGATGAAAGAGATGAATAAAAGAATAAAGGTGGATGAGCTAACACAAGATATGTTATGTATCCAAGCACTACCTACATAGTCTAGATGGACCTGAAGCCAATGTAGTTCACCCATAAGTGGGAGAAAATGGAATGAGGAATGGAGAAAATAAAAGAAAAATGGACCACTATTCGATTAGACTCATTATGTATGCCAAGAGATGCACGTTTTGCATAGATTAATGTGTAAAATCCATTCGTACCTAGTTTCATTGGTACACTTGAGAGCTGATCATAGGAGCTACATTGATTTTGAGACTTAGATCTAAAGTACATAGTGCTTAATATATCAAAACAAAATTATGCATCATAAGTATGAGGAATTTATAATGAAATTACATTTTAATTAAGCTGAGCCAATTCAAATTTGAATATTTATAACTAAGGAAAATGATAATAACTACCAATACCAGAGTTATACCTATTTACATTTAAACAAAAATAAATAAAAACAAAGAAAAAGAAGACATAAATAAACCTAACTTAAAATCAAGATATGAACAATCAAGACTTAAGTAGGAACAAGAATGTATACAAATGAAGCAAGAATAACTTAACAAACACCATGAAATCAAGATATGAATAATCAAGCTCCATGTGTACTATCAAGATGTACTTGGAAAGCAAAAAAAAGAACACAAAAGATCAAGAAGAAACAACAAAGGAAGAGAGACACAAATGGAGAGGCAAGAAAGCAAAACAAAACACCAATAAAAATCAAATAAACAGACACAAACAAGATTTAATCACAATGTTAGTGTAGTTTTGAAAATAATTGTTCATGTATGTAGAGTAGAGGTATTAATTTCTACAATAACAAAATAAGAACAAAGAACACACAATTGCTCCCAAGTGATAGGGAAACAACATAGAAGAAAATGAGGGGGAAAAGGAAGAAAGTAAGGGGGTGGTTGAGCTAACTCCAGATGCACAAGACAAGTGGATGTTGCATACATAGTTCCATAGAGGCATGGTCTAACATGATATTTAGGCCAAAATTTGTTTTCCTAGGAAATGGGATAGAATAAAGGTGATGATAAGAAAACATGATTGATGTTGTAGAGGAAAATGAGGAATGATCTTGAAAAATGGCAAGCACATGGGATGTGTAGAATATAAAAAAGTGAAAGACAGTGTTTTTTGTTTCTTTCTCAATCATTTTATAATGTATTTGTGTTTTTGAGAATAAGCAACAAAAGTTAACTATTAACAATATGTCTAAGGAACAACCTAGTTAAGGAGATGCACATCCATAGGTAAGAGTTCAAACAATAGCTAAATCAGTTGTAACGGTCAATTATGGATATAAAAAATGAAATAGGGAACCAACTAATCAAGGAGATGTTCATCCAAGAGTAGGAGTTTAAATTATATCTAAAGTCAACTGCGATGGCCCATGCTCACACATCAGTGAGAGAAAGATACTGCTAAGGCAATAATGCCTACCACACAACAATAAAACAATAAAAAGTGTGAGATAAATCTAAAGAACCATTAAATAGGTAAAAACCATGAGCTAATATACCCATATTTACTTTTCTATAAAAATAAGCTATAAAATACCATCCACATTGAATTACTTTGTAGAACTAGTATTGAATGTGTCCAGAATGCCTAGGAGTCATAATCAGAATCATAATTGGTCAAGGAATAAAAGATGTCTAGGTTAAAATAAACTAGGATATGAAAATAATGTGGTTCTCAAGAGAATGGTCCAAAATGAATAGGGTCCAAAAGAGGATGGTCTAGGGTAGTATAAAATGCTAGAATATAAATGATCCAGAGTGCCAACAATCCAAAGCTTCAACTATCCAGAGTCATAAAAGAATATGGTTCTTGAAATAATGGTCCAAGGTAGGTCAAAACACAAAGAATATGGTCCAAGATAGGATGATCCAGGATATAATGGTAAGATAAAATAACTTTAGCACAATTTTCCCCTAAGTAAGGGGTCTTGTAGACAATGGTTCAAAAGTTGTCAAGCATAGAACCATTTGAGATGCATAATGTTCATGGGATTTTGAAGTTTCTCACCATGTGATTAGTAGGTCGATGTGCCCCTGATCCATAATTTATTGTAATAACATAGGGTCCAAACCAATTAGGTTATAACTTGCCCTTTTTATTACATTTAACATTTATGTTCTTTTAGTTCTCTTTTAAGACCAAATCACTAATCCCAAACTCCTGAGGGAGAATACGCTTGTTATATCTTCTATGAAATCTATTCTAATAGACTTACAAGTTTTCTAAGGCAACCAAATGCTTACCATCAAGAAGTTCTATTTATTTTAACCTTGAGACTCTATAATCTTTGTCATCTTCAATATTCTCCAAAGATACTCACAATAAAGGTAACTCGATATCAATTAGGATAATAACTTCTATGCCATAAACAAGGGAGTATGGAGTGGCTCCTATAAGGGTTTGATGACTTGTACGATAAGCCTGATGGGTAGGAAAATTTTGCAAGTGAAAATTATGAACAACATCATTGACAATCTTCTTTAATATGGATACAATGGTTTTATTTTATTCCTCAACTTGTTTGTTGCCTTTTAGGTTATATGGTGTGGATTTCTTATGATTGATCTTAAATTTTACATAAATATATTTAATGTCTCTATTTACAAATGATCTACCATTATCAGATTTAGTGTGAGCTGGGATGCCATATCGATGGATGATATGATAATTTATAAACTTGACAATTTGCCTACCGGTGATGTAAATGGGAGGAATGGCCTCAATCCACTTAGTAAAATACTTGGTAGTAGTTAAAATATGTTTATGTCCATCTCAAGATGTTGGGTTTAGTTTCTCAATGAGATCGAGGCCCTAAGTAAAAAATGACCATGGTGTAGTGATCGGTTGTAGTGGCAAGGAAGGTGCATATATCAAATTTCCATGGTGTTGATAAGGAACACACTTCCTTACATAATTTCAAGAATTTGTCTCCATTTTGGGCCAATAGTAATATGTTCTAAGGAGATTATTAGCTAAGACTACACCATTGGTGTGGACCCCACACATTCTTTCATGATCCTCCTAGTGTTCTTTGGATTCTCCCAAAGATAAACAATGAAGTAGCATTCCATCATAGCCTTTACAATAAAGTGTGTTTCTAAGGAGGGTATAATAGGCTATATGCTAAAGGAAATGTTTTTGATGATTGTTAGAAAGGTCAGGTGGAAAAATGTGATCATGTAAATAATTATAAAAATATTGGAGCCAAGGTAGTTTAGGTGGGGGATTAAGACCAACAGTGGTATATACCCTTTCTAAATCTAACAATATATGAACAAGTTGAAGAATATTTTCAATGAGAAACTGATACTCTTTAGCATTTCTTTCAATATGTATAATGGACCCAATTGTTTCTATTGCATTAATAGATCTATTGTTGGCCCTTGGTACTTGTTTAAACAATAGAGATTTAAAATTAGTTTTGAGATTATTCATAACATTTTTGTAGGCAATAAGCTTGTCATCTCTAATTTGATACTAATTTGTGGTTTGATTGATAATCAATTAGGAATCCCCATAGACCATTGAGTGCTAAATAGCCCACTACACTACAAGATGAAGCCCTGCAATAAGTGCCTCATACTTGACCATATTATTGGTATAATGAAAATTGATATGAAACGCTTTGGGAATTAGATCCCCTTGTGGTGTAATCAATAAAATGCTAGTTCAAAATTCTCAAGAAGTAAAGGAACCATGAAAATATATCTCCAATGTTTAGGTTTAGTTAACACTTCTTTTATTGTCATAATAGAATTGTTTAGAAAGTCAAATCTGAGTGGTTGAGTGTCTATAATAGGGGCTTCTTCAAGTTGATTAGTAATAAATTGCCCCTTGATAGCTTTTTGATTTTGATACTCAACATCCAACTCGCTTAAGAGAATGACCCATTTGGCCATGCGACCTGTGAGATATACTTTGGATAATTTATTTTTTAGAGGATCCACATTAGCAATAACAATTGTTTTGTTGTTCAACATATAATGTCATATATTTTGGGACGTGAACACCATAACTAAACATGACTTCTCAATAATTATATAATTATGTTCATAAGCCACTAGTGTGTCACTTAAATGATAAATTGCATGCTCCTTACCTTGATCATCACGTTGGACCAAACGTGCCCCCAATGCATGCTCAGTTATTGAAATGTAAAGAAGCAATGGTTGTCCAAGTGTTGGCAGTCTCAAAATTGATAGGTTGGCCAAATATGTTATGAGATTCACAAATTCTAATTGAAACTCTTCATCCCATTGAAACATGACACCTTTCTTCAAGAGATGTGTAAATGGGTGGCACTTGTCTGCCAATTAAGAAATGAACCTACAAATAGATTGTATCTTTCCTTTTAGGATTTAGAGCTATTTAAGATTGGAAGGTGGAGGCATTTAAAAAATGGCCTTAACCTTAGTAGGGTAAAATTAGATCCCTCTTTATGATACAATAAACCCTATTAATTTTCTTGAAGTGACACCAAAGTCACACTTATTAGGATTCAAGTGGACTTTAGATTCATGAAGTCTCTCAAAGATTCTCTATAGAACATCAGGATGTCCAACACGTGTTCTTGATTTTTCTAGGATGTCATCAACATAGTCTTCAACAATATTGTGTATCATTTTATGGAAGATGATAGTCATACGGTGTTGATAAATGGATCCAACATTATTTAAGCCAAATGGCATGACTTGATAATAGAATGTTCCCCATAGGGTGGTGAGTGCAATCTTGTGTTGGTCTTCTTGGGATATCTTGATTTGATTATATCCAAAAAATTCATCCATGAGGGAAAACATCTCATACCTAGTAGTAGAATCAATAATCATGTCGATGTTGGGCAGAGAAAAATCCTTTTTAGGTCATGCTTTGTTGATTTTCTCTAAAATCAGTACAAAGATGTATACCCTGTGAATTTTTGTTGACTGGAACTATATTTTATATCCATTTTGAATAGTCCAGTGGTCTAATGAAGCCTACTTATAATAACTTTTCCAATTCTTCTTTTACCAATAGAGAAATTCATGGATGTATCTTCCTCAATTTCTATTTGACCATCTTGGCATCTAGATTAACAACAAGGTGATGCACAACCAAATTAGGGTCTATGTCTAGCATGTCTAAATAGTCCCATGCAAAATATCAATAAAAATCTCTCATCTCAAAATGGTGATAATATGAACATGTTCCTCATCAATGAGGGAAGCTCTAAGGTACACCATTTTGGGATCATCAGATGTTCCTAGGTTCACTTCAATAGTATTTTATACAAGGAGTGTAGAACCATCTTCAAGAATAATAGGCAATGTGTGATCATGATCATCTTGTTCTGCTACAATTTCTTGTTGTTCATCTGAAAGATCTAGATAAGGTGATGAATCTAAATTTGGCAAATCAGGGAATGACCAACTAACAAAAATCTCAAGAAAGTAAAGAGCAAGATGCTAAAAAACTTGTTGTTTTTCTTACATGATGTTAATACTAGATATGGAGCTAGGACTTGATGGACATTGTACATCCTTTGGGGATGAGCAAAATTTCCAATCCAAGAGTGCCCAAAATAGGTTTTCACTTAAGGGCTTGTCTTTTTTTTACTTTTTCCCTAACCAATGAGTACCTTAAATACCTTTTCACTTGAACATCTTGATGTTCTATGTTCTTCATGACCAATAAATTTTGCTTTCTCTCCAAAGTAGGCAAAAGGATCCAATGAAATTTAAAAGCCTTGTTTATGATCATCAATTGGAAATCCATCTTTGAGGCCCATATATTTTGTAATTGATTCTTCATTCTAGAATTCATCAAGGCATATGACTAAATTTTGATAGTCCCAATCAATGAGTTCAGAATGGAAAAGGCATAGGGAACAATGGGATGTTAAGGACATAATGGCATTTGAATAAAATAAATATGTGTCAGTAAGCTCATTGAAAAGACTATAATGAGATGCTATGTCACTACTAGGAGTCTCATTGTTAATCGACTCAGAAGAATCACTATCAAAAGTCTTGAGGTAACCCCCAAGTGGTATAAATCTAAGACCATGATTAAAATTAGGTATGCTAGCTAATAAAAGTTCCAGGATTCTTCGCACTCATGGGCCAAGGCCTTTTCTTGTATAATCAAAATTATCCATAATACGATTAGGGATAAGATATTTTGGATTTTGAAAACAATCAACAATATCATCAGAATATAACCATTTTTATTTAGTGAAAGCCTCTTGATCTTGTTTTGGAAAAGTAGTAGGTACAAATGCCATTGGTGGCTTCTTTATTTCTTTCTTTTGTTGCCAAATCAAGTTGGGTATACTAGGGCTTTTGGAAGGTTTGGGTTTACCAAATGATTTAGGATACTTTGACAACTTAGCAATATGGAATGCATCCTTAAGATGGTATGTGGAAATGCCCACATCTTCTATAATAACCTATTTTTCAGGAGCTATGGGAAATGAATCAACTAAAGTGGAAGTAAGATCACTAAGGTTGATATAATTGGATTTTTTGTGGATGTGAAACTATTTCCTTGTTCTTATTTGTAACAAATTCAAAACTTGGAAAATAGTTATAATTATGGAACTCAGCCTCAAGGTGTTTTCAATACTGATAAGGCTATAGATTGGTAGGAATGGTGACCTTGATACCATCATGGGGAAACTTAAGGCGCTAATGCAAGGTGGATGGAATGGCTTGTACTTCATGGGTCTAAGGATGACCAAGAAGTATGCTATAAGGCAAATCAATATCATAGTATGTAACAATGTGTGATGAGACATAGACCCAACAATGATTGGCAAACAAATAATACCAGAAGATTCCCCCTTGGAATTGTTGTAGGCCTTTATGGTGATTATCTCTGGTTGAATGTCCATCATAGTGTAGCCCAATCTCTATACCAATTTGAGGGACACTATGTTTAACCCTGAACCATTATCTATAAGAACCCACTTGATTTTATGGTTTTCAATGATGACATCAATATACAATGGGTTATTATGGCTTGGACAAGAATGGACATGTCTTTTTGATCAAATGTGAGCTTTCAAAATGAAGACAAATGGCCCACAAATGTTTGGAATTGTTCAGGATTAATATCTTGGGGGAATAATGGATTGTTATAAAAGGTTGTTCAAAATTGTTCTTTTGACTTTAGACATATGCAAGAAATATATAATAGAAATCTACATAGGGATTTTACTTAGTTGTTTTGATAGAATATAAGGATTTTCAATAGTAGGATGAGATGGTTTAGCCTTGTCTAGAATAATATTCAACTTTGGATCTGAATGCATAATATTCACATTGGGTTTAGTGGTAGAAAAGGAGAGCACAGGGACCTGAAGAGTAACTCACAACTATCTAGTTGTAATTATTCAATATAGAGGTGCCAAGGAACCATTATAATTAAATGATGAAGGCAAAGGGTCTTAAAGGGTGACTCAAAGGCATATAGTTGCATTTGAGTAATTTTGAGTCGATGAGGAGCCATTATAATTAGAAGAAGGGTGAGGTATAGAAATAGTAACCCATGCAAATAGATACACAACATAATTACATGAACTAGATGTAGTGTTACTTGAGGAAGAGGGTAATAATCCTATAATAATGTGCCAATACTATGAGGAGTATGGGATGGTTTATGGGATTTAACAGTAATAGTGGTAATGTGGTTTACAAAAATGTGTACCATGGTATTATTGTAGTTGTATGGCATGTTATTGTAACCCAGGTTGTTAGCATGGGTATTATGATCCTAATTATGATCATGTTGATTACTATTTTGACCTTGATTTTTATTTTTCCAATAATTATATTCTTGGTTCTGATTGTTCCTTGGTGGTTATTAATTATGTCTAGGAAATAGATCTTTGTAGATCCCCATATCTTGATTAGTGTCATGTGGAATGAGTTTGATCTTAACTTCACCATTCTCAATTAAATGTTCAATAAGGTGTCACAATTGATCACAATGAGAAGCACCATGACCAATAACATGATGAAAGTTAAAAAAATTGTTTATCTGATACCAATCAGGTTTTGGTTGATCTTTAGGAAATGGCCTTAGGATAGGCCATACAATCAAATTAGTTTCTACAAGATTTTAGAACATTAATTCAATATGCTCTCCTAGTTTGTTGAAGAATATAAATTTTTTATTGAATACCCTTTTTGGAGGGACTCTTTGAAAAGTGTTTGGTGGATTAGGTGGAACTAATTGCAGATTTAGAGCCTGTGAAGCTTATACCATTTGTACATGTCTTATTTTAGTTACTTTATTGCTGACCATGTTATTTTTCTTATTTAAGCCCTTGGTTTTCTCTATTACAATAATTTGACTAGGAGATTGGCTTTGATTTTATGTTTGACCCTATGAGTAAATCTTGACAAGGCCTTTGGTGACAAACACCTTCTCAATATGTACACCCTTATATATAATTTATTCAAATGTGTTTGCATAATCAAGCCATAAATTATGTACCACCTCAAGGTGTAAGTTATATACAAATATGTCATCCAATTTTTTGTTTGGAAAATTATGTTGAAAGCATCCACCTAATGCTCTCTACCTCTGTAGATATGTTACAAAGCTTTCTCGATGTCATTGTTTGGATTTGCACAAGCCAACAATGGTCAATTCATGCTCAATATTATAAGAGAAGTGGTTAATTTTTTTTCCAGATAGATCATTCCAATCTTTGACTGATCCCCTATGTAACTTAATAATCTAGTCTAAAGCTCATCCCACTAAACTTTATGGAAACAAATGAAATAAATAAATGCTACTGTAAGATACCTCTTGACATAACACAAAAAATGCTTGAATGTGTTCACGAGGGTCATCCTTCCATTTGTATTTATCAAATTTGGGTGCCTCAAAATGAGGTGGAAAGGAAACTTGGAGAATACTCAAATAAAATAGATATGGACATATCTCATCAAATTTGTACTTCTTGATTTTATTACCTGTCTCCAATCATGACATAATTTATTTCATTGAATTTCACACTTGCATGTTTGGTGCATTGGTGGGTGGAATATAGTTCTATTAGGGTGGTATGTTCCCCTATTTCATTGGTTTATTAGGGATATACACTCTATGATCTATAACTTTGTCTTGGATCACTCCTTGAGTCAAGTAAGTGAGTCATTGATTTCTAAGTTGATTAACGTTATGTAAATTCGACCATCTTGAATTGTAAGTGTTCTATTGATTTTGGTGAGTCCATGGTCTATTTAAAAAATTATGTGTTGGTTGAGATGAATTATCCAAATTATTTTGAACAATCTCCTTAATATATACCGAGTGTTTCAGTCCTTGATTTTGTGAAGGAATAAGAGGTTCTTTATTATTGAAAAATGTATGCTTTATGTCTAGTGAAGCATGTTGCATAACCTCTTAAGACTTAGGTTATTCAATTGAGAAATATCGATCCATCATAGGTTTTTTCTCAATTAAATTTTGTGGCATTGGTTAAGCTACATTTCATTATTCATTGGAAGTGTCATTATGTATTAAAGTGGAAAATAAAGAGTCAGTCAAGTCAGTGATCTATTGGTCTACATATCATTGACTTATCTTTTTGATCTTGGTGACAAGATATTAATCATTATGTGTTGACTCTATTAGCACTTCCTTTCCTTTTATAGAATAAGTAATGTTTGTTTTTGTAATGTGAATGAGGGATTGTTCTCACTGTTTTTCTTCTACCCTAACCAAGGTATGCAATTATTCCATAAGAAAGTCTGATGGCAATCTATCACTAGATTCAATTAAACTTAGGAGTTTTTTGTCTTTGTACTCTAGAGGTTAATGTTAAAATAATCTTCCTCAGATCCTATAGTCATGTGAATTTCCTCAAATACCACAAAATTGTCTTGTCTATCATAAAAGTGCTCTTCCTCATTGGTAGGGCCATAAGAGACCCCACTATGAGTGTACCTTTGCATCATGTCTAAAAGGTTTGTTCTCTATGTTTGGAAAGATATTAAAAATGTTTTACAAACATTAACAAGGTGTGATTTGATTTTCTCCAAAGAAATGACAAGGTAATAAAGAGACTATAATAAAGAGAAGGTGACGTAGTACCACACAACTAGAAGAATTATTTCACAAAATTACTCAACTTTGGTGGGTTAAAATCATTAAATTAGAAGAGGGTATGATAACTCAAGAAACTTATAGTGTAAACTATTACACCAAATATAGGCTTAGAGATATGTCAATACCATAAAATCTAGTTTATCTTCGATGAGCTACTACTAGAAAATTAGAATGGAGTCTTTTTGATGAAGAAAGTAACAATGTAAACAAAGAAACTAAAGATGTGAAAAAATACAAGAATTATTAAGCATAAAAATAAAACCAAATGGGAATCCAACACCACCACATGGTAATAAGATGTATGATAAAATGTGTTTTAGAACTTAGAGTGTAATTGATACACTAGATGACCTAAGTTCACAATGATCAGATGATGATGATTTTATAAAATGCACTTCAACTCAAACGTAAAATTGTACCCAAGTTAACTTAAACCAAGTTCAACTGGTAAACCAATTACACCTTGGCCTATAACTTAGAAAGGTGAGATTCCAACTTTGAATTGAAAAGTGAAGGACTTAGATATTCTTGGAAAATAGTTTAGACTCAAATAGACAACATAACAATGTTGTTTAGATAATCATAAACACAAAGTTTGAAATTAGGATTTAAACAAGGCAAAAGATGATTTTGAAAAGGTTATCATAATGCCTCCTTGTTAAAATAAAATGGTGGATGACAAATGTGTTTGGTTAAAAAATAAGTTTTAAACTCAAATTAAGACCAAACAAGTAAAGGAAAAGACCAAATACAATTAAGTAAATCATCCTAAACCCTAAACTAACAAGGTTGCCTCGTATTGATAAAATCCATCTATATAAATGCTCTTGGGAGGATTTTAAGTGTTAATCCAAAACTAAAAGTGCATAAAGTAGTAGGGTTTTTACACCCCCCTTCTCCAAAGAGATTGTATGGTGACATGGACCTTTGGGCTACTCACCCTGCATCAAAAATATGTCTGTGGTAAGTGGGGATGTTTTAAAACTTAAAACATTGACCATATAGATGGTCCAAAGTGTAATTAATCACTAGAGATGCCTCATGTAAATTGAGTTCATACCAATTAATTTACTATATAAGAGTATATTCCTTTGCATAGTGATTTCATCTATGTACTACTTAGTGGAATCTCCTAGTTAACCAGACCCGACTCAGATATTCATTATGATTAGAGAGGTTAGCCAATAAAACCCCTGGTAATCATAATAAATGTGCCATAATTTATATACCCCACCATTGAGTGGGGTTGAAACAATGTTGGGAGATGAAACCTCAGGTCAAAACTTCCCTAAAGAACTCATGAAGAAGCTATGAACTCCCCTTCACAATCTAAGTTATAGAAACCAAATAAAACTAAGTGAAAAGACTTTAGAGGTTATTTTTAGATCACCCAAACAATAAAAGTTTTGGGAGAGCTTGAATAAATTTTTTTCATGCCTTGGACAAAGGCAAAATTTCAAGGAAAAGACACTTTTGGTCAACTAAGTTCCCTAAAGGAGAAGGGGTGAGAGCATACACACACTCTTCATTTTTCACAAAGAAAAAATGAGTGATAAATGATCTAGCATAAAATAATTTTAAAAACTTTGCAATTTAAGTGATTTTAAATTTTATGCACCAAATGTGAAGTGTTTGATGAAGTTTTTGGCCCCTTGGCCTTAGTTGCAAACTTTGAAAAACCTTCACAAAATAACTTAACTTAAAAACATTTAGGTTCCTTTTAAACACCAAAGGGAAGGTTCAAGACTTAATCAAGATTAAATTTGACACTTTTCTAAGAATGTTTCCTACAAATTTTAGAGGGTTTCCTTTTACTTTGAAGCAAAATTATCAATGAAACAAGCAAGATTTAAAAACTTGCTCTCATGTTCCCTATTTTTATTACATAGAGACCAATGTCGGTCAATAATAACCAATGTTGGTTACAACAAGATAGATGATGGTCATAAAAGAACTAATGTCAGTCAATAAAAACCAATACTGATTACTTGTGAACCCTTAGGAAAAAAATGTTGTCAAAAAACTTTTTTTATCCCAAGTTTAGTATAAAATCTTTATCAAAGCTATGGATCATGCAATAAAAAGTTCAGATAGAGAGTTGAAAACTAAAATATCAACTTGAAATATTTCAAGAAAGCTTAAAAATCTGAATTTTATATCATGTTTTACCCTACACCAGAATCAATGCCGATTAGTTAGG
Source organism: Torreya grandis (assembly GCA_037957365.1). Lineage (NCBI taxonomy): Eukaryota > Viridiplantae > Streptophyta > Pinopsida > Cupressales > Taxaceae > Torreya > Torreya grandis. The sequence continues at coordinate 1,062,452 of JARHVA010003443.1, forward strand.
ATTGATGCTGGTTACATAGAACCAATACTGGTCACTGTGTAAATTATGTGTCAACAAAAGCACAAAAACAAGGGAAAAAGATGCTAAAAATTGATTTTTAAGGAATTTTAAGGACATTTTAGAAAATATAAGAATGCCAAATTATTCTCATTTCTTTAATGGGATGTGTGGTCCCATAGGGCATGCCAAGATGTAGAGATGGAATCCAAAGTGAGTTAAATCAATCATTAGTCGAGAAAACTCAAAAAAATGCATAAAAACATAACTAGCTAAGCCAACTCCTTCAAAGAGATTTGGTAAATGACAATCAAGAGCTAATGTAAGAAAGTACATACACAATACCTTCCCAAGAGCATCTCATCACCCAAATGAGGCTCAAAATGTAAGTTCCCCATTGATTTTGTACTCAAGTCTCATCAATAATGCAAGGCAAGGCTCCTCCATCATCTCTTATGTACTAATAAAACTAGGCTAATGATATGAAATCAAATCTATGCCTATCAATGAAGCTATCCTGTTGCAAATTAAGCATAATAACACTACACACAAATGGCTTGTGGAGAGAATTCTGCATAATAAGTTTACACAAATGAAGATTAAAAATGGTGGTCTTGACCTTGCTATTTATAGATTTTTTAATTTGATCAAGGTCAACCATGACCATCCATTTTGAGATCAAGATGTGTGGCCATGAATTAATTCAATTTTGTATAATTAATCCATAAATACCCTCATAAATATTTGGAAGGAAGGGGCATTATGGGAGGCCTTAAACTTGATATTTTTTGCATTTATGGCTTATGGATGCCACTCCAAAAATGATGTTATTTGATGATGTAAATATTAATAATCAATTTTCGATCAAAAGATATTCAATAACTTTCATGGATTTTCTACTTAAGCTCTTGATTTGGATTAATTTGCCTAAGTGAGATTAACCAAATTTTATTCAATTCTTTGGAAATTAGTTGCACATTATTAATCAAACTAGTTAGAATTTCATATTACTAGGTCACAATTTGACTGGAGTGGAATTAGAACATGATGTTAGTTATATATGAACCAATATCCCATTTAAGATGTTGTCAACACAAAAAAACACTTGCACGTGTTATGTGCCTCTGAATTAGAAGAATTCAATGGTTTAGAGGGTCAAATTGCATTTTCATCATTTTGATGTGAAATGATTTGATAAAATTTAATAATCACATAAAATGCATTGCTCTAGTTAGGGATACATTAGCCTAAATTGACACTTGTAAATGATAATGTCAAACCATTTAGTTCATTTAAGTGATTTTGGCCCAAATTGTGCATTTGAGTGCATTTTGAGTAAGATTGACAATTTCAACACAATGGTGTTAGGAAATGGATGTCTACACTCTCTACCAAAATTCTAAACCAAGATAATAAATCATAATCCTGAGATATATCATGTGAAATGATCGATTTAGATCTTTCTTTATTGAATTAATCATCTTCACTAAAATGCCAATGATGACTAGATCATCGACATATATAACGACAATTACCATCCCCCCACTTGTTGTTTGAGGTAGAAATTTGGATCACATGGATTCCTTTTGAATCTATGTTTTAAGACATGATCATCAATTTTGATGTACCATGCCTTGGGAGCCTATTTAAGACCATAGTGTAATTTGACAAGTCTACAAACTTTATCATTTTTTCTTGGAATGACAAAACCTTATGGTTGAGTCATGTAGACTTCTTCCTATAAGTCTCCATTAAGTAAGGACATTTTCATGTCCATTTGATGGAATTTCCATCCAAATTGTGTGGCTAGAGTGAAAATCATCTTGGTAGTTTTGATCTTTATTGTGGGAACAAATGTCTCCTCATAGTTAATACCTTCATTTTGAGTATATCCCTTTATAAAAAACCTTGCCTTGTGATTGTTGAGACTACCACCTACTTTATACTTCATCTTGAAGATCCATTTACATCTGATTGGCCTCTTACCTAGTGGAAGGTCTACAAGATGCCATGTATTTTTCATCAGTGAATTATATTTTTCATTTATGGCATCTTTACAAGATTTTGATTATAGGGATTCTTGAACTAAGGAGGGATCAATAGATTCAATAATTGTACTCATTAAAGCCAAATTGACTTCTCCTTGAACCATAATATGAGTCCTTGGTCTAGTGGTGGATGTATCTAGAACACCATTTAGTTTAACATCTCTTAGTGTACTTGTATACCATTTAGGCATATGTTGAGTGGTTCTTGTGGGTGGTGAAGCTAGACCATTATTCCCATCATCATCAACATTTCCATCTTCTACATTATCTATGGGACTAAATTTTTTATTAGGTGAGCCTGTAGAAGGAGATTCTACTTATTTCTTCTCAAAGAAGTCAACAACCTTACTAGTGTAGACTTGTCTAGTTTTTAGATCCATGAGTCTACAGACAAGTGCTTCTTCACTGTACCCTAAAAACACATGCTTTTTTGCTTTCATATCAAGTTTAGTCCATTCTAATTTGGGAATATACATAATTTATTGGCATCCAAAAACTTGAAGATGTGTTATACATGGATTTTTCCTTGACCAGGATTCATGTGGAGTTATTCCATAAAGAGTTACAATGAGAACCCTATTGAGTAGATATACAATAGTTTTGATTGATTCTACCCAAAAAGCCTTTATTAAGCTTGAATCATATAACATATATCACAATATTTTCATAATAGTATGATTACTCCATTCAAAAATTTCATTTTGTTGTGGTGTATGTGGAGGTACCATTTGATGATGAATGCCATTTTCTTACAAAAATTGTTTAAACTCATTACTAGTGAATTCCCCCCATGATATAAGCAAAGGGTCTTTATTTTTTGACTAGATTCTATTTAAATATCCTCTTTGAATTTATTGAAAGTTTCAAAGGCTTGAATCTTTATTTTTACATAATAAATCCACATGTTTCTAGAATAATCATCAATAAAGAGCATGAAGTACTTAAACCCAACATGACTAGGTGTCATCAATCCACATAGATTGGTATACACCATATCGAGTTTTCCATGGTATCGATATGTAATTTTATAAAATGGAGCTTTATGTTATTTTCCCACTAACTAATCTTGACATTTATCTATACCCTTTTTAAAAGGTGTAAATCCTCTTATCATGTTGTAGTGGTGGAGTGTGTTGAGATATCAAAAATTGATGTGGCTAAATCTTTTGTGCCATAATTATGCTAAGTCTGTGTCCTTTGTTATGAGTGACCGATTATTTTTCTAAATGAAATTAAGTGGAAACATAGGATTTAAATTAGATGCTCATGAAACAAGTTTTAAATTTTTAGATTTATCTATGATCAAACACATTTTATTTCCACCTTTACATTCACATTCAATCTTTAAATTGTGGTCTAAGAGTTGACTAATTGATAACAAACTTTTGGTTAAACTAGGTACATAGAGAACATATTTGATTTTGTAGTTTTGTGTGCCTACAACTAATTCAATGTTTCTAATACCTTAAAAATTGTATGAGGTATCATCACCCAAATAAACATTATATTTTGTGGGTGTGTCCTTCAAAGTGAAAAATTAACCTTTTTTACCTATCATGTGCCAGGTTGCACCCAAATCAACATACTAGATGTCACTTTGTGATGTGGATTCTTTATGGAAATTGGTAGAATACATGAAATATTCATCCTCATATTTTTCTTCCTATTCAACAATGTTACCTTGTTGCTTTTATTTCTTCTACCAAATGCCTTTTTTCTATCCTTGTGGTTTACTTTGAGATGAAGAGGTTGATTTTTGGGTGGTGGAATTTTAGCCACTAGAAGATTCCTTATGAAATGTATTACACCGAAAAGATTTTAACTCATGTCCCTTATGACCATAAATAAGACATTATTTTTTTGATTTACCCCCTTATGGATTCTATCTAAGATTCTATTTTGATGATGGCTTTGAATACTTATGTGTTTTTTGCCTTTCTGTGAAGTGAGAACATGTTATTCTCCTTCTTCTTGAGTACTGAAAGACTCTTCTTGTTGAAATATGTTCACCAATTTTTCAAAACTTGGTTTTAATTCTATGGTAGTCAAAGTGGTCACTAAAATCCTATATGAGGGTGGTAGATCTCTCAAGATAATGGGTATAAGAGAGTCATCTAAAATTATTTCACCCAAGGATTGTAGTGATGCCCTTAGTATTGCAACATGTCTAAAAAAGGCTTCAACCTTTTCACCTAATCTTAATTTTAGACAGTGAAGTTGAATCTATAGGTGGAGAATAGTTCTCTAATTTTTGGCCTCATATACTATTTTGAGCTTGTCCCAAGCTTCCTTGGTAATTTTGGCTTCACAAATGTGTGGTTGAACTTCATCTGATACCTTTGATCAATTTTGCCTTCTAATTGGATTTTTCATATTTATGTTATTGGTCAAAATCTATTACATATAAATTTTAGGTTCCATCTACAATGGGACAAATCTATTCAAATTTCAATTGAGGTTAGATCTTTATCTTCCAATTAGAGTAATTATCACCTTTGAGTAACTAAGAATTAGATATAAATTTTTTTGGAGCCTGTAAAGTTATTATTAATACTTTGAGTGATGGGTTGTTTCCTTATCACTCTAGGTACATATGTATCACTTTCTATATACCATTAGAATAATATATAGAACCTTTTTATATACCCATCAGTACATGGAAGAAGCTCACCCTTTCTATATTCTCATCAGTACGTGAAAAAAGTGTTAACATACATGAAAAAGTCTAGCACATCATAACTAAATAGTACTGAAAAGGGTTCATCTAATAATTATCACCTTATTATATGTAATTACATATACACATGCATAATTTTGCTATATACTACAAATTTCCATCTATTAGGATTTATGCCAATCAATTTTAATGAACGGGTAATGGAGGGATGCCAATGAGTGTAGGTGCCTTATTTCTCTTTGATGATTTAAAGGGTCAATTCCCTAACATCATTTTTGAAACTATATTAAACTATAAACATATTAGTTTAAAGTATGATGACATTACCCATAAATGTGAACCAAAGGCACTATTTAAACTAAACATTATAATTTAGTATAAAACTCATGATTTATGCAATACAAATTACAATTTTCAATTTTAAATTACATAAAATGGAAAATTACGTTAAAAGAAATAAATTATAAAACCCCTCTAATTTTTTCCTCTCTTGTTTTTTATTTTTTTATTTTTATCTTTTTGTAAAATTACAAAATTGGCAAAAAATTGCTTTTAGAGATTTGAACACTAAACATCTTATGTCTAGTTTTTAGAAAAAAGGTAATTGAATTTTCTTCCTATGCATAAATTCAAGTATATAAAGGATATAAATTATATAAAAATAGTAAAATCACACCTAAAAATGTGAAAACCCATATGGATTTACTTAAGTGATAGGATTAAATAAAATAGATACCTCCTTTTTGCTCCACTTTGCATGCTTTGACTTATCTGCCAACCTAGACGTCACCTAAAAGTTTTACATCAGTTACCTAAGGTGTAAAAAAGTTTAAAATTTGGATTATATCCAACATATAATAATCTCTAGTAATAAAATCTAGAAAATTCATTATGTACAGATAGATATAGTAGAAAACTGATTTGTTAGTCATAATGCTGATTCAGATCACTACAATAACTTACAACATCCCAAAACACTATATTTAAGCATGCAATTTTTTTTTTTTTTTTGGAAGCACCAACATGGAGTCAGGAACACAATCTAAAAAATGACACCCAAAAATTCAACCTGTACAACTCAAAATTGTAGAAATTGGTTTGCACGTATAGATTCAAAATAAACATTTTGTAGGCTTTAGTAAAGTCACAAAGCCTAATACAAAAGTGTACTTATAGTTATGGATGGGTGAAATTAAGAGTTAGAAACATGTGGTAAAAATTTTAGGTCCTAATGATGCATGAAACTCAAAATATGACAAAAAATTGACCAACTCCTGCTTGTAGATTCTTTAACAGTAAGGGACTAGAAAATGGTTTTGCCTCCAGAAGGTTATATGGCCTAGTAAAAATGAGATATTATTATTATTATTGAATGTGAAGGATAGATAAATTTATCACCTCTAATTGGAATCACCTTCTTATGACTTGTGTATGGCTCATACTAAAGAAAACTATATGGAAAAGTGCAAAAAATAGATTTCAAGCAACTTTGCAAGTGCATAATAGGTTTCTAACAACTCTAAAAGTTCACTAACATTATTTTAATAGAATATATCTCTAAAAATAATATGTTTCACCTTTTTAAATCTAATTTAAATGTCTGTGGAGTGCATGAGCTTCTTCCAAGTTCATCATAGGTTCAGAATGTCCTGCTCTAATACCAAATATTATGGAGAAATAATAATATTATTATTTCATAACCATCAGGAAATGTTTACAAACATATATTTATAAAAATATTAATGCCAAAATATTTTCCTATATAATATAGTATACGTTATCTTATCTTGATGTAAAATCTATGCAACCTTAGAGATAAGCATTTTAAAAATGAGCTATAGAAAGTTCGATTAAACAGACTTATTAATAATCTTAACAACCATGAATAATAAAAAATTATTACTCAATTACATTTATTTTAAATGGTAAATTAATCATACCTTAAGATAAACTTAATACTTATATCAACTAAATCCAAAATAATTAGAAACATTTTGGTGAGCTTAAGTTTATTTTAAGCATAACAAACCCTAGGTCTTACTCCTTTAGGTTTTCATATTTCCTTCTTAAGGTGTTGGGCCCTATTTCTAATTTCTGATTTCTCCTTAAATAGGTGGTAATATAAGAATATTTGTGTTATCTCTCTTAATGTTTTCATGAAAATATTATGTAACATATAAAAATATTAGATATCTTGTACTTATAAGGTGAGTTTCTAGATTAAACTATATTACAATTGATTATAACTAGTTTCCTTTAATTCAATCACTTGTTTTTATGCAATTTAAAATGGATAAAATTGATCAAATGTAAGCTCCTTATTACATTGTTGAAAATGTTTATGAACATGTTATCTTTTGATGATATGCACCCAAAAAATATAGCGATGTTTTTTTCCCTTTGTTTTTTCATCATTTTGTTCATTTTTCATTTTTTTATCCTTCTCTACTCGAGTAGATCAATATGTTATCGCTATAAACTTTAATTTTAACACTTAGTTGAAAAATGTGTTGAGGTGCTTCAATATTCTCATAAACCAAGCTTAGGTTTGGTCTAAGTCTATTTTCCATTGCTAATCAAGTTTATTAACACTGATTAGTTCTTGGATAATTCATTCATACTTTACTAGTTGTAATCAGGCCTTGAAAATTTTATTTGGTCTTGAATAAAGTTTCACATTGAATGTAGTTATAATTAGGATTTGAGACCAAAACTAGAAATAAGGAGGTTATATTATGGCACATAGTACTAATTGGATTTCAAATGTCATCTATGTCTATGCAAAAATTGAGCAATATTTTTAAAAATAGTCAAATTTCAAATGTGAATTGGGTCCTAGGAGAATTTTGGTTGAAGATATTGGTTCTAATCAGATCTCCAAATGTGGATTTGGTATTGGATATAGTTTATGTTTGTTTCCTTTACTAAATCAGACTTTAAATTCTAATTAAAATGGTGATAGATTTACTCATTGTACATAGTGCTAATTGAGCTTTCTAATACCGATTAGAGTTTGGCTTATTTACTTGAAATATGAAATTTATATTATAATTATATTTATGATTATATCTTAGTGATTTGAATAAATTAAAGTATTTAAAATCAATGTCTAAATTTTGAACAAGTCAATGGGTAACAAAGTTGGATCCTACAATGATAACTAGAGCTTGATAGCCATATAGGTCATGGAGGAAGTCAAGTGCACACTTGTATTTTTGAATAAGGTCTCAAGTCTTGATTAGGTTTATATTATTTCATAATGGTTAGTAGAATTTGAATATTGAGTAGAACAACACTAATCTTGAGTGAAGCCTATATTTATATCCTGATCAAGATAATGAGAATTATTAGTCACGAAGAGCTAGCCAGTTCCCAAGACAAAATTAGGGTTGTGATGAGTTCAAGAGTATATATGCAGTGATAATTAGATATGGAAGCCTAAATATGTTGGCATAGCCATTATGAATCCTATCAAAGCTTTTTATGTTTTAAAACATTTGTTATGCCTATCAAATCTTGTTTGGGTATATATCATGAAAAGTGATAATTTAATTTTTTTTGTTGCTATTATTTGAGACAATTTGGTCCACCTATAAGTGCTAACCACACTTTGTTATATTTTTGAATTATTTAAATTCTATGAAGGTTAGTTATGGAAATGAAATTCCATGGTTTCTATGGAATTTATGGAGTCAAACTATTCCCTCCATTTATTGGAAAATTAGGCACATGCATGAAGGAAGGAGGGTGGAGTGGGTAGCAGGGGAGGAAGGGTGAAGGTACGAGGGGTGATTTTTGAGATCTTATATAGATAATTTTCTTCTTCCTTGATATTTTGGGGAAGAATTATGTTGCTAAATTTTGTATATAAAATCTATCATTATTGATATATATGGATTTTCTAAAATTTTCTCAAGATGAATAAATACAATGGATTCATGTATTGAACTTTGAAAATGTGTTTCTAATTTTTCATTGTATGTGTATGTGGGTGTGGAAACTAAGCATCAAAAAATTAGTGACTATCCTAGATTGGATTCTCTGCATGTTCATTTACTAATTGGTATCAAATATAGGTTTTTTTTTGAATAGAGAGTGTGCATGAAAGAAGATATTCGATGAGTCTATTGGAAATATGTTAAACAAAAGTTTGAATTGGAGAGATAAAACAAATAGTTAACATTGTTTGGAGAGGGGAAAGACTGAGAGGACCTCAAATTATAGACTTGGCTGAAATGATGAGAGGTATGTAGGTAAGGTTGGATGTAATGGAAATAGATCAAAGATGAGTGGATCATGATGGAGATGTCAGTGGGGATAAATAAAGATGAGCTCAAGATATTGGGCTAGAAGATATAGAAAATGAGGTTGAGATGAGATTTTTCAAATATGTGACAAGGCTTGGTAGTAAACCAAAGTTAGATACACCCTACTACAATGGGATCTTGAATCCTAAAGAAATTATGGATCGGATAGCTAGGATGGAGAAATATTTTTACTATGAGTCTATAAAGGAACATAAAAAGATGAAATTTATGTGCATGAAGTTAAAGAGTCACACATATTTATGGTGGGATCATGTGTAGGCCAAGAAATAGGAATAATAAGTAAAAAATAAAATCATAGGATAGAATGGGGGAAAAGTTGAAATCCAAATTTTTACTTTTTAATTATTAGTTGAGTTTATTTTTAACATTGAAGAAGATGAGGCAAAAAGAGATGAATGTCAAAGACTACACCAAAGAGTTTTATAAAATCATGATAAGAGTTGGACATGTTGAGGATGATCTAGATAAATTTGAAAGGTATGTGAATGGACTACATTTTTCCATACAATATGCAATTAATTTTTTGAACCTGAGAACCATAGAGTAAGCCTATCAATGTGCATTGAAGGTAGAAGAGAAGTTGATGATAAAACATAAAGTGAAATCTATAGGTAGAGTAAGGTCTTAGAGTAGATGAGGAAAAAATAATGGTGTAAGAGGAAAAAAACATGGTGAAAAGGTAAACAATTCAAAAAATCAAAATTTAGGCATGAGAGTGGGATACCCTTCTAGAGGAAGAGACTTATATGGATTAAGTATAGGTGGAGGTTTTTGAGGTAATTTTTATGGTTGTTATAAGCATGATAGACATAAAAAGTAGGATTGTCTAGAAAACCATCATAATAATAGTAAGAGAGTTGAAGATACAACTCATATAGTCTTTGGAGATGAGGATATTGTTGGATTTATAATACATATGGAAGAGCTAGAACAAGGAGATACTTTATTGATGAATAAAGTGTTGTTGAAACCAATTAAGGAGGTGAACAAACTAACACAAAGAAAGAGATTATTATAGACTATTTGAAAATATGGAGGTAAGTATTATAGAGTTGTGTTTGATAAAGATCACAAGTATAATTTGGTTTCTTGATAAATGGCAGAAAACACTTGGGTTGAAATGGTTGACACATCCTATACCATATAAGGTTTTGTGGTTGCTTAAAGGACACCAAGTTATGGTGAATGAGCAATGTGTGGTGAATTTTTAGATTGGTTTATATAAGGATGAATTTTTGTATGATATTATGCCCATGGACATGTGTCATGTGTTGTTGGGAAGGACATGGTAGTTTGCTAGGAGAGTCATGCATGACAAAATAGTAAACACCTACACCATTACAAAAGATGGCATGATATCCACATTGAGTCCATTAAGGGATAGAGAATATGAGATGGACAATAGCTCCAAAGTGATGTTGGTATATGGTAAAGATTTTTTAAGGGTAGCTAAAGAGGAAGATATGTGATTTGATTTAATTTCAAATCCTTTGCAAGTTATGACAACCACTATGGTAAGCGATCTTCCTATGGAAATTTAGAACATGCTAAAAGATTATGTCAATATTATGACAAATGAATTTATTGAGGGATTACCACCTATGAGGAGAATTAGTCCTCATATGGATTTAGTGCCAACAATAAGTTTACCTAACAAATAAACCTATAGGTTGTATCTAATGGAGAATGAAAAGATCAAGAAATAGGTGAAGGAGTTATTGAGGAAGGGTTTAATTCATTAAAGTCTAAGATCATGTGAAATTATAGTTATGTTGGCATAAAATAAAGGTAGAAAGTAGAGAATGTGTATGGATTCACATGTAACTGACAATATCATCATTAAGTACAGGTTTCCATTACCAAGAATGGATGACTTAATGGACTATTCATGAAGCTATTACTTTACTAAGATATATTTTAAGATCAGGTATCATCAAATCCACATAAGAGAAGGTGATGTGTGTAAGTCCACATTCAAGATAAATGATGGGTTGTATGAGTTGATGATCATGCCATTCAATTTACCAAATGCTCCTAGTAAATTTATGAGGCTTATGAATGAAGTGTTGAATCCTTTCATAGGAAATTTTTTAATAATTTATTTGGATGAAATTATGATTTTTAGTCTTTCTAAGGAGGATCATTTGAATCATTTTAAATTGATTTTGGATAAGCTAAATAAAGAATAATTTTTAGTAAATTTGATGAAGTGTAGCTTCATGTAAAAGAAGCCAATATATTTGAGATTTGTAATCTCAAAGGATGGGTTGAAGATGGAACCTGAGAAGGTGAGGGAAATTGTGGATTAGCCTTCCCTAAAGAGTATGTTTGAATCTGTAAATTTCCATAGGTTGTCAAGTTTCTACAAAATTTTTATCAGAAACTTCAATAGTATATGTGCACCCATCACAGAGACTATGAAGGGAGATAAGAAGGAATTTTAGTGGAATTTTGTAGCAAAGAGTAACTTACAGTTTTTGAAGAGAAAGGTGATGGAACAACTAGTATTAGCCTTACCATATTTTTAAAAAGTGTTTCATATTGATTGTGATGTAAGTAAAATAACCATGATTGTGATGTAAGTAAAATAACCATAGGAGTGGTGCTAAGTCAAGAGAGTAACCCTATTGCCTATTTCAATGATAATTTGAATGATTTTAAGATGAAGTATTTGGTATATGACCAATAATTATATGAAATGCTACAAGCTCTAAATAAGTGGTGACATTACTTATTGTCGAATGAGTTCATTTTTTACATGAGAAATCATGTATTACAATTCATAAACAATTAAGGTAAGCTAAATCATAGACACATGAAACATAGAATTTCTTCAGAGCTATTCTTTTGTTTTGAAACATAGAAATGGAAAGTACAATAAACTTACATATACCTTAGGTAGGTGAGCTCTTGTTGTGAATGAGATCAAGGTAGAGATCATTGGGTTTGAATCAATGAAGGAGTTTTATGAGGATGACTTGGATTTCTAACATACATGGGCAATTTTTATGAATCCAACTGATATAGATAGAAATCTATGGTCAAGGTATATGATACAAGATGGATTTTTGTTCAAATGGAGGAAGTTATGTATAGATAAAAGTTAAATGAGAGGGAACTTATTAAAATAAAAACATAGTAGATATCTAGTTGGTCATTTTGGGTATTACAAGAATTTTGCATAATTGAGTGAAAACTACTATTAGCTATGGATGGTATAGATTTGAATTTTTTTTTTCAAAAGTGTAGAGTTTTCCAACATGCTAAAGAAAAAATTCTAAATTTTAGATTGTATAATCCATTTTCCATTCTAGATAAACCATGGGATGTGTTAGGCATGGATTTTGTTCTTGGATTACTAAGAATGCAATGAGATAATAATACCATATTTGTCTTTGTGGATAGATTTTCAAATATGGTTCACTTTTTAGCATGAAATAAGACTAGTGATGCCAAATAACTAGAATTTTTTTCTTTCAATAAATTATTAGAATGTAGGGGTTGCTAAGAAGTATTGTATCAGATAGAGTTCAAAAAAATTGTTGGACACTATGGAAGAAGCTAGGAATAAGAATATACTTTAGTTCAACCTATCACTCTCAAAATGATGGAAAAATGAAGGTGGCGAATTAGAGTCTTTGAAATCTACTGAGATTTTTGGTTGGTGGCAAGCCCAAATAGTGGGATTTGACATTAACACAAATTGAGTTTACTTATAATGATTCAGTCAGCTGAAGTGTAAGTTTGAGTCATTTTAAAATAGTGTATGGGAATATCCCTATAGGTGCATGTGGGTTGAGGATTACAAATGTGATGATTAGGAGAAGTATGGAAGGTGATGACTATGATCAAGTTATACATGATGTGTACTAAGTAGTTAAGAGAAGACTTGAAGAGAGTGATAGAAAATATAAAAAGCATGTTGATATGTGAAGGAGAACAGTAATTTATGAAGTTGGGGACTTAGTGTTGGAATGCTTGTGCATTGAGAGACTTTCTAAAGGTGAGTATTAAAAACTCAACAATAATAATATTGGGTCGTACATTATTTTTAGGAAATTATCAACTAATGCTTATAATATTAAGTTTCCTTATAGAGTTGGTATATCACCTATCTTCAATGTGGTAGATTTGTACCCATATGTTGAGGGAGAAATAAGTGACATCATGGTTTTTTCAATTAAGGATTAGAGAGAGAAGTTTCCATAATTAGCTAAAGAGGAGATGAAATACATTTTGTATATTCAATTTGGAAGGAATAAAAGAGGAAATGAGTACTATGAGTAATTGGTCAATTAGAAGGATAGAGAAGCTAAAGATGTGACTTGTAAGAATTCAACCAATGTTTCAAAATAAGTAAAAAATATTGAGAAATTTATAATAGGTTCATGAGTAGGATCTCATGGTCCTTTTAATTATTTTGGGTGTCTAATTTAGGAACATTTATGGCTGACATGTTATCTTGAATTAACCAAAAAAGAGTGATGTTTATTTCCCTTTGTTTTATCTTCATTTTATTTTTTTTCCATTTTAACCATTATATGATCTAGTGGATTGATCTATCATGTTCATCTAATTTAATTTTAACACTTAGCTAAAAATGTTGTTGAGGTGCTTCAAGGTTCATGTAGGAAAAATTTGGTTTGGTCTAAGTCTCTTTTATAGTGTTAATTAATTTTATTAACAATGATTAGGTTTTAGATAATTCATTCATGCTTTATATATTGTATCAAACCCTAAAATTCTAATTTGGTCTTGCATAAATTTTCATGTTGATTTTAGTTGTAATCATGCTTTGAGACCCTGATTATAATTGAGGAGGTTCAAGTGTGGTATGTAGTACTAATCATCTTTCAAATGCTGACCTATGTGGAAACTGAATAATGTTTAAAATGATAATTGGATTTTAAATGTTGATTTGGTTTTGGTAGAATTTTTGTTGAATATATTAGTGTGAATCAATTCTTCAAACATTGATTAGGTCTTGGATATAATTCATGAGTGTTTCCTTTGATAAACTAGACTTGATATTCTTATTAGAATGGAGACATATTCTCTCATTGCACATAGTGCTAATCAGGGTTTTTTATACTAATTAGATATTGAAAAATTCACTTTAAATATGTAAATTATAATCAAAATTGTAAGTTTTATTATATCATGGTGATTTTACATAACTTGAGCATTTATAATCTATGTCAAAATTCCAAACAAGTTAGTGGGTAACTAAGTTTGATCCTACATTGATAACCAATGCCCAATATTTGTATAGGTCATGAAGGAAGTCGAATGGATGCTCAATGTTTTACTAGGAGCTTGACTAGGTCATGATGTTGTTTCATAGTGGTTAGTGTAGTTGAAATATAATTAGAATAATGTTAGTCTTAGGTGAAATCTAAAATTGTATACAATACTTGAAACTCGAATAAGTCAATGAGAGATGTGAATGGGGTATGAAGTGATGGTTGACACTTGAATCCTAATCAATAAAATTCAAATTCTTATTCATGAAGATCTGGATGGATCCCAAAGCATGATTAGGTCTATGATGAGGTTGAGTGAATATATGTAGTGATAGTCGATAATGGAAGTTTGATTAGATCAACATAACTATTATGAATCCTAGTTATGTTTTAAAACATTTTTTATGCCTATAAATGATTTTTTGGGTCTATATCATGAAAATTATGAATTTCATTTGTTTTTGGTTATTCTTTGAGCCAATTTGGTCCACCTATAGGTGCTAAAATGCACTTTTTATCTTTTTGAAATCTTTCAATTTTGTAAAGCTCAGTTATTGAAGTGGAAATGTTGTGGGTCTCCATGGAAGTTTTGGAGTTATACCATTCCCTCCCTTTAATATAAAATGGCTTTGGTTTTGGGCATATTGATTGTTGAGATTTGATATAGATATTTTTATTCTTAATATTTTGGCAAAGTGTTATGTTGTTGAATTTTGTATATGAAACTTGCCATTGTTTAAGTTGTATGGATTTTATTAATTTTCCTCAAGATGAATATATAGAATGGATTCATTCTTGAACTCTATAAATTTGTTTCTGATTTGGTCCTTGTGAGTGTATGTGGGTGATCAAACTAAGCATTAAATACTTATAATTGTCTTTAACTAAATTCTTAATTTGTGTGTGCACCAAAATTTGATAATGAAAATAATAATGAATGTCATGATAGAATACATCTTGATGAGCTTAATGGTATATATCCTACACAAGTAGAAATAATTTATGGTTTTTATAAATAGAATTAGTATGCAGGCAAATTATTTGGATAATATCTTGAATATAATCCTAGAGTTAACAAATTCAAAGAATAGTAAGGTAGACACATCCAATTAAAAATATGACAAAATATTTAATGATACCAATCAATATTTTAGATGCATTGATTATAAAATAGGTATTAATAACACTACTACTTATAATATTCACAAGTCTATACCTATGACTACACATGTGATACTCACCTATGGTGTGGGGAACACAAGTTAATGGCTATTTCTATGCATCATAATTTTGTGCCTTATAAATTTTTTACTCGTGATATAATCTATTTATAATTTATTATATATTCCTACTAATAAAAAAATCATGTAAACTACTATCAATACTCAAGGCAAGGTTTCTCAACTTGATCAAGGTTATTCTAGATTGTGCCAATTCATATATTCTAAATAATTATTTAAAAACCATTTCCCCCTAGATATTTATATCTATAATTTATCTATAGTATTTTTTTCACCTAAGCATACACCATATAATGGTAAATGTGATCCCAAATATCATCTTAGAGCCTTCCATGTAGCATGTTTAGACTATGCATCTAATGATAAGTTATTGACTAAAATTTTTCCAAGGATTCTTAAGGACTATGTCTTGAATTAGTTTTATGACCTCCTTTTCCCTTTAGTACATGATTTAAATCCTTTTTTTGATCACTTCTTGGTGCACTTTTATATCAACACCACTTAAAAGTTATTGTATGCTCAATTTTTGAAATTCAAGAAAGGACATAATGTTCCTATTAGTGACTATGTGATTTGTTATAATAATATGCTATTTAAAATTACAAATCCAATAGTTGATGGAAAAAACTACAATAAATATTCAAGAAAGCATTACTTGCTTCTATATATGAATCTATTATGTTTAAACATTTTAAATATTTTGATGACATGTGCCATAGAATTAAAGACCATAAAGTTAAGTTGCTTGATATGAATAAGTTAAATTATGGGTCTAATCCTCCAACATATTCTAATTTCAAGTTTCAAATCAAACCAACTTTAAAATCAAACCAAATTTTAAATCTAAGGTAAATGATATAAAAAAATTAATGCAGTTTCAGACCTTACTAATAGATTTGTATTATTAAATCCTCAAAAAGGGAAGTTTACAAAATTAATAGAACCCCCTCATAAGGTATTATAGAATTAATTCAAGTGATATATCATATCTCCCCCTCTACCAATGAAGGTTGGTATGAAAAGAGCATATCCTAATGGGGTTCAATAACAATGCATATTTTTATTGGCATAGATGCATGTGACATTCTACTAATAGATATTATGGTTTGAGACATAAGATAAAATATTTAATTGAGGACAATATAATAAAATTTAATAATGTTAATACACCAAAAAATAAATTAGTTGCATGGCCTAATATATTTCTTAAGACCTTTTCCAAAACATGTGGCTCAAGTGACCAAGACTAATAAAAAGGTACATATAACTTACAATGTGCATCCTCCTCCAAATTTTTATGCTTCTAGAACTAAAAAGGGTCATCCTTTAGATAATATTATTGGTAAACTTTTAATCACACATGTACATATACTTAAAATCACATTCAATGATAGTGAAATTATTGATGATGATTTTATCAATGTGCCATTGTCTATACATGCTTTCATTTATGCACATATTATAAATAGTGTTATTGTAGATAATAGGTCAAGATAAACAATATGCACTATGATGTTGTTTGCTAGTCTTAGATAGACATAGAGATATTTTATTAGTAAAATTACTACAAATTTTTATGCTTCTAGAACTAAAAAGGGCAATCCTTTAGATAATATTATTGGTACACTTGAAATCACACATGTACAAAGACATATAATCACATTCAATGATAGTGTGATTGTTTATGATGATTATATCAATGTGCCATTGTTTATAAATGATTTGATTTACTCACATATTATAAATAATTTTATGGTAGATAATAGGTCAAGATAAAAAAATATTAACTATGGCATTGATTTATAGTATTCGATACACACATAGATATTTGATCAATAAACTAATACACTAAAGGGTTCAATAAAAAGTGAAAAACCCTATTGGGGGAATTTTATTACTTCTTATGGTAGGCCCTATATCTATTTCTACTTGATTTTGAGTCTTTCATAATACCAAATCATTTGACATGCTATTAAGACATATATGTGTAAATAAGATACATCTGATGCCATATTTGGTACATCAATGCATGAATTATGCTTATAGTAATGAAGTGATTACAGTTCTAGGTATTCCATATGAGTATCCCATTTAGTTGGAGACATTTATTTTGACATCTCCACTACAAATTATTATATAACTTGTACATGTTCATCATATGAAGGCTAACTAGGGATAAGTAATTGATCTTCCTCCAAAACAAGTGATCCAACATCCACTACATCAACTTGATCTACTTGATTTTAATAGACTTTACCTAGTTTTTACATCCTAATATAGTTTTAAAAGCTACTCAAGGTGTTCTAAAATGAATTTCCAAACATTATTCTAGTATAAAAAAATTCCACAAGTTACTTTGGCTACTAATCTATGTGACATAAAAATGATCATTTTGACTATGATGGTGATACTGAATATTTTACAGTGTATGATCACTTCTCTGATTTAGTTAATGATACATATGTTACTCCTTGCCCATAATTCATAACATTCACACTGAATGATATAGACCTTCATGTGAACATCCCCTTTATGGGACCATAGGTTTGTAGGAAGATAATTCAATGTAAAATTTTAAAATATAAAAAATCATAAAATTAAATATTAAAAAAATGTAAAACTAAGACCTATTCATGATTTTATAATTCATGTGATTCATTGATGTTATCTATCATATACATATTGAAGTACATATCAATTTATATGCACATGATTCTCATTATATACATGAGTGGGATTTAGGATATATATGATACATAGACCTATATATACATGACATTCAATATACCCAGAGACTACCTTTATAAATTAGGGGGAATGCCTACATTGGGAGTATCTTGGTAAATTTTTTAGGTTATCTCTTTCTATTCCATTCCATTATTCATAATGATTTACATAGACTATTTATACATGGCTTGATTTTGTGTATGATTTTTACGAGTGTTAATTCCTATGGATATTGTACTTTATTATACTAGATGATAACATAGATTGATTAGGAAAACTAACATTTCTTATTATATTCATCTTTGTGTTGTGCCTTAACCCACACACACCCCATTTTAAAATTTTAAATAGGGATCCATAATTGTTGAAAATCTCTATTTGTGGGCCCTATAACCTTAGAAATCCATAATATGATTTTATTCATGTAAAGTCTAAGGTTATTTTCATGAGTATAAATTTAAATAAATTAAAATAATGAAAATCAAAGGTTTAATGATTATTTTAAGTTATTTTTAACCTTGGGTTTCATATTTTCTTTTCAAAATTAATGCTTTGATTTATCGACTAACGGAGTTAATAGCTTCTTCATCCAAGTGTTCTTATGTATTCTCTATGATTATAGGACTACCATCAAGGACTTGTTAAACACCCATGATCGAGGCTCATATTTATTATAGGATATTGTGATAGGTGGCATTACCATGTTGATTAGAGATTTCAGTTTTCTAAAAAAAATCAGGTCTTTGAATAGGTCCTGAGTTTTGAAGTCTTGACAGGTGGAGTTATGACTTTACATGAAGCATTCAAAGTTCAAAGAAAATTTATAATTTTTTTTAGTCTTCAAGCTATGAAAACATGCCATGTGGCACATTCTTGTAAACCCAAAAACATGGATACTTTACAAAATTGTCAATTGAATAATAGGTCTGAGGTCCCTAAGTCTAATGGTTTTGATCTTCTACAATTCTAAACATTTGACACTTGATATATTTTCATCTATCAAAACCTTATAAGGCTTAACACAATCTAATGGTTATGAGATTCCAAGCTCTAAGTAGGTGACACTTGGTACACTTTCATTTAAACACAAATTTAGAGTATAAAATCAAATCCAAAGGTTCAATGGTCTTGCAGCCTTAAGTCTCTAAGAGCATGCCACATGTCAAAATTTTATTACCTAGATTACTCTAGGACATACAAAGTATAAATATACAAGTGTTAATGGATTTGACTTTATGATTTACTATAGGCCTAGGTTTCTCCATGTGACTCAATCAGGTTAACTCATGACCCCAAAACATATGAAACAAAACTATAAATCTAAAGAGTTTGATGAACGAGGATAGAACATGTGTCATAATCTAAAGGGAGCATGGACAAGGTACACATAAATAAGTTCAACATCAAATAAAAAGATCTAGTGAATGAAGAAGTGATAGTTTCCTCAAACATGATGAATAGATATGTAAAGTTAACAAAATGTTTCCATTTGGCAGGCAAGTGAACCCACCAAAGCTGACTGGCACATTCAAATTGAAATGGAAATTTAATAAAAATGTCATTATTAAAATTTATGACATGTGAATACATTAAAAACTTAGAATTTAGATAAATATATGAAAAAATTATGTGAATGTTAGTCATTTTACCATTACTCTCTTGATCAAGTATTACATTTTCAAGCTCTTTATGTCTGAAAAGGCCCTAGTTTTCCCAGTAAGCTTGAGAGAATGAACTAGGTAATTTAAAATATAAATTACAACATTAAAATTAATGAAATTTAATCCTCTTCAAATAAATAGCATCCTAAAACCCCTTTTGTGTACTCTTTTATTGGGGGTGTGAATACATGAACATTGTGTTCAAGAAAAGTGCTCTAGACTTCAAATTCCATCACTACTCAACACTATGGGATGAAGTGGAATATATGATGCCATATTATATGCAAGATCAAATTTATCTAGATAATAAATATATAAATAACTAATTTCCCATTAAATTTTGAGGCCTCCACCAAGTAGAGGTAAAAATAGATGTAATGCCTTGCATAGACCTGCTTAGAAATTTATTTTTGAATGGAATATTTTTACGGGATTGTCTACACATTAGGAAAAGTAAAAGTGCAAATAATTTTATTTTTGGTAGGGAATTTGAGAGGTATATTATAATTATATTCCTAGAGACCATGTACAATGAAGTATTGGCCAACATTTGTCTTGGTCAACATATAGTAGAGGGAAAGTTGAAATAATGGTTGGTTTAAGGCCAGAGGATGAACCCGAAGGGAGGGATTTCATCCAATTGTATTATCAAATTTAGACTAGGAATTAAGATATATATTTCTCTCTTAAATATATTATATGATTTTTATAGCATCACATATGTACAAGTTGAGTGGGTCCTATTGTTGGACATTCTTTTAACATATAACAAGATAGTGGCCCTAGGAGAGACCAAAATGTTAGATTAAAGACCCAATTGTTTTATCTTGATCAAAGGATAACTAATGGAAATTTATATAATATGTCATAATTATTAAATGTAGTATTAGACATGGTTCATAATACCCATGGGCAATTATGGTGGCCTTCAATGAAGTACCTAGGAAATAAAATATGTGAAGATTACTCTTTATGTTCATATACAGATTCAAGAATGAGGTTCAAAAGATATGTGATGAGATATATCCTTATATATTATATGAAATTCATGGAACTCTAATTCTTATGTTGTATAATAACCTAAAAAGGATCCTTAACAAAGTGAGGGACTATTGGTATTACCCCGATGTCATAGTCATCAAGATAGAAGGCACATGAGCATCCCCATTGTTATTATCACACCATGTTCCAAATAAAATTATAGAGTAGGAAATAGTGTATCAAATTAACAATATCATTGATGAAGAATTAGGCCAAAAACACTTAGCCTATTACTTTAAAACTCTTTTAAGCATTTGTAAACTATAATATGTGGTTGGGTCACAATTCATCTAAGTTGGTAAGGCTAGGACTTATTAAAATCTAAAAGTGGCACCATTTAGGGAATGATATCCTCAAAAGAAGATAAGGGAATACTTATATTACCTTAAGGAAAATAAAATGGTGAAAATTTCATATGGTCACCAAGAATATGATTGTGATGATATTTTTTTGAATACATTAGATGATGCTAAGGTATAGACAAAGATGAAGAATAAGCCAATGTCTATGATATGGGCTCAAGCCCTTCAATATGTTCCTACGGTTATAAAATAAAAGGCATAAAGGGCATGGAGCCATCAGTGATATCTAACCCAATAAATGAATTCAAATGTGTAATATCAACCCTCCTTTCCTATAGGGGAACAACCATATTTTCAAGGAGAGTCAAGCATTTAGGGGGAGTCTAACCTTCAAATAAGGAGGGAAATTATAATATTCCTACCAAGTCCTTAGTTTCCCTTTACATATTCAGTTGACACAAATCAGGACTTAGGAACAACTACAACAAAGGAGAAGTATAAATCTCCTTCAAATGGATAGAAGAAGAGCACTTTTGTTATGACACCTCTAACACTCATTACAATAATTATCTAGGTTAGTCTCCCTAAGTTTATACAAGCTTACTTATTATCTACTCCAACTGATCCTATTATCCTAAGTCTTCTTGAGTAAGTTCACCAACATCCACAACCATCAGTGAGGATAATTCTCCTCAAACTATTCCTACCATACCAAATACAATCACCTTTGCCCATACCACTATTGTCACACCAACCATTCCCTCACCACCACCTACAATGATGCTCCCCACCACTATTGTTCCTTCAACTATTTCACCATCTTCTCCACCTTTAATCCCCCCCATAGTCACTTATGAGAGGAAGCCTAAAGATATCCCCACATACTCTAAGGGAAAACAATTAGAATAAAGGCCATCACTTGGTCTTCCCACCATAGAATAATCACTTGATGAGGAGGAGGAAGAGGAAAAATTAGAGGAAGAGGAGCTTGAGCAAGTAATATCTTTATTTGAGTATCAAACTAATGAGAAGGAAGAAGATGTAGAAATAATGAAGGGGTTAGGGTCAAAAATGAGTGAAGAGGCACCTCTAGATGATAAAGAGGTAGAGTTGGAGAAATCTAAAGATATGAGTTTGTGATACCCATAGGTGGAATAAACCTGAAATGACATTATGGATTAGCAAATCATCACAGGATAACAAAGAGAAAATATCAATGAGGTATTTTATTCCCTTATTTCATCTATTTTTAGTTTAGCTATACCATCTATAGATTTACCTCTAGTTATTCCAAAAGTTATTGTGTCTAGTTCTATTGATTCATCTATTCTTTAGTCCTCTAAAAAAATAAAGACTCCTAAGAAGGCAGCCCATTTTGAGAATCTAGTTACTATTTTTATTTTTAACCCTAGAATACCACTAGTTCCCAATAAATAGTAAGCTCAACTAAAGCTACCAATACCCCAATCATCACCCATGCCATCAACTACTATTAATGTTGAGAGGACCCAAGCTTAACCAATTTTGTGGTTGAGATTACTCCAATAAGGGAAACATCACAATGTTAAAGAATTATTCATCCACATCTCTAGTTCCTAATTCAAATAAGTGCATCATTGGCACCACCATAAATAAACACCCCTCCTATGACTCCCCCACCTATATCTAAAGATTGAGGTCTAGATGAAAAAATAGGAGAACTTATTATTCCCTAACGGGTAAAGGAAATGTAGAATGTAAGGGATGAGAGATAAAAATTACTCCTCATAAAGGTACTTATAGTCTCTACCTAGTTTGAAAAGAAGAGTGGAACCATCCAAAGGTTGAGGAAGAGGAAGGCAGTGAATGTGAGCACAAGGGAGGATATATAATTTGAACAAAGTGAAAATTTGTTTCTTTCATCGAAGAAATACAAGAGGAATCCCAATCATCTCTTTGAGTATAATGAGGATTTATTTGATTTTATGGACACTATTGATGATGTCATGAAAGAAATGTATCAGAGTAAAGAAGAAGCATATAAAATACTGCAATAGAGAAAATATACATGCTCCTTGAGAAATAATTGATGATGTGTAGAGTGTGGCTACTAAGTTGTACAACATTTTGAATAACATTCGGGTTTCCAGAGCAAGAAGCTAATACAATTGAGAAAATGTAACTAATTTTTGGCATCAAATTAAAGAACTAGAGAAGAAGTTGGATTTGTTGGTTCAATTATCTATAAATAGTGGATTCAACCAATTAAATTTGATGTCTATCATGGATGCATCCTAGTGCCTTAACTATGTAATTTTAAGAAGGAATGCTTCCCTCAGTTGGCATAATTAGATGAATACATTAATAAGGATTTTTTATAATCATGAAACTGAGGCCTTGGAAATTTTTAGAGACATGAGGGTTACCAATGTGATCACTCTTATAGATGAACTAGTCAACAAGCCAAAATTTGAGAATCTTCTCCGAGCAACTACAAACAAATTCAAAGAGGAAGTTGAAGGTAATATACATAGAACCAATGAAGAAGTTTTATAATTGGTTAATTTTGATAAAGATAGGGTGGAAAGAGATGAAGCTTTGGTAATAGAATTAAAGAGCTCATAATCTAAAAAAATAAGGTTGATTATTGAGGCTATCAAACTCTTCAAACATTCTTTGCTTAATTTTTACATCATAAATCATGAATTTGATATAACACATATGTTATTTGAATAACTCAAGACAAAAGAGAAAACTTTGGAATCATGTGCTAGTCTTCATTCAACTATTAGTGTTTCCACATCTACATAGGTCCCTAATTTTTAGGATTTGTAGTCTTTTAGACTCTAATAGGTCCAATTTTTATCCCTAAGGGGTCTTCAATAGTTACTTTGGTTAAAATAAAATTTACTCTACCATATTCTTCAGCCAAAGTGCTACATCAACACCTTGATAAAAATAGATATGTATTTGTATGTTGTAATCAAGTTAGAACTTTAGTTCCTAACTTACCTTGAATATATATTATATTTTAAGTTTAAGAGTTTGTTCTAATTGCTATCATTGTACATGCATCCTTTACATGATTTTAGAAACACTATTCTATTTTTGGACTTATAATTTTATAAAACACTTGAGAGATGAGGCTTTACCCATACAAAGACTATATATAATTGTATCCTACTAATCCCAAAGGTAGGATAATTTTGGCTATTAATATTAATAGGACATTTTGAGAAGTTATACTAATTTGGTCTTGATGTGCAAATCTTGATTCTTATCCAATTCTATGGACTTTGTAAGATGTGTTATCATTATGGTATCTTAGTTATTTGATTATACATGAGTTATATATTTCTAATATAGTTATTCATTTTAATATATAGCTAATTTGAATGCATTTTTCATGTTGATCATCATTTGTCATTGTAGATTTATAATAACAATCTAACAAATATGACAACCTAAGGTTATGCATGTATATTTACTATGTTTTATTTCCATTTGAAATTTAATTATGTTTGAGTGTTGGTATGCAAAAATACATTTTATTATACATTGGTCTTTTAATTCCTTATCCTACCTTAATTCAAGTTATAGTCTTGAAAGGTTTCATCTTGTGTGGTCCACATGCATCTTTTATGCACTTCCTTTCCCTCTTTTTGAGCTTCTTTGAGATTATTGCCCACATTAATTAAAATAATCATCCTTCCACCCATATAAATTATATCTTGGTTCACCCATATTTGATCCATCCATGGTTGAAAATTTGTATTGCTGATCATTTTTCCACCAATAGGTCGTTCTAAAATTGAATACCCTACGACTCATGCCTTAGAGTGAAATCTTTTCACTAATCCTAAAATGTTAGAGGCTACTACATAAAGGTATTTATGGTGTTAATAAAACTCACATCAATACTTTTATGTTGTTAATTATTACATTCTATGATAATTTATGTTTTATATACTACATGATTATATGAGTGCATTTATTGTGTTTTATCACATTGTGTGTCAGTTGTGTCTAAAATCCTCTAATCCATGTCATGACCATATTGTGTTTGTGTCAGGTTGGAATTGAGTTAAATTTTTGTTATGTACTGAGTTATTGTGTGCTTCATGATCATGGTATTTTGTGCATATGTGTGTATATTGTTATATATGATTATTGTCGAGAATTATATCACTATTTATTTCATCCATATTTCTATTGTGTGTGATACCATTATTTATATCATGCATCTATATGTGATGTTTGTTATTGTGTTACTTATTATTGTGTGCCTAATTACTATATCTACTTGATAGACACATATATTCCCATTGTCTTGGATTACATGTTTAATATGTGCTTTAATGATCTCTCTCTCTCTCTCTCTCACACACACACACACACACACACACACACACACACACACACACACACACACACACAAACAAATATTATCATGTTTGTATATATAATTTACAATGTTACATTTTTTATTTAACATATCATTTGCATAACTCTTTCTTTTGAGATAGGTGATTTGAAATATTCATCCCTTACCTAGAAATAGGGGCATATAGTGGTATTTGTTTAGATATTCAAACCATGATAGATAGATATTTCATATTTCGGGTAAAATTGTGTGATTCAAATGGGTCAAATTGAGCAGATTAAGGCATATGTGAGGCATATTTTAGGAATTATACATGATTATGAGGAACAATTGATAAATTATAAGACATGTTAAGATATATTGTATGTGTCAGTTTGAATATATTATTTTAGATTTATCCTAATGAGTAGATTGACAAATAAATTATAACATTCTATATTACTTTAGGGTAAAAATGGATCAGATTTGGGGGCATGAATGTTGTTCATGAAAGACACTTATATTTATATAATCATGTATTGATGTGTAATTATGGTACTACATAAGCACTTTGGGTCTAAAATAATTTTGCATTGGTTTTTTCAGATTTTTAATTTAAGTATGAACCTATTTCAAGGTTCCAAAAAATATTTTTTGATGATATTTAGTGGGGTAAGTTGAGGATTCTATATTTTTCAACTTTTAACATTTATCTATTTCTAATGGTGGTTGAGGCATCTATACTTCTCAACCGTGATTTTAACAATTACATCTATTTGGTGCATAATCAACCCATATAATTCTCCAAAATGAGTTAAAAAAATAGATTTGCATAGCCTCAAGTGTATTCATTCATTGAATTTTCAATTTCATTTTTTCAATGATCTAGGTTATTTCATATTTTAAATCATGAGTAGACACTGATCTACACATTTTTATTTGAATTTTTTTACATGGTATAATCTAGAAATTTGGGGCATACCTGGAAATACCAAGTATGGTCAAACACAAGTACTAAATTTATTCATTTATTCCTTTTAGTCTAGAATTTTAAATACTATACTAAAAGCGAAGAATTTTTAGACACAATTTTTTTGTATTAGAGTATGTGGTAACATCAATTTTGAAAAATCTTTGACATACATGACTTGTTCATACACATTTGACTCCTATATAGACATTCAATTGTCCATTTACTCATCTATTATCTTTACCAACCAAGTTTTATATTACACCTATTTGAAATCACCTTAGTTTATGAAAGAACACTTTATAATTCTAAAAAAACTATCATTATACTTTAAAGTTTTTTCTTCATCTCTAGAAAATACTAGCAACATTCAAATAGTTGTGATTACCAATAGTGCCCTCCTTTGATGATAGTGTCTAAGGACCTATAACATCTACTTTTCAAATTAAAATACCTCACTAGGGTGTCATCCTAATAATTTTTCATATGTTGGATATGAGGGGAAATATTAAAAATTCATAAACAAATACAAATCAAGCCTAACATCTTACTTACTTGGAAATTACTTATTTACCACTCTCTAATTAAATAAAACTTGAGAAATCCATTAACACTTTCTTGAGACATTATCAAAAAAGTAAACACATCTAAAATAAATAAAAGGAGTAACCATAATGTCAAGTATAAATATAAACACAATGTGAATTCTGCATGTTGTTAAGTGTCAAAAATTATATGTTGGATTGTACTCTAGCATGATCATGATGGTGCACACACACACTTAGGTGGGGTAACTATGTGTAGTTTGATCGATATTTAAAGTATTATAAATTAGGAAATTCTCAAGAACTCAATGGGGAGTGGTTGGGTCTATCCAGCCCATATTTATAACCACTTTTCCAATTCAATCTTGAATCAAAATTAAAGCTAGATTTGAAAGGCAAGGAGTGACAATATCAATATCTAGGAACATGATCGAGGGCACATAAATCATCTACAGGTACAAATGAAATGATATAAGGTGGAATATACTAGCACATTCAACTTGGGTAGTATTGATAGAAAGAGTATAATGTCAGATTTCATAGGTGTCTGAGCTTTGCCATAAACATCTTGATAAGTTTTGAGGTCCTTTTACCTAACCTAACCAATTAAAGAGCTAAGACAAAATGATTTTTGGGATTATGACATAGGTCATGAGTAGTTTATTTATTTTTTAAATCAATATCTTCCCTTTTTTCTTGGTCAATTCTAAATATAATTAGTGCAATTAATCTCTCTTTTACATTTTGATTTATATGATAAATTCCTTATTTCACTAGTCTAGATTTCAATAGTTTTATCTTATTTAGATCACTTAAGTCCAAAACAAGTAAAAACACATTCAAAGAGACCATTTATTTTCTAAAAATAGACACACAATACAAAATTTACATTGAAATAACCTTATGTTCAATATTGAAATCCTGAAAATGACTAAGTATTGACTAGGTTGAATTTTTAGAAACTATCTTCTAAATGATAACATATATAACTATAAAATTAAATATAGAAGACCTAGAGTGGCCCTAATTCCTTATATTTGGTAAAATAAATATAAAGTACAAGAATATAAAATTAATACTAAGATAAGTCTAAATTTAATTTTTTATTTAACTAAATATCATACATAAAAAAAAAATCCATAAATGGATATCCATTTTAGCTTTCACTTTTTTCCCCTCCAAATTTTGTTTGAGATTTTCCTTTATTTTGCATTGGTATATCGAAGCCTAACTATTTATTTACACCCATGGACAACATGTAGATTCATGAAGTTCCCCTCTTTCCACCCTCTTATTTAGTTTAGCTATTTACATTTGTATTAAAATTCCATATGGTTTTTTTCAAGCATATATTATAGTTTTAGATTTTTTTCTTCAAAATGTTAATTTCATTTAATACTTAAAATTAATTTTTTTTCCCTTAAGTGGTTCCTAGTAGTTAATAGATACACACATAAAAAATGTCATTAAATATTGATTTGTTATATATTTTTGAAAAATAAAAGTACCTCAACATTTCACACTTTGTTAGATACAATCTAAAAATATTATTATTTTTGGTTAAAATTGGCCTCATTAGAAAAAACTATTGATAAATAGCTTTTTGGAAAAAACTATTTCTATTTTATTAATCTCAATGTTTTAGATCACAACATGTGATCTTTCATCAAGAGAACAAAGGATTGATGAAAAAACCATGTTTTTTTAAGTACCTCAACATTCTACACTTTTGCAACTACAATCTAAAACTATATATTATTTTTGGTTAAAATTGGCTTTAGTAGAAAGAACCACATTTTTTTAAGTGTTGAATTAAATAATTAATTAAAAAAAAATATATTAAAAAATAAAATAATATGGAAACATCTTTCATTCACATCTCTACAAAAAATTATGCACAATTCTTTCTTTTTTTTTGAAAGGGGTCGACAGACATGTGTTCACTTGTTATGAAACTATAAAAATATGAGTTATATATTGAAAATGAAAACATTCATCTACAAATTTATTTCTAGGCTCTTAAACTACATTCAAAATGTTGTGAGTTCTCTTTTTACATTATGCTAAAATTATTTGTGGGATACCCTCAAATCGTTAATCGAATTTGAGGTATGTTTATTTTTCTAAAGTTTCATTTCCACTCAAGACTCCCTTTTAGCCCCTCACTAGCTTGCACTCATCCTAATTTTAGAGTGCACATTTTTTTGGGTGAGATGGGTGGGCAGGCAGGGGCATGAAACACCATTAATGTTCTAAAGTGTTATTCATCCTCTACACTTGTTGGTCTATATATATATGATCTTGATGAAATCATATCAATTTGTCTAGGTATAGATGGTTTTTTTTTATAATAAAATTTTATCGTTATTATTTTAAGAAGACATCATTTTTATTATAACAAGACATCATTTTTATTTACTAATGAAATAAAGGTCTCCAATGATAACTAAATATCTTAGTATATATTTGTGATACATATAGTGTTCAGGTAAACTTTGAGAAATCAAAAGGTATGGTTTTTAACACTCCAAAGCATAATACCAAAAAAGTTTTCCTTAGATACAAAGGTCAAAAGGTTGGGATGGTATCTTATTAAGTATATCTGTGTGTGTGTGTGTGTGTGTGTGTGTGTGTGTGTGTGTGTGTGTGTGTGTGTGTGTGTGTGTGTGTGTGTGTGTGTGTGTGTGTGTGTGTGTGTGTGTGTGTGTGTGTGTGTGTGTGTGTGTGTGTGTGTTATTTTTTCTTTGCCTCAGTTCAATTTTTCACCAACTGCTGAGTCTAGACTAAGAAAAGGGTATTCTACCCTTGCCACTCATGAGAAACAATATTTTGGTCTTCAATTTCAAGATATCTAGAAAAACATTTACCTCTTCCACTCACTTGTTACACCTACTCTTATATATGTATATAAAACATGGGGGGCTTACCTCATTGAACTAATCAAATCTAAATTGAAATAATGCTTACCTCCAAGTTATGCAATCATCTCCATGCCAAAATATTATTCCCTTATGACATCATTCTCGCTAAATTTGGTAAAACCCCACTCATAATTATTGTGATATTTTAAGTGGTGACTATGATATACACTCTTATATATATGGCCAACTCCTTGGTTGATTTATTTAGGTTTATATCTTAGGTATTCAAATACTATATGTAGATAGCACTACTGGTATCAAATCTTATTGGTATGCCTAGGCTTCTGCTCTATTAGGCCTTGTACTTATTGACATTGACAGACTCCCTCCACATAATTTTGTAATTAATGAACTATATTTATCTAAAAGAGATAAATATGGGTATCAAAGATGAGAACTATAGATACTGCCTTAATTCTAAATAGATAAAGCCTTGATATTTTATTTATTTAAAAATTCAACATTATTATCATGCATATATTCATTTTGAGAATGGGTTCATAAAACCTCATGGTGAATATGGCTCTAATTATCTTGAAGTTTGAGGGTTCTTTTAACACAATTTAAGGTTTGTTCATATCACCTCTATAGAGAGATAAATCAACATACTCCTTGTCATATTTATTGTTTAAAACCTAAAATTAAGGGTCATTTTATATTTATATGTTCTC
Source organism: Torreya grandis (assembly GCA_037957365.1). Taxonomy (NCBI): domain Eukaryota; kingdom Viridiplantae; phylum Streptophyta; class Pinopsida; order Cupressales; family Taxaceae; genus Torreya; species Torreya grandis. The sequence goes on from JARHVA010003443.1 coordinate 1,093,166, forward strand.
CTTATAATGAGATTAGGGGGAAACTATTTTCCCTCTTCAAATACTTGTATAAATATATCCAAAACTTCATGGCTTATGAGGAGCATATATGTTTGGCACTTTTATTTTTATAAATGTTTAATCTTCATCGACATTTAGCCAAAAACTTTACTTCTATAATGATTTACATGTGTATGATTACTCATTTACTCACCTTGTTTATTCTTCAATATTGAGTAGGGAGTAACTTCCTAATAGGGTTTTAGATATGGTGAGATCAGTGAGATATTGGAGGACATGATTTCTTTTCACATATTTTCTTGGTTGCATGTTATTTTTTATATTTTGGGTTTGACATATTTTCTCTTGCACTCTTTATTTTTTAATTTACATTTTAGGTTTTTAGTCCCATGGGTCAATTTTTGAATTACATAGAAATTAATATTATTATCTTGTCTTATATTTTAATTTTTAGGGTGTATGGTCTTTAGGATCTTACAAGTGGCTTTTAATGTTAACATCAATTTTGGGTATGAATTGAAAATAGTTTGAATTTATGTGTTGAGTTTCTAAGTCAAGATTTTCAAAGGAAAGTAATCAATAGGAAAATAATCTTCCCATTATGTCCACATAAAAAATAGTGCCTTGTGCATTTATTTATCATTATTTTATATATTTTGTGTAGATTTATTTTTATATAGGTAAATGGATTTAATTATGCATTTTTGAATGTGATGTAAATTTTTAAGGGTTGAAATATTTTTCACATCCCCATGAAACTATCACATAAGTTGTAGAAATTGAAATTTAACCAATAAATTAATTAGAATGCTTGTTATTGATACCTTTACCTTGTTTTTCCAATTTTCCATTCTAATAAGCCAAAATATCTAAGAAAGTATTAAAAGTCTTGTTATTATTAAAAACATCTTAAAAACTTCCCTATTTTATCTCTATTGATATATATTTAATGCATACTTTATTGTCACTCTTATTTCAAGAGTTTTTGGACCTTATGGATAAGTGTGCACTAGGTATATAGGAGGATATTTCTGCACCTATCCAATAGTGTAGACTTATCCCCCATACTATAATGACTATATTTTTGAAATGAAATGCCTCCTAATGCTTTCCCATGCACATAAATGAGTCATTTATTAGATATGTTCAAAAGATAATATTATAAAATCACATCAAGGGTCAAACTTAAAATAATCTAGCAATCACTAGCAAGGCACTTATCTTTCTAATTTCAAAAGCAACTATTTTTTGAGTAAATATCTCTATTGAAATTATGATACAATTTTACAGTCCTTTTCCAAATCTAACATTGTTTATTTTAGGTTGAAGGCATTTATTATCAAGCATTCTAATCAAAATTTCTAGTTCTATTCATATGATATTCCCTAAAGGGAGAACTACATCAACATGAGGCCCTTTGGGCTATGTAAGCAACACTCAGTCAACAAAGGGTTTTCTAAGGATAACTCAACCATTCTCACTTCCCCTATTTCCCCCTTTTGAATTTAATATTATTTTATGTACTTATGTAAGACTAGGGTAGGACTAGGTTTTAATTTTACATGTCTTCTAAATTTATATTCAATCCCTACATAGATTTAGATAACCCTTGTAAGCAACTACACATGATACAATATAAAAATTATATGTATGATCAATAAGGACAACATAATAGAAAATAGACAAATCCACACTATGGACCTATCCTCCTAGTGCGCTATTTTCCCTTTGCCTTCTAAAATCATAATTTATATGAAAATATAATATTGAGTTCGATCTGATAGGTTCTAAATCAATCAACGATTTGTACATATAAGATTAGTCAATATCAAGCTACATATATGTTTCTCTTAGCAATTTATTGTACATAATGTACTTTTAGTTTTTTACATTATTTTATTTTATCCCATTGTATATTAGTTTATTTCTATACAAATTGATTAATTCTAATTTAAAATAGAGTGAACATTTTGGTGAACTCGTATATTATTGATCATTATCAAACTAAGGGTTTTTCTATAATATTTGAGTCATTTCAACGTTATTTCTAAAATCATTAGAAATTTTTACTGTTCAAACAAATAGTAAAAAACTTATTTATTATCAAAAAAATATTGCATAAATAACTTAGATATCATAATTTACTATTTTTAGTAAATACTTGCATAATTTAAAAACAAATCTATTTCCAAATTAATTTCTAGGTTTTGTGAGTTCATGGATTTCCTACAAAAAATAATATAATATTTCAAAAAGAGTTAGTTTTTGTTGGTGAAGGCTTTTTCCCACTATGTAGTTTCACCTACACTTTGTTATTTAGCTTTAATAGGTTTATTCTAGGTCATTAGTGAAAAATAATCTCACATGTATGAGGATGTTGGGACATGTCTATCTTTCACCTATAAATGTACTTTCCTATTGATTTTATGACTAATGCAAAATACTCTTTCACCAACTTCTCTTTGTTGAGGCACATTTATTTCTCTTGAGGGTTTTAAGATTTTATTTAGGTTATCCATATAGGTTCTCCATACAAGTTCTCTATGCAAGCTTCATTGTTCAGTTGATCTTGATTTCATCTGATATGTTATCAAATCTATTTTGACACAAGTTTGCTATTCAAATCTATGTGGGATTTGTTCATTTCATTCCTATTGTTTTCTTGATTTCTATTTTCAAGAGTTTTGTAGAGTTTATTCAAAATCCATATAAATATTTATAATCAAGGTCTCAAGATAAAACATAGATGCTATTTTTGGATTCATAAGGTGTCAGATTGGTTGTCAACATGACCTAAATTCATAACAGCCATTTTTGACCATTTTTAGAAGGTTTTTAGTAGTTTTCTTGGCTTTTGCACATTTTCATACTGTTATAGTCTTCAATCATAAAATAGTTTCTAGGGTTTTATAACCTTTTTAAATTACCAAGTGGGTCTTTAATTTTGAATAAGATCGAACTAAATTTCCTAGATTTTAGTTCTTATTTCAAGTTTTTCAAAACTTAGGTCATCATAGAAAAGAATATAGACTTAGAGTTTTTTGGTCAAATAGTTCATGACATCATAAATTTCTTAGCCATCACACTGTCACATTTTTGTGGGCATGAAAACTAATATCCCTAGTTATATGACCTTGTTTGGCATAAATGTATCCCTGCAATCATGTGTGAATTCATGTCCATTCATTCGTAGATTAAAGGACCCTATAAAATGATGTGAGCATACGTATATGAATATGAGGGCCTTGCTAACCAACCCTAGATGACATAAACACATAGTTATAGGGCCTCTATATATACATGAGACCCAGACCCATCCCACAATGCCTCCATATGCATCATATCGATCTCACCCCTCATACTGCCACAAACCTCTCCCAACACATGGTAATGATCAAGAAGATGTCAAAATTAACACTATGAAGTGTGAAACTATTCATTTCAAACTATATCCAACATTTATACAAGTGTGCTAGTATTTGAAACTTAAAGGGGGTCACTCTGATAGTTATGAGGGGGTAGTATATGGTGTTGTGTACTTTTATTTTATTCATTTTTTCTTTAATTTATAAAATAAAATAATTTATTTCATCATGGAAAATTGTTGGTCACTTCCTCCTAATATGTAATTCAATTATCATTAATGGAAAAACAACGTGCTACTTTGTCTAAGAAAACAAGCATTTTATAGAATTACTATGAATGATGAAATTGAACCTATAGTGTATGCATATAAAAATAAATGGTTTAATAGATGTGATCAAGCACATGGATGAATTAGTTTATATATTTTTCTTGACTTATGTTTTCATATTAAATCTTCTAAAATACCAAATGAAGTATGGACAACACTAGAAAAACTCTTTGGGAAGTAGGATGTGATAAGATGTCATGAACTAGATAATGAGCTCATCAAGTTGAGCTTAGGTGACTTTGACACTCTACAAGACTTATTTAATAAGTTCAAATATTTGAGGTTACATTTAAAATAATGTGTAATAGATAAGAAAGATGGTCAACTTGTTCTATTTATACTCTCCAAACTGGGTCTAAACTATTCTATGTTTGTGTCCACTTTCCATGCCATAAAAAGTGCTCTTGTAGTCACATGAAAGATGACTTATTTAGATACCTTTATTTTCAAATTGAATCTATATCAAGATAATTTGATATAGATGGGCACAGTGAAGTCCTCAAAATATCATGCACTCTTTGCTAAGAAAGAGAAGGCTTCAAATAATAGAGAGAAGAAACATAACAAAAGGGATCAAAAGAAGGATGTAAATCCTCCCACCTACAAATAAAACCATGATACCTCTTATTTAGTTCTAATCCTAAAAAATATTAGATAAAATGTGGGTTTTACTCAATAAATCATGATGAAATTAATTTTTTGAAGAAGCATATTGACCAACTAACTAAGATGCTCGAGAAACACAACATCAATGTTCCTGATTATACCATTCAAAATTCATCAACCCATGAATCCTCTTAGGAAAATGACCATGGTAAAAGAAAAAAAGAGAACAGTAAGGGGAAATAAAAGGGAAAGGCCCTATTTTTCGTAGTACCTCTAAATCCTACATGTATCATTGACTCTAGTGCTTCACATCACATGTCCTCTTCACATATAAAGTTTCATTCCTTGGAACCATGTGACATGCCTCTATACATTGGGTGATGACACTTCAAAAAACGTTATTAGGAGAGGGTATATTTAAGTGATTGGTATAACATTTAATAATTTTCTAAGTGTTCCCTCACTTTTAATTAATCTCTTCTTAGTTGACCAGATCACTCACCTTTATTTGGGCATGCAAGTTGAGTTCACTCTAGATTTATTATATGTTAGAGAGAAACACTATGATAATATATTAATAGAAGGAATGGTTGATAATCATAATTGGATATATATATTCACACACTTTTATCTTGAATCTCCTTCAAATTATTTGGATTCATTTGAAATTGATGACATTTCTAATCCTAAGAACACCTCTGATATTGATAACTCTTCTTCTAATATAAATGAATACAATAGTGATGGGGACTCATCTCTACCATTTAATTGCAACCTTATTTATTTTGAGGAATTATTCCATGATCAGCCTATAGACATTAAAAATAACAAATATGCTAATGTAGGACACATTAGACATTAGGCAGTCTATACCATAGTTTTAAGACATAAATTATTTTTTTATTGCCTCTACTCCTATCACACCATCATTATATAGAGTAGTTGGTCCTCTTACCTTAGAATAGATCTTTAGATAAGAATCACACCTTTGTTGAAGATCCATTAGGATCTTGGTGGACTCATTCACTATTCCAAGGTGATCCATTCTTCACTGCATATACTTTTGACCCACAATCACCTCCAAGAACTCCATTGTAGGATACTAGATGACTTCAGGTAGTTGGAGACTCTAGTGGGGATTTTTAGCTCCATTCTCTTATATTCTCTCTTTTAGAGGAATATTTTTGTCCTACATGTTTTCTCATTTTCCTCTCCTTATTATAGTTACATTATGCTCAGGTATCTCATCAGGGCTTATTATCGAGACCCACTACTTCTTACCACCTAAGTTACACTTAAGGGGGTCTTGGTGTAGGTTTTTCACACTATTTGATTTTACCTACACTTTTTTATTTAACTTTCTTAGGTTTATTCTAGGTCATTAGTGAAAGATAATCCAACATCCATGAAGATGTTTGGACATGTTTATCTTTCACCTATAAATGTACCTTTCCTATTACTTTTATGGCTAACACAAAATGCTCTTTCTACAATTTATTTTTAGTGAGACAAGTTTATTTCTCTTGAGGGTTTTAGGATTTTATATAGTTTCTTCATATAGGTTCTCTATGCAAGCTTTGCTATTCAGTTGATCTTGGTGTCATCTGACATTTTTGTAAATAGTATTTTCTATTGTGCATATTTTATGCATTCTTCATGATTAGTTTGTAATCATTAGACTTTATTTTATTCATAAATAGTTAAAAACAAGTTAATTTTCAAAATTATTAGATTTTTTTCTTCTCATATAGACTAAATTAAAATCATCCTTTTGATTGGAAAAATATCGCATAAACTACTCACAAATTGTAATTTACTATTTTTAGTAGTGCTAGATTAATTAAATAAAGGAAAATATATTTTCAAATTACTTTCTAGGTTTAGTAAATTCTCTATTTTTATACAATAACCTCTCTCATTTTTCTATAATATTTCATATATCTCTTCAAAATTTGTAGTTTTTTATTATGTAATAATATATAAAATATTTTTTATTGATTTTTATGTGGTCTAGGGTTTTAGTTAAAATTATGATTTTATAAAATTGAAAACTTATTGATCCTTACACAAAATATTTCATTTTATTTTCTCTTTTTTTTTTTTTTTTTTTTTTTTTTGCTTTTGTTTGTTTTAGAAGCTATGTTTTGGCAATTTTAAAACTACTTAGCCATTGTCATGAAGGGGTAAGTAGTGTTTGATTTAAAAACATCAGGATGTGAGAGGTTTTAATCTAATAATCATAACCATAATACAAATATAAACATGAACTTTAGTTTCCCCATACCTCCCAATATATTGTAAATGCCTAGGACCCCTTGTTTACACCAATAGAAAGCCTCTTTTATCTATCTAATTTATGGTACATCTAAGAGGAACATATCACCCAAGGAGGTTACTCTCAAATTACCCTAAAAAATTATGTTAATAGGATACATGCATGGTTCTACCTTTGTATTTAGTTCTCTAAAACATTGGGTTGATACCAATCAATGAATGAGTAAGTATATTTAAGAGATTACAAATAATTCAAGAATCTTTCTTAGATTACTTATCATACCTTTATTTTTCTTGTATTATGTGCTAAAATCATTGGTTACCTTGTATATGATAAATTACTTGTTAGTTTTAAGCATTTTATTTTCTTATATTCAAATTCATTGTGTATACCATGGATAGTCAATATGCTATCATGCCTTTTATTTATGATCAAGTTGAATGGACAATTAGATATAATAAAAAACTTATGGAATATGATTATATGGATGAATCTAATCTTGATATCATGGATACATATAAACCATTTGAATTTGAAACATCTCAATGTGACTCTCTAATCACCTAACCTACTTTCCCAAAATAAACAAGATGCATTTTGATTCATTTTTAGATTCCTCTTTAGAGCATCCTCTAGACCCCTTTTTGGGTATTTATTTGGATTTACTTTTGCTTATACCTACTGATTCCCTTTTGGGTTATTTTATAGCTTATTATTTGGTTTTCCGTATAATCACATCACTAGATACCTCTTTATATTCTATCCTATCTTAATATCCAAATTGACCTTTGATCATGCCTACAGATTCTTCTCTGGATTCTCCTTTAGAGTCCTCTTTAGATACACCTCTCGATATTATTTGGTGCATCTTTTCAACACTATTTTGGGTATTTATTTTAATTATTCTCTTATCACAGCTCCAAATTCCTCTTCATGTTCTCCTTTAGAGTCTTCTTTAGATACACCTATAAATTATTATTTAGTGTATCCTTTCGACACTCTTTTGGGTCTCCCTTTTGATTCTTATTTGGTAAAACCTATTACTCTTTTTATATCTTCCCATTTAGTACCTAATATATATGAACACTTATATTATTTTCATACCCTTATATCACATACTTATTTATAATCTAATTTAGGGCACAAAGTATCTCCTATTTCTAATTATCTACTCTCACCGAGATTGTCACCTAATCCTAAGGATGAGGTTATTTATAAACAAACTCCTTCCACCTTATCTCCATGAGGATAAATCAAACCCTATTATTTATGAAATAATATCTCCTTATTTATATCCCATAGATAGTGCACCTACATGTCATAGTTCTTATATTACCCACTTGTCACTTATAATGGATACCAACACCATTCTTCCTTCCTCTCCTAGTACCAATGATTAAAATCATAACTATATTGACCATGATGAGGATTTACATCATGATATTAATGTATATAACAACCATAACTATAGTGACTATGATGAGGATTTGAATCTAGATCCATTTACAATGGTGTGATTTTTATTTTTCAAGTAGACCATGTTTGATCTTAGTGAAGCTCCATGTCTTGGTTTCACTTTAGTGAGACACGTACTGGTTCCCACTTCTTATTTTTAGTTCATTAAGTGAGCCATGTTTGAGCTTAGTGACACTCCACATCTTGGTTTCACTTTAGAGAACCACTTTAGTTATTCCCATCTCTTTAAGTATTACAAATTACTTTATGAGGGTTGGAGCATATAATATTTTCAACTCAAGGATCTTCACTTATTTTCAAATTTAGAATTGATCAATCTCAATTTTCCACATATTCGACACTTCTCCACATGCCTCCAGAATGGGGCATACACATCTCCATGATAAATACAAAGTACATATACACATTCAGGTTTACATTTTATTTAATCTAATAATTTTAAGCATCAATAGAATAGGGGATATGTAGACACTAAAATTTAACAATAAATGCTTGATAATGTTTATTCTTAACACCTTTACTTTACTTGGTTGATTCACCATTTTGATAACTTATAAACTAAATAAAGTATTAAAATATTGAAAGTACTAAGAACATCTTCCAGACTTCCCTATTTTATCTCTATTCATCACTATTCAATAGATACTTTACTATCACTCTTATTTTAGGAGTTTTTGACCCTTATGGACAAGTGTGCATGATTTAAATTTTTAGGGATTATGGAGTGCTAAGCCCTATGTTGTTAAAGGGTATGAGTACATTAAATTAGGGTAGAAATATTCAATAAGTACATCCTCTAACTTATGCAATAGTTATCCTAATATGACATTTCTAAAAATAACAATGAATGACATAAATAAGTACTTAGTTGGAAACTAACTGAGATGAATGATCTAGAGGCTAAAAATTGGTGTGGAAGTGGATATGAGTATCAAAAATAGGGTTCAACTATCATAAATCCTCTTGGATAATAGTGATGTACCTTGGATAGTATCACTAGGGTGCTAATGTTTTAATTTTAGAGGCTAATATCCTTTGTGTAAGAACTTTCTAATCTTATAATTGTACCTTTGGCTGAGTTTGACCAACCTGTACCTATGTGGATGAACTTTGATTTATTGTCTATGCATTATTTTTATCTAATTTAAGATAAAACCCTATACCTCCATGTTATTAGGGCATTTGAGTGGAACAAGTAAAAAAAACATGGTGTTAGTTAGGTAGGTTATACATCCTTAACACCCCACTGTGCTGAGAGTTGCTTACATACCGATACTCAAAAGAGGGATAAAGTCCAATGTAGTTCTCCTGCCTAAATTCTTGGTGCAAGTGAAAGTGAATGATAGTATGAGGGTCAACCCAAGATATTTTAATTAGGATTGAGACTAGAAATACATGTATTATAGGATTGGGATGGTTATATATGATTGTATATAGAATTTGGGAAGAATAGGGATCAATAACCTTGATTGTGCACAACTTATTCTAATCTTGTTTATGTAATTTGCATCTAATTTCCTTCTAGTTGATATAGGGATAAAAGTCATGTGTGTGTGTGTGTGTGTGTGTGTGTGTGTGTGTGTGTGTGTGTGTGTGTGTGTGTGTGTGTGTGTATTGATCTTGTTCTTGTACAGGGTTTGAAATAAGTCTAAGTTGACCCTATCTATCTTAGGAATTAAAAATATATTTGTTGAGGTTAAAATTAGGCAAGGGACATTAACTATGAAAGTGGGACACTAACACGGGGTGTTAGTGTCCAAATGATAGTTCTAGTGTCTTATTGGTATAAACTGAGGCACTATAAGCCCGAATCTCTATGGGAGGGTCTTGGATTAATTTTTAGATGTCTAGGGATGCATAAAGGCCCACACAAAAGATGGATAAGTGTCTAAAGAGGCCCTAAGATAGGTTTAGGGATAAGATATGAATGGGTGGTCTTAAATAACACTCATTGAACTCAATTGACATTTTATATGACTACATTTTCCCCTCCTTTATTATAGAAATGTATCAAAGTGAAATGACTAGGATAAACAAAAATGAAACATATATGGACTTACCTATGAGGTGAAGCCTATGAATATGCATCTATGTGTGTGAATCATGCTCTATTGTGTATCCTACAAATGAAATATGGATGCATCAATCCTTAAGAGATATCAAAAGTAAAGATAAAACTAAGAAAAGAAATAAGAGAGAGAGAGGAAATGAATGAATACACCTAATTGGGTATGTGAACTAATGCAAAAACTTGGTGACATCAACCATGTGTGCATGCAGATAGTGATCAAATGTTGAATAACTTGGATTGAGATGATGAATTGCTTAATCCCCAGGTGTGGGTGGCTTAATAACTCAATCCATTTTTGAGTCCATCATTTCTCACCCTTAATAAGTGGATAATATATTGTGAATAATTTGTATTAGACTAATAAATTGTCCAACCCTCCTATGTAGGTGGCTCAAGAACTCAAAAGAGGCCATGAATCCATCATTTCCTACCTATGTGTAGTAGATGAATCTATAAATAAAATTATGCAATGTAATTTTAAATGTGTAGGATGTCCCTAGGGCCATTTTGAAACTTTGAAATGAAAAATGGCCAAGGGACCACTTGGGTACTCAGGAATGTAGCTCAAAGATTAGATAAAAAATCCAACTACTAAAGATAAAATAAGCATCAATCTAGTGTGATACCTAGTACAATGGTGTTTAAAGTATAACATGTAGAGAACGACATGGAGTTTGACATTCCATTTGAGATAAGCTAGTTTGAAACTGATCATGTGGAAATAATGTACCATGGACATGCCCCTAATTTTGATATCTGTGTGTATGGATTTTGGATTGAGTTATAGTAATGTGTTTGTGTATCTAAAACTAAAGTGGGAGTGATCATGTCATGCATGATACCCCATATTTGAGTAAAATTGGTATGATTCTATGCAAAATTGAGCATAATATTATCAAATATGATAAATTATGACTGAAAATGTGTAAACTTAGGCTATAATGACTATGCCATTTTATCAAATCTAGATTTTTCCTATTTATGGGATATTAGACACTAGTGTTATACCTTGTATAGTGGTGCCACAGTTCTAGTGTCCTAATTCTATCATTAATGACCTTCTATGTTTTTTGTGTAATCTAAAATTGATCTATGTCTAACTTTTTTTGTGTGTTTATCTAATTCTATGCTTTGTATTTTATGTATGTGTGCTAAAAATTGTTCTCTGAGTGTATCTAGATGGTCCGATTTATGTGAAAACCCCTGTGAATGCCCCCTCTTTTGAGGGGAATTATTTTACCTATGCAATAATTGTACTTAAAATAAAAGCTCTACATGATGTATCTTAAGCTAAAAGCATATGGTATATGCATAGTAAACTAATATAATGTATAGAAATGACATTGAAATGTAATATAATCTAAGAATAAGTTAGAAATGTATGATGTATGTTAGATCTAACATTCAGAAGGTTATCAAGATAGATATAACAATTTAAAAATGTGTATGAATTTCCTAATATGATAAATAATCTAAGTAAACTACCTAGGAGTATGGGGCATACTATCCATCAAGGCTCCCAAGGAGGAAGGGGAGATGCATGAGGGAACTTATGGCATATAAAAATGGGTGTAAGTGTAAAAATCAATAGATAAATGTCATGACCATGATGCATTTATGAAACCATACATACAACATACATGAGGCATGCAGAGTAGGCCAAGGGGCCAGAATTCAAGGGACATCGACACATGTCACTAAATTTGAGAAAGAAATACATACAAAGACATGTTTAAATATCCACATACACAAAAATCAATCAAGTTGGATTAGATCCATATAGAAGGACATGTTCAAATGTCTGTATACACAATTAATAAGGCACACAAAAGGACATGGGAACATGTCTAAATCATACACACACTGAAAGGAATTAGTGTAGAGACATAGAATAATGGGATATTCAAATGCCATCAAATAGATGTAAGAGCAAAGAGACATGATCAACTCTAAAATAGAAAAGTTATAAATAAAATTATGCATGAACATGTGGTACTAATACATATAGAAGAAAAGATGTACATAAGCTGAGTCTATAGTAGTAGTATTTGGTAAAACAATTTAGTAGTAAAAGATGATCAATATTAATATATAAACAATGTTAAATCTATGATATAAAGTATAGAAAGATGTAACCTGATAAACTAGAATCTATGTAGTATGATTCCCTAAATGGGTGAATGTATCAATAACGAATCTATGTATGTGCCCCCAATGGGTATATAATAACTCTAAATCTATGTAGATGACCTGAGTCTTGTAAGAATATGTGAACACTTGACAAGAACAAGTGAAGCATGTATGTATGATAAAACTAACTATACTAATATATCTAACATATGTAGTACCTAACAAGTATAAAGAGTGTAAACATGGATATGTAAACAATCTAAATTCAGTGTTTTTGAGCAATATTTAAATGTTTTTGTGTTTTCAACATATTATACTATTTTTGTGTTGGAATAACCTTGATGATGGAAAAAATTGTCGGGGTCTGCAACTCAATGCCAAGTTAGGGCAGCCATGCCCTAGCTCATTTCTACCATATTCATGACTGCGAAGGAGGGGGGAGGTTGACTGATGGTGTGGGGTGAAGATTGGTAGATTTCATTACTGAGGACCATTTAAGGAAGGGCGTGGTTATGGCTCAGAGTGAGCTTTCTAAGGCCTTGTCAGATAGAAGTTTTTGCGAGGTGGTGGGTTTGAATATGTCAAGACAGGAAGCGAGGATATTTGAAAATGCATTCTTTTCCCAGACTTTAGGGGCTTTGAACTTGAGCTTGCCTAGGGGATCTAGGATCACAAAGATTAATGTATGCCTTGAGCGGTGCAAAGAGAGACCCAAACTGGTAATCCCTTTTGATATGATCGCTGAAGATGTTGAATACTACTCCAAGCATTTGTTGTATTGCAAGTTCTTGGGATTGAGAGTCTCCCTTCAATTTTTGGAGGGTTGGGCTCAGAGAGTGTGGGAGCCAGAGGGCGAGATGGAGGTTACATTGCTAGCAAACAATTTCATCATGGTTACGTTTCTTTACTTGGCTGATCAAAATAGGGTCTTTGAGGGTGGACCCTATTTTTATAATTAGGTTGGGCTATTTGTCAAACCATGGCATGCAAGATTTAATCCTACTAAGGAACTACCAAATAGGGTTCTGGTGTGGGTTCAGTTACCAAGAATGCCTATAGAGTTTTGTCAAGAGGATGTTCTTCAGATGATAGCTTTGATGTTAGGAAGGCCAGTGGGGTCTTCAAAACAAACCTTAGGTAAGAAAGTTATGACTTTTGCTCGAATTTGCATGGAAATTGGCTTGAGTAGACCACTGCCAGATGTGGTGGAGATGTGTGTGGGCTCATATTCCTGGGTGTAACAACTAGACTATGAGACCCTTCCTTTTAGATGATACCTTTGTCATGAATATGGCCACCTAGTGTGAAGATGCTCGAAGGCCAAGCTAGTGGAACATTAACCTCTGCCCCCACCTCCTTCGAGTAACACTCATGGTGCTGATAAAGGAAAGAATTACAGAGTTGGAGAAGGCAAGGATTCTAAGGGTTTTGTTTAGGTTAAGGCTCAAAATTGAAATATAGGTCATAAGAGGACCCTAATGGAGTGACAAGATGAGGATAATTTTAATAGGTTTGAGGTATTGGATGAATTGGACCAGCAAAAAGTTAATTCAGGATTAATTAGTGTAGAGCAGCTTGCAGTGGGGTCTAGAATGGACGTTAAATCATCTACTCCTCACTCTACACTTCAGGAGGAAGCTGCCTTACCTATGATCACAGATGGGAAAATAGGGGAACAAATGATTTTTGAGCTAAATGTTGATTTGGGATAGGGTGTAGAGGATGGGGATCTTCTAGCACAAACTGCGGCTACAGATATGAATAAGTGAGGTAAAGCTTCTCCTCATCCGGGCATTCTTCAAAAGGATGGTAAGAAGGGGGTTTCAAAGAAAAGTGTTAAACTGGGATGGAAGAAGGACATGGAGAAGATTACGATGATAGGGGAGACTTTGGTTGAGTCAGGGTCTGTTAAGACCTTAGATTCCCACTTTTTGACTCCTCCAAAATGATAATTATTTCTTAGAATGCAAGGGGCTTAAATAGTGGCCCTAGACAAAAAGCTATTCAAGAATTAGTTAGAAGTCATTCTCTTGAGGTCCTCTTTCTATAGAAGACTAAGGTTTCTATGGATTATATGTTGAGTATCACACCTAAGTTATGGAGGCATGGTCTATGTCAGTGCATTGGTGCTCAGGGATTTTTGAGGGGTGTGGCATGTCTATGGAACCCATGTAAGATCCAACCTGTGTCCTGTATTTATTTTAAGTCCTCCATATCTATGGTTTATTTGTGCATTGAGTCAGGCAAATATGTTCTTTTTTCAAATGTCTATGCCCCTACAAATTTCCAAGGTAAGCTTCTTGTATGGAATAATATTCACCTGGTTTGCAATTTATTTCCTTACCTGCCATGGATTATTACTGGAGACTTTAATGCTATTCTAGACTTAAAAAAATGGGGAGGTAATGCAAGACTAGAGCCTTCTTCCATCTTACTCTGGGATAAGATTTCGGCACTCAATTTGGTGGATATTAAGCCTAGCAATAGGTGTTTCACTTGGAACAATAGAAGGGTGGGCGATAGGTACATTGCTGAATGAATAGACCAATTCATGACCTCTTATTATTGGGTGGGTGGATTGTGGTCTTCTAGCTTTGAGATTTTGGAGTGGAGAGGCTCAGATTAGTGGCCCATAAAGCTTACCATATCATAAGCTCACTTGCCTCAGAAGCTACCTTTCAAGTTCCAACTCATGTGGTTTAGGGACCTAGACTTGTTTGGATGAGTTGCTGAATGGTGGAGGGCAGGCATGCCTACTATTGGTAAAACAATGTATATTATCGCTAAGCTCCTCTAATTTGTTAAGTATCAGCTCAAATGGTGGAACTGTTAGAGCTTTGGGAACATCTTCCATGCAAAAAAAGAGGTGCAAATGAAGTTGAATGACATTACTAGACTGATTAGGGAGGAGGGGCTGTCTGAGTTTATGTTGAGGGAGGAAGCTAGGGCTATAAAAACATTGGAGGAATGGGAGCTGAGAGAGGAAATCTATTAGAAACAAAAATCTAAGATTGAGTGGCTACAAGAGGAGGCTAAGAACACCACCTTTTTCTTTAATTCGATGAGAGCCAGACAACATGGTAATGTGATAACTTCCTTGGTGATGGATAGGGGAGAGGTTATCTCTTCTACATAGGAGATCTTTAATTAAATAGTGTAGTATTTTGCTTCTTTATTCAAGGAGGAATCGCAGGGGGACTTAGTTGTAGAGACTCAAGTACTCTCATGTATTCCTTATTTAGTTTCTCTAGAAATGAAAGAGCATCTTATGAGTGCCATATCCTTAGAGGAATTAGAAAAGATCATTTTCATGATGCAAAAAGGAAAGGCTCCTAGTCCAAATGGTTTCCTGATTGAATTCTTTTAGGAATTTTGGGAAATTATCAAATTAGACTTATTGGCAGTTGTTCAAGAATCCCAAATGAACAAGCAAATGCTTCAGGCCCTAAACTCTACCTTCTTGGCTCTCATTCCCAAGGGGGAGGGGGCTGATCGGTTAAGTCAATTTCACCCCATCTCCCTTTGAAATGTAATTTATAAAATTATATCGAAGCTGATTGCTGAAAGGTTAAAGAAGTGGCTTATAGTGCTAATTTTTTAGGAGCAAAGTGGCTTTATGGAGGGTCTCAGATTCTAGATGGGGTAGTGGTGGCTACAGAGACTATCCATTCCATGACCAAGTATAAAGATAAGGCTATGTTCATCAACCTGGACATGTCCAAGGCATATGATAGAGTTTGTTGGTCCTTCCTCCAGAAGGTTCTAGGTGGCTTTGGTTTTGAGGAGGATTAGATCCAATGGGTTATGAGCTGTGTGAATTTGACTTCTTTCTTAGTTCTGATTAATGGGGAGCACTCTAATCTATTTGGGGCCTCGCATGGTTTGTGGTAAGGCAACTTGCTATCTCGTTACCTATTTCTTCTTTTGGTGGAAGGTCTAGGTTGACTGATTAAAAGAAATGTTGATGATGGCATTATTCAAGGCTGGCAATGGAGAGGGGGCCTTCCTGTACAATCTCACCTATAATTTGTGGACAATGTGGCTTTGATGGGCATGGATACTATTAGGGATGCATCTATTATATGGAGAGGCTTGGATGCTTACCTTGCTACCTCAAGACAGTTAATTAATGAGGGCAAGTCTTCAATTTTTTTCTTCAACACTCCACCCCCCATTTAGTGAAGAGTGGCTGATATTCTCAGGTTCCAAATTGGGAGTCTCCCATTATTATATCTTGGTATCCCTATCTCTGCTGGTAGGCAGTCTAAGGATTCATGGCAGGTGATTCTAGACAAGTTTTGAGTCAAGGTGAATCACTGGACCCATTGTTGGCTATCCTTTGTTGGTCGGGTCTAGCTGATTCATTCAGTTGTGTAGGCTCTTCCTCTCTATAGGTGTATGATCCAAGTGGCATTGATGAGCTTTGTTAAGGACCTTAATTCCTTGGCAAGACAATACTTATGGGCTAGTATATTCTCATCAATGAAGTGGAGCCTTATTAAGTGGGAGGTTATTTGTAGCCCAAAAAGGTTGGGGTACCTTGGATTATGGTAGTCATTGCTAGTAGGTATGGCCTTGGTAGCCAAATTATATTGGTGATGGTGTGAGGAATAAGACTGAGTTTGGGCTAGGATCTTATCCCATAAGTACTTTTTTGGGATCCCCCAGAAGGATATCCCATGGTACAGTTTGACAGGGGAAGGCTTGGTGATTTGGGCTACTCTCAAGAAAGGAGTTGTGCTGATTAAGAGAGGCCTATTCTAGATTTGCAAGAATGGGGAAGAGGCACATTTCTGGATGGCTACCACCCATAGTTATCCAATACCCTCATCTAAATGTTTTATCCTATATATTTAGTGAAGCCAAGTGGAATAGGGTGTGCGACTATAAGTCCCTTTCCTTTCATGGGCAAGTGACAGAAGCGAGATGGAAGACCCCAGAGGAGTGGCCAATTTTTGGGATGGAGGCAGAGTGTGTTGAGCTGAATTTCATCCTTTCCTATCGCAAATGTAGTGCACTTATGGATAGTGACATGCTATCTTGGTCCCCTAATCCCTAGGGTAAGTACATTGTGTCTTCTAGTTATTAGGAGTTGATTTCACAATAATTTGGTGGGGGGGAAGTTCCTTGGTGGAAAAAATTCTAGAGCAGTTTCTCTTGGCTAAAGTGTAATTACTTTGCTTGGACTTTGGCCTGGAATAGGTGTTTGACTTGGGAGAATATTTGGAAGAGGGGCTTTGCTGGTCCTTTGAGGTGCATTCTTTATAGTGGGGAAGAGGAGGATTCTCCACATCTATTCTTTCGCTGCCCCTTCACTTGACAATTATGGCACACCTAGTGGGACGTGTGGAAGAGTTAGTGAATTCATGCATCCTCCCTTCTTGCAAGTTGCTTGGTACACTGGACCTATTTTTTTGCTTTGGCAAGTTTGGATGGAGAGGAATCATAGAATTTTTTGGGACAAAAAATTGGGGTTTCAACAGGTTTGGATAAGAATTATAGGAATGATCCAAGAGACTATGGAAGCTAAGAGTGAGATTATTTTGCCACTGGAGAAAGGTGATACCGAGACGGTAGATAGGTTTGGCATACAGGGTATATCTCTAGCCTCAACTTATGTCAGGAGAGGTGGATGTGGGAAATATAAAAATGAAAGGACTGGGAAATGGCTGTCCCCCAATAGACTTTTGAAAATTGATACAGATGGCTCTTCAAGGGGTAATCCAAGTTTGGTTGGGATCAGTGGGATTGGTAGGGATTCTTTGGGATCAGTGGTTTTTATTTTCTTGACTAATAAGGGAGTGCAGACTATTAATAGGATGGAAGGCTTGGCTGTCTTATATGCTTTGAAGAGAGCTTATGCTTTAGGGTGGAGGAAGGTGATGTGTGAAGCCGAATCTCAAGTCCTGGTCAATTTGCTCCTGAAAAGGAAGATTTCAGATGTGAGCTGGCAATTGTCTATGATAGTGCAGTAAATATTATATGTTAGCTCCTTAATGGATTCAGTGTCTTATGCCCATATTCTAAGAGAGTGGAATAGGGTGGTTGATTGCCTGGCAAAATGGGCATCAGAAGATATAGATGGACAAAAGATTGATGAGTGGGCGCAGATGCCCTATGAGTTATGTCAGAACTTGGAGAGGATTCTTGTAGAAGATGAAAATGGTATTGGGGAGTGATGGTATTGTTTTTGTTTTTTTCGTGGTCTTCGTTGGTTTCTGGGGCTTTGGCCCTTTACTGATTTGTATTTAGATGTTCTAAGTTTTAATAAAGTTTTTACCCTTTTTTTTAAAAAAAATTATATTATTTTTGTGTTTTCTAAGTATAAGCTATGTACAATTAATCATGAAAATAAAAATATATACAAGGATAAAGCTAAGATAATAAGTGTACAAGTAAAGTGTTATGGATAAGAATATGTGTTCTGGTAAGGAATGGTGCTATAAGCCCCACATGTCATCAATGGGATGCCTCTATGTAATGTAAGTGGCATCTTCAATTTTTAAATAATTAGTATCATAATAATCTAGGTTGTTCTAATCATCTTATTCATTTTGATTAGTAATTTCTAGATTATTTATTGGCATCTCACCATCTAAAACTATATCCACTATAGGTATAGCTTGCTTTGAAGATTTTATTCTTAGAAACCCTCTTTTGAGAATGCTTACTAGCTCATCCTGATTCTGAATGTGTAACTTAAGTTCTTGATATGTTTGTAATATTACATGTGTATCTGGATCTTTTGCCTTGATAAACTATACCTATGAATGATTTGCCTTAGTATGTTTCATGAATCTGAATCCTTATTGACCAACATTATCAACTGCTATAATAAGAGTAATGATGCCGTAGGCATGTTTTACCGACCCTTAACCTTGAAAATCAAACTATTGTAGATATTTTTGACCAAACCCATATTGTTTTAAAAGTGGGACCTCATTTTAGAGAGGTATATTTATATCTTTCACTTGCTTTACCTATGCTTGTCTTATTGTTTCTTGATCTAATTTTGCTTTGTGAACCTTTTGTTGTTTTGAGTTATGCTTTGGTAACCACTTTTGTATTATTTCTAAATTTAACCATTTTTGAATTTGTATATGTTCCATTTTTTTTTATTTGGATGATATGTCATTGTTTGAGTCATTTGTATCAATTCCCTATCATATTTTACTTTTCAATGCTAAACATGAATATGCATGATGACTATGCATTATATGGTATGTAAAATAGTATTTGGATATCCTTAATGGATGTAGAGGAGGTACGTTGATAAACTTAGCTTTAATTATTTTCCTTAAAATCTCACTTTAACTTCTATTTGATCTTTGAGTATTTTTTGAATCACTAGTTGTAGATGCACTTTGTTGTGATTTATTATTTTGATGTGTAACATTATTTTCCACAAATTTACAAGGTGGATGCATATACATGATTGACACTAGTGTTCCCTAGAGGATTTTATCTTTTAATTTGATTTTCCAATGTTGTAATCTTTTCTTGTAATAGTTGATTCTTATTTTGCAATTCTGAAATTAACTTTCTCATACTGATAATTTGATCTCTTAAAGTCTCACAAGTGCAAACCTTAGTTGTTTATGATTGAATATGTAGGCACAAACTTTATATAGAATAGGTGGAAGCATGTATAGGATAAGTATGGGAATTATAAATAATAGTATAGGTTGATTCATCTCATGGAGGAGTGATAACATGAACATGGTTAAATGGAAAATAGATATCACACTCATGGAGATGAGGAGGAGATTCTTTCTTGTGACTAATATATGGCATTGAAACTTGAAAGGTGGTTGTTATATTATGTACTGTAGCCTCTATGTGTGTAAAGAGTTGTTTCTTAATTTAATTCCTCATAATAAAAAGATAACATGTTACAAAAATAATGAAATATGACATATATTTGAACTTATTTAAAACATCATGTACATATGTGTTTATGTCATCTTTGAATTGATTCCAAATGAAAGGAAACAAGCTTGCAAGAGAAGATAGAAAATTTAGCATCAAAAAGTAATAAACTTCATTTATCATTATTATCATGATTATATTAAATAAAACTTAGAAAATACAAGGATTTGAAATATGAATGTGGGTCCTAAAAGGTTGGAAACATAAACTATAAGGTTAGGGTTTTATTTCAGTATTCAAAGCAAGTCAAGTTCACCAAATGATTTAAATTTTTAAGACTTTTTAAGGATTATGGAGTGTAATCTATAGGTTGTTAAAGGGTCTGAGTATAATAAATTAGGATAGAAATATGTAATAAATATAGCCACTGATTTGATCAAGAATTGACCTAATCTAATATTTCTAAAAATAGCAATGAATGACATAAATAAGTACTTAGCTATAAACTAATTGAGATAGATGACATGGAGGCTAAAAACTAGTGTGGAAGTGGATCTGACTATCACAAATAGGGTCCATGTGTTATAAACCCTCCTAGATAATAGTGTTATATATTGGATGTAGCATTGGGATGTTATTAACCTATTTTTAGTGTTAAAAGAACTATTTCAGATAATCTGGACTTATGTCCCTTAATTGGACAGGAGATAATCTTTGAAAATGAATAGTTTTTGGGTTTTTCACAAGCTACACACAAAGAGTATGTTAATAATTTTGATCTATTACCCATTTATTAGATTGGAGATATTTTAAAATTATAAAATTTTGAATAATGTAGTCATATTATTGATATTTATTTTTCAATTGGACTATAGATAAGTTCAAATTATCTAAATTAGTGCTTTTAATTTCCTTTATGTAGGATCTATCTAATCTTTTAGGTGCCCCTCTGATTGAGTCTGACCTTCCTATACCTATGTGCATGAATTCTGGTTCATTATCTATGCACTATTTTGAATTGAATTATTAGAAAAACCTAGACCTCCATGTTTTTAGGGTATTTGAGTGGCATAATTAGCAAAAGTGTGCTGTTAGCTATGTCAATTGGACATCCTCAACACCTTTTTATGTTGAGATTTTCTTACATACCAATACTCTAAGGAGGGATCAAGCCTAATGTAGTTCTCCCACCTAAGTGCTTGGTGCAAGTACAAGTGAATGTTAGTATGAGTGTCAACCTAAATTATTTTAATGAGGCTTGAGATTAAAAATCTATGTATTCTAAGCTTGAGATGGCTATAAAAGACTCTATTCAAAATTAAGGTAGAATAGGAATCAATAACCTTGATTGTGCACAACTTATTCTAAGCTTATTTGTATAATTTGAATTTTATTCCCCTCTAGTGGATATAGGGATAAAATTCATGTATATATACTAATTTGATGCTTATGTAGGGTTTGATATAGGTCTATGATGACTCTAAGTGTCTTAGTAATTGAAATGATATCCATTGGCCTTAAAATTAGGCAAGGGACATTATCACTAAAAGTGGGACACTAGCATGGGGAACTAGTGTCCAAAATATAACACCAGTGTTTAGGTGGTAAAAACTGAGGCATTAGGGAGCATGTATGATCCATAAATAGGTAGTGTCCAAAACTACACCAATTACTCTATTTTTATGGATGCTTTATAAATTCTCAATTTTCCATTAATCAACTTGAAATTGGTATAATAATTAAAATCAACACTAAAAATTGATAATAAGTAACATGCATGAGTCACATAGATAATATACAAACTAAAATTGATAATAGAGTTCAACCGATCTAGGCTACATCTTTGGGTCCTGTTTAAAGGTAGATCTGATTAATTATTGATGCAAAAATCACTTTGTACATTAGTTATCCCTAATAGGGGTTCTTGATCTATAAATGAATGTTTTGATGTCCTATGGCTCTAGCTTTTGACTCTTCTTAATTATTCTCAAGTCTTGAGTGTTTTTCTTCACACTCTGTTGTTATTTACACTTTGATTATGATTTCAAATGACCCCTCCAAACCCTTTATATAGGTTTACAAGTCTACAAAAGGTGGGCTTGGATGATTATCTTTTCCCAATTTTAAATAATATTCATAATTATCGCAAGAACTATTTTAATGGGATTAAAAATTATCCCATTCTATTGTAATATTATAATATAAGGAATTATTTATCCCACACATGAATTATATGGCCTTTACATGTTTTATTAAAACATTACATTAAAAATAGCATTGTATAATCTATGCCATATAATATCCCATTTTTGTGGGAATCAAGATTATCATATCTCCATGCCTTATTAAAAGGATGTATTTTGTTTATACCCACATATGTGTAGAAAATATATTTTTTTAATATTCGATCAAAATTCCTTTTTATCCCACATTGTTGGAATGTGATTATATATATATATATATATATATATATATATATATATATATATATATATATATATATATATATATATATATATATATATATATATATATATATAAGTGGTCTCACCTTGCCATGTAGATGTGCCATGTTAAGGCTTGTAGTTATGCCATGTATCCATACCAATGTGTGCCATGTGTCTATACCACATTGGTCCACCTTTAATTCTTGTTGATTGGGTTTGACCAGTGTTGACCCATCTTGATGACTTTTGACTAACTTTGACCAGCCATAACTTTTGCATGCAGACTTGAAATTGGTTCATTTAAAATGTGTCAGAAAGCTTGCGATGTTTTTTACACAATGGAACTAGTTCAAAGATGTTTTATGACCATCAATTTTTTTAGTTTGACCATATTTAATTACATCTTTGACCAATGATAACTAGAGCATATGATGTCCCTTTTCACATTCTAATAATTTCCAAAAACCTCTTGATGATCTTTATATAATGGACCATATTTTAAAAAAAACTAGGAAACTTTTGAAAATATCCTTTGGATCATGCCTCCCCACTAAGAAGGCTTTTGGTCTCCAAAATTCTAATAATCCATTGAATCTACTAAATGTTTCTCCTATAAACTGTCAAATCTAAAAAATATCGCTGAAATAAATCATGGTAATGATTTGAAAGTCAAACTAAATCCCTAAAACTATCAATGAAGAACATCTCTATCTAATATCAAATTGTAGATAAGAGCAAACTACCTGTACAAATGTCACATCTCCAAATTGGTGAATCTGCCAATCACTACAAAATGATCACCAAGTGCAACTACAAACTAGTTTATTAGTGTAATAAATATACACCCTAATTGTAATCATATTTGATAGTTACAAATAAATTCTTGAAATAAGGGACTTATAAACATGTGCAAATATCATGCATGGTTACAAAAAGTTTGTATAATTACTACAATTACAAATAGTGCCCAAAAAGGGTCTTATAAGCCTCTAATATATTTGCACAAGTTAAATGACAACATATATAATGAAATGCAAGTTTTCCCAAAATAGACATACTGATCATGCCCCATACGACATGCATATATTACTATCAAAGTTCAAATTAAAGTTTTTTCAAAAACCCAAATGTGAGAAAACAATCCAAGTATGATAAATCTGTCACTTGGATTTTCTCACAACTGGTAGCAAAAAAATATATTCAAAACTAAATATATTACTTTTAATTTCAATGAAATACCAAACTGCTTTGAACATTTACATGCTAATAAACTATCATAGCCATGCAAACATGAAACTAAGGAATTGCTTTCCAAATCACTTAATCAGATTATCTTTAGATTTTACTTGAGTTTATGCATGGGTTATATTTGAAACTATTGGTTTAACAATGCTTTCCTTTTTCATAACTCTCCAATGTTGTTTGGGATGAAGTTGCCAACACCTATTAACCTCATGTCCTTTCCTATTGTAATGAGTACAAAAATGTTTATCCACTCTTTTGGAAAACATACTCTTACTTCCATTCTAAGAATACTATCTAAGAGAGTGGTCTTTCAAAATATTTCCTAACAAAGATTTATATTTCCAACATTTAGCTACACAATGGTTAGACAACCCACAAAAATTGCATGGATAAATATACCACAAATTTTGTGTACTATAATCAAAAGGAACGTTAGAATATTTATGTTGTATAGAAGAATCAACATTAATACAAGTATGATTAGAGGAAGTTTTTATACCTTCTCTGGGTAATGGTTTACACCTTTTTTGTGTGTGGTTTCCAACACTTGAAGGTTTAACAATTAACTTGCTAAATTTCTCACTAACACTATGAACATTATATCCATCACTATGAGATACCAAAATCTCATTAGAAGATTTGAAAAAATACAAACTACCATTACCTTTCATGGGCTATGGTATAGGTCTCTTCCTCATAATTTCAACTGACTTGGAGCATTCACCTATTTCAATCCTATCACCAAAAATGAATCCCAATTCTGCATGGCAAGGCTTATCCTCTACTTGAATGGGGTTAGTAGTAAATTGGCCATATATTCAAAGGACCTTTCCATTATATCCAATTTTATCTAATAGTTTAGATCTAATACCCTTAGTGTGTTTTTCAAAATCACCAAAAGTAATATCTAGAATTGAATGAGAGGAAGTACTACATGGTAACTTACTTATAGTGCATACATCCATCATGGTTTCTACATCTGATGTGGTAGGTAAATCCTTCATTTCTTTACCACTTCGTAGCCTTGCCAAGAGCTCATCCTTGACTTTCAATTCATTTTTCAACCTTTCTACTTCCTCTTATAAGGAATAAAACTTTGATCTAAAGATAGAGTTCTCTTCTTGGATCTACATATTAAATGCTTTGAGCTCATCAAGTTTCTCTTATTTGGATAACTTGCCAATGGTATTTGTTCATGTAAACAACCTATACTTCCAACACTGTAATAGAATAAAAAACAAGGCTAATATTTACAAATAATCCAACCAAATTGAAACTAAAATCAATCTTTCACATAATCAAAAAACTAATCCCTACATTCTAACTGCTCTGATACCAAACTTGATTCGTAAATAGGCAATGCCCAAAACTACACTAATTTCTTTATTTTTATGGATGATTTATAGATTATCAATTTCTCATTAATTAAATTTAAATTGGCATAATCATTAAAATCAACATTAAAAACTAATAATCAATAACAAGCATGAGTCACAAAGATAATATGTAAACCAAAATTGATAACAGAGTTCACCCAATTTGAGCTACATCTTTGGATCCTATTCAAAAGTGTATATGATCGATTATTGATGTAAAAATCACTTTGTACATTAGTTATCCCCAATAGGGGTTCTCAATCTACAAATGAATATTTTGATGTCCTCTGGCTCTGGCTTTAACTCTTGGCTCTGCTTGATTATTCTCAAGTCTTGAGTGTTATTCTTCACACTCTTTTATGGTTTACACTTTGATTGTGATTTTAAATGACCCCTCTAGACCCTTTATATAGGTTTATAGGTCCATAAAAGGTGGGATTGGATGATTATCTTTTCCCAATTTTAAATAATATTCATAATTATCCTAGGACCTATTTTAATGGGATTAAAAATTATCCCATTCTATCATGGGATTACAATATAAGACTTTATTTATTAAAACATTACATTAAAAATATCATCAAATAATCCATGCTATATAATATCCCACTTTTGTGGGAATAAAGATTATCATATCTCCATGCCTTATTAAAAGGCTATCTTTTGTTTATATCCACATATGTGTGGAAAAGATACTTTTTAAATATTTGATCAAAAGTCTTTTTTATCCTGTATTGTTGGAATGTGATACACACACACACACAATAATAATAATAATAATAATAATAATAATAATAATAATAATAATAATAATAATAATAATAATAATAATAATAATAATAATAATAATAATAATAATAAACTTTATCCCATGTACAGTGGTCTTATCTTGCCACATAGATGTGTTATGTGGAGGCTTGTAGTTGTGCCATGTGTCCATACCAATGTGTGTCATGTGTCTATACTGCATTGGTCCACCTTTAATGCTAGTTGACCAACATTGACTAGTGTTGACCAATGCTGACCCATCCTATTAACTTTTTATCAACTTTGGCCGGCCATAACTTTTTCATATAGACTCAAAATTGGTTTGTTCAAAATGTGTTGAAAATCTTATGATGAGTTATACACCATAGAACTAGTTTAGAAATGTTCCATGAGCATCAATTTTTCTAGTTTTATCATCTTTTACCACCTATTGACCAAAATTTTAACAATGATAATTGGAGCATTGATGTCCCTTTTTTGCATTCCAATAGTTGTCAAAAATCTCTTGATGATCTCTACACAATGGACCATGTTTAAAGAAAACCAATTAAAGTCTAAAACTATCCTTTGGATTAATGTATCACTAAGGGAGGGTCTAGGACTAATTTTGAGATGTATAGGGATGTGTAAAGACTACAAAAAAACTAGATATGTGTCTAAAGAGGACCTAAGATAGGTCTAGGGCTAAGCTAAGGATGGGTGGTATCAAGTAACACTCATTAAACTCAAGTGACATTTTATATGACTATAGTTTATTAGGCACATAGGAGCATATCTAGTAGTTTAAACTTATCCCCTATGCTTTAACAACTATGTTTTTGAAACCACACACTTATTAGTGGCTTTCTTGTGCACATTAATAGGTCAATTATTATATATATTAAAAATATGTTTATATAAAATCACATAAAATGTCACACCTAATGTCACTTAGCAATCACTAACAAGGCAGTTATCTTTCTAATTTTAAAAGAATATATTTTCTAAGTAAATATCTCTATTACAATTTTTTTATAATTAGGATAATGTTTTTCCAAGTCTAACATTTTTTATTATAGATTAAAGGCATCCCTTGTTAAGCATTCTAATAAAACATGTTAGTTGCATTCATATGACCTTCCATAAATGCATAACTACATCAATGTGAGGCCTTTTGGGTTATGTATCCAATACTCAATAAACAAGGGGGTCTTTGAGGATAACTTAGCCATTCCCACTTCCCCCATTTCCCCACTTTCGAATATTCTTTTGTGTGATTGTGTAGGACTAGGGTTTTATTTTTGTAGGTATTTTTCATTTCTATTCTCCCTTTGTACAGAGTCATAGAAACCTTATAGGTAACAACACATGATGTAATTAAAAAATTATTTGTAAGGTCAACAAGGACAAAAGTTCAGAAAATGGATAAATCCACACTATGGCCTTCCCTCCTAGTGTGCTTATGTCCCTTTACCTTCTAAAATCCTAATTTTTATAGTGGCATAATCCTAAGAACTATTTGATCAATTCTAAATCAAAGAAGAGTTTGTACATTTAGTAATCAATCAATTTTAAGATAAGTATATGTTTCTCTTATCAATTTACTATTCATAGTGTACTTTCATTTTTTTTTAAATATTGTAATTTATTTTATCTTGTTGTATATAAATTTATATCAGTTTATTTCTATTCAAATTGATTAATTCCCATTCAAAATAGAGTGAACATCAGTATTTTGACTGTAATGTTCCATTTCCAACATTACTTGTACCATCCTGACATGTTTTCTTATGTTACCCTTAGCTTGGGGCTGACCCATCCATCTTGTTTTCCTTTTCTATTTAAAATAATTGAAAGTCAATCATGTGCACTAATATTATCTAAATTTATATATATATATATATATATATATATATATATATATATATATATATGGAACATCTAATACATATTAGATACATGCTTGGCATTTTTTGTTATTTCATGTTTATACTTCATGATTATTTATAAAATTTGATGGGTTTGATGAATTAAAAGTGATAACACTAACCTTGTCTATTTAGACCCATAGAAAAACCCATTACAAATTTAAATCTTATAGTACTAACTCATTTTAGAGAGTTAAAAATCAAAGTGCATGTAATTAGCTGAAAATATGACAACAAATGAATAATATTGAATACTTTTGTCATGAATTGTATACCCTTACCAAGAATATAGGTTGACTATGACCATCTATAAAGTCTTGACAATGAATTGGATCATTCTTATAGTCTCGATAGTGTCCCATTTTAGGTCTAAATATGGTTGGTGATAAGTTTAATATTTTGTAGATTTACATTAAAAAAATCATATTACAAATGACTCAAATGCCCTTATCCACTGGAGTGACAATATCTTAAAAATACCAAGATTACATTACCTCCTTCGATGTTTAATTTTTAAATTAATTAGGCCTTGTTTACTATAACATTTTGTTCTTTATTAAACTTGATTTTGTATAAGCATATGTTGTCCCTTGAAATAACACAAAAATGCATGTTTATTATTTAATGAATCTATGAAGATATGCTTATACAAAATCAAGTTTAATAAAGAACAAAATGTCCCTTGAAATAACACAAAAATGCATGTTTATTATTTAATGAATCTATGAAGATATGTGACCTTCCCACTTTAGGTAATTAATTTGAGAGAGTTTTTTTCTCTTAGATTGATTTTCAATAAGCTTATAAAATAATTTGATTTTGATTGTAAATTATACTAATTAGATTGTAATTGGATCTATTATGCGAGCACAAATATGACAACTTTTTGTTGTTGGTAACCAAATTATAATTATACCTATTTTTTATATTTAGTGGATGTAGGATGAACACAAAGATAAATAAAAAATATTTAAAGAGAATTAAAAATAATTTTATCTTATTATAACCCATGAAAATAAGTGAATACTTAAAATTAAATTTCAGATTTAAATAAATTAGAAATAACTAAAGCTATATTTTCACACATAAACTTGAATGTTTTAAAAATGAGCCAAAATATTGTTTCATTGATAAAATATTGAATTATAAATAATTATGATACAATTTATAGTCTCCAAATTGCATGAAATTATAACATTCTAATCTGATTCAAAATATAAATAAAGTTTAAAAAAATAAAATAGGGAACCTAGTCCACAATCCTCTTCTCTTAGCTAGATTAAAAAGTTTTGATCTACATATTAGAAAAGTATACAACATAAATTGGAATGTGTATGAGTATAATGGGAAATATTTAATAAATAAAACATGGATGTATCATAAGCTATACATACTAATGATAGACTATCAAGAAATCATCTTCTAAAAAAATAATTTCCTCCATCTATCTTATTTGAATTCATAGATTTTTAAGGTGATTGAATTTTGATTATGATGCATTATTATTAAAAAAAATCATGGTTCTTAAGTTCCTGCATCTCAATCTACACTGATATAATACTATAATAAACTCGCTAAAAACTAGCGAGGTTTTTTAATAATTATATTTTATCTCATAAACTATGGATATAATCAAATATAAGGATATGTGTCTAAGTTTTTTTATAAGACTCTTTACAAAATAATTCTCAACACTCGAAATAAATTAAACATATAAATTTATAATATGTAAAAATAAATAAAATAACTAGCTTTATCTTCAAGTAGTTTTAATTGTGACATTATGTTGCTCTAGTTCCATTGGTTGATCACTTGTTATTTTTAGAATGTATTGTTTGAACTGATTTACAATTTTATTACAATCTTCATATTTATGTTGCTCTATATCATTATACTCATTGAATTAAATAAATAATCTCATCATGAGATGGTGACTGAATTACTGACAATTATTAATGATGCATTCCATTCCAAATTATAATATTAATGGTTGTTCCATTAAGTCAATCACATTTTTGGGTTGTTGGTGGGACTATCCAATTTTTAAACATGTTCAGATCTTCATTTTTATTCTTCAGTAAAGCCATAAATTCTTTTTTTTTAAATCTATATTTAGTTTTCCATGAAGGGTATTAGTAAGCCTAGATTAATTAGAACATCAACATCTTTCATATCAGTGGGTTGTTCATTATCTTGTTTCAAACCTATTTATATTTTCGAATAAGTTATATTTTTCATAGTGAACATGGAGTTGACTAGAAAAATTTACTACATTTTCAATATTATGAGTAACCATCTCTTTAGGAGATAACATATATTTTTTTGTAAAATTTCACTAGTCCTTGTGAGTCTGGCTTCTATGATCGGTTTTAATTTAATAAATTCAAAATGTATATTTTAAAACTAAATGTGTGTGTGTGTGTCTTTATCTATTTTAAATTTTTCCTACACATATATATTTAGCTTGCTTAGGTGTAATATTAGGTCACTTAGATTGATTTATGAGGTCATTAAATTTCACACTGACATGTACAAATTAGAGTCAACATGGTTGGTATGGTTACACTATTCATTTTGCAACTAACCTACATTCACATTGCTAAATGTATGTGGCTTTTGACCTATCTTGTACCTATAAATGTACCTCTCCTCTAAGTTATGTTTAATCCTAATTTAATTATGAATACAAGCTAGTGAGATTCCACCCTTTATTGATTTATATTCTTTCTAATAAAATCCTCTTTGCATCTCATCTTGCATATTTGAGTTCATGTGTTTAATTTACCAATTATTGAGTGTGACCAATTTTAACATGGTATCAGATCCCTTCTGGTAGTCTAATGTCATAACTATTCAAAAGGAATGCATTCATGTATATCCATTTCTCGGTCCTTGATTCTAGTGATAAACACCATTTTCTATTGAAATAATGTTTGGATTCTCAAATTATATTCTATTATAAATTGTTTAGAGGCAACTTGCAGATCTGAATGTATCATTTATAGTCCATTCTCCTCTAATAAAAATATGACATTTAGATTCATTTATCTCATTTGTTTGGCATATGTAATTACCTATTTGGCTTTATATTTGCATTTTGATAAATAATACATTTATTGTATATGCATTTGAATCAATATTTGATCACCACCCTACTAATCAATTCTTGCATGACATCTCTTCACATAAGTAAGCATTGGGAAATCTAATAATGATGAATCTCATTGGAATTAAATATCATAGCCAAAATGATCATTGGTTGATTTTATCATGTTGTTTTTCAATGTATTTTATTGTTTAAGCTCAAAAAAAACTTACCCATTGGTGTTAACATCTCCATCCATCAACATTGGATGAGCCATCAAAGTGGAAGAATTCAGATTTACATTTGTATTCAAGATTATTAGTTTGTCAAAGGCATCCTAAAACCATCCTAGGCTTCCCACAGCCTTCACACAATCCAAAATGAAACTTCAAACATCACCCACACCTTATAACATATCCAAAAGGTGTAAAAGTCAAAAAAGTGATTTTGTCACTCTTTAAATATTACATTGTGCATTATGATGCATGAAGTGATTTATAAGGGAATAGTTAGGATTATTTTATAAAAAAAAAATTATGATGGGAGGTCTAAGATTCAATCCCCACCCACACTATCTTTTTATTTAAATTTATTTTTATCTTTTACCAAAAAAGCAAAATAACAAGCAAGTGAGGAACATCACTTTCGGCATGTAAGTGTGGGTAGAAGCACTAGTTAGAACTTAGTAATTACTATTAATAGGTCATTGGTTCAATTCAATTGCATGTATGAAAAATCATGTCTATTTTTTATTTTATCACTTAGAGTATTTATATTTTATGAAAATTTAATTAAAATAGGTCATTAATGATAGGAAAATGAAAATTGTAATAAATTTTGATCGATAACTCAGAATTGAGTCTCATTTTGTTCAAAAGTGCATGATTTTTTTGTGCCTCATCCATTGGTCCATTTTTTTTGTAAAACTCACTAAATTATAAGTTCCAAATTCTAAGGGGGGCTTGATAAGAAATTAATTATAGGGGTCTCATCGCACTTTTTGGTTTTTATTCAATTTAATGTTGTGTAACTAAATTTAGAGAACTATATATCCTGGAAAAATGAGATAAAGAATCATTACCTAGATCATGATCTACTACCTTATCTTCTTAGACTCATTCTTGAACCAAGTGAAAATGAATAGAAACATGTATGGTTTAAAAATAATGGCATGGTCTACAAACTAATATGTCTCATTATTTTTTAAGATATTTTATATTAGATTGAGTATACTGAGTGCCCTTTCACTGCTTGGAACTTCATCTAGTAGCTTATGGAGATGATTATTCTCCATCTAAGAGTGGATCTTCCTTACATGACCAATCACATGTGGATGATGCTAATATTATCCTCCTTTAGATACCCCACCTATGGTTGAGGACTCTTGCATTCTAGCATAGGTAGATTCATCCATTGGTGTTCATATTATGGACAAATTAACTTGTTTCTACTATAGATTTCAATGTCTCTTCATCAAGAGATTCCAGTGATTCTTCATAGCAGGACATTTTAAGGGATGGGCAATATAGTGACATGACATGCACTAAGATTCCACCTTAAATTATTTCTACTATAAAGTTTAGGGTTACTCCTTCAAGCACTTCTATATATTTTTTGTATCAAGATTATATATATCTTCTAGATTCACCTTATTGGGACAATTTTCTACCATACATCTCTTCTTTATTTGTAGAGTCTCACATTTTAGATCTAGATGATACCATTGAGGACATGTGTCTTCTCTTTTATGATAGCTTAGTTATAGTTGCATCTTAATGAGGGTAATTATAAACCCTATTGATCTCTCTCCATTTTATTCCTCCTTATTTCCATATTCTATATTTAGACTTGTGATACTTGATCAACTTTGACACATTTGAGCACTAGTTGGGAGACATTTTAGCATTTTCCAAAGATCTAAATCTTTATTTCTACCTACATTACACTTGAATGGGATTTTAGTAGTTTGATAGCTCAGGGTATCTTTCTTCCAAAAGGAAGAGACATCATTTATTATGATGGGACCTACTACAACATTCACCATGCAACATTATATGTTTACCTTATCTCTCTTGTTTATGGAAGAACACATTCACCATATTTTTTAGGATACAAGGTGGATATAAGAAGTTGTAGATTCTAGTGAGGGATTCCTATCCCTCTATTCTATGTAATTGGATACTTGATCAAGCCTAGTTTTTGAGACCTAATTCTACTACCCACCTAAGTTATTCTTGGCAGGTGTTGGTGTAGGTTTTTTCATCCATTTTATGGTTTTATTACACACATTTATTTAATTTTTTTAGGTGTATTATTAGGTCATTTAAGTTAATTTATAAGACCATTAAATTGCACACCCACATGCATAAATTAGAGTCAACATGGTTGGTGTGGTTGCACTATTATTTTAGAAACTAATGTTGACATGCTGCACATGGTTCT
Source organism: Torreya grandis (assembly GCA_037957365.1). Lineage (NCBI taxonomy): Eukaryota > Viridiplantae > Streptophyta > Pinopsida > Cupressales > Taxaceae > Torreya > Torreya grandis. The sequence continues at coordinate 1,126,557 of JARHVA010003443.1, forward strand.
TACTATTCATTTGGCAATTAACCTATGTTCATGTTATCAAATGTATGTGGCTTTAAGCCTCTCTTGTGACTATAAATGTACTTAACCTCTAAACTATGTTTAATCCAAATTCAATTATGAATACAAGTTGGTGTAATTGTACCCTTTGTTGATTTTATTCTTTGTAATATAAATCTCTTTGCATCTCATCTTGCATGCTTGAGTTCATGTGTTTAATCTACTAGTCATTGATTACAACAAATTATCACACACACACACACACACACACACACACACACACACACACACACACACACACACACACACACACACACACACACACACACACACACACACACACACACACACACACTGTGTGTGTGTGTGTGTGTGTGTGTGTGTGTGTGTGTGTGTGTGTGTGTGTGTGTGTGTGTGTGTGTGTGTTACCAAATTATCATCTCTCCCTAATTTATTTCTCTAATATGAATATTTCCTCCCACTAAACTTGATAAGTTTTCTTTAAAAGATATTTTATTCCATTAAAGTTATCTTTTTTCTTAGCTAGATAATTATGGGCTTAACCAAGTTGGGAAAAATATTAAATTAATATATCTAAAATATTTATATCTCTACATCATTGTGTTCCTTTTGTGTTAGAATGTATTCATATCTTTATTCTTTTTTCCAAGAGTTTCTTTTTATTTTTCAATTTGATGTAACTTTATTGATTTCCATAGTTATTATTAAACTTTATTCAACTTATTTGTGTCTCCAAAATCAAGGTGTACTACTTTAGTAATGTTGTTCTTTAGCTTGAACTTGTCTTCTATGTATGTCATGCTAGGTCTACATCTCCATTTACCAATGCATATTATTTGGGCTTCACCTAACATTCATGCCTTATAACTTGAGGTGTGAGGAAGTCCATCCAAAATGTGTTTGGTCTAGTGGTATCAACTAGTAAATTTCTTATAGTAAATTTTGTTTTATTTTAGAAATGTTTATATCATATGTCTAAATTTATTTGAGCTTGAGCTTGTTGATAGTCTCTTTTGAAATTACTAGATTTCAGTCATTTCATAGGACTTTGTTGGAAAAATCCATGGTGGATGAAGGTGAATGTAAATTTTAGATGGATGACTCAATATATATAATTAAATCTATGAAAGGGTATAATGGGATAGCTATATTAAAACCTTCAAAGATATAAATAGGAGAACTAGGGGTGTTTTTAGGGATATGATTTCATTATTTTGTAGTTATGGTTACAATCATGCTAGAGCCTCTATGTGATTTTATTGTAAGACCACATATTTTAAGCTATATCAATCATGCTATAAGTCAAGGTATTAGGAGAATGGATATAAAGATAAACATTTGTATTAATCTTACTTGAGGATGATATTGTCTTTTCTTTTAAGACAATGAAGCCTAAATTATTCTTCTTGAGAAAAGGTTCTTAAATTGGATAATATTTCATATTACCTTATTGGAAGATTGAGGAGGAGATTATGCTTTTATAAGACCATACTATTGAGTTTTTTCAGATAAACTCAATTAATATGTATCATGAGGTATAGCTGGAATATCACTTATGGTGTCTTGCATTTCCTCAATCAAAAGGTTAAGGATGTTTTTCCAGTCCATGTATAATAGCTTGGATATCAAGATTGATGGGTTGTCAAATTCCTTGGCCTTGTGTGCCAAGTGCGCAATTAGTATGATCTTGATATTTCAATAGAGATTCTCCCTTAGGTCAAAGAATAGTAGTGTGTCCCACTTTTTGGTTCAAATGGGACATAAAAAAATTAAAAATTACACATTTCTCAAACTACATAGGATATAATGATTAATCAATATAAAATTTGGAAATTACATAAACTTTTGAAGTATTTCATTTTAACTTTAGATTACATTTATTATTTTTTAATAAACACACACACACACACACACCTAAATACAAAACCTGTATGTTTCTTGTATAGAAATTTGTATTGAGTGATTGATCTCCCCTCCTCATAACTTTTCTAAACATAATATTTTTCTAAGATTTCTTAGATAGATGTCCTAAAGATATGGATGTGGAGTAATGTATTTTGTTAATAGATTAGGTAAAATTAGCTAGTTTTACATGGATCCAACAACCATTAAAGTTAAAGTAGAAAAAAATAAGAACCAAATTCAAACAATAGTACCACATTAGGCTATAAAACACTGAAGATCCTTAGCTAAGCATCAAAAATGTGACCAACAAGCCTAAACCAAGATAAATAATAAAAACTAAAATAAATACTGAGACTGATGCAGAAATCTCCTCTAAACTTGCCTTACCGTGTGGAGCTCTTTTATTTTTATTGGTCTTGTCCTTTAGTAATTCCTTTGTCACTCTTCCACACATACATTTTCTCAATCCTTCCCAAGAACTTTGTTTGGTCTTCATCTATGGATTCTTAGGGATCCTTTTGGATTTATGGGTTGGCTGAGTGTCTTTTGAAACTTTTGGTTCATATTCATCAATGGTAGTTTTTTCTTGGGGGGATTTCTCTATCATATTTCTACTTGAGTCAATTTATCTTATCTTTCAATTCATTCCATTCTTTGATGAGGCTAGCCGTGGAATTTATAATTTCCATTATTTTGTCTTTAAATGCCCTGAGTTTCCTTTTGCACTCGTAATCTAGGTCATCTAAGTTGCAGTCTATTTTTCTTTTGTTCATGCCTTCTTCCTTCCATGAAATGGCTACAATTTTGAGTTTTTTTTCCATAGAGGTAAGGGTAATATCTCCAAAATGTTTAAGGGGGGATTTGTAGGTTTGGGTGATGATATAAGGAGGGGTGGGTTGGGAGTAGGTAGAAAATGGGGACCCATCTTCCTTTTCTAGAAGCTTGAATTCCTCATTAGATGGGTCCTCTGAAGAAATATGAGGAAGGGATTTGCTATGCAGGGGCTCCCATGTTGGAACAACATTAAAATTAAAATTTGGTGAATAATATCATTTTTGTGACTTATTTGGTATGCCAAAGCTATGGTTTTTAATGATTAGGGTAAACTTACATTCTAATGTCAAATACTTCATTATCTGTAGGCATATCTCCAACCATCACCTAGGTAGATCTTGCCTCAAGAAACCCTTCTTTTTTGTATGTAGTATTGCTTTAGCACAAAATAAATTATATGTCAATTTCAGTTTACAAATTTTATTTTTAAATGCTTTCACACCTTCATAGGTCATCCTAGTTATCTCCCTTATACATTCTTCAGTCACCTCAATTTTAATTCCTCTCGTTCTGACTAACCTTTTATTCTAGTCCAACACAAAGTCCTTTAAAATATCCTTATTGTGCCCTATAATTATTTGGATATATTCTATTAATCCTCCCTTCCATATCTTCCTCTAGACCCTTTTGTTCACCTAAATTTCCATGTAGGAGCGAGGTTCAAGTCTATCTTTGTCTCTACCCATTGCCTCAAGAATATTTTCCTTTCTATTCTATGTTGAGTTTACAATATTACACACTATGGCCTTTTTCTTTAGAGGATAATCTAATATTATAGTTATAATGATATTAGTGATATATATTTTTGTATTATAATCATTATAACATGAGGGATTAAATCTTTGCACCTTTAAGCAAGGCTCTCCCACGTGTAACCGACCGTCAAAACTATGATGGCACAAAATTTGAATTATTATTTATAGTATTTAATAAATGAGCTGGGAGACTATTGGTTCCTTACCATATGACCATGGAGGGGGATCCAACTCTAAAATTAGCTAGGGAGTCCACAAAGGAGTTACCCTCTTGAAAAATATGCTTGATAAAGTTCCCCCTTAAAGAGTCAATGCTCCACTTAAGCATCATCAATGATGATCTAAATGAAGTAACAAAATTATTTTCTTAATAATTTTTTATTTATTTTTATTAATTTTTAATGATCATGTCAATAAATATCTACACTAAAATTTTTGTCATTGGAATAAAGACATTGAGAGGGAGGTTGGTGATTTTTTTCAAAATTTTAAAACACGTTCTCATATTTTACTTGGGGCCTTAAAAATATAATAATTTATTTTATAAATTACTATATTTAAATAAATAAATAAAACTAATTATTAAATATTATTTAAATTTATAAAAATATAATATTAAAAATATCATAAATATGCTTATTTTCACATGCAACAACATGTTTTATTTTTATTTTTCACCTTAAATCATGGCATGTGAAATGGCATTTTAAATTTAATAGAAGCTTTCCACTTGGATGCCTAAGGATTTGGTTCCACATAACAAGTTTTATAAAAAGGGTTCGATTAAAGGTCCCCTTTGATTGAACCCCTTTAGAATCTATTTCCACCACTAGTTTTCTCCACCAATCCAACATTTGCATGATTGTTATGTCAACTATTTAATATGTTTTTTAATATAAATATGTATCTTTTCTATTAAAAATATAAATTTTATATGTTTTAAATATATAAATACTTTATATTTAATAAATTTTTATATATTATATATAGTCTAAATATTGTATATAAATTATATTATTATTGATTTTTGTTGTGGATTAAAGCTATATAACTTTTTTTTATCAAATTATGTAAATTCTAAAATAATTAAATAGTAACAACAAAATCACAATGCAAAAGATGTGTTAATCCAATGTTATATATATTTTTAGTGGATGTGTTAATACAATGTAAATCATACATGTACAATTTTGTGTAGGTGCATAGTTAAGAGTATAAATGGGTAAATGATTGTTGGTTTAACTTGTGAAGTTGCTTAGCTCATAAAGAGCCTATAAAGGATGAATTATTACTACTAGAAAAATCTAATAGGAAAAAAGAGATGAGGACAAGATCATGTCCCAAGTAACTTTGGCAGAATGGATACTCCTATGTCCTTAGCTCTTAGCTAAAAATCACCACGTAAAGTAAATGATTCACTAAAAATAGTATAAGATGGGAAATATAAATAATAAATAGATCAATAGAGAAATAACGTTTAATGTTGAATATGATGTTAAAATAAATCGACTGAGATGTGAATAGTATAAAAAAAAAGATGGATGTTATAAATATGAACATTAATGTTGAATCTAATCAAACTATCCACATGATTATACTTAGTATGTATAATCAATATCATGTATGCACATATTAGTTTGAAATGGTAAAATATAAATAAATGTATAAATTTAAATAATTATGTGTGTTTAAGTTTTCATGTATTTTACTATATACTTACACAAGCCCTAAAAAATATTGAATTTATGTAAAAATATATAATTATTTCAAAAATACATAATTTTAATTGAATTAAATTATATAAAATAATATTTAATTTGAAAATAATCCATAAAATATACCTACTACAAATATCTACCATATACTCTCATCTTTTTCTTACAAAATTTTGGTGATCAAAAAATGATTAAAGTAATGAGGTATATTAAAAATTTAATTTCAATGTCTTTTAAAAAAAAACTTGAAAAATTATGAAATTGTTTTATTTAATCCTCAATCTAAAAATTAGTATAATTCAATTTATAAATGAACAAACTTAATATTCAATCCTCAATATTTATGTATTTGATAATGTTCATGAATTAGAGTATAACTTTCTAATCGTTTTAAACTTTGATCTGTGTACTTTTTATTCTTAATTCTTTCTCCCCCATTTATTTCCTTGTTTTTACAAAGAACTTTATAAAGTTGGTATTTTAGTTGAGGTTTCTTTCTTACAGACCTTATTCTCGTTTGTAAGTTTTTTTTTTAACGAAACATCTTCTCTTATGTTTCATCTCCATTATTTTTAATTTTTGTTCCATCCTTGTTAGTATTTTCTATTTGTGTATTTTGGATCCTTCATTGGAACTAGAGATTTTTTTACTAACTCATTTTTTTCTAATTTACTTGTTATCTCTTGTAGTATAACAAATACTTAGTAGACATGATTGCAAATGGATTAGGGTTGAACTTCTTGTATTTATAGCTTAATAATATATGCCTTGTCTCTTGTACATATGTTACATATTATTCAAGTTATTTTAAATGATAATTTATATAAATCTAGGGTTACAATTAATTAATATTTTTATTTAATTCAAACTTTTATAATAGAAGGTTATATAATTTTCTTGTTTATATTTCATATATCCTTTCTATTTTTTTTAGATTTATGCATATTTCTTAAAATGTTTTTCAAGGTAAATATAGTGTAGGGCCTTTACTATCCCCTGAGTTATTTTTCAAAATTTAATTAAAATCAAAATAAATATATAATTAAAATCAAAATGTGTATGGGTAGATTGTTTTGGATCATGAATTTGGTGTTATATGGCAACACCTATTCCTGCTCATGTTTAGGGCACATCCCTAAGCTATCTTAGTGATCCACCATTTTTCTTTGGGTATTTATGTAGGCTTTGCTAGATATAGTGAAGTTGGAGTTAGGGTGTTTCATCTTTTAGATTGTGTCCCTTACATGTTGGGTGTAAACCTGAGCTGACCCTAGTTCTGATACATCTTATACATTTAGTTTTCTTGTATTACTTTGTAGGGATTTTTAGTGGTTCTAATGGGGATATGTTTTTTATATGTTGCATTTAGGGATTTGTTGGGTTATCTAGGTTCATATTTATCCTCCTTTCCTTTGAGTGTTTCGCATGTGGTTTGTTTTTTAAATTCATCTCTTGTCTAGAATAATTTGGGGATGATCAAGTTTGATGTTCCTTTGGTTGAGCTGAATAATGAGATTATGGGGGAGGAAGCTTGGTTTTATTCTATTTTTATTATTTGTCATTTTCAAAAATTTTAGTAGAGCTCAACGGATTTATATTCATGGATATCCATTGGAAACCTCTTTTGGCTGACACTTTCAATTATTCATCCTTAGGAAAGGGGTTTCTTCATCATTATCTATGCATGAAACATGGTTCCCTACTTTCAACCTAGTTATAAAGTCCTTCACTGTTACTCTAGTTTGTGTCAAATTTCCTTCTTTGCCTTTACAATTTTGGTAGGCTTCTTCTCTTCAGGCCATTCATAGATCTATTAAGGATTTTATCTCCCTCACCCTAGAGACTAAATATGCATGCAAACTAATTTTTCTCTAATGTGCATTGCCATGGATGTTTTCAAAAAATTACTATAAGTTATTAAGATTAAAGTTGGTGATAGAATCTAGACTCAAACTTTGGATTATGAAAGAATAAATTTTAGGTGCAAGAGATGTTTTTCTTACAATCATATGGCTAATAATTACCCTAATAATTTTGTTGGTCAATATAATAGCAAGTTTAATTTTGTAAAATCGAGAACTTAGTGGACAGATGTTGAGGTAGAGCATCTATTTGTTTTCATAAGGCTATGGATACAAATTCTAGAGGAAGGGGTAAGGTTTTTTTGATGATCATGTTGACTCAAAATATTCCTCTCCTCCTTTGGTGGTATCCTCTGAGTCATTATGCTCTTTTTATTTTTTTAGAAAAGGAGGTTTCATTTGATAAAAAGAGCTCTAGTTTGGAAATTTCTATTTCACAATCTCCCCAGAGTTTGTTAGGTTATTCTTTGCATGATTTGAGTCCCTCCCATTTGGCGGCTACTTCTATGAAAGCCTTGGACTCAAGATCGATTTCTCCATAGTGGGACAGTATGGTTGACAATTATAAAGGATGGAAAAATGTCTCTAATAGGAAAAATTATTCATTTAAAAAGAATATGTGTCACATGAAAATTCACTCTCAAAGGAAACCAACAATCCCTTAAGTAGGGTGTGTAGTGTTAGTTATTGGTTGGTTGTAGTTTGGTGCATGGATTCTTATGCCTATTAGGTTGATGTTGTTATTATTCTTTATATTGGTTGTTTTTTCTTGCCTATTTTTTGGATAAGCTAATTTTGGTGTCTTTGGTATTATTGAGTGCATCAATATACTAATTTATGTTGGTATTTTTTGAGTTATATAATGGGTAGGGGACCCATTAAGCCCTGATATCTATAAAAAAATATAAATGTGTACATGTATCTCCAATCTCAAGTAACACATGCTAAACTTATTCTTTAATTTATGTTCATCTAGTTTCCTTAAATCATTATTTTGCCAATATAAACCATTGGGAAGTTTATTTCTCAGCTCTGTATTAGTTATATATATCTTTTATCCACTTCAAAATAGGGATTTTTTATTTTAAAAATAATATTTCAAAATATTCTCACCTTCATTTCTATATACTTGGATGTGTAAAAATGTATTATTATCTCTTGTATATTCTAATCACATATTATTTAAAGTTCAAGTTTGAATGATACTTCATGTAACTCTAAGATTGGAATTTGTAATTTCATTTAACTCCTAAAATCATAACATATTATTATGCTCTTATCTTTTTTTCATATCACATATCCATTCTCATATATATATATATATATATATATATATATATATATATATATATATATATAAATTTCACATATCCTTTTTCTTCTCGTTAACACAAGATTATATTCTTAATTTTTTTTTAAGTTACAGACATATCCCACGTTATCCCTTTCATTATTGGTGGCATACCTTTATACTTAAATATATTTCAGAATATTATCACCTTAATTTTTATATACCTACGTGTGATAATATAAATCTCATCTTTCTATAACTTAAAGATTAAAATTTATAATTTAACCTTTAACTTAAACAACTATAGCATACCATGTTAACCTCTTATTATTTACATTTAAGATATCCTTTCTTCTCTAGATATGTATATTATTTTAAATAATTTTTAAGCTCAAAATAGGGTAGGTCCTAAACCATCCCCTTAATTATTTTATAAAAATTAATAAAAATCAAAATGATTATGAAATTAACATGTATAAACCTATATATATCACCAATTTCACTTGACATATGTTGAAAATATTCACTAATTTTTTAATATAATTTCATTATAAGTTATATATATCCATTATCCCATATTTTTAATATAATTTCATTGTAAGTTGTATATATCCATTATCCCATTTTGTTATTGGTATGGACTACCTTTAGACGTATATATTTCAAAATATCCTCACCTTCATTTATATATACAATTTTTAAATCCTTGATCTATGTACAAGAGATAAATATACAGGGTATATTTAAAACATTTAAGGTTAAATTTATATTCTCAAATATTATATGATTTGTCCATCATTAATTTGCATGGTATTTTTTAATACGTGAGTTACTTCCATGATTAAACCATATGACTTATTTGTAATTTTTATTATAAAAATAGGACTTGTAAATTACATTTCAAATAATTTAATAAATTATTATTTTATACAGTTACTGAAGAAGTTATTGACTAACCTACTAATATTGATATGAATAAATAAGATACAAAATAAAGGTTTAGATGTATAAAATTAATCATTAAGTGATTGAAAATATTTATCATCATCTTTACCCTTACTTAGCCTATTTTCCATTTCACTAACTCAAAATCTATAAGAGAGCCTTCATTATCATATAAACACTAAAAATATCATATTTACATCTCTATTTCAACTAATTTCATCCCTATTTTATCTATATTCATACCTATTTATTCTAAAATCTCTTGTTATACCTACCCCAACTGTCTCTAGTTTTATAGGATAATTCCATCTTAGTCAAACAAAGATGCATTATGGCCTTGTCCCCTAATGTGACTTTTTCCCCCATATTCTAACAATCACTTTTTTGAATCAAGACATTTAAAAAAAACTCTCCCCCATGTCTGGTAAAGTCTATTAGCTAAATTATTTAAATTTTCTCCTATAAAATCACATCAAGGCTACTCATTGTACCACCACTAGATCTCTCTATAAATCACATTTCACACTGATTAAAAGATCATTAATTCCTCCAATTCAATTTTACAACATTTTAATAGTCATAGGCCAAGTCTAAATATTACTTATTTCAAGTCAAGGACATCCATTATCAATCATTTCAATCAATATTATAGTTATAGTTATCTATTTACATAGTCATGGATCACATAATCACCCTATGAGGAAGAACAAGATTGACTTTTATTCCATTTGAGATATTTAGACAATGTTTAGTCATGCATGGGTTTTGTCACATCTTGATTTTACCCTGTAACTAATAACCTTTAAATCCATGGATTAATATGGCTATCATCTTATTATCATTGCTTTGACTTGATCTTTATGACATATACTGGTATAAGATAGTGATATCTATATCTATATATATATATATATATATATATATATATATATATATATAATGTGATAGTCATATTTTATTATTCTATACATTATGGATATGTATTTGTTAGTTTTGCATCATTGGTTGATATATGATGACTTAGATTAACTACTTATTTATTGCGAGGTGGATGCAGGAATGATTCTACCCTCAGAGCATAACAAGGGAGAGCATCATCAAAGAGGATAGAATAGATGGGATGATTATGTGATGACAGAGAAATTACTAGTGACCCTACACACACACACACACCTTAGATTAAAAATGTTATATATGTAACATGTTTTAAATGTTAGTACATGGTTATGGAAATCTTGATTGTGATTATATTTATATGTGGAATTAATTTTGATTGTATTAGGTTCCTTTAATTTATTTGTCTTAATTTTAAAAAATAAATTAGGAAAATAAATATTTAATTTCTACATATGAATAATAATTAAGTATTAATTTATCTTATTTTTAAAACAATTAGAAATCTATCTTTCGCTTGGTTAAATAAATAACTACCTTTATTTTAATTGTTTTGAAGGAGTTGGAAATATCCTAGAATGCTAAATTAGAGTAAGTTGATTTAAATTTAGTCTTTTTAAATCATGCATAAGATTTCATTGAAATTTATAAATTAATATATTTATTTAATTATAAAAAATAAAGCTAACTTAAATCCCAATGCCAATGCATGGAATGCATTAAGTATTCAAGGTTTAAAAGTATCATTAAAAGGAGGAATTAAACATGCATAATTTAAGAAAATAAAAAGGAACTCAAGTTAAATAATGAAATTAAATTATGAAATAAAACTCTAAAGAGAAATAGATAGTATAAATAATTATAAATGAAGGAAAAAGAGGTAGCAAAGAAAGAGGAAAAAAGGTACAGATGGGACATAGAGAATAAGGTGAATTGGAGAGCATGAGAAAGAGGCAAAAAGGTGTATCTTCTCAACACAAGCAATTTTTTTAAGAGGTATGTTTTGTAATTTATATTCATGTGTGAAATATAGGAAATAAAAGAGATTAAATAAATATATTACAAAATGAGTCTAGGAACCTAAATTGACTTCGGTAGTGAATTGTTTTTATATATTGGTTAGTGTATCATATATGAGGACTACATATAACTTAGTATAGCTTGAGCTTTAAAAATAGGTGGCATATTTTATTATTAGTGGAATCTTACTCTCTTGACTTGTGTTTTACTAAAATGGTCTGTGTTTCATTTATATACCCTATGTTTTATTTGATATATACTATAAAATTATATGATTAGCAATGCTTTTATATGTATTGTCTATGTTTTAATTCTCTTCAAAGAGAGATCTACCTAAATATAGGTTGTTCTCTAATCCTTCTACAATAGACAATTAAATGTTGGGTAGTGTATATATAATCGAATAACATTTAATGATTTTTTAGCAACGTATTAAAAATCCTAGACTGTGTGCTATATATTAAAGTAATTATTGGATTACGTTATCATTGATATGGACTATGTTCTGAGTAAAATGTTGAATGTATAAAATTTAAACAATGAGTGTCCAAGTTTAAAATGTTGAGCACACAAGGAAAATTTTGGGTCTATAAATAAACATTAAGTTGTTAAATTAGATAGCTGAGTATATAATTAGAGTAGAGTAATTTTTGAAATGCGAGTCTTCGAGATAAAACACTAAAATTTGTTAATAATTTTCTTAAGTCTTTTAATGAGATGATAATAATTATATTAAGCTCTGAGTCATACATTTGAATAGCTGAGTCATACATTTAAAAGCTGAGCCATATACAATAAATTTGTTGAGTTTAAATTAAACTCATTGTGTTTAAATGGAATTCACTATGTAAGAGATAAATTATGGAGTCACCATATTGTAGCATTGAATATATTATTGTAGTTCTAAGTATATATTATGAAGTGAACACATTTTCCTTAAAATAAGGACATCATTCTATATCATAGTATTGGGCTGAGTCTTTAAGTTGTAAAGCCTAGTTTATTAATAGAACACCTAGTTTAGTAATAAAATGCTAGATATATAAAATATAACATTAAATTTTATTATTTAAATGATAGGTCAATGAATTTAAATTCTAATTAATAAATGGTTGAAAACTAAGTGATTTAATAGAAGCACTGAGTTATGTATATAATTACAATGATGTATTTAAGTGCATCTCTATTATATAATAAATATTAAAAAAATGGAATGCATAGAGGAGATAAATTAGTAAGGGAAAACTATGTTTTTCTTTAATGAAAGATCAAATGTTCATTGGAACTTTATTTTTTTCCTTGAATTTCTATATTACAGTTAACCTGAGTTGTAGCTCAAAAGAATGAGCGTAATTATCACAAGGGCTAGTGTATAGTCTCAATTAGTGTATTTGATAAAATAATAACATATATTCATATGGGATTATTATATATATTTTTATTCTCTAAAAATATTTATTAATTGATGAGTTGGATCTTAATAAAAATCACTCTAGAATAGTTGAAATATGATAACTAGATCCTCACAACTTGATATCTTTTGAGATAAATATTATTTATGCTAATTGTACACACAGTGTTGTGCTGAGGAAATATATAGTAAGAATCCTATCCTTTAATAAAATAGGATTGTGATTTATGTAAACTAATTATGTATATGATCTAAACATAGTCAGGTTTATATATTCTAATGTATTGTATAGAGTAGATCTGGTTACTATTATGAATTAATAACTTGTACATTCATATAGTTTATTTAAAGAAGAGAAATTTTTGATATTTCTGAATACTTATACAAAGACTATGTGGTCTAGAGAGCTTGTGTATCAGAGTTCTTGATTATAGATATAAATAACTATTTGTACATAGTAGTGTTATGAAAACATGTCGGTAGGGTCATATTTGCAGCTTCTTGTAAAGATGAAAACTTGTGTGCTTTATATTAAAGTGAGAGTATTTTTATGTGCAAGTGATTATGAATTTTTAAAATAAATTAGTGCATCATGATGTGTTCTGATATATTATTTTTTCATTTAATTATTATTATGAAGTATAATCTAGGTTATATTTAGGTGGTATAAACCTGTACTTGCTTGATTAATAATTATAGTGTAAGATTGGTTGTTTATGTCTGAGTAGGGTGCTCATGCATAATGAGCTATGATAGTATGGGATATCATAGAATACTTCAACTTAAATGTATAAACCCAGATGATATATATTATAGTTGTATGTCTAGACTCTCACCTATGTTGACTGATTGAATGTATGTGCAACATTATATTTTGTAATAGTTAGTAGGAGACCATGTATGCACACAAGCTTGAGAGTGTAAATTAATTTTAGGTTATAATTTTATATTTTATATGATTTAATTTATTATATGCACTTGATTTAATAATATCTTATGATTCCATGAATTTATGACTACTTGGTATGGTTGATTGTGGGAAAATTAGTAGTTATGTCTTAAAATACTAGACTATGATAATATGGGATATCATGGGGTGTAATTATTCGGATTTTATTATATTAGTTATAAAACTATAGTTTAATGTGAATTTTACTTAGGTGGCATAAACTATAGGCATTATTTTTAGGTTGGAATAGATAATAATGTAAGATTTATTCATACATTGATGGATTAATTGTACACTTTGTTTACTCTTATGTTTAGCATGTGATGTGATATGATTGATAATATGAGTTAATTAGTATGAATCTTGTGGTTAATTAATGTATAGTGAGACATTATCTCTTGATATATATGATTTACATTTCAGTGTGATATCTTGCAATAAAATGGGTTTTCTATGATACATTATATGTTTAGTTTTAAAAATCATACACACTTGGGTACTAACTAGTTATCTAGATTTATGCACCATTTTATCTACTTATCCATGAAGGGAGGGTCATTCTCTAATAGGGGATTTTTTAGAGGATTATTAATTTTTGGTTGATGTGAAAAAGTGCTTGAATGATGCTCTCTCTCCCCATTGTAATACTTACTTGGAGACTACACTTGATATTATCAACGATACACGAGTTAGTTTGACCCGAGCTCTAGAAGGCTTGGTATTTATTTATTATATTAAGGTCAAAGGCCTAATGAAAAGGTAATTGTAATTCATTGGTATCTACTTAAACAATAGTTGTATTAATGGACCAACCATCACTGAGTCCTAATGTATTTACTTTCCTTGCTATTGTAATATATTATATTATATTTAGTATTGGAATTTGGAGATATTATTTTGTATTGTTATTTATATGTTTAGATAAGATATTTAGTATAATTGTGGTTAAGTGAATGAATGTTAAGTAATTTTTTTTTAAAAAAATTACTGCATTATTCTAAGTATAACTTGAGGGATTGTTACAATTTTAAAGCTAAAATGACTATTCCATTTACCCATTGCCTCCTTTTGAATTTGATCTTAATATTATTATTGTGTAGGAGACACAATTTTCATATTTTATAGGGATTCTAAATAAAAACATAGAATAAAAGATTATTTAGTCAACCCTTTTAAGCATTCACACAAACCTATATTAATAAATTAGACACATAGTTAATGAAGACATGGTTATGGTCAACAGATAAGGCCACAGTCTACCCTTGTCCACCTCCCATGGGATTTTTCCAAAAAACTTTGAATTATTGTTTTATAACATGAATTATTTTATAGGTCATTTCATAGTTTCTAATTATATTAATCCTACAAATGCAACATTTAATTTATTTTAGGAAGGTTTGTGTATCCTTAGGCTTTTTTTACTATTTTTAGCAATTTTTTGATTTCTATAAATTCTATAGCATACTATATTTTTTAGTATTTCATTATCAAATAAATATATATCAAAATTATAATTTCAATAGTTTAATTTCATTAGTTGAAATAATCTTAAATTAAAAGGGTTAAACATTATGGTGAACCAACTATTTTTTTTAGAACACATGTTTGTTGCTTGTTAGATTTTTATCTTGGAATTTATTTAATTTTTTTGTAAATTTTTGATATTAAAAAAAATTCATTGACCTTGGATAAGATCAAACACATAATGATTCAAAGTATTTGACCTTAGTTTAATATCATAATGAATAAGTTTGTCTTATCACCTTGGATAAATCTGACACTGAAACTCTTTATTTCAACCTCAGGTTTATATTTGCTTGATCTCTATATACAAAAATATTTTTATTTTTATATTGTTTTTTCTTGTTTTATAATTTTTATTCTAGTAGTTTTCAAACCATAGTGATTTTCATGAAGGCTTATATGATTTATTTTTACAAACATTGTAGCATGAGGGGTTTATCCCAATACTCATAACCATAGTACAACATTAAACATGGATTCTAATTTCCACATGCCTTGTAGTGTATCAAAAAGTCCCAAGGTACCTTTTTAATACCAAAGGAATCCTCTTTTATCCATTTTATTTATGGTGCAACTAAGAGGAGTGTATCACCCATGGAAGTTAATCTCATCATACCCTCAAAAATAGGGTTATTTGGATACAAACATGGTTCTTTATCTGTATTTAGTGCTTTGAAATATTAGGATGAGACTAACTAATGAATTATCAAGTATAATTTATAGCTTACAAATCGCTCAAACCCTTGCCTAAATGACCCTTATATCTTAATTTTTTCTTATGTTTTATTCATAGTCATTAGCATTGCTTAATTCATATTTTATTGTATTCATAATGATTTTAATGAATGAAGGTCTCTCTCATATGTTCCATATAATTATTATGTTTCTTACTAGATGAACTAGTCCCTTGATGCATGTTATTCACTATGTTCAAGCATGGATAAAATATTACTCATTAAAATGACTTGGATGTGAAGAGGAATCTACCTTTCAAGGACTACATCAAGGCATATCATATTTTGAGATATTTATTCTAGTTATCACCTTTATCAAATCTTAAATGGATATTATATCATATGCTTTTTACCCCATTAAAGGGAACATTATGGTTATTATTTCATATCATAACACTCAAGAAGAGTCTAATGGTATAATTGATGAAACCAAATTTATGTAATAGCTTCACAAGCATCTAGAAAAGGTCGATCTATTATTATATTTCCTAGAGATGAACAAAATAAAGGTGCACAAGATATAATTTACAATGTTACTACTTATAATATTGAATCCATTCCTATTTATAAACCCATAACGTAATTTCTTTGTTTGGGAACATCACTTGGTCTCTGAAATATATCCATGCCTATTCCTACTCATGCTACTTATAATCCTCTTATTACCTCTTCGAATGATATTCTAGATCATACAATCCTTGAATTATTATCCCCCATTGGGAAATTTATTTCTCATGCTATCACTTCCATGGAATCATGTTTTTTGTTACATAACCCTTTGGCACCTGAAATTTTAGCTTATCCATTACCAATTGGCTTTGTGGTTCCCAAGCTTCCTATTTATGAAGGTAAAGGTAATCTTGAATAACATTTGTGTGCCTTCCATGTGGCTTGTCTAGACTATGTAGATAATGATAAATTGTTGACAAGTATTTTTACAAGAAGTCTAAGATAATATGCTCTTAAATGGTTCTATGATCTTCCTCTTCAATTGGTAAAAGATTTAAATCTTTATAAAAATAGTTTTTTACAAAATTTTCTATCGATATTGGTGAAAATCTATCATATGATCAAATTAAAAAGATCAAACAAGGGTCTAATGAAATAATCAATGAATATGTTCTATGATAAAATACTAAGCTTGACAAAAAGAAAAATCAAATGGTTTATAATGAGCTTCAAGATATTTTTACACAAAGGTTTCTCTCTCCTCTTCATGAGTCCATTATTTTTGGTAATTTCAAATACTTTGATGAATTATCCCATACATTCAAAGAGAATAAGGTAAATTTGCTCACTTTTAAAAATATTAATTATACTTAGAATGTACGTTCTACCTCAAATTTAAAGTTTTAAAGTAATCCACATCATAACAGAAAACAAATTTAAAGCAAGAATGAAGATAAATTTATAATTAATTTTATCTCATAACCATCTCAAAATCTTCAATTACAAGCTCCACCAAATAATAAATTTTCAAAATTTTGATCACCTCCTCATGTTTTGTTTTAAAATATCATATAATGCAATGTTATTAATCTTCCTCAACCAATCTAAAAAAATTATGGTAATGCATATTGAGACTATCATAGACGTACTGAACATTCTAAAAATAAATGTTTAAATATCAAGTATAAGATTCAAGATCTCATTGATGATAATATCATTGATATTGATACACATATTAAATAGGCTAAGCCACAAGCAAATGATAATTCTAAACTCAAAATGTACAAGTATCCTTTTCCAAATCATAATTAAAATACCAAAGATAATTTTGAAATCCATCATGCATATATTTCTCATCCTCAACCTTCTACGTATGGACATCCACTTGATAGTATTAATGATATAGTTAAAAGAAAACAAGAAACTTCTTATGATAACATTTGATGATAGTGAGGTTTTTGTTGACGATTTAGATAGACACACACTTTTTGTTTGAGCATATTTTAACAATAAATTCATTCAAATTTTCATGATAGATCATGGATCAAGTGAAAATGAGTGAACCATAACACTCCATTCTCTTGGTTATATAGAGAAATATCCACATGATACTCATATAATTCTCAAAGCATTTAATGTTCATACACAATATACTCTTGGGTATAAAGTGATACCTTTAAAAGTTGGCCCTCTCATAGTACCCACTCCATTTCTATTTTTAAAAAACATAGGGGTATTTGATATGCTCATAGAATTCCCTTGAATAGAAAATATTAGAGAAGTACCTTTAATAATTCATAAATGTCTCAAATATATTCATAATAATCAAGTGATCAAAATTCAAGGAATCTAATATGAATATCCTTTGGAACAAATGATATTTACTTATTATATAGGAAAGTTCCCTGTATAGTTATTGAGAAACATGGCAATGAAATAATTTAAATAACTATTCAAGAACATTATTTACATATTCCAAATCACATTACAATTTATTCATCTATAAATGAACATGATCATACTAAATAATTATTATCTTCATCTCCTTTTGATCTTGACACAGTGACACATGAGAATATTCATTTTATTTTATAAGGCATGGTACATTTTCTTAATAATAAAGTTAACATAAAAATATGTCCATCTCCTAAGGCACACCATATTATTCAAAGGGCTTCACAACAAGTATAGGTACATGTTGCTACATCTTCTTCTCTGACACAAGAGAACACTAGTTTACATGGGCATATGAAATGTGATTTAAAATGTTATATTACAATACATGACTTGAATTAATATCTAGAGGATTATAAAGTTGGTACTTATTATTCACAATAATTAATTCCATCATACAATACAATTAGATATAAATATGTGCATCCTCTTAATGAGATTCTTAGTTGGATAAAGATTCTTATTCCTCTCAATCCACCAATTGGGCTCAATGTCTTGATTAATTATTTGAATATATCCCCTTATACATAGATTAATTGTTTTTATTTCATTAATCATTCTTTTATCCCTTATCCAAGAATTATTCTATCCCTTGGCTCTATTTTCACTTTGGGTACTTACCCACTTAATTTTGAAACTAATTCAAGCAATCTAAAACACTTATTTGTATGACACTCCACTTAATGAATATTACTTAGTTTACATGAGATAATATAAAATCTTTCCCATTATAGGAAAATGCATATTCGTGCTTATCTTTATTATTTATGCTACATTGCTATGATTCAATGTTACACACACAGGGCACATTACTTTCCTTATTTCCTATCATACTATGTTTTTTTCATCTTGTTAAAGATTGTTTGAATCCTTCCTACTTACTCTAATATCAAAGGTTTTCTTATTATAACCTATTTAAAATACCTTTATCATTAAAATATTGTCAAAATTTGAAAAAAAAATTATATATTTCAAAAATTCAAAAATGTCATTTTTAAATTCAAAATCAAGGCCTAAATATTTTTTAGATGTTGCTAGTTTTTTTTCCTTTCCTTTCATATTTATTCTATGTTAAGTAAATAACATATTTTATATTTAAATATATAATGCTTCTCAAAAGGTACTTAAGTATGATATAGGACATAATTTCACATAATTCTTTGATGTTGGGCTTACCTTATTACCCAACATCCTTGCTAAGTTGAGATCATATATTTTAGCTTCATAAACACTTTAATAGGTAGTATCTATTCACAACCTATCTACCATGATATCATAAATTTTTTTTTACTCACTCATACTTTACTAATGTATTACATGGAATATTCTACTTGATAATAATAGAATTCACACATATGATGTAATTATACTAGCATCATTATCGACATGATTTTTTTTGCATTCTTACTTTCCTAAACGATAAGATAGACTTGTTTTATTATTGTGTATATTCCCCTTGGCCTTGTATTTAAAATATTATTGATTATATGGCATAATCATGTCATTTACATGTGGACTTTGGCCTTGTGTATTATGTGACATTCACATGTCCCTTGTATGTGGCCTCTGGGCCTTATGTGTGACATATTATAAAAATTACATGACACTATATGACATTAATTATATTTTTATCATTAATTATTACTAATGTACCGTGATTTATAACATGCATCATATCTATTTTACTATTATTCTGTGATTCATGTCATGCATAATTTATATACTCTATTCTTACTTTATTGACATGTACCTGTCATGCATATATTAATTATATGCTTCAATGATATCTCTCTAACACATGTTCCATATGAAAATGAAATGTTATATTCAATATTATGATGCATTCAATTTAAAATATTCAACATTCTACTACATTATTATATATTTTACATATGATTTATTTTGAGATAAGTGACTTGCATGCTATGTCTCTCATATCAAAAGCAAACATCTAATAGGCTTACTTAAAAATTTCAAGCCTTATGATAAAAAATTAGATTTATAAAAATATAAAGTTTTCAAATGGTAATAAAATTCAATATTTTTAGGTTATCGAGGCATGTTACATGCACATTCACTCATTTCTATAGTTGAAAATTACAAGTTTGAAATATTTCAAAGTTACAAAGTTGTAAAATTTTTAAAGGTTTCAAAAGTGAAAAAATTCAAAAGTTTTGAAGTTGAAAAATTTTAAAATTAAAAATTTAAATATAATTTCAATATAGTTTATATACAAGGGGCATGATATTCATTGGTTTTCAAGTTTATACCATGGCATTTTTAACATTCTCAAGTTTCAAGTTTTAACACCAAGAAATTACAGATAAAATGTATATTTGTTTGTAGTAGTGTGATTCATCTTAGTTGAAATTAGGCCATGTCAGAGACTAATTACAATCAATGTCTATGGTTACACTTTTTAAGATGTATCAAGGCACAATTTATGGTTCCACCTCTTCAAAATATTCTACATAGTAATCTTTATAGTCAAATGAGAATTTGAAAAAATAATCTTTCTAACTCAATATCATTCAATGGATTTTAAATTGAGATTTGATCACTCTCAATTTTCCAAAGTTTTAGCACTTCTTCAATTGCCCTAACAAGGGGGAATGCACTTCACCATCTCTAAGTTACAAGGAAATTAGATTACATACTATTTTAGGTGTATACTTTCCTTGATCTCTTTTATAAAATTACAAATAATAAATTTCAAATTTTCAATATGAAAAAAAATTATGTTTAGTGGTATTGTTTTAAGTTCTTGCATTAAGGCATCTTGTACAATCAAGATTTACATACAAATAGAAAGTGTGTATTCACACTTAGGTTTGCATCTACTTATCAGTATTAATTCCACTTTGTGCATCATTAAAATAAAATGTGAGCAAATGTAGACACATAAAATTAATCATTAACAACTTGATAATGTTTAGTTTGTCTATTCACCATTTTGCTAACTCATGATATATTAGAGAGCCTTCACTATCTTATAAGGACTAAAAATATCATACATGTATCCTTATTTTAGATATATTCATCCCTATTTTAGCTACATTCATCCATATTCAACTCACAAGATCTTATTAGACCTATCCCAACTAGCTCTGGTCTTGTGTGACTAAAAGAGATTAGAAAATTCTCACCTAGAGTCAAATATACAAACCATTACCATAGTAAAAACCATTGATACATTTCTCAAAAAATATCTTAGTTTGTTATACACAAATAGATCATACAATGATAAATCCTCTATATCTCCATATGAATAGCTCACCTTACATATATAGGTAAGGAATATTAATCATAACTAAGAGATCAAGCTAAGAGATCAAACCTATGACTAAGAGATAATATCTCTAAAGGATATAAATAACTAGAAAATATCCTCATAATATCCTAGATAAATATATAATATCTCATAATATCTAAAATAAGATAAACTAAATATCCACACATAATTGGGTGGAAATAACTAAATAAAAGGAAAAATAAAGCACTTAGGCGAGCATGAGCTAAGGTAAATAACCTACTCTAACACACCCCCCCCCCTCCCCCCCCCCCCCCCCCCCCGCCCCCCAACAAATGAAGTTAGGTTAAAAAAAAGTGGCATATCCATAGTATGAATCTTGAAAACAAGGCCTAATTAGGTAATCATTTATAATATATCCATGAATAAATGAAGAAAGATAATGTCCTCACGAACACCCCCAAAAGATAACTTATGAAACCCTAAGCATGCCATGAAACTCAAGGTAATGAGGTGATGTAAAAGGATTCATAAATATTTTAGCAGCTTATTATTGATTTGGAATGTACCCCAAGCAAATAACTCTATTCTAAATGTGTTGATGAATGAAGAACATGTTAATCTCAATATGCTTGGTCCATTAGTGCTCAATAGGGTTATAAGAAATGTGAATCATAATTTAGTTGTCACACCAATGTATAGTAAGTTCAATCGATGTTCAACACCCAAAGATGTTTTTAACTATCTTAATAAGGTGCAAGGAATGCTCAATACCTAAAGAAGTAGTCAAAGTACAAAAGAGTACTACCTAGTATAAGGGACATTCAAAACCCAAAGAAGCAGTATCTATGCACACCCCACCAATGTTGAATGGGTTGGGTGGATGAATATATATATATATATATATATATATATATATATATATATATATATATATATATATATATATATATATATATATATATATATATATATATATATATATATATATGAGTGGGATGCATTTACTACTCGACCACTGATAAACTAATAATATACACAAGAATATTTCTATAACAAATTGAAGGAGACTGCCAAACTACGAAAGAATACAAGATGACACTTACATTAACTATACTAGCTACACTTTAAGATACATGAGGCTTTTAGATAACAAAAAGGAGTGTCAAATATATAGATAAAATCTCTCAATAATATGTCTCTAGTGGTGATGGGAGAGACTAGAAACTAAAATAGTAAAGGGTATACAAACTAAGGTACACATGCATGAAGGTATATTAGGCTATAAGAGAAAATACCCATGACACTTTATAATTTAGTGTGAGTATAATACATCACATGAAAATAAGGAAGAGAATGCATACACCAAAATAGATCCAAACAAGTAAATTGTTGACATGTCAAAGAAGTCATCAAAAATCATGTGAGTTACTCTAAAAAATAAGGGAGCAGTGTGCACATAATCAAATCTCCACATACACATGATGATAGATAAAGATGAAATAACAAGCCCTCTATGGTTATTGTATTAGGCCCCCCATCAAATTCAATACTTTATAATTGAGTATATTTTATAAAATAAATCACACCAATAGATCATAAATTAAAAAAAATACACTTAAAAAAAAATCAATTTCAAGTTACCAATCAAGAGATATAGTTTTTACAAGTTTTCTCATCATTAAATGGGTCAAAAAATTGTAATAAAAATATTAAATTCCTAGAGGGATAAAAATACTTTTGAATGGCTAACAGTTAATCTCCCACTATTAGGAGTCAAAATTTGAGCCCACCCATGTGACCACACCATATGACCAAGGGGCTAATGATTAGGATGAGGACCCCCCATTTTGATTATAAAATGGAAAAAATGCAACTAGAGTAAAAAATAAGTAGAATCTAGGGAATATAATCCATACTTAAGAGAGGAAACAATAACTTTATGGAACACATTTAGCAAAAAACATAATTATATAGATTTCCACTGACACACATAACCCAAATAACCATAAATTTCTAGATCTAAGATGGTTAGAGACTTTTACCAAATGAGGCACCTTTCATATCCAAACACCAAAAAAATGGTCTATCCTTGCAAAAACTATGAGGATATATGAAGACTAAAGATGAAGCCAAAGGGTTGAGTATATACATATTCCTACCTATAAACATTAGAGTGGGCCAAAATAAACATATGGTATTCCTTATAACCATTGTGTAGTAGAAAAAAATGGAGAGGATGACTCAACATATGTATGGCTTGTGACAAATATGAGAAGCGGAGAAGCATGGAGGGATGGTTTAATATATGGAATCCCATATATTTCTCTTTGATAAAAACCTAGATCCAAGCCTATCCACCAAAAAACAAATAGCAAAAAAAAATGTAAAGTAGATCCCTTTGGATGGGCCACATAGTAACCATGGTAATTAGTCACTCACCAAAACTATAGAACACCATAGATTTGAACTAAAGGTAGATCCAAATTAAAACTCTTAACAATGAAAATAGATTAGGAGCAATCTCTTCACAACATTTTCAATGTAATTTTATACATCTTCAATGTAAGATCCATATGGATGATGTAGGTTGACAATGCAACCCACATCTGGACAATGTCAAATGTATATATTCAAAATTTAGGAACCCTTTTATAGAGTGAAAAACTATATGGTCTAAAAATTTAATAAACAATATGAATTTCACATAAAAAAATTTACAACTTGGACTCAGGTGGCCAAATAAATATTTGACCTGATCAAGAATATGTAATGCCCAAAAAAATTACATCATGCAATAGTACGGTTAGTGTAGAAAGCTAAAAAAAACTAAAAATAAAAATAAAAATTATGTATAGAGCAAAGACAAGCAAGGAAAGGCTTAGGGGTTGAATAATGGATGCTTTGAAGACTATTTTAATACCATGAAAGAGTATAGAAAAATCTCACCCATAGTAAAATCTATAAATTATTACCATAGTAAAAACTATTAATGCATTAATAAATCCTTTATATCTCCATATGAATATCTCATATTACATATATAGTCAAAGAAGATAAATCAAAACTAAGATATCAAGTTAAGAGATCAAACCTAGGACTAAGAGATAACTATCCTTAAAGGATAAAAACAACTAGAAAATATCCCCATAATATCTAAGATATAAATATATAATATCTCATAATATATAAAATAAGATAAATGAAATATCCACACATAAATAGGTGGGAATAACTAAATAAAATTAAAAATAAAATGCCTAGGTAAACTTGAGCTAAGGTAAATAATGTACTCTAACACAAACCTTCAAATGAAGTTAGGGGTCAAAAATAAAGTGGCATGTCCATAGTATGAGTCCCAAAAATAAGGCCTGATTAGGTATTCATGTACAATATATCCATGAAGAAATTAATAATATGTCCTCATGAAGAAAAAGTTAAAAAAAATTTCACCCAGGGTCAAATCTATAAACCATTACCATAGTAAAAGTCACTGATGCATTGCTTAAATAATGTCACGATCTATTATAAACTAATATATTATATAATAAAAAATCCTCTATATCTTCATATGAATAACTCACCTTGCATATATAGGTAACGAAGATAAAACATAACTAAGAGATAGAGTTAAGAGATCAAACTTAAGATAAAGAGATAACTATTCATAAAGGATAGAAATGAGTAAAAAATATCCCCATAATATCTAAGAGATAAATATGTAACATCTCATAATATAAAAAATAATAAAAATAAAATATCCACATATAACTAGGTGGGAATAACTAAATAAAAGGGAAAATAAAACATCTAGGTGAACATGAGCTAAGATAAACAACCTTCTCTAATAGGGACAAGTCTGTGCTAGTCATATAAGGATACAATGCATCTTTCTCCCCTGCACTCTAATGGTCACTTTTCTAAATCAAGATATTTCAAAGTAGTTCTCCCACACATTTGGAAAACTTTGTTAATGAAATTATTCCAAACACCCCTCTAAAATCACACCAAGGCTACTCATTGTGGCCCCACTAAATCTCTCTAGCAATCATACTACACACTGAACAAAAGAACACTACTTATTCCTATTAAGGTCAACATACCTCCATTTCTAAAACATAGGGATCCTTGTGATTATTTTGAACCTTAGCACTAAAACTTGATATCCTACACTTTATTATAATTTGGATATCATCCTTACCTGACGAAATTAGCCTAATTATTCATGGTTTCATTTTAACCTTACCTAATGTTACTAACATTTGACTTTTAAGTCTTAGATTATAGGTTTCATGGAGCCCCCTTCAATAAATAATGCTTGGAGTTTACATATTAATCATATCTAGAGTTTCTCTAATCTTGAATTTATAATAGCTCATAGTTGGACTCATGTGATGAAACCCTCCTTCGACAAACCCTAGCCTAGATCTCTAATTCAAATTTTAGAGGGACCACATTTGGCAAGAACATTTCAAATTTACTTTGTACTTAAGCCCAATTTTTATGTTAAGGCTTGGTCATGTTTCTTAACATGATCAAACCTTAGCCTAAACATCATGCTTAGATCCCCTTTATTTTCCCCTTCTTGTTCCTTATATTTCTAACATGGTCTAATGTCTATGTTAATAGGGTCCTTTTATTTTAACATGGTCCCTATTGACCAAATTTCACCTTAGTACACTTTGTTTAACCATTTTCATGGAGAGCCAAACAATAGTTTCAAGAATAGGTCATTTCAGAGGTCCAAAATTTCAAGTCAAGGAGGATAAATTGTTTTGGCTTCATTCTAGTGTATGTCGGGTTCTCCACAAGTCAAGTCTTAGCCTCTCATAAACCCAAGTTACTCCTCAAGACCAAGTCAGGTTATATGAAGGGACCCTATGCCTTTCCCAAGTGTCCTTCAAGAAAAGTTCCTGAAGGAACTAACCATTTCTTTTCAGGCAAAATCCATGAAAGAATTCCTTCAGACAAATTAATCAAAGGAATTACTTTGGAAAAATTACCTGAAACATAAACCCGATGGATCCCCATGATGTGTCATAGGATGTCAAGTTTAATATATCCAACTAGCCATTGGGATTCAAAGATGATATGCTATAGGATGTCAAATTCATGCCTAAATTTTTTAAGTAGGAAGTAAAGCCATTCAGAGAACCTGACAGGGTCTTAAGAAAGGATAGTGCAAATCAGGTTTCCCAAAGAGCTTTGCTTATAAATTTTACAAGTAAAAGCAGTCAAAAAGCCTAAAAAGGAAGAGATGATGCTTTGAAAGTTTTCAAAATATATTTTCTTATGACTTTTACAAGTAGAAGCAATCAAAGAATCTGAAGAAGCAAGTAGAAGTAAAGTCACTTGGAAAACCTGAATGGGTCTATAGTGCAAAACATGAGAGCTCTTAGGAAGAATATAAAGTTCATAGTAGTGTTCCAAGACATTTCTTATGGAGGTTCATCTCACCATTGATTATGTAGTGATCTTGGTCATTTAAAGAGGGTGAATCAAAGAGAAGGATAAACTCCAACTGAATGAGAGAACAACTGGAATCAGTTTCACCAGGATGGTGACTACAAACCATTTTAGAGGCTTCTATTTTGGTTTCCAAGATCTCTCTCTTCTTTCCCTCTTTTTATATAAATAAGACCCTTGGGATCTTGTTTTATCATCCATAGATAGTATGGTGAAGCCCTGTTGGAATAGTTTTCCATTTTTTTGCCTTTGAGCAAAGAATCATAAGTTTGTTTTCTTTCTAAGTTCTAGACATTTGACCTGACATTTAAGAGACATAGAGAGATAACAAGTGATGTTTTACCCTTGTATTCTCTATCCTTCATATTTTTTAATCAAATATTTGATCCAACAGGTCATGTAGACTACATTCTAGCTGTATGATATTTTGCACATGTGTAACCTTTTTTTTGGACTATACAGGTTATCTTTTCCAATTATTTACCTTATGTGATCTCATTCATTTTGTCTCTAAATTGAAAAAATTATGTTGGAATCTTCTAGATCTTGAGTTATAGACTATATTTTGATATATTATGCATAAGTATAGGGCATAGATATGGATACTAATTCTTGGTGTATCACCATCTTAGACTAGGCTTTTCATTTATGAAAATTTTTGACTCTTTTCACTCATACAAACTAGTTCAGTAGTTTTATTACATAAAAAGCTAATACAGGGAGCTAGCCCTTTCAACCTAGAGGCTCATTTACACTTATAGGCACACTCATAGGCATGAAAATGTCCCAACATTGCCCAAATCTACAGGAGGCCTGAATAACCCTCTTCTAGGGTGTAAGAGTGTTAGGTTGTGGAGCTAAAAGCTTCAACCCTTTGCAAACAGTGGGAATAGAAGTTTGCTGAGATCTAGGAGCACCGGCGTTGATAGCAGGACTGACGTCGGTCATGACCAGTGCAGAAGGCCACCAGCGACGGCAGAAAGTCGACCGACGTCGGCAGAACCAGGCAAGCAGGGACCGGCATCGGTCGCCTGTGTGTTCCAGAACTGTTCGTTGCATGAACAGTTAGTTAAGTGAACGAAGTGTTTGCATGTTAAGACGAGTTAGAGTTTTGGGTTGTGAGGATAATTGTCTAAATTAAGAGTCTAAGTTATTGTTTAAGTTAGGGATCTATTTATAGACCCATTGGCATGTATTGTATAAGTATGAGATAGAAAGGAAGAGTTCCTTCTAGTTGTAAGATCATTGAGTTGCAGGTTGTTGCAAGCTCATAGGGGATCTACATGTAAGTTTGGTCTGTTGAATTATAGGTTGCAGGTTCATGGGAGATCAACTTGAAGTGCTATAGAGTGCTTGGTGTACCAGCAGGGTTATTACTGACTAGTTGGAGAGGTGAACACCAATTCTGTGTGTGAGTTGGTTGTTGGGACCATTTTTTGTGTAGGAGAGTATTGTGTGGAAGAATTACTGTACACTTGAGGTGTGGAAAACCTCTGTAAGGTGGAAGAGTGTGGCTCTTTGTAGTATTCTTTTCTGTAAAGTGTTAATACAATATAGTGTATTGTCTCTCATATTCTGTGCTATTGGTGAATTCTAGTTACTTGTGTTTTTGGTTATTTCCGCATATTTAATTGCTTATATTTGGTAATCATACTGTGCTCTTTCTGAGGAGCAAGATCCTAACAGGAGGAATCAGAACAGGTGTGTTTGTTCTTGGATTCCCCACCCCTACAACTGGTATTAGAGCTTTTGGTTGGGATACTAACAGATTGGTTTAGATCTGGGTAGTGTGTTTTGATTACAGGTTACTCACAGGGTTTCTATTTGAGTGGGAGTTGAGCAATGGCAGAAGACAGTAAGCTATGAATGGAAAATTTTAATGGCAAGAACTACCAATTATGGAGGATGCAGATTGAGGACTATCTATATCAGACAGATTTGTACTTACCATTGGGTGGGGTTAATAGCAAACCCTCGGATATGAAGGATGAAGAATGGGAGGTTCTTGATCAGAAGGCTCTGGGATCTATTAGATTGAGTCTTGCATCATCTATGATTTCCAGCTTATCACAGTGTAAGACAACGGTGGAGTTGATGGAATCTTTGGCAAATTTTGTATGAAAAACCCTTAGCTTCTAATAAGGTATTTCTTATGAAGCATTTATTTAATTTGCAAATGTTGGAAGGTG
The DNA here is from genome assembly GCA_037957365.1 of Torreya grandis. NCBI lineage: Eukaryota > Viridiplantae > Streptophyta > Pinopsida > Cupressales > Taxaceae > Torreya > Torreya grandis. Next base: position 1,155,722 of record JARHVA010003443.1, read on the forward strand.
GATCTGTTCATAGCCATCTTAGTGATTTCCATGGTTTGGTAAACCAGTTAAGTTCAGTCAATATTGTATTTGATGATGAAATTAGAGCTCTCTTAATCTTGTGTTCATTACCTGGAAGTTGGGAAGGTTTGGTAATGGCAGTTTCTAATACTGTGTCTCCTTCAAAAGTCTTAAAAGTGGATGATGTTGTGAGTGTGATCTTGAATGAAGAGATACGCAGGAAAAGCACAGGTGAATCATCAGGAGATGCTTTGAGTGTTGAAGGTAGAGGAAAGCCAAGAGAGAAGATAGAGCGTGGGAGATCAAGGTTGAAGATAGGCAGAAGATCCAAGTCTAGGTATGGCAGAATAACCTGCTGGAAATGTGGAAAGCAAGGGCACTTAAAGAGAGATTGCAGATCAAGTGAAGATCAGCATGAAAGACATGGAGAAGAAGTAGATGTTGTGGATTACATTGCACATGATGCTCTGGTATGTTCTTTGGATAAAGTAGAATCTTGGGTTTTAGATTCTGGTGCCTCTTTTCATGCATCCCCACATAGGGAATTTTTTCATGAGTATGTCCAGGGAGACTTTGGATAAATTTGTGTAGGGGATGGTAAGCCTTGTTAGATTGTTGGCAAAGGAAAAGTGAAGCTGAAATTGCAGACAGGTGACACATGGGTGTTAAAGGAGGTCATGCATGTCCCAGTTCTGGAGCAGAATTTTATTTCTATTAGAAGTTTGGGTGATGAGGGTTGCACAGTAACTCTCACAGCGGACTCTTGGAAGGTTACCAAGGGTACACTTGTTGTAGCTAGAGGTAAGAAAGTAGGTACGCTTTATCTATCTACTTGTATTACTGATTCTCTTTCTGGGTTATCTACTTCAGTTGTAGATTCAGAGATGTGGCTTAATAGGCTTGGTCACATAGATAAGAAGGAGATGCTTGTTCTTGAGTCAAAGAGTATGCTTTCGAATTTGGAAGGCATGGATTGTGGTTTCTGTATGCAGAAGAAGAAGGTGACATTTCTTGAGGAATCTGATGTTAGTGACAAGAACAGGAAAGCCTTGGTTTTCAAGGAGAAGGTGATAGACAGAGTTCAACACAAGATGTAGAGGAATTCTGAGCAGAGAAAGGGTGATTTGGACAAGGGTTTGATCCAAAAGGAGCTCGTGGGAAAAATTTAGGTCTCACTAGAAAAACACAGAGACTGACGTCGACAGGAAAACCGACGTCGGCATCCAGACAGGGACCGATGTTAGCTATGTGCAACTCGACGTTGGTGACTCAGGGCATATATCGACCGGCATCGGCCAGGGGAAACCGATGTCAGCAAGGTGGCAGTCGCAGGGAACCGACATCGGTCGGCTGCAGACTGAGATGTGATTGGCATTGGTCACTGAGACGAATTTTGGGTGGATAGCTAGCTGTCATGGAGTCTCAAGCACCCATATGAAGGACTGAAGGTGTAAGTAAGTTCTTAAATTCATCATTTCCCTTCTTTACACTACTTGTTGCTCACTTATGGTATAGAACCAGGAAGTTGTTAAAGAAGCAGAATAGGTAGATCCAGGAAACAGTGGGAGCTTAGCATGGATGAGGATGTGATTCCTTGGAGGAGAACCAAATAGGTGTTTTGGGTAGTGTTGCCAACTGGAAGTAAGCACTGAGAGACGAATGGATGTTTAGGATGAAGAAGAGTGGAAATGGATACGTGAGATGGAAGATCAGGGTATATGGTCTTGTGTTAGCTACAGGACAATGGAGGTTTGATCATTGTGTTTCTCTTTACCAGGTTGGATAATATTAGCTACATTATCCTATTTCTGTATGATGTTCTTGTTGTAGGGTTACATATACAGGTATTGCTGAACTAAAGGTAAAGCTAGTTCAGGTGTGTGTCATGGAGAATCTGGGAGCAGCAAGATTCTTTGGCATGAGTGTGTTCTAGAGACATGGAGGTCTTGTTGACTTTGTTTTAGGATGATTGTGTGAAACCGATTAGCACGCCGATGGTTGGATAGTTCATAGAATAGGTGTCTTGATTAACATAATGAGGTTGAGTGCATGGCATGTACTAAACTTGAGTTTTCCCAAGCAGTGGGAGTTGTCACAAGTTTGGAGTCAATCCAGGAAAGTAATATTGAAGGGCAATTCAGTGGGACTAGTAGCAGGTGCACATGCTATGCAGGGTCAAGTTCTTTTCCTACATGGTTGTAGATGCAGATGTGGTAAGTAATTTGGATGACAGGTTTTGCACTACATGATTTGTGGTGGTTGGTCTTCAAGAGTGATCTTGAGGAGGGATACAAAGCCAAGGGAACAAACTAGATGGAGTACAAGTATAGGTACAGGTTGCAGTTATTTATCTCCAAGTGGGAGATTGTTAGGTTGTGGAGCTAAAAGCTTCAACCCTTTGCAAATAGTGGGAACAGAAGGTTGCTGAGATCCAGGAGCACCGGCATCAGCAGCAGGACCGACGTCGATTGTGACCATTGCAGAAGGCCACCAGTGACGGCAGGAAGTTGGTTGACGTCAGCAGAACTAGGCAAGTAGGGACCGGCATCGGTCGCCTGTGTGTTCCATAACTGTTCGTTGCATGGATAGTTAGTTAAGTGAATGAAGTGTTTGCATGTTAAGACCAATTAGAGTCTTAGGCTGCGAGGATAATTGTCTAAATTAAGAGTCTAAGTTATTGTTTAAGTTAGGGATCTATTTATAGACCCATTGGCATGTATTGTATAAGTATGAGATAGAAAGGAAGAGTTCCTTCTAGTTGTAAGATCATTGAGTTGCAGGTTGTTGCAAGCTCATAGGGGATCTACATGTAAGTTTGGTCTATCGAATTGTAGGTTGCAGGTTCATTGGAGATCAACTTGAAGTGCTATAGAGTGCTTGGTGTATCAGCAGGGTTATTACTGACTGGTTGGAGAGGTGAACACCAATTCTGTGTGTGAGTTGGTTGTTGGGACCATTTTTTGTGTAGGAGAGTGTTGTGTGGAAGAATTACTGTACACTTGAGGTGTGGAAAACCTCTTTAAGGTGGAAGAGTGTGGCGGCTCTTTGTAGTATTCTTTTTTGTAAAGTGTTAATACAATATAGTGTATTGTCTCTCATATTCTATGCTATTGGTGAATTCTAGTTACTTGTGTTTCTGGTTATTTTTGCATATTTAATTGCTTATATTTGGTAATCATACTGTGCTCTTTCTGAGGAGCAAGATCCTAACAGGAGGAATCAGAACAGGTGTGTTTGTTCTTGGATTCCCCACCCCTACAAAGAGTTGGAGACAATAGTTTTGGCATGCTTGATAGAACCTGCATTATTTCTAAGTCAAGGTGAATGTTGGTCTTGATAGGCCTAAGTAGTATAAATAACCCTAACCTAGAATTTGGCAATTCTAAAAGGGTGTGAATCCCTAGTTCTAGACCAAGTTTTATACATTATCCTACATGGTCCTCATAAGGTCCTTAAGAGTTTATAACCAAGCCCCTTTAGTTGAAGCTTTCCTGAAGAACAATGCCCTGAACCACTCCTATCCCTATTAAATCCTTAGTAGGGAGGTTTTGGAGAAGAAGTAGAAGAGGTTGAATAATTTCAAGGAGAGGAAGAACTTGAAAAAGAAGAAGAAATAGAGGATCACAGAGGAAGAAGAGAAATGGGAGAAAGGGGAGAGATAGATAGTCATCAACCTTTCCCTACTTTTAATACCCAAAACCCAATAGATTTTCTTGCATATGACCCCATCCCTCCAAATGCTACCAAAAATATTCCTAGTTTCAATGGAGAGGGTCCTATTACCCCATCTGAATATATTATAGACATCTCTAATTTTTGCAATTTTCATAATGTTACTAGGGCTAACATAGCCATTAGGTTGCTTACTATGTATTTAAAATACAAAGCACTTGACTAGTATAAAATGTTGGAAGGGGGTTGCATTACAAGTTAGGATGGTTTTAGAGACCTATTTGTGACGAGATTCAAAAATAAGAGTGATCATGCTTCCCTAATATATTAGCTGAATGTAATAAGAAGAGGTCCAAATGAATCCATAAGAGATTTCAATGAGAGATTTCAAAGAACATGGTATAGGCTACCACCAATCATGAAACATTCTCCTAGTTTTGTGTTCTTAACATTATTCAAAGGGATTGGTATTAATGTTGTTATTATGTTGTATTCAATGGGAGGATTCACTCTTCTAGGTGCATATGAACTAGAAATTAATGCTAATAATAGATTAATTTAGGTTGAAAGACTTCTTCCAAGAGTTTCCATGCCTTTGCTATCCCACAATTCAGTTGAATATCCAAGCATGTCTCGGGTTCCTAATGCCAATGTGAAGCCAAAAGCCTTTACCAAGAAGGTGGATAACATTGTAGACAAGGATGAAGAAATTAGATCATTGAGAGCTCAACTCAAGCAAGCTCAATATCAGGCAAGTGCTCCTCCTAATACACAATACTATCCTCAACAAGGATATAGAGCTCCATTCCAATAAAATTATCAAGGGAGAGGACAAAATCAACAAGGTTATAATAGGCAACCTAATGCATATAATCCAAATTATACTCCTCCTATAAAGGCTATTGTTTTAGTTCATGTAATCTTAGTGTAAGGAAAATATCATGTAGACCAATGGGGATAGCCTCAAGGTTAGATTACACATGATGATAGAGGAACTAGCTATGATTTGACTACACAAGAAGAAGCTAATCCTTACATTATAGTAGAAAAATCATGTCCCAGCCAAAGGGATAATCATGGAGAAGGTAGTAGCCCAAGTGTGGGGATGTTGAACTTTCAAGAAAAGGATGATTTCATGTTGACTCAAGGCATATCAATTGAAACTAATACAAGGTCCAAGAAGAGAGCCTAGGGAAAAGACCAAGAGCCACAAATAGTTTCAAGTGATGCCTATCCAAGGCCACAAAATGCTAATCAAAGTGCTACACCTTCTACAAGCCATATCCCTCAACAGAAATAGAATGTAAATGTAGCTACCAAGATTGTAACACAACAAGCTACAACTCCTTTATTACCATAAAAAATGTAGGAGAAAGTGAATAATCCATCTCTAAATATTATGGAATCATTAAATATCACTAATACAAGCATATCCCTTTGGGAGGTTCTACATATACTTGGTCAAAAGGAGCTTTTGTAAGAGTAGTTAGCAAGCATGCAAGTGGCTCCTCAATCTTCAAGACATCATAGTGTGGCTCTCATAAATTTTCCAAATCATATTTTGGATCCTTCCACTAAATATAAAAATCCTCCACCCTTTTACCTCACACTCATTGTAGGAGATAAGTTTATCCACAATTATATTGTGGATAGTGGAGCAAACACTATTGTTATGCCTAAAGTAGTGGCTAATAAGCTAGGTTTGAACTATGAGCAACATAGTAAAGGTGTGTTGCAGTTGGATGGAATTCCAACCAAGATGGTAAGATTGGTCAAAGGTCTGAAAGTGTTTTTACATGGTTTCCCAAGCTTCTCTATCATGCAAGATATTATGGTGGTGGACCTTTCAACACACTTTTCTATATGCTTGTCTAGGGACTTTAAGGCCAAGATAGGAGGATAACTTTATACTAATTGGTCCTTTCTAGATTTTAAGACAAGGTATGGAACCAAGGTAACCATAAGGACTTATCCCTTAGTAAGGTTCTACATTGAGACATATTTGGAGACAATGACAAATACAAACTATCTAATCAACAAGGAGGAAGAGGCAATCTTGAATAGTGAAACATCTTCTCCTCTTCAATGTATTTCCAACATCTATCTTGACAAGTACAACACTAAAACACATGGCCTTAATCCTTACACTTTCATTAAGGAAACTAATGTGGGAGTTTACTTCATGCACGAGAAAAACATCCCAATTCCTTCACTCACCAATGAAGATCATGAGCTTGATGGCATGTGGAAAATGTTTTTTGATGGTTCAAGGAGCAAAGTAGGTGCAGGATATGGTGTCATGTTGGTTTCCCCATCAAAGAATCATTAATACTCTTCTTATAGGTTTCATTTCAGCTACACTTGCAATGTGGCAAAATATGAAGGCTTAGTTCATGGTCTCCAATGGAAAGATAAGAGAGGAATCAAGATTTTAAAAGTCTATGGAGATAGTGAGCTAGTAATTCATCAAGTAAGAAGTCAAAATACAGCTAAAAACCCCTTGATAATGTCTTACAAGCATAGGGTATGGGATCTACTTGAGGATTTTTATGCCTTCAACATCCACCCATACCAAGAAACTTGAACAAACACGCTGATAGACTGGCTGTAATAGGATCATGTTTTGACTCAGTTGTTGATGTTGAACAAAAGAAAGATCAATCTCATATCAAGATTATTGTGAGACCTTCCATTCTAGATAATGAATTTTCATGGAAAGTGTTTGAAAGTGATGAACACATTGCACACTTCTTACAAAATGAGGTAGGCTTCTCCTCAAGCAATCAAAAAATTTTGTATGATCATTATGAAGAGTAGATTATACAATTGAAGACAAAAAAAAAAAACCCAAGGGGATGATTACCTTGGAGAGTGTCTTCAATGAGGATGATCAAAATAAAAACTAAATAATGAGCATGTTAACAAAATAAGAGAACTATGAGAGAGTTATAATTTTCAAGGACAAACTTTTGAAGATTGGAAAGGTTTGTTCTTAGCTAGAAAGGCAAAATTTTATTGCATTATGCAAAGAGTTTCATGACATCTTTACCTAGGAATACAAGGAATTAAATGGATTCAACCCAAGTCTAGCTCATCACACCATTGAGTTGGAGCATGGAGATAAACTGATAAGACAAAAGAAAAGGCATATCAACCCCAAGGTAGAAGAACTCCTGAAGAAAGAGCTGACCAAATTGATTGATTTTAGGATTATCTTGCCTATCAAGCACTCAACTTGGGTAGCCAACCTTGTGCTGGTTTGAAAGAAGAATAAAGAAATCAAACTTTGTGTGGATTTTTGTGATCTAAACAAAGTGTCTCTTAAGGATCATTACCCACTCCCTTCCATGGAATAAATTTTTCAAGTTATTTCAGGTTCTCAACATTTCTCACTTCTTGATGGTTATTCAGGTTATAATCAAATATTGGTAAATGAAGAGGATCAATTCAAAATAGCCTTCACCACCAAGTGGGGGACCTTTGCCTACAAGAATATGCCAATTGGTTTAACCAATGCTAGAGATAAATTTCAAAGGGCAATGGACATGGATTTCAAAGGTTTGATCAATAAGTTTTTTCTTGTTTACCTTGATGATATGACCATTTTTTCAAAATATGTTACTGATCATATCAGACATCTAAGGCAAGCATTTTAAAAGTGTAGAGAGTACGGCATATCCATCAATCCAAAGAAGTGGATCTTTTTTGTCCATGAAGGTAAGCTTTTAGGTCATGTTATTTCAAAATAAGGCTTATTTATTGGGAAAAATAAACTTTGTAAGGAGGTTTATTCCAAACTTTGCAACTATGGTAAAGCCTATCACAACCATGATAAAAAAGAACCAATTTTTTACTTGGACAAAGGAAGGTAAAGGTAGCTTTGAGGTAATCAAGCAAGCAATTTTAGCATCTCCCACTCGCTTAAATATAAATTTTAATAAGGATTTCATTATTTATACTTTTGCTAACCTGGATATAATCTCAACCATGCTTATACAAATAAATGACGAGGATGTTGATCAACCAATTGCTTTCTTTAGCCAAGTCTTAGAAGACTACAAAGTGAGATATTATTTTGTTGAGAAACAAGATTTAACCATCATTAGAGGCTTGAAAAAGTTCAAGCATATGGTTTCCAATAACAGGATCCATTTCATGGTCTCCCATTCTAGCACTAAGGAATTTCTCCTAAGCAGGGATCTTAATGAGAAGAGAGATGGATGGATCATGAAGGTGATGGAATATGACATTGACATAAAAGTAACCAACCTAGTAAGAGGAAGAGGTTTATGTGAGCACTTAGCATTTGAATTTCAAGAGCCAAAAGAGCAAGCCTTGGTGAATCAAGTTCAAGAATAGCTAGCTGATCAAATGTAGATTCCAAGTTGGACATAAAACATCATTAGTTTTCTTCAAAATGGTGAGTGTCCCAATGGCTTGAACAAATCTCAAAGAACATATTTTAGGCTACAAGCTATTCCTTATTGTATTGTGGATGGCATTATCTTTAAGAAGGATGTGAGCAATGTCTTGCTAATATGCATTAACAATGACCACTTTGATATGCTACTAGAAAAGTCCCATAATGGTGTAGATGGTGGTCACTTCTCTCCTAAAACAACAGCTACAAAAATAATGTGAGTTGGTTACTATTGGCCTAGTCTTTTTAAGGACTATTATCATTGGGATAAGGTTTGTCCTCAATGTGATTTATTTGTTGGTAAACAAAAGCTTGCTACCCTTCCATTGAATCCTATCCAAGTGGACCAGCCTTTCATGTAATGGGCCTTGAATTCATTGGCATGATCAACCCTCCATCAAGTGCTAGACACAAATGGATATTGACTACTACAGACTAATTTATAAGATGGGGAGAGGTTGTTGGTTTGAAGTAAGAAAATGAAAATTCCATCTTAGAGTTCTATGACAACATTATAACAAGGTTTGGAGCTCCTCATGTCATCATGTTAGATAATGCACTTGTTTTTATAAGTGCTAAAACTTTTTATTAGGTAAAAAAGAGTGGAGTTCATTTGAGTGTCTCGTCCAACTACTACCTTAAAGGTAATGGATTGGCTGAGTCTACCAATAATAACCTTATCAAGATCATCAAGAGGATGTTAGAAACCAATTAAAGATCATGGCATAGGAATCTAAAGACAACCTTATGGGTAGACATAATCACTCCCAAAAAGTTAATTGGTAATTCTCTTTAAGAAGGATGTGAGCAATGTCTTGCTAATATGCATTAACAATGACCACTTTGATATGCTACTAGAAAAGTCCCATAATGGTGTAGATGGTGGTCACTTCTCTCCTAAAATAATAGCTACAAAAATGATGCGAGTTGGTTACTATTGGCCTAGTATTTTTAAGGACTATTATCATTGGGCTAAGGTTTGTCCTCAATGTGATTTATTTGTTGGTAAACAAAAGCTTGCTACCCTTCCATTGAATCCTATCCAAGTGGACCAGCCTTTCATGTAATGGGGCCTTGAATTCATTGGCATGATCAACCCTCCATCAAGTGCTAGACACAAATGGATATTGACTACTACAGACTACTTTATAAGATGGGGAGAGGTTGTTGGTTTGAAGGAAGCAAATGAAAATTCCATCTTAGAGTTCTATGACAACATTATAACAAGGTTTGGAGCTCCTCATGTCATCATGTTAGATAATGCACTTGCTTTTATAAGTGATAAAACTTTTTATTAGGCAAAAAAGAGTGGAGTTCATTTAAGTGTCTCATCCAACTACTACCTTAAAGGTAATGGATTGGCTGAGTCTACCAATAATAACCTTATCAAGATCATCAAGAGGATGTTAGAAACCAATTAAAGATCATGGCATAGGAATCTAAATACAACCTTATGGGTAGACATAATCACTCCCAAAAAGTTAATTGGTAATTCTCCCTTTGTACTTATCAATGGAAGAGAAGATAGGCTATCCATATCACAAGAACTCCCTACCTAGAAACTTGCATAACAACTAGAATTACTCGAAGACACTCCCATTGAGGTCAGATTGACATAATTAATGTAGCCACAAGAGGCAAGAGATGGTGCACACAAATATTTGGAACACCATCAAGTCCTCATGAAGAAATCCTTTGACAAAAGGGCAAGTGCAAGAGTGTTCAAATAAGGTGACTTGGTCTTAAAATGGGATGAAGATAGAGCAAAACTAGACAAACATACAAAGTTTGATACCTTGTGGAGTGTTCCTTATATCATTAGCAATTACAAGTAAAGAAACTCCTATTAGCTATCCAAAATGGATGGAGAAGAGTTGCCTATTCTAGTGAATGAAATCCATCTGAAGCCTTGATTTTGACCCTTACTGGCCATGTCTTGTATATACTTTGTTTTGGTTTGTTTCTTTTGTTGCATTTACTTTACCTAAGTGATTTTTAGCACATGTGTGTTTTCCTTCCCTTTTTTTGGTATGCATCTCTGCCTTGTGTGTGTAATCAACCCAATTAGTGTGTTTTTGAACCAAAGCTTGTTTAATTCTCTTTGAAGTGCCTATATGCATGACTCCATTCCTAATGGAAGGATTTAGGTGACTTTTCTTTGACATAGTAGGCATGCCTCCCATTAGAATCACAAAGAATGTTGACCAAATTTCACCTCAGTATAATTTATTCAACCATTTTCATGGAGAGCCAAACATCAGTTGTAAGAATAGTTCATTTTAGAGGTCCAAAATTTTAAGTCAAAGAAGATAACATGTTTTGGCTCCATTATAGTGTATGTAAAGTTATCCACAAGTCAAGTCTTGGCCTCTCATAAAATTGAGTTACTCTTCAAGACCAAGTCAGGTTCTTTGAATGACTCAACTTATAAAAGTTTCATGAGTAGAAGTAATCTAGGTTTACGAACCTGAATTAATCCTTCCAATGCTTTATAGGTTTTCAATGATGCATGACTTTAGGTTTTCCAAGGAGAAAGTCTTATGACTTTTATAAGCAAAATCATTTAGAAAACCTGAATGGTCTTGATTCTTGCCTCTCAGAAGTGGCCCTTTGGAATTATCTGAAGGGCCTTTCTTGCCTTGTTCTCCCCAAGTGTCCCTTCAAAATTTTTTGAAGGGCACTTTATTTTCCCAAGTGTCCCTTAAAATTTTTTCGAAGGGCACTTTTCTTTCTTAGTGGCCCTTTGGAAAATTTATAAATGGCACTTTTCTTCTCGAGTGCCCCTTCAAAATTTTTTGAAGGGCACTTTTCTTCCAAGTGACCCTTTGAAAAAGTTATGAAGGGCACTTTTTAGCTAAAGTGTCCCTTCAAACTTTTATGAAGGGAAATTTGTTTTCGAAGTGACCCTTCAAAAAAAATTTGAAGGGCACTTTTCTTCCTGAGTGATCCTTTGGACTTTTCTGAAGGGTACTTTTCCTTTGGAAATGCCCTTCAAATTTTTTTTGAAGGGACCCTGTGCCTTTCCCAAGTGTCCTTTAGGAAAATTTCTTGAAGGAGCTAACCATTGCCTTTTGAGCAAAATCTGTGAAAGAATTCCTTTGGATAAATTGTCCAAAGGAATTACTTTGGGAAAATTGCCTGAAACATAAAGCCAATGGATCCCCATGACATGTTGTAGGATGTCAATTTTAATACAACCAACTAGCTATTAGGATTCAAAGATGATGTGCCGTAGGATGTAAAATTTATGCCTAAAGTCTTCAAGTAGGAAGTAAAGCCATTTAGAGAATCCAACAGGGTCTTAAGCAAGGATAGTGTAAATCAGGTTTCCCAAAGAGCTTTGATTATGAATTTTATAATTAAAAATAGTTGAAAAGCATAAAAAAGAAGAGACAATGCTTTACAAGTTTTCAAAAGAGCTTTGCTTATGAATTTTACAAGTAGAAGCGATCAAAGAACCTAAAGAAGCAAGTAGAATTAAAGTCACTTGGAAAAACTGAATGGGTCTGCAATACAAAATATGAGAGCTCTTAGGAAGAATCTAAGGTTCATAGTAGTGATCCAAGCCATTTTTTATGGAGGGTCATCTCACCACTGATTTTGAAATGATCTTGGACATTTCAAGAGGGCGAATCAAAGAGAAGGACAAACTCCAATTGAATGAGAGAACAACTAGAATCAATTTCACTATGATAGTGATAGAAAACCATTTTGTATGCTTCTATTTTGGTGCCCAAGATATCTCTCTTCTCTCTCTATTTTGCTATAAATAAGACCCTTGGGATCTTGTTTTATCATCCATATATAGTATGATGAAGCCCTATTAGAATGTTTTTCCATTTTCTTGCCTTTGAGCAAAGAAGCATAAGTCTATTTTCTTTCTAAGTTATAGACATTTGCATGGACATACAAGAAACATAGAGAGACAAAAAGTGATGTTTTACCATTTTATTCACTATCCTTCATATTTTTTAGCAAAGGGTTGATCCAATAGGTCATGTAGAGTGCATTCTAGCTGTATGAGATTTTGCACATGTGTAACCTTTTTTTTGGACTATACAGGTTATCTTTTTGAGTTAGTTACCTTGTGTGATCTCACTAATTTTGTCTCTACATTGAAATACTTATGTTTGAATCTTCTAGACCTTGAGTTATAGATTATATTCTTATATATTGTGCATATGTATATGGTATACATGTGGATACTAATTCTTGGTGTATCACCAACTTAGACTAGGTTTTTCATTTATGTAAAATTTTAACTCTTTTCACTCATACAAACTAGTTAAATAGTTTTATTACATAAAAATATAATATAGGGAGCTATCCCTTTCAATATAAAGGTTCATTTCCACTTATAGGCACACCCACAAGCCTGGAAATGTCCCAAAGTTTCCCAAATTTGGAGGAGGCCTGAACAACCCTCTTTGAGGCTGTAAGATTTGGAGATAACAATTATGGCATTCCCGATGGGACTCAAATTATTTCTAATTCAAGGTGAATTCTAGTCTTGAAAGGCCTAAGTAGTTGAAATACCCCTAACCCAGCATTTGGCAACTCCAAAAGGGTGTGACTCCCCAGTTCTAGAGAAAGTTTCATATATTATACTAAATGGTCCTTGCAAGGTCCTTAAGATTTTCTAACCAAGCCCCTTTAGCTAAAGCTTTTCCTAAATAACAACACCCTAAACTAATCTTATCCCTATTAAATCCTTGGTAAGGAGGTTTTGGGGAAGAAGAAGAAGAGGTTGAAGAAGTTCAAGGAGAGGAGGAAGTTAAAGAAAATGAAGAAATAGAGGATCATAGAGGAAGAAGAGAAATGGGAAAAAGGGGAGAGATAGATAAGCATCAACCTTTCCCTATTTTAATACCCAATACCCAATAGGGCTTCCTACATATGACCCCATCCCTCTAAATGCTACCAAAAATATTCCTAGTTTTAATGGAGAGGGTCCTATTACCCCATCTGAACATATTAGAGACATCTCTAATTTATGCAATTTCCATAATGTTACTAGGGCCAACATAGCCATTAGGTTTATTTATAATGTCTTTAAAAGGAAAAGCACTTGACTGGTATAGAATGTTGGAAGGGGGCTACATTACAAGTTGGGATGGTTTTAGAGACCTATTGGTGACAAGATTAAAAAATAAGAGTGATCATGCTTACCTATACATCAATTGAATGTAATAAGAAGAGGTCCAAATGAATCCATAAGAGATTTCAATGAGAGATTTCAAAGAACATGGTATAGGCTACCATCAATCATGAGACCTCCTCCTAACTTTGTGTTCCCAACATACCTCAAAGGGATTTGTACTGATGTTGCTATTATGTTGCAGTCAATGGGAGGATTCACTCTTCCAGGTGCATATGAGGTAGTGATTGAGGCTAAGAGTAGCTTGATTTAGGTTGGAAGACTCCCTCCAAGAGTTTCCATGCCTTTGCTATCCCCTAATTTGGTTGAAGCTCCAAGCATGTCTCAAGTTCCCAGTGCAAATGTGAAGCCAAGAGCCTTTACCAAGAAGGTGGATAACATTGTATACAAGGATGAAGAAATTATATCATTGAGAACTCAGCTCAAGCAAGCTCAATATTAGGCAAGTGTTCCTCCCAATGCACAATAATATATTCAACAAGGATATAGAGCTCCATCTCAATACAATTATTAAGGGAGAGGACAAAATTAGCAAGGTTATAGTAGGCAACCCAATGTATATAATCCAAATTCTACTCCTCTTATAAAGGTTATTATTCCAATTCATGCAAATCTAATATAAGGAGAAGATCATGTGGACCAATGGGGGCATCCTTAAGGTTATTTTACACATGATGATGGAGGAACTATCTATGCTTTGACTACATAAGAAGAAGTTAATCCTTACATGATAGTAGAAGAAGCATGTCCCAACCAAAGGGATAATCATGGAGAAGGTAGCAGCCCAAGTGTGGGGATGTTAAATTTTTTATAAAAGGATGATTTCATGTTGACTCAAGGCATGTAAATTGTAGATAATATAAGGTCTAATAAGAGAGCCTTGGGAGAAGGCCAAGAGACATGAATAGTTCCAAGTGATGCCTCTCCAAGGCCACAAAATGTTAATCAAAGTGATGCACCTTCTACAATCCATGTTCCTTAATAAAATTAGAATGTAAATACAACTACTAAGATTGCAACACAACAGGCTACATCTCCTTTATTACCATCAAAAATGTAGGAAAAAGTGAATACTCCATCTCTAAATATTGTGGACTCATTAAAAATCACTAAGATAAGCATATCCATTTGGGAGGTTCTAAATATACCTGGTCAAAAAGAACTTTTGTAAGAGTAGTTAGAAAGCATATAGGTGACTCCTAAATCTTCAATGCATCATAATGTGGCTCTCAAAAATTCTCCAAATCATCTTATGGAGCATTTCAATAAAGCTAAAAATCCTTCACCCTTCTACCTTACACTCATTGTAGGAGATAAGTTTGTCCAAAATTGTATTATGGATAGTGGAGCAAGCACTATTATTATGCCTAAAGTAGTGGCTGATAAGTTGGGTTTAAACTATGAGCCACATAGTAGTGTTATAGCTAGATGGAACTCCAACCAAGATGGTAGGATTGGTCAAAGGTTTGAAAGTGTTTTTACATGGCTACCCAAGCTTCCCTATCATGCAATATATTGTGGTGGTGGACCTTCTAGCACACTTTGCTATATACTTGTCTAGGGACTTTATGGCTAAGATAGAAGGATACCTTTCTGCTGATTGGTCCTTTCTATATTCAAGACAAAGTATGGAATCAAGGTAACCATAAGGGCTCAACCCTTATCAAGGTTCCAAATCGAGCCATACTTGGAGACAATGACAAAGCAAAACTATCTAATCAGTAAGGAGGAAGAGGTAATCCTGAATAGTGAAACATCTTCTCCTCTTGAATGTATTTTCGACCTCTATCTTGATAAGTACAATTTTGAAACACATGGCCTTAATCCTTACACTTTAATTGAGGAAACTAATTTAGGAGTTTACTACATGCATGAGAAAAATGTCCCAATTCCTTCACTCACCAATAAAGACCATGAGTTTGATGGCATATGGGAAATGTTTTTTGATGGTTCAAGGAGCAAAGTAGGTGTAGGATCTGGTATCATGTTGGTTTCCCAATCAATAATCATTACTACTCTTCTTCTAGGTTTCATTTCAACTACACTTAGAATGTGGCAGAATATGAAGGATTAGTTCATGGTCTCTAATGGGCAAAGAAGAGAGGAATCAAACATTTGAAAGTCTAGGAGATAGTGAGTTGGTCATTCATCAAGAGAGAAGTCAAGCTACAGCCAAGAACCCCTTGCTCAAGTCCTACAAGAATAGGGTATGGGATCTACTTGAGGATTTTTATGCCTTCAACATCCATCCCATACCAAGAGACTTAAACAAGCACACTGATAGACTCGATAACGTTGTTAATATTGAATAAGAAAAAGATCAATCTCATATCAAGAGAATTATGAGACCTTCCATTCTAGATAATAAAATGTCATGGCAAGTGTTTGAAAGTGAACACATTGCACATTTCTTGCAAAATGAGGTAGGCTTTTCTTTAAGAAATACAAATAAGTTGCATGATCATTATGAAGAGTAAATTATATAGTTGAAGACAAATAAAATACCCAAGGGGTTGATTACCTTAGAGAGTGTCTTCAATGAGGATGATAAAAAAAAAAACTAAAGAATGAGAATGTCAAAAAAATAAGAGAATTATGAGAGAGTTTTGATTTTTAAGGACAAAGTTTTTAAGATTGGCAAGGCTTGTTCTCAGCTGGAAAGGAAAACTTTTATTGCATTATGCAAGATTTTCATGACATCTTTGCCTAGGAATATAGGGACTTGAAGGGCTTCAACCCAATTCTATCTCATCACACCATTGAGTTGGAACATGGAGCTAAACCAGTAAGAAAAAAGCAAAGGCCTATCAACCCCAAGGTAGAAAAACTCATGAAGAAAGATCATACCAAATTGATTGAGTCTAGGATTATCTTTCCTATCAAGCACTCAACTTGGGTAGCCAACCTTATGCCAGTTCAAAAAAAGAATGGATAAATTAGACTTTGTGTGGATTTTTGTGATCTAAATCAAGTGTTTTTCAAGGATCATTACCCATTCCCTTCCATGGAATAAATCCTGCAAGTTATTTTAGGTTCTCAATGTTTTTCACTTCGTGATGGTTATTCAGGTTATAATCAAATATTGGTAAATGAAGAGGATCAATTCAAGACAACTTTCACCACTAAGTGGGGGACCTTTTCCTACAAGAAGATGCTATTTGGTTTATCCAATGCTAGAGCTACATTTCAAAGGGTAATGGACATGGATTTCAAAGGTTTGATTAATAAGTTTTTGATTTTTTACCTTAATGATATAACCAATTTTCCAAAAGATGTTGCTGATCATATCAGATATCTAAGGCAAGTGTTTGAAAAGTGTAGAGGGTATGGCATATTCATTAATCCAAAGAAGTGCATCTTTTTTGTCTATGAAGGTAGGACTTTGGGTCATGTTATTTCAAAATAAGGCTTATTCATTGGGAAAAATAAACTTTGAAAGGAGGTTTATCCCAAACTTTTTAATTGTGGTAAATCCTATCACAACCATGTTAAAAAAGAACCAAGTTTTTACTTAGACAAAGGAAGGTAAAGGTAGATTTGAGGAAATCAAGCAAGAAATTGTAGTATCTCCCACTCTCTTCAATCCAAATTTTTCTAAGGATTTAATTATTTATACTTTTTCTAACCTGGACACAATCTGAGCCATGATTATGCAAAAGAATGATGAGGATGTTGACCAACCAATTGCTTTCTTCAGCCAAGGCTTAGAAGAATACAAAGCAAGATATTATTTTGTTGAGAAATAAGATTTAACTATCATTAGAAGCTTGAAAACTTTTAGGCAAATGGTTTCCAATAAAAAGATCCATGTCACGGTCTCCCATATTAACACCAAGGATTTTCTCCTAAGCAGGTATCTCAATTAGAAGAGAGTTGGATGGATCATAAAGGTGATGAAATATGACATTGACATTAAGGTAACCAACCTAGTAAGATGAAGATTTTTATGTGAGCACTTAGCATCTGAATTTCAAGAGCCAAAAGAGAAAGCCTTGGTGAATCATGTTCAAGACCAACCAACTGATCAAATGTAGAATCCAAGTTAAACATAAGACATCATTGATTTTATTCAAAATGTTGAGTGTCCCAATGGCTTGAACAAATATCAAAGAAGGTATTTTAAGCTATAATCTATTCCTTATTGTCTTGTGGATGGAATTCTCTTTAATAAGGATGTGAGAAATGTATTTCTAAGATTCATTAACAACGACCAATTTGATATTTTGCTAGAAAAGATCCATAATGGTGCAGATGGTGGCCACTTCTCTCCTAGAACAACAACTACAAAAATAATGAGACCTGGTTACTATTGGCCTACTCTTTTTAAGGAATGTTATTATTGGGCCAAGGTTTGTCCTCAATATGCTTTCTTTTTTGGAAAACAAAAGATTGCTTCCCTTTCATTGAATCTTATCCAAGTGGACCAACCTTTCATGCAATAGGACCTTGAATTCATTGGCATGATTAACCCTCCATCAAGTGCTAGACACAAATGGATATTGACTACTACAGACTACTTCAAAAGATAGGTAGAGGTTGTTGCTTTAAAGGAAGCAAATGAAAATGCCATCTTGGAGTTCTATAACAACATTATAACAAGTTTTGGAGCTCCTCATGTCATCATCTCAGATAATACACTTGCTTTCATAAGTGCTAAATTTTTGGATTGGTGAGCAAAGAGTGGAGTTAATTTGAGTACCTCATCTAACTACTACCCTCAAGGTAATGGATTAGTTGAGTCTATCAACAAGAACCTCATCAAGATCATCAAGAGGATGTTAGAAACCAATCAAAGAGCATGTAATAGCAAGCTAAAGACAACCTTATGGGTAGATAAAATCACTCCTAAAAAGTTAATTGGTAATTCTCCCTTTGTAATTTTCTATGGGAGAGAAGCTAAGATGTCCATATCAATAGAACCTTGTACCTTGTAACTTACACAATAGCTAGAATTACTTGAAAACACTCCCATTGAGGTCAGATTGACATAATTAATGTAGTTGTAGGAGGCAAGGGATGATGCACACAAAGCTTTGGAACACCATCAAGTCCTCATGAAGAAATCCTTTAACAAAAGGGCAAGTGCAAGAGTGTTTAAGGAAGGTGACTTGGTCTTTAAATGGGATGAAGATATAACAAAACCAGGAAAACATAAAAAGTTTGATACCTTGTGGAGTGGTCCTTATATCATTAGAAAGTGCAAGAAAAGAAACTCCTTTCAGCTATCCAAAATGGATGGAGAAGAGCTACCTATTCCAGTGAATGGAATCTATCTAAAGACTTAATTTTGACCCTTGATGGCCATGTCTTGTATATAATTTATTTTGGAGTGTTTCCTTTGTTGTGTTTTCTTTCCCTAAGTGTTTTTTAACATAGGTGTATTTTCCTTCCCTTTGTTTTGTGTGCATCTCTACTTTGTGTGTGTAATCAACCCATCTAGTGTGTTTTTAAACCAAAGCTTGTTTATTTCTCTTTGAAGTGCCTACATGCATGACTCCATACCCAATGGAAAGATTTAAGTGATTAGTATTTGACATAGAAAGCATGCCTCCCCTTATAATCACTAAGAATGTTGACCAAATTTCACCTCAGTATAATTTGTTCAACCATTTTCATGGAGAGCCAAATAGTAGTTGAAAGAACATGTCATTTTAGAGGTCCAAAATTGCAAGTCAAGGAGGATAAAATGTTTTGGCTCTATTATAGTGTATGTTGGGTTCTCCATAAGTCAAGTCTTGGCCTCTCATAAACTTGAGTTACTCCTCAAGACCAAGTTGGGTTCTCTAAATGACTTGACTTATAAAAGTTTCATGAGTAGAAGTAATCTGGGTTTACGAACTCAAATTACTCATAATGCTTTGTAGGTTTTCAACGATGCATGAACTCAAGTTTTCCAAGAAGTAAGTATTATGAATTTTATAAACAAAAGCATTTATAAAACCTAAAATGGTCTTGATTCTTACCTCTCAGAAGTGGCCCTTCAGAATTGTCCAAAGGGCCTTTCTTGCCTTGTTCCCCCCAAGTGTCCCTTCAAAATATTTTGAAGGGAACGTTTTTTTCCCAAGTGTCCTTTTATAATTTTATGAAGTGTACTTTTATTTCTAAGTGACCCTTTAGAAAAGTTCCAAAGGGCACTTTTCTTCTCGAGTGCCCCTTCATGAATAGAAGCAATTTGGGTTTATGAACCCAAATTACTCCTTCTAATGCTTTGCAAGTTTTCAATGACGTATGAATTTAGGTTTTAAAAGGAGCAAGTATCATGAATTTTATAAGCAAAATCATTTAGAAAACTTGAAATGGTCTTGATTCTTGCCTCTCGAAAGTGGCCCTTCAAAATTGTCTGAAGGGCCTTTCTTGCCTTGTTCCCCCTAAGTGTCCCTTCAAAAAATTTTGAAGGGCACTTTGTTTTCTAAAGTGTCCCTTTAGACTTTTATGAAGTGTACTTTTATTTCTAAGTGACCCTTTAGAAAAGTTCCAAAGGGAACTTTTCTTCTTGAGTGCCCCTTCAAACTTTTCCAAAGGGCACTTTTCTTCCAAGTGACCCTTCGAAAAAGTTTTAAAGGGCACTTTTTAGCCCAAGTGTCCCTTCAAACTTTTTTGAAGGGAATTTTTTTGTCCAATTAACCTTTAAAAAAGTTATGAAGGGAGCTTTTCTTCTTGAGTGACCCTTCAAATTTTTTTGAAGGGCACTTTTCCTTTGGAAATGCCCTTCAAATTTTTTTTGAAGGGCCATTTCCTTTGGAAATGCCCTTCAAAATTTTATAAAGGGACCCTATGCCTTTCCCAAGTGTCCTTCAAGAAAAGTTCTCAAAGGAACTAACTGTTATTTTTCAAGCAAAATCCATAAAAGAATTACTTTAGACAAATTGTCTGAAGGAATTACTTTAGGAAAATTGCCCAAAACATAAACCCAATGGATCCCCATGATGTGCTATAGGACATCAAGTTTAATACAACTAACTATATATTAGGATTTAAACATGACGTGCCATAGGACATCAAATTCATGCCTAAAGTTTTCAAGTAAGAAGTAAAGCCATTCAAAGAACTCGATAGGGTCTTAGGCAAGGATAGTGCAAATTGGGTTTCCTAAAGAGCTTTTCTTATGACTTTTATAAGTAAAAGCAGTCAAAAATCCCAAAAATTAAGAGACAATGCTTTATGGATTTTCAAAAGAGCTTTGCTTGTGACTTTTACAAGTAGAAGCAATCAAATAACCCAAAGAAGCAAGTAGAAGTAAAGTCACTTAGAAAACTTGAATGGGTTTGTAGTGTAAAATACATGAGCTCTCAAGAAGAATATAAGGTTTGAAATAGTGATCCAAGCCATTTATTATGGAGGGTCATCTCACCATTTATTTTTTAGTGATCCTAGTCATTTCAAGGGGGCAAATCAAAGAGAAGGACAAACTCCAACTGAATGAGATAACAACTGGAATCAATTTCACCAAGATGGCAACTATAAACCATTTTGGAGGCTTTTATTTTGGTGCCCAAGAGATATCTCTTCTCTCCCTCTTTTGATATAAATAATACCCTTATGATCTTGTTTTATCATCCAAAGATAATATGACAAAGCCATGCTAGAATATTTTGCCATTTTATTATCTTTGAGCAAAGAAGCATAAGTCTTTGTTCTTTCTAAGTTCTATACATTTTCCTAGACATGAAAGAGACATAGAGAAACAAAAAGTGATGTTTTACCCTTTTATTCTCTATCCTTCATGTTTTTGAGAAAAGAGTTGATCCAATAGGTCATGTAGAGTGAATTCTAGCTGTATGAGATTTTACACATGTGTAACCTTTTTTTAGGATTATACAGGTTATCTTTTCTAGTTATTTACCTTGTGTGGTCTCATTCATTTTATCTCTACATTGAAATACTTATGTTGGAATCTTCTAGAGATTGAGTTATAGACTATATTCTTCTATATTATGCATAAGTATATGGAATATATGTGGATACTAATTCTTGGTGTATGACCATCTTAGATTAGGATTTTCATTTATGCAAACTTTTGACTCTTTTCACTCATACAAACTAGTTCAATAGTTTTATTTCACAAAATTTTAATATAGGGAGCTAGCCCTTTCAACCTAGAGGTTCATTTCCACTTATAGGCACACCCACAGGCTTAGAAATGTCCCAATGTTGCCCAAATTTGGAGGATTCTTAAACAACCCTCTTCTAGGGTGCAAGATTTAGAGAAAATAGTCCCCTTTGTTATGCTTAGCCTAAAGACTTAACCTTAAGGCCCCATTCATATTTATCAACATGAATGAGACCTTATACTTAAAGCTTTATCCTAAATTCCTATTTACTAGAGTCCTAATCTAAGCCCCTGGCTTCTTTACAAATCTGATGGTATGCACTTGCTCATGGTAAATGATCCAATAGAGTGAAGAAGGCTTGAAAAACTTAAATATTTGTCCCATCAAACCAATCAAGTGTATGCACCTTGATCAAGATAGATGATCCATGCTTAAGTGGGATTAAGGATCTGATGGTACAAAGTCATCGTTAAAGTTAAATGGCCTCATCTATCAAATATAAACTTATCCTAAGTTTTACCTTAAGGTATTATTGTATTTATTAATACAATGAAACCTTATGATAAAACTTATGTTAAGTAGAAGTATATGGATTTTGATCAGATGGACTACATTTTATTGTGAGGATTGATTAGATAGAGCGAATGTAATATTAAAAAGTCAAAATCTTAAGGAGCCCTACAAAGTTTCCACATGGAAATCCCACATTTGAATCTTAATAAAAAAGGGTCCTACATATTAAATTAGGCCAATAGCATGTATCTACTTAGATCATGATCAATGGTCCATGCTTCATCATAGAGATTGATACAATGGAGCATATCAAATTCAATGTCTATGGACTAAAAGAGTTTCATGAGCTTAAAATTGACATTATCACAATCATCATTTAATGTCCACGAGGCCTTCATTGACATCTACAGGAATGTTGACTTTAAGCCCATGAAATTTAATGATCTACTAACTTGAATTTGACATTCTCACAACCATCATTTAACATCTATGAGGCCATCAAATTTAAGCTAATCAATTATTTTGCTTAGACACATAGATATACTCCAAAAATGTTGTTAAAACCTTATAGATTGCATTGTATATCAATGGGATGCCCTCAGAAGATGTTCAAATGTTTAGGATCTTTGAATTTATGATGATAAAATGGCCTCGTGATCTAATTATTTACATACATAGTTCTAATCTAAGTCTATTTCCTAAGGTTCCAATTACATTTATTTAAATGCAATAAACCTTAGGCTAAGAGACTTATATTAGATCTTATTTAAAAGGGTCCTTGTGATATAAAAATTAGTTCAAATACTTTTAACCTAAGCTTAATTTGTGTTCATTAATATGATGAAACCTTAGGTCAAAACCTAACAATTAGTTCTTTTATCATTTGGCCCCTTTGAACATTTTCTAAGAACTTAGCATAAATATCTTATCCTAAGGTATATGTTGTGTTTATTAATGTAACATAAACCTTGTGATCTAGGAATTTGACCCAAGAGAGGATGGTTAGTATGGTGTTAATTCCAAAATGAAAACAAAATGAAAGAAACACACTAATAACATAAAATCTCTAGGCGTAGACACAAGGGAGAGCTTAGTTAACAAAATCAAATGACAAACACAACTAAAAATTAAGGAATCAAATACAATAATTCCTTCACCTTCCTTGGATGTTCCAAATAATTCTTTTTGGTAGTGGCTTGCTTGATTTTGTGCTCATAAAGTCCTTGGCAATGGAAGCTTGGCTACCTCCATCTCTCCTTGGCACCTTTGGCTTTGGCTTGGATTGGCTTAGAATCAATTTGGCATGGTGACACTAGTTTTAATGAATATTTGAAGATATTTTTGCATTATGACTTTTCACCAAAATAGCTTAGAAATGATGTTCTTGGCCTCTCTATTTATAGATTTTTGGATTTGATCAAAATCAACCTCAACCATCCATCTCGAGATTGAGATGTGTGGTTGAGGATTAATTCAATTTTTGGAATTAAGTTTATAATTATCCTCATAACGACATTATAAAAAGGGGAAATTAAGAGGTATGGAGGGCATTAATGAGACATGGAAGGAATGAATCTTGATATTTGTGGCATTTATGGTCTAGGGATGTCTTCCCAAGAAATGAAGTCACTTGATGATGTAGATATTTAATATTCATTTCTAAAAAGAAGTTTTCAACAAGTTTCTATGGAATTCTTGATTAGGATCTAATTTGGGTTAATTATCTCTTAAACATGACTAAGCACTTTATGCAAAAATTACCCAAATTGATTAAAATGCCTTGTTATTGGTCCTAAATTTGACTGGATTGGAATTAGAAGTCCACATCAGATTCATTGGATCCATATTCAAATTTAAGATGTTACCAACAATAAATAACAAAGTCACATGTCTTATCCAATAGGTTTGATCGAAAAGAGCAATCTAGAGCACCTAGGTGCAAAATTGGCATTTTGACTTGAATTATTCTAATTAAAGTTAGTTGGCCCATAAATTTCATTTCCCTATTTAAGGACACCCTGGCCAAAATTGTCACTTGAATATGTTAATTTCACATCATTTATCATGCTTTAGTATTTTTAGGCCAAATTGTGCATTTTGGTAAAAAATGGTCAAAAGATTGATTGGAGGTTATTGGTGGCTAGATTTAGGTGTCTACAGTTTGCCCCTATTTGGGAAGATGTTGCAAACCATAGGTAAATAAATGTCTTCTCAAAGAATGAGAAATGTCTTTTATGCCAAAAATAAGATGATGGTGGTTGAAGAACAAAGCTCAAAATGGTTTTGGGAAGCCTATGATGATGCGCCCTCAAGGGAGTGGTCATCACATTTTTTGATGGATGGTCCCTCGAAAAGAAATAAGAAGAAATGTGGAATTAACCTGTGGTTGAAATTAATCCAAATAATAAAATGCTTGCATGCATTGATGTAAAAAGGATGTATATTTACCCAAATGTGGTTATAATCAAGAATAAAAGTTAAAATAATGATTTTCCCATAGGCAGTTATAATCATTAAGAGGACCTAGATTGGCTAATGATGATTGTGCCCCAGGTAGGGTTGATTAGCAAGCATAACTCAAGGATATAACTTATAATATAGATTAAATATGAGTGGATGCAAAGTGATGAAAGAGATGGATAGAAGAATACAATTAATCAATGTGAATGATTCAATTATACCTGCTAATAAGGAGATACTCATCTTGATTAACAATGATACAACTAGAATGGTCAAGGGGTTGATTTGATCAAGATGGGTGAAAATATTTGCCAAGGTGCTAAGGAGAAACTTATATAGCTCCATTGATTGTATACCTTATTGAAGCTAATTTTTGTTGTAGCATGTGATGGTAGGCTTCATGATATAACACCATGAAGACTTAGATAAAATATGCATAAGGACTAACTCCTAATGTAATAAACACTCAAAAAATAATACACCAATGATAAAAACCATGATGACAATGTTAATGAATGAATATGGATGGACTTAAGAATAATGCGCATAAGGAATCACCCAATGAACACATATAGACTAAGTCGAGGAAATAGTGTTGAAAGCAAACAAACATGCAAGCAAACAAAATAAAAAGAAAAATAAACAAAAAAATAGAAAATAACAAACAACCTGAAATAAATAATTAAATAGAAAGCCTAAAAAAAAGTAAAATAAAGCATCCTAACAATGACAATGCCCTAATAAGGTAGATCGAGGATAACTGACTAGGTTTAGACAGGACAAATGTTTTTAGATTTTGAAATATTATGAATGTTTTTGGAATTTTTAGGTATCTTAACTCATTAGAGAATGACAAGATATTTGCTCATAAAATGGTGAGAGAATTTTACTTAGGTTGCTCGAAAAACAATGAGAGCATGGGTTTAGGTTGCTCGCAAAATGGAAAGAGCGTATGGAAAGGGGGACTGAGGTGACCTCAACGTGAATTGAGCATGACCCACATAGTCCCAAAATGACCTTAAGTCATATTAATTCCATCCACACATAAAAGGTGGAGAAAAACCAACTAGGTCACAACAAGTTCTCAAATTTGGCAAATGGCCAGTCAAATGAAAATAGTAATGGCAAAGTGATGTAGCAATGCATGGACAAGTGTTACCCCTAGTTTACCCATAGGAAATTATAACTAGGACACAATGACATAGGTCAATGATACTAATTTTCCCATAGGTGGTTATAATTAGTATCAATATTGGTGAAAAACTAATTTTCCCATAGGTGGTTATAATCACGCTCACATAAACAAACTTGATAGGATAAAAGATATCTTGCCTGATAAACTATCATACTACTTTCATAAACTATCATTGAAACATAGATTGGATTGATTATTGAAACTTGATCAGAATCCTCTCACAAAACGTGTGGGAAGAACCAAAGGAACCAAGATCAAAATAGGATTGGGTAGGATGAATAAAAATAGGCTTTGGTCTAGATAGGAATGGAATGATAGGATGGATAAAATGGTAAGAGGGATTTCCCCCAAGTGATGGGGTGAGTGGTTGGGATCTACAACAATGGAAAATGGATATGTAACAATGGCAATGACATTGTACATGTTTTTGGCATGGGTGTGTTTTTTGATTCTATTGTTCATATTGATGGGGAGATGCACATCCTAATAAAAAAATGATATAAACAAAATACTTGATCATGTTAATTGCTAGCCCATACCTCATCTAAATAACTGCTCTATCAAGAATGGCCTATAAATTTGGTTGCTGAGAATGCTTTTGTGATCTTCAATTGTTATTGATTTTGATTTCTTCAGACTTTGAGACAAGGTATCTTTGTAGCCTCTACAAAGGAAAGTGCAAACATGGATGATAAATAAGGAAAAATAATGGACAGTAGGTTTATTTGTGAAATGGAATGGTAGATGATAATATAATGTAGAATGGTGGGGAAATAAATGAAGATCAAGACTTTCAGTCACACGTAATGTTGTTGATGCCAGATTCAACATAATTTTGGTATGGTGGGGTCGAAGACTTGTTCTCTTGATAGGACCATCAGACTTTTTTGTTGTTTGAGCTTGAAAGTAGCTACCATCTAATTAGGCTATAGATATGAGGCTATTTTTATTTGATCTTTGATTTTGTCTTCATCAAGCAATGAAGAAATTTTATGCTTAGCTATTGGTGAATCAATGAGGTTTTCACCAATGAAGTTGTATTTATTGCTCCATATTACCTTCTAGAATGTTTCACTAAGGAATGTTGACTTTTAAATTTGATTGTCTTTTAACACTTCTGAAAAAGTTTCACTAAAAGATAATGAGTTCTGGCTTGGATTGTCCCCTAACACCTTTGAAAAGGTTTCACTAGGAGAGTGTTCTTTTGCTACATGAATGTTGTCTTAACCTCCTTTCTCTTCTTCACATGTTATGTCACCATGGATTTAGTTGAATAAAGTTTGATTATTTCGGTCCCAATCAACACTTGTGGGAGATGGAATGTCAATAATATGGCTAGTTTGGTTGATGGTAATGGCCTATGGAATGGTAATAAAATGGGGAGAGGCTACAAAATCCTCATAAAAGATACTAGGATAACTTTTATCAAAGTTGAAGTACTCATCCTCAAAAAATATAGAAGGATCACAAATGTATTCAAATTGATCTGCAAGGCATGCATACCCAATGTTGTAACAACCATGAACATATTCTTCATCTGAATCTAATTCTCACTCAAGGGACTCTGAATCCAATGTTGAGACTGATGTTGATTTAGCTTCTAATTTTGATGCTAAATCTGATGTCAGTCTAAGAGTAAAATTTGACTCTAACTTTAATTCTTCATGGGTACTCTATTATAATGATGTCTTGTTGAATATTTGGTATTGGATAAGTAACAACCTGTAATGGCATGATGGGCTCCATAAAGACTAGTTTGTTAAAGTGAGACTCCTCTAGGATGGGAAAAAGGTCAAGAGACAACTCCTCAGAGATAATATTTTCAATAGGAGATTCTTGAAAAATAGGCACATGGCCAAGGTAATGGTTTTCCCAAAGGTAATTATAATCATTAAGAAGTGACTCAGCAAAGGCTGGCTCATTAGAGTGAGACTCCTTGATAATTGGTATAGGATCAAAAGGCAATTTATCATAAGCTGACTTATCATAAATGGTTGATTCAACAGAAACATCTTGGATTGGTTTGTTCTCTTGGACTTGGTTTTCAATGAGTTGAAAAATACTAGTTTTGAATATAGCTTGGTCTTTAAATGATTGGATTGATTAGGGTTTAGATGGTATTGGTACTGGATGAAGAATGACTTGTGGTTGGATAATGGTAAGGCCTTAGGGATCATGATTTCTCACATGATCCAAAGGACAAAGTCTTGAGATGGTAATGATAGGGCATTGTGGGGATTGATTACTTGCACAAGCTAAAGGAATAGGTCCTGGAATGATGAAGGTGTGTTATGGAGCTTGATTGCTCACACAAACTAAAAGATGAAGGCTTGGTATAGAAATTGTTGGGCATTATTGAGTTTTATTTATTGCATAAGCCAAAGCATCCAAGTCTTCCTCATAAACCATATCATCCTAGTTGTGAGTTGGCTCATAAGCTAGTTCTTGACTGTGTTCCATGTACTAATTATTGTAATGAGGGTATGAATCCATATCCCAAACAAAATTATTTGTAGTTAGGTCTTCAAAGTATTCCTCACAAGCCTCTTCATACCAGTCAATGTCTTGATTTGGATCATAAGTTATTTCATGACTTTGTTCCCATGAATGATTAATATGAGGCTAATAGAAATCTATCTCACAAACAATATTAGCATCATTGGGGTCTTGACTAAAACCATAAAAGTCATTTTGTGTGGTCATTCTATCATAAGTTGGATTTTAAGTGACTCCACTATAAGTGTATTAAGACATATCTGCATAAATGATGAAAGCTCCAAAAATAAAAAGGCTTAGAGTTTTATAAACTCTAAAAAATGATCTAAAGGACAAATGGTTCAAACTTGGTCCAACTTGGTCAAAGGGGTGGATAATTATCTCCAATTTGGTTTGAAAGTGGAGTTGTATCTCCAAAATGGTTTGTGCTAAGATTTGGCATAAAATAGCCTAACATCAAATGTGTAATGTCTAATGTCATACACACAAAAGGTCAAGCATCTAAATAAAAACTAGCATGTCAAAGGTCTAGGTCAAAGTGTTCCAAACAAGGTCTAAACTAGGAAAGGGAAAAGTTAAGTTGTTAGGTATTTTATCCAAACACGGAGTCAAAATCTAGGCTCAAACAAATAGACATGATGTGATTGATTTAATCTAACAAGTTTGGAAATAAATTTGACATAAACCTGACACATGAAATCAAACATAAACATGATAAATTTTCATAAGGCGTATGATAAAAGGCTCTTTGAAGAAAGACTATGTTTTCTCAAATAAAGGCACAAACAATGATAAGGATAGAAACTGAACAAATACTATCAATAATTTTCAAATTTGGGTAATCGATTAACTAAAGTTATGCAACCCAAAAGAGAAATATCTATGTATTAGCCCCACAAATTAAGGCCTAAAAAGAAATAAATTAATGTTTGAATCCAAACTTGACAAGGATAATTGAAAACTCAACGTTGAAAACTAGGATTTGACCAAATAGGCTAGACAAGATTGGATAGTATGATAGTACAAGACAAAGTTCCAAATGGTATACATGACATGGTTTGAAACAAACAATTTTTGGCACAAGGGGAACTAGTCTTGAAACAAATTGAGTAGCCTAATAGTGTAAGCATGCTCGAATGATGTGGTCAATGTTATGTTTCAAAGACTCAAAGGCAAAATGGTTTGACATGATTTGGGTAGCATAAAACTACTCTCTATAACTCAAATGACACACACACACATACAAAATTTTAGCAAAAATTTCAAGGCATAAATGTGGTGTAAAATGGCCAGTGTAATGCCTCTTTAGACAAAAGAGTGACATATAGACAAATTGGTTTTGACATGGATTTATGAACAAACAAACAAGTTTTAGTCTTAAAACATATCATATGAGAAAATGATCCTAAAATAAACTAAGTATAATCATACAAATCCTAAAAAGGGTATGGCAATGTGGGGTTGACTAAACTAGCAAGTTTTGAACATCTCTAGGGGAATCAATTGCATAATGCCTTTCACATCAAATAATGCAAAATACAAGCACATAAATTAGGTGACCATGGCATTAGCTAGTTATAAAAAGTTATAGTCTTTTTTAAAACCACTACATCCTATTGTTCACTCAGTGTAATGCAATGTCCAAATGTAGATACGTCCCATGTGTAGCTCCAAAGGAGCCAAATGAAGTCAATGCTGGGAGATAAAACCCTAGGTCAAAGCTTCCCTAAAGAACTTGTGGGAGGTGATGAAGTCCCCCTTGCAATCCAAGATGCATAAAAACAAAGAAAACATGAAAATAAAAAGACTTTAGGGTCATTTTCAAGGTCACCCAAACTTTGATTAGTTTTTGGGGAGTGCTTTAGATGACTTTCTAAGCTTTGGACTAGGCTATTTTCAATAAGAATGGTGCTTTTGATTCCAAGTGTTCCCTATAGTGGACAAATGGAAGAGCATACATGCAACATTCCTTTTTTTCCCAAAAATAATTTGATCAAACAACTATTACAAATAAAAATTGACATGTGTGTTCAATTTTAAACCCAAAATGAAAGATTTGGTGGTGTTCATTTGATCCCTTGGTCTTAGTTGCAAACTTTGAAAACATTCACCAAAACATATAATTTATTTTTTAAACACCAAAACAAGGTTCCTAATTGACTTTTTAGCATGTAAAGGTGATTTAAACATGGTTTGAACAAATATCAAGCTTGGTCCTATAACAAAATTGTTAGCATATCCTTTAGCTTTGAATCTCTTTTTAGCTTGAAACAATGAACTTTAGAAAAATAGCTCTCGGGTTTGTGTTTTAAGAAAAACATAGTGACCAACATTGGTTATTACAACCAACATCGATTACTCTGGCTAATCGAGATCTAATCAATGCTGGTTTTGATAGCTGACATTGGTTAAGCTATGTAACTGATGTCAGTCTTACTTATTGACATTGGTTACTGTGTAAAATAGTGGCAACCAAAAATGGCAAAATAAAGTTAGAAAATCAATTTGTAAGAGTTTTAAAGGCTCAAATAAATATTTTAGAGATGTAAAATGATCTTCTTTAGGTGTGAAATGCATCTAGTCCCATCGGGTTTGCCATTATGTGATCTAGGAATTTGATTCAAGAGAGGATAGTTAGTATGGTGTTTATTGGTTGAATATTTTGTCGATCAGTGTACTAATAAACAAAATAGGTATGATCAGCCAAAGTAGGAAGATTAGTCATTCAAATGTGTAGTTTTACCACATCAAAAAGACACTGATCTCTCCTCTCATCAAGGGGAGGATCCCTGTAGGTATGCTATATATATATATATATATATATATATATATATAGAAAATAATACTCATGGGTAAGACAAACCATCCATCTCTCTTTCTTCAGAGGTGATGCACACAGATCAAAGAAAAAACTCAGGGGAAATGATAGATAGTACTCCTTTTCTTTCAAAAGTACTATTTAGCAAACAACAAAAATACTCTTGGCAATAACAACAAAATGTAGCAAAGGATGTAATAACTAGAAAATCAAGATGCAACACAAAGTCTTCACCTGGATTGCTCAAGAGTAAGATACGAAGGACAATGAGGGCACAAAGTCACCTCAAGGTCCTTTACACTGAAATGAAAAGAAAACACACTAAAGGCAATTATGGGGGCACAAAGTCTCTCCATAGTTGACTCTTTAGGACACCTTCTTGACTGTTGTCACTAATTCTACTTGTTGAATTAAAGGAACAGAAGATATATTGAAGAAAAAGACATAAGAACAATTTACTCAATAACAAAGATATTACATCACAAAGTCTAAAAAACCACTTGCTTTCTTATTCCAGTAACAAAATATGATCGGCAATCTGAGCTCAAAGTCTCAGTAATGCCTTATAATTTGGGTAGAGTTTTGTTCTAAATGTCAAAAAAGAGATCCTTATTACAATAGAAGAAAGTCCCTTATATAGCCTCTTCAAGAAAGACTTGGGAACAATCAATACATCATTTTGCATTGGAATCTATTAAGAAGACAAGCTGGAACTTAGGGGCGCTTTACCCATTTGATTTTATCAATGCAAGGAAATAAGTCATGCTTATTGAAAGTTTGCAACTTTCAATGTCCACTTGGCAATCTGATCTTATCTTCATCATTCCTTCTTGTCTGGTTAATTGAATCAGGTCTTGGATTTAGTTTACTATTCTTGTTCCTTCTCCACTTTTTGCTGGTCTTGGCTTTGAAATATATGAATGTATTCTGATCTGTATGTCTATATATTTAAAGGATCAATGGCTAATTCATTGTGTTGAATTTGATGTTTTTGAGTGCGTCATTCCTTTGTCTTCTTTCAGCTTTTCTGTTTGGCACTTTTTTAGATTGAACTTGTCCTTTTGGGCCTTAAGAAATGACTCATTTTGAGTCGAGAAGAGCCTCCCGCAAGGGTACCAACCCTTTGGGCAGTCTTTGAATGGCCTTCAGGCTTCTTTTGGAAACTCTTTGAACTTTGGCGATGAACCAAGTATTGAACCATTTCATTTAACCAAGGATTTGAACCATTCCATTGAACCAAGGCTTTGAACCATGTGTTTGAACTAACCATTGAACCAAGGCTTTAAACCTTTCCGTTGAACCAAGACGTTGAACCAACCGTTGAACCAAATTTTGGTTTAATGATTCAAACAAAGCCTTGAACTAAATGACGAACCATTTAATTGAACCAAAAAAAATGAATCAAAGCATTGAAAATGAGTGGATGAACCAAATGTTGAAACAAAGAATTGAACCACTTGATTGAACCTGCCTTTGAACCATTTGACATTGAACCAAAATATGAACCAAACATTGAACCTGCTGCTGATGCTTGCTAATGGACATAACTCTTTGAACTAAGGTGATGAATCAATTTAAAAAATGACCAATTGTTAGAAATTGATTCTTTTGATTGAACCCACCTGTAGAAGTTGTGAAGCCCATTGAACTTGAAGAAATGAGCCTGTTTGCAGTTTGTAGATTTCTAAAAAGCTTGAAAAATGAGGAATTTGAATGCCCAAGACAAAATTTGGAAAGGGAAGAGATAATTCTGGTTTGTAGGACCAAAATAATTCAAATTTGGTCCCAAAAATAGATGAAATTTTTGGGGGACAACAGCTGGCTCCAGTTGGGGAACTTCTGTCAATTGCAAAAAGAATTGAAAGGAGTAGAATCCAGAATCTCCAGTGTCTTCATGTGTACCATTGGGTTATGGATTCATGCTACCTTTAAATGAAAGGATTCAAAAAGAAAATAAACAAAACAAAATAAAATTAAAATTGTATAAATATACATATATACAGAGGCAATGATCTGATACTTCAAGAATTGAAGTGTTTCAGATGCTTCCCATTGTGGGGTAGAGAAAATAGTGTGCCATCTTGGTATTTCAATATAAATCTATTTTCACCAATGTGCTGATTAATTATAAATGGGCCTCTCCAAAGGGAGCTAAACTTTCCATGCATCCCCTTTGGTTCTCTTCTTTTGTCCCACAGCAGGACTTGATCCCCAATCTAGAAATCATGATTTTTGGCCTTCTGATCAAAGAGTTTCTTTACCAAAGTTTGATGAGCAGCAATTCTGTCCACCACCATGGTTCTCTATTCTTCTAGCTAAGTTAGGCACATGATTCTTTTGTCAAGAGAACTCTGATATGTTTGATCTTTAATGGCCTTCGCCAATTTCAAGGCTGGTAACTCCAAGGTGATTGGTATCTCAACATTAATACTGTAAAGAATTTGAAAAGGAGACATACCAATTTCCCTCTTTGGTGTGATCCTATCTGCCCATAGAGCATCAACCAATATTTTATGCCATGTCTTTTGATTATCATCTGCTAGCTTTTTGATAATAGTTACCAAATTCTTATTGTTGGACTCAACTTGTCCATTCCCTTGTGGAAAATAATCAAAAAAATGAGAGAGTGTAATTCCATAATGAAAAAAAAATTGCTTAATATCTTGAGAGGTGAAACAAGCTGCATTATTAGTAACAATTTTGAGTGGAACTCCAAACCTGGAAATGATATTATCTTTGAGGAAGTTGCATACAACTTTTGAAGTAACATGCTTAGTTGGGATTGCTTCTACCCACTTAGTGAAATAATCAGTTGTTGTAAGGACATAATCATGTCCAACACTTGAATATGGGTTTATTGTCCCAATAAAATCAAGTCCCCATTGCTGGAAAGGTTCCTCTATGATTACTGGCTTGAGAGGTAGGGTAACCAACTTGGGTCTTCCAACAAATTGCTGACAGAGTTCACATTTTCTCACCCACTTATGTGCATCTTGGAAAAGAGTTGGCCAGTAATACCTAGCTTGTAGAATCTTGTGAGCAATCATAGAAGCTAAAAAATTTCCTCCATAGGCTAGATTGTGGAAAGATTTCAAAAGCTGGGTTTGCTGCTCCTTGTCTACACAACTAAGGAATACTCCATCTATGCTTCTCTTGTAAAGGCTGTTATTTGAAAGGATAAATTTGGTAGATTTCAACCTGATAGTCCTCCTTTCTTTGTAAGAAAAATGATTAGGACATTCACCATAAGTCAAAAAATAGGCAATATTTGAGTACCATTCATTGGTAGTGGAGACAAAAAGGACTGTTGGAGTATTTTCCACTTCAGCTTCTTCATGCTATGTATCTTTTGGCTTATTGTCAGCCATCAATTGGCATATAACTTTACCTCTGACCAGCTTTGTCAACTTGATATCCAGATCAAATTCTTGGATATTTGCAATGCAATTACCTTTCTTTGTGCTAAACTCCTGCTGAGTTAATATAGACTTAACTGTAGTGTCAGGAACTAAGGCAGTAGTATGTGAATTTAGAATATTGAAGCAAAAATGTTTGACTACTTTAACCAATGCATAGGCATGCTTCTCTATATTTGAATACTTCATTTCATGGGTTTTGAAAGGGCAACTCATGAAAGAGATGGGGGATTCCATACCTTCTTTGTCCTGTTAAATAATAATTATTGAAAGAGTATGCTCAGACGCATTGCTGTATATGATGAAATCTTTGTGGTAATCTGGACAAACCAAGGTAGGGGCATGAGCAATGGCAGTCTTGATATCTTGAAACACTGATTTGCCTTCTTTAGTCTAGCTAAAAACAGTCTTCCCTTTCATTATGTTCACAATATCTCTAGTCTTCTCAGCAAATTCAAGGATGAATCTCCATAAGAAATTCACCTTTTTGAAGAAAGAATGAACATCATTCTTATTTGTAGGCAAATTAAACTCTTGAATAGACTTGACTCTATTTGAGTCAATATTTATGCCTTTTTTGGACACAATGTGTCTAAGGAGTTTCCCCTCTGTTATTCCAAAAATAGACTTTTTAGGATTTAAGGAAATACCACTCTGGTGGCAGTGCTCCAACACTTGTTGTAGGTGGCGTACATGATCAGATCAATGCTTTGAAAAGACAATCAAATCATCAAGGTATACCACTATGAATTTAACAATCTCATCTTTGAAAGTCAGATTCATAGCTCTCTGAAAAGTAGCACCAACATTTATTAGACCAAAAGGCATTCTCCTATATGCAAATGTACCCCAAGGCATGGTGAATGCAGTCTTGTGTTGGTCTGTTTCACCAACTTCAACTTGATTATAACCTGAGAAGCCATCCAACATTGATAACATCTCTGTACCTATCACTATTTAAAGCACTTGATCCATAATTGGCAAAGGATAAGTATCCTTTAAAGATGCTTGATTCAGATTTTTGAAATCTACACAAATGCAAATTTTGCCATTCTTCTTTCTTACAGGCACTATGTTTTCAATCCATGTATAATGATGGATTGGGAAGATGATTCTAGCATTTAACATCTTTTGTATCTCAAACAGAATAGTACCTGACATTTTTGGATTATACTATGTCAATTTTTGATTATATGGCATTGAGTCAGCCTTGAGAGGAATGTTATGGTAGATTTCATCTGGTCTGAGAGACTTCAAGTCTTCATAATAATATGCTAAGACATCCATGTATTGACAGAGTAAATAATTGAACTTGAATCTTTCTTCAGGGGTGCAACACTTACCAATATTGATCATCTTGGGATTTTTTTCAGTAGACAAATTCACTTGATCGAATCCTTGAGAGAAACTCAAGTCTATTTGTTATTATTTAATGAATCTATCATGTTTGTCAAACAACTTTTCAAGAGAAACCAGGCCTTTGGGAATTTTGTTTCCTTTTAGCTGTAATAATTCTTCATTTATATCTGAGCTAAATTCAGACACAAATTCATTCTTCTAAGGTTCACTGCCTTCAAAACATAGCTATTCAAAATTATCTTTTCATTCTAAGAAGGCAATGATTTGATGATCATCATTAAACACTTGCCAATGATCAGCATTATTAGGAACACTTGGCCTATAAACCAACTCAATGGTATACCTGTCTTCTTTGAAATCTGAATGAGGAACTAAGAGAGTTTTTGAAACAGCAAGTGCATCAGCTCTGTCATTAAACTCTCTAGGTATGGCAAAAATGTTGAAAGCATCAAAACTTTTAATTTAGTCCCAAACCATGTTATGGTAGTAGCGTAATCTTTCGTTCTTAGTTTGGTATAAATTCCTCACTTGGCAAACTATTAATTCAACATCCCCTTTGGCATGAAGAAATTTAATGCATTTTTCTTGAGCAGCCTTCATGCCTAGCAACAAAGATTCGTATTCAACTATATTTTTAGTGTTGCTAAACTATAATTTTTCAGATGAAGGGAACATATCTCCTTGAGGAGATATCAAAACAATCCCAGCCCTTGAACTGGTAGAAGAACATCTACCATCAAATTTCAAAGTCCATATTCCATCTGATACTGACTTTTCTTTAGACTTTCCTTCATCAAAAATGGAGAATCCTTCTTGATCTGTACTGCAACTTACCAATTTTTCTACTATTCTTGTTGAACTAAATTATAAGTTGATACTTTCAAGTGTTTCATGTACTTCATCTATAGACAAAAAATAATTACCCATACCTGCAGATTCAAAAAGAATTTGAGTTTTGGGGTCTAATGTCTGAGTGACCACAAATTTTGCTTCCTTTTCAAGGAGCAATCTCTTCATCACACCTTGGATAGGGATCCTTGCCTCAAATAGATCCATGCTTAATTCACCTCCCACATCCTTATAGAAAATTCATCCAAGCAAAGTGCCATAAGATGCTGGGACGTTAGCCACCAAAACAATCATCTTGATTCTCTTGGCTGGGAAGGCTGCAAATGCAAATTGGGCATCTTTGATTTGTCTTAAAAATGGTACTTTCTTATTCTCCATGGAGAAATATCTCCCAAATGTCTTGGTCAGTGTGAGACCAAGGGATTCGGCCACTTTAGCAGGTATGACATTGTCTGAAGCTCCAAAATCAATGATGTAATTAATCAGCTTATATCCATTTATCAGCAATGTGACATAAAAAGGTTCAGTCCTACTAGGATTAGCAAGGGGAGCAGTGACAAGGTTGTTCCTAATGGGTACATTTCTAGCAACATCATGTGTCACCTTGGGGATTGTTCATTCAACATGGATGTTTTGATTTTTAACACATTGAACTAGTCTATCTAACTGCTCAGGATGGGACTACAGAAATTCAAATTCAAACATTTGAATTTTGGTTCTCTTTATATGGTCAATGATATCAAATGTCTAGAATGAGCTAGGAGTAGAGGATGGGAGCTCATCCTTTTGATTTTTTAAAGGTGGAGGATTGGACTACAAAATTGAAGTAGAAGGTGTAGGGGTATTCGAGTTACTTACCTTTCTTAAAACCATCAGGTCCTTTGGCTAGAAAGGAAGAGTGGATCTCCACTTAGCAATTGAAACTGTTGATTGAGGTCATTCCTCTGCTTTCTCTTTATCAGCTTGTTGAGCTGATTAATTTTTAGACTGGGTGAATACAACATACGACCCCTCAGCTGCATGGCCTTCACTTCTGGGTTCATCCTGATAATTTAGGAAACCAATATGGGAGTCGCCAACTAATTCTTCTTCTTCCTCAGTGAAGAAATTAACATCATCTTCAAGATTTAACTCAGACTGGAATGAAAAATTTGCTTCAGCTTCAAGATATCCCACTGTCAAGTTGTTTGGAGGCACTTCAAGGGCGAGATTCCTCTATGGAGGAGGAAGGTGATTTTGTTGTCCCTGATTCCTAGCAGCATTGCCTTGGTACACCTAATTATAGAAATTCATCCTAGGCATATCTATGTATGTAGGAGCAGATGACATCCCTTGTGCCATTTGCTTTCTCAGAGCTAGCATTTCATTTGCTAGCTTTTGTACCATTGGGTCAGTAGTGACTACAGGGGAGTACTCAGAAGATGAAGAGGATTTACCTTTATTAGGGTCTCTCCTTATCTTTCCTACCAAGATAAGGTCATCTTCTACCTTAGTAGCCAAATCTTGGGTAGCAACAAGGTCTATGTGTTTGTCTCATCTCAGCAAGAAACTCACTTCAGGTAGTTGTGAGTTGATGAAGAAGCATTTGAGGTTCTGAGGTGTTAGCTAGGAAGCTAAGGGAATCCTATGCCTCAGCTTGTCTAACCTGGCTATAAAATCCCTCATAGGCTCATGAGGCTCTTTCTTCATCTGAGTGAACTGAGCTAGCAAGGCATGTGCATCTTATGCAGGTTTGAACCTAGCTTCAAATTTGTCTTTCAAAGTGTCCTAATCAATCACTAACCCAACCTATAAGTGGTAGAACTAGTCAGCAACAGTGCCTTATAGTGTCTCCATGAATATCCTGACCACTATATCTTCAAATTCCACCCCTATTACCTCGCAGGCTATGCTGAAAGCTGCAATATATTCATCAGGATGAACCTTCCCATCACCAAAGAATTTAGGGAAATTCTTCCTTGAACTATGTGGAAGCTCATGCAAAGGTGGAGTCAAATTTAGGGGACCAAAAGAATTACCCTAGGGTCCTTGAGCCATGATTTGATTATGCAAAAGTGGGATCACTAATCTAGGAGGAGTGTGGGTAGGCAAGGCTCGACCAACAGTTCATCCAAGGTGAGATTGTGGAGGAAACAAATCACAATTATTCTATTGCATTAACTCAAAAGTAGGGTCTACAACACCTTAGGATTTTTGTCCTCTGGTATATCGTGGAGTTGCTAGATTTGCAGAACAAAATTTGAAAAAGAGCAGGATCTTCTTCAGCTTGAAGTTTGAGACTTTAAACTGTGCACTCTTTCCCCAGTGGAGTCACCAAAAACTGTTGGTTGAATATTTTGTTGATCAGCGTACTGATAAAAAAATAGGTCTGATCAGCCAAAGTAGGAAGATTATTCGTCCAAATGTGTAGTTTTACCACATCAGAAAGACATTGATCTCTCCTCTCATTAAGGGGAGGTTCTCTGTAGGTATGCTATATATATATATATATATAAATAAATATATATAAAAATAGAAAATAATACTCATGGGTAGGACAAACCATCCATCTCTCTTTCTTCAGAGATGATGCACACGGATCAAAGGAAAAACTCAGGGGAAATGACAGACAGTACTCCTCTTCTTTCAAAAGTAGTATTTAGAAAACCACAAGAATACTCCTGGTAGTAACAACAAAATGTAGCAAAGGATGTAATAACCAACAAATCGAGATGCAACACAAAGTCTTCACCTGGATTGCTCAAGAGTAAGATATGAAGGACAATGAGGGCACAAAGTCACCTCAAGGTCCTTTACATAGAAATGAAAAGAAAACACACTAAAGGAAATTATGGGGGCACAAAGTCTCTCCACAGTTGACTCTTTAGGACACCTTCTTGACTGCTATCACTAATTTTGCTT
This sequence comes from Torreya grandis, assembly GCA_037957365.1. NCBI lineage: Eukaryota > Viridiplantae > Streptophyta > Pinopsida > Cupressales > Taxaceae > Torreya > Torreya grandis. The sequence continues at coordinate 1,195,030 of JARHVA010003443.1, forward strand.
GTTGAATTAAAGGAATAGAAGATATATTGAAGAAAAAGACATAAGAACAATTTCTTCAATAACAAAGATATTACAACACAAAGTCTGAAAAACCACTTGCTTTCTTATTCTAGTAACAAAATATGATCGACAATCTGAGCTCAAAGTCTCAATAATGCCTTATAATTTGGGCAGAGTTTCATTCTAAATTTCAAAAAAGAGATCCTTATTACAATAGAAGAAAGTCCCTTATATAGCCTCTTCAATAAAGACTTGGGAATAATCAATACATCATTTTGCATTGGAATCTATTAAGAAGACATGCTGGAACTTAGGGGTGCTTTACCCATTTGATTTTATCAATGCAAGGAAATAAGTCACGCTTATTGAAAGTTTGCAACTTTCAATGTCCACTTGGCGATCTGATCTTATCTTCATCGTTCCTCCTTGTCTAGCTAATTGAATCGGGTCTTGGATTTAGTTTACTGTTCTTGTTCCTTCTCTGCTTTCTACTGGTCTTGGCTTTGAAATCTGTGAATGTATTCTAATCTATATGTCTGTATATTTAAAGGATCAATGGCTAATTCATTGTGTTTAATTTGACATTTTTGGGTGTGTCATTCCTTTGTCTTCTTTTAGCTTTTTTGTTTGGCACTTTTCCAGATTGAACTTGTCCTTTCAGGCCTTATGAAATGACCCATTTTAAGTTGAGAAGAGCCTCTTGCAAGGGTATCTACCCTTCAAGCAGTCTTTGAATGGCCTTCAAGCTTCTTTGGGAAACTCTTTGAACTTTGGCCATGAACCAACTATTGAACCGTTCCATTGAACCAAGGCTTTGAACCATTCCATTAAACCAAGGCTTTGAACCATGTGTTTTAACTAACCATTGCACCAAGGCTTTAAACCTTGCCATTGAACCAAGACGTTGAACCAACTGTTGAACCAAATTTTGGTTCAATGATTCAAACAAAGCCTTGAACCGACTGACAAATCGTTTGATTGAACCAAAAAAAATGAATCAAAGCGTTGAAACTGAGTGGATGAACCAAATGTTGAAACAAAGTGTTGAACCACTTAATTGAACCTACCTTTGAACCATTTGACATTGAACCAAAAGATGAACCAAGCATTGAACCTACTGCTGATGCTTGCTGATGGAAATAACTCTTTGAACTAAGGTGATGAACCAATTCTAAAAATGACCAATTGTTAGAAACTGATTCTTTTGATTGAACCCACTTGCAAAAGTCGTGAAGCCCATTGAACTTGAAGAAATGAGCCTGTTTGCAGTCTGTAGATTTCTGAAAAGCTTGAAAAATGATGAATTTGAATGCCCAAGACAAAATTTGGAAAGGGAAGAGATAATTTTGGTCTGTAAGACCAAAATAATTCAAATGTTGTCCCAAAAATAGTTGACATTTTTGGGGGACAATAGTCTTAGTTCCAAAATGAAAACAAAATGATAGAAACAAACTAATAGCATGACATCTCTAAGCCTAGACACTAGGGTGATCTTAGTTAACAAAATGAAATGACAAACACAAATAAAAAGCAAGGAATCAAATACAAGAATTCCTTCACCTTCCTTGGATGCTCTAAATGCCTTTGTAGTAGTGGCTTGCTCAGCTTTGTGCTCATGAAGTCCTTGGCAATGGAAGCTTGGATACCTCCATCTCTCTTTGGCACCTTTGGATTTGGCTTGGCTTGGAATAAATTTAACATGACAACACTAGTTGCAATGACTCCGTGAAGATATTTATGCATTATAACTTTGCACCAAAATAGCTTGGAAATGATGTTCTTGGCCTCTCTATTTATAGATTTTTGGATTTGATCAAAATCAACCTCAACTATCCATCTTGAGATTGAGATGTGTGGTTGAGGATTAATTAAATTTTTGGAATTAAGTTTATAATTATCCTCATCATGACATTAGAAAAAGGGGAAATTAAGAGGCATGGAGGGCATGAATCCTGCTATTTGTGGCATTTATGGCCTAGGGATGTCTTCCCAAGAATTGAGGTTACTTGATGATGCATATATTAAATATTCATTTATAAAAACAAGTTTTCAACAAGTTCACATGGAATTCTTGATTAGGCTCTAATTTGGGTTAATTAGCTCTTAAACATGATTAAGCACTTTGTACATAAATTACCTAAATTGATCATAATGCCTTGTTATTGGTCCTAAATTTGACTAGATTGGAATTGGAAGTCCACATCAAATGCATTGGATCTATATTCACATTTAGGATGTTACCAATAACAAATAACAAAGGCACATGTCTTGTACAAGAGGTTTGACAAAATAGAGCAATCCAGAGCACCTAGGTGCAAAATTATCATTTTGAATCAAACTAATCTAATCAAAGTTAGCTAGCCCATAAATTGCATTGCCCCATTTAAGGATACCCTAGCCAAAATTAGCACTTGAATATGTTAGTTTCTCATCATTTATCATGCTTTAGTGTTTTTAGGCCAAATTGTGCATTTTAGGTAAAAATTGGTTAAAAGCCTCATTAGAGGCTATTGGTGGCTAGATTTAGGTGTCTACAAACATTAGCCTAAGACATTTATCCTGGGTCCCCTTCATATGTATTCCAAAAACTTAGGCTAAAATACGTTAGCCTAAATTTTATAACCAGTTTATTAAACATGAAATAAACCTTAACCTAAAGTATTTAAACCTAAGTCTCTTCCTATGTAATGATGCTGATTATAATTCTCATTCCTATATAAGATCAATGGCATTTACTTCATCATAGATATTAATCAAATAGAGTGAAATACCCAATAAATCTAAGGCAATTAGTCCATCAGACTAATCACGTGCATCCATTTGGATTGAGATCAATGTCCCGTGCTTGCTCATGAGGGGATGATTAGATGAAGCATGACTACTTGAGACTTTTCAATGAGCCCTCAAAGGCCCATGGGAATGACATGTGGCAAACATGTGTCTACTAAATAGAACTTAGAGCCTATAAGTCCCATAGAATTTACAATTTGCATAACCACAAGGCTCAACATAAAGCAACCAATAATTCTCAAGCCTAATGATCATGATCAATAGCCCGTGTTGATCCATGAACAAAGATCTAATGAAATGAAATAAAATTTGGATTTTAAAAGTCAATAGCTAGTCCCTTAGGGAATTTATGAAAAATTCCATGAAAGTGATCAAATAGATTCCACATGGATGTCATACAAGCAAAAATTATTAAAATTGAAGATTTTGTATGCTTGAAAAGGCAAAGCTATAAAGGTTTGGGTCTCAATAAAATCCAAGATATTAATGAGCCTGTGTCTAGATTAACATTTCCATTAAAGCTCCAAAAAATCCCTAGTTCAAACTTAGATCAATCACAATCAAACTGAGAAGAGATCAATTATGATATGAGCAAGAATAAGTTAATTCAAAGACTACTTGCAATTCATTTGGTAAGTAGCTGCAACTTCCACAGACATGGTAGCTCACAAACAACAACAAAGGGATGAAACTAAGCTATAATTGACCTCAGATAATGAGGGTAAGGTTTTCAAAGACACAAAACTAGACATTGTAACTTTGAACAATGGGAACTAGAATTGGTCTAAATTCTTTTAGACCATTGAAGAGATGCAAGATTTGACTAGGGAGGAACAAAAAAATGTAACCATTCTGAGGACATATAATGACCTTGTTTCCATTTAGATGGATAGCCTATACTGCGTTGCCACCAAACTTGAGGTACTCCACTACATTGATGTCCTTTCTCTTTTTTTCTAGGATTGGAAAATTGAGAATGATTGGATTGTACATGAACATACATTTAAGAGAGTAGCCTACATTTATCCCCTAGATTTTAAGATATATTATATACTATGTAATCTACCCATAGACCTACCCTAAATTAAAAAGTGGATTGGAGAGCATAATTTGAACATAATCTTGGCCCCATGGCTGCTCACTAGGAACCAAGTTATCCAAGACCCCACCACCAAAATACCAATTATCTAATTCAGGGAGGAATTAGGATGATAATGACCTTACTTAATAGGTTATGTGGAGCCCCCTCTACCACACACATTGAAAAAATATATGTATCATATGTTTACTTCATGATTTAGAAAGGACTCACTCCCCAATTGGGTGAGATGATCAACATCCACTTTAAGTCCCAATTCATAGTAATCAAGAAGAAAACAAACAAAGAATTTTACATGATATCCTATCTACTAGATACCCTTCTAGCTTCAACCTAGATCCTAAATATTAAGAATTGTTCCTCTGATGTAAGACCCATTGTCTCCCATCATTACTCAAAGTTATATATATTCAAGTATAGGAACAAAATGTAGTTCATCTATGATGGTGTCTACCCAGCCCTAGTGGAAGCCATCATAGGAATCCCCATGAGCAGGGTTAGCCCATTGATTAAGAATTATGTAGAGTTGATAGGGGATATTTGGTTCTACCCTGATTACACCATCATAAGTTTGAAGGGACTTTGACACAACCCTTTAGGTTACCCATCTATGTGCCAACCAAGCTTGTAGAGTAAGAAGTGGCTTACCAACTTCTTCACAGTATAAAAGGATTTTACAAGGAAAAGAGGAAAGTCCTTCCTAATCCCTTTCCATTGATAGTCTATAGGACTATTTTGAAAAACTGGGAACATGTGAATGTAATTACTAGACACAGGGACTCCTTCACCCTATAGAAAGATGATTTAAGTCAATGTGATCCTAATGGGGTAATCACCAAACATCTAAAGATAAATAACATAAACAAGACATATGATCATCAACCTAGTGTCCATGACCCATTCTACATTAGGGCCTCTAGTTTCTTAAAGGTATTAGTTAGATTGAAAAAGCATAACATTAAGTTGGAGCCTAGGTTGGCTAGGGGAGATGATAAGCCACCTAGTGAGATTTAGAAAATGGGGCCCATGCAATATCATTTATTACATGGACCCTCTTCAAGGCCCCCTCCAGAGTAACCAGTGTAACTACCCCAAGCATAAATCACACAAGGACTTAGTAAGGATAAGATGGAATAGAGATTTAGGGAGGGATCATCTTTAGCCTCACTTGAGAGACCAGAGTCCCTAGTTGAATACCTATATATGATTGCATTAGAACTAAATAAGATAATAAAGGATGCACTTAGGGTGTTTGCTAAGATGTATGGGTCAGAGTATGAGGAAGAATAACTATAAGAACCCCAAGCCTAGGTAGAGGAAGTTGAATAAGATAAGGGGAATGAAGTTGCATTAGACCTATTTCCCATAGCACCCACATAGAAAAGAAAAGTAGAATTAGCATTGGTCCCAGTTGGGATACAGAAGCCCAAGTTAAAATTCACCCACCCCATGAGTGAGGTCAACTTATTCAGTGAAGAATACCATATATGAACCCATTATCCTTAAATGGTTTATCTATGGGAAAATGTAGAAGATTCCCACTTTGTCTCAATCTTGGGCCTTGACCCAAACTCTTAACATTGATGTTCATGAAGAAATCAAGCCATTGATATTGGCCTTGATGAAAGAGGAAGTAAAGAGAAGGATAGTTTCCACAACAAGATCAAGTGACACACAAATGGACACTCTAAGTGCCTTAAGAAGCACAAGGATGGAGGTCTTAGGACCTCCTAAGGTTATAGAGTCATACACCACAGTACAATTCAATCTTGAGATATCAGGATTGGAAAGAGTAAACACCAATAAAACCATGGTTGGAGGTGAGGAATTCACCTTTCAAAAGGTTGAGCCATTTGTAGGCTTAACTCCAATCAGAGGACAACATACTGGTGAATTTCCCATCCATGAGGAAGACACATAAATCCTAGTTGAGGCTCATTCAAATCATATCAAATAAAGAATCAAAGGAATGAAGAAAAAGATTTATAATCTAAAGAAGGAAAAGGAAAATATAGAGACCTAGGTAGTGCTATCAGTCCTAGAGGTAATGGTCAAAATGCTTGATGAATCCTTCTATGACATGTTTGATGCCTTGAAGTCAATAAAGCTGAGGCAAAGTGAATTGGCACAGTAAAATATAGTGGCTAAGGATATAATAGATTAATGTCAAGCTTCAAAGGATAAAATAATATGGATAATCAACATACATGATGGAAGGTAGATTCTCGAGTTCAAAACCATTAGTTTGGGACATTTGAATGTAATTCTAGGAATAGTTATTGATAAAGTCTAGAATTTGAGTGCTTGGTCAAAAGATATAAAGATACTCTTGAATGATGATGAGGATCTAGTAGAAAGGATCGAAAAACTCCTTGGGACCATTCTCATTGACCCTACATAGCCCACTATCCTAGGCATCATGAAAGATGATGAGTTTAAACACATGGCTACTTTGGTGATGCAAGAAATAAGAAGTAAAAATCAAGGTAAATATAGGGTAGACAATAGTAGGATCTTGGAAATGATCTTTAATGCATGAGAAAGGATAACTAAGGCCAAGAGAATCAAGGAATCCATGGCCAGAAATGATAGAGAATTGAATGATCTAATTGACAAGTGTTGAGTGTGGAGCCCTTTGGGGCTATCACATGACCTTAGGAGTGTATTTTGGGGGCCTAAAGAGCTCCACAAATGTGGGGAGTGTAGTTTTCCCTACTCCATTTTTTGTGAAACCTTGATCCACATATGAGTGGAATATTTCTTATTTTATCTAATTTCTATGTTTTCATGTTTTATGGAGTTGGTGGTTAGGTGCCTATTTTCCATGTTGACTTCCTTGATTTGAAGATGTTGGTTATTTATTGGAAAATGTATTACCTTCCTTATTTTAAGGAGTTAGTTATGATCACATGTTATTGTAAAATGTGCCTTAAAATGTGAAGACTCTATCTTGGCATGTTCCTTCTTAGATGGGCTTTTGGATGAGCTTAATGAGGTGGAATTGAGGTATCCTTAGTGGATGATGCTTATCTTAGATAAGCATGGAAAAATTTCTCCTTTTGTGGATTTTCCTTCATTTTATATATATAAAGGTGTGGTGTGGCCGTTAGAGGTTGACAGTTTAATTACAAGTTTTGGCTTTGAGGATCAGAGTCAAAGTGTAGATGTTTTTGCAAAGTGTAGGTTTTTATTATAGGGTGTGGTATAATAGCTTGTGAAATATAGTATTGTGCAGGTGAAAGTGTAACATTTATTTATGAAACATTTTCTATAAGAATTTTCTTATCTCTATGAGAGTTCATTGTAATCTTGTTTTTTAGATTACAATTTTATTTAAGGACTTTCTTGGTGGATGTAACCAACATTGGGTGAACCACAGTAGATATGTTATGTGTGATTTTATCTTATTCTCTCCATTTATGCTTTCTTAAATTATATGATTTAAGGAATGTTTCTATGATGCATACTATTGCATAATTTAGATTTTATTTATGGTCATATTAAATCTAGTTTAAAGTTTTTAATTTTAAAAAATTGGTATCAGAGGCATTGGTTGTGTTTTGCTGAAGTGGTAAATCACAAGAAAGTTATTAGATTGAGTGGGAGCTATGGGAGAAGAGATCAGATTCAAAGTTGAGAAGTTTGATGGTAATAATTTTGGTTTGTGGAAAATGTAGATGAAATATTACCTATATCATAAGGAGCTACATCTCCTTTTGGAGGGGAAAGGAGAACAACTTGTAAGTATGAGTGATGTAGATTGGTCATTACTTGATAGGAAGGCATTGGGAGCCATATGGTTATTACTTGCATCTTTTGTTGCATTTAATATTTATGATGAGAAAACCACAAAAGATCTCATGGATAAACTTGGAAAGTTATATGAGAAACCCTCTACTTCTAATAAGATTTTTCTTATGAAAATATTGTTTAACATGAAAATGTCTAAGAAGGTTTAGCAACTAATCATCTAAATTATTTTAATATAGTTGTAAGTATGCTCATTCAGTTGGAATTAAGTTTGATGATGAAGTGAGAGCTTTGATAATCTTATTTTCTTTACCTGATAGTTAGGATAGTTTAGTTATGGTTGTGAGTAATGCAATCTTTGCCAATGGAAGCTTAAGTTTTAAGGATGTTGTATGTGTGATTCTTAGCAAGGAGATGTGAAGGAAAAACACTGGTGAATCATATTTAGGTAATGCTTTGTTTGTTGATACTAGAGGGAGGCAAAAAGACTATATCAAAGGCAACTGTGGAAAGTCAAAGTGTAGATCTAAGTTTAGATCTAGATCCAAGATGATATGTTTGCATTATGGGAAGAGTGGACACTCAAAAAAGGATTATTGGTCACTTCAAGATAAGAATGCCAATAAGGAGGAAAATAATGAGGTAAATGTGACATCAGGTAAATTATGTCAAGATGCCTTAATTCTTTTTATGGATAGTTTTTCTAACTCTTGGGTATTAGATTCATGGTCTTTTTTTCATGCCACCCTGCATTAACATTTTACTGATTATGTTCAAGAGAATTTAGGAAATGTTTATCTTGGTAATGATGAACCATGTGAGATAGTAGGGAAATATTGTGTTTAGGTTATGATGTAGAATGGGAACATATGGCTACTCAAAGATGTTAGACACATGCCTATGTTGAGATAAAATTTGGTTTCAATAGGATAATTGGGTAGTGAGGGTTGTTTAGTAGTGTTTACTATAGATTCTTGGAAAGTTACCAAAGGTATTCTTGTGGTTGCAAGAGGTAATAAATTTTGTACTTTATATTTGAATAGTAGTGTTGATTTCTTTTGATTTAGTTACTGCAGATGGAGATGCAACTATGTGGCACTACAGGCTCAGTCATATGAGCCATAAGGGCATGGAGATCTTAAAAGACAAGTTGTCTAGATTAAAAGACATAGCTATAAAATTATATGAGAATTATGTGTACAAGAAACATAAGTGGGTTAAGTTCATGAAGGTTGGACCCACAAAGAAAGAACACAAGTTAGAGTTGGTACACTCAGATGTATGGGGACCAACTCAAGTATCTTCTATTAATGGATCCAATTATTATGTCACTTTTATTGATGATGCAACTAGGAAAGTTTTTGTTTACTATATTAAAAATAAATATGATGTATTTAACACTTTTAAGAAGTGTAAATCCTTGGTTGTTAATGAAATAGGTATTAAATTGAAATGTCTTATATCAGATAATGGAGGTGAGTATTATAGTAATGCTTTTTTTATTATTGTTCTAACAACATAATCTGTAGGCAAAGGATGGTTCCAAAAACTCCACAACATAATGGGGTATCCGAAAGGATGAACAAAATAATAATGGAACATGCTAGGAGAATGGTATATCTGATTAACAAAGGACCTTCTATGCCTTTGGATGGAGGCATTCCTAAACAAGCTTGGTCTAGTAAGAATGTCGATTATTCTTTTCTTAGAGTCTTTGGATGTGAGGTTTTTTCTCTCATTAAGAAAGAGGATAGGACCAAGTTAGAGGAAAAATAAAAAATGCACATTTGGTGGTTATGGTGAGGATGAATTTGGTTTCTGTTTATGAAGAATTAAAGATAAGAAAATATTTTGGTCTAGAGATGTAGTCTTTAATGAAAAAATTATATATAAGGATCAATTACTGGATTAGGAATAGGAATCGAAAGAGTACATAGTATTGGATGATATTGTGGATGGAAAAGTATTCAATGATTCAGTTTAGGAACCTTATACACAAGGACCCCAAACTCCTATGGTGAGAAGGTCATCTAGGGTAAGAAGAGATCTTGAAAATTTTTCTCCTTCTTTGAATTATTTATTACTCACTGACAATGGAGAACCAGAGTGTTATGAGGAAGAAATGTAGGGAGATGCCATGATGAAATGGGAACAAGCCATGGATGATGAGCATAGATCTCTCATGGAGAACCAAATGTGGGATTTGGTAAGGCTACCCAAGGGAAAGAGTGTATTTCCAAAAAAGTGGATCTTCAGAATAAAAGAAGAGGATGAAGGGAGAAAAAGGTATAAGTCCTGGATGGTGGTTAAGGGGTTTGAACAAAAATTAGGTATTGATTTTGATGAGATTTTCTCTCCTATTTTAAAAATGACTTATATTAGGACTATTCTTAGTTTAGTTACAATTGAGGATTTGCAATTAGAACAATTAGATGTGAAAATTACTATTCTTCATGTTGATTTGGATGAAGAGTTGTATATCAAGCAACCATAGGGATATGAGGTCAAAGGGAAGGAGAACTATGTGTGTATACCAAAGAAGAGCTTGTATGGCCTAAAATAAGATCCATGGCAATGGTATATATATTTGATTATTTTATGTTGGAACAAGAATATCAAAGGTGTCATTCTGACCATTGTATGTACACCAAACATTTTAATGATGGTTCCTTTATTATATTATACTTGTATGTTGATGACATGTTAGTTGCAAGAAAGAAAATACAACATATTCATATGGTTAAATAACAACTTAGTGACTCATTTTCTATGAAGGATTTGGGTGATGCAAAGCAAATCTTTGGTATGAGGATTTTTCTTGATAGGAAGGAGAGGAAGTTGATCTTATCCCAATCAAAGTATATGAAGAAAGTCTTGGAAAGGTTTAACATGTTGGGTGCTAAATCTATTAGTACTCCTTTGGCAAGCCACTTTATATTATCAAAGGAACAGTGTCCCAAGATGGAAGCTAAAAAGCTTAAGATGCCCAAGGTACCTTAGTCATCGATAATTTACAACTTGATGTATACCATGGTTTGTCCTAGGTTGGATATTACCCAAGCAATGGGAGTTGTGAGTTGGTATATGAGTGATCCAAGTTATGAGCATTGGCAAGCAGTGAAATGGATTCTTCAATATTTGAGAGGAACCATAGATTTTGCATTAAGTTATGGTGGATCAGATACCACTTTGCATGGTTATGTGGACTCATATATGATAGGGGATATTGATATCAAAATAAGTATGACAGGTTATATATTTACTATTGGAGATACAATGGTTAGTTGGATTTCCAAGATACATAAGGTTATGGCTTTGTCAACCATAAAGGTAGAGTATGTTGCTACCACAGAGGCTAGAAATGAGATGATTTGGGTATAGGAATTGTTTTGAGAGTTGGAGCATGATCAAGAAGTTAAAAGACTACATAATGATAATCAGAGTGTTATTCATTTAGAAATTAATTCTACTTTCTACTCAAGGACAAAACACATTTAGTTACATTATCATTTCATCAAGACAAATTTGGAGGAGAACTTGGTGAAGCTAGAGAAGATTCATACCAGATAGAATCTTGTGGATATGGTGACCAAGGTGATCACATTAGACAAATTGAGACTATGTTGAGATTTGGTTAGCCTTAGTGGTCATGAACCAGTGATAGATTATATTTAGGAGAAATAGTATCCAAATGGGATATTTTTGAGTGTGGATCCCTTTGGGGCTATCACATGACCTTAGGAGTATATTTTGGGGGCCTAGAGAGCTCCAAAAATGTGGGGAGTGTAGTTTTCCCTACTCCATTTTTTATGGAACCTTGCTCCACATGTGAGTGAAATATTCCTTATTTTATCTAATTTATATGTTTCCATGTTTATGGAGTTGGTTATTAGATGCCTATTTTCCATGTTGAATTCCTTGATCTGAGGGAGTTGGTTGTTCAATGGAAAATGTATTGCCTTCCATATTTCAAGGAGTTGGTTGTGATGACATACTATTGGAAAATGTGCCTTAAAAGGTGGAGACTCTATCTTGGCATGTTCCTTCTTAGATGGGCTTTTGGATGAGCTTGATGAGGTGGAATTGAGGTGTACTTAGTGGATGATGCTTATCTTGGATAAGCATAGTGAAATTTATCCTAATTTTTTGGATTTTCCTTCATTTTCTATATATACAAGTGTGGAGTGGTCTTTAGAGGTTGATGGTTTATTTGCAGGGTGTGGCTTTGAGGATTAGAGTCAAAGTGTAGAAGTTTTTGCAAAGTGTATGTGTTTAATGTAGGGTGTGGTATAACAGCTTGTAGGATATTGTATTATATAGGTGCAGGTGAAAGTATATAATTTATTTGTGCAACATTTTCTACAAGAGAATTTTCTATTTCTGTAAGAGTTCATTATAATCTTATTTTTTAGATTACAATTTTATTTGAGGACTTTCTTGGTGGATGTAGCCCACATTGGGTGAACCACAATAGATCTGTGTTATGTGTGTTTTTATATCATTCGCTCCATTTATGATTTCATAATATCTATGATTTGAGAAATGTTTTTGTGATGTATGCTATTGCATAATTTAGATTTGATTTATGGTAATATTAAATCTGGTATAAAGTTTTTAATTCCTAACAACAAGGAGGAAGAGTGTCTCTTAAAGCCAATTGTTAACTTGGAGCTAATCAATGAGTAACACCAAAGGGCCATGAACATCCTTCAGTAGCAACAAATGAGTTATAAGGTGCAAGGCCCACCAACTAGCTAAATAATATTCCATTTTGTAAAAGCTTTGTAACATTTTGAAAGTAGAATATTCTTTTGTAAAGGCATATGCTTGTTTGTTAGCATATTTGCCTCTAGGTCAATCCACTTTAGAAAAGCAGATGTATTCTAAAACCTTATCAAAAGATAACTATCCTTATCTTTTGTACATTTGTATCTTATAACTGATTGGTATACTTCCTTATTCTTATATGAAAGCTAGTATACCATTTTGTAAAGGGGGAGAGTTTTGACCAAAACTTGTATATTCTAGAACAATCAATATAAACAATAAATACTAAAACGTTTGCCTGAGTTTGTTTGTGTCAATTGTTTCATGACTTCTCTCTCAATTGTTTGTTCCAAGTCTTGAATTTGAATGGTTTCATTAATTCTAAATTTGCATCTTTGATACAGGGTTGCTAATTTGTGCTTACACTATATTAGTTAAATGATCTTGAATTTGATTTGTTTCATTTGTTCTACATTAGAATGTGTAAATTCTATTTAAATGTAGTAACAAATCTTTAAAATAAATTCAATCCTTACTTGTATCCCTTCATATTATCCTTAGAAGTTTGCTTGGTGTACAGTGAGACATGAGATTATGCTATTTTGTATTATAGACTAGTTAAATGTAGGTTCAATTGTAATTGAAACTTTGTCATAATGTTTAATTCAAGGATCAACAATCACATATTATCTTTATGCCCTACCCTTCTCGTTTGCTTCCTTTTTTTAACCAAATCACTTTAGTATAGATCTCACTACAAATTTTCATCTATATTAGTCTTTAGAATAGATCTTTGGTCTTAATTCACTAATATTAGCATAGTTACTTCAAAATTCACAAGGACCACAATGGTTCCCAACTACCAATAAATATAAATTTATGGAATAGTTTGATTTGCTCTGTCTCTATTTCACCATAGGTAACTAGATTACTAAAAACCTACTACTCATGCCATGAATTTTGAGAATTATAAAATGAGAAGTGTTATTAAACACTAAGAGCACCTACGATACACATAGAGGCATCAACACTTCCATTTTTAATTCTGTAACATTTTAACTCTCATAGGCCAAGCCTCAATATTGTATATTTTATGTCAATGGCATATATTATCAATAATTTAAATCAATATTCTAGTTATATTAATCTAGTTTCATAATCATGAATCACACAATCATACTAGGAGGGAGAGCTACATTAGCCTAAGGCTCATTCAAACTATGTAGGCAATGCTCAATTATGTTGGGTTTTTGAAGCCAACTCGGTTATTTACCTTAATTTTTACCCCTATTTTTCATTTGATATTCATCAAATTTATTTTGCAAGAGATGGGGGTTTCATATTTTTTAGGACTTCCATGTGACAAAATAGAACACATAATTCTTTAGTCATCCCTTGTAGGTGATCACACATTGCTAATTTAGGCACATAGTCAACTAAGATGTAACCATAGTCAACAGATAAGGCTATAGTATGAAATTATCTTATTCTCATGCACTTGTCCTATTAAAATGTGAATTAAACTATTTTCTAACATGATTTTTTTTTATAATTTACTTCAAATAATTTCTAGTTACAAAAAGCTTGCACATTCAACATTTAATTTTTTTAAAGAAGGTTTACATACTGGTAGGCTCTTTTACTATTTTTAGAAAGTTTATTAATTTTATAAATTATTTAACATATTTTATTTCATTATAGTTTAGTATCGTATTAGTATATATCAACATTATAATTTCAATAGTTTAGTTCATCTTAAATTAAAAGGGTCAAATAAAAGTTTACCAATATCAATGTGACTGATGAACATGAATGTGTCATGTCTCCTGATCAAATGAATATCATATTGAGACATTGTGTAAATAATTTTGTGATAAAAATGTGAAACATATATTAAATATAGATATTGGTAAATTAGGAAAATATGTTTAATATATGATGCAAACTCAAAGGACATTGTAATAAAAAAATTGAGTGCAATTGATCATGATCAATTGTTAGTTTCTTTTATAAATTTTGATGGGATGCATGATGTTCTAAAGTTATTGGAAGTGTATTTCAAACAAAACAAGATAAAAAACCTTGGAGAAGTAGTGAGAAATATGTCTAAAGAGTTAAATTTGGTGGGTTAAAAAACTTTCTCAACTAACAAGAACATTTCATGTAGAGCGATGTTGACCTTAACTATAAGTGAAAAAACATCAAAATGTTGACATTTCACCATTTTTTAAAATGTGTTTTGTATTTCTAGAAAGACAATAACTATATATTCAAAGAGGAGAAAGGTCCTGGATGATAATACTATAGAAGTAAATTGGGAAATGATGATCAAAACTACCCTTTATAACATGAATAAGGAGATTATTTTAAGGTTAGTTTTTCATTACTATAATTATTTTTTGAATATCTTGATAAGTACCCTGTAAATTTTGAGAAACACTATTTTTAGTTGAATGGTTGTGAAACATAGTTCAAATCTTCACAGCCTTTCTTTTTTCATTTTGTCAATATAAATATTGTTTAAACAAGCCTCATCCATGGAATTATTGTGAGAGTGATTATGGGAATGGGGAACATGATGGTGTGAGTGCTTGCATCAAGAGTGTTCTAAAGATATAAAGTATGAATTATAAAAAATACTAGTTGAGTGATGCTCATATAATCATTTTAGGGTATATAATGAATTTTTAAATTTGTGCATCTCAAGTTGAAAGAAACCACCACCACAAAAGGTTTTTTAAATAATTAAAATTATTATATGTATTCAGTGTATTCCATTAATTGTTATTATGTGCATGTGTTTATGTAATTTTAATTGGTTACATCTTTAAAGAAGTATTTATCAATTATAAACACATGGTTTTCAAAGGATAACCACTACTTGATCTATTTATTATATGATGAACACCAATAATAATTAATGGGGACTATAGAAAATGGATCATTATTATTTTTTGTTATGATTGCATGATAGGTGACTATGCAAATTACAATATTCAAGTGTGTGGTTATTTTCAAAACTAAAATATGATAGAATTATATATGGATGATTCTTGTAGTCAAAGTAAGATGACAAACTTGAATATGTGGATTTCATATCATTTAATTGTGACCACATATTTGGATAGATGTAGACACCCAAATTTTGTACAACATTATCATTTATGTCATTTATTACAACTTTATATGCATAAACTACTTACAATGAATGATGTATCTATTGGTGCATTTTACTTGAGCCTTTTTTATATTATAATTTATGATATTTTATAATAGCTTTTTATCTTACCACTTTTTTCATGGGGATCCCTAATTTTGGTCATTTATCTTTCTGGGCAAGTTTATAATAACTAGACAAAACCAACATAATTCTCTAACCACTTAACGTGGACTTGTCTATGTGTAACTTTCAAAACCTATTTGGAGTAATATTTCATTTTATTATTATTTTTTTATATTGGGTCATATTGTAGGTCATATTTTGTGTGTCATTAGGTCTAAAATTCAAATTCAAAACATATATAAATACAAGGCTCCTCTAAGGCATTAAAGACCATTCTCCTCACTCTCAAAAGCCATTCAAATATTTTCATGTTATATATACAAGTATGATAAATATATATTCGAGGTTGAATCACTACATTCATATTTGTGCCAAGGGTAAAATAGGATAAAGATAATCTATACTTGCATTCACCATTCAAAACACATTCATAGCATTCACCATTCAAAACACATTCATAAGTGTGATAACTACATATGAAAACACCTAAAATTATTACAAGCCCATATTTTATGTTACTTATTGTATGCATAAATTACTCCAACTAAATGAGGAATCTATTGGTATAATTTAATTAAGTCTTTCTCTATTTTGATTTTTGAGTTTGTCTATTGGTTATTTATCTTGCCACTTTATCATGGAAATCTACAGTTTTGGTCTTTTGTCTTTCTAGAAAAGTTTCTTGTAACTAGATAGGACCAACCTATGGACCTATGTACTTAGTGTGAAATTATATAAGCATAATTTTTGGAAATTATTTGGATTCATGTTTTATTTTATTCTTATTTTTATCTATTGGGTGTTATCTTGGGTCAACTTTTATGCACCAATAGGTCCAAAATTCAAAATAAAAACATCTATAAATATAAGGTTTCTCTAAGGCATTAGATATTGTTCTCCTCACTCTCAAAATATCCTCAAATATTTTCATGTTCCATCATAGGTTTTGCTAAATCTATATTTAAGGTTTAATCTTCATCTACATCCTTATAGTAAGGGTAAACTAGAATAAATAACATCTTGATTTTCATTCACCATTCCAAACACACATGTAAGTTGGATAAATATATTTGAGCTTGAGATATTTTTATAATATAGGAAATATATTACAATACTTGGTGTTTCAATGACACTTGGCCAAGGTTAGTCCAACTCAATCCCTTTAGCCTGATTCTCTCCATTTGATTCCAATTTAGTTTATGTTAGGAAGCTAGGGTTTTATCATTATAGATAATTCACATGATATTATAATTATGAATACATACCCAAAACCCTACATAATGAATATACATGAAGTATAATAATCATTTTAGCATCACAGTCAATTGAGATAAGTTAAATGTCACTAGACTCAAGCATGCTACATCATCATCCAATTATAGCAATCATGTCTAAGGATATCCTCTGCTTCTAACTTTGATATATCTTTTACATAATTCTGCTTTCTTTATCTTTTTTTGTCAATAGCTTGTCACAATCAACTAAGATAAGTCTATAGTCAATAGACTCAAGGTGCAATGTACCACCATCCACTTAAAGTGGACCTGTATAGATTCTATTTTTATTCCTAATTCTAATCTTGAACCTATAGAGTTTCATTTTCTTTCATTTTCACTATCATAAAATCATAATATTCAATGGGTATTCATGTACAAACTAAGTATATATATTCTTAATACTTTCTCAAAATAGTAATTTTCTATATTTGGAAATTTTTCAAAATTAGAATAGTTGAATATTATATATCATTTAGAATTGTCATATTTATATTTTCACACCTATTATAACCCATTAAAAATTTATTCATTTGATCAAAAATTGAATAAAATAACTAATTAACATAGGTTATCCAAGTTTTGCTACAATGTGTGTGTGTGTGAGTGAGAGATTATAATATCATTTAGACAAGTGTTACTTATATTATAATTAAATTTAATATATATATTTTCTATTGAAAGTTATGTTTTTACAATCATTTTAGCCTAAGACAACCTTGAAAATGTTAACTACTACTTTTTGTGGTGCACAATTCAGAGGACCAAACTAAGAAAAGAAATGATAAGTGAGGAGACATTTTTTTCCATTAGTTAAACTATGATATAGGGGAAATATTTTATATAAGTCATTCCACGTGAGCTTCACTTTACTTATTATGAACTAGATAACAAAGTCTTGTATTATAACCACCATGTTATTTCTACTACCTTTTATCTTTCTAGAGTGAAACAAGCATGTGGCCTAATTCAATGGAAGTTAGATAAGTAATATTGTAAAATTTTATATATTATTGAGGAGTAATCTAAACCATTTGACCTTATATATTTTTAATAATTAATTTATTTTTCCATGAATATGTTGTTGTAACATCTTAGTCTTGTAAGTTAAACAATTGGGTCTTTTTTACAATGTTAAATGTCTATTGAAATTACTTTGTTCAATATATTGTTTAATACATTCAAATAATTCTGAAATGAATATTATTAATTTTAAAATATGATATATTTTAAATTTGTGTGATTTCAAATATCTATAAATGAATTTTTGAAATACTTTTTAAGAATTTTTTTTTAAATATTGATTGTTCGATTTTTTAAAAGACAAAAATATCATGTATATAACATTTAAAAAAATTATATTGGTTTATTTATTCAATACCTATTTTCATTACAAAATTTATCTTTGTAAATTAATCACATATTTTACATTTATAAAGTTAACAAAATTTATTATACATTTGATCTTGATGATATGAGCGAATTCAATGTAAATGTTATTACTTATAATTCATTACATGTGAATTTAATTAAATATAAGAATGAATTGAATATTAAACAAATTACTTGAAAATTTTATATTTATTGTACCTCTTTTAGAGTGGAGGTTTTAGTTTTTTTGACATATGATGTGTCATTTTCCTATTAATTTGGGATTTGAATTCATATCAATTAACTTTTAATTGTAACTCTACTTAAAAAGGGTTTAGGATTTAGGATTTTTAACCTATGAAATTAAAAATCTAAATTATTTTTCCATTAATTTGATTTTAATTGAAATTAGTTAATTTGTAAATATAATTCTATATAAAAAAATAAAGATAGATGTATGAAAATATACTTTTTAATATTTAATTTATTGTAGCCTATTTTAAGTGGAGATCTTAGCTTATTTAGAATAGAATGTGTCATTTTTCTATTAGTGAGATTTGAATACAAATCAATTAAATTATAATTGTAAACTAAATTTATATCAAACATTTAAACATATATTCAATATTAGATGTTATGACTTTCTAAGAATCATTTTTATCCAATATTAAATGTTTAAACTTATAAGAGAAAAACATATCATATATATAACAAGTTTTAAACACTATATTGATTTTGTATTTAAAACACTTTTTTATTACACATTTGATCTTCTCAAATTAATTACACATTTGATTTTATTGAATTAATTATATATTTAATCTTCATGAAATTAATATAATTCATTACACATTTGATCTTTATATATATAAATGAATTGAATATAAAAATTACTTTAAATTTTGATATGTATCATAAACTCTTTTAAGTAGAGGTTTAATTTTTCTTGGCATAAGATGTGCCATTTTTCCATTGATTTTAGATTTGAACTCAGATTAACTAAATTTTAAATATAAATCCACACCAAAATAGTTTAGGGTTTAGGGTTTAAACCTTAAACACTAAACTATTTTCTCATTGGTGGGATTTGAATTTGGAATAGTTAATTTATAAATGTAAGTTTACATCAAAATTAAAAATAATAATGTGTGGTAAGGTACTTAATTTTTTTTAAATTCATTAAAATTCATATTAAATAATTTTTTAGCTTACTTGGCCAAAAAAATGTCAATTTTATATTAGTGATATTTAAGATCAAATTCATTAATTTGTAACTATAATTTAAAATTAAATATATAAGATTTTAAATTATCTAAACATCCAAATATCTATCAAATATTAATTGTCATCACTTTCTAATATATATTTTTTTAAATAGTGGATGTTTGATTATTTAAGAGACAAAAATATTATGTATATAAAAATTATTAAACATTATATTAGTTTTTTTATTTAAAACACATTTTTATTATACATTTGATCTTTATGAAATTAGTAAAATTCATTACACACTTTATTTTCATAATATAGGAGTGAATTGCAAATAGATTTTACTATTTAATTTTTTTTTATTTGATATGGTAAAAGTCAGGTTTTACAGGGACCTGGAACCATGAGAGTGCATTACAATAGTTTTAACAAGTCAACTAGGGCTGAGATAACAAAAATAGAACTTGGAAGAAGGACCTCTTGAGGATCATCAACAATAGCAGTGTCCTTCACTAGGATGGTAGGTTTATCTTTTGATACTTTAGCCTGAGTATGATTCTTGGGGCCTTTTATCGCTTCCCTGGGGAAGATCATTGTGGGTCATTTCCTACCTTTAACTTCTAAAGGAGTCTAATTAAGGGGGACCCCTTAGGGTAACCCAAGGGAAGGGATTTTAAGACCTTAGGATATTTTATAATAGGGGATTGGGGGGTTGAACAAAGTGGACAAAGGTTTGGATAGTAGCCTCAGCCACCCTGTGAAGATCATTCCAATCCTAGATAAGTTTAGTCAGGCTAAACCCTACCTATTGTACCCTTGAGTTGAAATTTTCTAGAAATTATTTTTTCTTTTCCAGCTTCTTCATTACTATGGCCTCACCTTTCCAAGATGAATTCATAGGATTCCTAATTTCAATGGTTTTAAGCTTGGGGATAAATAAAAATTTGAGAGGGAAGTCGTCAGGGGGAGACTAAGATAGACTATTTTGGGGGGAGCATTCAAAGGGTAGGTGGGATCCCTTGGTAGGGACCTCCACTAAGGATTCATGCTATGAGTCCTCTTTAAAAGAGATTCCCCCAGGGGAACCTTCTGACCTAAAAGGGCCTAAACATGTTTAACAAGTAGGAGTATTAAACCTTGATGGAAAATGGGATCTATATCATTTACTTGGTGGAGCAGAATGGTGTTTTCTAGGGACTTCAATAGGAAATAAGGAAGGCTGATTTTTAACCTAATGAAGTGATTTAGGATCAAGAAATGGTGTGAAAAATTAAGGTATACTTACCTTTCATATTTATGTAGTGCATTATCTAAAGGTAGATATTTGGCCAGTAACATGGGAGGTTGACTCATGGGAAACCTTTCTTGTCAGTCTGTATGAAATCTTTCATTTTGAATAACCATTGTATGGATTATTTATTCTTTGATTGGTCCTTAAATTCTTTGGCATCATCACAAGACATACTCGTGGCATCATCGATAAATTCCTTCAAGACATAAATGGTGATTCCTCACATGGTGACCTTCTACTTTGTTCATGCTACCACAAAGTCTTGAGACACCCTGACATTGTGCTCAGTGATGTGTTCCATAAAATTCATGAGACCCCCTTCTTGAGTTTCTTCTAGACCTTCTTTTACTCATATACCTCTTTGCATGATGTGGGTTCTAAGCAATCTCTGTCACCACCCATGGTTGTTAGAAGCATATGGGTGGAGTGGGAGAGTCAAAATTTGTAGAAGTGGGAGAAATAGCTAGGGTTCAAATGGGTGGGAACACCCACCATAGGCACATAAAAATAATTAAACATCCTTTCTTCAAAATGAATATAGATCAACAAAATTGGGATTCACCCCATCGAGTTGAAGGGTTGCACATGTGAAAGGATGATTATTTTATGACATATTATTCCCTTAAACATGGATGACATTATACACATTTGGGGGATGCTACCTACATCATAATAGTTGGTTAAACATTGGATATCAATTTCAATGTTGGTAAGGAGGTTGACCACCCATTTCCTTTCCTATAAGTGTGAATGAGTTGGAAGTGAGGTATACCTTTTAAAATGTGCTTCACATCATCAATAATTTCCTTGATAGTATATGAGGGTATAGTTTTTATTTTCAAGGAATTAAGGATGTTCAATGAGTCACCCACTATAATAATCCTATTTTGGTTGATGCTTCATGCTAGATGAATACCCTAAAGGGCCACCTTGGGCTCGACAAGGTGGTTTATTTACTTACCCATGAGACCTAAAAAAGTAGCCAACATCTTCCCCTTTAGATTTATTTATGATGCCTCCTCCCCCTATAAGGCTCAGGTTTCCCTTGGATGCCCCATCAAAGTTTAGTTTCACCCACCCCTCTAGAGGGGCTTTCTATTTAGTTTGATTGCAGATTAATTCTTTTGTGGATGGGTAGATAAATTGTTGAAGATCCCATTTTTTGAGGATGAGTAAGGTTGAGGGTGGGGAAAGGTCTTTACTTTAGGAGGAAATGCCTTCCAATTTTTGTGAATATATTGGTAGAGATGGGGGAAGATGCTCTTCAGCTGGTGTCTTTTGTTAAGGAAAAGGCTATCATTATAGATCTTCTAGATGCCTCAAAACCAATGGGGAAGGGCAAGGTGCCAGAGGAAGGTTAGAGAAGGAATGGCCCATAGGGGGTTCCATTATAAAATGAGATCCAAGATATTATACATGTTGAGGTGATTAAGAAGCCAATTAAACAAAGTCAGAGTAAAGGGGCATTCTAAAAAAAGTGCTGAGTAGAATCTTCTATACTTCAACAGATAGGACATCTATTGGGAACAATCAATCCCCTTTTGGATAGGTTTTCCATAGTAAAATTTTTATTTTGTGCCATAATATAAAAGAAGAAATTGACCTTGGGGGATAGGTACTTTACCCAAAGATTTTTCCAATGGCCCTAATTGCTTTCCAAATTAAGGTTAATGGCATGGCCTAAGGTCACTAAGTATGAGCCATTATCTTCCACCCTCCAGATAAAAAGATCTTCCTTTTGAATAGAGGGGATGTGAGTCTTATTTAAGGCTAGATTGAGGTTCTGAATGGCTTGGGATTATTCCAAAGTGAGACTTTCATTGGGGATGACCTTCCAACACTTTTTTCCTTCCTTGATTTCCTAGTAGTCCTTTAACTTGGAACCCCATCTTTACTTAATCTATCTATACCACCTGACCCATGTCTCCTAGGTAGAGAGTGGGGTGGGGGATATCCAAGTATCTCCCAAAAATCAATTTTCTTTCTATTACTAATTTTTCAAAGGATGACCTTCTTTAGAAGGTCTTTGTAGTTGCTTATGTCTTTCCAAAAGGTGGATTCATCGATAGGGCCTTCTTTCCATAGGAAATCATCCACTTCCACTCCTTCTAGGTATTTATACTTTAGGATTCTTGACCATTCACCATTCTCCTTTATAAGGTGCTAGCCCATTTTTTCCATTAAGGCTATGTTCATAGATTTTATGCTTCTCAGGTTGAGACCTCTGTTTGCTTTAGGGAGACATACTTTTCCCATGCAACCAGATTGAATCTAAATATTTCTTTAGTGCCTCTCCACAAGATTTTTTTTTTATATTTTATCAATTTTAGAGGCAACATTAGATGGAATTTTAAATAATAACATTAGGTAAACATGAATGCTTTGAATGGAAGCCTTGAGGAGTTGGTATTTACTGACTTGGGTGAGGTGACCTTTCCAACCTACTAGTTTCCTTTTGGTGTGATTAATTAGGGCGTTCCAAAGTTTGGAGTCCATTTTTTGAGTAAAGAGAGGGATACCTAGGTGGTTAGATGATAATTTACCCACTTGGGAGTTAAGAATTTTGTCAATTCTTCTCTATTGAGAGGTTGATATATTGATGAAGAAGAGGAAACTCTTTTAGAAGTTGATGCATTGGTTGGACACTTTTTCATAGTTATTTAGGATACATTTATGATGCTTAGCTTCCTCAATGGAGGCATCACCTAAGATGATAGTGTTATCATCATAATGGTGATGGGTGATAGGATCAATGTTTTGGGCCACTGAAATACCCTTTATCAGACCTTGATTATAGGTTCACCTCAAACTTCTCCCCAAGGTTTTGGCTAAGATGATGAAGAGATATAGAGAGAGTGGGTCACCCTATCTTAAACCTATTGAGGTAGGAAATAAGCCTTTATGAAACCCATTTATAATAATGGAGAACTTAGGAGTGACAATAGAATTCCAAATGATTTTTTAGGTGTCATGATTTAGCCCAAGCTTTTCTATAATATACATCAAAAAGCACCAACAAATTTAGTCATAAGCCTTTGACATGTCCAGCTTGAGTAACATGCCCTATCTTGATTATTTGGTGATGAAATACATAGCTTCATGAGTTATGACAATTTTGTCAATGATTTTATTTCCAACTATAAAATCCCCTTGTTGCTCTCTAATGATTGAATCAAGCAGGGATTGCATTCATTTGACCAAGATGGAGGAGTAAATTTTGTATGTGGTGTTGCATAAGCTAATGGGCCAAAAAACTTTAATACTAGTGGCACCTTATTTTTTCAAAATTAGGATTAGGAAGGTTTTGTTGATATCTTTAAGGATAGATTTGGGGTGAAAGAATTCTTTAATCACTTCCTCAACTTCCAGGTGAATAATGTCCCAAAAATTTTGGAAGACAAAAGAAGGGAATCCATCTAGTCTAGGTGCCTTGAGGCCATCCATGGAGAAGACAACATTTTTAATTTACTCATTTGAAGGTGTTTGGATGAGGGAAGCATTGTATACAATAGAGAAGACCTTGTTGAAGTTAGATAATGTAAAAGAGACTAGAAAATTCTTAGGATCCTCAACCCACAAAAGAAGGTTCTTAAAAAATTAATAATATGGTAGGATATGTCATCCTCATATTTACTAATGGTCCCATCTTCCATTTGAATCTAGTTGATTCTATTGATATTCTTGTGTCTTGATGTTGAATGATGGAAATTATTTGTATTCCTATCTCCCTCCTTCAGCCATAAACATCTATATTTTTGCTTCTAATAAGTCTCTTCTTTTGCTTTCAGATTGTGAAAGTGATAGAAGAGATATTTTTCCTTAAAAGCCATATGCTCATTATAATCCCCAAAGGCACTAATCTCTTCAATAAATGAGAGTTTCACTTCAAGGGCCCTTTTTTGCAAAAAAAATATCTCTAAAAACTTCTTTTTTATATATTTTTAGATTATTTTTCAAGAAGTTGAGCTGTTTGTGAGGATGAACATGGTAGATCTCGAAAAGGGTTCTTCCCACCATTCTTTTAGGGATTCAATGAAGTTAGGGTGGTGGGTCCATATAATTTTGAATCTAAAAGGACTGCATTTGGGCTTCGAGATTTTGTTTGCTTTAAAGACCAAAGGATTGTGGTCAGACCCAATTCTAGGTAGAGAAGAAAGTCTACTAGAAAAAAGAATGTCCTAATTTAAAGAGATCAAGAATCTATCAAGGTGGACCTGAATCATTTTTTATCCTAGACTTTTGTTAGACCATGTAAATAGGATTCCATTGAGGTCCATGTCTAATAAACCCAAATTTGTAATGAAGTCATTGAATACCATCATGCTATCTATAAGGTCAATGAGACCACCTTTTTTTATCACTTGGGGTAAAGGGAGTGTTAAAATCACCCACCAAAATCCAGTTCTAGTTAATGCATTTTTTACAAAAATATGCTAGTGCCTTCCAAAGAATATTTTTGGTAGTTTTGGAGTTGGGATCATAAATATTGGTTAGAATCCATTTGTCCTTACTTACTATGTCAGTGCATAAGATTGAGATTTAGTTGGAGGATTTACATAGAAAGTCTCTTTCTTGAGCATCCAAGTTCCAAAAGATAGCCAATCCTCTCGAAGTGCTTGTGGATTCTAAGGTGAGGACATGGGAATTTTTCCATATCTGTGCCACACCAATTTTTAGAGTAAAGTTAGACATTTTTGTTTCCTAAATGAGCAAAATAGAAGGATTGACCCTTTTTATAATATTGCATAGAGTCCTTTGTTTATTGGGGTTGTTTAAGCCCCTTCCATTCCATGATAACACTTCCATTTCTTATCATGTTTAACTTTAAGAGTTTTTTAAGAGCCATTAGCAATCTCTTTTGTAGTTTTTAGGTTCTGAGTTAAAATTCTAAGTGATCTGCCAACCGGTTTAGAGGTAACACTAACATTGGCTTTCTTCCTACCTCTTTTAGGTTACTATTTATAATTCATTACATATGAATTGAAATTAATATAGGAGTGAGTTGAATATAGATGTTACTTGAAAATTTTAGATTTATTGTGGCCTCTTTTAAGTGGAGGTTTTAGCTTGCTTGTCATAGAATATTCCATTTTCTCATTAATTTGGGATTTGAATTCAGATCAATTAATTTTTAAATATAATTAAACACTAAAACAATTTAGGATTTAATATTTGTGGTTTATAAACCATAAAATTTAAACCTTTTTCCCATTAACAATATTTGAACTCAGATTGGTTAACTTGTAAATGTAAGTCCACACCAAAACACTTAACATGGTTGCATGATAAAGAACTTTAATTTTTTTTTAATTTATTGTGGCCTATCTCAAGTGTAGGCTTTATTTTTATATTAGAATATAATATGCCATTTTGCCATTAGTAATATTTGAACATAGATCAATTAAATCATAATTGTAAGTTCAATAAAATTTCACATGCACATGCTATTTGGGTCTTTTAATCTAGTCCTAAATATTGTTTGCACACACACACACACACACACACACACACACACACACACACACACACACACACACACACACACACACACACACACACACACACACACACACACACACACACACACACACACACACACACACACACACACACACACACGTACTTATCTTAAATTTATGAGGTGGATCTCACATCACTTGTCCATTGTTGGATTTGAGAGTTACTTGCATAAGTAACTCCTCCCCCACATGTCATACACATTATTATCAATTCTAAGAAGATTATAAAACTTTGCACTCATATGAAGCCTACTCATGTAACTCATTTTTCTCTCTTAATTCTATTTATTAAACTCTCCTATCCTATTCTTCAACACAATCTAGTCTCTTCTTATGTTACTCTTACATTCATGTGATGCTCTTTTGGCTTAAAGTGATTATTATCTTTCTCTCCTAGATTATACTTGATATGTACTTATATATTCATTGTTTCAAGGCTTTTACTAACATTGTAGAGTTTTTATCCATTTGACAATTTACCCACTTGTCAAATTTCTTATCTAGTATTTTTAAGTTTGCACACTTTTTAAGATAACATTGTTTCTTTAAGCATTTTTATTGCTTGATTTCAATATTAAAATTTTGATCTTTAACAATAATTATATTATAATATTAGAGCTCTATAGTTTCTAATATTGATTCTTGATAAATTTGTAGATTTGGAAATGGAAAAGAATCTTTTTTATCTTTTAATAGTAATTATTTTACTTGTGACATAATATTTTTTCTTTTAACCATTTTTTTAGGCTTATAAAAAGAAAGTTTTCAATCACTCTCATTTTTTATCAAGTTCTCAAATTTTATTTTTAATTTAATTCTACTTAACTTGACAAGCAATACAAATTGTAATTTATATCATCTACTTAGTTCTTGCTTTGCTCAATTTATTTTTTATCACTTTATTTAGAATTTATATCCTCTATATTACTAGTTTTTTCATCTTTTAAAGAATATATTATTTATTTTTTTCTTCTGTACTTGCACCATCTTTATCTGGATAGTTATCTTTTTGTTTTTTAGTTAATCATAAGTTCATAGTCTGTACTTTTCTTTCTTAACTAATCTTGATCTTTGCTCATTTCTCTTGTCTTAGTTCAAGACAATTTTTTCACAATCTATTTTTCATTTAGTCTTTTTACCCTATCTCTATGTTTTTTTATAAGCCACTTATCATCCCTATAGTGTTGTGCTTATTGTCTTCCCTGAGAGTCTCTATCCATTTTTTGAAAACATAAATCTTCTTTTTCTGGGACTTTAATTGTCTCAAAATTCTTCTAAGTTTTTCCCCTTATACATGTTGCATATTTGAAGGCATTTTAATATATTTTGGTATTTTTAAGGCTTTGTCTATCTTTACTTTTCATTTGGGTTTGGTGTCTATCTTTCTTTGTCTCTTTTAATGCACTCAAGCTTTATTTTATAAGTGGTATTTTCATTTCTAAAGGTAGTTTTTAAGTTTTGTGTTATATGATCATGGAGTATTTAATTTACTCATTCATTTACAATTATTTTTCAATATATAAAACCTTTTTAACTATTCTATTAGGGCATTTGAATTGATAATGTCTTCCCCTCCTTTTAAAAAACAAAATCATGTTTTTGTCTATGTGGCATCATAGTTAGCTTTTAGCTTTTAATTCTATTCAATATTTGACCTATTAATTTTTTTTTAAATAGATGTTTTAATAATTTAACCATGGGAAAATTTGTCATTATATTAAATATTTATTAAATCTTTTAAAAAAAATGTCTTTTATTTTTTCAAAAAGTCTTAATTTCTTTAAAAAAAAATCTTGAGTGGAAAGAATTTTTTAACATATGGTTTTAAATAAATTCTTTATAGTGCTTTATTTATAAATATGTAAAACTTTAAATTTTTAATTTAAAGTATTATTTCAAATATATGATTTTTTATTAATATTTTTCAAAACAATTTGATGTGTTTTTTATGTTTTATTAAAATAAATTAGTCTTGACATTTATAAGATAAAAAAAATTCTTCACATCGTGTTCAAATGACATTCAATTTAATCATCTTTTTAGTTTTTAAGAATTTTATATATCAAATTGATTTTAAAAATAGTAAAATTATTTCTATTAAACACTAATTTTATTATAAAAATGACACTTTAAATACTTTACAAGCCTATTTTATTGAGAAAATGACAACCATACAATATTTTTTTAATATTTTATATTTTAAATTTATACCTTTTACACATGATAATAACTCTCATAATGAATTTTATTGTATTCTTAAATCAACATGCACTCTTTATATTAACCTTGGTTCACATGTTATGAATTGCATAGGCTATTCAGGTTATGTGCTTGGTAAGTATGAAGATAATATTATTGAACCTATTTTTTCTTGAATATAATGTAAATTGTAAAGGTCTTAATTTTAATAATTTACTTACTTCTAATACAAATTCAGAATAATATTGTCCTCCTCACCAAAGGACTTATAATACAACTTCCTTTTTATTATAATGTTTTAAATATTCATGTTTTAGTTAAAAATGATAAAGCTTGTACATATTGTGGAAAACACAAGCATCATATCTTTAAATACTATAAATTATAACTATAAAAATCTTGTGGTAAATCTACGTATCACACTTTACATTGTTGAAAAATGACTAAACATGTACTTCAAAGGTAAAAATGATTTGAACACCTAAAAATAATGTATCTTCTATAGACTTTGATGGGTCTTCATGATAAAATGGTTCAATTTCTACGTTACATACTTTTATCAAGTAACACATCTTCTTTGTGTCCCTTTTGATAAAATCAAACTCTTTTATATATTCCTTATTTTTTGTTGCAAATAAAATATGCTTTGATTATTTTGCCTAACTTATTTTTGTGCATGATTTCATACTTTATTATAGAAGTTGTTTTACTTCCTTTTTATTGATGTACATAAAGATTTTATTAAATTGTGTATGTAGATCATATTTTTATAGCATATTGGTTACTTAATTTGAAATATTGGTGTTAGCTTATTTATTTTGCAGGGTCTCATAAATCATTTATCTTTATTGTTGGTCTTTGTTCCATGTGGAATGACCACACTACTTAAAAATGATACTTGAATATTCTTAATGATCACATTTTCACCCTTGCGACTGTTGACAATACTTTATGTTTTTTTTCTTAAATTACTATAATTTTTTTTGAAAGAAGTTTATATTAAGGGGGAGTATTATGTAATTTCAACTCACTCCTTTATTTATAAAAAGTTTTCTCTACCTTTTTAACTCCAAAATAATATTAAGGAGTGTTAAATAATTAAATCTTATTTGTGTCATTTAGGGTAATCCTAAATCTTATTTATGTGTATATTTATTATATTTATATATATACACTTATCTTGAATTTATGAGGTGTGTCTCACCTTATTTATCTACTTGTTAGATTTGGGATTTACTTACACAAGTAAATTCTCCCACCACATGAATATTTTTAATGATTTTATGGAGTAAAAATCATATTTTTCCCCCAAAGTTGAAACTATATATCAACAAAATTATCTCAAAATTACTAAGTGTCAAACTGACTTTATTATGAGTAAAATTGTTGATAAAAAGTTTATTGAATAGCTTCAAAATTGAAATGATATGATTGTCATATAAATTAATTTATATGTATAACAATATCAAAGATATAACATACAAAAATATTCTAAATTTAAATTAATGTATTGCACTACCTTTGTGTGTAACTTAATTAAATAAATAATGTTTAAAACAAGTCTTTTATAAGATAACTTGCATGACAAGTTATTTCAATAAAATTATAAATTAAAAATTAAATAAATAATTTTATTTAAAAAATAAATAATCTATAATTATATTTATAAAATTAGACCCTAAGATAACTTAAATAAACTTAAAGATAAATTCAAGAGACAACTTAGAGTACCACTAACACTAACTGATAATTTTTTAGTCATCATGCAATAAAGTAGTGTAAGTTGGCTATCACTAGTTATAATTAAATAAAAGTGACATTAAAAATTATATATAAAATATGAATTTATTTAAACACATTTTAATTTCACTTAACTAATATTAAAATTGTGGCTCGTCACTTGAGAATTCATTAGAGTAATCAGACAATGAATTGAAGTTAATTGATAGTCCCAGTTATTTTTTATGAAAACATTGAATTGTCGAAAAGTGACCAATAAATAAATTAAGGTTATAAATAAATTAAATAAAAATTTAAAACATCTAAAAAATAAAAATATACTAAATCTGAAAATAGAACTCAAGTTCTCATATTGGCATCATAGTCAACATTCTCCCTTTTGATGTAAAGAGGTAAGATTCCTATCATATCCTAAGTATTTTATGAATCTTGTTAAAAAATATAAATCATATTACTTGTATCAAATATGATTTAATGGTTCTGTATTCAAATTATATAGAGGATAATACAACTCTAGTCTATTTATTTGAAGACTAAGAAACTAACCCACTTTCCAATGTGAAGCAGTGACTTAAGTTGACATAAAAATATTGATGGTATGAAATTAATACCATGATTATAATTACCTCTTATATATTTTAAAAAAATACTTCTTGTAAGTGCTTGAATGATGGTTTTCCCATAAAATCTAAAAAATAATCTAACTTGTCAATTGTACCATCACTATTGACTTTGGTCTTATGGACCCAATTTATACTAATGACATATTTATTCATTATAGGATAAAACAAATTTCATGTATCATTCCTCTCAATGTAATCCATCGCTGTTTTTATAGCACAGCCTATTCTTTCTTTTGACTAGCTTCTACGTAACTTCTAGGTTCACTATCACTAATGATAATAAAAACATAGTATTTTTATTATGAACATCATCAAATAAGTTACCTTATTAGTGTTGCATATTTTTTATAATACTTTTATAATAAATATCCAATATTTTATTAGTTAGATAAGGATTCAACAAATATGTTTTCTTGCTTGGTGTTGATGTATATGGATGACCAGTCTCTTGCAAAGAGTTAGTATTATTTTCTGTTGAATTAGAAAAATATGTATAAATTTGTAAGACCTCAAAATAAACTTCAAAAGGATTCACCCCTTTAATTATGAATTATATAACTACATAATCATAATCAACATACACTTTATTTTCAAAAAAAAAAAAATCTATAGAAACAATTATGGATTTATTAGTAAAATTATAGAACTTGTATGCCTTACTTTCATCACTATATCCTATGACATTGTGATCAACACTCTTAGTATAAATTATAACATCATTAATTTTAATTTTAGTTATTTTCATGTTTCCATTATTTAAAATTACATGGAATTTTCATCTCTTGATTTCTCTTGGGTTTTGAAAGAATTATCTAACTTGCTAAAATAATCTATGACTTATTACTTGATTTGAGCAACCTAAATTAAGAGACAATAAATTATTTTAATATTATATGAATCCTATAAAATATGTGATAAACTAATATTATACCTCTTAAAGCTCACTTTTATCTAATTTAAAATCCTTCTCTTCCCTAGCTTGATTGACTTGATTCTTAACTGTTAGTATCTTGCAATATTTTTTCATGTGTCCTAGTTTTTTACAGTAATGATAAGTGAATTATTTTTTCTCTTAATTTTGAAGTTTTCTTTAGATTTACCTTTTAATTTAATTTTTTTAATTTTTTTTAACTTTTATTTTTATATTTTACCTTGGTTTAAAGTGTGTTTTTTAAGACCATGTTCTAGATCTCTTACATATAGTCTCATTTTAGCCTCATGAGATTAGAGAGAACTACTAACTCATCAACACTTATAGTATTTATATATTAAAACTATTCAATAGTTATCACAATATAAAATTATTTTTGACTTAAATATCTCAAAATATTTATTACTATAATACTATCTTGTATAGTTTCTTCATAAATTGATCTGGAGGATTATTTGATGCAACCTAACTCAACATACCAACCCAACTCACCATTTAACCCAACTCATTAGTGTACCCCAACTCACCTGGCACCCCAAATCGGTAGTGTACGCTAACTCACTATCACCCCAACTCACATACTACCCCAAATCGCATGGTAACAACCCAAGTTATATGACACCTCACCAATTTGTGTTCATCACCAAGATATTCTCCAACCAAAATTTGAGTTACCCATGCAAAAGGTCATTAAAGACATGGCAAAATCCATAGTATTTATTGAAAAAAAAATCCTATTTAAAGGCTTTAAAACTATTTGGTCCCATAAATGTGGATTTTTATAAATACATGTGTTATTTAGAACCAAAATCTATTTTGACCATGGCTAAATAAAGAGATCCATTGCAAACAAATATAGAGGATATGGATGCATGAGAATAGGAGAAAGGGGACGTTCTTGGCCTTGCTTGGGGTGTGGCCATTCAATCTATAAAATTACTACCATGGAAAAAGGAGGCTAAAAGATTTGTTTTAAGGGTTGAAGCTCATTCTTCTGAGGGTAGGGGCATCTAATTTGGGGATGTAGTAAGCCCAATCAATGAAAATTAATTTGGTGGTCTATGGGAAGTTGTTAGACTATGGTTAGACTGAGAGTGTAGGTATACATTTTGGAGCATAGTGGTGAGAAGTGAGAAGCTCTCCATTTTAATAAACCCATAAGACTATGATGATGAGGTAGAATGACATAGAATGAGGATGATATCAAATAAAGAGGCTTAGAGGGGCATGAAAGGACTTGGTATTTCCATTTTGATATGGAGTGATAGGTTCTGGGAACTTGTTGGCAAAGGCCAAGCCCATGGGATTTCACTGTGGGGAGTATCTGAGTGGAGAATAGACATTTTTCTCCATTCATATGATATTTTACCATGGGATCTCACCTAATTACTAAAGATGTGCGTGGATCCAAATTAGAATGGAAAAAATCTGTTGAACTATGAAAAATATATCAAATGTTATTCTCCTCCATGATAAAGGATGTCAATTTAAAATAAAAACCTTAGGATTGTGGTGATGTTTATTTATTTCTATAAAATGCAAAGTGAATGCATTGACCATATGGATGAGTGTCTATCTATAATGGTCAAAGACACAATATAATTATGGCAGAGTTTGATGGAGGAACTCATTAGTGAAAAAAGTTATTGGGAAGCTCACAACAAGAGCTGAGACAAAGATGGATATGGCATGGTTTATGCCATTTCTATAGTCTTTAAAGGTGGAGCTATATGTGACAAGCCATGAGGTAGCTATTGCATGGTAAATGGGTCGAGCCTATTGGCACCATGCTGAGCTCGACGCATAGTTCTAAATGTGGAAAAATGTCCATTTCATATGGCAAACAATTATGACCACATATTTATAAGGAATCAAGATAAGAATATATAGATAGCCTTGAATAAAGGACAATTCTATTTGCAAGCATAGATTGAATAGGTTTGTATGTGTGTGTGTGTACACACACACACACACACACACACACACACACACATGATCTGAGCCCATTGGCACCATAGCTGAGCTTGATGTATAGTTTTGAATGTGAAAAAATGTCCATTTCATATGGAAAATAATTATGACCACATATTTGGAAGGATTGAGATGAGAATATATTGATAGATTTAAATAAAGGCAATTATGTTTGTAAGCATAAACCGAACAGGTGTGTGTGTGTGTGTGTGTGTGTGTGTGTGTGTGTGTGTGTGTGTGTGTGTGTGTGTGTGTGTGTGTGTGTGTGTGTGTGTGTGTGTGTGTGTGTGTGTGTGTGTGTGTGTGTGTGTGTGTGTGTGTGTGTGTGTGTGTGTGTGTGTGTGTGTTTGTGTGTGTTTCAGGGAATGTCACCTATTGTAATGGATATTAATTTAAGGGTTAATAAATATATATATACTGCACAGTATAATATGAAGACATAAAAAAACTAAATTGGGCATGTAGATAGAGTGGAATGCTCTAAGGATTCAATGAAGATACACAGGTTTGATAAAGCCTTTGAGTCACATAAAAAAGTGAGATATGTCATTATTTATTTACATAGCCTCAATATCTTCTATTTGTTATGGCTTTCAAACATGGAAGAGGTATACTAGTAATTAAAATATAGTCCTGTAAGTATATGATTTCTTTTGTTTGTAAATCTTTGATTTTGGAAGAAACATATGGGGATTGTTAAAGTTACTTCTATTGGTACAAATTTAGTCATAGAAGAGATATCCCATGATAGATAAGGAAGGGATGTATTTGAGAAACTATGTATGGATACATAGAGAGACCAGTAACTGTACTTTTACTACCTCCATTTGTACCCTAGATGGATGTGTATGGTTACAGGGTTATTATTTGATAACTATGATTTTAATTGTCTCTATTTTATAACCCAGTGGATATGGAGGGATGTAAATAGTTGTCTATGAGAACTAGAGGATTTCCCATTTTCTTGGAGAGAAAATATAATGTTATTGATGAAGGATGATGGCTTTAGAGCTGGCCTTCGTCATCAAATTTCAACATTAATACAGGTTTCTAAATCTATATTTCATGTAAGTTGGTAGTTGTTGACAATTGCATCATTTTAATAATGGATCAGACTATAGTTAAGCAATCCCAGAGATGTATCCCAAATGATGGGTGAACTTTGTTATCACTTCTAGTGTCATTTTTACTTTTGGATTATTCTATATATTATTTTAATTTAGTTGCAAATAGATTGATAAAATACTAACAATCTATACAGGAAGTTGTGAATGACATAGTATCAAAAAGTTTTAAATGTAGAAAATGGATTATAGAGTTGACAAGTTACTTTTATTCATTCTCAAATTATGAAACCAGTTCTATTTACCTTAAGGAATTGAGAATTTAGTATCTAATTTTAAACTATTTGATTTATCTGAAAAATCAACTCGATTTATGGATCATAAACTCTCATTTTATGTATTTTATCATTTAGTCTTATGCAATAATTTTCAAACTCCTTCAAAATATGACATTATCAAATTCTAAACATTTTTTTAAGGGTTTAGTGTTTTGTTTCGCTTACCTTAATAGATCCTTGATATTAATTCTCCAAATTATTTTATGTCTCATGGGCATTCTTACATCTTGTAATTTTTGGATAAATACTTTGATCCATGGCACTCTAAAAATAGAATAAATTTGTGTGTCTCACTTTTCTTTGTCATTTTTTGAACTTATGTTAAGGTATTTTTATCTTGAGGTGGTGTGTACCCATATAAAAATTTCTCTCAAAATATTTTTTGTATAATAATTATGTTGAATTAATTTTTTTAATACTCAAAGTTGTCACCTTTAAAAACATGAATATTCATGGAATTATAATTCACTAAAGCCATTGTATCTTTTGAAAATATCCTAAAAAAATTTATGAACCTTTATTGAATGTGGTTATGATACTAAATAATTTATTTTAATGATTGTATGAAGTAAAAATCATCTTTGTTTCTCTTTAAAATTAAAACTATGTATCTATAAAAGTGTCATAGAATTACTAGTTGTCAAACTAGTTATATTGTGAGTGAAATTATTGATCTCAAAGTGTATTGATAAGTTCAAAATTGAAATAATATGATTTTTTATATTTATATTTTTGACTATGGGCCTAAATTTCAAAGATATTTTAGATGATAATGGTCTAAATAGGACTTAAAATAAACCTTTTACAAGATAACTTGCATGACAAACTATTTCAAGAAAAATATAAAATAAAAACTAAATAAATAATCTTAATTAAAAACTAATTAATCTATAATTATACTTATAAAATTATACCTTAATACAACTTAAAGAAACTAGAGATAAACTCAAGAGATAACTTAGAATACCATAAATATTAATGGATAGATTTTTAGTCATCATGCAATAAACCACTATCACTTGACTACTACAAGGTATAAATTAGATAAAAGTGACATTTTAAATTCCTTAAAAATAAAAGTTTACTTTAATGCACTTTAATTTCACTTAACTAACATTAAAATTGTGCCCCACCACTTGGAAACTCATTCGATTACTCTGACAATGAATTGAAATTATCCTATACTTCTAGATATTTTTAAAAAGGTCATTAGAAAGTGTTCAAAAGTGACTAAAAAACTAATTAAGATCATAAATAATTTAACTAACTTTCAAATATATATATATGTGTGTGTGTGTGTGTGTGTGTGTGTGTGTGTGTGTGTGTGTGTGTGTGTGTGTGTGTGTGTGTGTGTGTGTGTGTGTGTGTGTGTGTGTGTGTGTGTATATATGTATATATAAAGTCTAAAAATAGAACTCGAGTGCCCATATTGGCATCATACTGAACACCACATGTCACACACATCCTCCTCACTTTTAAGAGGATTAAAACACTTGGCACACATATAAATTTTATCATGTAACTAATTTTTCTCTCCTAGTTCTATTTATTTATCTCTCTTCTCTCATTATTCAACACAATCTAGTCTCTTCCTGACTTGTTCTTGCATTCTTGTAATGCTATCTTGGCTTGAGGCCATTCTTCTCCTTATTTCATAGCTTCTACTTGATATGTATTTGGAGATTCATTGTTTCAAGGCTTCTAATAATATTGTTGGGATTCTCTTCATTTGATAGTTTCTTTACTTTTTAAATCTCATCTCATTTTTTTTTCACTTTTCAAGGTAACATTATTCCTTTAAATAGTTTCATTGCTTGATATTTGGTAATAATTATATTCATTTTAAATAATCTAAATATATAAAAATTTATATAAGGTAATTCAAACATATATATCATTAAATTAATTTAAACATCTATCAATACATATATCAATTAATCCAAACATATAATATAAGATTTAGGTAATTCAAGCATAAATTAATTTTTTATGTTTTTTTATTAAGGTTAGGGGGAGGGGAGGAAGGTTGAACTAGGGACCCCAAACCATAGAAGATAATCTAAACTAGACATGGCCCAATAATGCCTAGAAACCACATAAAACTGAAAATACAACAAGACAAATATAAGGGTTGCAACCAACCTAAAAGCATCTAAAAAACAACCAACAAAGAGATTTTAAGGAACAAAACCTCAAACCTGAAAATAAAATAAATAGTAGTGGCCAACAAGCCAAATCATATAAAAACTATTGTACTAAAATTAAAATGAAGAGAGTCTTTTATTTTTCAATTTTCTATTTGAGATTTGAGAGACATAATTAATGAATCTGGTTACTTTTTACCTTTTCTTTTCTTTCCTTTCACTAGCTTCCACCCATTCCCCTCCTCTATATTTGGTAATATGGGTATGGATATATCTAAAGTAGCTTTTAAAATTTGATTCATAAGAGACTCTATTAATCCTTCCTCTGAAGGTGGGGTAAGGACTTTTGAGGATTTGACACTTTTCTCTATATGAGTTTGAGAAGTCATCGCTAAACTTTGCTCAGTCTTTTACAATTCTAAATCTGGTGTCACCTTCCCATTAGGATCCATGGCTATGGACTCCCCACCCTTGACCAAATGTTTAACCAATGTTTTTGGAATCATTTTTAGTTCATCTTCCCCTGAATTTGTATTTCCTTCCACTGGCATATGTTCTACCTTTGCATCTACCCACCAATTATTAGCTCTCTTATTTTTCATGCTAGGAAAATATTTTATGAGATGTCCTATGAGGAAACATCTATGACATATAAAAGGGAGGCCCTCATAATCTATCAGCTGAACCCATGTTCTATTCCTCACAACCAACTCCACCTAAGCTTGGAGTTCTTTGGAGAGATCAACATAGGCAAGAAATTTGACATAGGTGGAATACCCTTGTTCAATAGTCATAGAATCCAGACACCAAAAATTTCCAACAACATCATCAATAACTTTTAAAACCCCCTCATTCCAAAACTATAGGGGAAGGTTTGGTAAATGGATCCAGATAGGGTTTACATTAAACATTTTAGTATTGGGGTTAAAATTGGAATGCCAGGGTTTAAACAGTAGCCAATGAATCTCCCAATCCCATGAATGTGTGAAAATAAGATCTTTATCAATTAAAAAATCAAAAATAATAATGAAAATACCTTTTACACAGGGGCAAATGGTAATTCTACCATCTATAAGAGGTTGTTAATTATCTATAATCCAAGCACAGAGATCCCAAAGAGAAGTCATTAAAACCTCAAATTTTTAAATCATTCTAAACTTGGATAAATGTTCTTTCATAACCATAATCACTTCTAGAGATCTATTTTAAAAATGAATAATAGGATTTATTATTATCGGGGATAAATATTTAACCCTTACCTTTCTTGAGGCTACATTAGTATATGAGGTATGCATTTAAAATGCCTTCATTACCATGGGATATATGTTGCACTCCTTAGGACTCCCAGGTGAAGCGCATATTAAACCCACCTTAGATGTTGCCATAGATCTTACTTCAACCACCTGGGTAGATAATATAGACCCCTATATTTTTATCACTGGTAGATCTCCAACTACATTGGTTTCATTTATGTCTTTCTTCTCTATTTTGGTAGATACCCTATAGAGCCAAGTATCAACATCACCACTATAGATCCAGGCTTTTCCATGTATGCTATCACCACCACATCAAAGCTAGGTTTTTCCCCCATCTTAGACATAATATCCTTTGCCCCCACATCCTATAGTTCCCTTAATTACTTTTTTTACGTTAATATTTAATGATTATAACATTTAATAAGGTAATCCTCTAAGATACAATTATGATGAAGCAATGTTAAAACCATTTATCATTCTTTTTCACTCATTTACTCAACTAAGTGACAACACAAACATGACTTATATTATTTAAGTTATAGTGCACATAAACCATGAATGATATTAGTCTTAATTATTATGTAATAACCATGGAAATATTTTTTCCTTGTCTCTAACCACTACCACAATGATTGATGTATGATATAGGTAACATAAGTAATTTACAATGATTTTCCTTGCTACATGTGGAATAATCAATTAATATAAACTCAAAAATTCTCCATTTATAGATCCTACAAATAAAGCATTTTATAATATTCAATAATAATCCCAACCAAATTATATTTTTTTGAGTAATAAAATTTATTCATCATTATGTTTATGATTAAAAAATCTCCATCATTCAAAATATAAATATATTGCCATTATTTTCATAAAATTATGGAGTATACACTTAATGATAATGTCAACCTAATAATGATAGTGAAAACATAATTATCATGATAGTTCTAACAACATAATGAAGCATAAATAAAAATATAAACAAACAAACATATATATATATATATATATATATATATATATATATATATGTATGTATGTATGTATGTATGTATGTATGTATGTATGTATGTATGTAGGTATATCACATTATTAGATTTAATATGCGTATAAAATATATATAACAAGTGCCCATTTGTGAAAAATTGTGAGGTAAATGTTAGGGACTTAGATTGCATCCTAGTTAAAAGCAGAAGTGTTTAGGTCCTACTTCCAAATCTAGTCCAACATGGGAATGACCCTAGGCTATAGGTTAAGTAAAATTGGGTCAGACCTCGAGGATTTTTTAGTGAGGCTAGCTCCTCAGATATAACAATATAGTCTTTTTTACTAAACCTATGCTATTGGGATGAAAAAGGAGAGAAAAACATTAATGGAATTCTATACTAAATGTGGTGATGCACCAAATATTCAATGATCCACTTTTAGCCTAGACACTTCTACTACTACTGGTAAATTCAAATAAGATGAGGATTGGTTAGATTCTATGACAAGGTTAGAAGCATGAGTATTTTATATGAAGGCTGAAAAGAGACCTATGACTTGAAGGACAGAAAGAGGTAGGTCTATATAAGACTATCAACTTATGCCACTTCAAAAAGAATGCCATTAGTTAACACTGAACATGACCTACAAGAAATCAATACATTTGAAGCAAGGTACATGAAGAACATATAGATGATGAATAGAAACATATACTCTACACATCAAACTTCAATAAATCACACTTAGCCTTCAACTAGAATCTGAGAACTATCTTATATTTCTTCAAAAGAATGTTATAAAGTGATTTTGATAAAGCTTCACTCTCTCCAACTAAGGGATCCCAATCAAGAGATCAAATCTAGTATTTATAGGAATAAAAATGGGGAAGATAGAGAAAAAGGCACTAAAGGGATCATTGATGAGCCCAATCCCATTTAGAATAATCATCATCACACTCCTTCTTGAGCTTGTTCTTGTATTAATGTCACTATGTCTTTTTCTAGCATGATGGAGGATATGAAATCAAGACAAGTTGTAGGGAGCCATCCTTGCTACTGCATGAGTCTTCCCAAGTTATTTTGTATCAATGTCCTTTATTACCAGGGTAAAAAATCTTGGTATTTAAGATCATGCCCATGTTTATTTTTAGTGATCGAGAGTATGGCTCAAGATGCTCCTTCATTATTGCATGTACCTATCTCTTCTTTGAAATGTGATCCTATGTTTACTATAAATTGAAAACCAATTTAAGCTATTTGTTTTTTTATAGTGGATACATCCACCTAGACATATTTATATTATGTATATAGCTAGTAGCCCACCCTGATCTATATTAGGTTAAAAAGGACCTATTATGTCTTTATAGAGTCTTAATAATGTCCTTCGATCCCAAAATATCTGCTTTGGTCTAGCCTGGGTCATATTTGAGCTTGGTACCTTTTGTATTTGTTTTTCTTGGGTTAAAAATGGATTTGTCAACTTCCATCAATAATCTTTGGCTCACCCTCTTTGCTCATTGGCTATCAAAAACTAACTTAGCTCATTGACCTATTGACTCTCTCTCACATCATCCAATTTTTATGACATAGGTAAATGTGAGCCCTAGATCTTTGCTTGAATTGTTAATTATGTTTGAGTTGATGCCACTTGGCAACCCCACATTGATCCTTAAGATATGATGTCAGCCTATTTACTTCCACTTTTATGCCATGTGATATCCCCTGAGCTCTTTGACTTCTCCAACCTCACTCATACCATTAATCTACCTTTGTATGTTCAAATGTGATCTGTTAGATATGCCTAGACCCACTGACCTATCTTTCACCCCTCACCATTAGATATTATATACAATCGAATGTTGATTATTGATCTTATTTTTTGAATCCAAATGACTATTTCATAAGGTTTAAAATTGACGTCTACACCCCTATATTTGGGTAGGTGCAGGATAATGAGGGATAAATGGGGGTATAAAACGACACCTTTTTTTGAAAATAATAATAGTTGTACTTTGAGAGAATGTTAGAGACACTTAGAAAAAGAATTTGATAATGACATAAAAACAAGAATTGTGTCATTTTAAATGTAGTTTCTAAATATATAATATTTCCAATACCTAGATGATAAAAGTGTGTGAAATAGTTGCATTTATGACAATAGGTTGTTCATTTTTTTTAAAAAGATAAGGAGAGTGCATGTGTACAAACACACTTTTTTTTAGTAAAAGATTGACTTTTTGTATGAAATTTCATATATAGATAAGTGAAATGTTGAATATTGTTTAAAATATTTTTTTATTATATATATAATTTTTAAATAATTTTACAAGTCAAGATAGCTAAAAAATTGAAACTACAAGTGTATAAAAACAACTTTTTGACCTTAAATTCATGAAAATCATTTTTTTTTAAAGCATAGTTGATAATGTGTATATTATTGATATATAAGTTTTATAAGCATTCTATTAATATTCAAAAAGTTATAAGGGAATTTATGATGATATGTATATAGACTATAAGGAGCTATGTTATGTAGAAATTAAATAATAATTATAAATAATATTCTAACATTAAAAAATTTATATATTTGAAAACTACACTTTCTACTCTATAAACTCATATAATTTTTAAAAAAAAAAAAATAGTATAGACCGCCTGATCAGATGTGTTGATAAAAAGGAAAAAAAACCCTAAATTTATTATAAATTTCCTTAGCTTTTCCATGACAAAATTTGGCTAGGTTTGGG
This sequence comes from Torreya grandis, assembly GCA_037957365.1. NCBI lineage: Eukaryota > Viridiplantae > Streptophyta > Pinopsida > Cupressales > Taxaceae > Torreya > Torreya grandis. The sequence continues at coordinate 1,237,382 of JARHVA010003443.1, forward strand.
ACCCCCTAGGCCTAAAAATGAGGCAAAATTGGAGGGAAAATTGGAAAAAAAAATATAAATATGAGAAGGGTGTACACCCTTTGCAAAGGGTATATACCCTTTCCAAAACCACCAATGGAAAAATAAATGCATTTGCCCATTGATCCATGGATATCAAAGGGTATGCATGCTTTCTAAAGCATGCATGCCCTTTACGATTCATGAATTCTTGTTGCATTTGTCACTAAAATGAATGTTTTATTTTGTTTTTTCTAAATACAAAATAGTTTTTCTGCTACAACTATGTGAATTTCATGAATTATTAATCTATTTTATTTGAATCACTAAGAATTCTTTAAGTTTAATTCTACAATTATCTTATTATGGAAAAGATAAATAATGGGGTTGGGAATTCATCACAAAAGACCAATAAAAGAGTTAACAAATGAGGAAATTAAAGAGAAAAGAAAAAAAGAAAGAATAAGACAAGTAGATAAGAGGGCATCCATAAGAGCTTCTAGATAAGGTGAAGGTTCTTCTTCTACACAAAGTAATACTTCTAATGAGAATAACATGCCCAATTCTATAGAATTTAGTTTACATATGTCTTTAAATGAGATAAGAAAACTGAGTCAATCTTTATTGCAAGATGAAATTCAAGATGTAAAGCATGTAAATAATGAATTTATAATGAATGATGAAACATATGGACAAACACAATATAATGAAACATCCATTCATAATGAAATTTTTGAGTATGATGATAATCAACATCAAATAATGACCCCCAATCATGTGTCTCCTAATGAAGAGGAATTTGATTTGCCTATAACCCCTAATTTAGATAGTCAACACTCTAATGTCTCTACTATGGTTGAAGTGTTAACACCACATACTTTAATATAAAATATAGCTCCTATACCCACACTTCCAAGGATAATAATATGAACACCAAAGTATTTGGTTGAAATACATGAAAAAATAATAGCTACTATGGAAGGTAAAATTTCAAAAAGAATAGTTCAACGTCATGCTCAACGTCTATGTAACTATGTACTTAAAAAAAAAATCCATACAAAATGATGTCAATTATTTGTTCAATTAATGAAAAGCAAAAATGTGCCCTGTGATGCACAATTTGGGGTTAATAATGTTAAACATGGAAGGAAAAAATAGTGCAATAGTAAAGAATCTATTTAATGCATTTAAGGTAACAAGCAATAAAATTTAGAATAAAGATAGTAATGTGGCAAGACAAGTAATAATGGAATATGTAGTAAGTCAACATCTAAAGCTTGAATTCTTAGTGAAACAAGTAAATCCTTGGATTTAAATAGAAAATCTATAATAAATGCCATAAAAATAAGAACAAGTCTTGATAAACCTTCACTCACGAATTGTTGGGCATTTAGTGGTAGACTCCCACAAAAAGATAAGGTATTGGTTGAAGGAACAAAATAATTGATTGAAATTTTTTGGCATGACAACACAAGGTTCTCATATAATGTAAAAGACATTGTTAAAAGAAGAAAAGTCTCAAAAATCATGGTGCACATGCAAAACATTTCTTAGACATGACACAAACAAAATTTTATAAAAAGTTTATTGAATGATTTAATGGCCAATTAATAATTAGCCAAAAGTCATTTGAGATGTGCAAGCCTTTTTATGTTAAAATTAACCAAGCACACACGACATGTTGTTGTAAGGTATATGTTGAATTTTCTATGCATTTTGATGTTTTTCATCATATACATTGTACTTTACATACTGATGAGATTTTACAGGAATGTATGGTGTCTTCTGCACCTAAAACATCAAGAGAATTAATCCAAGGTCTTTTCTATCAAAGACCCGAGGGATAGTTTTTTTTGCCAAAACATGTTTATATGAAAGATGTAATAGTTGTGGTGGTTTGTCAAATTTGATGAGTTATTTACATGAAAATATTTCACATGAATTTGGAAAGCAACTAGCTGATTATAAGAAGTACAGATTTGTTAAGTATGTGTTAGAATATGGAAAAGAGTCATCAAGATGTGAATTGGTTACAACAAAAGTTTTTGTATGTGATTCCATGTTTGAATTCAAAAAAAATATTATCTACTAATATGCAAGACACATAAATAAATCAAAATTGTTAGATAATCAATTCAAAGCATGCAAGGATAACTTCCCAGTTAGCACCATTATTTCAATTGTAGATTTTATTGAAAACTACACACTACAACCATAGAATGTGGTTCAATCCTAATATTATAATTCAATTAAAGTTGGAATTTTTGTTCATATTACATTTAAACATGCACCTGATAGCATATATGATAATAGAAATATTTTGAGGGAGTACCATTTTTATATGAGCAATGATAGATCACATTTTCCAAAGTTTGTCTAGGGTTGTTTTGAGATATTTTATATGAATATGAATGCAAGAAAAATCATGTTTGATACACACTACATTTGGTTAGATAATTATGCAGGGCAATTTAAAAATTATTTAATGTTTTATTGGTTAAGAAAAATGCATAAGAAGAATGGCATTCAACATTTTTGGAGCTTCTTTGAGGTCGGGCATGGAAAAGGGGATCATGATGGTGGTGATGCATGTGTAAAAAGAGCCCTTAAACGAGAGCAAGAAAAGCACAAGGATGGTAATTATTTGATCAATGTAACAAGTATTTTGAGTTGGTGTAATGAAAATATTTGTCATGGATCAAATAAACATTATCATGTATGAATATTCTTTTAGTTAATAAAAGAATAATGTAAGGCAATGTATGAAGATTACATTATAAAACTTGGATCAAGTGTTTTCCACTCCATTCAAAGCTCAAATTCAAGTTCATAGACTATTTATACTAGGGATATGGCATGTTTTTGTTCCTCATGTATGGAATTTAATTTGAATGGATGTGAGTCAAAATAATGGGTTGATAAATGGTATTGTAGACCCACATTACCTATATAGAGTATCCATTCACTCTAACAAGTGATAGATCATGAAATGGCATCATCAGTTGACTTTGACCACATCTCAGATCTTGTGCAACCAAGTATAATTTATTCTTTAATTAAATATACAACATTAGATATTAGTGATATTTTTATTTTTTTCTATATGTACTTATAATTATATTATACTTTAAATGCAGGGCATGTTTTTGTAGTAATTTCACCTAAGAACAATGATTAGGGAATATACTACTACTTGTGTCATTGTGTAGAGGCAAAAAAAAACCCATAAATGTTATGGATGGAGAAGAGCTAATTTATCCCACTAGATCCATAGTGGTTAATAGAACCTGGTTTCATTGGTACTATCATAAAAAATAAAGCAATTATTATTTGAGGATTTTGAAACACACAAGACGGTGCTTCATTAATCAAACCTTGTTGTTGCTACAAATATTTAATTGATCAAATATCATGGAAAGCCTCACAATAGAGCTTTTTGGAAAGTGTGTGAACCTAACCATAAAGTGTTTCTTGAAACACTTGTAAACACATTGTTGATCCTGAAGGTATGTTAGATTGAATTAGTAATTTTATCTAACTTATTTCAAATTAATATAATAAAGTCATTTGATTTAATGTATTTTATTTTTCAACTATTTTATGATTATGTGTTTATTTATATTTAAATTTTTTACTAAAAATTTAAATTTAGGTTAGTGGCACCATACGAGCTTCCACCTTCATATGGTTTGTGTCATGAGTAGAGAAGATTATCTTTTTGAAATGAAGAGAATCCAAAACAATTTATAATAATTTCATCTACTTTAAGTAAATCATTTTTCACATTCTCTTTGTTTATCCTTTCAAGAAAACACTGATGTAGTAGTGGCACATCCTCTAGTGATGTCATCATGATGTCATTTTTGGCTTGAAATAAGGTAAGAGGTGTTCTAGAGTAGTTTTTGGTCCTTAAGAGTCTTTAATAAGAGTCTAGGATTTATAAAATTCATAAAATCACTATTCAAAAATTTGAATTCTTTTAAGCCCTTTTGAGGGATCATAGCATCTATTTGATGATGTGAGATATAGTAGCATGTAATTAATAGTCTTATGAAAAGGTTAAGGGTTTATATTGCCTTTACCCTCATATGACATGGGTCTGCATGTTAAGTTAAGTTGTAACCAAGGTTGTGTCCAAGACTCCCATATGGAGAATGAATCAAGAATCAGTTATTGGTTGGTGAGGGAGATATAAGGTCTATTTTGATAGTTTTAGATAGATATTCTTGAAATATAAGAAAGAGGAGAGCAATGAATAAAAGGAAATTGTTGACAAAATTGTCTACGTTCATAGTATTCTATGTATCTCTTATATTTTGTGTTTTATTGAATGTATATGCTATGATTGTGAATGGTGATCAATAAAGGAAAGAAATAATTCATATCATATTCTACTAACCTTTGTGTTAAAGGGGTCTATTAATAAAACCTTGTTTTGTGGTAATGGATCTATTACAATGTGGATAAGGGTATAGATTATTTTCATAGTCTCTAAATGAATCTCAAAGCTTAAAAAGTATTCATACATTTAAATTTAGTCATTTGGATACTTGATACTTATTCCTTGTGTAATGCATGAATATTAGTGTGTGAATTGTGAGGAAGGTCTAAAAACTCATTGTGCAATTATAAAGGTCTTTTTCAACCCTAAGTTATTTATATGATAGGTTTATTAAGATTTGTATGAACCCACTTCTCTAAGTTTTAAAGGTATATAAACTCATTTTGCATGTGTAGGACCTAATGGTTCATCTCTAGCCCTCTCAATTCTTATACAACTCATGATGGAAGTTAACTAATTTTGCACATTTAGGGATGACTGAACTATCTTAAGGAATGCCTCTAATCAAATATAAATTTCACTCTCAGGGGTTGATCAAGATCAGACAAAGGTTATTCTAGCCTAAAAGTGTCTATCTCGATGTGTCTGCACAAATGATTCATCGATTGGGATGATGAGTCAAAATTTATGGCCCTCACTGTCCAACTTTTAGCATGTTCAAAGAAATTTGGATATGAGATAAACCTAGTTGTCACATCTCATCCATAATGAGTTAAATAAAATCCTCTTGAGATTTCTTATAGGAATTATCTATGCATGTGTAGGACTTGATAGTTCATCTCTATCCCTCTCGGTTCTCATGCAACTTACCATGGAAGTTTGCTCATTTTGCACATTCAAGGATGAGTGAATTCTCTTAACTGTAAATTTCACTCTTAAGGGTTAATCAAGACTATAAAAAGGTGATTATAGCCTTAAAGTGTCTATCCTAATGTGTCTGCATAGATAGGTCATCGATTGGGATGAGAAGTTAGAATTTATGACCTTCATTGACCAACTTTTGGCATGTTCTAAGAGATTTGACCATGAAATAAACCTAATTACCACATCTCCTCCATCATGAGTTATAAAAAATAATCTTGGGATTTCTTAGAGGACTCATAAATTCACATGTAGGACCTAATGGTTCATTTTTATCCCTCTTCATTCTCATGTAACTCATGACAAAAGTTTGCTCATTTTACACATTCAGGGATGAGTGAATTATCTTAAATAATTCCTTTGATTAACTAAAAAATTTGGTTTTATGGGTTGAATAAGACCTAAAAAAGGTGATTATATCCTAAAAGTGTCTATCTTGATGTGTTCTCATAGACAATTTTTTGATTGGGATGACGAGTCAAAATTTACAGCCCTCATTAACCAATGTTTGGCATGTTATAAGAGATTTGGCCATGAGAGAAATATAATTATCACATCTCATCTATCATAATTTAGATAAAATCCTCCTATGGTTTCTTAGATGACTCATCTGTGCATGTGTAAGACCTGAGGATTTATCTCTATCCCTCATATTTATCTTACAACTCATAATAGAAGTTCATTCATTTTATACATTCAAGGATAAGTGATTTCTCTTAAGGAATGCCTCCAATCAACTAAAAATTTCACTCTTGAGGGTTGATCAAGATCTAAAAAATGTGATTCTAGCCTAAAAACATCTATCTCAATGTGTTCATGTGGATGGTTTAATGATTGGGCTGATGAGTCAAAATCTATGGTCCTCACTAACCAACTTTTGGCATGTTTTAAGATATTTGGCCATGTGAGAAACCTCATTTCCACATATCATCCATCATTATTTATAAAAAAATCTATTATTCTTTCTTAGAGGACTCATCCATGCACGTGTAGGACCTAATGGTTCATCTCTAGCCCTCATAGTTCTCATGCAACTCATGAGAAAAAATTTCTCATTTTGCACATTCAAGGATGAGTGAATTCTCTTAAAGAATGCCTCCAATAAACTACAGATTTTTCTCTTGGGGGTTTATTTAGAATTGACAAAGGTTATTCTAGCCTAAATTTTTTTATCTCAATGTGCTTATGTAGATAGTTTGTTGATTGGGCTGATGAGTTAGAATCTACAGCCCTCACTGACCAACTTTTAGCATATTCTAAGAGATTTATCCATGAGATAAACCTCATTACTGCATATCATCCATCATTAGTTAGACAAAATCCTCCAAATCTTTCTTACAAGACTCATCTATGCACATGTAATACCTTATAGTTTGTCTCTAGCCCTCTCGATTCTCATGTAACTCATGATGGAAGTTTGCTCATTTTGCACATTTAGGGATGAGTGAATTATCTTAAGGAATACCTTTTATCAAATAAAACTTTCACTCTCGAGGTTTGACCAAGATCTAAAAAATGTGGTTCTAACCTAAAAGTGCCTATCCTAATATGTCCACGTAGATGGTTCATCGATTGGGTTGACAAGTCATAATCTATGGCCCTCACTGACCAACTTTTGGTATGTTCTAAGAGATTTAGATGTGAGAGAAACCTCATTACCACATCTCATCCATCAAAATTTAGACAAAATCCTTTTGTACTTTATTAGAGGATTCATCCATTCATGTGTAGTTATTGATGGTTTATATCTATCCCTCATGGTTCTTGTGTAACTCATGATAGAAGTTTGCTCATTTTGTGCATTTGAGAATGAGTGAATTCTCTTAAGGAATGCCTCTGATCAACTACAAATTTCACTCCTAGGGGTTTACTAAGACCTAAAAAATATGATTCTATCCTAAAAGAGTCTATCCTGACATGTTTGTGTAGATGGTTCATTGATTGGGCTGATGAGTCAGAATCTATGATCCTCACTGACCAACTTTTGGCTTGTTCTAAGATATTTATCCATGAGAGAAACCTCATTTCTACATCTCATCCATAATTAGTTAGATAAAATCCTCATGGGATTTATTAGAGGACTCATCCATGCATGTGTATTACTTGATGGTTTGTCTCTATCTCTCCTGATTCTCATGTAACTCATGATAAAAGTTCACTCATTTTGCACATTTGGAGACAAGTGAATTATCTTAAGGAATTCCTCTGATCAAATACAACTTTCACTCTTGAGGGTTGATTAAGACCTTAAAAAGGTGATTCTAGCTTAAAATTACCTATCCCAATGTGTCTACATAGATGGTTCATCAATTGGGTTGACGAGTCAAAATCTATGACCCTCACTGACCAACTTTTGACATGTTCTAAGAGATTTGGCTATAAAAGAAACCTCATTACTACATCTCATCCATCATGATTTAGACAAAATTATTTTTGGATTTTTTAGAGGACTCATCCATCCATGTGTAAGATATGATGGTTCATCTTTATCCCTCATGGTTCTTATGCAATATGTGATTGAAGTTTGGTCATTTTACACATTTAGATTTGAGTACATTCTCTTAACAAATAATTTTTATCGACTACAAATTTCACTTTTTAGGGTTGACCAAGATTATAAAAAGGTGGTTCTAGCATAAAAGTATCTATCTTGACATGTCTACATAGATGGTTCATTGATTGGGCTGATGAGTCAGAATTTATAACCCCCACTAACCAAATTTTACCCTATTTTGAGAGATTTGGCAATGAGAGAAAACTCATTGCCTCATCTCATCCATCATGAGTTAGATAAAATACTCCTAGGATTTATTATAGGACTCATACCTCCATGTGTAAGAGTTGATGGTTTATCTCTAGCCCTCATGGTTCTTGTGCAACACATGATCAAAGTTTGATCATTTTATACATTTAGGGATGAGTGAATTTTCTTAATGAATGCCTCTAATCAACTATAAATTTTTATCCTAGGGGTTGACAAAGACCAAACAAAGGTGTTTATAGACTAAAAATTCTCATCTAGATGTTTTTGTATATATGTTTCATCGATTGGGTTGATGAGTCAAAATTTACGACCCCCACTGACCAACTTTTACCCCATTCTAAGATGTTTGGCCATGAGAGAAACCTCATTGCCACATCTCATGCATCACAAGTTAGAAAAAATCCTCTTGGGATTTCCTAGAGGACTCATCTTTTCATGTGTAGGAGCTTATGATTTATCTCTAGCCCTCATGGTTCTCATGCAAAATGTAATCAAATTTTAGTCATTTTGTACATTTGGGGATGAGTGAATTCTCTTATGAATGCCTCTAATCAACTACAAATTTCACTCTAGAGGGTTTAATGAGACCAAAAAAAGGTGTTTCTAGCCTAAAAATTACCATCTATATGTGTTTGTATAGATGATTTATCAATTGGGTTGACGATCATAATCTATAACCCCCACTGACCAACTTTTACCCTATTCTAAAAGATTTGACCATGAGAAACACCCCATTTCCATGTTTCATCCATCACAAGTTAGATAAAATACTACAAAACTTTATTATAAGGCTCATCCCTCCATATGTAGGAGCTGATGATTTATCTCTAGCCCTCGTGGTTCTTATGTAATGTGTGATCAAAGTTTAGTTATTTTGTACATTCAAAGACGAGTCAATTCTCTTAAGGAATGCCTCTAATCAACTACAAATTTCACTCTCTTGGGTTGACCAAGATTTAAAAAATGTGTTTTTAACATAAAACCACCCATCTAAATGTGTTCACGTAGATGGTTTGTCAATTGGGTTGATGAGTCAGAATCTATGGACCCTACTGACCAACTTTTACCCCATTATGAGAGATTTATCGACAAGATAAACCTCATTATCATGTCTCATCCATCATGATTTTGAAAAATCCTCCTTGGCTTTCTTAGAGGACTCATCCCTCCATATGTAGGAGCTAACATTTTATCTCTAACCCTTATGATTCTTGTGCAATGTGTGATCAAAGTTTAGTCATTTTTCACATTCAGGGATGAGTGAATTCTCTTAACAAATGCCTCTGATCAAATACAAATTTTTCTCCCAAGGGTTGACCAAGACTAGACAAAGGTGGTTATAGCCTAAAAATTTCCATCTAGACATGTCCACATAGATGGTTCATCGATTGGGCTGATGAGTCAGAATCTATGACCCCCACTAACCAAATTTTACCCTATTCTAAGAGATTTGGCCATGAGAGAAACCTCATTATTGCATCTCATCTATCATTATTTAGAAAAAATCCTCCTAAGATTTATTATAGGACTTATCCCTCCATGTGTAAGAGATGATGGTTCATCTTTATCCCTCATGGTTTTCATGCAATGTGTGATTGAAGTTTGGTCATTTTGCACATTTGAGGATGAGTGAATTCTCTTAAATAATGTAGGAAATATTGTCATTGATGTCAAAGGTATAGCATTATTGGTGATAAAGGCCCCATTACATTTAATGGTGTTTTTAATATTTATATCTTGGCTAATGTGTGTTAATATTTATTTAATATTAATGAATATATTTTTAGTTGCATATAAGTCAAAAGAGGGCCCATGGAGAATTCAAAGAGTCATGGGGTAAAATATGAAAGAGGAATGGGATGCATTTTATCATGAAGAGTTATCTTGAGGAATTATAAGAGTCACCATGTGAAGACAAAAGAGCGTATGGTGCATTTTTCCATGAAGGAACACTTTGAGGAATATGCAAAGTCACCAAAATAAAGACAAAAGAGGAAAGGATGCTTTTGCTTATGAAGGGTCACCATATGACTTTTCAAATGCAAGGATATGAAGGTTCATGCAAATTTGGCACCATTTTCTATGAGGATTGAAGGGTCATAAAGGGTGAATGCTAAAGTTCATTTTGAAAGCTATAAATAAAAGCTTGAGAAGCTCATTGTAATATGTAAGAGAGTGCATGGTTTGTATTTGTTTTTGAAGAGAGAAAATCAAGAGATATTATATAGTTCTATCATTTTTTGAATAAGAAACATTGAGAGATAGTTGTGTTTTATACACAAGAGGGGTTGGTGCTCCTATGGGTTGGTGCTCACAAATAGTTTCTATGTTGGTGCTTGGTAAAAAGGGTTGGTGATCCTACAAGTTGGTGCTTGAAAAATTTATATTTTGAGTTGGTGATCATTCATATACTTGAGATTATTCTCCATGGTGTTTCCCACTTTGGGTTTCCATGTAAAAATTTGGTGTCTCTCTCTCTTGTGTAGTGCAAATTATTATTTTAGATTTATTACATATCTTGAATGTGTGATTAAGTGGTTAAATAAAAGAAATCAGATTAAGTAAAAAGATATATAATATACTGATTCACCTCCCCCTCTTAGTATATTTCATGCTTAATGATTGGTATCAGAGCAGGTTTCTTTTTAAAAAGTTTTACATCTTGAAGGTAGATCAGGAAAACATGATGGCTAGATCACATGAAGAATTTTCTAAAAATAAGGCACCTTTGTTTGATGAGATGAATTATGTTTTTTAGAGAATAAGGATGAAGACTTATTTGATAGAACTTGGATTTGACATATGACAAGTAGTGGTGGAGGAATATGAAGAGCCATAGACACTTGTAACTACTCTGGTAGAAAAGAAGGCAAGTGAAAATAATGATAAAGATTTAAATTCTATTTTATGTGGTTTATGTGAATTAGAATTTGTTAAAATTATGAAATGTAAATCTACTCATGAAACTTGGGTAAAACTTGAGAATATTTATAAAGGTGATGGAAAGGTTTAGCAAGGTAAGCTTCAGATTTTCAGAAGACATTTTGAGAGTTTGAAGATTGAAAAAGAAAAAAATATAGAAAGTTATCTTTTATAGGTTGATCAAATAGTTAATCAAATTCAAGGTCTTGGAACAAAGTTAGAAGAATCAATTATGGTTTAAATTTTTTTGAGATCTCTACCATTGAGATATGATGCAAAAGTTTTGGTAATTGAAGAGATGAAGAATTTATCTAAGATAAAGATGGATGAGTTTCATGGTATTCTTACAGCATATGAGATGCAAACTGAACAAGAGAAACCCTAAAAGAGAGAAGCTAATTTCAAGACATCAAAGAAAGAGAAGGCTAAGATTCAAGAATCAAGTGATAGTTCTAGCGATGATGAAGATGACAATGGAGCTCTATTCATTTTCAAGCCAAAAAAGGGCACAGGTAAATATCAAGGAAAATTACCTTTTAAATTTTTTAATTATGGAAAGATTGGACATTTTGTAGCTTAATTTACAAATAAGGGTAATGATGATAATGAATAAGGAAATTCTACATACAAGAAGAATTTTAAAAGAAAATTCAAGAAGGGATTCGAGAAGAAGAGTTTGCATTCTAAAAATCCTAGCCCAGTCAAAGATAGTGGAGTCAGTGATTTTGAAGAAGAAGAGATTATATTCATGGCCATACATGAAGATGTATCTACAAGAAAAAGTATAGATGATCAAGAAGAAGAACATGATGAAGCCAAAATGAATCTGGAAGGAGAACTCATTTGTGCCTTAGAAGAGTTAAAAGCTCTTGAAAATAAGAATCAAATATTAAAGCTCTAGATCAAGAAAAATGAAAAGGAGTCAAAAGAAATAATTGAAGATCTATAAGAACACTTTGAAGAAGCCAATAAGAATGAATAATATCTAACTACATAGTTGAAAATAGTAAGTAAAGAATGTGCAAGGTATGTTATTGAAATTGCTTCTTTAAAAGCATATCTTGAGAAAATAAATAAAGCAATCAATGATAGAGTAGCCAATGATTAAAAAATTGAAAATAACACTAATATGTTGAATAAGATATTAAAAAATCAAAGATCAATGCTACATAAGATAGTTATTAGATTTTAAAAATAGAAAGAGGAGGTCACTACTTTCACAAACAAGGAAAAAGGAAAGAGCTATACTGAAGCTCTTACAAAATAAGAAATAAAAAAGGAAGAAGTTAAGAATACAGAGGACAAAGAAGGTTGGAAGGAACAAAGATACAAAAAGCAATCAGGTCAGAGATACATAAATAGGTCCTATTTTTATGGTTACTATTTTTATTTTAATGGATATGGTCATAAGAAAATAGAATGTCAAAAAAGGGCTAACAATTTCAAAAATAAGGAGAAGAAAATTATTGTAGAGTCAAGCAGAAGCCACAACTCTTTTGCTTCTCTATCAATATTTAATGAGAGTCCGTAATATGTTATAAGTGAAAAAAATTTAGACACATAGCTCGGTACTGTAGAATTATGTTCGAGTCAGTCAAGAAGGACCAGAGTTTCAAGGCTCCATTCATCAAGAAGAAAGTTTAGACAGGTTCATGGCAAAAGAAACAACCTAAAAAATCTATGTTAGTGTAAATAGCTTTGCATGAAAAAAATAAAGAAAAGCCATGGTTTATTAACAGTGGATGTTCGAGGCACATGATAGGAGACAAGAGCAAGTTCATAACCTTGAAGATCAATGGTAGCATAGTGAAATTTAGAGACAATACTACTATTAGAATTGTTGGAAATGGTACACTAAGTTTAGATAATGGTAGAACTAAAATTAAAAAAAATTTGTATGTAGAAGGTCTTAAGCATAATCTTTTGAGTGTAATTGAAATGTCTGATTAGGGGGACACACTAAAGTTTTATGCAGAAGGTTGTGAAATTAGAAGAAAATATTCATATGTGTTGGTTGTAGATGCTCAAAGAACATGCAATAATTTGTATATGCTATTAGACATCAAAGGTCAAAGATGGTTTTTGAGTCAGATTGAAGAAAGTTGGCTATGGCATAGAAAAATGGTGAAAATAAATTATGACAATCTTATCAACATCAATAAGAAGCAAGCAGTTAGAAATCTTCCAAAAATTACAAAGCCATCTGACATGCTTTGTGAACCTTGTTAGCATGGGAAGTAGGCTAGAAGGTGGTTCAAAATAAAAGAGTACTCAACCACTCAGATGCTAGATCTTGTTCACACTAATTTGTGTGGACCTATGAGAACTCAAAGTACTAAATTTGAGAAATATTTCATGTTGCTTATTGATGATTTTTCACGTATGACTTGGGCAATGTTTTTAAAGAAAAAATTAGAATCTTTCAGACATTTTAAAGCATTAGTTAAGAATGAAACCAGTTTAAAGATTAAGTGTCTAAGATTAGATCGAGGAAGAGAATTCATGTCAGATCAATTTATTGAGTTTTATGAAGACTATGGAATAAAAAGACATTATTCAGCAACCAAAACTCCATAGTAAAATGAAGTAGTTGAACATAAAAATAGAATAGTTTAGGAGATGGTGAGGATAATTCTAAATGAATCCAAAATAATAGATAAATATTAGAGAGAGGTAGTTGTTATAACAGTACATATTTAGAATAGAACATTATTGAGAGTCAATAGTGACAAGACTCCTTATGAGCTATGGAAAGATAAACTAGCAATAGTTGATTATTTTAGAATTTTTGGTAGCAGATGCTTCATAAAGAGAAATGATAAAAAACTTGGTAAGTTTGAATCTAGAGTAGATGAAGGTATATTTATTGGTTATTCTGAAAAAATTAAAGCTTGTAAATGTTATAACAAAAGAACCAAGAAAATTGTTGAAAGTGTAAGTGTCTGGATAGAAGAAGATGGAATACAAAGAATTAGTGATCCAATGGACATTTTTGAAATCATTGAAGAGGAAGATTTTGAAGAATCAGATGAAGATGAGAAGAAGGAAAAAAAAGATGCCAAAACTCCATCCAAATATGTTCAGATAAATCATAATGAAAGTGACATCATCAAGGACATAAATGAAGGAATTCACATTAGAAGAATGATGGTAAGTGAATCTAAGCAAGTTAATTTCTCTTTGTTATCCAAAATTCAACCTAAAACTTTTTTAGAAGTTAAACATGATAAGCATTGGGTTAAGGCTATGGATGAATAATTAAATTAGATACAAAATAATGATACTTGGGAATTAGTGCCTAGACTAAAAGATCACAATGTGATAGGAACAAAATGGGTTTATAGAAATAAGCTGAATGAAAATAGAGAAGTGACAAGAAATAAAGCAAGATTAGTATGTAAAGGATATACTCAGATTAAGGGAATATATTTTGAATAAAAATTTTCACTAGTAGAAAGGTTAGAGGCTATTAGAATGTTTCTTATATATGTAGTGTTTAAAAATTTCAAAGTGTTTCAGATGGATGTTAAATCTACCTTCTTGAATTAGAATCTAGAAGAAGAGGTCTACATTGAGAAGCCTAAGGGATTTATTCTCTAAAATATTAGTATCCATGTATGCAAATTGAAGAAAACATTGTATGGATTGAAATAAGCTCCTAGAGCTTGGTATGCAAGACTTGATAAGTACCTGTAGGATCAAGGTTTTAATAGAGGATTTGTTGATAGTAATATTTACATCAAAATAGAAGGTGAGCATCAATTGATTGTTGTGGTATATGTTGATGACATCATTTTTGGAGGAAATATTGAAAAGATGACAAAAGATTTTTTTGATAATATGCAAAAATAATTTGAGATGTCTATGCTTAAAGAATTGTCATTTTTCTTAGGATTGCAAATATTTCAATCAGATAAAGGAAATTTCATATCTCAAAGTAAATATGCCAAGGAAATGTTGAAGAAATTTTGTTTTGAGGGTTGTGCACTAGTTGGCACACTAATGTGTATAGGAAATAAGGTGAGCAAGGGTGAAGATTCACCTATTACAGATCAATCTTTGTATAGATCTATGATTGGTAGTCTTTTATATTTAACAGCATCAAGGCCAGACATCATGCATGTAGTAGGTATGGTTGCAATATATCAATCATCTCCAAAATATATTCATGATTAGTTGGTGAAGAGAATATTTAGATATATCAAGGGAACATTGGATTATAGATTGTGGTATCCCACAGGTAGAGATTTCACTTTGGTTGCTTATACAGATTCAGATTGGGTAGGGTGCTTGGATGACAGAAAGAGTACAAGTGGAGGATCTTTCTTTCTTGGTGATAGCTTAGTATCATGGTTAAGAAAAAAATAGAATTTAGTATCACTTTTTATAGTTGAAGAATAATATATTGCAACAGTATTATGTTGTACTCAAGTGCTTTGGATGAAGCAAATTTTAGAAGATTACAAGGTAAAATATGATGAACCTATTTCTATTTTTTGTGACAACATAAGTGCTATTAATATTTTGAAGAATCTAATGATGTATTTAAGAACAAAAGATATTCCCATTATATATCACTTTTTGAGAGAGTAGGTTACAGATCAATAGGTTAAGATGGAGTATATCAGTACTACAGAGTAGATTGTAGATATTTTCATAAAGTCACTAATAAAATACACATTTGAGTATATGTGGGAGAAGTTGGGAGTAATTTATTTTACTTCCTTTTATTGAGGTTCATCATCAGTTGAGGGGGAACTAAGTGTTAGCTCCAAATAGGCCCTTTGCCATTGATGTTAAAGGGGGAGAATAATAGGTACAAGTGCAGAAACATGTATAATGAATATGTAAAGGTTGCTACAATAAGGGGGAGTTACTATATATTTTTAGATGGTAGTATGTGCAGGTTTCAAAATGTGGTAGTTTTAGTTTGAGGTTGCCATTAATGAAAAAGGGGGAGATTGTTAGAAATATTTTCATTGATGTCAAAGGTCTAGCATTATTGGTGATAAAGGCCCCATTGCATATAATGGTGTTTTTAATATTAATATCTTAGCTAATGTGTGTTAATATTTATTTAATATTAATGAATATACTTTTAGTTGCATATAAGTCAAAAGAGGGCCCATGGAGAAGTCAAAGAGTCATGGGGTAAAAGATGAAAGAGGAATGGGATGCATTTTCTCATGAAGAGTCATTTTGAGGAATTTAAAGAGTCACCATGTGAAGACAAAAGAGGGTATGGTGCATTTTTCCTTGAAGGGACACTTTGAGGAATATGAAAATTCATGAAGATAAAGATAAAAGAGGAAAGGATGCTTTTGCTTATGAAGGGTTACCATATGACTTTTCAAATGCAAGGATACAAAGGGTCATGCAAGTTTGGCACCATTTTCCATGAGGATTGAAGGGTCACAAAGGGTGAATGCTAAAGGTCATTTGGAAAGCTATAAATAAAGGCTTGAGAAGTCATTTATAATATGAAAGAGAGTTCATGGTTTGTATTTATTTTTGAAGAGAGAAAAGTAGGAGATATTATAGAGTTCTGTCATTTGTTGAGTAAGCAACATTGAGAAATAGTTATGTTTTATACATAAGAGTAGGATTAGTGATCACAAATATTTACAAGGGGTTGGTGCTCCTGTGGGTTGGTGCTCACAAATAGTTGTTGTGTTGGTGCTCAAAAAAAGGGGTTGGTGCTCCTGCAAGTTAGTGCTTACAAAATTTATATTTTGAGTTGGTGCTCATTCATATACTTGAGATTATTCTCCATGGTTTTTCCAACTTTGGGTTTCCACATAAAAATATGTTCTCTCTCTCTCTCTCTCTCTCTCTCTCTCTCTCTCTCTCTCTCTCTCTCTCTCTCTCTCTCTCTCTCTCTCTCTCTCTCTCTCTCTCTCTCTCTCTCTCTCTCGTGTGGTGCAAATTATTGTTTTAGTTTTATTGCATATCTTGAATTTGTGATTAAGTGGTTAAATAAAAGAAATCAAATTAAGTAAAAAGATATATAATATACTAATTCACTCCCCCCCTCTTAGTATATTCCATGCTTAACAAGTAATACCTCTAATTAATTACATATTTTGTACTCAAGGGTTAACTAAGATTAGACAAAGGTGGTTCTATCCTAAAAACACCCATTTAGATGTGTTTGTGTAGATGGTTCATCGATTGGGCTGATGAGTCAGAATCTACGACCCTTATTGACCAAATTTTCCCCTATTATGAGAGATTTGGCCATGAGATAACCCTCATTTATTCATCTCATACATCATGAGTTAGACAAAATACTCCTGGGATTTCTTAGAGGACTCATCCCTCTATGTGTAGGAGTTGACGGTTCATCTCTATCTCTCACGGTTCTCATGCAATATGTGATCAAAGTTTGATTATTTTACATATTTAGGGATGAGTTAATTCTCTTAAGGAAATTCTTTAATTAACTACAAATTTTTCTCCTAGGGGTTAATTGAGACCATACAAAGGTGGTTCTAGCATAAAAATTCCCATCTAGATGTGTCCATGTAGATGGTTCATTGATTAGGCTGACGAGTCAGAATCTACAGCCCCCATTGACAAACTTTTACCCCATTTTGAGAGATTTAGATATAATATAAACCTCATTGATGCATATTATCCATCATGAGTTACATAAAATCCTCATGGTATTTCTTATATGACTCATCCCTCCATGTGTAGGAGTTGACGGTTCATCTCTATCCCTCACAGTTCTCGTGCAATGCATAATCAAAGTTCAGTCATTTTACACATTTAGGGATGAGTGAATTATCTTCAAGAATACCTTTGATCAACTTCAAATTTCACTCCCATGGGTTAACCAAGACCAAAAAAATGTAATTATAGACTAAATACCCATCTAGATGTGTCTGCATAGTTGGTTCATTGATTGGGCTGATGAGTCAAAATATACGACCCCCACTGACTAACTTTTACCCCATTCTAAGAGATTTGGTTATGATAGAAAGAACATTTTTATGTATTTTATGTCATGATTTAGACAAAATACTCTTTAAAATTATTAAATGACTCATCCATGCACATTAGGATCTAATGTTTAGTCTCTATCCCTCACGGTTCTCGTACAATGTGTGATCAAAGTTTGGTTATTTTACACATTCAGAGATGAGTGAATTATCTTCAAGAATGCCTCTAACCAATTGTAACTTTAACTTATAAATCCTAATTGAGATCTAACAAAGGTTTTTATATCCTAAAAATTCCCATCCATATGTATCCACATAGATGTTCATTAATTGGGTTGATGAGTCAGAATCTACAACCCCCACTAACCAACTTCTACCCCATTTTATGAGATTTGGCTATGATAAAAAAATCATTACTAAATATTTTCCATCATGAGTTAAAAAAAATCCTCATGGGATTTATTATAGGACTCATTTTTACATGTGTAAGAGTTTATGGTTAGTCTCTAGCCCTCATGGTTCTCGTGCAACGTGCGATTGAAGTTCGATCATTTTGCACATTTAAAGATGAGTGAATTATCTTCAAAAATGACTCTAATCAACTAAAAATTTAAATTATAAGGCCAAATAAATACTAAAAAAATTTCATTCTATTCTAAAAACTCCCATCTAGTTGTGTTTGCATAGACAGTTCATCAATTGGGTTGACAAGTCAAAATCTATGACCCCCACTAAGCAAATTTTACCCCATTATAAGAGATTTAGCCATGATAAAAACCTTATTACTACATCTCATCCATCATTATTTATAAAAAATACTCTCAATATTTATTATAGGAATCATCCATGCATGTTTAGGAGTTGATGGTTAGTCTCTAGCCCTCATGGTTCTCATGCAACATGTGATGGAAGTTCAATCATTTTGCACATTTAGGGATGAGTGAATTATCTTCAAGAATTCCTCTAACCAGATAAAACTTTCACTTTTGAGGCCTTAATAAGACCAAACAAAGGCTTTTCTATCTTAAAAATGCCCATTTAGACATGTCCACATAGACAATTCATCGATTGGGTTGATGAGTCAAAATTTATGACCCCTACTAACCAAATTTTACCCTATTCTAAGATATTTAGCTACAAGAGAAACCTAATTATTGTATCTTATACATCATAAGTTAGACAAATTCCTCCTAGGCTCTTATATGACTCATCCATCCATGTACAGGAGTTGATGGTTAGTCTCTAGCCCTCATGGTTCTCGTGTAATACATGATCAAAGTTCGGTCATTTTGCACATTCAGGGACAAGTGAATTCTCTTCAGAAATGCCTCCAACCAACTACAAATTTCACTTTTAAGTCCTGATCAAGACTAAAAAAAGGTCTTTCTAGCCTAAAAACACCCAATTAGATGTGTCTACATAGATGGTTCATCGATTGGGTTGGCGAGTCATAATTTATGGCCCCCATTAAAAATTTTACCCTATTTTGATAGATTTGGCCATGCGAGAAACCTCATTGTCACATCCCATCCATCATGAGTTAGAAAAAATCCTCATGCAATTTTTTAGAGGACTCATCTTTCTATGTGTAGGATCTGATGGTTAGTCTCTATCCCTCCTGGTTCCCATGCAACACATAATCAAAGTTTGGTCATTTTACACACTTAGGGATGAGTGAATTCTCTTTAGGAATGCCTCTGACCAACTAAAAATTTAATTTTTGGTCTCAATAGAGACTAAATACATTTAATTCTAGCCTAAAAATTCCCATCCATATGTGTTTGCATAAATGGTTCATCTATTGGGCTGATGAGTCAGAATCTATGACCCCCACCGACCAACTTTTACCCTATTCTGAGAGATTTGGTTATGAGATAAACCTTGTTAACATATATTTTCTATCGTGTGTTACATAAAATCCTCTTGTTTTTTCTTAGAGGATGCATCCCTCCATGTGTAAGAACTGACAGTTAGTCTCTAGCCCTCACGGTTATTGTATAATGTGTGATCAAAGTTTGATCATTTGCACATTGTAGGGATGAGTGAATTCTCTTCAGGAATGCCTCCAACCAACTACAAATTTCACTTCTAGGGCCTAACTAAGACCATGTAAAGGTCATTCTAGCCTAAAAATTCCTAATTTAATGTGTTTGCATAGACAATTTATCGATTGGGCTCCTCT
The DNA here is from genome assembly GCA_037957365.1 of Torreya grandis. Lineage (NCBI taxonomy): Eukaryota > Viridiplantae > Streptophyta > Pinopsida > Cupressales > Taxaceae > Torreya > Torreya grandis. Next base: position 1,257,394 of record JARHVA010003443.1, read on the forward strand.
AACCAATTGAGTATGTGTAAGCGATACCCTATTTTATGTGTTTCTTTGACAGTGAAGAAAGAGATTGGTTTAGAAACTTCAAAATAGATTCTATAAAATCCAAATTAAGGTTTAAACACCTCTAATGCATTTTTACAAACCTCATAAAAGGATCATTTATTGTAAGAAAACTATATCTTGAGTTTTGACCTACTAGAGGGTAATTAGGCATAATAGACAAAATATGATTTTATGAAATTTTGGGTAAAATATTAAAAGTGGAAATACAAACCTTTTATTTTATCATTGATAATTCATAAAACATCTAAATACATATGTCTAAGGTGTCTTGAAGTGCTAATTCAATACAAAATGGGTTTTGACATGTTAGATCAACATTAAGACTAGTAAGTCTATGAGAGGTTTTTGATAAAATTCTTTGTAGTAGACCTTTTGAGGTGTTGAAAATTTTTAATTACATAAAAAAATATTGTGATAAATTATTTTAGATTGATCTATACCCCTATTTTCAAATATTTTTTATTTTGATCCTTTTGAGGCATTTAGGCTTAATTAGCTTGTAGAGAGCTTCGAGTCTTTTGAGTTCAAATAGACAAAACCAATATATGAATTGGTTTTCCATATTGAGATAAATATTTAATATGTATTTAAGGACCATAATAATATAAACCCAAGTTTTATATACTAGTCAAGGAATATCTAAGTTTCTTAAGTCTCTTCATTTGTGTCTATATTCTTGCATTGCCAAGATTATAATTTTGTGGATAGTCTAGAGAGGGATATCAATGTTGATATCAACCCATATATAAGTAGGCCATGTTGACCATATAAACACATATAATTGTCTTTGTTTTTTGTATGGACAAGTAGGAGTTGAAGACATACACAAGTGCATCACTACACCTCCTAACATGTATGATCATCATTCTCCCAAATTTATTTATGATAGAAATGGTTTTTTGTAAATGGACCAAATATATGTGATGTTTTACTACATGGTGCATTTTAATAAATTCAGTCTCTAGGAATAATACATTATGTGGCTTCAATAACTTGTCAATTTTTTGTTATTGGGACATTGATTTCATTGATCACACTATAAACTCTTACTTTCTTTCCTACACAGGTGTCTTAAGATAAACCATGAACAACATGAAACTATGAATGTTCATGATTAGTTTATGACATTTTTTAAAAGATACCAACATGGCTTTGGTTAGTATAGTTGACTATAAGAGGTTGAAGAAGCAATATTTTGGGTGTACATCCCAAATTTTTGGTTTCACTTGATATATGTAGAATCTCAGTCATACAAGTACAAATTCCCTAATAATATGTTATAGAATTCAAGAGGCACAATGTTACATGTGATGATGCCATCCATATTCTCAAATTTATACTATAATGGGAATTTCCTCTAAACTTATATATTTGTACCAAGTTATTGAATCCACCCTAGGGATTATAGATTACAATGCACAATAGTGGGAAGGCCAAGTTTTTGGGTTGTAGATAGTGTGATGATGTTATTATAACTTATATTTTCAACGAAAAGTGTTATTTTGTTTTGTATCATCTATATGTGCATGATATGATGTAGGTTTCCAAAGATAGGTTTGTTATGCCCAACATTGGGAGTGTCTGTGGCTATCTGGTAATTATTGATGGTGCCACTTTTCACTATAATTATTCTTGCCTTTGTCTGAGATAAAAGGCATATGAATATTCAAGTTTTGTGTGGCTTTCTTAGGTTGATATCCTTTATGAAAAACATTTTTATTCTATGCCAGATGTATAAATGGGGAATTATGTGTGGATGGGTAAATAAAAAGCAAATGTAAATGAAATAAGTAAATAAAAAATATCACATGTAAATGTAAGATATACATAATGATTCAAAGCACCTAATGTAGAGAATAATGTGTAAAAATTAAATGATTCAATAATTAACCAATAATATGTGTAAACATTAAATGATAAAAATATAAAATACACATAGTTAAAGGAATCAAATTATTGAATAATATATATGTGAGACATGCAAAGTTCTATGTCATAATTTAACATAAATAATATAACATATATCAATAAAAAATTTAGACCATAACATGTACATAGAAAAATTGTGCCATATAGGCATACAATGTGGGCCATATTAGCATACATAATCAATTGTGCTTACAACTATGCACATAGACAAAATGCACCATATAGGCATACAATGTGAGCCATAAAACATATAAAATAGATTATACCTAAAAATAGATCCCTAGCACAAAAAATAGCTCTCCTTCTCCTCATTGCCTTAAAATAAATTGTGTTTTGTTTCCATAGACATAGATCTAGGGGTGTCGAATCTCTTAGAATGAGGAGATACTCTCCTCTCAGCATGTGAGTCTTCCATTACTTCATTGACAACTGATGAAAATGTTTCTCTCTACACAACATATAAAATATAAAAATTAATGCATTAAAATTTTATATAGAAAATTTGATAATTTTTTCAAGAATATAAAATGTTGTAAAATGATTCTACACTCACCATATTCCTTCTAAATGGTTGTCTAGGGATATGAGACCGCATATACACCTACGATGGGGAATCCTATAGAGAATACATATATTTTTAGATATAGAGTTACATACAATTATGTAAATATGAATAAAATATCATTGCTTAATGATAAAAATAATTAAACTATGTGTTCTCACCAGTATCCATCCCTAAATCATACCCTGTTATGGAAATAGTGGATTCTTCGATGTAGAAACAACATCACCTAAACCTTTTTCTCATCCATTAAGGGTGCCCATAGCATCCCTCATCATCTATAAAACAAATAAATGAATAATATGTGAATTAAATGAACATGATAAAAAGCTATGACTATAATAGATATTAAAATATAGTTTTTGTTCAAAGAACAATAAACATATAAATGAATAAATATGTAATTTATAAACTTATGTTTAAGGTACACCCGTGCCAATTAAAACTTCTACAGTAGAGTCAAGGCCTGCTGAGGTACCCATAATATAACCAATCAACTAGATACAAACAATAAATAACAAGTTTAGTGAAATAAATTAATCAATTAAGTATAAACACATGTACTAGAAAATAAACTTAATATTCTTTTACAAACAAAAAAAACTAGATAATTAAAATTAAAAATATGAATCAAATATAGATGGTGAAAAATTCTCTACAACAAGAGTCTGGTGATCCTGATAGGAGTCATTAAAGCTACTACATCTCGCATAGTGTCTAAAATGATAGTGTCATGCACTGATAAAGCATCTACATCTGGCATATGCTTTGGTAGGATAATGTCTAGCACTACTGAAGCATATACAGATGGCATTTGCTCTAGCATATTAGTCTCTATAAATGTACTATGTGTATGTCATACTTGAATAGGAGGTCCCTTACACTTCCTCATGTATGATGTACAATGATGCATAGGAATTATAACACAAGTAGGAGGGACACTAGCACTTATACAAACACCACCATTACTATCACTACTATTATCACCAATACCACTACCACCAACACCACCACTGCACTAGCACCACCACTACCACTAGCATCACCTGTAGGCTAAGTATAAGTCTTTAAAATATGCATACCATGATCAATCATAATTTATGTTAAACTAGTAATCACCTCAAGGGTGTCCATCTATGTGTTATGATGAAAAATGTTAGGAATAGTGGCATGTGATATTGTTCTTCTATTTCTTAAAGGTTGGTTATGATAGTTTTGGTCCCGCCTAGCACCAGGTCTATCAAATGAAGACCCACCTACCCTACCTTGGGATGCCTTCATGTAAAAATAATTTGGAATTGCTTGCAATACAAACTCATAGTATAATTTTCTAAAAAATTATAATGGAACCTCATTATTGTTGCATGGAGGCTCATCAAACACCATCCACCACCTATCCCAAAAGTTATTTTTAATCTATGTATGAATACACCAATCAATACTAATGTGTTTGTAATTTTTTGGTGGAGGTATGTTGGTTCCATGTTTAATAAATAAAGCACACAATTTTTTATTTTTATTTTTTTCACATCTTCATATGATAATTTATCATAATAAAATTGTTTTAGATCATATCTTTGATGCAACATTGCATCCAGTTGTGAAATCACATTTCCCACTTCATTAAAAAAAGATTATAATGTATTATAAAGTAAAATGTGTGCACTACCAATTGAAGAATGACACAAACCATTGATAATTATCTATAATTTTTGATGTTTGGCATTGTATTATTCATAAAATTCAACTTCTTCTCGTGCAAAATCAAACTTTGATGGGTTTTGTCTAACATTTTCTTGAGGAAATGGATCCATCAAACTTATATATCTAATTTTTTTAAAATATTTTTTCAGCCAATTTAAAAAATTGAATACAAATTTAAATTCAAAACCCTAGTTTAATAAGTTACATAGAAATAAAAAAATAACGTACCTAATTTGAAACAATTCAATGTTGAATCCTATTGGTATAATAATGCTCCAAACCACATGTGTCAATCTAAAAATTCAAGGAAATTTTTTTGCCTTCCTCTCTTAGTCATGGTTTATTCTTTACACCCTATGAGAAATGATGAAATGAAAAGGGTGTATGCCCTAATTTGTTTACAAAGGGTTCAACCCTTTACAAAGGGCATACACCCTTTGTAAAGGGAGTACACCCTTTGTAAAGGGTGTATATCATTTTTTTTACCACAAAGGGTGTATACCCTTTACAAAAGGTGTACACCCTTTATAAAGGTTGTACACACTCAAAGCTTGAGTAGTAGCCTGAGCCTCAAATTTTCAAAACAAAGGGCATACACCCTTTGTAAAAAACATGCAAAGTTGGGGGATTGCCATGTTTTTTATCCCCAACTTTGTGCATCTACCTATTTGATATCTGTATGAATGTATTTGATGTCTGGATGCCCATCACTAAAATATTTGAACTTTAACAATCATTTTTTGTGGCCTGAGTTTGATGTTCACATGCCTATCATTTGATACCTGTGTGGATGTATTTGACATCTGAGTGACTATTAAATGTGAGCACCAATGGATGAATTTTGATCTTAAACTTTGACACTTGTGCAAATGTCACTCTGCTATAATAATTTAACCAAGTCAAACCATTCTTTCAGACTTTTTGGCCATGGGCATTTTGCATCAAACACTTTAATTTTGGCCTTTTTTTATAAAATAATTTTTTTGATATAAATGACTTTGGATTTTTCCTTTGGGATAATTTCCCTAAAATAATTATACTTTGGGACTTTTATCTCAAATAAAATGTCCCAAAGAATTGACTTGTGTTTTAGACAAAATATTTAAGAGAATTATGTCCTTATCTTTTTTCCTAGACCTTTCAATTTAGAAAAAGTGTCTGAAAGAATTTGTCTTTGGGATCTCTGACTTGGACAAAATGTCCAAAAAACATTTAACACATAGATTTTACCTCAAATAAAATGTCTGGAGGAAATTGGGTCCTCGGGGAATTTGTTTGGACAAAATGTCTAAAATAATTCCCAACACTTAGTCAAAATCTTGAAACATTTATTTTGAAGGAAATTTTAGTACTTAGCCAAATAGAAGGTCTAGAAGAATTTAACTTATCCAAAATAAAAGTGTGAAATAATTAACACTTAAATTTTTAGCTTGTAGGCTTTTCTAGTCTTGTGCAACTTAAACTGTTGTTAGATCTTTGAAGGTTCAAATGAACTATGAAAACTTAAAGCTTATGCAGACTTGTTCCATTACTTAGAACTACTCTGGCACCATGAAGACCTACTTCCAAACAATTTCTAGGCAAGATATCTATGTGGGCCAAATGTGGCCAACATTTCTAGTAACTTAGTTGGCTTGACCAACCTACTAGTCATGGAACCTAGAATTTGATCAAGCTCATTCATGGCGGTTAGACAAATGAAACATTATTTAAAGAGAAACTATGACTATCTCTTTAAAACATCTTGAATAAATGAGACACATGTAAACAATAAAAATCAATAAAAGGATGAATGACTGCCTGAAATAGAAGAAAAACAATAATTAAAACAATGTGCAATCACACTTGGAAAAGAGACAGACCTATCTACCTATGTACAAAGATCATGATAAAACACTAATAACATAATTTGAAATACTTCCCATTAACAGGGATGGGAAGTATATCCCTATTCAACCTAGCAAGCTCAAAATAATTTCTCTCTTTACAACCTATGATAACATAAGGTTCACTCTAAAGACTGTTAAACTTGGAGTGTTTTATGGGTTTTTCATAGTCTTCATCCCATTTGAAGACTATATCACCTTGATAATTTTTTTTTGAGGAGGCTATCTTGTCAAATGACCTCTTGAACTAATGATGACTAGACCACATGATGTGCATAACTATGTCCCTTATCTTTTCAAGCTATCTCATCTCATTCAATCTTACCTATATAACATCATCTTTTAGAAGTTCAAGTTGATGTGAAAAATCTAATGTAGGAAGCTCTAGAGATATAGTGAATTTAGCCTCTTCCCCATATAATAGAAGGTATAGGGAGTGTTTATGAGCTAACTTAGGTGTCACTCTATCTGACCATAGGGCAGTCCTCAGTCTAGTATGCCACTCCCTTTGACTATCTTCCATATTTATTTTGATGATCCTTAACAAGTTCTTATTGGTGAACTCTACTAGTCCATTTCCCTATGGGTAATAATTAGAAGATGCCTTGAGATAAATTCCATATGAAAGATCCCACTCACAACCCTTACTGGTGTTGAAGGCCAAAACATTGTCATAAATAATTGTATATGGCACACTAAATCTGGTCACAAGGCTATCATAGAAGTATAAAATAGAAACTTTGATAGTCTCCTTGAGGGAAACTACTTTGACCCACCTTGTAAAGTAGTCTATATCTATAATGATACATTTATGCCCTTTAATTGAAGCAAGGTTTGTCATTCCTATAAAATCTAAGCCCTATTGTGTAAAGGGCTACTCTACTTGTATGGGTTATAAGGGGAGGGTAGCTAGATTTTGCTTGCCAACAAATATTATGAATTTTGATCATTTCCTTACCCAAGAGTGGGCATCACTAAACATTGTGTGCTAAAATTATTTATCTCTAATTATTTTTGAGGTTGTGGTCTTGGCATCAAAGTTCCCACTAGCTAGACCATCATGGAACTGCTCAAGCAACTTATCTGTTTGGCCTGATTCTATGCACCTCAAGAGCATTCCTCCTATATCTCTCTTAAAAATCACTCCATATATTAGGACATAAAGTATACTTTTCAGCTTGAAGTTCCTTCTTTTAGATCTATCTTGCCTCATAGGACATTGGCCTGACTCAAAAAATATGGTTATGTCATGTGTCCAACTGAAAGGTGTATGGTTCATGATTATCTATTGGCTATCATGGATTGCCAATACTTGATATTTATCTCGATTTAATTTTATTTTTAGATGCTCACACAAACCTCTTCCCCTTACAAGCTTTGTAAATTTGACCTCAATGTCATACTCCATGTACTTAGTGACCCATCCATATCTCTTCTTATTTAAGTCTCTATTAAGGATAAAATACTTCACACTTGGATGAGCTACCATTAGTATAATCTTATTGTTTGAAACTAAATGTTTTTTTCAAACTTATTATAACAACAAGCACATATTTTTCTACAAAGCTATATCTTTATTCATAACCTTTTAAGGCCTGACTAATGAAATCAATAAGATACTCTAGACCTTCATTATTCTACTACATAATCATGGCTGAAATTGCATCTAATGTAAAAAAGGCATATAAATAGAAATCCTTATTGAAATTTGGATTAAGGAGTGTAGGGGCATGAGATATGACCTCCTTGATATCCTTAAATCTTATATTACCTTCTCTTATCCATGTAAACTTTGTGCCTTTTCTCAACATATGGGTGAGGGGCTTGACCAACTCTACAAATGCTAGAATGAACCTCCTGATGAAATTGATCTTGCCTAAGAAGCTCTATAATCCTTTCTTATGTTTCTGCAATGATAGATCAAGGATTGCTTCTATCATCTCTAGATCAATGTAAATACTAGCTTTGGACACCACATACCCAAAAAGTATTCCTTTATGTACTAAAAAATGCTTTTCTTTAGATTCAATGAAACTCTAAATTATCTATATATATCAAAAATAACTCTCAAGTGTGTTAGGTGATCATTAGTATTATTTGAAAATATTTGTATATAATCAAGATAAACTAAAACCATTTCATTCAAAAGACCATGAAAATCAACATCCATTTATCTTTGGAGGGTGGCTCTAGCATTGGAGAATCCAAAGGGCATTTTGAAATATGCATAGGTGCCCCATTTTTTAGTGAAGGTAGTCTTATGCCTATCTTCTTATTTGACCATGATTTGATTATAGCCATAGTAGCCATCAATCAACAATAATCTCTAAGAACCTTCCTCCTTTTGAAGAATCTAATCCATTGAGGGTAGTGGGTAATGATCTTTCAGAGACACCTTATTGAGGTCCTAAAATTGACACAAAAACATATTTACCCATTCTTATTCCTTACTATCACAAGGTTTACCACCCATGAGGAATGTTTTATGGGGAATATGATCTTTGACTCAATCAACTTAAATACCTCCCTTCTCATGAGGTCCTCCAATCTTGGATTGACAGGTCTTTGTTTCTACCTAACTAGCTTGGCATTACTTTCTAATTCAATGGTGTGTTTTACAAGTTAGGGGTCAAATCCATTTAAATCCTTGTACTCCCATGAAAATACATCAAAAAATTCTTGGCACAAAGTAACAAATGAATCTCTTTCTTCTATTTTATTGACCTTTCCTAACTTTAGCAATCTATCTTTGAAGATCTCTATCTTCTCATAATGTTCTTCCTTAGTTGAGATGCATGCTTTCCATTTTATTATTTGGTCATCTTAATTAAATATGATTTCCAATATTGCAAGCCCCTTAGGAAGCTTTTTGGATCTCAATTGTATTATTTGATCATCATACTGGTGTTGGAAATTATTTTGATTCTTATGAAAAATTTTGCCTCCTGCATCAAAAAACATATAGTTTGGTCATTATTATCAAACACCTACCAACTTACCTCATTATCAAATACAAATAGCCTACATATGACCTTGAACTTTCTTTGGCTATGGTTGTTCTTTACTCCATCTATAACCTCATACTGAGCTCCAATGGTTGCAAGCTTATCTGCTTATTGATTTGCCTCTCTTGGTGTGGATTGTGTATTAAATGCCAAGAATTCTTCTATGAGATCCCATACATAATGCTTTTAAGATTTCAAATGATGGTTCTTGACTACAGCTATGCCTATCACTTGTTGCACAATAAGATCACTGTTACCTTTGACTTGAAGAAGTTTGACATCTCTTCTTTTTACCTCTTGAAAATTATGTAAAAGAGATTCATATGTAGTTGTGTTTAAAGTAAAATTTAATTATAATCTTGCATCTAAATTGTATTTCTGACCTGAGGTTAAAACCAACATGACCCTAGCTCCACTACCATTTTTTGAACTTGAACCATGAAAGAATAAGGTCCATAGACCATATCCTTTTTGAGTGGTGTTAGTTAATCAAGGTATAGTAGAACCCTTCTCATGCATAAAATACACCCCTAATTTTTATTCTTCAATATTGATAAAGGGATCAAATCCATGGTTGTCATCTTCCCATTCATCCAAATATAGGTCTAAAATGACCTCAATATGATCATGAGGCTCTTGTTCACTAACAATTTCCTCCTCTTCAAATATGGTGTTGTTGACATTTGTAAGATTATGCATATAAGGATTTAGATGGAACCTAGAGATAAGTTCAGACCTAATAGTGACCTTAGTCCCATATCTTTTCCTGAAAACCATGTATGACTAGTCAAAGGAAAAATAACCCCTAATTTTTGAAATAAAGTCCCTAGATAGGCATAGGGAAAAATATGGGGGTAGGTCTACAACCATTATATCTTGGGTGATGACATAATTTGGGCATGCTGCCTTTATGATCTTAATATCTTTCACCATGCCTACTATTTTAGTGGGGGAACCATCCAATTGGAAAATGCCTTTCCCATTAGGTACACATTTAATCCCAAACTTATATACTATGGATTTAGGCATAATTGAGGTTAAAGCACCTAAATCTATCATAAAATTATGCACTAAACAATATCCTATGATAGATAATAAATAGAATGGAGGGGATTGAAAACCTTAGGGGGATGAATAATATTATGAACTTAACTTTGATTAGGAACTTGATTAGAAACCTGACTAAGACTAGGCTGACTACTATTTGTAAAAACAATGTTTACCTTCTTAACTATCTCATTCACATGAGAAGGCTTGGAGAGTTTTTGATGAAGAATCTCTCTTTTTCCTAAAATGGATAGAGTATCATACATAGACATAATTACGTTAGCCTTTTTCATATTATCCATAATATTGAAAGGAAAACTAGTACCTTTGGGTTACACCTTGAAAGTAGAAGCATCACTTGGTGCTTGAGTGACATGAGGAACAAAATGAGACTTTTGCTATTGTCTCTAATGTTGGGGTACTTGTTGAGTTCTAATATATTTAGCAACTTCATTTGAAGTGATCATCTACTGACTAGTTTATGGAGATGTTGAAAAATCCATAGGCTACCCTAAATTATCATCTAACATTCTTCTCTTAGCCCTTGTATGGGATGCAACTGGTCCATCTAGCCTTTGTGTATACTTTCTATGTTTGTTGCTACATGTTCAAACATATGCTTCCCTTATTGAAAATTTATGCATGTGGTGTCCACTAGTGCATTACCCATGTTTCCTTATTATCGAATTTGAAAATTTGATGATGTCATGGTAGGCATATTACTTTGATTCATTAGAGAGCCTTGTGGTGGGGAAGGCATGGTGTCATGACCTGAGAAAGAAGGATCATACTACCAACCAGGGTCCTGATACATATATCCACCTATAACCATTACCATCTCATTAGACTATTCCCTTTATTTCCATTGACTCTCTTATACAAGATTGTTTTATGCAAGAGCCAAGGCTCTTGAGATACTTGCAGTTGCAAGGTTGTAGATATTATAAGATCTAACTTTAGTAAGTTGGCCTTGGGATTGTTATTTTTATGAATAATGGGGTATATTATAGGATTGAGTAGGGTATTGGGTTTGAAAGGGACCTTGGTATGAATATGGCCTATATGGAGTCTATTATTTTCTCTCTAGAGCCACTAGCTTGTTATTTTATGCCTTCAAAAATCTCTCAATCTTTGAAAATTTATCCACTTGGCCATCATTAGGTTGGGATTGGTTGTTTGGAGTGGGAAGTGGAGAAATGGTAGGTGGGGTTGGCTGAAGTTTAGGAAAAAGTGGCATGAGAGGTCTTGGCATGAGTTTCCTTTCTTGTATCAAACAGTTTTATACTCTTATGGCTATCTCATAATCCCCAGGTAGAGTTATCCCACCCATAGATTGTATCATGATTGTAATGTCTAAATTCAGTTCTCTCAAATAATAAAAGAAAGAATAATTAGGTGTGGACTTAATGATGATAGGGATCCTATCCCAAGTATTTTGGAATATATAGTTGAAATCAACCATAGATTCTTGGGGTGCTCTTTTGATTGAGGTAAGTTGTTCCACAAGTGATACATGGTCACTTCTATCCTCAAAACGTTAAATAGGCACTCACCAAACTCATCCCAAGTATTGATTGAGGTAGGAGTTAAACCTCTATACCATTGCAAGGCTTTGCCTTTCAAGGATCTAGCTAGTAGTCTCATGGCTACATTTTCTTGTGTAATGTGATGTACTACACAAATGTTTACAATGTCAATAATGTGCTCTATAGGAGTGGTGGAGTTTTATTTTGTAAAGTATGGTAGAATATTTAAAGAGGTAGTAGGGATGTCATCATATTATTGAAGGTTAAGAGGATTCTTCCCTTTAAAGGGTATAAAATCATGATTTCTTGACAACATTACAAATGGAATGGGAAATAGGCCTCTCTTGAAATAGAATATTCTAAATGGTGGTGTAGATTGTTTTATATGGGGTGAGTGGCTTACATTGTGCATCATAATAGGGGATGAAGATGTAATTATTCTCCTTATTATTGATGGTATTGGAAGCTCACTAAAATGGAATTTGATACCCCTTATAGATGATCTGGTTCTTCTTGACATGTAGGTAAAGGGTTGGGTTTTGTAAACCAAAGATGTTTGGAGTTGTTAGGTGTTCTTTTTGAGTATCTTCTACCCTTATTAGCCAAATATAACACTAATTATTTATCTTCTTTTTCAAATGGTCTCATTAGGTGTGCCAGAACTATGAGGGACTTAGATTTCGCTCTAGATGAAAACAAAAGTGTTTAGGTCCTACTTCCAAATCTAATCCAACATGAAAATGACCCTAGGTTATGGGTTACCTAAACTTGGGTCAGACTTCTAGGATGTTTTAGTGAGGTTAGCTCCTCATGTATAACAATATAGTCTCTTTTATTAAACCTATTCAATTGGGTTGAAAATATAGAGAAATACATGAATGGAATTCTATATTAAATGCAATGATGCACCAAATATTTGATGATCCACTCTTAGCCTATACACTTCTATTATTATTAATGAATTTAAAAAAGATGAGGATTGGTCAGATTCTATGACAAGGTTGCAAGCATGAGTATTTTATATGAAGGCTAAAAAGAGACCTATGACTTAAAGGATAGAAAGAGGTAGGTCTATATAAGACACTATCGTTTTATGCCACTTCAAGAGGAATATCACTAGTTAACACTTCACATGACTTGCAAGAAACCAATAAAATTGAAGAAAGGTACATGAAAAACATATATATGATGAATAGAAACATACACTCTGCACATCAAACTTCAATAAAGCACACTTAGCCTTCAACTAGAATCTAAGAACTATCTCATATTGCTTCAAAAGAATGTTACAAAGTGATTTTGGTAGAGCTTTGCTCTCTCCAACCAAGGGATCCCAATCAAGAGCTCAAATCTAATATTTATAGGAAGAAAAAAGGGGAAGAGAGAGAAAAAATCACTAAAGGGATCATTAATGAGCCCAATCCTATTCAGAATAACCATCACCACACTCATCCTCAAGCATGCTCCTGTATTAATGTCACTCTATCCTTTTCTGGCATGATGGAGGATATGAAATCAAGATAAGTTATAGGGAGCCATCCATATTGTTACATTATTCTTCCTAAGTTCTTTTATATCAATGTCTTTTATTACCAGGGAAAAAAATCTTGGTATTCAGGACCATGCTCATATCTATTTTTAGCAGTTGAGAGTATGGCTTAGGACACTCCATTAATTACATGTACCTATCTTTGCTTTGAAATTTGAACTTGGGTCTACTATAGATTGAAAACTAATTTAAGCTATTGTTTTTCTTATATTCGATACATCCACCTATACATATCTATATTATGTGCATATCTAGTAACCCACCCTGATCTATATTAGGTCAAAAAGGACCTATTCTGTATCTACAAAGTCTTAATGACACCGTTTGATCCCAAAATATCTACTCTAGTCTAGCCTAGGTCATATTTGAGCTTGGTACCTTTCATATTTGTTTTTCTTGAGTAGAAAATGGCTTTGTTGACTTCCATCAAAAATCCTGAGCTCACCCTCTTTGCTCATTAGATGTCAAAAACCAACTTAGCTCATTAACCTATTAACTCTCTCTCACACCATCCAATTTTCATGACATGGGTGAACATGAGCTCTAGATCTTTACTTAAATTTTCAACTCTATCTAAACAGGTATCACTTGGCAACCCTACATTGATCCTTAAGATACATTATCAGTCTATTTACTTTTGCACTTACAACACATGGTGTCCCCTAAAATTATTAACTTCTCTAACCTTTCTCACACTATTAATCTACCTTTGTACATTTAAATGTGCTCTATTAGATCTACCTAGACCTACTAACCTATATTTTACTACTCACCATTAGATCTTTTGTATGATTGAAAATTTATCATTGATCTTATTTTTTGAATCCAAACAGATATCCATAGGGATTAAAATTGATGTCTACACACCTATATTTGATGTCTATGTGAACGTATTTGATGTTCATGCACTTGTCACTAGAATATTTGAACTTAAATGGTCATTTAATTTGGCCTAAATTTTATGTTTGTGTACCCATAATTTGATGCCTATGCAGACGTATTTGACATCTGTGTGACTGTCAAATTTGAGCTCCAATAGATTATTACTGAGCTTAAAATTTGACACTTGTGCAAATTTCACTCTGCTAGAATAATTTCCTTGAGACAAACCATTCTTTTAAACTTTTTGGCCATAGGCATTTTGCATCATACTTTCATTTTGACCTTTTTTTATCAAAAAAATTGTCTGACAAAAAATGACTTTCGTTGTTGCCTTCAAGATAATTTCCCTAGAAAGAATTTTTCTTTGGGACTTTTGTTTCATACAAAATGTTTAAAATAATTGACTTATAATACAAAAAAAATGTCCAAGAGAATTATGTCCTTAGCTTCTTCCATAGACCTTTTGATTTAGACAAAATGTCTGAAAGAATTCATGTCTTCAAGATCTCTATCTTGGACAAAATGTTTGAAAAAATTATACACTTGTCTTTTACCTTAGACAAAATGTCTGAAGGAAATTGGGTACTCAGGTAATTTGTTTTGGATAAAATGTCTCAAATAATTCCCAACACTTAGTCAAAATCCTAAAACATTTCTCCCAAAGGAAATATTAGTACTTAGCCAAATACAAGGTTTGAAAGAATTTAACTTAGCCAAAATAAAAGTCTTAAAGAATTAACATTTAGATTTTTAGCTCACAAGCTTTTCTAAACTTGTGTAACTTGAACTGTTATTAGAACTTTGAAGGATTAAATGAACTATGAAAACCTGAAGCTTATGCAGACTTGTTCATGACTTAGAAATTCTCTAACACCATGAAGACCCGATTCCAAACCATTTCTAGGCAACATCTCTATGTGGGACAAATTGGCCAATAGTGAATAAAACCAAATACATGTGATGCAAATAAAACCATGTACACAAAAAAAATGACTATAAGCGTCATCATTGGTAGGTGAAAATGTCTGATCCTTCACTAGTGTCATGTGACTTTTCTTACATTCAATACTCAATAATAAATTTACTATAAATCTATATAAATATTAACTTTTTAATTATTCAATACCTATATATACATATATTATTTAATTATATTTGGATTAATTAATAAATACATATATCATTACTCATCTCACTCATGTCTTTGTCTCCTCTAAATCAAGATGCATATGAGTACAACACACACTATGTTTATAATTATGACCAATTGATCCATATGAACCAAACATATACCCATTAGAACATATTCTAATGTGTTTATATATGAGATATAATATAAGTTAAATATAAAAAATAGTATATACTTTTATTGATCTAGTATAAATGCCATGTTAAATATGTGCCTCATCGGCTACCTAACAATATACTTAACAACATGCGTAACATTAGCTTGAGTAGCATGTGAAATAATAAGCCCAAGTGCATGACCAAAATTAGTTCCCCCTCTCATATCTATATCATACTCATATAAATTAAACTCATATACACATAACCTAATAATAAAGTAGTCAAACCATCCATAAGCAATGTTGAGTATCCCTAGGGGTGATGAATATGCTAATATCCTAATTGACTCTATGTGTCATGCTTAAAAAATAGTAACAACATAGTCTTTGTGTGGAAGTCAATAGGAGGCATAATATGAGACAATGAGGTATTAGGCTATATGTATGTTAACTTGTAGTCTAATTAATTTTATAATCAAAAGTATAGAATAGACTAACAAAATAATACATTCTTTCATGTGTTCTATATAAATTTATATTTAAATAAATTAAATTTTATTTTTATACCACAGAAGATGGGTAAATGCTTCCATCACTCCTATGTTTATCAACACATTAATAATGGATATCAAACTCTACTCACAAGTGATAGATGTTGATGATGGTCGTCTTATGCCCAAAATGTGTGCACCATGAGTCTCATGTTGTGTCAAGCTCACCCCATCAAAAATTAAATCTACCATCTCAAATACATTGTTGATACTACAAATAATATTGTCCATTCTAACCACTAAATAAAAATGGATGTTATGATTAGATTTGATGATCTAGTAAACACAATAAATATTTGACAAGAATTCTAGAAATTTTGTGTATCTAACTCATATCACCAATAGTCTCAATATCATAATGTGACACTATATGTTCCCTTATGTAGGTCTCTTCTAATATTTTGATGTTGTTATTTGGTTTTTGTGGTAAAAATCCACCCACATAGTTATGTGAACATTTTTGTTTGTGACAATTTATGTTAGCCACACCCTCTATTATTGATTGTTACACTATGGCAATCAAGGGTGTTGATACATGGTTAAAACTAGGTAAAAAACATGATATTTATATCTTAAAATATCATGGTTGCTAGAGGATGAATTTATTTCATCAATCTTTAGTCATATAAAATGTGAAAATTGGTAACTTGAGTGTGGCTTATGACACCCACCCCATCAGTCCCTCTTGCTTGCTCGCATGACCCTTATAAGCACCTTTTTACTAATTTCCAGTCATCTATAGCCTTATAAATAGTGATTTCACCTCCTTTAAGATGCTTTTCCTATGACAATTCCATCCCCCTAAGTCTCGTACCCTTAGGACAATACCACCCAGCTTGGACTATAGCACCAAACCCTAGGGTGTCTAAGTTTGACATTCCTATCCAATCACATTTTGATCTCAGGTGACCATTTTCTCTCGATTCCTCTTCCTTATTATGTTGGCCTAGTGCGAATACATTTGACCCATGACCAAAAAAACTCTATAAAATCCCATTCAAAGTTAATTTATAAGGGGTTGGAAAATATCACAAAGCAAACAAGAATAAAAGCAAGACTATTCAGGCATATTTCTCTATTCTCTGCATATAACCATCCAATACAACTACAAGCTTATTTAATCCCTCATACCAATCCTTAGCCATCTCAAGCACACCTAGTTTAGCATTGTGCATCTTCATATACACTATTGCACAAAGCACATAAAGTGGGAGAATTACATATTGCTTGATCCCTCTTTAGAGTATTGGTATATAGGCAGCGTGACCACACAAGGGGTGTGGATACATGTCCAGTGCATCTTACACACACCAACCCCACCTCTTTCTAAAAAATTTTCAAAGCATAATGGCATCTAGAGTTTGAATACTAAATCATCTCTATAGGGAGTTTTTTAGACATCTAACATCTAAAATTTTATAGACAGGCTCACACAAAGACAATAGATAAAACCCAAAAAACTCAGGTCTTAGGGACAATAGCGGTAGAGAAGGACTATATCATCAGACCCTAGGGTGTCATATTTTAGTGCTCCTATCCTTTCATGAAATGAAGTCTAATAACTAATTCATGACACTATCACAGTCCTACATAGTAGATTTTAAACCCTATCTCAGTCATCTCAATCCAGTTTAAGCTAAGTTACATTTCTCTTTATTTATTACTATTTTTAGAAAGGTTCAAATTAAAATCAAATTATAAAAATTAGTATCTTAATTATTAAAATATCAGTGACTAATTTAATTAGATCAGACCCTTAACTAAATTAGGAATAAGATTCCAATATTCCCAAAATAGTTAAATCATTTTATGAACCTAACTTACTTCATTTGTGCATAAAAACCCTAAAAACCCTAGAGTAAATTCCTTGCTGATTTTTAAAATAATTTTTTCATTTTTTACTTGCATATTTAAATAAAATAATTAGCATTAATTTTTAAAATGCCATAGTAATTTAAAAAATATATATTTTCTCTCAAACTCTAGTTGCATGTATATACTAGGTCCTTTCAAATCAAGAATTTTCCAATAATTTTATAATTTTTTCCTTGCATATTTAAATCAAAAATTCACTTTAAATTTTAAAATTCCATAGTAATTTAAAAAAATATATTTTATTTAGAACCCTAGTTACATACACTAGGTCCTTTCAAATCAAGAATTTTCCAATAATTTTCTAATTTTATGTACCTACATATTTAAATAAAAAATTCACCTTAATTTTTAAAATTCAGTAGTAAATTTT
The DNA here is from genome assembly GCA_037957365.1 of Torreya grandis. Taxonomy (NCBI): domain Eukaryota; kingdom Viridiplantae; phylum Streptophyta; class Pinopsida; order Cupressales; family Taxaceae; genus Torreya; species Torreya grandis. The sequence goes on from JARHVA010003443.1 coordinate 1,275,626, forward strand.
AAAATGTCATTTTTCAAAACCTTAGTTGCATATACTAGGTCCCTTTGCTTTCTTTAGGTATCTCCTTACACCTAAAGTTAGATTTCACATAATAGTAAAAATGGATCTCACTTATTTACACATATCTCTTGCATTTCTTGAAAATAATGAGAACATACTCGATCCTATCATGTACATGAATGATGAAGTTTACCATATGTTAGTATAAAGATTTATTCTTTACATTTCATGTTTAATTTTTATAATATGAGATGATATTAAGAAATCAAGTGTTAAACATGTTAATATACATCTTACCTCACCTCCCTTGGAGCCTCTATCCCATGTCAAGTTATTTTACATGGTCTATTTTACTCTTCCCCAAGTCACTACCCATCACCAAAGAGCCTAGTTGACACACTTTATCCCTCCACCACCTCAACCTATTGATTATATTCTCTCTCCTCCCATAACTACTACTAATCCTATATGGATAGTAGATAATGTAATTAGAGCTATTACTCAACGTGCTACCATGCCTTCTCTTCCTAGTCAGGAACCCCACTACCCTTGTATTCCTTCCCATCCTAGGCCTAACCCACCCACATAGGCATATATACATAAGTCATGATATTATTGATCAATTTAAAAACACACCAGCTAAGATTTCCATGTTATAACTACTTCAAAAAGTTAATGTGTTTAAGGACATTCTTTATCAGGCACTCACTCAGAATTCTATGCCCATTAATTCAGAGCCTTCTTATTTTTCATTAGTGGTCAACATGTTAAAAACTATAGAAGTTGATATTTATTTAGATCTTGAGGACATGCCATCTCAAATAGTTATTGATCAAAATTTACCATTAGTCATAGAATCTCAAGTCAAAACTAGTGTAGTTAAGATAGTTCTAGTTGATAGTGGTTCCAAACTCAATATATGTAATAATACATTCTTACAGACCATGGACATAGATATGGCATCCATGCAAAAATAATATAATAATATTAGAGGGTTTGATGATATACCATGATAGACATTAAGCACCATTACTTTGGATATCATGGTAAGACCCAAAGCCCTCTCTACACAGTTAAAGGTCATGTCAGGTCCTCTTCATTATAATCTTTTACTTGGATGACCTTGGATACATGTTATGGGGATAATTATTTCTACTCTTCATCGATGTGTCGAGTTTCTCCATGAAGTATACCTATACACATTCCCAATAGATAACCAACCATTCATATATTATCAAATTATAGAGGCATCTTCAAGTATTTCACTAGATGGGACACCACATATCATAGTTCAATCACCACCTCATCGCATTTATATTAATTATATACATACATATTAGGTAGGAGAGGCTAGGACATCTATCACTCCACTTATAGTTGTGTCTTCAGCTCTAGATACTCAGCTAATCATAATAGCTTTAGCAATTCTAGCTACTCTATCAATCATGGTTCCTACACCTATTACAATTATATAATCACTAACAACATTTCTATCAGTACTAGTTGATTCTATAGTTATAGTTACTCTAAAAATTATAGATACGATCACTGTACCACTATTTTTTACTACTACAATTGATGAGACTCTCATATCATATTTATCCCTTTTGGTAAATTTTGAGTTAACATATGTACATGATGTTGATATAAACTCCTAGGCTACTTCAAATGATTATAGGACACCCACACTCATAGATGACTATTTGTGTGGCTTAAGCTTTACACTAATTGGCCCAAGAGAGTATTGAGATGACTCTAGATCTCTCATTACACATCCTAAATCACTCTTATCATCTTGCACTACACTCTCAAGATACACTCCACATTCATGGCCATAAACAGATCACTTGGCATATACAGTTCATATCGTTACTTCTATGGATATAGAGCCAGTCATTTAGATTCAGGTAGATAGCATACAACATCAACCATAGATTATACTATAGATGTTACTTGATTGTGGATTAATCACACTACCTATAGTATGACACATATTTATTATCAGGTTATGATGGTAAGATGGTCATCCATTTTGTCATTTTCATAGGATCATAGGCCATGATAAAACTCATATATAAATTTACAATAGACATTGGATAAACTATAGGTTTAGGGTATTATTTAGATTACATCACCACCACTACCAAATTCACCCCTTCCATCAAAGATATCTACTACAAGAGTTAAACATCCCAGAGGAGACTTAGCATCTTCATCACTAGAGCAATCTTTAGTTTACCATCTACAGGATGACACCATTTTGAGCAATATATCTCTAACTACACAAAGATCACAAATCTTACTAACACGTAAGGAGATAGCCACCATGAATACAAAATCTATAGCATATGATGATACTTATGATGATGATCTTGAGGCATTTGATGATGGTCATGATCCCTTCCTCCATATCCATCCCCAATGAGCTCCATCCTTGGACCCTTTACCCCTTGCAGCCTAGTCTTTTATGTCATTTTTTACATATTTCTTTATTCATGTGCTTGCACATAGCTTTCTTTCTACTTACTTTTACATAGTTTCTTAGTTTTTCTTGTACATAGCTTCTTTTTGCTTAATTGTACATAGTTTCTCAGTATTTATTGTGCATATTCTCCTCATGATTGATTGTACATAGTTTATATATAAAAAAATACAAAATATAAATAATCCAAAAACATTAAAATATATTAAAAATCCAAAAACATTCAAATATATCAAAAATACAAAAAACATTCAAATATGTCAAAATACCAAAAACAATATAAAATTTCAAAATACAAAAACATTTCAATTATATGAATTGTCTATGCTTTACATTTATACTACCATGCTAGACTTATATTTATTATTTTATGCTATTATTTATTGAATTATCTATATTTCCATGTCTCACTTGATCTTCTTTGAGTGTGTGCAGTGGCTTTCAAATCCTTGATTGCTTCACTCTACCCATTGAGGGGACATCCTACTTCTACATTTGAGACATACATCAATATATCTACCCATTGGGGGCATCTTCTACATGACTACACCATCCAGGTTATGTCATTCCTACACCACACACTCTAGTTATCATGTTGATGTACATTACTTACCACCTTACATACATAACTCTATCAACACTCACTAGTATATAACACTTGTGTATTTATTAATATATACCTAGTCTTGTACTCCATGTCTTACATATTTTTAATTATTATTTTTATTAATTAGATGCAATTATATTTTTAGTATATTTACATGCTTTACTTTCTTGCTTTGTGTAGCTAGATGTGATTGCATTTCTTAGTTCCTATTTTGTCTCCTATATGTGCCTTAAGATATTTTCCAATGCCCTTTTATTTTTATTCTTATGTGTGCCTTAGGACATTTGACAATGTTATTTGCCTGTACTCTTCTTTGTGATTATGTCTTTCACACCAATATTGCTTGTTTCCAATTATATGTGTATGTGACATTTGAATATGCCTTGTATGCTTGCTTTACATTTTGATGACATGTGCCCATATCCCTTGTTTGCTTGGCCCCTTAGACACTCTTATGTGCTTCTTGATTATTGCCTTGAATGCTTTTTGTTTGTTTGCTTCTCATTTTTTTGCAATACCATGATCCAAATCATGCATTATCTTACTTTCTTGGCTGCCATGATGGACATCATGCTCCATCCCTCTTTGACAACTAAAAACTAATAACTAACAACTAACATTTCTAGTTTTAATTTAGTATATTAAAAATGCTATTATATTATTATATCTACCTAGGCATACCTCTATTGATATAATAATCTCTCATACAAACCATGTTATATCTTGAGATATCTTGTCAATTATCATTTCTATATCATGCTTTTTCATAGCATAACAATTTTTTTGGGCTCTTTCTTCTGAGGATAGACATTTTAGGGTCTTCGTTTCTACCCTCAGAAGAGGGGACAATAAATAAGGGTTATATCATAGAGATAAAATATCCTATTGGTTGAAAAAATCAGCCTTCAAAACACCCAAAACAATATCTAGACTTCAAACCAGGTAAAATAGACTAGGTAGATAGTGAGAATTATAGAACAATCATCAGAATTAGCTCAGGACAATAACACAAAGATTGGACTATAGTGACATATAATATGGTGTTTGTTTTCAATGATCCTATCCAAACAACGAAAAAACTATATTTTCTAGAAATAGGTAGAAAGGTAAGATTAGCTATAGTTTTGCACATACATACTAGTTTAGATTTAGTAGTTTTAGTATAGTTTTTCTTAAAGAATCCAGATATAGGGGGCATAATTCATGATATGATGGATCTTGATTTTAGTTTTAGATTAGGTAGTTAGTATAACTTCTAGATCAAAATCCATGTTATAGACACCAATGATTGGGGGCAATGTGCATGGCACATTTGATTTCTTTTCTTTCTAAGTTTAGTACATTATCCAGGAATTATCAATAGTTACATGCCTTATTATATTTGTAGGTGGTTGGAATAATTTTGAAGTGGATTTCATATAAGCTTAACCTCTACATTTTTGAGTGGCTTCTACATAAGCCTATTGCCCAATTTTGGAGTGGCTTTCATAAAAGCCTAATCTCCACTTTTTTCTAAGTTGGCCAAGAGTGGCCTAGTTTCTAGCACACATTTGGCTATGCATGCTACATGTAATATTATAGTATATTCATGGTATTTAGGATTGATCTAATATGACATAATTCATATCGATATCAGTTTATAGCTTCACTTCATGGGGCAATGATAGATCCAAAGAACTAGCTAGCCTTTATATTCTTGAGCCACCTACTCAGAGGGATTAGACACAATCCAAACATCAATTAGCATACACATGATCATATAGATTTACTTAGTGGGTGATGATGAAGCCAAGGGGATTGCCTTTACATTCTTGAGCAACTCTTAGGGAATTGAGCACTCAACTCCATTCACGATACTACTCTTGGTACAACATATACCCAACATTACTCAGCATCATCCAACATCACTCAACATCATAATATGTTTTGCATTAGTTCATGTACCTGGTGAGGTATATTCATTCCTTTCTCTTCCTCTCTCTCTTAGCTAGCTTTGTAAATTTTTATTCTAGATATAACATATCTTTTAAGAACTGATCTACTCTTTGTTTTCTCTTATAGATTTACAATTTATAGTGTGCTCTCTCTACACACATTCATCATCACATCTCTTCATGAGCTTCACCCTTATAGGTAAATTCAAGTACACTTTCTATTTTTCCTTTATCCTATTATTTCACTTTGCTACATCACTAGAATAAAGGGGGGGGAATGTAGTCGTATAAAATGTGAAAAATGGTAACTTAAGTGTGGCTTATGATATCTAACCAATAGGTCCCTCTTGCTTGCTCTCATGACCCATTTAAGTACCTTTTCACTGATTCTCAATCATTCATAGCCTTCCAAATAGTGATTCCACCTCCTCCAAGCTACTTTTCTTATGACAATTCAATCCCCTAGGTCCCATACCCTCAAGATAATAACATCCAACTTGGACTATAGCATCAGACCCTAGGGTGTTTGAGTTTGATGCTCCTATCCAATCACATTTTGAGCCTAGGTGACCATTTTCTCGTGATTTCTCTTACTCATTATGTCAACCTAGTGTGAATATATTTAACCCATGACCAAAAAATCTCTATAAAAGCCCATTCAAAGTTCATTTAGAATGGGTTGGAAAATATCACAAAGTAAGCAAGAATACAATTAAGACTACTCAAGCATATTTCCCTATACTCTACATAAAACCATCCAATACAACTACAAGATTATTCAAACCCTTATATTAGTCTTTAGCCACCTCAAGTGCACCTAGTTTAGCATTTTTCATCTTCATATACACTTTTTCACAAAGCACATCAATTGGGAGAACTATATATGGCTTGATCCCTCTTTAAAGTATTGGTATGTAGGCAACATGCCCACACAAGGGGTGTGGATACATGTTCAGTGTATCTTACACACTTTAACCCCCACTCTTTCTCAAATTTTGTCAAATAATAATGGAGTCTAGGGTTTGAATACTAAATCATATCTATAGGGAGTTTATTATACATCCATCATATAAAATTTCATAGGTAGGCTCACATAGAGACACCAGATAAAACCTAGAAAACTTAGGTCTTAGGGACAATATTGACAAAAAAGGACTATAGTGATGGAACCTAGGGTGTCTTATTTTGATGCTCCTATCCTGTCAAAAAATTAAGGCTAGATCCTAATTCAAGACATTGTCTTAGTCCTGTAGAGTAGATTCCAGAACCTATCTCAGTCATCTCAGTCCAGTTAGGCTAAGTTACATTTCTCTTCATTTATTACTATTTTTTATAAAGGTTCAAATTACAATCAAATTATACAAATTAGTATCTTAATTATTTCAATATTATTTACTAATTTAATTATCTCAGACCCTAAACTAAATTAGGAATAAGACTTCAATATTCCTAAAATAATTAAATCACAATCCAATAATAATATTTATATCTAAGCCTACCTTTTCTCTATCTATAATATTCAGGAACATCATAGTAATTTACTTAGGGCTTATGCAAAACTTAGCATACAACATCTAAGAAAAATATAAAGAAATATGGTCATTGTTTTTTATATTGTCCATGTCAATGAATGAACCTGGTGTATATCAAGGGATCCATGAATGGACATCTAAATTTGAATACTAAATACTTAAGTATTCTATATTTTCAAACATAAGTTAAAAAATAATGGTTCTTAATCAATTATTTGGGTACAAGATTTAGTACTTCTATGTATCCCATTGTTCCTAAAATACTATATTTTAATTATTGCATAAAAATATCAAAATTTTATAGGTTTAAGGGCTTGTATGATTTTAGAGTTTCTTGAATTTTTTTAGGTTTGTTAAGATGTCTTTGTAATGACTTCTATAATCCCCTTGAGTTACTAAAAATTACAATATATTTTTGAGATTCACAATTTCAATATAATTTATAATATGCAAATATGTCATTTTTCTTTTTTTAAATATAAATTAAAAAATATATCATTTCAAAAAAATTCTAAAACGATTAAAAAACTCAATTAAACTTGAATTTTATTTTTTTAAAAATAAAAAATTAAATAAATAAAATTAACATTTTAATTTTCTATAATTTTTTTGATAAAATGTTTATAAACCTAACGCTAACGCTAAGACTTATTTTTTGTTAAAAAAATTTAACCCATTTTAAAAAATTTAAACTAAAAAACCTTAAAAAATTTAAATACAAAATTTATAACCAAGTCCAACCTATCCAAACTTGTGTATTTCTTAAGGATTCAAAAATATATGATATAGAAGGGTAGGCAAATTTTCAGACCATTGTCAAAAATAACATAGATAAATATTTATCAATTTCCAATAGAGAACATATGACTTTGGTGAGTGTTTAATATTTAATAATTTATGTGAGGTAAAAAAATAAGATGTGAGGAGAATGATAATTACTAATAAATATATATTAAATGCATCTATCTCAAATATACTTAGAGATATCAATCTTAAGGCTCTCATCTTATATTTTTTACACACCATATTAATTAATAATTATATTACCATCTCTACAAATTTCTCATTGAATTATGACAAATGGTATTAATCTAGCTATGCTACTATGTCAGGCTTGAAAATTTATTTTTGGATATAAAAAAGTTTCCAAACTCTATAATATGTCCAAGATATTGCATTTTTTAGATTGAAATATATAATAAAAAATAAATATATTATAAATGATGATCGAATGAACATTAAAATTAAAGATTAAATTTCCATTGAATATCCATTGAATTGTCACTAATCTAAATAAATTATAAGCTCCTTACATATTTTTTCACCTCAAAATAGTTACTAGGAATTTAAATAATACTTTGGTAAACTATTCACAAGAGGTTTTCATACTCCAACTTTACCTTCATGGTTTAATATTAAATATTGCACATGCAAGTAAGGTTTGTCTCTAAGTTTTTTATTTCCTAAATATGCCCTCCTTAATGTTATTATACCAAGTTCTTAAATTAAATTTTATAATGAGATATAAACATTTATAAGCAAGATTATACTAATTTTTTAGAATGGTGTTTGTATAATAAATCCATTTATACATTTCAAATTCAAGCATATATAAAAAGAGTGTAAAACCCCCACATAAATGTAAATGTTTTTAAAATGGAATCTTTCTAATGAAAACCTCAAACCTTGTTAAAACCTTATGATCACTAAATTCAACTTCAAGAATTTATTAAAAAAAATTGTGAACTAGGAATTTGACTCAAGAGAGGTGTTAGTTTCTTGTTAGTGACAAAATGAAATCAAATTAAAAAACCAAAACACTAGCCAGCATACATCTCTACACCTAGTTACTGGGGAGAGCTTAGTGAGGGAAAGCCATTTCAGAACACAACTAAAAATGGAAATAAATGAGAAATATGAACATAGAACACCAATTTATTACCAAATCCTTGATTGCTCCAAAAGGCTCCTTCTTTGGCTTGTTCGGCTTGTGCTTCAAGAGATCTTCTTCAATGGAGTGTGGCTACCTTCATCTCCTCTTGGCACCTTTGGATTTGGTTTGGCTTGGATAAATAATTTGAAATTATAAAACTAAGATGCAATGATTTTTGAATACATTTGGGCATTATAAGTTTGGCATAAAATAGATTAAAATTCAATAGGCAAAGCCTCCTATTTATAGATTTTTGGAATGGTTTGAGGATCAACCATGATCATCCATCTCAAGATTGAGATGTGTGGCCATGAATAAATCCAAATATGAAATTCATTCTAAAAATATCTCCATTAATATTTTTGATAGAGGGGTATTGAATAGGCATGGAGGGTCTTAATGAGGCGTGGGAGACCCATAATCCTAATATTTTATGCATTTATGGCTTATAGATGCCACCCCATATGATGATGTCACCTGATGATGTAGTTAATAGAAATCAATTTATAATAAATATTTATTCTAAAAGTTCTATGGAAAATTAACTTAAGTCCCTAATTTGGTTTAATTAGCCTAAAACATGATTAGTTAACTTTAGTGAAAATTTTGGCTCTTGGTGCATAAATTAATCAAATTGGTCAAAATTTCTTGTTATTGGTCCAAATTTTGACAAGATTGGAATTGGAAGTCAATGTTAGATGCATTAGATCCATTATCTCATTTAGGATGTTACTAACACCAAATAATAAAGGCACGTGTCTCATGCAAGAGATTTGATAGAAAAGAGCAATCTAGGGCACCTAAGTGCAAAATTGATAATGTGACTCAATATGATCTGATCAAAGTTAATTGGCCTATAAATTACATTATCCCATTGAGTGATACTTATCTAAAATTAGCACTTGAATTTATCAATTTCAACTCATTTAATGTATTTTATTATTTTTAAGCCAAATTATGCACTTTAGGTGGAAATTGGTAAAAATCTTGGTTGGAGGTCATTGGTGACCAGATTTAGGTGTCTATAGTTTGCCCCTATTTTGGAAGGTGTTGCAAGTTATAAGCATATTAACGTATTTTAAAATAATGAAAAATTCATGTATGCCTAAAATTGCAATGATGATAAACTAACTGTATGATACCCCCTCGAGGGAATGGTTGGCACAAATAGGTCGACAAATGGTCCCTCAATAAGAAGTGAAATGAGGGAACCAAATGAAGGAAAGATGATGGGGTTAAAACACAATGATTTTGAAAAATTAGTCAAAATCACTAAGAATGCAAGTGGGATGGTGTATAATGATTTACCCAAAGGTGGTTATAATCATTGTACCTTGATAGTGGCAATGTGGTATGATAACACAATGATTTTCCCAAAGGTAGTTATAATTATTGAGAAGATGGAGATGCCCCAGTTAGGATAGACAAATAAGATAACAATGTGCCCCTATATGGGAAAAAAATACAAAGCTGGTGAGAACACAATGATTTGCCCAAAGGTGATTATAATCATTGAGAAATGCAAGTCGGATAGTGTGCAATGATTACTCATAAACAGTTATAATCATTGGACCCTAATTATGGAAAACATGATAAACTTAGTCAATGATGATGATGACTTAAAATAGAGGGTAATGATGAATTAGAACAACTTACTAGTGGGGAGATGCTCATCTAAACTAATAAAGTTTGAAATTATTTCATAATTAATTACTCTATTTGAGATATGATTGGGATTGAATCAAGATGTCAGCATTAAAGAGATGTTGATGTCATCATTTTTAAATAGACTTCCTAAATCTGAAGTTTGTTGTAGCATGTGTCGATAGGCATAATGGTATAACATCATGAGGACTAGGCCAAAATATGCATGAGGACTGACTCCTGTAATCTAATACTCAATAGAAAACAATGCACCAATGAAAGAAACCATGATGACAATGTAAACATATGAATATGGATGGATTTTAGTATAAGTGTGGGAAAATAATCATCCAATGAACACACATAAATCAAATCAAGGTAATAGTGTTGAAATCAACCAAACAAGTAGACAAATAAACAAAATAAGTAGAGACAAACAAACAAATAATGAAATAGAAACCGTACGAACATTGCCCCTAGAAAATAGGTGGAAACTTAACAAATCAACAAAATGGAGAAATAAAATAAAAATAAGGGGGTGGTTGAGATCTCTCGATATGCACTAGGCAAATGGATGTTGCCTATATAGTTCCATGGATGTAATACCCAATAAAAACTTTAGGACAAATATAATTCTCCTAGGGAATGGGAAGAATGTGATAACTAATGAAAATAAACACAATGGATGTGATAGAAGAATAGGAATGGTCTTGCAAAATGACAAGTGTGTGAGATCAAAAGGCCAAAAAGGATGGAAAAACTAAGAAATAAGTGATTTTGCTTGTAACTTATTAATGGTTTCTAGAATCCTTAAGGCAAAGAAGTGGTCAGTGTTTTTGGTTTTTATGACGATTTTACAAATAATTATAGAATTTTTTAAGTATCTCAACTCGATCAAGAATGACGAGACACTAAATGGTTCAAGCTCATAGAATGGTGAGAGCATTTAAACTTAGGTTACTCACAAAATGGTGAGAGCATTCAAACTTAGGTTTCTCACAAAATGTTGAGAGCATGGTGGAAGGGGTGACTGAGCTAACCTCAACAAGTATAGAAAGCTACCTACATAGTCCCAAATTAGGACCTCAAGTCACTGTAGCTCCACCCTTATAGTAGAGGAACTAGACTAGCATAGTTGTCGATTCAAACAAAATAGGCAAAACTGGTAAAAAGGCATGGTATGGCATAGGAAGTGGTAAGTTGGTATGTCAAGACTCAATAAACAAATGTTACCCTAGTTTACCCATAAGCGATTATATCTAGAACACAATGACATACATCAATGGTACTAATTTTCCCAAAGGTGGTTATAATTAGTATTAATATTGGTAATAAGAAAAGAACAATAAATGAAGGATGCAACTACTAAAACTTCTATCATACTACTCCAAAACACAATCTCTATTTGAAGTACTCAAAATAGCTATTGAAATTGATTAGATTCCTTGGTACTGAAAAAGGTGTAACCAATGGCAAAACTAAGGTCAAATGGGCTAGGATTTAGAACATGTTTCATTGATAAATCAAAAATGTAAAGTGGATCTGACTAAGAGGATGGATAAGAATGATATTTATACAAAGAATAATAGTGAAAAAATGGCACCACTTATATGGTCCTTATAAATAATACACCTTAGCACTCAAACATAGTACCACTTGAGGTGAATAATATTCATCAGCTCAAGAAATTCATCTCTGTCTACTGTGGCAAGCCTGTATGCTCCTAATCCATAATTTGTAATAATGATGAAAGGTCCTATCTAGTTTGGTTTGAATTTACCTTTATGCTTCTTTTCAATCATGGTATTCTTTTGGTTTTCTTTAAGAACAAGATCACCAAGTTTAAATCTTCTATACTTGACAAATCAATTATAGTAGCCTTTAAGTTAATTCTTATATGCCTAAAGAGTATTGAGTGAAACTGTGTGCTTTTCATCAAGAAGTTCTAGCTCCAATAGGCAACCTAATCGATAGTCATGATCATCTAGGACATGCTTGAAAGATATGCATAGTGAAGGTAATTTGACCTCAATGGGATGGATGGATTTAGTACCATAAACAAGTGAGTATGGAGTGGCTCATGTGGGCATACAATGATTGGTATGTTATGCCCAAAGGGTAGGGAATATTTGAAGGTGCCAATCAAGATCAGTATCATTTACAATCTTTTTGAGAATATTGACAATGGTTTTGTTTGATGCTTCAACTTGGCTATTACCTTGAGGGTAATATGTCATAGAAAAATGTTGTGTGATGTTGTATTCAGTACATAGCTTGTCAAAATCCTTGTTCTTGAATGATATTTCATTATCAAATATAATTCTAGAGGGGATACCATAGTGGTAAATAAGATGGTTGAATATGAACTCCAAAATTTGCTTTCTAGTCACATAAGTGAGAGGTATAGCTTTAACCCACTTAGTGATATTTTCGTGGTGATAAGGATATGTTTATGGACATCATATGAAGTGGGGTTGATTTTCCTAATGAGGTTAAGTATTTATGTAGTAAATGTCCATGGTGTCAACATTAATTTTAGAGTTTGTGTTGGGGCATGAATTAGATTAACATATCATTGACATTTGTCACACTTCTTTACATATGTATCTACATCTGTGTCCATCATGGGCCAATAATAACCAATATGCAAGATTTTTTTGGATAGGACTACCCCACTAGAATGTGCTCCATATAATCTTTTGTGAACTTCTCTTAATGCTAGTGTAGACTCTACCAAAGTTAAATAATGAAATAGAGTTCCATCAAAACTATGACGGTAAAGGGTAGATCCAAGTAGAGTATAATGAGTGGAATGATGAATAAAGGTTTTAGTTTATTTTCAAGATAGGTTATGTGGTATAAATTGGTCATGAAGGTAGTTGTAAAGGTCTAATTACTAGATATAATTAGGACCAACAATATCATAAATTATTACAATGGTTGAAGGTTTATCAGCTAGTGTGAACAAATTCTCAACAAGGAACTAATATTATCTAGCTTATCTATTTATTGAATCAGAGAGCTGATAGTAGCCATGTCATCTAGAGTTCTATTACTAGCCCTTAGTATATGCTCAAATTGGATATTTATAATTTGTTGTTTTAGGGTATCGACCATAGCCTTGTATTGAACTAGCTTGTCATTTTGGTTTAGAAATAGTCTATGACCTGATTGATGATTAACTAAGAATCACCATAAACTTGGAGATGAGATATGTTCTAGTGTACTACCTATCGAAGTCCTAAAATAAGTGCTTCATACTCATCCATGTTATTTGTACAAGGAAAACTAATTTTGAATGATTTAGGGATTAGATCCCCATTTGGTGTAATAACTAAGAGGCCTACCCCTAATCCATGTGCAGTAAATGAACCATCAAAATATAGCTTCTAGTACTACACCTCAAGAGGTGTGTCAATGATAGTCATTATGGATTCATCAAGAAAATGAACTATGAGTGGCTTTATGTCTGCAAAGGGTGATTCAACAAGTTGATCTATAAGAACCTGTCCTTTGATTACCTTTTGATTGACATACTCTATGTAAAACTCACTAAGAAGCATGATCTATTTTTGCCATTCTACCTTATAAATTTATTTTAGATAGTAGATACTTGAGTGGATCTACTTTTAAAATGACAATGGTCTTATTATTTAACATGTAATGGCACAATTTTTGAGATATCAAGAGCATGGTTAGACATGATTTTTCAATAGGCACATAATTATGTTCATATGTGCCAAGGTAAAACTTAAGTAGTATACTACATGCTCTTTTCCATTGTTATAATGTTGAGACAAAAGTGCTTCCAAGGCATTATTAGAAGCTGATAGATATAATAAGAATGACCTTCCTGGCATAGGAGGTAATAAAATAGATGGATTAACTAGATAGTCTTTAAGTTGTTGAAAAGCTATTTGGTAGTGGTCATCCCAATGAAAAATAAATCTCTTATTTAGAAGATGTGTAAATGGATGGCACTTATCTGCTAACTGAGAGATGAAGCGTCAGATGGACTGGATTTTGCCTTGCAAACTATGGAGTTGATTTAAAGTGGTTGGTTGTGGCATCTCGATTATAGCATAGAATTTAGCCAGATCAACATTAATGCTACTACAACACATAATGAAGCCAAGTAAATTTAGTTAGGTTGCTCCAAATACACATTTGTCTAGATTGAGTCTAAATTTATACTCCTACAATCTTTCAAATATATTATGTAGCACTACTAGATGGTCAGCCTTGGTTTTGGATTTTTTTTAATATGTCATTGACATAGTCTTCAAAAATATCATGCATCATATCATGGAATATGATAGTCATGGCCCTTTGATATGTAGATACAAAATTATTAAGACCAAATAACATTACTTGATAAAAAAATGCTCACCATGGAGTGGTGAACACTATTTTATGTTTATCTTTTGGTGTTATTCTGATTTGGTTGTATCCTAAAAAGCCATCAATGAGTGAAAGAATTTCATAACATACCATGGACTTGATGATCATGTCAATATTAGGAAATGAAAATTCATCCTAAGGATAATCTTTGTTTATGTCTCAAAAATTAGTATAGATTTTGATTCCTTTAGGCTTTTTGATAACAGGTATAATATTAGATATCCATTTTGAGTAGTCAATGGACCAGATACATCCTGCTTCTAAAAGTTTTTCTAACTCTTTATTTACCAAGACAACAATGCAAGGATGCATCTTACATATATTTTGCTTCACTGGTTTGGCATTAGGATTGACCATAAGGTGGTGCCAAACCAAGGTAGGGTCTAAACCTGGCATGTTAGAATAAGCCTATGCAAAGATATCTACAAATTCTCTCAATAGAGATGTAAAGAATTCACATTCCTCCTCAGTGAGGGACATGCCTAATTTTGTATAATTTGGGTTTGATGAAGTCTTGATGTTTACCTCTATTGTATCTTTGACTAGAAGGGTCAAAATATCTTGTAGGATAGTAGGTAAAGACTTGAACTATTGGACTATATCAGGGTCCTATGTTAGGACTTGCTCTTCAACATCTCCTAGGCATGATGAATCTAGTCCCCCAATGGGAGATCTAGCCATGTGACAAAAATAGTTGAAAATTCTTTAATAATTTGATAAAATACTTGTTATGCAAAAATAAACTTGGATCCATAGGAAAGGTCATCATTGGTGGTCTCTTAGTCTAAATTCAAAGAAGAATAAACACCCCCATCTAATGGTGCCTAAAACAAGTTTTCACCACTAGAATGGCCTTTATCTTTACTTTTTCCCTAGTCAAAAAGTGCCTCAAAGAGGTTTTCACTTTGGGATCTTAATGTTTTATTTATTTTCTTTTGGCTAAGGGTGTTCACCAGCTCTCCAAAATAGGCTTCAAAATCCAATGTAATTGAGAATCCTAATTTATGATCTCCCAATAGAACATTGTCTCTAAGGCCTAGAAAATCATAGAATGCCTTACCATTCTAAAACTTATCAATTGGTAAACTAGATTCTTGTTGGTCCCAATCTAGTAGTTGGGGATAGTATAATGGCAATGGGTTGTGATAAATGATTAGGGTAAGAATACATATGGCATTGTTATCAAACATGTTAGTCTCAGCTAGGTCATCAAAGGTGAGGCTATGATCAGACTCTGCTTCACTATCAGTATCATCATCACTAGCCACCGGTGATGGAACTTTAATAATATATGTGGGGTCACCTCCAAGCAATTTAAATCCAAGTCCATAGGGTCTTCTGTACTTACTCATGGAAATTAGATCAATGGTTCTTCCTTCATAATCTTTATGCTCCATGATCTTATTGTGAATAGGATACTTTGTAATTTTATAACAATCAAATTGGTTGTCATTGTACAAACATGATTTGTGCCCTTCAAGAGGGTTTGATTCTAGGTCACATTTTGGTACAAACATGATAGGTCCATTATCTTTGTCTTTTTATTGCTAATGCATGTGTGGGGTATTTTTTGGTCTCTCAAAGTTCTTTATATTTTGAGGAAGATTGGTAATATGGAAGGTATCATATGTCACATACTCCCCTAAGCCATTATCTAAAATGGTGAAATGATTGGAAGCTTCAGGAGGTGGCATGTGGGAAAGGAAATCCAAGGTATTAAGATCTAGGTAATTATCCTATGGAGGATCAATAAGTATGGCCTTTCCTTTATCCTACTTGGAACTTAGATTATTGCCATATTGGTAATTGTAGATTTGAAACTCAGCCTCAAGATGTTTGCAGTGTTCATATGGGTGCAAATCTCTTGAAATCTTCACTTCCATCCCTGAGTGGGAGAACTTGATACATTGGTGTAGTATTGATGGGACTACATGAATCTCATGTAACCAAGGCCTACCTATAAGCATATTATATGACAATAAAATATCAATCACATGGAAAAGTGTATCATGGGTTAAAGGCCCAATGATAACTTGTAAGCTAATGGTGCCTTGTGATTCTCTTTCCTGATTATCATAAGCTTTGATAGTTATCATTTTTTACTGAAGATCTACCATTATGTATCCAAGAAGCTTGATGAGCTTTAGAGACACTATGTTGAGGCTTGATCTATTGTCTATAAGGACACATTTCACTTTATGCCACTTTATATAAACTTATATATACAATAGATTAGTATGGAGTGGGCCAAGGGAAGACATATCACTTTGGTTAAATGTGACTTGTTGGGATGGAGCTAGGTGTCCAATCAAAGATTGAAATTTATCAGGAGATATGTCACTGGAAATAGCAGATTGGGTTAAAAATTCATTCAAAATATTCTTGTGGATTGTTGACATTCATAGAAAATCTAAAATAGAAATTTGTGCTAGTGTCTTCTACAATTTTTCCATAATATCAAACTTATTGTGTTGGTCAATGGTGAGTGGTTTATTCTAAGGTTGAATGGTTGGTTAGATAACAAGCAAAGTGGTAGATGGTTGTGGACCTCAGATAGTAATCTTTGAACTCTGAGTTATGATTGCATAATCAAGATTAGATGTTGGACCATAATTGCTAACAAATGTTGGGAATGGTGTGGGACCAGATAAGACAAGTCTTCGTTGCTAGTGCACTTATATGTGGTCATGTGGCAAGGGTAAATTATCAGTATATGGTCTAAAAGTGGGAGTCCTAATTTGTTAGTTTGCATGTGTGCAGTCCCAAGTCAAAGAAGGATTATCCATGTAATTTGGTTTAAGTGCTATCTTTTAACAATGGTCTATATTGATTAGAGCTCAGTCTAGGATTCATGGAGATGGTATTAATGCTTCCATTTACAATATGACCTACATCCTTATTGTAGTCATGTGCAATTACATGGCTGATTTATTGGTTGTTACTGTCTTGACCTTGGTTTTATCCATTATTATGACATTATGAGTTTTATTGTTGATTCTACTAGTTCGGCCTTTGACTTTGATACTGTTGATTTTGTTTTTATACCGATCAGTGTTATTGTTGTTGTTGATTGTTATGTTATTGTTGTTTGTTATGTTGGAGAAAGGGGTTTTCATAAATCCCAAGACTTTGATTAGAGGTGGAAGCACGACTATCTAATGTTATCTCCCCATTCTCCAACATATTCTCAATCAAATGCTTGATTTACAAACATCTTCATAGATTATACTTATTGACCTGATGATATTCATAGAATTCATTTTCATGGTACCAATCAGGATAAGGAATGCCTTGTGAATAATGCTTTGGTATAGGCCAAATAATCAAATTAGTAGTGGTAAGTTTTTAAAATATAGACTCAATAGGCTCTCTTAAGTCACTAAAGACATGATGCATAGGCATAATTATCCTAAGAGGAGGGGTTTATAATGGTAAAGGTTGATGCATTTATTGCATGGGTCTTGGTTGTTATGCTTATGGTATTGGTTGGAGAGGTTGTTGCATAGGAGTAAGTTGAAAAGGTGATGCAGATAATGTTTTCACTATTTGGACATGATGTGACTTGGTTAATTCATTATCTACAACATTCTGATTATGATTGAATTACTTTGGTCTATCTTGGTTATTGACCTATGCTAGTTGTGATGCTTGCACTTAGATTGGATGTTGGTTTTGGCCACTTCCCTGATTAGTATCTTGATTATGATTAGTTGACGTAAGCTTGATGAACCCTTTATTAATAAGGGCTCACTCAATAAACAAGCCTTTATTGATGATCTCTTGGAAAGTATGTGCACATTGTAGTTTCAGATGATAAGTTATCTCACTATGCATATTTTTAGTAAACATAGTAGCTAGTTGTTTATCTAGTAAACTATGGGTGAATCAACCTGTAAGGGCTCTCCATCATTGTAGATAACTTGTAAAACTCTCACCAGCCTTTTGTTTTACTTATGTTAAGTCAACTAATGAAATCTCATGTTTAATATTATAGGAAAAGTGATGCACAAACTTATTATAAAGATCATAAAAATCTATTACTGAATTCTTGGGCAACTTTGAAAACCACTCCAAGGCTTGTCTAGCCAAGCTCCTTGGAAATAACAATAAAAGGTATATATCGTTATATGCCACTGGTTCACATGCAATAAAGAACTCAGTTAAATGGGCCTTAGGGTCACCTTTCCCTTTATATTTATTAAATTTTGGTGGTTCGTATTCTCAACAAAATGGTATCTGTAAGTACTCCATGTTGAATAGATAAGAACACACATCATCTAACTTAAACTTTTTAGTCTATTTCCCAACCTGAATGGTAGAAATTGCATCCTTCATCTATTGTAATTATTGGGATAAGAAGCTAGAAGGAACATTAGTTTGAGGGAGAATATTGGTTTAGGTAGATGGTTGGGAGGTCACAAGTAGGACACTTTGACTAGGCTATTATGGATATATCTATTGGGGGTATATTGGTTTGGTTGGGAAATGGACTAGAAATATGCATACATAGATTAGGATGTACTTGAAATTGTGTATTTGGTTGTGTGATATTCTAGTTTGGGTTGGCTATGAAGGTTTGAATTGAAGGATTTTGTGGTTGGGATTGAGGGATATAACCATATTGTGCTTGATGTGGTTGAAAAGGGACATGCTACCAACTAATCGAATCTTATTGAGTGGGAACTTGTAGACTAAGACCCCATATCTAAACTTGTGGCACATTTTAAACCAAGTATTGTCTAGTAGGTACTTGAGAAACATGAGAGCCTCTTTATTTCATGAATCCTTATTGGGAAGTGAAATCATGTTGAAGATTCATCATCTATCACTGACTAATATTTACACATTTTTAGCTAGTCATTATTTGGTTTTGGATTGATACACTAGTCTGCAACTAAGGAGGTGTATTTGGCTCTACCTAATGAGGTGGAACATTAGTTGCCCTTTATTGAGGTGGAAATATATTTGACCTCTGTTGTGTTGGTACATTAGATTATTCTTTCTATTATGGAATACTACTCATCCCTTTTTAATGAGGAGTAAGATTCATCATATTCTATTTTTCAGGTGTGACATTGGGTGCTTTTTGACTACCTAATCCTATTGGTTACACAATTGATGAAGCAGATGGTTGAGGTTGGGATGTAGAAACTCCTACTCCCTGGTATGATGGTCCACTCATGGTATTAACTATAGGCACATGTTTTTGACTATTTTTTTGTGCATTAGTACCATTTTGATATGGATTGGATGTTGCTTGCCCATTTTCCACTATATTTTTCTCATTATTTTGCATAGAAGTAGAAGACACTTCTTCAATAATGGGTAATTGCAGCAAGTTGTCTACCAAAGTGTTTTGCATGAATGGGTCTAAACTTTGATTGTCTTGACTAGTTAACTTTATGAAAACTCCTATTGAAAGAACTAAGTCAATAAGAGTTTTGCTCACCATGGTCATCTGATTAAAATTACATGCTAGATTTTATTAGTTTTGATATGCCATTTGCATTTGGTTAAAGTGGTCTTCCATGAGGTTTTTTCCTCTATTAGGCATGTTAGGTTCCTAATATGTTATTTGGACTAGAGCCAAAGGATTGCTAGAAGAACCTTGTTAATCCTAAATTATGTTGTGGGGCAATCTTACTAGGTTTGGTAAATTCTCATGAGGAAAGTCTACTAGAAACATGGCCCCTACCTCTATGGCTCTAACCAAAATCTTGATTTTTTTCTCCAATAAATGACACTCAAACAAAACTGGATCATATGTGGAACGCATATTAGCATAGCATGATTGTTAAAGAACTGGTTCATCAGTTATGGATATTGTAGCCAGGTATTGTGTGATTTATTCTTGGTCTTGTTCTGAATAAGGTGGTGTATTAACCAAATAGTTAGTTAATGTATCTTGTCTTTTTGCCCCTAATTGATTATTATAAGAGGGATAAGGATCCATCTCATAAGTAATATTATCTACGTAGGGGTCTTGCACCATTTCTTCCTATGTACCCACATTACTAATCCCCAGATTGTATGAGTCAACTACGAGTATAGGAATACATGTTGGGATCCATAGTCAATGCTTTGTGATAAAGGGAGGTCTTTAAAATTAAGAAAAAACTGTTTAAAAAAATATGATGGTCTAACTTGGTCTAGATTTGACAAAAGGATCAAAAGGTTTATGCAAAGATTTGTGATAACACAAGATAATGTTAAGTGTCTAACATTACACATCTTATACAAAAAAGATAAAGTAAATAAATCAAAAATAAAAATTCCAAACACTAAGGTTGAAGTGTTTCAAATTATTATAATCTAAAAAATTAAAACTTGCTAGGTCTTTTGGCTAAATGTAGCGTCAAAAGCTAGGCTCAAACAAGGCATGTGCTAGGACTCTTAGCCAAACAGTGTCAAAAGTTAAACTTTAAAATAGATAAAAAATTTAATCTAACAAATTTGAAACACTTCTAACAAACATTAGGCATTTTATTCTTGGACATGGACTCGATCAAATAGGTATAAGGTATAAAACAAAGGCACTTTAGATATAGTTTATTTTCTCACAAATAATGGTATAAAACTTGGTTCTTTTGACAAATAAGCTAGACAAAGGTTCATAAAAGTATAATTAGATTGGTTTGAAAATGTAGGAAAAATTTTGAAATCTATGCAAGAGGGCCTATGAAATAATATCTAAAATGTTTTGGGTAGCGTAACATCACTAGACTACCCAAAAGATGTGACAAAATGCATGTTTCAAAAAATCTCTAAGGCAAAGATATTTTTTCACAAATTTGACAACATAACACTACCTTTCTTGACTCAAAATATTGTGGTGCATAGACTCAAAGTGAAAGAGTTTAGCAAAAAATGACTTAAGTCTATCAAGTGGTGATAATGATTATAAGTCTTAAACGACCTTCAACCCAAATTGGAAGTTGAACCTAAGTTCCCTCAAGTTTAGTGCAAATGGTGAACCCACTTAACACATTAACCCTATGAACTTATAAAGGTGAAATTTCAAATTTATATTATAAATGAAGGACTTAAAAAACTTTGGCAAAGGTCTAGACTCAATTGGGCAGCATAATAGCACCAAAGTGGATGATATGGCTCCAAGTTTTGATGAACTTTGAATAAGGAAAATTGATGATTTCACATGGGTAGCATAATGCATCTTTGTTCAAAGGAAAATGAGGACCATGTGTTTTGTTTTGTATCATTTTTTTACACCAATTTTTGACTCTAAACAAGAATTTAACCTAGGATAAATTTGACTAATTTAATCACTCTTAGATCCTAAATTGATAAGGTTGCTTGGTATTATTAGAATATGTCAATATACATCATTTGAGAGAATTTCAAGTGTTCATCCAAAACTAAATACACATTATATAGTAGGGTTTTTACACTCCCCCTTCTTTCAAATGACAATACTATGACATGGACCTTGAGGCACACCTTGCACCAATAATACTTCCATGATAAGTGGGGATTTGTATAAGATCTATAAGTTTCTGAACGTTCTAGGGGAATCAATTGCACAATGACTTTTATGTCAAAAATGCAAAACAAAAAGAACAAATTTTGGGTTCATATCACTTCAATTATTGTAAAAAGGTCTAGTCCTTTTTGTAACCACTACATCTTATTATTCACTCAGTGTAGTGCGATGTCCAAAGTGCCACTATGTCACATGTGCAACTCCAATATAAAGCCAATAAAGTCAATGTCGAGAGGTAAAACTCCAGGTCAAAGCTTCCTTAAAGAATTTGTGAGAGGTAATGATGTCCCCATCACAATCCAAGATTACATTAAATGTATAAATTATAAAATAGAAAGACTTTAGGGTCATTGTCAAGGTCACCCAATACTTTTGTGAATTTTTGGGGAGTGCTTTAAATGACATTTTTTCTATGTCTTAGACTAGGAAATTTGGAAATAAAGAAAGTGATTTTGATTCCAAAGGTTCCATAAAAGGGACAAATGGAAGATCATACACACAACATCCTTGCATTTTATGAAAACAAAGTGCTAATTGAAACAAATAGTGAACATAAAAGCTTTGAAAGATGAATTCATTTTTAAGCCCCAAATCGAAAGGTGTGGTGGTGTTTTTTTTACCCCTTGGTCTTAAGTTGTAAATTTGAAATGATAATTATCAAACATTTATTTTAAGAACCTAAATGTTCTATTAATTACTAAAACAAATTTCCTAGTTTATTTTAAAAGCATGCAAAAGATGGTCTAAAACATGTTTTAACAAATTCGAAGTATGTTGGTTACCTGCCTACCCTTAAGGCATCACCCCAAAAGCAAACGTGTTAGGTTATAAAATTTTTAAAAAAATCTAAATAGAATAAAATAAAAAATAATATTAAATATATGAACACTTTTAAACAACAAATTAGAAGGCTAAAAATAAAATATAACACATAACACAAAATACTGCACATAGAATATAAAAACATGTAGTTAGTAATTTTAACATAACTTTTAAAATATAGATCAGTTTGCTAAAAAAATTTGAGATGTTTTCAATAAATATAGGGTGAATATATATGAAAATGGTGAATTCTAATAAGTGAATAAAAAATTTGTTAACTCTATTCTAACCATTTTTATCAAAAAATAAAAAATAGAAAGTGACAATCACTAAAATAGCTATAACTTCTAAAATATAAAGATTTTTTTTGTAAATTTTTAGATAATATCAATGAAATATTTATATATATGAATACAAAAATTTAGACAAAAATATTAAGTAAATAAACATTTATGAATTCTTGATTGACCGTTTTTACTCAAAGCAAAAACAATAAAAAAAAGAATTAAAACTATGAATTACAAAAAAGTTTGTGGGTTGCACTCTCATGAAGATAGTCCCACCGGATGTGCCATTATGTGAACTAGGAATTTGACTCAATAGAGGTTTTAGTATCTTGTTAGTGACAAAATGAAATCAAATTGAAAAACTAACACACTAGCTAGCATACATCTCTAGGCCTAATTACTAGGGAGAGCTTAGTGAGGGAAAGACATTTGAGAACACAACTAAAAATGGAAAGAAATAAGAAATATGAAAACAAAACATGAGTTTATTACCAAATATTTGATTGCTCTAAAAGGATCCTTCTTTAGCTTTCTCAGCTTGTGCTTTAAGAGATCTTCTTCAATGGAGTGTCGCTACCTTCATCTCTTCTTGACACCTTTGGGTTTGGCTTGGCTTGGCTCAATAATTTGGAATTATAAAACTAAGATAAAATTATTTTTGAATTCACTTGGGAATTATAAGTTTCAAATAAAATATCTTAAAATTTAATAGGCAAGGCCTCCTATTTATAGATTTTTGGAATGGTTTGAGGATCAACCATGACCGCCCATCTCAAGATTGAGATGTGTGGCCATAAATAAATCCAAATATGAAATTAATTATACAAACATATCCATTAATATTTGGGATAGATGGGTATTAAATAGGCATGGAGGATCTTAATGAGGCATGAGAGACCTATAATCCTGATATTTTATGTATTTATGGCTTATGGATGCCACCTCAAATGATGATGTCACCTAATGATGTAGTTAATAGAAATAAATTTCTAATAAAGATTTATTAAAAAAGTTCCATAGAAAATTTAACTTAAGTCCCTAATTTGGTTTAATTAGCCTAAAACATGATTAGTTAACTTTAGTGTAAATTTTGGCTCTTGATGCACAAATTAATCAAATTGGTCAAAATGTCTTATTATTGGTCCAAAATTTGACTTAGAACTAGAAGTCAATGTCAGATGTGTTTGATCTGTTATCCCATTTAGGATGTTACCAACACCAAATAATAAAGGCACATGTCTTGTGCAAGATATTTGATAAAAAAAGAGTAATCTAGGGCACCTTGGTGTAAAATTGACAATTTGACATGAAATGATCTGATCAAAGTTAGTTGGCCCATAAATTACATTATCCCATTTAGTGATACTCTAATCAAAATCAGAACTTAAATATATCAATTTTAAATCATTTATTGATTTTTAGAATTTTTAGACAAAATTGTGTACTTTAAGTGGAAATTAGTCAAAAACCTAGTTGGAGGTCATTGGTGGCCAGATTTTGGTGTCTATAATTTGCCCTTATTTGAGAAGGCATTACAAGATATAAGCACAGTAACATATTTTCAAAGAATGAAAAGGTCTTATATGCCTAAAATTGTGATGATGATAAACTAACTATATGATGCCCCCTGGAGAGAACTGTTGGCACAAATAGGTTGATAAACGATCCCTCGATAAGAATTGAAATGAGGGGATCAAAGAAAGGAAAGATGATGAGGTGAAACTATAATGATTTTGAAAAATTAGTCAAAATCACTAAGAATGCAAGTATGATGGTTTATAATGGTTTTTTTGAAGGCAATTATAAGTATTGTACCTCGACAGTGGCAACATGGTATGATAACATAATGATTTTACCAAAGATAGTTATAATCATTGAGAAGATAGATCTACCCTAATTAGGATAGACAAATAAGATAAAAACATGCTCATGTATGGGTAGAAAACATAAAGCTGGTGAGAACATAATGATTTACCCAAAGGTGCTTATAATCATTGAGAAATACAGGTGGAACAGTGTGTAATGATTTACCCATAGGAAGTTATAATCAGTGGACCTTGATTATGGAAAATAGGATAAACTTGGTTTAGGATGATTATAATTTAACATAGAGGGTAATGATGAAATGAAATAACCTACTAGTAAGGAGATGCTCATTTGAACTAATAAACATTGAAATTATTTTGTGGTTAATTAATCTATTTGGGATATGATTGGGATTGAATTAGGATGTTAGTGCTGAAGAGATATTGATGTCATCATTGTTGAATAGAATTTTTGAAGCTAAGGTTTGTTGTAGCATGTGTCGATAGGCATCATGGTATAACATCATGAGGATTAGGCAGAAATATGCATGAGGATTGACTCTTATAATCCAATACTCAATAGAAAATAATGAATCAATGATAGAAACCATGATGACAATGTAAATATATGAATATGGATGGATTTAAGTATAAGTGTGGGAAAGAAATCACCCAATGAACACACATAAATTGAATCAAGGTAATAGTACTGAAAACAAATAAATAAGCAGACAAACAAATAAAATAAGCAGAGACAAACAAATAAACAATGCAATAGAAACCATATGAACATTACTCCTAGAAAATAGGTGACAACTTAACAAATTAAAAAAATGAGGGAATAAAAGAAAAGGAAGGGGGTGGCCAAGATCTCTCTATATGCACTAGATAAGTGGATGCTACCTACATAGTTTCATGGATGTAATATCTAATAAAAAACTTTAAGCCAAATGTAGTTCTCCCAAAGAATGGGAAGAATGTGATAACTGATGAAAACAAACACAATAGATGTGATAGAATAATAGGAATGGTATAGTAAAATGGCAAGTTCATGAGAGAAAAAAGCCAAAAAGGATAAGGAAACTAAGAAACAAGTGATTTTACTTGTAACTTAGTAAGGGTTCTCATAATCCTTAAGGCAAAGAAGTGGTCAGTGTTTTTAGTTTTTCTAACAATTTTACAATTTTTTTTGGAATTTTTGAAGTATCTCAACTCAATCAAGAATGATGAGACATAAAATGGTTCAATCTCATATAACAATGAGAGTGTTTAAACTTAGGTTACTCATAAAAGGGTGAGAGTGTTCAAATTTAGGTTACTCACAAAATGGTGAGAACATGGTGGAAAGGGTGACTGAGCTGACCTCAATGAGTATTAAGTGCTACCTATATAGTCCCAGAGTAGGACCTCAATTCACTTTAGTTCTACCCTTATAGTAGAGGAACTGGACTAACATAGCCATCAATTCAAACAAAATAGGCATAGTTGGTAAAAAGTCATAGTACGGCATAGGAAGTGGTAAGTTGGTATGTCAAGGCTCAATAAATAAATTTTTCCCCTAGTTTACCCATAGGCAGTTATAACTAGGACACAAAAACATAGATCAATGGTACTAATTTACCCAAAAGTGGTTATAATTAGTATGAAGATTGGTAATAATAAAGGAACAATAAATGAAGGATGCAACTGCTAAAACTTTTGTCATACTTCTCTAAAATACAATCACTATTTGAAGTACTCAAAATAATTAATGAAACTGATCAGATTCTTTGGTGCTAAAAAGGTACAACTAATGGCAAAACCAAGGTCAAATGGGATAGGATTTAGAACATGTTTGGTCAACAAATTAGAAATTTAAAATGGATATAGCTAAGAAGATAGATAAGAATGATATTTGCACAAAGAAGAATAGTGATAAAATGGCACCACTAAAATAGTCCTTACAGATAATACACCTTAGTGCTCAAGCATAGTACTACTTGAGGTGAATAATATTCATCAGCTCAAAATTTTCATCTCCATCTAGTGTGGCAAGCCTGTATGATCCTAATCCATAATATACAATAATGATGAAGGTTCTATTCAGTTTAGTTTGAATTTAACTTTATGCTTCTTCTCAGTTGTGGTATTATTTTAATTTTCTTTAAGAACAAGATCACCAAGTTTAAATGTTCTATACTTGACATGCTGATTGTTGTGGCCTTTAAGTCAATTTTGATATGTTTGAAGATTGTTGAGCGTAGCTATGTATTTTTCATCAAGCATGTCTAGTTCCTGCAGGTTACCTACTCGATAGTCATGATCATCTAAGATATGCTTGGAAGATATGCATAGTGAAGGTAATTTGACCTCAATTGAAAGGATGGCTTCAGTAACATAAATAAGTGAGTATGAAGTGGCTCTTGTGGGAGTATGATGATTGGTATGGTATGCCCAAAATGTAAGGATTATTTGAAGGTGCCAATCATGACCAATATCATTGACAATATTTTTGAGAATATTAACAATGGTTTTGTTCGATACTTCAACTTGGCCATTACCTTGAGGGTAATATGTCATATAAAAATGTTGTGTGATGTTATATTTGGTACATAGTTTGTCAACATCCTTATTTTTTAATGATCCTTCATTATCAGATATAATGTTAGAAGGGATACCATAGTGGTAAATGAGATGGTTGAAGATGAACATGGAAATTTTCTTTCCAATCATGTAAGTGAGGGGTATAGCTTCAATCCACTTAGTGAAATATTCGGTGGTGATAAGGATATGTTTATGGCCATTAGATGAAGTGGGGTTGATTTTCCTAATGAGATCAAGTTTCCATGTAGAAAATAGCCATGGTGTCAATATTGGTTTCAGAGTTTATGATGGGTCATGAATCAAATTAGCATACCATTGACATTTGTCACACTTCTTTACATATGTAGTTGCATCTGTGTCCATCATGGGCCAATAATAACTAGTACGTAAGATATTTTTAGATGA
The DNA here is from genome assembly GCA_037957365.1 of Torreya grandis. NCBI lineage: Eukaryota > Viridiplantae > Streptophyta > Pinopsida > Cupressales > Taxaceae > Torreya > Torreya grandis. Next base: position 1,303,562 of record JARHVA010003443.1, read on the forward strand.
GACTGCCTCGCTATAATGAGCTCCACATAATCCTTCATGAACTTTTCTTAATTCTAGTGTAGACTCTACTGAATTTAAACAATGAAATAAATTTCCATCAAAACTATGGTGGTAAAGGGTGGATCCAAGTAGAGTACAATGATTGGAATGATTAATAAAGGCTTTGGTTTGTTTTCAAGATAGGTTAAGTGGTAGAAATTGGTTGTGAAGGTAGTTGTAAAGGTTTGAGTATTAGATAGAATTAGGACCAATAATATCACAAATCATTGCAATGGTTGAAGGTTCTTGAGTTAGTGTGAACAAATTCTCAACAAGGAAATAATATTCTCTAGATTTGTTTGTTTTTCAAATCAAAGAGTTGATAGTAGCCATGGCATCTAAAGTTCTATTACTAGCCCTTGGTATAGTCTCAAATTGGATATTTGCAATTTTTTATTTTAGGGTATCAATCATAGCCTTGTATGGAACCAACTTGTCATCTTTGATTTGGAAATGGTATGTGATCTAATTGATGATTGATTGAGAATCACCATAAACTTAGAGATGATTATGTTCTAGTGTACTACCTATCAAAGTCTTGTGACAAGTGCTTCATACTTAGCCATGTTTTTTGTACAAAAAAAATTGATTCTAAATGATTTAAGGATTAGATCCTCCTATGGTGTAATAAATAAGAGGCCTACCCCTGATCCATATAGAGTAAATGAACCATAAAAATATAGCTTCCAATGATACTCCTTAAGAGGTGTGTCAATGATGATCATTCTAAATTCATCAAAAAAATTAAATGTGAGTGGTTTTGTGTCTACAAGGGGTGCTTCAACAAGTTGATTTGCAAGGACCTATCCTTTGATTGCCTTCTGATTGACATAATCTATGCCAAACTCACTAAGAATCATGATCCATTTGGCCATTCTACCTTGTAAAGTTATTTTAGATAGTAGATACTTGAGTGGATCTACTTTTGAAATGACCATGGTCTTATTGTTCAACATGTAATGGCACAATTTTTGAGTTAGGAAGACCATGGCTAGACAAGTTTTTTTAATAGGTACATAGTTGTGTTCATATGTGACCAAGGTACGGCTTAAGTAGTATACTGCATGCTCTTTTCCATTGTTATCATGTTGAGCCAAAAGTGTCCCCAAGGCATTTTCAGTAGCTGATAAATACAACAAGAATAACCTTCCTAACATAGGAGGTAACAAAATAGGTGGATTAACTAGATAGTCCTTGATTTGTTAAAAATATGTTTAGTAGTAGTCATCCTAGTGAAATGAAACTCCCTTCTTTAGAAGATGTGTAAATGGATGAAACTTGTCTGCTAACTATAAGATGAAGCATTGGATTGATTGGATCTTTCCCTATAAACTATGGAGTTACTTCAAATTGGTTGGTGGTGGCATCTTCATTATAGCATGGACTTCCATCAGATCAACTTCAATGACCCTATGAGACATAATGAACCTAGGTAAATTTCTTGAGGTTACTCCAAAAAAACATTTATTTAGATTGATTCTAACTTTATACTCCCATAATCTTTCAAATATCCTATGTAGCACTGCTAGATGGTTGGCCTTGGTTTTGGATTTTCCTAATATGTTGTCGATATAGTCTTAAATAATATCATGCATCATATCATGGAATATGACAGTCATTGCCCTTTGATATGTAAATCCATCCTTTTTAAGACCAAATGGCATTACCTGATAACAAAATTTTCTCCATGGAGTAGTGAACATTATTTTATGTTGGTCTTCTGGTGCTATTCTGATCTAGTTGTGTCTTGAAAAACCATCCATGAGTGAAATCATTTCATAACCTACCATGGAGTTGACGATCATTTTAATATTAGGAAATGGAAAATCATCCTTAAGACAAGCTTTGTTTATATCTTAGAAATCATTATAGATTCTAATTCCTTTAAGCTTTTTACTAACAATTACAACATTAGATATCCATTTTGAGTATCAAAAGACAAGATACATCCTGCTTCTAAGATTTTTTCCAACTCTTTCTTTACCAAGACAACAATGCAAGGATGCATCTTACATAGCTTTTGTTTTACCAGTTTGGTATCAGGATTGACCATAAGGTGGTGCAGGACCAAGGCCTACCTAGAAGCATATTATATGACAACTCAAAATCAAGCACATGACAAAGTGTATCATCGGTCAAAGGCCCAATGATAACTGGTAAGCTAATGGTGCCTTGTGATTCTCTTTCTTGATTATCATAGGCTTTAATAGTTGTCATTTCTAGCTAGAGATCTACCATTGTGTACCCAAGAAGCTTGATGAGCTTTAGAGACACTATGTTAAGCCTTGATCCATTGTCTATAAGGACATGTTTCAATTTATGCCAGTTTATATAAACTTTGATGTAATATGGATTATTATGGAGTGGGCCAAGGGAAGACATATCACTTTGGTTGAATGTGACTTGTTGGGCTGGAGCTAGGTGTGCAATCAAAAATTGAAATTTATCAGGGGATATGTCACTGGCAATAGTGGATTGGGTTAAAAACTCATTCAAAATGTTTTTGTGAATTTTTGACATTCACAACAAATCTAAAATAAAAATTTGTACTGGTTTCTTCTACAATTATTCCACAATATCAAACTTCTTATCTTGCTTAATGGTGAATAGTTTATTCTGAGGCTAAATGGTTGGTTGGATAAAATGTAATGTTATAGATGGTTATGGACCTAGGATAGTAATCTTTGACCTCTGTTTTGTCATTTCACAATAAAGATTAGATTTTGGACTAGAATTGCTAACAAATGCTAGGAATGGTGTAGGACTAGATAGGACAAGTCTCGATTACTAGTGCACTTATATGTGGTCATGTGGCAAGGGTGAGTTATTGGTATATGGTCTAAAAATGGGAGTATTGATTTATTGGTTTGCTTGTGTGTAGTCCTAGGTCAAAGAAGGATTATACGTGTAATTTGGTTAAGTGGTATTGTTTAACAATGGTCTAGATTGATTAGTGCTTAGTCTAGGATTAATGGAGATGGTATTAATGCTGTCCCTTACAAAATGATCTACAACCCTATTTTAGTCACATGTAACTACATGGAAGGTCTATTATTTGTTACCATCCTGACCTTAGTTTTGTCTATTATTATGATGTTATGGGTTTTTTTGTTGATTCTATTGATTCTACTAGTTCGGCCTTTGATTTTGATACTGTTGATTTTGTTTTTGCATCAGTCGATGTTGTTGCTGCTAATTATTATGTTGCTACTATGTGTTATGTTGGGGAAAGGGGTTTTTATAAATCCCAAGATTTTGATTAGAGGTGGAAGCATGATTATCCAATGTTATCTCCCCATTCTCTAACATATTCTCAATCAAATGCTTGATTTTCACACATTTTCATAGATTGTGCCTATTGACCCGATGATATTCACATAATTCATTTTCATGGTACTAATCAAGATAAGGAATTATTTGTGGATAATGCTTTGGTATAGGCCAACTAATCAGATTAGTAGTGGAAATTTTACAAAATACAAGCTCAGTAGGCTCTCTAGGTCACTAAAGACATGATGCATAGGCATAGTTCTTCTTGGAGGAGGGGTTTGTAATGGTAAAGGTTGCTACATTTATTGCATGGGTTTTGGTTATTGTGCTTGAAGTGTTGGTTAGAGAGGTTTTTGGATAAGAGTAAGATGAAAAAAGTGGTACAAATGATGTTTTCACTATTTGGACATTACATGACTCAATTACTCCATTACCCATAACATTCTTATTACGGTTGAATTGCTTTGGTTCATCTTGGTTATTGGCTAGTGTTGGTTGTGATGCTTGCACTTGGATTGGATGTTTGTTTTGGCCATTTCCCTAATTGGTAACTTGATTATGATTATTTGATGTAAGCTTGATGATCCTTTTATTAATAAGGTCTCTCTCAATCAACAAGCCTTTGTCGATGATCTCTTTGAAAGTATGTGCACATTGTAGTTCTACATGATAAGCTATCTCACTATGTAATTTTTTAGTAAACACAGTGGCTAGTTATTTATTTGGTAAACTATGGGTGAATCGGCTTGTAAGGGATCTCCATCACTATAGATAACTTATAAAACTCTCATCATCTTTTTGTTTTGCTTATGTTAATTCAACCAATGAATTCTCATGTTTGAGATTATAGAAAAAGTGTTGCACAAACTTATCAGAAAGATCATCAAAATTTGTTACTAAATTCTTAGGCAACTTTAAAAACCACTCTAAGGCTTGTCCAACCAAGCTCTTTGGAAACAACAATAAAAGGTATATATCTCTATATGCCACTGGTTGGCATGTGATAAAGAACTTAGTTAAATGGGCCTTAGGGTCACCTTTCCCTTTGTATTTGTTAAATTTTAGTGGTTTGTATCCTAGAGGAAATGATATCTACAATTAATCCATGTTAAATAGATAAGAAAACACATCATCCAACTTAAAATTTTTAATTTATTTCCTATCCTAAATGGCAACAATTGCATCCTTCATTTGTTGCAATTATTGGGATAGAAAATTGGAAGGAACATTAGTTTGAGGGAGAATATTATTTTGGGTAGATGTTTGAAGGTCACAAGTGGGACACTTTGACCAAGTTATGATGGAGATATCTTTTGGGGTATATTAGTTTGGTTGGGAAATGGACCAAGAATATGCATAAGTGGATTAGGATGTACTTGAAATTACACATTTGGTTGTGTGATATTTTGGTTTGGGTTGACTATGAAGGTTTGACTTGGAAGATTTTATGGTTGGGATGGAGGGATATAACTATACTATGTTTATTGTGGTTGAAAATGGACATGTTGCCGACTAATCAAACCTTGTTGTTGAGTGGGAACTTGTGGATCAAGACCCTATCTCTGAACTTGTGACACATTTTTAACTAATTTTTATCTAGTAGGTACTTGAGAAATATGAGATCCTCCTTGTTGCATGAATCCTTATTAGGAAGCAAAAGCATGTTGAAGATTCAACATCTATCATTGACCAATATTTACATGTTATTGGCTAGTCATCATTTGGTTTTGGATTGGTACATTGGTCTACAACTAAGGAGGGGTATTTTCCACTACTTGATAAGGTGGAAAATTAGTTTCCCCTTGTTGAGGTGGAAATATATTCAACCTATATTGTATTGGTACATTATATTGTGCCTACTATTGTGGAATATTACTCATATCTTGTTAAGGAGGAGGATTTGTCACATTATATTGTTGAGGTGTGACATTGGGTGATGATTAACTACCTAATCTTATTGGTTGCATAGTTGATGAAGCAGGTGGTTGAGGTTGGGATGTAGAAACTCCTACTCCCTAGTGTGATGGTCCACTCATGATATTAACTATAGACACATGTTTTTGACTAGTTTTTTGTGCATTAGTGCCACTTTGATTTGGATTGGATGTTGCTTTCACATTATCCACTATATTTTGCTCATTATTCTACATAAAATCAAAAGATACTTCTTCAATAATGGTCATATGTAGCAAGTTTTTTATCGAAGTGTTTTTCACAAATGGGTCTGAAATCTGATTGTCTTAACTAGTTAACTCTATCAAAAATCCTATTGAAGGAACTAAGTGAATAAGAGGTTTGCTCACCATGGTCATTTGATTGAAATTACATGCTAGATTTAAGTAGGTTTGATATGTCATATGCATTTGGTTAAAGTGGTCATACATAAGGTTTTTGCCTCTATTAGCCATATTAGGGACCTGATATGTTGTTTGGACTAGAGCCAAAAGATTTCTAGAAGAATCCTATTGATCATAAATTATGTTGTGGGGCATTCTTACTAGGCTTGGTAAATTCTCATGAGGGAATTTTTCTAGAAACATGGCCCCTAATTCTATGGATCTAACCAAAATCTCATATTTTCTCTCCAATAAATGACACTCAAACAAATATGGATCATATGTGGAAGGGGTATTAGCATAGCATGACTATTGAAGAACTGGTTCATCAGTTTTGGGTATTATAGCTAGGTATTGTGTTGTTTATTCTTGGTCTTATTTTAAATAAGGAGGTGTATTAACCAAATAGTTAGCCAATGGATCTTGGCATTGTGCCCCTAATTGCATATTATAAGAGGGATAAGGATCCATCTCATAAGCAATATTATCTAAGTAGGGGTCTTACACCATTTCTTCCTGCACAACCACATTATTAATTCCTAGATCATACATGAGTCCAAAATGAGTATAGGAATACATGTTTGGATCCATAGTCAATGCTTTATGATAAAGAGAGGTCTTCAAACTCTAAAAAGGCACTGTCTAAAAAAAGATGATGTTCCAACTTGGTCTAGATTCATCAAAAAGATCAAAAGGTTTATGCAAATATTTGTGATAATATAATCTAACATTAAGTCTCTAATGTTACACATCTTACACAAAAAATATTAAGTAAATGAATCAAAAATCAAAATTCCAAATCCTAAGGTTGAAGTGTTTCAAATCAATCTAATCTAATAAATTGAAAGTTGCTAGGTCTTTTAGCCAAATGCTACATCAAAAGCTAGGCTCAAACAAAGCATGCATTAGGACTCTTGGCCAAATGACGTCAAAAGCTAGACTTTGAAAATAGATGAGATTTTTAATCTAATAGATTTGAAACACTTCTAAAAAATATTAGGCATTTGATACTTGGACATGGAATCAATCAAATAGGTATAAGGTATGAAATAAAAGGCACTTTAGAGATAATTATTTTCTCACAAATAATGGTATAAAACTTGGTTCTTTTGACAAATAAGATAGATAAAAGTGAATGGCCTAATTGTGCTAGACAAAGATTCATAAAAATATACTTGGATTGGTTTGAAAATATAGGAAAAATTTTGAATTTTATACAAGAAGGCCTATGAAACAATATATAAAATGTTTTGGGTAGCGTAACAGTGCTAGAATACCCAAAAGATGTGATAAAATGTATGTTTCAAAAACTCTCTAAGGTAAAGATAATTTCTCACAAATTTGACAGCATAACACTACCTTTCTTGACCTAAAATGTTATGACGCATAAACTCAAAGTGCAAGTGTTTAGAACAAAATGACTTAAGTCTATCAAGTGGTGATAACGATCATGAGTCTTAAAATACCTTCAACTCAAATTGGAAATTAAACCTAAGTTCCCTCAAGTTTAGTGCAAATGGTGAACCCACTTAACACATCAACCCTGTGAACCTATAAAGGTAAAATTTTGAATTTAGATTATAAATTAATGACTTAAACAACTTTGGCAAAGGTCTAGACTCAATTGGGTAGCATAATTACACCAAAGTGGATGATATGACTCCAAATTTTGATGAACTTTGAACAAGGTAAATTGATGATTTTATGTGGGTAGCATAACGCCTCCTTGTTCAAAGAAAAATGAGGACCATGTGTTTTGGTTTATATCATTTATTTACACCAAGTTTTGACTCCAAAAAATAATTTAACATAGGCTAAAATCAACTATTTAATTTCTCTTAGATCCTAAACTGACAAGGTTTCTTGGTATTGTTAGAATCTATCAATATACATCATTTGAAAGGGTTTTAAGTGTTCATCCAAAAGTAAATGTGCATTATATAGTAGATTTTTGACACCCCCACTTCTCTAAAATGAAAGTACTATGGCGTAGACCTTGAGGTGCACCTTTCACCAACAATACATTCATGGCAAGTGGGGATTTGTCTAAGATCTACAAGTTTTTGAACATTCTAGGGGAATCAATTGCATAATGACTTTCATGTCAAAAAATGTAAAAGAAAAGCACATATTCTGGGTCTGTATCATTTGGATTGTTACAAAAAAGTATAGTCCTTTTTGTAACCACTACATCCTATTATTCACTCAGTGTAGTACGATCTACAAAGTGCCACTACATCCCATGTGCAATTCTAATATAGAGCCAAATGAAGTTAGTATCAGGAGGTGAAACTCTAAATCAAAGCTTCCCTAAAGAACTCATCAGAGGTAATGACATCCCCCTCACAATCCAAGTTTACATGAAATAAAGAATGCATAAAATAGAAATACTTTAGGGTCATTGTCAAGGTCACCTAATACTTTGATGAGTTTTTGGGGAGTGCTTTAGATGACATTCTTTCTATGCCTTGGACTAGGAAATTTGTAAATAAGGAAAGCGCTTTTGATTCCAAGGGTTCCCTAAAGGGAAAAAAAAGAAGAGAATACATGCAACATCCTTGTATTTTGTGAAAACAAAGTACTAATTGAAACAAGTAGTGAACACAAAAGCTTTGAAAGATGAGTTCATTTTTAAGCCCCATATTTAAAAGTGTGGTGGTGTTATTTTGAATCCTTGATCTTAAGTTGTAAATTTAAAAGGTTAAATATCAAAAATTTATTTTAAATGCCTAATTATTTAATTAAGTACTAAAATAAAGTTCATATTTCATTTTAAAATCATGTAAAATATGGTCTAAAACATGTTTTAACAAATTCAAAGTCCACTGGTTACTTGTCTACCCTTAAGGCATCACCCCAAAAGAAAATGTGTTAGGTTAGAAAATGTTAAAACAAATATAAATAAAATATTAAAAAATAATAATATTAAATATATGAACACCTCCAAACAATAAATTAGAAGGCTAAAAATTAAAAACATAACACACAACATAGAAAATCATGCACATAAAATATAAAAATTGGCAATTAATATTTATAACATAACTTTTAAAATATAAATTGGTTTGATAATATATATATATATATATATATATATATATATATATATATATATATATATATATATTGTCAATAACTCTAGGGTGCATATATATGAAAAACTTTAATTCCAAAAAGTAAATAAAATAAAAGTTATCAACTATGTTCTAACAATTTTTATCAAAAAAATAAAAAATAGAAAGTGATAGTCACTAAAACACCTATGACTTCTACAGTATAAGAATTTTTTTATGAAATTTTTAGATCATATAAATGAAATATTTAAATATATGCATACAAAAATTTAGACAAAAATATTAAGTAATTAAAAGTTATGAATTCTTTATTGGCCATTTTTACTCAAAGCAAAAACAAAACAAAAAAAGATTTAAATCTATGAAATACAAAAAAGTTTGTGGGTTGTGCTCTCATGAAGATAGCCCACCAGATGTACCATTATGTGAACTAGGAATTTGACTCAAGATATGTGTTAGTATCTTGCTAGTGAAAAAATGAAATAAAATTGAAAAACCAACACACTAGTTAGCATACATCTCTAGGCCTAGTTACTAGGGAGAGATTAGTGAGGGAAACCCATTTGAGAACACAACTAAAAATGGAAATAAATAAGAAATATAAACACAAAACACTAATTTATTACTAAATATTTTATTTCTTAAAAAGGCTCCTTCTTTGGCTTGCTCAGCTTGTGCTTCAAGAGATCTTCTTCAGTGGAGTGTGGCTACCTTCATCTCCTATTGGCACCTTTGGCTTTGGCTTGGCTCAAAAATTTGGTATTATAACACTAAGATAAAATGATTTTTAAATGTTTTTAAGAATTATAATTTTGTCATAAAATAGATTAAAATTCAATAGGTAAGGCCTTCTATTGATAGATTTTTGGAATGGTTTGAGGATCAACCCTGACCGTCCATCTCAAGATTGAGATATGTAGCCATGAATAAATCCAAATATGAAATTTATTATATAAATATAACCATTAATATTTGGGATATATGGGTGTTTAATATGCATGGAGGGTCTTAATGAGGCATAGGAGACCCAAAATCTTGATATTTTATGCATTTAAGCTTATAGATGCCACCCCATATGATGATGTCACTTGATGATGCAATTAATAGAAATCAATTTCCAATAAAGATTTATTCAACAAGTTCCCTGGAAAATTAAATTAAGGATCTAATTTTGTTTAATTATCCTAAAACATGATTAGTCAATTTTAGTGCAAATTTTGGCTCTTGGTGCACAAATTAATTAAATTGATCAAAATGTCTTGTTACTGGTCCAAATTTTGACTAGATTGAAATTGAAAGTCAATGTCAAATGCGTTGGATCTATTATCTCATTTAAGATGTTACCAACACCAAATAACAAAGGCACTTGTTTCATGTAAGATGTTTGATAGAAAAGAGCAATCTAGGGCATCCAGGTACAAAATTAGCAATTTGACTTGAAATGATCTGATCAAAATTAGCTAGCCCATAAATTATACTATCCAATTTATTGATACTATAGCCAAAATTGGCACTTGAATACATCAATTTTAAATCATTTAATGAGTTTTAGTGTTTTTAGGCCAAATTATGCAATTTAAGTAGAAGTTGGTCAAAATCCTAGTTGGAGGTCATTGGTGGCCAGATTTAGGTGTCTACAGTTTGCCCTTATTTGGAAAGGCATTGCAAGCTATAAGCATAGTGCCATGTTTTCAAAGAATGAAAAGGTCTTATATACCTACAATTGTAATGATGATAGAATAAATGTATGATGCCCCCTCGAGGGAATGGTTAACACAAATAGGTTAATAAATGGTCCCTCGATAAGAAGTAAAATAAGGGTACCAAAGAAAGGAAACATGATGGGGTAAAAACATAATGATTATGAAAAAGTAGTCAAAATCATTGAGAATGCAAGTGGGATGGTGTACAATGGTTTTCCCAAATGTGGTTATAAGCATTGTACCCTAATAATGGACATGTGGTATGATAACACAATGATTTTTCCAAAGGTGGTTATAATCATTAAGAAGATGGAGCTACCCCAGTAGGATAGAAAAATAAGATAACAACATGCCCCTCTATGGATGAAAAACATAAATCTGGTGAGAACATAATGATTTTACCAAAGGTAGTTATAATCATTGAACCCCAATTATGGAAAACATGATAAACTTGGTTGAGGATGATGATAACTTAACATAGAGGGTAATGATGAATTGGAATAACCTACTAGTAGGGAGATGCTCATCTGAACTAATAAAGGTTAAAATTCTTTCATGGTTAATTACTCTATTTGGAATATGATTGAGATTTAATCAAGATTTCTATATTAAATATATGTTGATGTCATCATTGCTAAATAGACTTTTTGAAGCTAAGGTTTGTTGTAGCATGTATCATTAGGCATCATGGTATAACATCATGAGGACTGGGCCAAAATATGCATGAAAGCTGACTCTCATAATCTAATACTTAATAGAAAATAATGCACCAATGATAAAAACTATGATGATATGTATTTGAGTATAAGTGTGGACAAGGAATCACCCACTGAACACACATAAATCAAATCAAGGCAACAGTGTTGAAAGAAAACAAATAGGCAAACAAACAAACAAAATAAGTAGAGACAAACAAACAAACAATGTAATAGAAATCATACAAATATTACCCCTAAAAAATAGGTGAAAACTTAAAAAATGAACAAAATAGGGGAATAGAAGAAAAGGAAGGGGGTGGCCGAGCTCTCTTCATATGCACTAGGCAAGTTGACTCTGCCTACACAGTTCCATGGATGTAATATCCAATAAAAAACTTCAGGCCAAATGTAGTTTTCCAATGGAATGGGAAGAATGTGATAAATAATGAAAACAAACACAATGGATGTGAGAGAATAATAAGAATGGTCTTAAAAAATGGTAAGTGTATGATAAAAAAAAGGCCAAAAAGGATGGAGAAACTAAGAAACAAGTGATTTTGCTTACAACTTAGTAAGGGTTCCCAGAATCCTTAAGGCAAATAAGTGGTCAATGTTTTTGGTTTTTCTAATGATTTTACAAATTTTTTTGGAATTTTTAAAGTATCTCAACTTGATCAAGAATGATGAGACACTAAATGGTTCAAGCTCACAGAATGGTGAGTGTTTAAACTTAGGTTACTTGTAAAGCGGTGAGAGCATTCAAACTTAGATTGCTCACAAAATGGTGAGAGCATGGTGGAAAGGGTGACTGAGCTAACCTTAATAAGTATTAAACACTACCTATATATTCCTAGAGTAGGACCTCAAGTCATTGTAGTTCCACCGTTATAGTAGAGGAAATGGACAAGTGTAGCTATCAATTCAAACAAAATAGGCACAGTTTGTAAAAAATCATAGTATGACATAAGGAGTGGCAAGTTAGATTGTCAAGGCTCAATAAATAAATGTTGCCCCTAGTTTGCCTATAGACAGCTATAATAGGACACAAAAACATAGATCAATGGTAATAATTTTCTCAAAGGTGGTTAAAATTAGTAGTAAAACTAATAATAAGAAAGGAACAACAAATAAAGGATGTAACTATTGAAACTTCTATCATATTGCTCCAAAATAGAATATCTATTTCAAGTACTTAAAATAATTAATGAAATTGATCATATTTCTTGGTGCTAAAAAGGTGTAACCAATGGCAAAACCAAGATTAAATGGGCTAGGATTTAGAACATGTTTGGTCGATAGATCGAAAATGTAAAATGAATACAGCTAAGAGGATGGATAAGAATGACATTTGTACAAAGAAAAATAGTGATAAAATGGCACCACTAAAATGGTCTTTACAGATAATACACCTTAGAGCTCAAGCATAGTACTACTTGAGGTGAATAATATTTATCAACTCAGGAAGTTCATCTCCATTTAGTGTGGTAAGCCTGTATGCTCCTAATCCATAATCTGTATTAATGATGAAATTTCCTATCCAGTTTGGTTTCAATTTACCTTTATGCTTATTCTCAGTCATGATATTATTTTAGTTTCTTTAAGAACAAGATCACCAAGTTTAAATGTTCTATACTTGACATCTAGATTGTAGTGGCCTTTGATTTAATTTTGATACGCTTGAAGATTGTTGAGCACAGGTATGTGTTTTTCATCAAGTAGGTCTAGATCCTATAGGTGAGCTATTTGATAGTCATGATCATCTAGGACATGCTTGAAAGATATGCACAGTGAAGGTAATTTTACCTCAATGGGAAGGATGGATTCAGTACCATAAACAAGTGAGTATGGAGTGGCTCCTATGGGAGTATGATGATTAGTATGGTATGCCCAAAGGGCAGGGAATATTTGAATATGCCAATTATGATTGATATCATTGACAATCTTTTTGAGAATATTGATAATGGTTTTATTTGATGCTTTGGCTTGGCCATTACCTTAAGGGTAATATGTCATATAAAAATCCTATGTGATGTTGTATTCGATACATAGCTTGTCAACATCCTTGTTCTTGAATGATCCTCTATTATCAGATATAATGTTAGAGGGGAGACCATAGTAGCAAATGAGATGGTTGAAGATGAATTTATAGATTTGCTTTGCATTCATGTGAGGGGTATAGCTTCAACCCACTTAGTGAAATATTTGATGGTGGTAAGGATATGTTTATGGCCATGAAATGAAGTGGAGTTGATTTTCCCAATGAGGTTGAGTCTCCATGTAGCAAATGGCCATGGTGTCAACATTGATTTCAAAGTTTGTGATGGGGCATGAATCAGATTAGCATGTTATTGACATTTGTCACACTTCTTTATATATGCAGCTACATCTACATCCATCATGGACCAATAATAACTAATACGTAAGAGCTTTTTGGATAGGACTATCTTGCTAGAATGAGATTCACATATTCTTTCATGAACTTCTCTTAATGCTAGTGTAAACTCTACAAAAGTTAAACAATGAAATAGAGTTCCATAAAAACTATGGTGGTAAAGGGTGGATCCAAGTAGAGTATAACGAATGGAATGATGAATAAAGGCTTTAGTTTGTTTTCAAGATAGGTTAGGTGGTAGAAATTGATCATGAAGGTAGTTTTAAAGGTCTAAGTACCAGATAGAATTAAGACTAACAATATCACAAATCATTGCAATGGTTGAAGGTTCATGAGCTGGTGCAAATAAATTCTCAACAAGAAAATGATATTCTCTAGATTTATATATTTGTTGAATCAGAGAGCCAATAATAGCCATGAAATTTGCAATTTTATTACTATCCCTTGGTATATGCTTAATGTGATGAGAGATATGAAATATGGATTAATAATGTGATAAGTGTTTCCTTCCATATCCCTCATGTGATACTGCTGAGCCAATTGATGAAGATGTGAATGAGCCTAAGTATGCATGATCCAATGATGAGATCTTGATGTTCAATTATTAAGATGCCTGAATCAAAATGTCTATGTCTATGGAATTGCTAAGTGCTACTATTGCTAATTATTTTTGGAGTGTAGTATAGAATGTGTGTGTCCCAACTTCAGAATTTGTTTGTGATGTTAATATGGCACAAGCATATGAATTGACTAATAATGATTTCAAGTTTTTAAGATAATTTATTATTAATAAATATGATTGGGTAATCCCTTTAGTTGAGGAGAAGTAGATGCTAATTAATGTAGCAGTTGCCTAAGATAAAGAATACTAATTGAGAAGTAGGCAACCAAATTATATTCCTTAAGACACTAGCCTTGCAAATCTAAGGGCAGGGAATGGAAATAAGGAAGAAAATAAAACTATAATAATCCCAAATGCTTCCAAATTAGCACCCATTTCCTAAATTGTTAAACCAAGGGGCACCTCACCAATAATTAAAGTACCTTTGCTATCTAGTATTCTTAACTTTAGTTACTTTTAGCTTTGCAAACTTTTAAGTAGTAGATATTTATAATTTGTTGTTTTAAGGTATCAACCATAGCCTTGTATGGAACCAACTTGTCATCTTTGGTTTGGAAATGGTCTGTGACCTAATTAATGATTAACTGAGAATCATCATAAACTTGGAGATGAGATATGTTCTAGTGTACTACCTATCAAATACCTACAATAAGTGCTTCATACTTGGCCATGTTTTTGTATAAATAAAATTTATTTTGAATGATTTAGGGATTAGATCCCTTTATGGTGTAATAAATAAAATCCCTGCCCTTGATCCATGTATAGTAAATGAACCATTAAAATATAGATTTCAGTGTTACTCCTCAATAGGTGTGTCAATGATGGTCATTATGGATTCATCAAGAAAATAAAATTTGAGTGGCTTTATGTCTATAGGGGTGCTTCAACAAGTTGATTTGTAAGGACCTGTCCTTTGATTACCTTCTGATTGGCATACTCTATGTCAAACTCACTAGGAAGCATGATCCATTTGGCCATTCTACCTTGTAAATTTTTTTTAGATAGTAGATACTTGAGTGGATCTACTTTTGAAATGATCATGGTCTTATTATTCAACATATAATGGCATAGTTTTTGAGCTATGAAGACCATGTATAGATAAAAAAAAATTAATAGGCACATAGTTGTGTTCATATGTGACCAAGGTATGACTTAAGTAATATACTTCATGCTCTTTTATATTTTTATCATGTTAAGCCAAAATTTCCCCCAAGTCATTATCAGTAGCTAATAGATACAATAAGAATGTCCTTCCTAGCATAGGAGGTAACAAAACAAGTGGATTAAATAGATAGTCCTTGAGTTATTAAAAATATGTTTGGTAGTGGTCATCCTAGTGAAATACAACTCTCTTATTAAAAATATGTGTAAATAGATGAAACTTATCTACTAACTGAGAGATGAAGCATCAAATTGATTGGATCTTGCCCTACAAACTATGGAGTTGCTTCAAATTGGTTGGTGTTGACATCTTGATTATAGCATAGACTTTGGCCGGATCAACTTCAATGCCCCTACGAGACATAATTAAGCTAATTAACTTTACTGAGGTTACTCCAAACACATATTTATTTGTATTAAGTCTAACTTTATACTCCCATAATCTTTTAAATATCCTACGTAGCATTTCTGGATGGTTAGCCTTGGTTTTATATTTTCATAATATGTTTTCGACATAGTCTTCAACAATATCATGCATCATATCATAGAATATGATAGTCATGACCCTTTGATATATAGCTCCAAAATTTTTAAGATTAAATGGTATTACTTGATAACTAAATGTTCCCCATGGAGTGATGAATGTTGTTTTATGTTGGTCTTCTAGTGTTATTCTGATCTAGTTGTATCCTAAAAAGCCATCCATGAGTGAAAGCATTTCATAACCTATCATGGAGTCAATGATCATGTCAATATTAGGTAATGGAAATTCATCCTTAAGATAAGATTTTTTTATGTCTCAGAAATTAGTATAGATTCTAATTCTTTCAAGTTTTGTATTAATAGGTACAACATTAGATATCCATTCTGAGTAGTCAATGGACTAGATACATCCTACTTCTAAGAGTTTTTCCAACTCTTTCATTGGTTTGGCATCAGGATTGGATGTAAGGTGGTGCATAACCAAGGCAAGGTCCAAACCTAGTATGTCAAAATAAGCCTATGCAAAAATATCTACAAATTCTCTCAACAGAGTTATAAAGACTTCATGTTCCTCCTTAGTGAGGGACATGCCTAATTTTATATATTTTGGGTCTGATGAAGTCCCAATGTTTACCTCTATTGTATCTTTGACTATAAGGATCAAACCATCTTCTAGGATAGTAGTCAAAGACTTGAACTATTGGACTATACCAGGGTCCTCTATTAGGACTTGCTCTTCAATGTCTCCTGCGCATGATGAATCTGAGTCTCCCAATGGGAGATCTAGCCATGTGACAAAAATATTCAAAAATTCTTAAATAATTTGATCAAATACTTATTTTTGTGTAAAACTAAACTTAGATCCATAAGCAAGGTCATCGTTTGTGGTCCCTAGTTTAAATTTGAAGAAGAATAAATACCCCCATTTAATGGCACCTGAAATAGGTTTTTACCACTAGACTAGCCTTTATCTTTAAGTTTTCCCTAGTCAAAAAGCACCTCAAAGAGGTTTTCACTTGGGGACCTCAATGTTTTATTTATTTTCATTTGGCTAAGGGTGTTCATCTGCTCTCTAAAATAGGCTTCAAGATCCAATGTAATTGAGAATCTTGTTTTATGATCTCTCAATGGAACATTGTCTCTAAGGCCTAGAAAATCATAGAATACCTCATCCTTTTAAAACTTATGAATTGGTAAACTGGATTCTTTTTGGTCCCAATCTATCAGTTGGGGATAATATAATGGTAATGAGTTGTGACAAATGATTAGGGTAAGATTATATATGGCATTGTTATTGAGTAGGTTAGTCTCAACTAGGTCATCAAAGGTGAGGCTATGATCAGACTCTATTTTGCTATCAGCATCATCATCACTAGCCACTAGTGATGGAACTCGAATAAGATAAATGGGGTCACCCCCAAGAAGTTTAAATCTAAATTCATAGGGTCTTTTGTACTTAGTCATGGAAATTGGCTCAATGGTTCCTTATTGATTTAGTCCGAGGCCTCTTCCTTCATAATCTTGATGCTCCATGATCCTATTGGGAATAGGATACTTTTTAATTTTATAATAATCAGCTTGGTTGTCATTGTACAACCATGATTCATCCCCTTCAAGAGGGTCTGATTCTAGGCTAGATTCTAGTACAAACATGATAGGTCTCTTATATTTGTTCTTTTATTACCAATGCATGTGTGGGGTATTTTTAGGTCACCCTAAGGTCTTTGGATTCTAAGGAATATTGGTAGTATGGAAGGTATCATGGGTCACATACTCCCCTGAGCCATTATCTGAAATGGTGAAATGATTAGAAGCTTCAAGAGGTAGCATGTGGGAAAGGGAATACAAGGTATTACGATCTATGTAATTATCTTGTGGAGGATCCATAAGTATGGCCTTTCCTTTATCCTACTTAGAACTTGGATTCATGTCATATTGGTAATTGTAGCTTTGAAACTCAACCTCAAGATGTTTGTAGCGTTCATATAGGTGTAAATCTCCTAAAATATTCACTTCCATCCCTGAGTAGGAAAACTTGATACGTTGGTGCAACATTGATGGGACTATATGTATCTCATGTAACCAAGGCCTACCTAGAAGCATATTATATGACAACTCAAGATCAAGCACATGGAAAAGTGTATCATGGGTCAAAGGCCTAATGATAATTGGTAAGCTAATGGTGCCTTGTGATTCTCTTTCCTGATTATCATAGGCTTTAATAGTTATCATTTTTGGCTAGAGATTTTCCATTATGTACCCAAGAAGCTTGATGAGATTTAGAGATACTATGTTGAGGCCCAATCTATTATCTATAAGGATACATTTCACTTTATGCCACTTTATATAAACTTATATGTATAATAGATTATTATGGACTGGGCCAAGGGAATACATATCACTTAGGTTGAATGTGACTTGTTGGGTTGGAGCTAGGTGTCCAACCAAAGCTTGAAATTTATCAAAGGATATGTCACTGACAACATTAGATTGGGTTAAAAACTCATTCAAAATGTTCTTATGGATTGTTGATGTTCACAATAAATCTAAAATTAAAATGGATGTTAATGTCTTCTATAATTGTTTGACAATATCAAACTTCTTGTCTTGGTCAATCGTGAATTGTTTATTCTGAGGCTGAACGATTAGTTGGATAATAGACAAAGTGGTAGATGGTTGGGGACCTGGGATCGTAATATTTAACCTCTGAGTTTTGATTACACAATCAAGATTAGATGTTAGAGCGTAATTACTAACAAATTCTAGGAGTGGTGTGGGACCAGATAAGACACATCTTGATTGCCAGTATACTTGTATGTGGTCACGTGGTAAGGGCAAGTTATCATTATATAGTCCAAAAGTGGGAATCTTGATTTATTAGTTTGCTTGTGTGTAGTCCCAGGTCAAATAAGGATTATCCATGTAATTTGGTTAAGTGATATTATTTGGAAACGGTCTAGATATATTAGTGCTTGGTTTAGGATTAATGGAGATGGTATTAATGATGCCCCTTACAATATGACCTACAACCCTATTATAGTCATGTGAAACTGCATGATAGGTTTTTTAGTTGTTACCATCCTAACCTTGATTTTTTCCATTATTCTGACATTGTGGGTTTTATTATTGATTCTAATGATTCTCCTAGTTTGGCCTTTGATTTTGATACTATTGATTTTATTGTTGCACCAGCTAATGTTGTTGTTGTTGATTGTTATGTTACTACTGTGTGTTATGTTGGTAAAATGGGTTTTGATAAATCCCAAAAGTTTTATTGGAGATGGAAGCACCATTATCCAATGTTATCTCCCCATTCCCTAATATATTCTCAATCAAATGCTTGATTTTCACACATCTTCATAGATTATGCCCATTGACCCAATGTTATTCATAGAATTCATTTTCATGGTACCAATTAGGATAAAGAAAGTCTTGTAGATAATGCTTTGGTATAGGCCAAATAATTAGATTAGTAGTAGCATGTTTAAAAAATATAGACTCAATAGGCTCTCCTAGGTCACTAAAGACATGACACAAAGGCACAATTCTCCTTAGAGGAGGGGTTTATAATGGTAAAAGTTTTTGAATTTGTTACATGAGTCTTGGTTGTTTTCTTGCAACATTGGATGGAGAGGTTTTTGGGAAGGAGTAAGTTGAAATGGTGGTATAGATGATGTTTTCACTATTTTGACATGACATGACTTAGTTACTCCATTTTCCACAACATTCCTATTATGGTTAAATTACTTTGGTCTATCTTGGTTATTGGCATGTGCTAGTTGTGATGCTTGTACTTAGATTGGATGTTAGTTTTGGCCACTTTCCTAATTGGTACCTTGATTCTAATTAGTTGATGTAAGCTTGATGATCCCTTTATTGATAAGGGCTCACTCAATCAACAAGCCTTTGTCGATGATCTCCTTAAAAGTATGTGCACATTGTAGTTCCAAATAATAAGCTATCTCACTATGAAAATTTTTAGTAAACACAGTGGCTAATTGTTTATCTGGTAAACTATGGGTGAATTGGCATGCAAGGTCTCTCCATTGATGTAGATAACTTGTAAAACTCTCACCATCCTTTTGTTTTTCTTATGTTAAGTTAACCAATGAAATATCATGTTCAAGATTATAGGAAAAGTGTTGCACAAACTTATCAGAAAGATCATCAAAATATGTTACTAAATTTTTGGGTAACTTTAAAAACACTCCAAGGCTTATCCAATCAAGCTCTTTAGAAACAACAACAAAAGGTATATATCGTTATATGCCATTGGTTGACATGCAACAAAGAACTCAGTTAAAAGGGCTTTAGGGTCATCTTTCCCTTTATATTTGTCAAATTTTGGTGGTTCATATCCTAGAGGAAATGGTATCTATAAGTAATCCATGTTGAATGGATAAGAACCTACATCATCTAACTTAAAATTTTTAGTTTGTTTCCCAGCCTAAATGGTAATAATTACATCCTTCATCTATTGCAATTCTTGGGATAGGAAACTAGAAGGAACATTGGTTTGAGGGAGAATATTAGTTTGGGTAGATGGTTGGGAGGTCACAAGTGGGACACTTTGACCAGGGTATGATGGAGATATATGTTGGGGTATATTGGTTTGGTTGGGAAATGGACCAGGAATATTCATACATTGATTAGGATGTACTTGAAATTACACATTTGGTTGTGTGATATTTTAGTTTAGGTTGGCTATGAAGGTTTGACTTAGAATATTTTGTGGTTGGGATGGAGGGATATAACTATATTGTGCCTACTATGGTTGAAAATGGACATGCTACCAACTAATCAAACTTTGTTGTTGAGTGGGAACTTGTGGATCAAGACCCTGTCTCTAAACTTATAGCACATTTTGAATTGATTATTGTCTAGTAGGTACTTGAGAAACATGAGAGCCTCCTTGTTTCACAAATCCTTATTGGAAATCAAAATCATGTTAAACATTTAGCATTTATTGCTGAACAATATTTACATGTTTTTGGCTAGTCATCATTTGGTTTTGGATTGGTACATTGGTCTGTGACTAAGGAGGTGTATTTGACACTACTTGATGAGGTGGAACATTATTTTTCCCTTGTTGAGGTGGAAATATATTCAAACTCTACTGTGTGGGTACATTATATTGTGCCTATTGTTATGGAATACTACTCATCCCTTGTTGAGGAGGAGTAGGATTTATCACATTATATTGATGAGGTATGACATTGGGTATTGTTTGACTACCTAATCCTATTGGTTACATGGTTAATGAAGCAACTGGTTGAGTTTGGGATGTATAAACTCTGACTCCATGGTGTGATGGTCCATTCATAGTATTAACTATAGGCACATGTTGTTGACTAGTTATTTGTATGTTAGTAACACTTTGATTTGGATTGGATGTTGCTTGCATATTATCCACTATATTTTTCTCATTATTCTGCATAGAAGTAGAAGACACTTATTCAATAATGGGCATATGTAGCAAGTTATCTACCAAATTGTTTTGCATGAATGGTTCTAAACTCTAATTGTCTTGACCAATTAACTCTATCAAAACTCTTATTGAAGGAACTAAGTCAATAAGAGGTTTTCTCACCATGGTCATCTAATTGAAATTGTATGCTAGATTTAAGTAGCTTTGATATGCCGTCTGTATTTGGTTAAAGTGGCCTTTCATGAGGTTTTTTCCTCTATTAGGCATATTAGGGTCTTGATATGTTGGTTGGACTAGAGCTAAATGATTACTAGAAGAACCATGTTGATCATAAACTATGTTGTGGGGCATTCTTACTAGGCTTGATAAATTCTTATGAGGGAATTCTGCTGGAAACTTGGCCCCTACCTCTATGGATATAAAAAAAATATCATATTTGTTCTCCAATAAATGATTCTCAAACATATATGGATCATATGTGCAAGGTGTATTAGTAGAGCATGAATGTTGAAGAATTGGTTCATCAGTTATGGGTATCTTAGCTAGGTATTGTGTGGTTTGTTCTTGGTCTTATTATAAATAAGGTGGTGTATTAACCAAATAGTTAGCCAATAGATCTTGTCTTTGTGCCCTTAATTTAGTATTATAAGAGGGATAAGGATCCATCTCATAAGCAATATCATCTACATAGGGATCTTGTACCATTTCTTCCTATGCAACCACATTACTAATCCCTAGATTATACATGAGTCCACTATGAGTGTAAGAATACATGTTGGGATCTATATTCAATGATTTATGACAAAGGAAGGTCTTCAAACTCTAAAAATACACTGTCTAAAAAAAGATGATTTTCTAACTTGGTTTATATTTGTCAAAAGGATCAAAAAGTTTATGCAAAGATTTATGATAGCACAAGCTAACGTTAAGTGTATAATGTTACATGTCTTACATAAAAAAGATTAAGTGAACCAAAAATAAAAATACAAAACACTAAGGTCAAAGTATTTCAAATTAGTCTAATCTAAGAAATTAAAAGTTGCTAGGTCTTTTGGCCGAACTCGACATCAAAAGATAGGATCAAATAAGGCATGTGTTAAGACTCTTAGCTAAATGGCATCAAAAGCTAGACTTTGAAAATAGTTGAAATTTTTAATCTAACAGATTTGAAACACTTCTAACAAACATTAGGCATTTTATTCTTGGACATGGAATTGATCAAATAAGTATAAGGTATGAAACAAAAGTCACTTTAGAGATAATTTATATTTTTGCAAATAATGGTATAAAACTTGGTTCTTTTAACAAATAAGTTAGATAAAATTGAATGGCATAAATGTGCTAGACAAAGGTTAAAAAAGTATACTAAAATTGGTTTGAAAATGTAGGAACAAATTTGAACTCTATGCAAGAGGGCCTATGAAACAATTTATGAAATGTTTTGGGTAGCATAACAGTGCTAGACTACCCAAAAGATGTGACAAAATACTTGTTTCAAAAACTCTCTAAGGCAAAGATAATTTCTCACAAATTTGATAGCATAACACTACCTTTATTGACTCAAAATGTTATGGTGTATAAACTCAAAGTGCAAGTGTTTAGCACAAAATGACTTAAGTCTATCAAGTGGTGATAATGATCATGAGTCTTAAACGACCTTCAACCTAAATTAAAAATTTAACTTAAGTTCCCTCAAGTTTAGTGCAAATGACAAACCCACTTAACACATTAACCATATGAACTTATAAAAGTGCAATTTTGAATTTAGATTATAAATGAAGGAATTAAACAACTTTAGCAAAGGTCTAGACTCAATTGGGTAACATAATTACACCAAAGTGGATGATATGACTCCAAGTTTTAATGAACTTTGAATAAGGCAAATTGATGATTTCACGTGGGTAGCATAGTGACTCTTTGTTCAAAGAAAAATGAGGACCATGTGTTTTGGTTTGTATCATTTTTAACACCAATTTTTTACTCCAAAAAAGACTTTAATCTAGGACAAAACCAACTAATTAATTTCTCTTAGATCCTAAACTAACAAGGTTGCTTGGTATTGTTGGAATTCATCAATATACATCATTGAGAGGATTTTAAGTGTTCATCCAAAAGTAAATGTGCATTATATATTAGGGTTTTTAAACCCTACCTTCTCTCAAATGACAATACTATGACATGGACCTTAAGGCGCACCTTGCACCAATAATTATTTTGTAGCAAGTGGGGATTTATCTAAGATTTACAAGTTTCTAAATGTTCAAGGGGAATCAATTACACAATGACTTTCACATAAAATAATGCAAAAGAAAAGCATGGATTTTGGGTCTGTATCACTTGGATTGTTGTAAAAAGGTCTAATCCTTTTTGCAACCACTACATCTTATTGTTCACTCATTGTAGTGTGATGTCCAAAGTACCACTATGTCCCATGTGTAACTCCAATATGGAGTCAAATGAAGTCAGTGTCAGGAGGTGAAACCCTAGGTCAAATCTTCCCTAAAGAAATCATAAGAGTTAATGACGTCCCCATCACAAGCCAAGTTTACATGAAATAAATAAAGCATAAAATAGAAAGACTTTAGAGTCATGTCAAGGTCACCCAATATTTTTATGAGTTTTTGGGGAGTGCTTTAGATGACATTCTTTCTATGCCTTGGACTAGGCAATTTACAAATAAGGAAAGCACTTTTGATTCTAAAGGTTCCCTAAAAGGGAAAAATGGAAGAGTATACATGAAACATCTTTGTATTTTGTCAAAACAAAGTACTAATTGAAACAAGTAGTGAACATAAAAGCTTTGAGAGATGAGTTCATTTTTAAGCCCCAAATCAAAAGGTGTGGTCGTGTTTTTTTGACCCCTTGGTCTTAAGTTGTAAATTTGAAATTATAACTATCAAACATTTATTTAAAGCACCTAATTTTTCCATTAAGTACTAAAAAAAAGTTTCTAGTTCATTTTAAAAGCATACAAAAGATGGTCTAAAATATGTTTTAACAAATTTGAAGTCTGTTGGTTACCTATCTACCCTTAAGGCATCACCCCAAAATAAAATGTGTTAGGTTAGACAATGTTAACACAAATATAAAGAAAATTAAAAAATATATATTAAATAAATGAACACTTTCAAATAACAAATTAGAAGGCTAAAAATAAAATATAACACAACACAAAATCTTGCACATAAAATATAAAAACCTACAATTAATATTTTTTAACATAACTTTTAAAATATAGATCAGTTTACTATTAAAGTTTGAGAGGTTGTCAATAACTCTAGGTCACATATCTCTGAAATGTTTAAAGTCCAAACAGTCAATACAAAAAAAATTATCAACTCTGTTCTAACCATTTTTACTAGAAAAATAAAAAATAGAAAGTGATAGTCACTAAAACAGCTATATTTTCTAAAATATAAGGAATTTTTTTGTGAAATTTTTATATAATATCAATAAAATATTTATATATTTTAATAAAAAAATTAGATAAAAATATTAATTAAATTAAAATTTATGAATTCTTTATTGGTCATTTTTACTCAAAGCAAAAACAATAAAAAAGAATTAAAACTATGAAATACAAAAAAGTTTGTGGGTTACAATCTCATGAAGATAGTCCCACCAAGAGTGCCATTATGTGAACTATAAATTTGACTCAAGAGAGGTGTTAGTATATTTTTAGTGACAAAATTAAATCAAATTTAAAAGCCAACACACTAGCTAGTATACATCTCTAGGCCTAGTTACTAGGGAGAGCTTAGTGAGGGAAATTCATTTGAGAACACAACTAAAAATAGAAATAAATAAGAAATATGAAAATAAAACACCAAACTATTACCAAATCCTTGATTTATCTAAAAGGCTCCTTCTTTGGCTTGCTTAGCTTGTGCTTTAAAAGATCTTCTTCAATGGAGTGTGGCTACCTTCATCTCCTCTTGGCACTTTTGGCTTTGGCTTGGCTTAGCTTGGATCAATAATTTGGAATTATAAAACTAAGATGAAATTATTTTTGAATGCATTTGGGAATTATAATTTTGGCATAAAAGAGCTTAAAATTCAATAGGTAAGGCCTCTTATTTATAGCAACCATGACCGTCTATCTCAATATTGAGATGTGTGGCCATGAATAAATCTAAATATGAAATTAATTATACAAATATCTGCATTAATATTTACAATATAGGGGTATTGAATAGGCATGGAGTGTCTTAATGAGGCATGGGAGACCCATCATCCTAATATTTTATGCATGTATGGCTTATGGATGCCACCCCATATGATGATGTCGCATGATGATGTAATTAATATAAATCAATTTACAATAAATATTTATTCAACAAGTTCCATATAAAATTAACTTAAGGCCTTAATTTGGTTTAATTAGCTTAAAACATGATTAGTTAATTTTAGTGCAAATTTTAGCTCATAGTGCACAAATTTGACTAGATTTGAATTAGATGTCAATGTCATATGTTTTGGATCCATTATCCCATTTAGGATGTTACCAAAAAAAAATAAAAAATGCATGTGTCTCATGCAAGAGATTTGATAGAAAAGAGTAATCTAGGGCACCTAGGTGCAAAATTGGCAATTTGACTCAAAATGATCTAATCAAAGTTAGTTGGCCCATAAATTACATTGTCCCATTTAGTGATACTCTAGATAAAATTGGAACTTCAATATATAAATTTTAACTCATTTAATGAATTTTAGTGTTTTTAGGCCAAATTGTGCACTTTAGGTAGAAATTGGTCAAAATCTTGGTTGGAGGTCATTGGTGGCTAGATTTAGGTGTCTACAAATTTCATTTCATAAAATGCCCATATAAAATATTGGGTGCATTCATTTCTTGGAGGTTATAGTACCTCTTTATATGAGTTATAAAATTATCAACCCAAATATAAAATCATTTTACATATACATGTTTGATAGATAGATTCATTACCTGAGACAACATATCATTCTAATATTTCTAATGATAACTTTATAATACTTTTTAATCCTAGACATTAAATTATAATCAATGTACATATGGAAAAAATATCTAGCTAATCATTATGTCTTTATATGAACATAACAAATATGCACCAAATATAATCATGGGGAATATATCTAGCTAATCATTATGTTTTTATATGAACATAACATATATGCACAAAGGATGTTTTATCCAAAATTTTGAATTTTTATGTTACCAATAGTAGATATTCTCTTACATAGATGATTTATTCTCAATATAAAATATTTTCATCTAAAAATAATTGTACAGTCTTATAGATTTTTTCAAGATCTAGAATCTAGTAAAATACCCTGATGGTAACTCAAACAAATCTGATTCACCACTACATAATACACTCTTCTTGAATTCTCATAACTAGCTTAGAATAGAATTTGAGACTTAAGTTTTATATAACTAATTTAAACCTTCATACTTCTATTTTTAGTAAAACATTTCTAAGGTATAAACAATATTTTTGATATACATTTTATCGTAAAAAGGCATACTAATACATGCACAAAGCTATAAGATATATTCTTAAAACATGATATCTATTGGGTGAATATTTTGTCAGCCAGCTAACTGGTGACCAAAATAGTTCCTATCACCACAACATAAGGAGATTGGTCATCTTGGCGTGCAGGTTTACTACATCAACAGGGGATAAATCTCTCCTCTCATCAAGGGGAGGTTCCCTATTAAATATGTGGTAGCTATATACTATATATATGCAGAAAGTAAGACACAGGGGTGGGATAAACCATCCATCTCTCTTCTTTTAGAGATGATGCTGATAAACAAGGAAGAAATCTTGGGTGATGGGGAATGTACTTCTCTTCTTTCAGAAGCAACTTTCAGCCAAGAGCCAAATTTCTTTCCAAATAGTAGAAATCTTGGTGAAGCGACAAAAGGCACTTCTCTTCTTTCAGAAGTGATTTTTCTTGCAAATAGTAGGACTCTTTCTGGTAAAAAGTGACTGGAGGATGTAGAGTAACCAAAAATCTAAGATGTAGCATGAAGTCTCCACCTTGACTGCCCTAGAGGGAGATACGAAAGACAATGAGGGCATAAAGTCATCCCAAGGTCTTTTACATAGAAATAGAAAAAGAAAAACACACACTGAAGACAACTATGACAGTGCAAAGTCTAAAAGTAGCTGGCTTCAAGACACCTTCCTTATCATCTCCTCTAGTTCTACTTGTTAAATCAAATAAATAATAATGCTTTCAGAAGACAGACATACGAACAATCTCCTAAGGTAGCACAAGATATAACAGCACAAAGTCTGCAAGTAACTTGCTTTCTCATTTAGTCAAAGAAATATGAATTACAATCTGAGCTCAAAGTCTCAGTAATGCCTTTCAATTTGGGCAGAGTTTCACTTCTGGTAAGGGGAAGTTCTCATTTACAAATGAGAGAATTAACAAACTTATAGCCACTACGCAAGGATTGGCACCTTTTTCCATGGGACGGCCCATGCTTCAGTCAATGTCTTCAATGTATCTCCAATTTGGTTTGGAGAGACCATGTTGAGAATAGTGCACTACCATAACTATGGTGTGTCCCTTCATCTGACATGTTTCCTCCTTAATATGGACCATCTAGTCCTTTGTATATTTGTCTTTACTTCATGGAAGAAAATAGGCCGCGTCCTTGGTTTGGTGCACTCAGAAGTCTACTCGATCCACTATTTCACCTACTAGAAATAACTCTTTCAAAGATATTTTTGATCCTTTGGTCTCACTCCTCTCTTCACTACTTAAGCACTTCTTTGCTCTTTATAGCCCTTCTTGCCTAAGTCTTTGGGGGGTCCTTTCTGTGTCTTTGACAAGTGGCAAGTTCTTCTATTATGAAACTCATTAGAAACTTATGAAAAATGGGGTCCACAACACATTTTGCCTGAGCAACTCCAAAAGGGGAACATAGATTTAAACACTTGTCATGTTCCACTGAGTCATAACAGGACACGTGATGTATTCCACTCTGCTTTATAATGGACACGTGGCAGCTTTTGGGCTCCTTTCTCTCGGTGGGATTTATCCTTTATGTCCTTCGGACAGAATGTCTGAAGGAATTCCTTCGGATAATTTGTCTGAAGGAAATCTTCCTTGCCTTTGCATCTTTCCCATTGGGCTTTTGTTTTATCTTTTGGGTGAATTCCTTCAAATAATTTGACCAAAGGATTTCGCTTTGTCTTTTGCCTTGTTCACTTTTTTTAAGGATTTCACTTTGTTTGATTTTGCTCGCTGCCCTTCACAAGGGCACTTGGCTTGGTTCACAACCCTCTGTAAGGGCTCTTGTTCCTTTGGCTTTGGGGCAACCCCTTGAATCTATCGATTAAACTGACTGATTGAACCAACTTTGGTTCAATGGTTCAATGGTTTAATCTTGCATTTGAATCCATCTTTTTTTCTAAGTCTTTTGATCTCTTTGAACTGATTGAACCCATTGAACCAATTTGGTTCAAGGTTCGACGATTCAATGGTTAATTCCTTTGTTTTTTTCCAAGTCCTTTGATCACTCAAACAAAATGTGTTGAACCAGCCACTTGTTGAACCTGTTGAACCATTGAACCCATTGAACCCATTGGACTGAAATGGTTCAAGGTTTAATGGTTCATTCCTTGCTTAGAAGCTTGCCAATGAGCATTTTTAGTTGAACCAAGGCATTGAACCAATCCTGAAAATGACTAAGCATTGGAAACTTGTTATTTTGATTGAACTCACCTGTAGAAGCCTTTGAACCTATTGAACCTGCTAACTTCAAGCATGTTGAGTCTGTAGAAACATATCTGTAGAGCCATAGATTTGAGTCCCTTGAAAGAGTCTGTAGAAATGCACCTATGGAGTCCATAGATTCAATCCTGCAGAGTCCATAGATTCAAGCTTGTAGAGTCTGTATATTTCTGAGAAAGCTTTGAAAAATAAAGAACCTGAATGCTCAGAATAATTTTTGAAAGGGGAAGAGAGGATTTTGATGTTAGGTTGTGGAGCTAAAAGCTTCACTAATGCAAACATGGAGGAGGTTGCTGGGTTGCTGAGTTGTAGAGCGAGTTGCAGAGTGAGTTTCAGAGGAACCGATGTCAGTCAGGCCAATCGACATCAGCCATACTATAGTGTAGAAGCAACCAACATCAGTTATAAGTCAGCCAACATCGGTCAGGAAGGAGCCGACGTCGGCAACCTGTGTGTGCATGCAGTTTGCATGCGGGTTCCAGACTGGTCTATTTTTGGATAGGAAGTTTGCATGTAAAGACTTATTTTTTGTCTTGAGTTGCGAGTCTAATTATTTTAATTAAGAAAGTATAATTATTGTATGCATGAGATCTATATAATAGACTCATGGGATGTATTGTAAAAGTGTGCTAGAAAGCCATTATGCTTGAAGAGAGAGCAAGAGTAGCTCCTCCTAGTTCCAAAGGGGTGTTGAGTGTGTATGATTAGGGAGAGTTGCAGGTTGTGCAAGTTTTGGTAGAAGATCCACTGGGGTACTGGTCGAAGAATCATAAGGACTTAGGGTAGTAAGGATAAGGGTTCTTCAAGGTGTAGAGACATCTACATGGTAAGTAAGGTCTATTGATTTGCAGGTGGCAGCAAGGAAAGGGAGATCTACTTGGAGTATGATTATTTACTTGGTGTACTGGCAATGTTGTTACTGACTGGTGGAGGTAAACAACAACTCTGTATTGGAGTTGATTGTTGTGACCGTGATGAGAGAGTAAATTGTTGGAGGAGAATTACTGGTGAACACTTGAG
Source organism: Torreya grandis (assembly GCA_037957365.1). NCBI lineage: Eukaryota > Viridiplantae > Streptophyta > Pinopsida > Cupressales > Taxaceae > Torreya > Torreya grandis. The sequence continues at coordinate 1,333,522 of JARHVA010003443.1, forward strand.
GTGTGGGAAGCTTCTAAAAGGTGTGAAGAAGTGTGGCATCTTCTTTATTATATTTTCTTTTGAATGAGTATTAATACAATTGTGTATTATCTCTCATATCCTGTGTTGTTTCATATTTCTATTTACTTATCATTCTGGTTAAATTTCGTGTTTAGTTGCTAATACAAGAGGTAATCATATATACTCTTATTGAGGAGTAGGATCCTGACAGTTGGTATCAGAGCTTTTGGTTGGGTTGACTAATAGGTGGTTCAGATTTGGTTAGTGTTTGTTGATTACAAGTTACTCACAGGGGTTTCTGATTGAGTGGGAGTATAGCAATGGCAGAAGAAAGTAAGCTACGAATGGAGAAACTAAATAGCATAAATGGTCTAATTGATGGAAAGAAAGAGCAAGTAAAGAAAGATTGTTGGTTGGTAGCATATCAGCATGAATAAAAGGAAGAAGAAGATGTTGTAGGTGATGTAGCACAGGATGCTCTAGATAAAGTAGAATCTTGGTTTACAAATTCTTTTGCCTCTTTCCATGCAACCCAAAATAGAGCATTTTTTCAAGAGTATGTCCATGGAGACTTTGGAGAGATTTATTTAGGGGTTGGTGAGCCTTGTCAGATTGTTGGCAAAGGGGAAGTGAAGCTAAAATTATAGATGGGTAACACACGGGTGTTGAAGAAGGTCATGCAGGTACCAGTCTTGGAGATGAGTCTAATTTCTTCAAGAAAATTGGGTGATGAGAGATGCACAGTAACTCTCACAGCGGATGCACTTGAATTAGACAGTGGTAAGAAAGTAGGTATCCTTTATCTATCTACATATATTATTGATTCACCTTATATTGCAGAGATATGGCTTTGTAGGCTTGGTCACATATGTAGGAGGAGAATGCATGTTCTTAAGCGAAAGACAAATATCTTTGATAAACTTAAGAACTAGAAAGCCTTGGTGTTCATGGAGGAGATGATGGATAGAGATTAGCTGAGGGGACTGAATTATTCTGAGTAGGGTTGTGTTAATTTGAATAGGTTTTTGACCCAAAAGGAGCTCGCAGGCAAAATTCATCACTCACAGGTGAACACAGGTATCGGCATTGGTCAAGAGGAACCGACATCAAACAGACAGGCACTGACATCACTCATGTGCAGATCAGTAGAGTCGGTGGTGTTGGGTAGTAGGAACCAATGTCGGTCATATAGGAACTAACATCGGTAGAAGGGACACTGGCATTAGTTAGGGAACTGACATTGGTAGACAGGGTCAGTCGCAGGGAACCGACGTCGATCGGGTGCAGATTAGGAGATGGCTGAGATCAGTCACTAGAATGGATGTTGGGTGGACAACAAGCTATCAAGAAGTCTCAAATGTCCATATGGAGGACTGAAAGGGTAAGTGGACCTCATATTCGTTGTTCACCTTCTTTATATTACTTGTTTCTTACTGATGGTTGAGAACTAGGAAGATGTGAAGAGGCAATGCAGGTAGAATCCAGAAATAGTGGGAGCTTGGCATGGATGAGGAATGTGATTCCTTGGAGAAGAACCAAATAGGAGTTTATTGTTAGAGTTGTCAACTGGAAGAAAGCACTGAGAGAGGAATGGATTCCCAGGTTAGAGAAGAGAGTGGATGGATACATGAGATAGAAGGCTAGGGTATATGGTCTTGAGCAAGCTGCAGGACAGTGGTACAGGTTTGACAAGTGGATGACAAAGTAGGGCTTTAGTCAATGTCAGTGTAATCATTATGTTTGTCTTACCAGGGTGGATGATGGTCACAACATTATCCTATTACTATATGTGGATGGTATGCTTGGAGCAAGTTTGTACATACAGGGAGTTGTTGAGCTAAGGGTAAGGTTAGTTCAGAAGTATGTCATGAAGAATTTGGGAGTAGCAAAAAATTTTGGTATAAGAGACATGGAGATTTTTTGTCTCCAGTGGGAGCTGATGTGAAGAAGGTATCGGTGAGGTTCAAGATGCAAGATGCAGAATCGGTAAGCACACCAAGGGCTGGACAGTTCAAGCTGAGCTTAGAATAGTGTTTGAAATCACATGAGGTCTGGTGTAGACCTAAGTTTTCCCAAGCAATGGGAGTTGTCAGAGAGTTTGGAGCCAATTCGAGGAAGGTGGATTCTCAGGTATCTGAGAGGGATCAATAGTAGGGATTCATGTTATGCAGGGTCAACGACTTCACTACATGGATATGTAGGTTCAGATGTGGCAGGTTACTTAGATGACAGGTGATGCACCATAGGTTGTGTGGTGTTTGGTCTTCAAGATTGAGCTTGAAGAGGGATACAAGCCAAGAAACAAATTAGATGGTGTATAGGTACAAGTACAGTGCAGCTATTTATCTCTAAGTGGGAGATTGTTAGGTTGTGGAGCTAAAAGCTTCACTGATGCAAACATGGAGGAGGTTGCTGGGTTGCTAAGTTGCAGAGGAACTGGCGTCGGTCAGGCCAACCGACGTCGGTCATACTACAGTGCAGAAGCAATCGACGTCAGTTATAAGTCAGCTGACATCGATCAGGAAGGAGCTGACATCGGCAACCTGTGTGTGCATGCAGTTTGCATGCAGGTTCCAGACTGGTCTATTTTTGGATAGGCAGTTTGCATGTAAAGACTTATTTTTAGTCTTGAGTTGCAAGTCTAATTATTGTAATTAAAAAAGTCTAATTATTGTATGTATGAGATCTATATAATAGACTCATGGGCTGTATTGTAAAAGTGTGCTAGAAAGCCATTGTGCTTGAAGAGAGAGCAAGAGTAGCTCCTCCTAGTTCCAAAGGGGTGCTGAGTGTGTATGATCAAGGAGAGTTGCAGGTTGTGCAAGTTCTAGTAGAAGATCCACCGGGGTACTGGTTGAAGAATCATAAGGACTTAGGGCAGTAAGGACAAGGGTTCTTCAGGGTGTAGAGACATCTACATGGTAAGTAAGGTCTGTTGATTTGCAGGTGGCAGCAAGGAAAGGGAGATCTACTTAGAGTATGGTTGTGTACTTGGTGTACTGACAGCATTGTTACTGACTGGTGGAGGTGAACAATGAATCTGTATTGGAGTTGATTGTTTTGACTGTGATGAGAGAGTAAATTGTTGGAGGATAATTAATCGTGAACACTTGAGGTGTGGGAAGCTTCTGAAAGGTGTGAAGAAGTGTGGCATCTTCTTTATTATATTTTCTTCTAAATGAGTATTAATACAATTGTGTATTATCTCTCATATCTTGTGTTGTTTCATATTTCTAGTTACTTATCATTCTGGTTAAATTATGTGTTTAGTTGCTAATACAAGAGGTAATCATATATACTCTTATTGAGGAGTAGGATCCTGACATTTGATCTATAGGACCAAAATTGTTCAAATGTTGTCCCAAAAATGAGTGATAGTTTTGGGGGACAACAATATCATCCAAAGAATATAAAAATAAATCATTATATATCAATATTATACAGGAGGCTCATGCCAAAATTTAAACATGTCGTTAATAATACCCTCTAATTTAGTTATTTGCATAATCTATGATTCCAACACAGTAGAGTTTATTTTATTAAATCACAAAAAGTTGAGAGTGTTATACAAGCTAGAGACTCTCCTTCTTACTGACATACTACTATGTAGTAAACATCAAGGTCACACAAATTTTTTTTATGAGATTTGATAAAAAAACATAGATACATCCATAATAATGAAGTCATGGAAAACCACCAAATATAAATGAAGCCAAAAATGAAAGAAGCATAACCAAATGTGTAAAAAATGTTTTGAATAGATCCTTCAACTTCCTCTAGCTTTGATTGGTCCTTTATTATCCCAACCATAAGGGGTATAGTTAAATTGGCCCTACCCACCCAAACCATCAACTTGAGTGTAAAAAACCACTTTGCAATGGGTACCACATAGTGATGAGACAAGGTGTGTATTAGGGATCTTATGGATTTATATAGATTCCAAGTAAATGTAAATACAATCACACCTTATTTCATTCACAACATTTAATATTTTCATATTTAAACCAATTTTTAACTTGTTCATTTAATTTACCATTGAATTAAAAATTCTTAAACATCTTATTTCTCAATCTTAATTACATTGGTTTCATACTCTTGCCTAATGGTCTTATAACATTCACCAATTAGGGATAATATTTTTAGGACATGTATAGGCTCTCTAAAACCCTACTAATCACTTATTATATTTTTTTTATTATTCATTAATACATGAACTATAAGTTCATATCTAATCATATTCATAAATGATTATCTTTATGGTGTTTACACCAGTGAACTTCCATTTTATACCTAGTGGTCTTACTACATTTACCAATAAAAGCTCATTATATATATATATAGGAAGTTTATAACCTATATATACACTGGTAACATAATTAGATGATGTGGACTAAAACTACCTTTAGATAGACCATAGACTTCATGTACATCTTTAAGTCTATCATGTATACATAGGCAACTCTATAATGTACGGAAAAATATTAATAATCTTAAATCTAGTTCTTTTCTTAGTGATTTCATTTGTATGGCCCATTCATCACCAATGGTGATATTGTAATCCAATGATATGTCCATAATATGTGAAAAAATATTATTAACGAAAAAGTGTATAGTCAATTATTCATTTTGAATCGTTGAATGAATTAGATATTAAAAAACCTTATAATTTTTTATTTTTGTGAAATATCAATAGTGGTGCAATATGTGATAGTGAAGGATATTATATTGGAATCATAATGATCTACAAAAAAACTTACCAAAGAAACCAAATAGTTGAACCAACAAGCATGAACAAATGTCAAGGTCTATAATAGTACTTATTATGCCTTGTATCTCTCTCTCTCATACCCCTATTTACCTTATCCTTTATATAATGTTCCCTTAAATCTAAACCTATTTTTTGTGGTCAATATAGGCACCTATAAAACAACCCACAAGATATCAAAATTATTTTCACCGATGATAAATCATAAGACCAACTATATAAATAAGCAAAGTTTTTGAACATTCATCATGTCATAAAATAATAATGCCAACACATCAATAATGATATATTAATACCATAACTACATTTAACCAAATACGCCACCAAAACATATTCATAACTAAATGTTTCAAAATATTTAAATCATATGATCTAACATCAAACTAAGTCTTGTTAGTAGATTTTTTCCCTTGACTTATTATGTAATGAAATCAAAGGATCCCAAAATTGGGGATGGTGCAAACCTTCAATTCCTATACCCAATTTTTTAATATTTAAGAGAAAAAATTCACAAATTTATATGCCCTAAGATTGGGAAATGATTGGAGTGATGTTAGAATAGGCCAATAGATGATCTTTGGGTAGAGTAAGCACACAAAGAATTCTATAAATCCTTGACCCTGATTGTATTTAAAAATGAACAAGAAGATGTGCAATAATTATCTGATGTACTGAACTACCTTGATCACCAATTATTTTCTCTATTACAATATCCTAGTGAAGAGGAATATAAAAAAGAAGTATGAGAGAGTTAACTCAGAGTAGAACTCATAGTTATACTAAGTATAACTCACTATGGAAATCATAAGAGAACTCACAGTGGCACTCAGTTGAACCCCAGGTGGAACTCAAGGTAGAACTCACCCTCTCACCCATTTAACCTCTTATCACACCTAAGTAAGCTAAAGATACATGTGTAGGGATTATCCATTTAATAATTAAATGGAATAATAAATATCCTACACCAAAACCCCCCTTTAATCATATCTTAGGTGAGTGCAAAAGAAAAGATGGGTTTTGACAACAAGGCTTGATGAGACCCCCATGTACAATGTAACTCTTAAAAATTGGAGTAAAAAGAGAAAACCCAGTGGGAGAAAACTCCCCCCCCCCACCTAAAAAAAAAGATAAAAAGAAAAGAATGTAGGAATAGAAATATCCACTCCAATACCCCCCCTTAATCATAGCTTAGGTGGGATATAAAATTGGGTCCCAACAATGAGACCTAATGAGGTACCTAAGTACATAGTGATGATCCTAGTATCCTAAGAAATATGAAGGATGTGTGTCTCCATAAAAAAGAGAGAAGGTATGCACAAAATATTGCATGGTAAATTTTGTATTATGTCCCTCTACAAAAAATGTTGTCTCTTATTTTTGGAAGAAATAAATCATGAGCTATCAAACTGTTGGATTCCCACTCAAGTGGAATGTAGATAGGAATCATGGTGTATATCTCTAGAAAATTCTCAAATGTCTCCTTGTTAATGCTCAAATTTTATAAAGTATGATCAAGTATCATAGGACTAATTTTAGAATATGGCAATAAAGAAGCATACAATAAATGGGAGAGAATAGCTAGTGAACAAGATAGACATGAAACATTCACTAAAAGAATCTCCATATGAAGTGGAAATCAAGGTTCAACAACTGTCAAAACTAAATATAGGTATACAAATAAAGTACTTATATATACAAGAGAAACATCTCCAAGAACATATGAGTTTCCAATACACTTAATGTGTATGCTTTTACTAAAATTAGTAAACTCATCTAAAATGCAAGTCTGTGAAGGTTCTAAAAGAGCAACAATACACAAAAAAATGGATGTAAAATCTATAATAAGACAACTAAGGTCTAGGATAATCTCATCCTGTAGTGGGTGCTCAACAAAATGAAGAACACTATCCATCATAGATGTATCACCAAAAGAAATAAAAGTGGGAGGAGAGAGTACAATAGTATCAAAAGAGACAATAGGAAGAAAAGAAGGTGTGATATAGGTCACAATAAGATCTTCAAAAAGAGACTATAGGATGCTTCAAACAATGCAAGGACACTTTGTATATTCCACATGACAATGAAGATCCATGAAAACATATAGTAACAGGGTGGAAAAAAACTTGTCACAAGTATTATCCCACTTATCTAATCGAATAGGATTAGCAGGTGCAATAATCTATCTATATAGGAATGGAATACAATTATTGTGTGTGATCAAGTGTTTCATGTCAGCATGTCATAAAGCATAATTTTCCTTCCCAAGAAGGATCACTAGAGGTGAAACAAATCTCCTCATCTAAATTATCTCAAATGAGGTAGACACGACTGAGAGAAAACACCAGGGAAGTTCACAACTCTGCAAAATACTCTGTAATGAACCCCTGAGCATGATCATGAATGAGACATCAGGCACAATTGAGAATGCATCCAAGTAAAAAATTAGTGGAGTTATTACATCTTGATTCTTCACCAAGTAAATTTTATATATTATCCATGGATATCTACAACTAATAAATTTATATTTGGTTATATTTCTGACTAAGCTAAAGATTTATACTATTATGAGATAGTAGAGTGTTGCTTAGTTAGATAATGATATATGATTACTTACTATGAGTTAGATTAATGTATATATTTATATTTTGAGCATATTAATGTATTGTTTCAGTTATATTATTGATTTATATTTATCATGAGATATGATCTAATTACTTGTGTGTTATGAGGTGGAAGAGGGAGAAGTCATCCCTTGAACATGCTGGAAAGAGAGCATCATTGGAGAGGGTGATGTAGATGGAGACATCAAAGGTCTATAGAGAGATGACAAAACCCTACACACACCACCATAGCTAGCACATATTAGAATATATAAAAAATGGTTTGCTCATGGTGTGTTTATTTATACTTTCTTTGAAAATTAAATTTCTATGGTTTTTTAGTATAGTTTAGTAGCTTAATTAATTGGTACATTTTATCATTTAAGCTAGTGAAAATATTATTAAAAAAATTAGATTTAAAATATGAATTATTAGTAATTTATGAAATTGTCATTTAAATTGTTATAACATTATAGATGCTAATTAATTTAATAAAATTATGGATTTTCTCTATTTTATATTAAAATATAAAAAAATAAAATTAACCATGAAAAAAAGAAAAGGATAAAAATAAATAAATAAAAACAAATAAATTAAATCCAATATTCTTACTTGTACACCAAAGAAAGTTAGTTAAAAATTTAAAAAAAAAGTTTTAATTAAATCTCATAATTTATGAAAAAGGGAGATAAAACAAAAAAACAAAAAATAAATAAAATGATCTAAAATTAAGAAAAGAAATTTAAAAAAAAAAGCCCATGCCAAGTTTAAGAAGAAAGCTTTTGGAGAATAAAAGAAGATATTTTATATATATATATATATATATATATATATATATGAAAAAGTAAATACTAAATTTAGAAAATTATTAAAAAAAATCAAATATATTAAAAATAACTAAAACAAAAAAATAAAAGAGATATATATATATATATATATATATATATATATATATATATATATATATATATATATATATATATATATAAAGGTAAAGGTCTATGCCTATTTTATATAGGTGGAAATTTAGGGGGGGCGGAAATATCATAAGCATTTTTAAGAATAAAAAATTGGAAGGAAAAAAAGAGGTGTAGCTTCATCAAAAGAAGACATAGAAAAAGGTATTAGAGAAGAGTCAAATCAACAACGATAGAAAAATCTAAAGAAGTTTTGATTGTTAGGAAGGCAATGTTTTAAATTTATATTTATGATCATAATTTAATTGCTCAATTTAGCTTATTTTTATATGGCTGAAATTAGTAGAGTACCCAATAGAAGAATTAAAAAACTGTGGCTACATAAAAACAAAAGTCTTAGGGCTTTAAAAAACTGAATATATTCATTTTGACAAAAAAAATTATAAGGATTAACTTACATACCAAAAACATAAAATAGAAAATTGTCTTGTATATTTGTTTTGACAAGTTATGTGTAGTAGAGGAAATCAGTCTTGAACAGAAAATAACCTTGTAGGGATTGGTCATAGTATTCCAAATACCACATCTAGCTATTTGACATTGCCATAATTGTTCAACTTGGAGCATAGGGAACATGACACCTTCATATTACCCATAAGTTCAAGTATATATTTAACTTTCCTTCCCAACTATGCTTCACAGACTTATTATTTTCTTGTTATGACATTTCCTAAATTAAAATGGGTGTAGACAATAAAAACTTTTTCCCTTAGAATTATCTATTTTCCATGTTTTGACTATGAGAACTTATTCAGACTCATTAAGAGAAAATGTTATATAAGAAAGGCCTTTAATGTATTTAAAGTGAAAGGACTCATAAATCTATGAATTCACAAGTGAAGCTAGCATAATAATAATAATAATAATAATAATAATAATAATAATAATAATAATAATAATAATAATAATAATAATAATAATAATAATAATAATAATAATTTTTTGAGATCTTTTCATGTTTTGGTCTAGAAGAACTACATCTACTTTTTTATATATGTAGAAGATTATTGCTTGTAATATAATTTTCTAATGCCACTAAGGCTGACGATCTAGTGAGGCTTGTATTACATGAGAAAATTTTAATGTCTAATGACTCACACAAGAAGAAGTTTGTGAAAGAGATTTTTTGTGAAATATTTTTGTATGACGCCTCCATTGAGAGCTAGTATCAACAATGAGAGTTATATAGAAGACTACATATGGTGTCTATTTAAGACATTTTAAATAAAAAGTAGGCCATAGAAAGAGACCTAATTGAGCATTATAATTAATGAAGCTAGTTATGCTAATTTGAAGGCAATGTGAACATTCTAGATTACCATTCTGTAATGGCATAAATGTGAAAATTCTAATAAATTAAATAAATGAGTGTCAATATTTTAAATAATGAGATATTTCCTTTTCTAATTTATAAAATATTATTAATCCATGGATCGATAGTCTCCATGTGTTATTTCTAAGAGGATTATGGCTTATTTGATTAAGGAATTTTTAAATATGGAATTTAGTGTAAATGCTAATCAAGGAAAAGCTTTTAGAAAAAAAATGACATGGTTGTTTATATTATTAGGTCAAATCACTTATAAACTACAATAATAGCTAAATATATATAAAGTAAATAAAAGAGGATAATTCTTGTTATATGAGTTTAAGTTTGTGAACTTTGAACCTGGTATTCTTAAACTTATATAAAAGTTTCAAAATTGATTAAGAATTATTGTAATATTTTTAAAAATAGTAAACCTTTTTGATATTAAATGGTTGAATAATCTCATGAAAATCTTCTTGTGAATATTAAACAACTGTAAGGTTATGATTAGTCACCATATCAAGAATTCACCTAGTGTTTTAAAAGAGGTATAAGAAGGATATAAAACCTAACAAAGGTTTCATTATGATGGGTATGGGTAACTGATCATATATAACTTGTGATTACAAACATGTGATGGAAAAATAACATTAAAATAAATTACGGGTTGCTGAATGTAGAAACACAGGTGTTAATATACCTAATAGCATATGCAAAAATGTAGGGGTGTATTTTTACAGATATAGATCCATGGGTGGAGTGTTTACTATATTATAAAATTACATATGATTAAATTAATGAACGCATGAATTCAAACTTCTAAAACATAAATCAAATGCTAGTTGAAATTATCCTATGTTTCATGTTTTACTATATCTACACATGGATTTAAGTATGCAACATAAGTTCATAATGAAAATGGTTGTGACTAAACTTATAGTTAGAAGTCTGAGGTTATCTAGTCATCAAGTGTCTAATAAGTTCATTATGAAAATGGTTGGGACTAAACTTATAGTTAGAAGTGTGATGTTATCTAGTCATCAAGTGTCTGAGGGATCAAAACTATAACCATATTAAAACAGTCTTCTAGAAAATAAAATAAGATGTTTAAGTGAATGTTATAATGGTTTTATGAATTCTTTATTTCTTTGTAATGATTGATTAACTGTTGGTTATATATTGATTACTTGTGTGTATTAATTGATCATGAAAGTGTTTAGTTATATATAACATATAATGGTGCATTGTGATGCATGCTTATAGATATGTTTCTTGAATGTTGATAAATAGTTTAAATTTAGGGAATATCTAGGTGATATACCATCATATTTATTTGATTATTATATATTTGTGTCTCTTGATTCTTGAAATCATAAGTCTGGATTATGTATTTGGGAATCTATGATAGTATGGGATATCATAGATAACTACAATATTAAATTATATTTTTCCTAGATGGTATATAATATAGATGTTATGCATAGACTTACATCTACATTTAATTGATTTGTTGTATACATATTAGTTACTACTATGGATAGTGTGTTTTTAATAACAGTTGGTAATATTTTGTTTATACATGTGTAGACACCAGAAATATGCACACTTAATATTTTAAATGTTGAAAATCCCCCTGAACCTATCTAGGACCCTCTTAAGACCAATATACATCGATCACGATTAACCAAACCCATCTAAACTTAGTTTCACCAAATTGACTTAACTTGGCTTTTAGGACCCTTTTCCTCTAGAACCTGATTGTCGACAGTTAGGATGATCATTGATGGTCACCCATGGGAACCACTGACCATCAATGATTAGGATGTACCTCCTTAATGAGAAACATACAAGTTTTATGACCTTTTCTAAATATATCTCTTCCAATTCTTGTTGCGAGTCTTTATATGGATGTATTACATTTAGATGGCCTAGTTACACCTTCACTCCCACCTCTTACTTGTGCCTATAAGAGAGAGAGGCCTAGGAGGCCAAATCCATCTATAATAATTTTCAAGAGCTCAAGATTTTCTTTTATAGGTCAATTAACATCATCTATATTAACAATAACCTTGTTGAGAGCCGACCCACTGCCACCTCTCAACTAAGTTCTTAAGTATCGTTACTCTACCAAAATCAATCCAAATTCCACCAATAGGTTAACTGCTTCAACTGCTCACCCAATCAACTTTTGGTAAGACAAGTACTTGTTTGTCAATATTCACGTACTTTATTTCCATTTTTCAATTAGACCAGCCCTTGCCCATCTCCTAAAATCCATATTTTGAATCTTGTTATGTAGCACTTTACCAACCTAAAACTTGCATAGTAACCACTGACAATTGACCCAACCATTGATGGTTGACCCAAGTATCAATGATCACCTTGACCATTGATGATCATTTTAACCATCGACAGTCACCCCAATCATCGATGATCACTATGGAAGTGAAAACCAAAAACCTATTTTCACCTACCTAACCCCAACCAAACTTGATTTTCTATGTTTCTAATCACTCATAGAACTATTTAAAATTTTATGAAGTAGACACCAACCCCTTAACACTAGTATTAATTATTTTATCACTAATTTAATTATTTCTATTCCATTTTTTAACAAGCATTCTTGTGTTTAGTTTTAGTACCTTTTAATTATTGATGCAAGTACCATCTTTCCAATTTTGTAAACTTAATTGTTTAAAGCATGTGGATTGATAGACCCTAAGGAAGCCCTCACTTTTAGGATCTAACTACTACTAGGCAATCAACCCAATTATTTGTCTAACAAATAAGTTTGCTTTAGTGTTTTCTTATCTACAGGTCTTCCTCCCAAGCTAAAGAGGAGCTCTTAACAATCTTCTAATTCAACGTGCACACAACCAAAAAGATTTTTTAACCACACATGTATTGAATTTATTTTCTCTCTCCCCTAGAACTTAAAGTAAAAATTTACATGAAACATTCTGGCATGCCTGGTGGGACTTAGAGTCTTTACTCATGCTTTTCTTTGTATTTTGTATGCTCTTCTCTTTATCTATGCTCATAATTGAAACTAAAGTTTCTTTTGGACTTAAAATCAATTGCATCCATTGATTGCCTTTAACATTAGTTCACTTTGAATTAAATCACAATAATCTTATCATAGCACCACTTTTGTTGTACACACTAGCCAAACCACTTTTATCAATAAAACATCAAAATAATTTAAGATAAGGCTCAACTTGAATTTCATCACCTAATAGTCACCTTACCCTTTCTTGACGATCATACTTAGAGGTCATTACCAAGGGGAGAACCAACTCAGCTCGTGGGTTGAGTATAAACTTTGGAATCAATATATATTGGCTAAGAACCTGACACTTGTCGCTATGGGACTATGAAATGAGGGGGTAGGCCCTAATACCAAGCCACGTATTGACTCTAATATAGATTATTTTGAGCACCTAAACAACTCAAAACCAACCATAGACTGCTTTTATAGTACCTGATCTACAAGCCAACTTCTATTACACATTCTCATAAACTAAGGCATAAACTAAAAGCAAGATTAAAATTAACCTCTAGGCTTAACGTACTTTTTAGTGTGTCTTGATTGCCTTGTTAATTTTATTGTCTTATTCTTGTTTGAGTGGTGAGTTTATTCTTGTTTCCTCTCCCCTTTTCTTGTATGGTTCTCACTCACCAGTAGTGAAGGGACCTAGTACAACATAACCCATCACTCAAATCAACCTCTTCCACCTCTTCATTTATGGAGTACATCTCTAAGGTAGAAGATTCACTTCATCTATTGAGAAGCCCTACTTTTCCTCAAGTATTTTCCCAAGGAGACATGGACTTTAACACTTTTTTAGACAATAATCTAGTTTCCCTTCAACACTACCTTAACACCTCCCCTCACCATGCCCCAATTCTAACTCCACCTCACGATCCTCCTTATGGCATGCCATCCTGCCTTATGAGGGGCATCCCTGTTTCTGTGGTCACCACTCAACCTTCAACTACCTAGGCATATTTGTCTACTAACCCCATTAATGCCATATTTGAAAACCAACCTATCCAACCAACCACTACCCTTACACCTTATACCCCTACCAATGACTCCTCTACCTTAAGAACAACCCTAGCATTAACCCATCATGCTCTACTTATTGCTAGCTCACCTACCACCAACACTACCAACCTTCCCTCTGTCAACCCTAACCTATTGGTCAATACCCCTTTACCAATTTTAGGGGTATCTATCCCTTCTAATGCACCACTTACTAGCATGAAGTTCACTGCCTCTCTATTTTTTACCAACCCAACTACCATTCATGCCCAATCCATAGGGATTCCTCAATAGGTGCCCATTGTACCCAATCTAGGATACATCTTTAACCCACAAGGGTATGTACCCACTACTCTACCACCACCATCCACCTATCTTTATATACCACCTACCCAAACTTTAGCATCCACATTCTAAAATGTGACAACCTCTCAACTACTAAAAAATTACCAATATGTTACCCAATCTCAACTACAGTATCCACCTTATAACCTTCTTGGTCCAACACCTCAAACTAACCTAATGAAGATGCTCATCGACAAGATGACAAACCTCGAGTCATTTAGTTAGGGGCTCATAACATCCTATCTTATGATCAAATTTGTAATGAACCTATTCATCCCTTTATCCCTATCATACCTTACCCTCCTCAATGGGAGCTTCTAAAATTTACAAAATAAAAACTCTACCTTCAAGACCAATGAAACCTCTTCCTCCAAATTAGGCAACCAAGCCAACACCAGAACCAAGAACAAGGGAACTACGAATGTAGTTGTCCTTAAAATTTCCCCTTCACCTTAAGTCAATCAAAAAAATTCTCCCATTACCTTAAACCAAAACTCAAGGAACACAAACTGAAGGAACCAAAAACAATTCACTTCACTTAGAGAATATTATGCCTCAATTCTAAAAAAACTACTAAAAGCCAACCTCATACAGCTTCCCCCCATCAAACCTCCTCAGTAGTTTGATTCTTCTTATCCATCACCTGTTTGGTATAATGAGAAAAAACTTTGTGATTTTCATAAGATAATTAGACATGACATCAGTCAATGTAATACTTTTAATAATGTTGTTCATAGCCTTATCGACAAGGGAGAACTCATGTTGGATAACCACAATGCCCCTCAAAATTAAGCTCTCGATATCTTTAGGAAGCCATTTCCCAACCATGCCCCTATAAAAATTAAGGACACACAATCTAAATGTTCTCATGATGCCCACATAGTCAATATGGTCCTTGATACACTTATCAATGGGAAACCTACCATCTAATCTACCTATTTTTTCCCCACTTCACCCACTGAGGTGGTGGAGTCACTTTCCCTTCCTTCAAAAGCCAAATTGAGGAGGTTCCTTTTTCCTTAGCTTCACTCATAGAGGCTTTGGAATCATCAAACACCCCTTTGAATAACCTATTTGAAAAAATAACCATTCTTAACCCACCATCTCCTCCAATCATAGGGCACACCATAACTATGGACATCATGCCCAGGGGAGTAACTTTTTCACAAACACCCCTCATGGAGCAACCACCCAGTCCAAACTTACATCCCTTACTTGAGGAAATAGATGAGGTTACCAACCCTCCTCCTCAACCCATAGGTGTATCCTTAAAACCCACTACTTGGGAGGCCAAACCAATATACAAACATTTTTTTAAACTTGTTCAAAAGTTAGGTATGGTCACAAAATTAGAAATGGATCAAACCACCTTTTGGAAATAGCTAAGTCTCCTTTACATCAAAAAATTTGATCCTTCTGGCACACCTTTAACCATCCAATCTATCATTTTTCCACCACCTCTTAAACCAACCAGAACTTCTACCAACCCCTCACCTTCTCATTCAACCAAAACAACTGCATCTCAAATGCCCACACCAACCAAACCCCTTGAAAATCTTGGTGCCTTCCCTACATGAAGTTTATCTCACCCATATTTGAAAGTGTAATTAACCCCATCCAAACTTATACCCAAACCTTGACCAAAACCAACCAAAGAGGTGAAATCATTGAAGGGCCACATGTATAGGATTCTGCCTCCCTCCACCTTACCTTTGATCTTGGGCCCTTATCCATTAACCTTAGTAAGAAGCAAGCTCCTTTTAACATATGTCATCCACCATTATTGGTTACACTGGCCCACTTACTATTTAATACACTAGTTTTTCCTGAGTTATCAAAAGCCAAACTATCAGCCTTGAACCCTCTAACCACTAGCATACCCAAACTAAAACCATCAACTATAAGCACTACCTTACCCAAGCCCTTTCTCACCAAACCCATTACCATCAAAACACCTAGCTTATCAACAAAAACCATAGTACCTAGACCTTTTTCACCTCTATATGAATCTTATATTACCATTCTTCAAAGATTATTATAGACCTCCTACCTCACGTTACCTCCTATTAGACCTTTTGATCCTCTTGGTTTGAATCCAACTTGGTATAACAACCATCAAATTTGTTCCTATCATAGGACACTTGGGCATGACACTGATAATTGAAAATATCTCTAAGATATTATCCATTAGCTCAATGATGAGGATGATCTTTTACTAGATGAAATTCCATCGACTCCTCTACCAATGTACCCAAAATCCATTTGCCAGCACATTCATGATCCTCTAGTCTCACCTTAGAGTGATAGAGAATCTACCCAACCCCCTATCACACCTTTCCCCTCTATCCATACCATTAATATGGTCACATAATCACAAGAAAAGGATAAAGGCAAGGTTAAAGTGTCTATTCTATGGATATACCCCCAAACTCATCCTAAACAAACACGATTCAAACCTCTACATCCTCAGTGAAACCCAAAGTTACCATCCTATGCACCTTTGAAACGCACCCCTCTGAATATATTAGGAGGGTCATTATTAATAAACTTTACCAAACTCAAGCTAAGATGAGACTCTATGATAGTCATTTCTAGCTCACCCCACCATCGTCAATCCATGATAGAGGTTATGTAATCTATTAAGGTCAGATCAAGATATTCCTAACCTATAAAGGCCTTTATGGATGCTCTCCAATTCTCTACCCTTGTTACTTTCAAGGATTTAGATATTACCTCTATCCACCCTAAGGATATAGATCCTCCTCTCTTTATTACTACACAAATCAACCAAACCCATGTCAAATAAGTCATGATCGATATGGGAGATAACATCAACATCATCTCTTCCCATGCCCATGACCAACTCAAATTACCAAATAATGTCATGTCTCAAACTTCAACTGTGCTTTGATCCTTTAATGACACCATGACCACTACCTTGGTAACCATTATCCTCCAAATTTAGTCTATGTACCATGCACACTCCATGAAATTTTCTATGTGGTCAAAGGTAAATTCTAGTACAATGTTCTATTAGGGAGACATTGGATTTGTGCTATAAGTTTCATCCCTTCTACCCTCCACCATTATGTTAAATTTAAGAATGAAGGTTATTTTTTTACCATACAAGTTGACCCAAGCCTTTTGTAGCATGCAACATGACCTGTTGACCTAATGACATCCTCCTACCTCTATCCAAACCACCCCAAGTATCTGTCACCAATTCTTCAAACACAAAAGATGAAGCCACTGCTTCTTTTCCTATAGAGGTATTTACCAGTTCATCGATTCTTGTGGACCAAATACCCACCACTGATCTCTTGGAATATACCTTCTAATGCCTTGCCATTGGATAATACTGACTCTTTACCCTTAATGTTTTCCCTGCTCCCCAAGAGTACGAGAAACTCAACCATTAACCAGGTTATGACCCCAACATTAGAGCTATTACTCCCTTAGGGCCTCTAATTTCTCAAACCCATTTTATCTATGGGGGAATTGATAAGTTTCTTGATGTTTCCATGACCCCATATTCCCCACAATTATTCACTTTTACATTCTCTTACTTGGACAACCTAGACTTTACCAAAATATACCTTCATAGGTGTGCCTAGAAAAGATTTAGCTTAGGATGATACAAGCATGGATGCCACACATTGATCTCAATTGAGACCTAAAAGCCTCATGAGAAACATGGCCTTGGATTCATTATACCCAATAAGGAGAAAGTCAAACAACCCACCACTACCATTGTTGAATAAGAGACCCTTTCCTCACCAGCATACCCTCCACCTGAGTGTGAGGATGAGGACTTCATCCCACCTAAATTTTTCTTCATAAACATGATTAACCTTGGCCCCATAACTTATCAAAAGGAAGGGACACCAATTTTCATCCCTTTGATCCATCCTGAACTAGTGGGAGAAGACTCTCCTACCATTAACACTATCTAGTGCCAAGATGATGATTATATTCTTACCTACCTTGGTGCACCTAATTCCTCCATCCATAAATCCTTACCACTTAAAACCTCAACCATGTTAAACCTTACCTGATTACTACTATGGATATTGACATAGGCACTTTATGCAACCCTCATATTGTCAAATTGGGTCAATATCTCACCCCTAAGGAACATTAGGGCTTCTCTACCTTCCTCCAGGACCACAACATTGCATTGATTTGGTCATACACTAACATTCCTGGTATTGACCCAGCCATTACCACCCACAAAATTATAACCAATCATGATTCCAAGCATGTCAAATAGAAGCTTCGATAAATGCATCCTTGCATAGCCCTTCTTATCAAAGAAGATCTTCAATGCCTCCCCTCTGTCAAATTTATTCAACCCATTGATTATCCCCAGTGGGTTTTGAACATCATGCATATTACTAAATCCATAGGGGGACTACGTATCTATGTGAACTTTCATGACCTCAACCTCACCTACCTAAAGGATGACTTTCCTCTACCTAGCATTGACTAACTTGTTGATCTTATAGTAGACCATGAGGTGTTGTCTCCCATGGATAG
Organism: Torreya grandis; assembly: GCA_037957365.1. NCBI lineage: Eukaryota > Viridiplantae > Streptophyta > Pinopsida > Cupressales > Taxaceae > Torreya > Torreya grandis. The sequence goes on from JARHVA010003443.1 coordinate 1,352,099, forward strand.
ATTCTTGGGTTATAATTAATTTTTGATTGTCCCTAAAGATCATCACAAAACTACCTTTATTACCCCATGGGGAAATTTATATTATAGGGTCATGACCTTCGGTCTTAAGAATGATAGTGCAACCTACCAATGTGCTATGACCTACATCTTCCATGACCTTATCCACACAATCATCAAGGACTACATGGATGACCTCATCAAAGAATCTAAACTTTTCAAGGACCACTTAGCCATTCTCAAGATTATATTTGAGAGAATTATCTGTTATCATGTCTACCTCAATCCCAAGAAATGTATTTTTAGGGTCTTATCAGGAAAACTCCTTGGCTTTATCATTTCCCTTTGAGGAATCAAGGTTGATCTGACCAAGATCAAATCCATCCTTGAGATGCTACATCCAACCAATCTTAAGAAACTCCATAGTTTTCAAGGGAAGATCCAATTCATTTGTTGCTTCATCTCTCAACTCTCATATTGGTGTCAACCCTTCCATCACCTCTTGAAAAAGGATATCTCTTTCAAGTAGAATGTTGATTGTCAAAAGGCCTTTGATGTACTCAAAGATTATCCTCTATTTCCACCTATCCTCACACCTCCTAAGGACGACTAACCTTTTTGTTGGGTGAATATTTTGTCGTCAACTAACTGATGACAAAATGGGTATATCAACCATAGTACAAGGAGATTTACGCCACAAAAAGTGTAGGTTTACCACATATTAATGAGATAAATCTCTCCTCTCATCAAGGGGAGGTTCCCTATGAATATTTATATGTTATATTTGTATATATAAGTAAGCAAAAAATAATACTCAATGTAGTATAACACCATCCATCTCTCTTTTTTCAGAGATGATGTCCAAAGAACAAGAGAGAGAAATCTTGGTCAATGGCTAAGAACATTCCTCTTCTTTCAGGAATGGTATATAGCACAGAGTAGAAAATCCCTTGAAGCTATAACAAAGTCTACAAGGAAACCCATGTAATTACAAAGTCTTCTGTTGCCTCCTTCACTGATCCAAAAACACGTAATAGTAGAGTGAAACGAAGCCCAAAGTCTTCACCTAAAATTACAATGAATAAAAAGATCACCATGATAAAAGTAGCTCAAAGTCTATCTTTTATTTTTAGGACTATCTTTAGACAATTTCAACACACACTCTTTGCTTATTAAATAAAATAAATGAGAGATTATCAAGAAAAAAACATAAAAACTATTTCCTAAGTAACACAAATTACTCCAACACAAAGTCTGGAATAAACCTGTTTCTCATTCATTTGATAAAATATGATTTACAAGTTGAGCACAAAGTCTCAAAAAGTGTCTCAATTTTAGCAGAGTTTTTACTCTGAATTATCTAGAGATACTTTTACAAAAGAGGTTCCCTCTATATATAGGGAGAAACCTTCAAAATTTAAAAAAAAAGATTAAAATATTAAAATATCTAGACAAATATGAGTCATCTTTGACTTTGATATATTTTCCATATTTTTTACATGTAATTACATATTACAAAATTGCATGCACTTTTCCCCGATAAAAGTGCATGAGAAGAGAGGAAGAAGAGAGAAAGGGAGGAATGGTTCAACTCTTGCTACCAGATTTCTTCAGATGAGCATCGTACATGGCGATAGATGCCTAGATCCCTATACTATCTGGTGTAATGGTGTTCTTGAAGATCACTTTGGCCCTGATTGTAGCATCTTTTAATGCTATGATTGCCTTCGCATGATTAGTTAACCTGGATCTTAGATTATCCAGAGTTAATTGAGTATCTAAGATGTTATCCACATAAGTCATTAAAAATGCTTTGTCTTTGAATCCCTCTAGATCATACCTTTGAATTCTTGAATCATCTCTTCAGCTGAGAAAAATTGATTATCTCTGGAGGTGAGGTTGTAAGGCAATTCTTCCAGTATATTCAACAGGCATGTATCACTTTTCTCGCTAGCATCCTTGGAAGACTTGAGATCTTTGATCAACTCTTTGAGTACTTGAATCCTATATATTAGTGATTCCTTGATTTTAACATAAGAATCTTTGTTGGCAATGATGCTGATGAATATTAAGGTGTATTTCTTCAAATCCTTCATCTCTACCCACTTGCCAAGATATTTATTTGTACTATCAATATCTTGAGAAATAAGAGAGACAAGGTCTTCTAAATCTACCCTCACCTTCTTCATCTTGTCTGTCTTCTCAGCAACCTTTGTAAGCATGGAAATTCCTTGAGTGTGCATCTTTTCAATATAATCCTCTAGCACTTTTCCTTTCATATAGGTTTTCTCTACTTTTTGAATAATAGGGTCATCTATGAAAAAGGCTTCTGGGGTTGTTGCTTCAAGGGAAAGGGTGAATTTTTTGACCACTGCAGTCAATTGCTCTGCCTTTGCATTCTAGTAATCTTTCATCTCCTTTTTCCTATCAAATTTTTGGACCATGATGTCCATTACAGATTGTAGATCGCTCTTCGCACCCTCATGATTAACTCTCCCTAACTCAACACGAGAAATGGAATAGCTGCTCATGTCAAAACTCTCAAAGGTTACGTCCTACAGAGGTTTAGCTATTTCTAGAAATTTGTGCCCCTTTTCCTCAACCAATTTTGAAAGGATCTTTGGTCTCTTAGGGGCCTTAGCTTTCACTGGCACTATCTTGCCAAAATCAAAGTCATCTGTAGAGATGGCTATTTTCTTCCTTTTGGGCATAAAATCTGACAACCAAGGTGGAAGAGAAGAAGTACTTACTATGGTAATGGTTCCTGTAGCTGGTGTCACCAAGGTAATGTTTGCACTGCTAGTAGTAACAACAGGTGTAGTGGGAGTAACTAGTGAAATCATATCAGCTATTGACTGAAAAAGAGGCAACTAAATAAATGTTGATTTCGATTATCCTTCTCATTTATGAGCTTGAGTTCGTCACCTTGGTTCTGATTACGAACTCAGCCATATCCACATGGCCAATCTCTGTCTCCCTAATGTTGTCGACATTAGAAGTGACCAAGTTGATCAGGAAAATACCTTGGTATTGGTACTTCATGGCTTTTGACTTCTTCAGAGAAGCTTCAGTCATTAGAACTAGTCTTGATTGAGTGGGTGCTGAAAAATGAAAATCTTCAGGGGGGACTGCAATAATAATCATGATCGTGCAATTAGGGAAAACTGGGCAAAGTGGAGAATTTCCACGTTGGGTGATCATGACCAAGGAAGGGCACTTGATAGGGTTGGGTCAAAAAATGGGTCAAAAAATGAGAGGAAAAGGGGGAGGAGGTGAAAAATGAAAAGGGTGAAAATTTCTCTAGAGTAACAGAAATTTAGAGAAAAAAATGCAAGGGTAGCAGAATTCATTGCCCTAGCATGTAAAATGGTTTACATGCACAGGTAGTGAATTTTGCCACCCTTGCATGCAAGGGAAAGAAAAAAGGCATGGGTGGAAAACTTTTCTACCCGTGCATGTTTCGTAGAAAAGTGCAGGGGTGACAAAATTTTCCACCCTTGCACTTTCAACCTACGTCGACGGCAAATTTTGTTGCCGATGCATGTTAGTGGTGTGAACCTGTACCGGTGGTGAATTTCACTACCAATGCAGGTGGTGGGTAGGGGCAAGGTTAGGATGGTAAGTATACCACCCTTTATAGGTGGAAACCTTAGAGTTTGTGGGAGAGAAGGGAGGGTGGTAAAAAATGTTGCCCTAATATGAAGGGAAAAAAAGTCGATGCAGAGGGAAGAGGGAAAGAGCTCAGCGGGAAGAGGAAGGGAATGGGGCCGATCATTCTTAGGGGGAAGAAAGGAAAACCAAAAAAACTAAAAAAAAAACTTAAAGAGAGGAAAGGAAAAGAAATAAATTTCAAAAACAAGACCTACTTAGAAAACCACGTGCGTCACGAGCTCAAATTTGCCAAAACACACTTTTACCTGTTTGCTGGATCATCCAAAGGTAGAAGGCAAGAGGAGGAGAGGAATGAATAAATCAAAATGGGGTGAAAATTAGATTAAATGGATCAAAAATTGACCCCAACCACTTGGTGCACATGGTAATAAATGATGCATGTGAAAATTGAGGCAGTGTAAGGGCAACAAAATTTGCTGCCCTTACACTGAAAAAATGAAGGGACATGCAGTGGTGACAAAATTTATCGCTCCTACATATAAAGGAGGAAAAGTGTAGGGTGGAAAAAATTGCCACTCCTGCATGTCCAGATGTAGGGGCAGAAAAATTTTCCACTCCTACATGTAGGAAGGAAAAATGCACTGACGACAAAAATTACCACCCGTGCATGAATACAGAAGAAAAAGACTAACTCTAAAAAAGCCAAATCTTGGTCCCATGGTTGCATCAAGACCATAACAGCTTTCACATTTTGGGAAAAATATAATGAAAAGATGTTACAAACTATGAATGGTGTCAGCTGAGTAAATATGAGAATGAGAAAAAATCGTCTCAAAAAATAGACTTAGAGAGACAAGGGGCGAAATAGACAAGTTTCGCAAGGAGTTGTTTCAAAAACAAGCTACGCTAATTTTGGAAATAATAGCTAGCTCCTGTTGGGGAACTTCCATTGATAAAATCGATCATCGATAGTAGAAACCATTCTCTAAGTGCCTTCATCCAAGCCATTGGGCCACGGAGTCAAGCTAAAAACAAAAGAAAACAAACAAAACGTAAAAATTATACATATATACAAGTGGATCCATCTAAACTTCAAGGATTGAAAAGCTTCAAATGTTTCCCACTATGGGGTAGTGCAAATGGCATTCCATCTTGATACTTCAGTAAGAAGTTATTCTCACCATAGAGCTACCGAATGGTAAATGGACCTCTCTATAAAGAGTCAAATTTGCCATGTATTCCCTTCGATTATCTCTTCTTGTCCCATAACAAGACTTGATCTCTGATTTGAAAATCACAGACTTTAGCCTTTTTGTCAAAAAATTTCTTCACCTAATTTTGATGCACCATAATCTGATCCACCACCATGGTTCGCTACTCATTCAATTCTATTAGACACATGATCCTTTTGTTGACCAAATTTTTGAAGGTTAAATCTTCGACTACTTTGGCTAACTTGAGCGCTGGTAATTCTAAAGTGATGGGTATCTCCGCATTCAAGCCATATAGAAGTTGGAAAGGCAACATACCTATGGCCCTCTTGGGTGTAATCCTATCTTTCCATAAAGTATCAAACAATGCCTTGTGCCAAGTTCTTTGGTTATCATCTACCAATTTCTTGATAATAGTGACCAAGTTTTTATTGCTCGATTCTACTTGGCCATTTCCCTGTGGGAAATAATCTAAATTGTGGGATAGGGTAATTCCATAATAAAAGCAAAATTGAGTAATTTCATGTGAAGAGAAACAAGCCACATTATCTATTACAATTTTGAGCGGAACCCCAAACTGGGAGATGATATTTTTCTTTAAAAAATTACACACCACCTCAAACGTAGCGTGCTTGGTTTGGATGGCCTCCACCCATTTGGTAAAGTAATCAGTTGCAGTGAGGACATAATCATGTCTGGCACTCAAATATGCGTTAACTATGTCAATGAAGTCAATACCCCACTGTTGGAAAGGCTATTTGATTATTATTGGCTTGAGGGGCAATGCAGCCAGTTTAGAATTTTTGACGAACTATTGACACAATTCGCATCTATGCACCCATTTGTAGGCATCTTGAAACAGTGTAGGCCAATAGTACCTTGCTCACAAAATTTTGTGCAATATCACTGGTGCAAAAAAATGTCCTCCATAGGCCAAATTGTGGAAAGACTCCAAGAGTTTATCTTTTTATACCTTATCGACACAACGAAGAAATGCCCCATCCAGGTTCCTTTTGTATAGACCATTATCCCACAAAACATAGCTAACAGCCTTTAGTTTAACATTCTATTTTTCCTTAGAGGAGAGATGAGTGGGACACTCACCATAGGTCATAAAATGGGCTATGTTAGAATACCACTCATCAGTAGTGGCAACAAAGAGGACCATGGGTATGCCTTCGATCTCTATTTTTTCATTTTCTACTCCCTCAGGAATGTTGTTGACAATCAACTAACAAAGACCCTTTCCCCGCACGAGTTTCGTATGTTTGATGTCTAGATCAAACTCTTGAATCTTGGTGATCTAATTACCCCTCTTTGTACCAAACTCTTGTTGATTCAAAATAGACTTCACTGTTGTATTAGGGACCAGAACCTCAGTGTGCGAGTTTAAGATATAAAACCTGAAATGCTTGACTGCTTTGACCACTGCATACGCATGATTCTCCATGTCAGAATATTTCAACTCATGAGCCTTGAGTGGATAACTCATGAAGGAAATAAGAGATTCTATGCCTTCTTAGTTATATTAAACTAAAATAGCTGAGAGTGTACGTTCAGAAGCATAACTATATATTTTGAAGTTTTTGGTGTAGTCCAGATAAACTAGGATTGGTGTGTGAGCTATCACTTCTTTGATGTCTTTGAATGCTGATTTTCCCTCTGCAGTCCACCTAAAGGTAGTGTTACCTTTCATCATATTGATGATGTGGTGATTTTTCTCAGCGAACTCAGGGATGAACCTTCGAAGAAAATTCACCTTTTTGAAAAAAGAGTGAACCACAGTTTTACAGGTAGGCAGAATAAGTTCTTGGATGGACTTGACTCTTTTTGAGTCAGTTTTGATACCTTCTCAGGACACAATGTGTTCGATAAGTTTCCCTTCAGTCACCCCAAAGATAGATTTTTTGGGATTTAGAGAAATATCATTATGACGACAGTGTTCCAGTATTCTTTGCAAATGGTGGACATGGTCAGAATGATGCTTTGAAAATACTGTAAAATCATCCAGGTATACTATAATGAACTTACCCATTTCATCCTTGAAAGTGAGGTCCATTTCTCTTTGAAATGTGGCACCTGCATTTATCATACTGAAAGGCATTCTTTGATAGGTGAAGGTGCCCCAAGGTGTGGTGAAGGCAGTCTTATGTTGATCTGCTTTTCCAACTTTAACCTGATTATACCCCAAAAAACTCACCAGCATTGATAACATATCTGAACCTATTACCATCTACAGAACTTGATCTATGATAGGGAGAGGGTAGTTATCTTTTAGAGATAACTGATTCAAGTTTCTAAAATCTACACATATTCAAATTTTACCATTTTTCTTTCTGACAAGCACTATGTTGGCAATCCATGTGGAGTGATGGATTGAAAAAATTATTTGAGCATCAAGCATTTTTTGTATCTCAGCTAAAATGGTACCTGAGATTTTTGGATTATATTGCCTAGACTTTTGCTTGTAAGGCATGGAGTTAGCCTTAAGAGAAATGTCATGGCAAATCTCGTCAGGCCTAAGTGATTTCAGGTCATCATAGGAATATGCTAAGACATCTATATATTGGTGGAGTAGATTAGCAAGCTTTAATCTCTCCTTAGGAGTGCATCATTTCCCAATGTTCACCATCTTAGGATCTCCCTTGGTTCTTAGGTTTATTTGATCAAAATGCTGAGAGGAGTTTGACTCTGTTCGTTGTTGTTTGATGAACCTGTCATGGTTATCAAATAATTTCTCTAGGGAAACCAAGCCTTTGGGAATCTTATTCCCTTTAAACTGTACGAAATCCTCACCTATGTTTACATTTGATTCAAAAGCTGCTTCACATTCCCGAAGTTCACTACCTTAAAAATACAGTTGTTCAAAGCTGTCCTTTTGCTCCAAAAAGGCAATGATTTGATCATCATTATTGAATACTTGCCAATGGCCAGCATTATTAAGTACACTTGGCCAAAATACTAGTTTAATAGTGTACTTATCTCCTTTAAAATATAGGTGGGGAACCAAGAGAGTAGCAAAAACAGTTAATGCATCTGCCCAGTCATTGAATTCTCTTAGAACGGCAGAGATGCTGAAAGCATCAAAATTTTCAATTTGGTCCCAGACAAGATTGTGATAGTGGCACAATCTTTCATTCTTGATTTGATAGAGGTTTCTTACCTGGCAAACCACCAATTCAACATCCCCTTTAGCATGGAGTAGTTTAATGCCTTTTTCTCTAGCAGCCTGTAATCCAAGTAACATGGATTCATACTCAACTATGTTGTTGGTGTTGTTGAACTGCAACTTGTAGGATAAAGGAACAACATCTCCTTGAGGAGATACCAACACAACTCCAGCTCCTAAACTAGTAGAAGAGAAGCTGCCATCAAATTCTAAGATCCATACCTCACTAGACACTGCTTTTCCTTTGAAAACTTCTTCATTTGGGGAAAGAGGTTATTCCATGCATTCATTTTGCTTTGTTGATTCTCCCACTATGTCAACTGAACACATTTCCAAGTTGTCACTTGTATGAGTTTCGTTAGATGCCTCGTGGACTTCATCCATAGATAGGAAGTAGTTGCCCATGCTAAAAGACTCAAATAAAATTTGAGCTTCTGGTGCTGATGATCAGGTGACTACATATCTTGTCTCTTTCTCTGGAAGCAATTTCTTCATAACACCTTGAATTGGGATCCTCACCTCTGACAAGTCCATGCTTAGCTTGCCTCTAACATCCTTGCCAAAATTTTGCCCAAGTAGGATGTCGTAAGAGGCTGGAACATTGGCCACTAAAACCATTATTTTTATCCCTTTTTTTGGAAAAGTTGTGAACGCAAACTGGACATCTTTTATTTGACCAAGGAGTGGGACTTATTTGTTTTCCATAGAAAAACACCTCCCAAAATTTTTGGTCAAAGTTAGACCAAAGGAATCTGCCACCTTGGCAGGCATAACATTATCAGAAGCTCTAGAGTCTATTATGTAATTGCTCAATTTGTAACCATTTATTAGCAGAGAAACATAAAAAGGTTCTATTTTCTTGGGAGTAATAGGAGGAGTCATGACAAGGTTATTATGGGTGGATTTATCCTTGGGGGGATCATGAGCGGCCTTTGAAAAATCTTGTCCTGTGGGGATGGCTTTATTTTTCACATATTCTGCCAACCTATCAAATTGTTCAAGATTAGCTCTCAAATACTCAATCTTTGTCATTTGGATCTTAGTCTTTCTAGCGTGATCAATTATATCAAATAATTGAAAAGAATTTGAGACAGAAGAAGAGGGTCCATCATCTGGGTCTTTAGTGGGTGTGGCACTAGTCTAAGCAACAGAGGTGGAAGATATGGGGCAGTTGGAGGTACTTATTTTTTTGTGAGTTACCTGATCTTTTGATTAGGGAGGTAATGGAGCCCCTCATTTAGCGATGGAGACCACCGGCTGAGGTTCTTCTTCCACCTTCTCTTTGTTAGTTTGTGGAGCTGACTGGTTTTGAGATCTAGTAAAAATATCATAAGATCCATCCAACCCTTCTCCTTTACTTCCAACTTCATCCTGGTAATCTAGGAAACCAATATTAGAGTCACCAGCTAATTTTTCTTCCTACTCTTTAAAGATATTAGCATCATCTTGTTGGTCCAACTCAGGTTGGAGTGAAAAGTCATGTTCAGCCTCTTGGTAATCGATCGCTGAATTGGTAGGTGTTGCTTCAATGGCAAGTTTCCCTGGGAGGTAGGTGATTTGGTTGCCCTTGGTTCCAAGCAGCATTGCCCTGATATTGTTGATTCTAGAATTTTTTTCTTGGAATATCTCAATAGGTGGGAATAGACATACCTTGGGCCATTTGTCTCTTCAAAGCTATTAGTTCATTTGTCAATTTTTGCACCATAGGATCTGTAGTGCTTGTAGAAGAGATTTCAATAGATGAAGAGAATCTATTTTTACTGGAATGTTTTTTGATCTTATCTGTCAGGATAAGATCATCCTCAATCTCAGTAGACAAATTTTAAGCCAACATGAGATCCATAGGGCCAACTCACCTTCACAAAAAACTTACTTTGAGAAGTTGCAAATTGATAAAAAAATCACTTAAGATTCTTTGGCATGGGCTGAGAGATGGTTGGAATCCAGTTCTTTAACTTATTAAATTTGGCTATGAAATCCCTCATGGGTTCTTGGGATTCCTTTTTCATCTGTGTTATCTATGCTAACAAGGCATGAGCATCTTTAGCAAGTTTAAATCTAGCTTCAAATTTAGACTTTAGCATATTCTAGTCAGTTCTAGTTCAAGCTTGAAGGTGGTAAAACCAATCTATGGTAGCACTTTACAGAGTTTCTACAAAAAATTTCACTTCTATGTCTTTGAATTTCACACTAATTATGCCGCATGCTATAAAGAAGGTGACAATATGCTCATTGGGATGAACCTTCCCATCCCCAAAAAACATGGAATTTTTTTTTCTGAACTACGAGGTAGTTCATGCAAGGGTGGGGTCAAATTAAGAGGACCAAAAGAATTTCCCCACAGACCTTGAGCCATTATGATAGGGTGATTAAATGGTAGGATAACAAATCTTGGTGGGGTCAATAAAGACAAAGCCTTACCAGTATTGAGACTAGATGCTTCACCAGATATGAGAGATTTGGTGTTGGTAGGAGGGAAGCTCCTAGTTCATTAAAGATGAGATGATGAAGGAAAAATCTCAAAATTAGTTTGTTGCACCAACTCGAATGTAGGATCAACAATATCCTGATCTCTCTAGCCTCATGCGTATGGTGAGTTTGCCAGAGTGTCAAATGAAAAAAAGACTGAAACTACTTCAAGTTGAAGCTTGAGGCTTCAAAATGCATGTTTGTATCCCCAACGGAGTCGCCAAAAGCTGTTGGATGAATATTTTGTCATCAACTAAATGATGACAAAATGGGTGTATCAACCATAGTACAAGGAGATTTATGCCATAAAAAGTGTAGGTTTACCACATCTTAATGAGATAAATCTCTCCTCTCATCAAGGGGAGGTTCTATATGAATATTTATATGTAATATGTGTATATATAAGTAAGCAAAAAATAATACTCAAAGTAGTATAACACCATCTATCTCTCTTTTTTCAGAGACGATGTCCAAGGAACAAGAGAGAAAAATCATGGTCAATGGCTAAGAACATTCCTCTTCTTTCAGGAATGGTATCTAGTATAGAGCAGAAAATCCCTTGAAGTTGTAACAAAGTCTACAAGGAAACCCACGTAAGCACAAAGTCTTCCATTGCCTCCTTCATTGATCCAAAAACACGTAATAGTAGAGTGAAATGAAGCCCAAAGGATTCACCTAAAACTACAATGAATAAAAAGATCATCAAGATAAAAGTAGCTCAAAGTGTTTATTTTATCTTTAGGATCATCTTTAGACAATTTCAACACACACACTTTGCTTATTAAATCAAACAGATGAGAGATTATCAGGAAAAGAACATAAGAACTATTTCTTAAGTAACACAAATTACTTCAACACAAAGTCTGAAATAAACCAATTTCTCATTCATTCGATAAAATATGATTTACAAGTTGAGCACAAAGTCTCAAAAAGTGTCTCAATTTTAGTAGAGTTTTTACTCTCAATTATCCAGAGATACTTTTACAAAAGAGGTTCCCTCTATATATAGGAAGAAACCTTCAAAATTAAAAAAAATTAAAATATTAAAATATCTAGTCAAAGATGAGTCATCTTTGACTTTGAGATATTTTCTAAATTTTTTACATGTAATTACATATTACAAACTTGTAGCACTTTTTTCTGACAAAAGTGCATGAGAAGAGAGAAAGAAGAGAGAAAGAGAGGAATGGTTCAACTCTTGCCGCCATATTTCTTTAGATGAGCATCATACATGGCGATAGATGCCTGGATCCCTATACTATCTAGCACAATGGTGTTCTTGAAGATCACTCTGGCCTTGATTGTAGTGTCTTTCAATGCTATGATTGCCTTGGCATGACTAGTTAACCTAGATCTTAGATTATCCAGAGTTAACTAAGTATCTAAGATGTTATCCACAAAAGTCATTGAAAATGCTTTGTCTTCAAAATCCCTTTGGATCATACTTTCGAATTCTTGAATCATCTCTTCGACTAAGAGAAATTGATTATCTCTGGAAGTGAGGTTGCAAGGCAATTCTTCCAGTCTATTCAACAGGCATGTATCACTTCTTTCTCTAGCATCCTTGGAAGACTTGAGATCTTCAATCAACTCCTTGAGTACCTAAATCTTGTATATTAGTGATTCCTTGATTTCAACATAGGAATCTTTGCTGGTAATGACACTGATGAATATCAAGGTGCATTTCTTTAGATCCTTCATATCTGCCCACATACCAAGATATTTATTTGTACTATCAATATCTTGATAAATAAGAGAGACGAGGTCTTCTAAATCTACCCTCACCTTCTTCATCTTTTCTATCTTCTCAGTAACCTCTGTAAGCAAATAAATTCCCTGAGTGTGCATCTTTTCAATATAATCCTCTATCACTTTCCCTTTCATATAAGTTTTCTCTACTTTGTGAATAATAGGGTCGTCTATGGAAAAGGCTTCTGGGGTTACTACTTCAGGGGCAAGGGTGAATTTCCTGACTACTACAGTCAATTTCTCTACCTTTGCCTTATATTAATCTTTCATCTCCTTTTCCCTTTCAAATTTTTGGACCATGATATCCATTGTGGATTGTAAATCGCTCTTCACACCCTCATGAGTAACTTTTCCTAACTCAACACGAGAAATGGAATAGTTGCTCATGTCAAAACCCTTAAGGGTTGCATCCTGCAGAGGTTTAGCTATTTCTAGAAATTTGTGCCCCTTTTCCTCAACCAATTTTGAAAGGATCCTTGGTCTCTTAGGAGCCTTAGCTTTCACTGGCACTATCTTGCCAAAATCAAAGTCATCTGTAGAGATGGCTAGTTTCTTCTTTTTGGGCATGAAAGCTGACAACCAAGATGGGAGAGAAGTACTTACTGTGGCAATGGTTCCTATAATTATTGTCACCAGGGTAACGTCTGCACTACTAGTGGAAACAATGGGTGTAGTGGGAGTAACTGGTGAAATTGTATCCGCTGCTAACTAGAAAAGAGGCAACTAGATGAATGTTGGTTTTGATCATCCTTCTCATTTTTTAGCTCAGGTTCATCACCTTGGTTCTGGTTACAAACTTGGCCATATCCACATGGCAAATCTTTGTGTCCCTAATGTCATTGACATTAGAAGTGACCGAGGTGATCATAAAAAATACCTTAGTACTAGTACTTCATGGATTTTGACTTCTTTAGAGAAGCTTTAGTCATTGGAACTAGTCTTGATTAAGTGGGTGCCGATGAATGAGAATCTTTAGGGGGACTACAATGATAATCATGATCATGCAATTAGGGAAAACTGGGCAAATTGGAAAATTTGCACGTTGGGTGATCATGACCAAGGAATGGCACTTGATAGGGCTAGGTCATAAAATGATTCAAAAAATGAGAGGAAAAAGGGGAGGAGGTGAAAAATAAAAAGGGTGAAAATTTTTCCAAACTTACATAAATTTAGAGGAAAAAATGCAAGGGCGGAAAAATTTGTCGCCCTGGCATGTAAAATGGTTCACATGCACGGGTGGTGAATTTTGTCGCCCTTGCTGCAAGGGGAAGAAAAAAGGCACGAGCGACAAAATTTTCCACCCATTCATGTTTCATAGGAAAGTGTAGGGGTTGAAAATTTTTTTGCCCTTGCACTTTCGACCTGCATCGGCTGTAAATTTTGCCGCCGATGTAGGTCAGTGATGCGAACCTATATCAATGATGAATTTCACTGCTGATGTAGGTGGTGGGTAGGGGTAAGGTTAGGGTGGCAATTTTGTCACCCTTTATATGTGGAAACCTCAGAGTTCATGGGAGAAAAGGGAGGGCAGTGAAAAATGTTGCCCTAGCATGAAGGGAAAAAAAAGTCGATGCGGAGGGAGGAGGGAAAGAGGTCAATGGGAAGAGGAAGGGAAGGGGGCCAACCAGTATTAAGGGGAAGAAAGGAAAACCAAAAACAAAACTAAAAACAAAACTTAAAGAGAGGAAAGGAAAAGAAATAAATGCCAAAAACAAGACCTATCTGGAAAACCATGCATGTTGCGAGCTCAAATTTGCCAAAATGCACTTTTACCTGTTTGCTAGATCATCCAAAGGTAGAAGGCAAGAGGAAGAGAGGAAGGAATGAATAAAATTGGGGTGAAAATCAGATTAAATTGGGAAAAAATAAACCCCAACCACTCAGTGCACATGGTAATAAATGTCGTGCATGAAAATTGAGGCAGTGCAGGGGCAGCAAAATTTGCCGCCCTTGCACTAGAAAAATGAAGGGACATGCAGGGGTGGAAAAATTTTCCACTCCTGCATATAAAGGAGGAAAAGTGTAAGGGTAGCAAAATTCACTACTCCTACATGTCTAGATGTAGGGGCGGCAAAATTTTTTGCTCCTGCATGTAGAAAGGAAAAATGCACTGACGGTAAAAATTGTCGCTCGTGCATGAAAACAAAAGAAAAAGACTAACTCTAAAAAATCCAAATCTTGGTCCCCTAGTCACATTGAGACCGTAATAGCTTTCACATTTTGGGAAAAACATAATGAAAATATGTTATAAACTGTGAACGGTGTCAGTTGAGCAAATACGAAAACGAGAAAAGCTCGTCTCAAAAAATGGACTTAGAAAGACAAGGGGAAAAATGGACAAGTTTTGTAGGGGGTTGTTCCAGAAACGAGCTGAGATGATTTTGGAAAAAACACTTTCTACCTTTATGTCTCTACCATTGACCATTACCTAGGGGTAATGCTTACCCATCAATATGAACAACACAAAGAGAAGGCCATATATTATATTAGCCATATACTTGTTAAGTACAAAACTCGGTACATACATACCAAGAAACTTTTCTTGAATATAGTCTTTATGGCTACTAAACTTCACCACTACCTTCTTAACCACAAAATTTTTATCATAACCAATACCAACCCACTCAAGTACATGCACTCCAAGCCATACCAAAACTAGTGCATGGATAAGTGGCTCATGCTTTTAGCTGAGTTTAATCTTGAGTTCCTCCTATATAATTTAATTAAGGGGCAAGTAATTTCTAACTAATTAGTCAAAGCACCCTTAAAAGATAACCAAACTCCTCTTCTTTAATTTATAGATGAGTCTATCATGAGCCTATCTCAAGTAGATTTCACCGATCATGCAACCATGTTATTCAATGGTTCTAAATGTTAGTATGGTGGGAGAATTGGTATAATCATTATCCCCCTTAGTGGTTAACCACTTCCTTTATCTTTTAAACTTGACTTTTAATTTACCAAAAATATGGTTGAATATGAAACACTAGTAATAGGTCTTCAAACCACATTAGCCTTGGGAGGCAGAATGATCAACATCTTTGGTGACTCCCAAATTGTGGTCAATCAAGTCAATGGCATCTACCAATTAAGAATGA
This sequence comes from Torreya grandis, assembly GCA_037957365.1. Classification (NCBI taxonomy): domain Eukaryota; kingdom Viridiplantae; phylum Streptophyta; class Pinopsida; order Cupressales; family Taxaceae; genus Torreya; species Torreya grandis. The sequence continues at coordinate 1,367,404 of JARHVA010003443.1, forward strand.
GATTTTTCAACTATATAGATAGTTATTCATATAAATATTGACATCATTTAAACACTATCACATTCAAACCACCCCACGATCTACCAACAAGTTTGCCGACACCATAGCTTCTCTTATTTCCTATATCCCATTAGTACCATCAGACTTTAAGCTATCAATCATTATCCATCACCTCATAGAACCTTCCTACATCAAGTCAAACATTCCAACTATTTTTAATGTGGAGGAGATCCAGTCCAACCTTTGGTATCAAAAAACCTTTGACTACCTTAACCTTGGCATAACTCCATCTAACCTCTCTAGGAATGCCCATCAAACATTTATTCAAATCACCTCCCATTATGCCATTATGGGAGGCATCCTCTATAAACATAGTTTTGATGGCCTCCTATTCCTTTGCCTCCATGGTCTAGAAGCCTCTTACACTATCAAGGAAACACATGATGGTATCTATGAAAGTCACTTTAGTGGACTCGTTGTGGCTAAGCGCATCCTTCATTTAGGATATTATTAGTCTACCTTTAATGAAGACTATTATGATTATGTGAAAAAGTGTGTCAAGTGCCAAAAACATGTTAATCTACATCATGGACTTGACCATAGTCTTCGCATCTCCACTAATTTCTTGACTTTTTCATAATGGCATTTAGACCTTATTGGTGAAATTAATCCCCACTCTTCACAATGACATCACTCTATCATCATCATGACCAAATATTTCACTAAATGGGTGGAATATATCCCTCCTATCTTGACAAAAGTTAAAAATATCATCTAATTTATCATCCATCATATCATTTTCCACTTTGGTGTTTCCCATAAGATCATCATTGACAATGGAAAATCCTTAAAAAACAAACAAGTTCAAGGTCTTTGTGATGTCCTTGGAATTAAACTAAAATTCTCATCACCTTCTTGCCCACAAGTAAACAAATAAGTAGAGGCCTCTAACAAAACCCTTAATAGCATGCTTACTAATATGGTCAATACCTTAGGTTAGGATTGGCACTTACACATCCCTTTTGCCTTATAGGCATATTGTACTAGCATCTAAACCCCTACAAGTGTCATACCTTTGTCCCTTGTGTTTAGAGTTGAGGTTGTATTTCCTCTTGAAATAAAAATACCTTCTCTCTAAATATCCTTGCGTGACCTTATTTCAGAGGATGATTACTATCAATAATGTTTAGCTCAACTTTAGCTACTTGATGAGCATCATTTGGCTGCCCTTTCCCATCTTTGTGTTTATCAAGAACGAATCAAGTGTGCTTATAAAAAATACCTAAAAATATAAGAATTCAATATGGGAGATCTTGTTCTCAAGGAAAATCAACATGTAACTAATATGGAGAAAAGCAAAAGGGTAAAATTTTCTTTCAATTGGCTTGGACTCTACATCATAACTCATAAGTATGGATCATGAGCTTATCATTTGTCCTTTCTTGAGGGTAAACCAGAACCTGAGCTTCTTAATACTACACATCTATTTCCTTTCTATTGTTAAATAGGGGTCATAATCATCATTGGTCTAACTTAAACTCATCTTTTGAAACCACATTCATTTCCCTCTTTTAGGGATAATAAACTATAACTAAATTGTGTGATTATCCATCATAGCCATAGCCTAATTTTGAACTATGAGTACCACGGCTCTACCCATGGCATGATTCTCATGGTACTTTCTATCCCTCTTTAGGATAGATTCCTAAGGTCATTGTCACTTAAACCTCTTTTCACCTACTGAACCTTTTTGTGCCCTTAGTTTTGCCTTCATAAAGGTAATCCCTTGAGAATGTATAATTAAGTCTATTCCAAGAAAAATCAAACAAATAAAAAGCAATATCAAAAGTCAAAAACAAATCATGAGTCATCCTTAACATTCACAAACTATTACCTTGAAAGATAGCTATTGAAATATCATTTGAAATTACAAAATGTAAGGTGGATTACTCCCTTGAAGGATAACTTAAAAAATCATTTGAACTAGGCACATAAACTTAGACCACTCCCTTAAAGGATGGCTGAGTAAAGCATTTATCAAATTTAGAAATTTTTTGGAAGCTTCTCATATTGATCAGCTTCTCCAACCCTAGGCAAAATCAACATAAGCAAAACCCCTGAACAAAATCAATCATAATCACCATAATCATCTCTCCTAAAAATAATATCTTGGAAAACCACAATTGGTTCTCCTTAGTAGACTTCCTACATCAATCAATCTACACTTTATATATGAATATAGGCTTGCTTATACTATCCTCTTGGAAGCCTACAAAAGAGACATGCTAATCTCAAAAAAGGTTCTAGTTCCACCCATCATCCATCCATATATCATATGCATGAGATTATGAGCTTACTTGATAAATTGTGATCAAGATACCTGTTTATTAACCTAAGCATGTTAATGCAAAGCATTTGAAAGGCTTATTTTCACTAAGCCAATCCAACTTCAGGTTTTATTTTGGTCCTTACCAATGAAAAGGCATCATGTTTCTTTTCTTATCCTCTATTGGTTCATTTATACGTACCTCTCATGACTCTTATCAACATCTAAAACATTTAGTTTGTTATTTTCCTACTTTTTGTATTTTCCTTACATCTTCAACAATATTCATATTTATCCCCATGAGCATAAACACAATATATCAAATCAAAAGTGTAATGATAAGAATCATCATGTTTATATACCATCATGACATCACATGAATATATATCATATCATGAAAAACACTAATTACACTATGCTTCATCATAAGCACAAACAAAATCAATAAGCAAAACATCATGAACCATAACATATGTCATCTGCCAATCATTCTATTCACTAGACATTACCTTGATTCATCTCATAGCATCAACTCATGAGGAACACATCAATATAACCATAAACAAATCCATTACATTACCATATGGCATACATCCATCAATAACACATCCTATCATATCCATGAACAAAATCAAAACATCACAATTATTTTTCTAGCATCATAAGCCTAAGATACTAAGTCAAACATCTCAGAAGCCATAAACATAAGCATCATGAACCATAAGCATACATCATATATAATATCATAAACCATCATCATCATATACATCTAATACTCATAAATAATACATGTAATGATATATGAAGCTCTCTCTAAAAAAAATATACATCTCATTGCATCATCATGCAGGTTTGTATCAAAATAGTATATGTATATCACTAAAAATCTATCAAAACATGTATGAACATGGTCATGGGGCACCACTACCATTAGCCCCACATGTACCTACACCTATCCCTACACCACTACTATTGGCCCCACCTATACATGTACCTAGTGGGGGTCCCCTTAGGACCCATACCTAACTGACTATAGCATCCCACTGTCCTTGAGTAGCTATATATGGCCCACTAACTAGAATAGCTCTATATTCCCCATACCACATCACCTATGTAAATTAGCCTAGCATTATTGCCTCATAATATTTGAGCTCATCCATAGTAGCTAGATAGCATGCCCATGACACTATGTCCAGTGGCCCTCTTATTGTCACTGTGGATGCTTCTACCCTCTACCTTATTACGAACCTCTCCTATGTAACTAACCTAATGGATGCATGTGCCTAATCCCTCTCACCTATTAAAGTCGAAAGTTGACCCTATAAGGTGGCTACCTATCCCTAGAAATTCTGTACCTATGCCTATGTTGTAGCCAATACCACCCTTGCATATCCATCATGGCCTATAAGATCTACAACCATAGGCCTTGCACCTCCATCATCCCCACCAATATCTATAGTGGCATATATGAGTTGGTATAAAAGCCATATATCCATTTGCATATTCAACATCATCTATGAGAGCCCTAACTAGAAGCTCCTCATAACCACCATCCAAAACTATTAGAGTATGCTAGGGTACTGGCAACTAAACCTTTGAATCCTCCATTCTATACCAAGAAAATGGACCTAGGACACCCTATACCAAGATAAACTATCAATGTACCCTATCGAATGGGATCAGCTCCACCTTCCCTTCTCATCATCCTACTATCTATCTGTAGCTCTAAAGGGTGAGGATCTACCTCCTGTAACCTAGCCATATTAAAAACTAGATATATTACATCCAGGTGATGTATCCAACCACAAGTGTAGCCCTAAACCACTCAACATCATGGACACCACTTCTTACACTTCATGCAGCCACATCATCCCTCTATCACATGAAACCAATAGGGAACTCTATCAGATTATAACTATCTCATAGTAACCCTATTGGTCTCAGCACCTGAATATGCTCATAGGCTCAATAATGAAGAACTAGGTTGACATTGATGATGTATCTCCTATGGTGCCTAAACCCCCATATCTCCCTATATATTTTTACAAGAAAAAATGAGACCCAACCAAACACTATCCTACCAAGTAGTAACTCCACCAATACCCCCAATAACACATAAGGAAACCTCTCACTACTCAAATCTAAGAGCCCAAAACATGTCACCACAATCATGATCATTTTCATGAGTCTCTTCTCACCTAAATCTCTCTCATATAATGTTGAGTAGATAAATCCCCCAACGTGCCATCAAACCTAGTTATTCACATACCCATATAAATACTTAACAAACTCCTCTTACTCCTCTTATTCGATCTGATATATCACCTCATCATGAAATGCGAGTCAGTTAATCTGGTGTACATCTTCAAGGATAATATTCATATCCCTAGTTGGTAATAAGAAGGTGTTTGTAGTATGATCCCATCTCTTAATGAGTGTTATAACCATGGATGCATCTCAAGGCACATACTGGTAGTGCATCATAGCCCCTAGCCATACCTCCTCTATATGGGCATAGTTTTCTAGAATCATCCCCACATGTATCTTAGAAAATATGTGTGACACATGGTCATGTATATAAATCTACTCTTTGGCCTACATCATATCAAACACTTAGCTCAGTTATTGACACTAGTCTTGTCTAAACTTAGCTTTTTGACACCTAACGTAATCCTCTATCTCTTCTACCTATCTATCTCATCTTGGCTATGTTTCCCCTAGTAGCTAAGATTATCCTATCAACCCATGGATATATAAAACCCTAAACCTCAAACCTAAACCTAACATTAACCCTAAAAACTAACCTACCCAACCTAATGATTGACGATCATGATGACTATCGATGATCATCCCCCCATACTTCATAAGGTGTCAATTGTTGATGGTCAAACCTGACCATCAATGATCATTATGGGTATTCCATGGTTAGAAAACCCAAACCCTAACACCTAAAAAAATAATCAAAACCTACCTAAATGACTACTCCCCTACTTACATCACCTAAATCACCTCCCCCACCTGTCAATTTTTGACTTTACCTATAAATTTGCCCACAAACCCTAAGACCCTACCTGAGCATTACAGCCCATATAAAACATTCCTAACACAAATCTTGACCTCTCCAACCAAATTCAATTACATAAACCATACTTAACTACCAAATGGAATACATCCCCTACCTTATTCCTTAACCTCTACCATGGTCAGAGATTGTAAATAACTGCCTAACTATGTCCACATGTTCCCTAGATCTTGGGCCCATGAAAATAAACATACATGCCTTCCACTAATGATCAATCACCAACTCAAAAATCACCCACCCTACTAAATACCAAAATCACCAGAGCTTAGTCAACTAAGCAAGAAAGTAATAATGAGTAAAAATAAGTTTTGTTTTTACTTTTTACCTAGAAAATTTTTAGGGTTCCCCTGACCATCAATGGTCACCTTTTAGGGACCCTAACTATAAATGGTGAAGATGCCCCAATTTCCACTTTTCACCCCAAAATCTATAATTTATAAGCACACCTAAACCAGGTCTTGCCCACTTTTGGAGATTCCCTTCCCCCACCAACTTGACCACCTCATCACCTCATCATTAGCCTATTTTAGCCCATTTGGTGTATAATTTATGACACTTTTTGCCTAGTATTTTGACTATAGTGACAACATTTCCATGTTGACCTTTTACATTTTGTGCCACCTAGTGTATATCAAATTGTTTGTGTCTCACTAGGAGTACTTCCTATCTCAGATACTTGTGACGCTTAACCCATTTGTGTTTTCACCAAGAGCACTTCTTACCTTAGATATCCATAAGAACCATAAAAATCACTTGGGAGAATTTTTTTTATAAGTGTTCCCATTTTCCATGCCTACATATAGTCACATAATTCACTTGTCACTTATCCTTCTTAATACTGACCCTTAGTCTTACCAATATTGGAAACCTAGTCTATGCATGATCTTGGCTATCACCACCTTTTATCACACTTTATGTGCAAGTTTATGTCTCAAATGCTTAACCTCATATCACCACCTCTTGAATAACCATCTACCACTTATCAAACCCATACTCATTTTAGTTTTACCTCATCAAACCCCAGTTTTGAGGGGGAACACCACCTCCTACTCTCAGGGTAATCAAACCCTTGACCCATACTTCATTTTTATTTTCTATCTCATTCACGTAAGCCACACAATAAAAAGGGAAAAATATAGACATCAAAAATCTATACACCTCTGATTCTAAATGTCAAAAATCTACCTAAACCTACTTAGGACCCCCTTAAGACCAATCTACACTAATCAGGCCTAACCAAACCCATCCTAACTTAGTTTCATCAAACTAACTTAAATTGGCCTTCAAGACCCTTTTCCTCTAGAACTTGACCATTGATGGTCAAGATGACCATTAATGGTCACCCATGGGAACTAGTAATCGTCGATGGCCAAGATGCACCTCCTTAATGAGAAACATGCAAGTTTTACTGACTTCTTTTATATATAGCTCATCTAATTCTTATTTCAAGCCTTTTCATGTACGTATTATAGGTATGTGGCCTAGTTACACCTTCATTCCCACCTCTTGCTTGTGCCTATAAGAGAGAGGCCTATGAATCCAAATCCATCTACAATAATTATCAAGAGCTTAGGAGTTTATTTTACAGGTCAATCAACATCATCAACATTATCAAGCATTATTAGCAACCTTGTTGATAGTTGACCCACCACTACCTCTCAACCAAGATCTCAAGTATTGTTACTCTATTGGAATCAAGCCAAATTCTAATAATAGGATAAATAACTCAACCTCTCACCCAATTAAATTCTAGTAAGACAAGTACTTATTTATTAATATTCATGTGCTTTATTTCCATTTCATAATTATCCTAGCCCTTGCCTATCTCCTAGAATCCATCTTTTAGATCTCATTATTCAAAAAATTATCAACCAAAACTTACATAGTAATTTCCAATGATTGACCCAACTATCAATGTTCAACTTGACTATCGATGGTCACCTTAACCACTGATAGTCATGCCAACCAGTGATGGTTATTATGGTAGTAGAAACTAGCAACCTATTTTTACCCACCTAACTCTAACCAAACTTGATTTTCTAAGTTTTTGATCACTCACAGACCTCTTTCAAAAAAATTGAAGCAAAACCCAACCCCTTAGCACTAGTATTAATTAATTTATCACTAATTTGATCATTTCTAGTCTATTTTCTTAACAATCATTCTTGTATTTAGTTTTAGTACCTTTTAATTATTGATGAAAATACTTTATTTCCAATTTTATTAACTTAATTGTTTAAAATATATGGATCAATAGCCCTTAAAGAAGCTCTCACTTCTAGGATCTAGCTACTACTAGGTAATCCACCCAACTATCTATCTAAAAAATAAGTTTGCTTTAGTTCTTTCTTATCTGCAAGTCTTCCTCTCAAGATAAAGAAGAGCTCTTCATAATCTTTTGATCCAACGTGTGCATAACCAAATAGGTTTTTCAACCACACCTATACTGAGTTTCTTTTCTCTCTCTCCTATAACTTAAAGTGAAAATTTACGTGAAACAATGTGCATGTAAACTTTGAGAGTTTAATGAATACTGTGTTGGTATGTTATTGTGTTACATGGGAACTATGACTTATTTTTTTATATATAATTACTTGTATAATTGACTACATTTCATGATTTTAAGACTACTTTATATGACTATTTTTTGGAAAAACTAATAGTTATGTCTTAGAATACTAAGCTATGATAATATAGGTTAACATAGGTGTAGTATGTTTGGAAATAAATTTTAGTAGTGAAACTTACAATTATATATAATTTAATTAGTTATAGATTGTAATCATTATTTCTAGTATGGGATAGAAATAATGTAAGATTTATTCATATATTTGATGGAATAAATGTATGTTTTGGTTAATCCTATGTTTATAATATGATTTGATTGTATATATGATTATGATGTAAATTAAATGATTCTTGTGGTTAAATTATATTTTCACAATCTGCATTACTAATTCAAAATAAGGAGTGAGATGGACTTCACTAGCTTACTAGTCTCATAATGATAGATAAAGATAGTTCGATCAAGTGGTGTATATGAATTTGATTGATCTAGATCACTATCATTTATTATTTGTAAAAAATTTAGCCAAAGTATGTTTAGTGAGACATTATCATTTCATAAGTATGATTCATATGTTTGTGCAATATGTTGCAATAGAATAAATTTATATAATACACTACATGTTTAGTTTAGAATCATAAAGCACATAGGTACTTACTTATCTCTCTAGATTCTTGTGCCATCACTATCTACTCATCTATGAAGAGAGGGTTATTCCTTGGTGGGATTAGTGTGGGGGATCATTAGTCCATGGTTGATGTAGAAAATTATTTGGATGATGTTCTCCCTCCCCACAATAATACTACTTATTGATATGATGACAAGTGTCATCTAACTCCACATTTAATCAATATTCAATTGATGTCTTATCAACTAAGGCTGGTGTCCAAATCTATCTGTAGTAAGGTATGGGATGGTAAATCTAAAATGCTACTTATGGGAGTGCTTGCTTATCCTATTCTAACTTTGACTAAAGTAATGAACATGTCCTAAACTACGTGATTCATGCTTTTGCTAAAAAAAAGAAAGAAATCAAATCAATCCACTCTTTTGCTGAAAGTAAAAGATCACACTCCTATTTTACATTTGCAGGGAAAGTAAACTCACACTCTTACTTATGAAAGGAAATTTGCATCACACTTCTACTATAAAAGAAAATACACTTTGCTTAGAAAAAAAATGAAATAAGAAAATGCTTTTTTTAAACTATGAATTTATTTTTATGTTTTTATGAATAAATGCAAACATTAATAAGATTCTAATTAATTATGACAAAAAATTAATAAAATATAACATAAATATCATACACAGTTCCTGATTCCAAGGAGAGTGGGCCCTTGCTCCTCTCAGACTCAAGAACAAAGATTAATCAGTATTGGGAACTGGAGTATTAATTCATAAAAAAATGAAATGATTATAATCTGGCTGAAATCTGTAATATGCTTGTACAAATCTTATAATATCTAATTTATGATTCTTTATTCTCTATTCCTTCATAGTTGAAAGTCTTACACTTTATACTAATACAATTAACTCAAAATAGGATGCAAAAGAATAGGACTCCTTGGTTGATCCCTTCATCCAAAGATAGGAGATTGGATTTCCAAGAGATCTAATTATTTTGATGAAATAAATATCCTATCCTATAATAGTCTTAATATAAAATATATTTACAACTTTATCAAAAGAAAGTCTTTCAAAACAATAGGTAGTTATTTTCCTTATTTGATTCCAGATGGAATGGTTCACTCTTATCCTATCTAGCCACCAGCTTTTCATTTGTGGCTTTGTCCTTACAGAATTCCTAGATTGACCCTATAGAGTTGGGAGGAACAAGCCTGTGAAGTCCATAGAAATAAGCCTATAGATTCCATAGGAATAATCCTGCAGAGTCCATAGAAACAAGCCTATAGATTCTATAGAAACAAGCCTGCAGAGTCTATAGAAACAAGCCTACAGAATCAGTAGAAACAAGCCTACATAGTCTGTAGAAACAAGCTTATAGAGTCTATAGTTCTGTTGGATGGAGATCAAAATGGAAAGTTCATTATACATTATCTATGTCTTCTTCCTGAGCATTCTTCACAATAAAGATCACTAAAACATACTATGTATTAGACATTAATGATAAAGTAAAGGTTTAGTCTTTAGTTCAATATAAACAAAACAAATATATTTTTTCGATGTAATAGCTATCTAAAAATTTAAGATTTTCATAAAATAATATCCTTCGAGAGATTAATTGAGGGAAATAACATGTCAATAATGAGTCATATTCTGAGTTCATCATCTCCCCCAAGCTTTACCTTTTGCAAGTCCCATTGCAAATATTTATTAGCATTTATAGCTCTAGATTCTTCTTTCCATACTTTGACTCAAATCATATTCATCAAATTCATTTGTTATGTATATCTAAATTACTGGTAAATCCTTGATGTGTTTGAATCATTTACTTATATATATTGAATTACTCCTCTGATTATGGAGCCCAACTCTACCATCTTAGAATAGGTATGATCAGCAAAGGGGGTCTGTATCTCATGTTAATCCATTTTTATTCTCCCTCAAAGTTGATTACCTCTATTAAAATTTCTATAATTGAGGATGTTCTTCTCATACTCCATCTTAAGTTATTTGGGGACATGACCTCTCACCTTTTAAGAGGCACTGAAAGTTGGTCCCATCTGTTTACACTTACAATCACCACTGAATCAAAACTTTGTCTTAAAAACAAATTAAAAGAAACAAAACAATAATATAAAGCCTATAAATAATGTGTTTTAACCTCATCATTTAACAAAGCATAATTAAAATTCTGTTTGGTCAATCTAGGAATAAGAAAGGTTGGTCGAACACACAATCTTGTAGTCTTAGCATGATTTGTATAGTCCTCAAATCTTCTTTTCCATGCTATTTGATTTTTGAATGTAGATTGTAATGCTCTCATTTGAACTTCTCCTACATGAATATTTATCAAAAAATTATTGTGCTCATGATCTCCTAAAATCAAGTCATACAAATAAAAGTCATAAAGCAAATCCTACTGATCAGGTTCAGGACTATAGAAAATTTCTAAAAATGTTGTTGGCTACAAAATTTGTAAGAAAGATGACAGGAGATCCTTAGAAGCTACCATCTATAAAATTGTTCAAATAAAAATATATTATATGTAGGAGAAGGATTCCTACATGCCAAAAGAGTTTTCCCTAATTTGCATGCATCCTGTAAATTTTCTTCTAACTCTTGGACTTTAGCTTCTAATTCTTTCTTTTCATTTTCTAAGAGTTTATTTGAAGAAGTTTCAACTTTGTTTTTTTGTTTAAGTATAGAATATTCTTCTTCAATTTAATGTAGTATTTACAAAGAATGAATACCTGGATCATTTATTTGACAACAATGGTCAACAAATACCTTAGGAGAAGGTGTAACAGTAGGTGCTTCGAAAGAGTTTACCAACTCTGTAATCTCCTATTTTCCTTCTTTAGACTTTCTACATATATCCAAAGATCTATTTGTTTAGCTTCATGTTCTTTTATTATTTCCTCTAATCTGTGAACTTTTGTTGCATGATCAGTAGATACTGTATCTAATTTCTCCACTAAAGATGAGCTGAAATGATCCTTATTTTGCAATTGACTAATCAAGTCAGCAATGTCAGTTGTTTATTTTTTATTTAAGAGATTGAGCTTGAGAAAGCTACAAATTTAGCTGCATAACAAGATCATTTAGATTAGATGATTTGCCTTTTTCATTAGTAAATACATTTTTCCCTTTATCCATTATAGTTTTAACTGGAACATGTGGTTGTTCCACGATACTTAATTTCTTTGCCGTGTGTGGCTTGTCCTCTAGATTTGGCTCCTTCATTACAATTAGAGAGTTATTTTCAGAAGGAATTTCTTTAATATCTATAGGTGCAGGGATATTTTGATGTGTGGGGGAATGAGATACATTTTTAAGACTTTTCAGAATGTTTGCAGCTTCTTGTTTATCTTCATCTATTAGAATTATCCTCCTCCTTTTGGTCACTCTTTGAGCTGCACTTGGTTGGGTTTCCTTCTCAACCATCAATCCCTTGGTCTTCTCAAGTTCTGTAGCAGCCTTTCATCTCAATTTTCTTATTCTTGATAAGGGAATTGGTTGTACTACAAATTTTGGAGGTTCTTTTGGAGACCTTGAAACTTCAGGGATTTGAGACCTTGTGATTCTTCTTGAAGAAGAAGAAGGATTTTCTGTTGGGACTACAATCTGTGATTTTTTCCTTAGTGTTGTTTTCTCAACTGATGTGGCAAGTGGAGATGAGTGTTCTTTTGGTACATTTGGGGTTTCTTTTGCAGGCAAATTGGGAATTTGTTGTGCTATACTATTCTAAAATTCCTCCCAAACCTCTTGTCCTTGCTGAAGGAAGTGATGTTAGATAATGAGCTGAATAAGGCCATGATGCCTAAGAGAAACACTAGGGGTTGTAGACATAACTTGTAGATCACCATATAAGAAATATGGGAGGTTAATTTATACTGAGGGTTTTGTCTCCCATGCTTAAGAGGTATTAATATTTTCATGGTGTCTCCCCTTAAAAGACTATGTTTCCCTTCACAAATGATATATTTTAGTACCCACTTCGCTACAGATTTCCAGGGTTTAAGAATTGAATTTATACTAATCCCTTTTGATTTCCCCTTAGAATCTACTAAACATGTAGTCCTAGTCTGCTCATTACCATTAAACTAACTAATTAAATCACTAAATTAAATTCTGTCTGTAGCTCTCATTCATTTTACTATAAATTGTATGATTTGGCTCATGGTTTAAGTTGTAACAAGAATAACAATACCTTTCACAATTGAAAATTTAGGGGTGAGATTAGTGATAAATTCACTTATCATCATTTCATCAAAACCCTGGAACTTTTTAATGAAAGGTAGCTAGCCATTAGTTCTAAACACTACTACAGAAGCTTTGTCTTTATGAAACTTTGTTGGATCCTTTGGCTCTGATCTTGTATTCTATCCCATGTCTATATGAATTTATAGTCAACTCTATTCTTTTAACTCTGATTGAGGTGTAGACCAGTCTTTTGTCAAAATTTGTAGGCAACAGTCATTAAGGATTTGCAGACAACAATCATGGAGGATCTATAGACCAGCTTCTGTTGAAATCTGTAGAAATGAAATAGTTCACTTGAAACACTACAACTACATGAGTTCATAGTTTGATATGATGATTTGGTACAGTTAGGTGCCACACATTTCTATGGAGTGTGCTAGCCATTTTGTCTCATTAATACAAGTTATGTGAAATGATGATGTGTCACATTGATGGTGACAGTGATTTATTACTTCATTTAAAACCCCTTTTTATGACATCCTATCATTATGATACTTGATGACTCAATTGATTATATCAAATTTGTACATTTATCCATACACTTTTGGTGGCTCATTTGCATGCTTATTTTTTTTATTATGGCATGTGTCATGTCATTCCATTTTGGAAGATTCAAATTTGGGTCATCTCCATAGAATAAGTCTTAATTAAATTGAAGATAATTAGTCAACTAAACATAGATAAATAAAATATGTCTTACTTACTTTAACCTTAGACGTTATCCTTTGCTCTCCATGTGTTCTACATAAATAAGTTTGCATGGATTAGTTTATTGCATGGAGATGACCAATCATAGTGTCATGATGAGATTTGTTTTATAATTTTTTTTTCCCTTTGGCCAGTCATTGCTAGTTTTCTAGCCAAATCCCTTTTTTGTAATGCATAGCCAACCAGCAAGCTAGTTTTTTGGGCATGCATTGTCAATAGCGTCCCTGGAAGGATATTCACTATTGATGATGATTTTTTTTAATATCTAAAAAATTATCAAGGATAATGTTCACTGAAAGAAGTAGAGCTCTCTAGAACAGCTACTTGATCCTTTACCTTTTGAACAAAATTTTCTTTATTGAGAGGTTTTTGATAGAGCTTCAATCTATGTACATTGACTAACAGAGCTCTTCTACTATCATTAATAAATATTAGATTAATAGAACCATTTTCATAGACCTCCTCAATTTGATAAGGTCCCAACCATCTTTTTTATATTTTTCCTTTGAATTATTGAAATTTGGAATCAAACAACAGTGCCCAATCTCCTTTCTGAAACTTTTGTTGCTTGATTTGTGAATTATGCCAAACTTTTATTTGATGTTTTACCAATTCAATTCTTTGTAGTGGTTCCATCCTCATTTCATCAATTTGATTAAGCTGTAGGAGTCTTTCTTTCTGTATTTCTTTGAATTCAATTCCTACTTCTACAGTTATTTTTAGAGTTTGTAATTCAAATTCAACAGAGAATAAAAGCTTCTTACCATAATCAATTCATAAGGTGAAAATCTAGTTGTTGTTTTCCAAGTTGTATTATAGGCCTAAATAACTTTTGGTACCTTATCTACCCGATCCTTTCTACTGGAATTAACAACCTTGGTTAAAATGGTTTCTAGTTCTCTGTTGGTGACTTCAACTTGCCCATTAGCTTATGGATGGTATGGAGATGTTTTTATGTGTTGAGTTTGATATACTTGCATGAAGTGTTTTATCATGTTTGACATGAACTTTGGTTCTTGATTTGAGAATATCTCTCTTGGAGCACTAAATCTTTGTATGATTTTGAAATATAAGAAATCAGCTACTAGCTCTTCTCTTGCATGAGTTAATGCTTCCACTTCTGCCCACTTGGTCACATAGTCTGTACATACTATGAGATATTATTTTCCTCTAGAAGGAGAATCTATAGGACCTATAAGATCAATTTCTCACTTTTTAAATGGTTCTAAAACCACTTGAGGATGAGGGTGCAGAGGCATCTCTATTGAAAGAGTAGGCTATCTAATTATCTGACAAGCATCATAGTGTCTGACATATCTTTTTACTTGTTGATAGAGATGAGGCCAATAGTAGCCTGCTCCTAAGATATTATGTATGGTTCTTTGAGCTGAGTAATTCCCTCCTCCTGGTTCATCATGACAGGCTCTGATGATATCATAAGCTTCACCATTTGTCACATACCTATGAAATACATGGTCAGGTCAAATTTTAAATAACATTTCATTAATCTATTTAAAATAATAACTTTCTTTGATTAAATGTTTCTTTTTTTATGAAAAGTGCAAATGAAACTTCCCTGTAACGAGGTAATTGGCTATATCATCAAACCATGGAGATTATGCTAAAATAGCAAATAATTATTCATCTGTAAAGTCATCTTCCATTGGTTCTTCTTCACCTGTAGTGTTCATTCTTGACAAGAAATCAACAACCACATTATACTTCCCTAGTTTGTTTATAATAGTAACATCAAATTCTTGTAAGAGTAACAACCATCTAATAATCCTACCTCCCACAGTTGGTTTGTTGGTAAGATATCTAATAGCTAAATAGTCTGTATAGGAAAATACCTTGTAGTCTATTATGTAGTGTCTGAATTTGTTAATTGTATAAATTACAACTAGGAATTCCTTCTCAGTTATGCTGTAATTTCTCTCAGCAGGTGTCATGTTTTTACTAATATAATATATAGCATACATATTTCTCTCTTCATCCTTTTGTCTAAAGATTGATCCTAGTGTTGTATTGGAAGCATATATGTATATATGGAATGGCTTAGTCCAATCTGGTCCTTTCAATACTAGATTAGTAATAATTTTAGCTTTAATGGCCTTAAAGGCCTACTGGAAACTATTACTCCATTTGAATGTACTATCTTTTATAAGCAAGGCAAACATAGGGGAAACTATTTGGCTAAAATTATCTATGAAGCATCTATAGGAACCAGCATGTCCCAGAAAACTCTTAACCTGAGTTTGTATTTATGTGATGGGTAAATTAGAGATTATTTTGACTTTATTTAGATCTACTTAAATGTCTTTTGCATAAATATTGTGTCCCAAGACTATTTCTTCATCCATCATCAATAAATATTTTTTATGTCTCAGAGATAATTGGTGTTCCTCACATCTGATCAATACTCTTTCCAGATTGATAAGAGCCTCTTCATAAGTTTCACCATAAATAGTGAAGTCATCCATATATACTTCAACACAATAATTTGTAAGGTCAGAGAATATTGCCAGAACTACTCTTTGGAAGGTTGTTGGAGCATTATAGAGTCCAAATGGAAGTGCTTGATAAGCAAAAGTTCCCCAAGGGTATGTAAACATGGTTTTATCCTGATCTTCAGCTACTACTATTATATGGTTACACCCACTAAACCCATCCAGGAAAGAAAAAAAATTCTTTCCTACCAAGTTGTTAAGAACTTGATCAATGAAAGGTAAAGGAAAGTAATCTCTGAGTGTTGTTTTGTTCAATTCTCTATAATCTACAAATACCCTTAATTTTCCATTTTTCTTAGGCATAATTAACAGAGGTGAAATACACTGGCTGTCTAAGATGGGGTAAATAAACCCAATTTTTAACAACTTTTAGATTTTTATTTTGACTATTTCCTTTAATGTTGGGTTTATTCTTCTTTGTGGTTGTCTGACCAGTTTCACAGATTTTGTGTAAATGTGATGAGTGTATATGCTAGGGTGAATTACTTTCATGTTGATATAATCCTAAGCAAAAGCCTTAGTATGTATTTCTAGTACTTCAAAGAGTTGATCTTCCTCTTCATTTGTTAACCAACTATTGATGTTCAAAATCTTTCCAAGTAATATCATGATTGGTTTTGTACCTAGGTAGTTGGATTTTATTTTATTAAACTCACTAATTGATGAGTTTAGAGGAAATGGATGAAGAATTAGCTTATGAAACATAGTTACATTATCAAAAAACTCTTTTCCAAGAGGAATCAGTCTTGCTAAAGAATAATGAAATGCATCTAAGAAATGAGTTCGCTGTTATTCTACCAATTTCCATACACTTTCCTAAATCAATCTATGATCATATGATGAATTACTAGAGGAAGTAGAAGTGGAGGTTTTAGAATTTTCTATCTAACCCAAGAATCCCAAACTAAGGTAGTCTATAGTTTTTGGACTGGCCGAGTCTGTAGCTTCTAGCCTAGCAGACTCTGTAGTTTCTAGACTGGCAGAGTCCATAGATTCTGGACTGGCAGAGTCCGTGGATTTTGAGTATATGTATCCATTCAATTATTTCAAGTATTTTTTAATTGTGATCATAGCTAATGAGTAAATTTTATTTAATGTGTTGTCTGATTCATCCACCCAAAGTTCTTGTATGCAATTTATTGATGGTTTTGCAGGAGGATACAAAGAGATGTATTTGGATTTTATCCCATTAGAAATGGTCATGTCTCTTGACCTAAAACCAATAAATGTTTCTATAGTAGCCAACCATGGTATTCGTAATATTATGGGATATCTTAGATTCTTTGTTTTGGGTTGCAAAACCATAAAATCTATTGGATATTCCCAAGACTCTATTAGCACTTCAACATTTTTATAGTCCCCTCTGGTTTAGTTACAGACTAGTCCACCATTTTTAGAATGGAAGTTGTAGGTTGCATTTTCATAAGAGATAATGCATGAAGAGTATCATTTGTCATGACATTGATTGCTACTCCCAAATCTACCAAGATGTTAGGAATTTCTTTTCTTCTAATTGTGACTATGATTGCTAGGCTTTTCAGATCTGCATATTTTGGAACTAATAATTTTCCTGCTAATAAATCAGCAACTTTTCCATCAACATAAATGGTTCCTAGATATTTTTATTTTCTCCCAGGTGTCTTGATACAAATGTTTTTGATGATCTTATTTAATTCAGGTATATCCCTAATAGCTTGTAGAAGGGATACCTCAATATTGATCTTTTGAAACTCCTGGACTAAGTTTGATTCTGGTTTAATACCGATTTCTCTTAATCTTTCTGGAAAAGGAACTACTGAGGTAGTAGTTTTTTATTTGTTTACTTTAGGGATTATTTTTATTTTGGCCTCTCCAGTGTTTAATTGAGATGATTCTATCTTTTTTATCAGGTATCTCAGAAATGAGAACTAGAGGTTTTTGTATAGTTTTCTCTGATCTCAAATGTATGTCTGAACACTCAATAGATCCAACATTGATTGTATCTTCTTGTTCAATAACATAAATAGGTGTTGGTTGTTTACTCTTCAAATTCACTATTAGTTATGCAGGCATTGAGGGTTGATTGATTTATCCTTGTTGCTAAATATTGGGGGTGGCATAATGGTTTGTTGTTGAAGTGGTCTTCTTAGTTGGGTGAATTGTGACTATCGATTCCACTACTGATTCCATTATTGATATGGCTAAGACATCCATTATTGTTGTGGTACCCATTGTTGTTGTGGTTGTGGTACCATCCATATGGGTGTTGGCATCTAATATTTTCTTGCCCATGGATTTTGAATTGATGGAATTTGGGGTTGATTCCAAAATGGTGAAGGAATTGAAACATTCCATGGTACTATCCATGGATTGACTAGATTTCTTGCATTAAACTATCCTTGAGCCTAGTTTTATGGAACAAAGTTTTGTCTTTGAATATAATTTACTTCTTCAGTGGATTGGACTTGTGTTTTCATTTGATTCTTTAAAATAGACAGAAGGGTGCAATGTTTGGTATCATGATCTGTTGCATCACAGATCCCACATGATGAAACATTAGTTCTATCTAGTGGACAGTCTGTAAGGGAGTGTTTCTATCTACACTTAGGATAGTAGATTGCTAAAGGTTCTGTTACATTTGTCTTAGCTTGAAGGCCATCCAAAGTACTATTTAGTGTAACCAAGATATCTATCTTTAGATTATAAAATTCTTAAATTAACTTACCTACTTCATTAGATTTCCCAAATCTTTATTTCTTAATTCCAAGTTTCATTCGAGAGTAGTTGGTACAAAGCTCAAAAATTTGATCAAAATCCAACTTATTTATATCTCCTCCTCCCATCAGATTTAAAGAATTTCTAGTGTCTTCATCCTGTCGGGGAATCCAAGAACAACACACCTATTCTAATCCCACTTGTTAGGATCTTTCTCATCAGAAAGAGCACAATATGATTACCAAATACAAGCAATTAAAACATGCATAAATATCCAGAAGTACAAGTAACTAGAATTCACACATAGCACAAAATATGAGAGACAATATACAATCTTATATATTAATACTCATACAGAGAAGAATACAATCAAGAAACGCCACGCTCTTCCACCTTACAAAGGCTTCCCACACCTCAAGTGTATAGTAATTCTTCTTCAAAACACTCTCCTACCAAAAATGATCCCAACACACAATTCACACACAGAATTGGTGTTCACCTCTCCAACCAGTCAGTAATAACCCTGCCAGTTCACCAAGCACTTTAAAGTACTTCAAGTAGATCTCCCATGAACCTGCAACCTACAATTCAACAGACCATACTTACACATGTAGATCTCCTATGAGCTTAAAACAACCTGCAACTCAATGATCTTACAATGGAAGGATCTTCCTTGCCTTCCTTTCTAGCTCATGATTACAATACATGCCAATGGGTCTATAAATAGATCCCAGACTTAAACAATAACTTAGACTCTTAATTTAATAATAATAGACACGCAACTCAAGACTCGAAGTAGCCTTTACATGCAAACAATTAGTTCAACAAAATAACTATTCGTGCAACAAATAGTTCTAGAACACACAAGCAACTGACATTGGTCCCTGTCTAACTGGTGCTGACCGACGTCGACCGACTCCCTACCGATGCTGGTTGCCTTCTGCATACATCATGACTGACATCGGTTACACTACTGACGCTGATAATTTTGGAACTTTAGCATCCTCTTCCATGTCTACATAGTTAAAGCTTTTAGCTCCATAACCTAACAATCTCCCACTTGGAGATAAACAGCTGCAACTATACCTGTACCTATACATCATCTAGTGTGTTCCCTTGGCTCTATATTCCTCTTCAAGATCACCCTTGAAGACCAACCACCACAAAACCTATGGTGTAAAACCTGTCATCCAAATCACCTGCCACATCCACATCTACAAACCCATGTAGAAAATAACTTGACTCTGCATAGCATGTGCACCTGCTACTGGTCCCTCTAAGAATCCACTGAACTACCCTCCAATGCTTCTTTCCCGGATTGGCTCCAAATTTTTGACAACTCCCACTGCTTGGGAAAACTTAGGCTTAGTACACATGTACTCAACCTCATTATGTGAATCAAGACACTATTCATAGAACTATCCAACCATTGGCGTGCTAACTGGTCTCACACAATCATCCTAAAACAAAGTCAACCTGTGACCTTCCATGTCCCTAGAACACACTCATGCCAAATAATCTTGCTACTCCCAGATTCCTCATGACAAATCTCTGAACTAGCTTTACCTTTAATTCAACAACTCCCTATATTTGTAACCCTGCTACAAGCACAACATACAGTAATAGGATAATGTAGCTAATATTATCCAACCTGTTAAAGAGAAACACAATGATCAAACCTCCATTGTCCTGTAGCTTATTCAAGACCATATACTCAGGGCTTCCGTCTCACATATCCATTTTCACTCTTCTTCATCTTGAACATCCATTCGTCTCTCAGTGCTTTCTTCCAGCTGGCAACTCCACCAAAAACTCCTATTTGGTTCTCCTCCAAGGAATCACATCCTCATCCATGCCAAGCTCCCACTATTTCTTAGATCTACCTGTTATGTGTCTTTAATAACTTCCTGGTTATTTACCATCAGTGAGAAAAAAGTAGTGTAAAGAAGGGAAATAATGAATTTAAGGCTTACTTACCCTTTAAGTCCTCCATATGGGCACTTGAAACTCCTTGATAGCTTGTTGTCCACCCAAAATTCATCTCAGTGATCGATGCCGATCACATCTCAGTCTGCACCCGACCGACGTCGGTTCCATGCGACTGCCATACTACCAACGTCAATTCCCCCTGACCGACACCAATGTTTATCTACCCTGAGTCACCGATGTCAGGCTGCACATAGCCGACATCGGCCCCTATTTGGATGCCAACGTCAGTTTTCAACTGACATCGGT
The DNA here is from genome assembly GCA_037957365.1 of Torreya grandis. Classification (NCBI taxonomy): domain Eukaryota; kingdom Viridiplantae; phylum Streptophyta; class Pinopsida; order Cupressales; family Taxaceae; genus Torreya; species Torreya grandis. The sequence continues at coordinate 1,388,409 of JARHVA010003443.1, forward strand.
CTCTGTGTTTTTCTTGTGAGAAATGACTTTTTCTCACAAGCTCTTTTTGGATCAAACCCTTGTCCAAATCAACCCTGCTCTGCTCAAAATTCCTCAGCCCCTGTGACTGATACCTGTCCGTCATCTTCTCCTTGAAAACCAAGGCTTTCCTGCTCTTGTCACGAACATCATATTCCTCAAGAAACGTTACTTTCTTCTTCTGCATACAAAAATATTGATCTATGCTCTTCAAATCTGAAAGCATACCCTTTGACTCAAGAACATGCATCTCCTTATTCATGTGACCAAGCCTATTAAGCCACATCTTCAAATCTACAGCTGAAGTAGATAACCCAGAAAGAGAATCAGTAATACAAGTAGATAGATAAAGTGTACTTATTTTCTTACCTCTTGCTACAACAAGTGCACCCTTGGTAACCTTCCAAGAGTCCGCTATGAGAGTTACTGTGCAACCCTCATCACCCAAACTTCTTATAAAAATCAAATTCTGCTCCAAAACTGGGACATGCATGACCTCCTTCAACACCCATGTGTTACCTGTCTGAAATTTCAGCTTCACTTTCCCTTTGCCAACCATTTGACAAGGCTTTCCATCCCCTAAACAAATTTCTCCAAAGTCTCCCTGGACATACTCATGAAAAAATTCCCTATTTGGGGATGCATGAAAAGAGGCACCAGAATCTAAAACCCAAGATTCTACTTTATCCAAAGAACATACCATAGCATCCTGTGCAATGAAATTTACAACATCTGCTTCTCCTTCATGTCCTTCATGTTGATCTTCACCCGACCTGCAATCTCTCTTTAAGTGCCCTTGCTTGAAGGCCATCCAAAGTACTATTTAGTGTAACCAAGATATCTATCTTTAGATTATAAAATTCTTCCATTAGCTTACCTACTTCATTAGATTTCCAAAATCTTTATTTCTTAAATCCAAGTTTCATTCGAGAGTAGTTGGTACAAAGCTTAGAAATCTGATCAAAATCCAACTTATTTATATCTCCTCCTCCCATCAGATTTAAAGAATTTCTAGTGTCTTCATCCTGTCAGGGAATCCAAGAACAACACACCTATTCTAATCCCACTTTTTAGGATCTTGCTCCTCAGAAAGAGCACAATATGATTACCAAATACAAGCAATTAAAACATGCAGAAATATCCAGAAGTACAAGTAACTAGAATTCACACATAACACAGAATATGAGAGACAATATACAATCTTATATATTAATACTCATACAAAGAAGAATACAATCAAGAGATGCCACACTCTTCCACCTTATAGAGGCTTCCCACACCTCAAGTGTACAGTAATTCTTCTTCAAAACACTCTCCTACCAAAAATAGTCCCAACACACAATTCACACACAGAATTGGTGTTCACCTCTCCAACCAGTTAGTAATAACCCTGCCAGTTCACCAAGCACTCTAAAGTACTTCAAGTAGATCTCTCATGAACCTGCAACCTATAATTCAATAGACCATACTTACACATGTAGATCTCCTATGAGCTTGCAACAACCTACAACTCAATGATGTTACAATGGAAGGATCTTCCTTGCCTTCCTTTCTAGCTCATGATTACAATACATGCCAATGGGTCTATAAATAGATCCTAAACTTAAACAATAACTTAGACTCTTAATTTACTAATAATAGACACGCAGCTCAAGACTTGAAGTAGCCTTTACATGCAAACAATCAGTTCAATAAACTAACTATTCATGCAACGAATAGTTCTGGAACACACAGGCGACCGACGTCGATCCCTATCTAACTGGTGTTGACCAACATCGGTCAACTCCCTGCCAATGCTGGTTGCTTTCTACATACATCATGACCGACATCTGTTACACTGCCGACGCTGGTACTTTTAGAACTTCAGCATCCTCCTCCATGTCTGCATAGTTGAAGCTTTTAGCTCCACAACCTAACACATCCAACCCTCTCAAGAAAACCAATTTTTGAATGTCTTCAGTGAGTAAATAATTGCTTCTTTTATGAGTGAACATGAATCTATCTAAATAATCTTCTAAAGATTCATCCTCATTCTGTTTGATTTTGAAGAAATCCTCTTTTCCTTCTCGCACTCAGCAGTAATCTTGATATTTGTTCAAGAATTCTATTTTCATGTCATCCTATATTCTAATAGAATCACCAGGTAAACCCATGAACCATCTCATAGCTGCATCTTTAAGTGTAGAGGGAAATAATTTTAATTTTTGGCTATCAATTATGTAATTATAGGTTTGACATAGTACCTTAAACTCAAACAAGAATTGATCACGATCTTCTATAGATCATCATCAAAAATTTGATAGATTAGGTGGTGAAATATTTTTCATGGGGGTTTGATCATTAGGATCTGCAAAAATAGGAAAGGAGAAATTCCTTCCTAATTTTGCAAGTTGTTGATTTTGTTGGAGAGTTATTTCTTCTTCTGATGATGTTTCAAAACTGGGATGATCTTCCCACTAAATATTTGTGGTATTATTTATGGGTTGTTCAAAATTCTCAAAATTTTCTTCATTTACAAATTTTTGAAATGCTTCTTCTAAATCCTTGGCAACCTCTAAATAGTGTCTTCCTGTAAGAGATTGATCTTGAGGAATTTGTCCTATGGGGCTTGCTTGTGGCAATAACCTGGTTTCTATCCAAGTTTTAGAAAATTCTTGTAAATAGGTTTCACTTGTATCTTCTGGTTCACTACTCAAAGATGTTGAAGGAATGTCTACTTGTGTTCTTGGTGGAAACTTTGGGATAAATCATCCTTTAGAATCTTTAGGATGGTACATCAATTTATTAAATTTTTATACGATTTTATGATTTTTACAATTTTTTTGTTTTTCACTCTAAATCAATAATTATTGCCTTACTAACACCTTATTATCCCTGATAATGGCACTAAAATGACGAGTGTCATCTCACTCCATATTTAATTAATATTCACTTGATGTCTTATCAACCAGGCTTGGTGTCTAAAGTTATTTGCAGTAAGGTATGGGATGGTAGATCTATAAGGCTACTTACAGGGGTGCTTTTTGATCCTATTCTAACTTTGACTAGAGAAATGAATGTGTCCTACACTACGTGATTCATGCTTTTGATGAAAAAAGAAAGAAATCAAATCAATCCACTCTTTTGCTAAAAGTAAAAGATCACACTCATATTTTACGTTTGCAGGGAAAGTAAATTCACACTCCTACTTATGAAAGGAAATTTGCTTCACACTTCTGCTATAAAAGAAAACACACTTTGCTCAGAAAAGAAATGACATAAGAAAATGCTTTTTTAAACTATGAATTTATTTTGATGTTTTTATAAATAAATGCAAATATTAGCAAGATTCTAATTAATTATAACAACAAATTAATAAAATATAACATAAATACTGTACACAGTTCCTAGTTCCAAGGAGAGTGGGCCCTTGCTCCTCTCAAATTCAAGAACAAAGATTAATCAGTACTCAGAACTGAAATATTAATTCATAAAAAAATTAAATGATTACAATTTGGCTAAAACTTGTAATATGCTTATAAAAATCTTATAATATCTGATTTCTGATTCTTAATTCTCTATTCCTTCATAGTTGAAAGGCTTACACTTTATAATAATACAATCAACTCAAAATAAGATGCAAAAGAATAGGACTCCTTGATTGATCCCTTCATCCAAAGATAGAAGATTAGATTTCCAAGAGATCTAATTATTTTGATGAAATAAATATCATATCCTATAATAGTCTTAAGATCAAATATATTTACAGCTTTATCAAAAGCAAGTCCTTCAAAACAACAGGCAGTTATTTTCCTTATTTGATTCCAGCTGAAATGGTTCACTCTTATCCTATCTGGCCACCAACTTCCCATTTGTGGCTTCATCTTTATAGAATTCTTGGAATTGACCCTATAAAGTTGAGAGGAACAAGCCTACGGAGTCCATAGAAACAACCCTGTAGAGTCCATAGGAACAAGCCTATAGAGTCTATAGAAACAAGCCTACAGAGTTCGTAAAAACAAGCCTACACAGTTCATAGAAACAAGCCTACATAGTCTATAGAAACAAGCATGTAGAGTTTGTAGAAACAATCCTGTAGAGTCCATAGTTCTATTGGATGGAGATCAAAATGAAACATTCACTATGCATTTCCTATGTCTTCTTTCTGAGCATTTTTCATAACAAAGATCACTAAAACATGTTATGTATTAGACATTAATGACAAAGTAAATATTTAGTCTTTGGTTCAATATAAACAAGACAAATATCTATTTTCCATGTAATAGCTATCTAACAATCTAAGATGTGCATAAGATAATATCCTTCAAGAGATGAATTGAGGGAAATAACATGTCAATAATGAACCATATTCTGAACTCATCATATGACACTTGAGATTATCATGGATACTTGAGTTTGGGAACTATGCCCTAGAGGATTCATGTATCTATATATACATTATATTATATTGTATGAAATATTTCCATAAATAGTTATAATTACTTGTTATTTTTAATCAAAAGTAGTGACTATAGACTTGTTTCAATTGAAACTGAGTTAATGTAATTATTTTTTGTATTCGCATTATGACATCTACTCTCATGGTATTAGAGATCAATATTATGTGATGTATTATGCTTGTTGATATTATTAACTTGTGTTTTATTATGGTCTATATATATTTTTATGGTGTAATCTATATCTGGTATATGTGTTAAATTAAAAAATAATCATGTATTTTTATGTCTAATCTAGCAGGGTTGTTACATGTGGTATTAGAGTTATGTCTTGAACTCTAGGAATTAATGAGTCCATTAGTGTTTTTGTGTCTTTCTATTCACTAGTGTGAACCTAGTGACATGAAGTATTGCATTGGTATTTTGGATTAGTAGTGCTTCAATGTGGAACCTTGTTATACCATGATTAGAGTTTTGAGACATTCATGAAATGTGTGTGGGAAACATTGAGTGTGTACCCTTAGGAACACTCATACCCTTTCGAGTTTGTTTAGGGGATATATTTATCAAGTATCTCAATGGTGATGATTGTATACAAGTTTTTGGTATACAAGTATATAATGTAGTTCAATAATTATGAATAAAAGTTTTCTACCATGGTTTGATCACTTAGATCAAGCACCTCGAGTGTGATTATATCCTTTTTGATAATGAATTCACTGTCACCTTTTATATTTTATGCCATGAGTGTTTATTTAACATGAGATGCTTCTCACTTAAATATATGTGCTTTAGTTTTTAAGTGTAATTTTCACTAATCCTAGAAATGGAAAATCTTTTAAGACCTTTTTTAGTTGTACCACCTAGGGTGATAAAAAATTTCTTGTTGTAGAGTGTAGATGTTTTGGTTAAGAATTCCTATGTGTTAGGATCTTGTTTTGATTAACACCCTTAAGTTATGTGGATTAGGAATGAGTGTCATCTCTTTTAGTTATTTTAGAGATGAGTTTGTATTATCTCATTCTCCTTTGACATTATTATGATGCTATTGAGAGGAATCTTATTTGCATGTTGTTGATTTTAGTGTTTTCTTAAATGAGAACTTGTTTTTTAATGTTGTTTGACTATACTCCCTTGAATTTATTGGGATAATGTTTTCTACTCTTTGAGAGAGAAGTTTTTAGATTGGATGGATTGATACATCTTTATGGTTAGTATTTTATTTTATTTTCCCGATTGTGGAAATAGATTGAGAAATTATACTTACAGATTTGGTAAGTAGGTAGTGTTTTGGTAACATTAGATTTGTGGTGTTTTCTTTTTACCTTGTGAGGGTATGTAGGAGTTTTTTTGGATAGTTATAAAATTTTCACTTATGACTCTTTAGGATCACTATTTTATCTAACTTGTGAACTTAGACCATGTGGAGTGGCAAACCTTGAATTTATATTAATTTTAGATTAAGAATTATAACTTGATTATAATTAATATGGTATTATTTACCCTTGATTAGAATGATATTATTATTATTTAATTAAAACATGTTGTTTTAAGAGATATTTATGCACCTTTCATCTGGAGTGAATAGGGTATAAGATGTCTGGAACATATTGTCAATTTAGGGGTTGAGATAAACTTTTAATTTATTGCTTCTAGTAGAGAAAACTGAGAGATGTTGTCTCACTTGTTTCTTTATTAGGTTGAAATAACAGTGTGATCCTTGACCTATGTATGTTAGGTGATTTTAACATTATTTTCTTTTAACCATGAATATAACAATATTGGTTAAGTTGTAAAATATGAAACTAGTTATTTTAGTTAGCGGCAACTTAATACAATTATGGATTAATTGTATAATTTATTTTGTATTTATATTTATACATTTAAAATTATTTAACTCACATTACTACTTTTTATGATCTATTAGCATAAAATTTTGATTCTTTGAAATAATGTACATATTTTAGAGATCATTAGTTCATGGAGACATAAGAGAGGAATGGTGAATTGGGAATCTGAGTTCTAAGCAATATGATGGTATCTTACTTAGCCTCACATTGACTTCATTATTACTGAGTTGGATCTGATAGATGAACTTATCAAATCTAAAATTTGACAGGTAAAACTTGTCAAATTTAGTCATATGGTCATATGCATGTATACTATGGACAGGTATTCCATGATTTTGTATACATTAAAAATTTAAAAAATTTAGTTCCTATTCATCATCATACTTGTCAGGAACTACGTGGAGTAGTGATAATATTGACATGCTATACTTATTAGGAGCTACATATGGTAGCAATAGTATTAAATTAATGCACATCATTCTTTTCAGGATTCCTAAATACTTTTCTCCAAGATGAGAAAAAAATACTCTCTAAATTAGTGAGATGTGTAGAGAGAATGGAAGATTTTGTGGAACTATCCTTGATCATTTATTTTGACTTGTATGATAATCTTGTGTGCTCTTAAAAAGGGAGTGAAACTTTTACTAAGATATGTGGGACCTTTCATGGTAACATAAGTGGTTAGTTCTATGGTATATAAAATTGTCTTGATGGTTATGAACCCCAAAGTGATCAGGACGAGAACAAATTTTGTTTGCATAGTAGTGAAATGACATAGAGTAAGGTCTTGTGAAACCAATACTTCAAGCTTAGTACAACTTGAGGGAACTATGATGAGTTTTATAGGTAACTTCTCATTTATTTGCTTAATTATATTTGTATATCATGTTATTACTTTGTTAAATATTGTTTTAATTTAGAACTTATGTTTGAGTAAGAGGCATTGGGGATGATGACTAGCTTTAATGGAGAAAGATATTATATCATGATTCTTCACTAAGCAAATTTATTATATTATTCATGTATCTTTTTAGCTAAAAAATTTAGATTTGGTTATATTTTTGACTAATATAGAGATTTATATTATTATGAGATAGTAGAATGTTTCTTAGTTAGACAATGATACATAATTGCTTACTATGAGTTAGATTAATTTATGTGTTTATGTTGCATATTAATGTATTTTTTTATTTATTTTATTTATTTATATTTATCATGAGATATGATTGAATTACTTGCATGTTTTGAAGTGGACATAGGAGAAGTCATCCCTTGAGCATGTCAGAGGGAGCATTATTGGAGAGGGTGATGTAGATGGAGACATCAAAGGTCTATAGAGAGCTGGTAAAACCTTGCACACATACCACCATAGTTAACATATGTTAGAATACATTCAAATGCTTTGTGCATGGTATGTTTATTTTTTATTGCTTTTAAAATTCAATTTATATGATTTGCTAGTATAGTTTAGTAAATTAATTAATTGGTATGTTTTATCATTTAATCTAGTGAAAACGTTATTAGCAAAATTAGATCTAAAATCTGGATTATTAGTAATTTATGAAATTATCATTTAAATTGATATAACATTATATATGTTAATTACTTTAATAAAATTATGTATTTTCTCTATTTTATATTAAAATAAATAAAAATAAAATTAACCATAGAAAAAAGAAAAAGAGAAATAAAAATAAATAAAAACAAACAAATTAAACCCAGGATTCTTACTTGTACACCAAGGTAAGTTGGTTAAAATAGAAAAAAAATTAATTAAATCTTATAATTTATAAAAAATGGAGATAAAAATAAAATAAAAATAAATAAAATGATCTAAAATTAAGAAAAAAATATTGTTTAAAGAAAAACCATGCCAACTTTAGGAAGAAACTTTTTGGGGAATAAAAGATCATATATATATGCAAGAAAAAGTAAAGACTAGATTTAGAAAATTAAAAAAAGAATCAAATATATTAAAAATGACTAAAAAATAAAAATAAAAGAGAAAAAAAAATTAAATAAAAAAAAATATAAATATTTAAAACAAAGGTAAATGTTTATGCCTATTTTATATAAGTAGAAATTAAGAAAGAAAAAAATTATCATAAGTATTTTTGGGAATCAAAAATAGGAAGGAAAAAAAGGTGTAGTTTCACCAAAAGAAGACATAAAAAAGGAATTGGAGAAGAGGCAAATCAGCAATGACAGGCAAATCAAAAAAAAAATTGACTGTCAGGTAGGTAATGTTTGAAATTTAAATTTAAGATCATAATTTAACTACGTAAATTAACTTATTTTTATATGGCTGAAATTAGTAAAGTACCCAGTAGAAGAATTAAAAATAATGTGACTTCATAAAATATGAATTCATAGGGCTTTAAAAAATTATCTTATATATTCATTTTGATAAAAAAAAATATAAGGATTATATTACATGCCAAAAACTTAAAACAAAAAATTGTCTTATATATTTATTTTGACAAGGTATGTATAGTAGAGAAAATCAGTCTTGAATTGAAAATAACCCTGTAGGAATTTGTCATAGTATTCCAAATACCACATTTAGCTATTCGGTATTGTCATAACTATTCAACTTAGATCATAGGGAACATATTACCCATAAGTTCAAGTGTATGTTTAACTTTTCTTCCCAACTATGCTTTCTAGACTTGTTGTTTTCTTGTTATGGTATTTTCCAAAATGAAATAGGTGTATCCAATAAAAATATTTTCTTTTAGAATTATATATTTTTCATGTTTTGACTATGAAAGCTTATTCAAACTCATTAAGAGAAAATGTGATATAAAAAAATCTTTTAATGTATTTAAAGTGAAAGGCCTTATAAATCTGAGAATTTACTGATGAAGCTGGCATAATAATAATAATAATAATAATAATAATAATAATAATAATAATAATAATAATAATAATAATAATAACTTCTTGAGATCTTTTCATGTTTTAGTCTAGAATAACTACGTCCACTTTTTGATATATGTAGAAGATTCTTGCCTATAATATCATTTTCTGATGCCACTAAGACTAACAATCTAATGAGGTTTATTTTAATCGAAAAAAATTTAATGTCTAGTGACACATAAAAAGAATTTTGTGGAAGATATTTTTTATGAAATATTTTTATATGATGCCTCCTTTAGGAGCTGGTATTAACAATGAAATTTATGTAAAAGACTACATCTGATGTCTATTTAATATATTTTAAATAGAAATCAGGTCATAAGAAAAGACCCAATTAAACATTATAATTAATGAAGCTAGTTATGTTAATTTGAAAGCAATGTGAATGTTCTATTTTACTATTCCACATTGGCATCGATGTATTTTTTTATAATAATGAAAAATACCTATAAATTAAACAAATGAATGTCAATATTTTAAATAATGGGATATTTCTTTTTCTAATTTAGAAAAGATTATTAATTTGTAGATCCATATTTTTCATATGTTATTTCTAAGAGGATTGTGGATTATTTAATTAAGGACTTTTTAAGTATGAAATTTAGTGTAAATGCTAATCAAGGAAAATGTTTTGAAAAAAAAATAAAAACTTGACTTTTTATATTATTAGGTTGAATCACTTATAAACTAAAATAATAGCCAAATATATATAAAGTAAATAAAGGAGGATATTTCTTATTATATGGGTTTAAGTTTATGAACTTTGAATTTGGTATTTTTAGACTTATATAGAAGTTCGAAAATTGATTAAGAATGATTGTGAGATTTTTAAAAATAGTCAACCTTTTTGATATTAAATAGTTGAATAATCTCACAAAAATATTCTTGCAAATATTAAACAATTGTAGGGTTATGAGTAGTCACCATATCGAGAATTCACTTAGTGTTTTAAATGAGGCATGAGAAGGATAGAAAACCCAATAAAATTTTCATTATGATGGGTACAGGTAACTTATCATAAATAACTTGTAAGTAAAAATATATGATGACAAATATCATTAAAATAAATTATGGGTTATTAAATGTAGAAACACAGGTGTTAATGTACCTAATAACATATATACAAACATAGGGGTGAATTTTTATGGTTATAATTCCATGGGTAGAGTATTAACTATATTAAAAAATTACATATTATTAACTTAACAAATATGTGTATTCAAATTTCTAAAACGTATAACAAATGCTAGTTGAAATTATCCTATGTTTCATATTTTACTATATCTACACATGAATTTAAGTATGCAACATAAGTTTATAATAAAAATAGTTATGACTAAATTTATAGTTAGAAGTATGATTGTATCTAGTCATCATATGTTTGAGGGACTAAAAATCTAATCATATTAAAGTAGTCTTCTAGAAAATGAAACAAAATGTTTATGTGAATGTTATAATGGGTTTATGAATTCTCTATTTCTTTACAATGATTGATTGATTGTTAGTTATATATTAATTACTTATGTGTAGTATTTGATTATGAAAATGTTTAGTTACATATCACATATAATGGTGCATCGTGATATATATATATATATATATATATATATATATATATATATATATATATATATATATATATATATATATATATATATATATATATGATGCACCATTATATGCTATATTTAACTAAACATTTTCATAATCAAATACTACACATAAGTACTTAATATATAACTAACAATCAATAGTGCATATATATATATATATATATATATATATATATATATATATATATATATATATATATATATATATATATAATATATATGCACTATTGATTGTTAGTTATATATTAAGTACTTATGTGTAGTATTTGATTATGAAAATACCATTATATGCTATATTTAACTAAACATTTTCATAATCAAATACTACACATAAGTACTTAATATATAACTAACAATCAATAGTGCATATATATATATATATATATATATATATATATATATATATATATATATATATATATATATATATATATATATATATATATATATATCGCTTGAATGTTGATAAGCGGTTTAAACTTAGGGAATACACAAGTGATATAATCTCATATTTACTTGATTGTTATGTATGTGTGTCATCTTATTCTTGAAATCATAAGTTTGGATTATGTGTTATTATGTATTTTACAACCTATGATAGTATGAGATATCATAGATAACTATAATATAAAATTATATTTTACCTGGATGGTACATACTGTAAATATTATTCATAGACTTACATCTACATTTGATTGATTTGCTATATACATGTTGGTTACTACTATAAATAGCATGTTTCTTATAACCATTTGTAAGACTTTATGTATGTGCACATGTAAACTTTGAGAGTTTAACGAATATTGTATTGATATGTTATTTTGTTACATGGCAACTATGACTTACTTCGTTATATATAGTTACTTGTGTATTTGCTTATGTTCCATGATTTTAAGACTACTTTATATGACTATTTTTGAAAAAATTAGTGGTTGTCTTAAAATACTAAACTATGATAATATTAGTTATCATAGGTTGAGTATGTTTAGAAATAAATTATGGGAGTCAAATTTATAGTTATATATATTTTACTCAAATGGTATAGATTGTAGTGATTATTTCTAGTATAGAATAGAAATAATGTAAGATTCATTCATATATTTGATGTAATAAATGTATGCTTTGATCACTCTTATGTTTAGCATATGATTTGATTGTATATATGATTAATATGTAAATTAAATGAATATTGTGGTTAAATTATATTTGATCAATCTATATTATTGATTCAGAATAAAGAATGAGATGGACTTCATTGACTTACTAGTCTCACAATGATAAATAAATGTAGTTTGATCAAGTGATGTATATAAATTTGATTGATTTAAATCATTATCATTTATTATTTGTAAATTTTTTGGTCAAAGTATGTTTAGTGATAAATTATCATTGCATGAGTATGATTCACATATTTATACGATATCGTACAATAGAAAAAAGTTTTATGATACACTACATGTTTAGTTTATAATCATACAACATATGGGTATTTGTTTTTTTCTTTGAATTCTTGTACCATCACTATCTACTCATCTATGAAGAGAGGGTTATCCATGATGAAATTAGTATAGGGAATCATTGGTCTATGGTTGATATGTAAAATCACTTGAATGATGTTCTCCCTCCCTACAACAGTATTACTTATCGAGATGACACTTGAAATTACCATAAATACTTGAGTTCAAGAACTATGTTTCACGGGAGCCATGTATCTATATGTACATTGTATTATATTATATGAATTATTTTCATGAAGAGTTGTAATTACTTATTATTGTCAATAAAAAATGGTGACTGTAGACTTATTTCAGTTATAGTTGAGTTAGTGTAATTAATTTTTGTATTCACATTATGACATGTACTCTCATGATATTAGAGATCAATATTATGTGATGTATTATGATTGAAGCTATTATCACCTTGTATTTGTATTATTGTCTCTAAGATTCTCATGGTGTAATAGCTATCTGATATATATGTTAAAAAAATTGTGTATCTTTATGTCTAACCTAACAGGGTTCTTACATGTGGTATCAGAGTTGTGGTTTGAACTCTATGACTTAATGAGTCCATTAACATTTTTGTCTTTTTGTTCATTGATGTGAATTTATTGACATAAATTATTACACTAATATTTTGAATTAGTAATGCTTGAGTGTGAAACCTTTTTACACCATGATTGTAGTTTTGAGACATTCATGAAATATGTGTAGGAAACATTGAGTGTGTACCCTTAGGAACACTCGTACCCTTTTAAGATTGTTTAGGGGATTGATTTATCAAGTATCCCAATGGTGATAGTTGTATACGAGGCTTGGGTAGATGAGTATATAATGTAGATCAAGAATTATGAATAAGAATTTTTTGCCATGGTTTGATCACTTAGATCAAGAATCTTGAGTGTGATTACATCTTTATTGGTAACCAAGTCATCGTCACCTTTTTTATTTTATATCATGAGTTTTTATTTAGCATAGGATGTTTCTCACTTAAATATATGTGCTTTAGGTTTATGTATAATGTTCACTAATCATAGAAATGGAAAAATTTTAAGACCATTTTTAGTTATACCACCTAGGGCGGTGGAAATTTTCTTGTTTTAGAGTGTAGATGTTTTGGTTAAGAATTCCTATGTGTTAGGAGCTTGTTTTGATTAACACCCTTAAGTTATGTGGATTAGGAATGAGTGTCATCTCTTTTAGTTATCTTAGATATGAGTTTGTATTATCTCATTCTCCTTTGACATTATTATGATGTTATTGAGAAGAATCTTATTTGCATGTAATCGATTTTAATGTTCTCTTAAATGAGAACTTGTTGTTGAATGTTGTTTGACTATACTCCATTGAAATTGGTGGGAGAATGTTTTTTACTCTTTTTGAGAGAGAATTTTTTAGATTTGATGGATTGATACATCTTTGTGGTTAGTATTATATTCTATTTTCTCATTTGTGAAAATAGATTGAGAAATTATACTTACAAATTTGGTAAGTAGGAAGGGTTTGGGCAACATTAAGTTGTAGTGTTTTCTTTTTACCTTGTGAGGGTATGTATAATTTTTTGTTGATAGTTATCTATTTTTCACTTATGACTCTTTAAGCTAACTAATTTATCTAACTTGTGAACTTAGACCACATGAAGTGGTAAACCTTGAATTTATATTAATTTTAGATTAATAATTATAATTTGATTATAATTAATATGTTATTATTTATCATTTATTATAATGATATGCTTTTATTTTTGTTTAAATCATGTTTTTTGAAGAGATATTTATGCACCTTTTGCCAGGAGTGAGTAGGGTATAGGATGTCTGGAACATCTTGTCAATCTAGGGGTTGAAATAAACTTTTTATTTGTTGCTTGTAGAATAGAAAATTGGGAGATATTGTCTTTCTTATTTATTTACTAGGTTGAAAGAATAGTGTGATCCTTGACCTATGTATGTTAGGTAATTTTAACATTATTTTCTCTTAACCATGAATATAACAATATAGGTTAATTTATGAAATATGAAACTAGTTATGTTTAGTTAGTATAAACTTAATACAATTACAAATTAATTGTATGATTTATTTTGTATGTTTATACATCTAAAATTATTTAACTCACATTACTACTCTCTATGATTTGTTAGCATAAAATTATGATTCTTTGAAACATTATGCATATTTTTGAGATCATTAGGTCATGGAGACCTAAGGGAAGAATGGTGAATTGGGAACATGAGATATAAGTGATATGCTGGTATCCTACTTATCCTCACATTGACTTAGTTGTTATTGAGTTAGATCTGATAGACAGACTTATTGAATCCAAGATTTGATAGATAGAACTTGTCAAATTCAATCATACGAATATGAATGTATACTATGAATGAGTATTCCATGATTTTATATACATTAAAAATATAAAATTTCTCATTCTTATTCATCATCATACTTGTTAGGAACTATATGGAATAGTGACATTATTAATATGTTATACTTATCAAGATATACACAAAGTAGCAATAATATTAACTTAATGCACATCATTCTTTCTAGGATCCCTAAATACTTTTATTCAAAATGAGATGAAAAATCTCTAGATTAGAGAGATGTGCAGGGGTAATGGAGGATTTTGTGGAACTCTCTTTGGTCATTTATTTTGACTTGTATGATGATCTTGTGTGCTCTCAGGAAGGCATTAAAATTTTTACTAAGATATGTGGAAACATTCATGGTAATAGAAGTGGTCAATTCTATGGTATATAGACTTGTCTTGATAGTTCTGAACCCTAGGGTGGTCAGAATGAGAAAAAACTTTATTTGCATAACAGTGAAATGATATAGAGTAGGGTCTTGTGAGACCAATATTCTAAGATTAGTGCAATTTGAGAGAACTATGATGAGTTCCATAGGTAATTTCTTATTTATTTATTTAATTAGATATTGTATATCATGTTATTACTTTGATAAATATTACTTTAATTTATAATTTATATTTGAGTAAGAGTCATCGGGGATGATGACTAGCTTTAGGGGGACGGATGTTACATCTTGATTTCTCACCAAGTAAACTTGCTAGATTATCCATGGATATCTATAGTTAAAAAATTTATATTTAATTATTTTTCTGACTAAGCTAGATATTTATGTTATTATGAGATAGTAAAATTTTGCTTAGTTAGATAATGATACATGATTATTTACTATGAGTTGGATTAACGTATACATTTACATTTTGAGTATATTAATGTATTGTTTCAGTTATATTATTGATTTATGTTTATTATGAGATATGATCTATTTACTTATATGTTGTGAAGTTGACACGGGAGAAGTCATCTTTTGAGCATGTTAGAGGGAGAGCATCATCAGAGAGGGTGATGTAGATAAGATATCGAAAGTCTAAAAAGAGTTGAAAAATCTTTACATACACACTACTATAGTTAGCACATGTTAAAATGCATTAAAAATAGTTTGCACATGGTGTGTTCATTTTTACTTACTTTAAAAGGTCAATTTATATGGTTTGCTAGTATATTTTAGTACATTAATTAATTGGTATGTTCTATCATTTAAGCTAATGAAAATATTATTAGCAAAATTAGACTTAAAATTTAGATTATTAATAATTTATAAAATTATCATTTAAATTGCTATAAAATTATAAATGTTAATTAATTTAGTAAAATTATAGATTTTCTCTATTTTATATTAAAATAAATAAAAATAGAATTAACCATGAAAAAAAAAAGACAAAAAAGGAAATAAAAACAAATAAATTAAACTCAACATTATTACTTGTGCACCAAGACAAGTTGGTTAAAATTTAAAAAAAAAATTAAATCTCATAATTTATGAAAAAGGGAGATAAAACAAACAAATAAATAAATAAATAAAATGATCTAAATTTAAGAAAAGGAATTTGTTATTAAAAAAAACCACGCCAACTTTAGAAAGAAACCTTTTAGGCAATAAAAGAAGATCATATATATATATAAGAAAAAGTAAAGACTAAATTTAAAAAATTAAAAAAAATAATCAAATATATTTAAAATAACTAAAAAAAAAAAAGAAAAAAATAATAATAAATAAAATAAAATAAAATCTTTAAAACGAAGGTAAAGGTCAATGCCTATTTTATATAGGTAGAAATTAAGAAAGAAAAAAATTATCATAAGTATTTTTGGGAATCCAAAAATTGGAAGTAAAAAAAAGGTGTAGCTTCATCAGAAGAAGACACAAAAAAAGGTGTTAGAGAAGAGACAAATCAACAACAGGCAAATCAAAATAATTTCTTGTCAGATAGGCAATGTTTTAAATTAAAATTTATGATCATAATTTAATTACATAATTTATCTTATTTTATATGACTGAAATCAGTAAAGTACCTAGTAGAAGAATTTAAAAAAAATGTGACTGCATAAAATTTGAATTCATAAGACTTTGAAAAATTATCTTATATATTCATTTTGATAAAAAAAAAAAAAAAGGATTATATTACATACCAAAAACTTAAAACAAAAAATTGTCTTATATATTTATTTGACAAGGTATGTGTAGTAGAGAAAATCAGTCTTGAATAGAAAATAACTCTGTAAGGATTGGTCATAGTATTCTAAATACCAAATTTACCCATTTAACATTACTATAATTTTTCAACTTAGAACATAGAGAACATGACACCTTCATATTACCCATAAATTCAAGTATATGTTTAACTTTTCTTCCCAACTATGCTTCCCAGATTTGTTGTTTTCTTGTTATGGTATTTCCCAAAATGAAATAGGTGCAGCCAATAAAAATATTTTCCCTCAAACTTATCTATTTTTTGTGTTTTGATTGTGAGAGCTTATTCAAAGTCATTAAGACAAAATTTTGTATAAAGAAGGCCTTTAATGTATTTAAAGTGAAAGGCCTTATAAATCTAAGAATTCATAGGTGAAGCTAGTATACCTAAACAAAATAATAATAATAATAATTATTATTATTATTATTATTATTATTATTATTATTATTATTATTATTTCTTGAGATGTTTTCATGTTTTAGTCTAGAAAAACTACATCTATTTTTTGATATATGTAGACTATTCTTACCTGTAATATCATTTTCTGAGGCCACTAAGACTGACGATATGGTGAAGTTTGTCTTACTCAAGAAAATTTTATTGTCTAATGACTCATACAGAAAGAATTATGTGGAAGAGATTTTCTGTAAAATATTTCTATATGACACCTCCATTAGGAGCTAGTATTAATAATGAGAGTTATGCAAAAGATTACATCTGATATCTATTTAAGATATTTTAAATATAAAATAGGCCATAGGAAGAGACCTATTTAAGAATTAAAATTAATGAATCTAGTTATGCTAATTTAAAGGCAGTGTGAATATTTTAGTTTACCATTCCATAGTGACATGCATTTTTTATAATAGTAAAAAATGCCAATAAATCAAATAAATAGGTGTCAATATTTTAAATAATGGGATATTTCTTTTTTTAATTAAGAAAATATTATTAATTCATAGATCCATAGTCTCTATGTATTATTTCTAAGAGAATTGTGGATTATTTAATTAAGGGCTTTTTAAGTATAAAATTTAGTGTAAATGCTAATAAAAAAAAAATGGAAAAAAAATAAGGACATGGTTGTTTATATTATTAGGTTGAATCACTTATAAACCATAATAATAGCCAAATATATATAGGGTAAATAAAAGAGGATAGTTCTTGTTATACGGGTTTAAGTTCATGAACCTTAAACCTGGTATTCTTATACTTATATAGAAGTTCTAAAATTGATTAAGAATTATTGTAAGATTTTTAGAAACAATCAACCTTTTTGATATTAAATGGTTGAATAATCTCATGAAAATCTTCTTGCAAATATTAAATAATTGTAGGGTTATGAGTAGTCACCATATCGAGAATTCACCTAGTGTTTTAAATGAGGTATCAGAAGGATAGAAAACCCAAAAAAGTTTTCATTATGATGGGCATGGGTAACTTATCATATATAACTTTTGAGTAAAAACATGTGATGGAAAAGTAACACTAAAATAAATTATGAGTTGATGAAAGTGAAAACACGGGTGTTAATGTACCTAATAGCATATATACAAACATAGGGGTGTATTTTTATGGTTATAGTTCCATGGGTGGAGTATTTAATGTATTGAAAAATTACATATGATTAACTTAATTAACGTGTGCATTAACATATAAAAAAATTTAGTTGAAATTATCTTATGTTTTATGTTTTACTATATCTACACATAGATTTAAGTATGTAACATAAGTTCATAATGAAAATGGTTTTGATTAAAATTATAGTTAGAAGTATGATTTTATCTAGTCATCAAGTGTCTGAAGGATCATAACTATAACCATATTAAAATAGTTTTCTTGAAAATAAAACAAGATGTTTAAGTGAATGTTATAACAGGTTTATGAATTCTCTATTTCTTTGTAATGATTGATTGACTATTGGTTATATATTAAGTACTTATGTGTAGTACTTTATTATGAAATTGTTTGGTTATATATAACATATAATGGTGCATCATGATGCAAGCTTATATTTATATTGTTTGAATGTTGATAAGTAGTTTAACTTAGAAAATACCCAAGTGATATAACCTCATATTTGTTTGATTGTTATGTATGTGTGTCACTTGATTCTTAAAATCGTAAGTTTAGATTATGAATTTTTATGTATCTGAGAACCTATGATAGTATGGGATATCGTAGAGAACTATAATATAAAAGTATATTTTACCTAGATGGTACATACTGTAAATGTTATGCTTAGACTTACATCTATATTTGATTGATTTGTTGTATACATGTTGGTTGTTGTTATGAATAACATGTTATTTTTAATAATTAGTAAGACTTTGTGTATAAGTGCATGCAAAATTTGAAAGTTTAATGAATGTTGTGTTGTTATGTTATTATGTTACATGAGAACTATGACTTGCTTTGTTATATATAGTTACTTGTGTAATTGTTTATGTTTCATAATTTTAAGACTACTTTATATGACTTTTTGAGAAAACTAATAGTTATGTATTAGAATACTAAACTATGATAAAATGGATTATCATTGTGTAGTATGTTTGAAAATAGATTGTGGTAGTAAAATCTAGAGTTATATATATTTTATCTAGGAGGTATAGATTGTAGTCATTATTTCTAGTATGAGATAGAAATAATGTAAGATTCATTCATACATTTGATGGAATAAATGTATACTTTGGTTACTCATATGTTTAGCATTTGATTTGATTGTATATATGATTAAGATGTAAATTAAATTAATCTTGTAGTTGAATTCTATTTGAATAATCTACATTATTGATTCAGAGTAAAGAGTGAGATGGAATTCACTATCCTACTAGTCTCACAATGATAGATAAAGTTAGTTCGATCAAGTGGTGTGTATGAATTTTATTGATCTAGATCATTATTATTTCTTATTTGTAAAAATTTAGTCCAAAGTATGTTTAGTGAGATATTATCATTTTATGGGTATGATTCACATGTTTGTATGATATCTTGTAATAGAATGGATTTCTATGATACATTGCATGTTTAGTTTAGAATCATACAACATACGGGTACTTACTTATCTCTCTAGATTTCCATAACATCATTATATAATCATCTATGAAGGGAGGGTCATTCCTTGATAGGATTAGTGTAGTGGATCATTGGTATGTGGTTGGTGTGAAAAAGCATTTAGATGATGCTATCCCTCCCCATAGTATTACTAATGATCGAGATGACACTTGAGATGGCCACAGATATTTGAGTTTAGGAACTATGCTCCATGGGAGCCATGTGTCTATATGTACATTATATTATATTTTTAAAGTATTATCATGAAGAGTTTTAATTACTTGTTATTATCAATCAATAGTGGTGGCTATAGACTTGTTTTAATTATAGCTGAGTTAATATAATTACTTTCTATATTCATATTATGACATATACTCTCATGAAATTAGAGATAATTATTATGTGATGTATTATTTTTTTTGTAATTATATGTTTTTCTTATGGTCTCTATAGATTCTCATGGTATAATCTATATCTGGTATATGTGTTAAATTTAAAAAAATCACATATTTCTATGTCTAACCCAACAAGATTGTTAAAAAAGTAACAAAAAATAATGGTACACTCTCTAAAGATGGATTTTGGGTTGGACTAAAAATGAGTCCATATAGATTAGAGCAATCAGTGCAGAAGTACGCTATAAAAAATAGTAGGGCTTATAACCCCTTAAAGATGGCACTTTATAACTTTAGTGCATTTTATAAATAAATTATACCAATGGAGCAAGGATGAAAAAACATGCACTTTTGAAAATAATGTCACTCAATTCTAAGTTACCAATCAAAAGTTATAGAAAAATACATTTTTGTCATTAATGGCATATTTAATTAAATTTGCACAAAAAGTTAAAATTGTAGACAATTTTAAACATAAATCATGATGTGTAACCACTCACTAGAATTAACACAAAACCTTAGACCTTCTCACATCAACAAAATTCAAAAATAATCTGGTCCAATCACCCCTACATGTACTTTTCGTTAAAAAACCTCTTTTAGGGGGTTTTAATTAAAAATATACAAAGTTATTTAAATAAAATTAAAAACATGCTTTAATTTTTAATACTTTTTAAGGTAATTTAGTATTTAATTTTAGCAAGGGAAATAATCAATCTGGAGTGGCACCACCAATGGAGGTCACTAGGCTCAATTTGAATTGTACAACACCATTTGCATGCACAGGTTAGAGATGCATATATAGGTCTACTTTAAAAGTAGGTTTTATCTTCCACTCTTTTATCTTATTTTCTGACTCTATTTGTGGTGATTCAAAATCACACTTAGTCTCATGTTAATTTTGATTCCCCCTATCAAGTTACTATCGTGTCATGCAAGATAACATAAACATTGCATTTTTTTTAGCTGCACTGACTCCAGATCAGAGGATGTGAGTGTAAATATGGTGGGGATAAAATTATTGTATATAATGAGTCAAATGTAAGAGTTTATTTCCTCACATAAATTATAAATGTTAACAAGGTTAGCCTTCATGTGTGTGCCTTGTTGTAAAGCCAATTTAGGTGTATCAGACTCTATTCTAAATTTGGCATTATTGTCCTTCCACTCCTGAATGAGCTCTCAAAGATTATGGTTGGGAATCAAATGTCTATTGGTATATTTATTATTTAATGACATGTCCAAAAAAGGTGGAGGGACCATAGCTTACTCATGGATGATACCAACATAACCTCCTCTTCATATTCCAAATATGCAAACTCCAAAAATAATGGTTGACTAGTGGCACGAGAAGCATAGATCTATGGTGTTCATGACTAACATGAAGGCATATCACCTACCAATGAGAATTTTGATGCAAGCGATTGGAGGGAGGTATATATGCCTAGCATGGTACTGAGAGAAAAAAACATCGTTGAATATTGTGTGGTATCCAGACCAAAAAAAGACTAATAAAAATGCTTTAGACCACTCTTGCTACCCTGTTATCAATATAAAGGGACCTCAAATTAGAGGAGGGTAGAGATATTAATGTGCAAGACTATGTAGATACTTTTCCTTTCTACTAAATAGGAGCCAAAATCTCTACAATGTCTTCAATCCTCAATGCACATCCAAAACCCTTGCCATCTTCCCAAATCTAGGTAGATGAAGGGACAAGGATAAGTAGAGATGTATCAAAGTCAAAAGGTAGGTCATGTCTCTTATATACACCACCAATTAGGTTGCATAATGAATAAACTAGGTCATGTGCAAACCAAACATGTTTAAAATAATAGATTGTTATAAAAAACAAGCCAATAAATAAAATAACTAGGCCTTCTTTTAAACCCATCAACAAGATCTACAATAAACCCTTCAAATGACCAATGCAAAAACATGCAAATACCAATGCTCATAACAATATGAAAATTATTCTTAATCAATTTAAAATAATATAAAATAAAAATCAAAGAGATGTTGATGCTCATTATCAGAATCTAGAGCACTGATACCATATCAAAATAGGCCAATAGATGATATTTTAGTAGAGTGAACACACAAAGAATTATGAAAATTCCTAACCCTGCTTCTATTCAAAAATGAACAAGAAGATGTGCAACAATTGTTTGATCTATTAAACTCCCTTTCTTACCAATTATCTGGATTATTACAATATCCTGGTGAAGAGGAATATAAAGGAGTAGGGGGAGTTAACTCAGAGGAGAACACATAGTTAGACTCAATGAATTTCACTATGGAACTCATAAGAGAACTCACAATGGCACTCAATTGAACTCCAGGGGGAGTGCACCCTCTGACCCACTTAACCTCTTATCACACCTAAGTAAGTTGAAGCTACATGTGTAAGGATTATCCATTTACTAAGTAAATGGAATAATAAATATCCTACACCAACAAGTGAGGCTTAAAAAATTTAGTACAAACTAACTCATTGCAAATTAGAGAGACTCACAATTTCAATTTAAAATAAGATCTCAAATATATTCTGACATATTCTAACCTTACTATAAAAGCATGTACTCTTAATCATTGACCAGAAATAAGGAGTGAGATCTATATACTAGAATTTCAAAGTATACAAAATGAGATTTAAATATTCACACAAATTTTAAAAAAAAAATCATAGATGATCTTACCTTGACAACACCATTTTATTTTTCCAAAAAAAATCTATCTAGTAATACTTTCATGAATAACTATATTTTGATATCCCAAGAACCCATTTCATCATCTACAATGGTAGACTAAATATTTTCAAAATACGTATCCTCTATTTTTTCATATATTTCTTCTTTTTCTAAGTCATTTGTTGGTCCTAATAGTTTTGAGGAACCAACCATATTGTCTTCCCCTCTTCTTCTTCATTTAATTGACCAAAGTGTTAATGTTCTATCATATGTAAATTTGTTGACATTTTTTTTTATCTGTATACAAATAAACACAACAAATGAAATTATTATCTAATATATTTCTTAGTTTGGACTTTAAAAATTAAAGTGTGCTAACAAACTTTCCATCCTATATAAAACCCAAAATTATTATTTGACACAACTCACATAATGCAAAATACTCAGACATATAATAATTCAAGGTATCACTCCTCTCTAGTTTATCCCATTATATTGTAGTATATTCATTTGAAATTAGATCATCTAATTAGCTAAATTATCCAGACATTATTTTAACAAAACACTTTTCTTGTTTATGCAAAAAAATTAAAATTAAAATTACATCAATATGATGGACTTCAAATTTGGTTCTTCAATAATATTGATCAATCAAAATATGTACCTTCTTGCAAAACTCAAAAATAATGTGTTATTTTTCAATATTTGGATTTTAAAATTTTAGATAAACAATAGCCATTGCTTCATAAAACTCATCCCTTTGAAATATTTATCTTATGTTTTAGGTTAAAATCTTTATCATAATTTTAATATTATGATTTACCACTGTACACACCCTAATTTGGTCAAGCAACCAATGTCTTTTGTTGATATTTCATGAGAAGGTCTTAGTGATGAATGTGAGTCTTTTTTATGTTGTCATTTTGGGTCTTTCAATCTTTCTTATGAATTATTTTCCCTATTTGTTTCACCCTTAATGGTCATATGTCCTCCCATCCTAGTTATAAGGACCCTTTGGCTTGTTTTACACAATCTTCACCTAGTTTTGTGCTCCCAAGACACTGGTGTGGTCTTGCACACTAGGGCAATACACTAGTGTCCAAGTTTAATGCTAGTTTCTAATAATCAGTTTTCAACATTTTTTGGGTTCTAGCCCTTCTTTGAGCCTTCTTTTATGATTTTATCTTTCTTTTGTGTCTTATCAGCCAGTGAACAAGGGTCTTACATTCAAATCAAAGTTATTCATATATAAATTCTTACAAGGCATTTTAGATATATCACTTATTATTTTGGACTATAATTACATAAAATCAATCAATAGTATATCTCAACACACTACATAATACTCATCAATCACACATAGTCTACATGCTTGATCAAATAAGGGCCTAAGTTAAAGTCATTATAGCATATCATGTGCTTTGATTATGCATGTTCCTTAAAGGAGAACTACATGTGATTTGAGACCCCTATCATTAGGGTTAATGTAGGTAGTGGTTAGGATAGTAAAGGTTCTGTATCATGTGTTAATAATGTCCCACAATTTAGTTTTTCTCTTATTTTTTGCATTTGATCTTATTGTTTCATGTTTGCAGGTGCTCATTAGGTTTTCAAAAATATTCAACAAAAAAGTGACATAGATGAATGATTAAAATCTCAAAACTCACCTACATGTCCCTGAAACCCTCCCATAGCATTCCTGTAAGTCTTAAGCAATTTCTCCATAGAAGGACACTAATGTGGTACTTTGGACACTAGTGTAGTATGTTACTATCCTCCTAACTGCACTACTATCGAAAGATAGTTTTCAACCCTAGTTACAAAATGATGGACTCCTGACTAATCTCTAAGCCTATTCCAACCTTCTTAACATTTGACAACACATGTGACATTCCAAATAAGTCTATTTTATCATTGTGTCTACATCTTGGGTAAATTAGTTTGATATATCTATTTTTAATAGTTGTCTAAATTTATCTTCTGTACCTAACCTCTTTAACAATATATGATTTATATGTTTAAGTCCTAAACATTTAAAAAAATTGGTGAACCTAACTTACTTTGAATATTACTTAAAACCCTAGTTCCATCATAGGGTTTACCTTCTCCATTTTTATGTATTAGATTAGAATTTATAAAAAAAATATATTTTTTAAATTTTTATATAATCTAACTGATCTAAATCAGTCCTTTAATATAGTTTCATTAATTTAATACACTTTAAGTTTTGTCTAAAAAACCCTAGATCCGTATACTAGGTCCCTATACATCCAAATATTAGCCCTTAGAATTTCAAATAAAATTCTAATTTTTCCATACATTGGGATGAATATTTAGCATATTTGTAAATAGACCTATGTTATATTGCATTCTACTTATTGTGTGCTTGTTGTTCATTGTTTACATTCTCTTTTTTGAAAAGTTTCAAATGATGTCCAAGAAGCCACTTTCCCCTCATTTAGTTGATGAATTGCTAACATTTTATCATAATTATAATAATGAATGGACAAATTTTTAAGATTACACATTATCACATGATAATGATTTCATTTATAATGATGATGATGATTATGGTTGTAATGATGGATATGATGATTACTATGAACATGATGATGAAAGTGTTGATGAGGATAGATTAAATGCATCATATTATCTTTCCTCTCCCTCTTCTCCTACTTCTCAAAATCAATCTAACAATATAATGCCAAAATAACCTCTTGTTGGTAGTGTTTTATTCTAATGTGATCTTAGTTTTTCAATCACTTATGTTACCTCCTTATTCAACAATAAACAAAATCTACTTTTGCATGATTAAATCAATATATATAAAAGCAATTCATATTCTTTACCCTTCTCGATTCAATTTTTAAAATCATGTACAAATGATATTTTACTTTTTACCAATACACAAACTAAAGTGGAGGATATTATTTTATCACCTTCTTTTACATTCCAAGCTCAACACAATTATTCTATGCAAAATGTAGATAATTCAAATATCTTTAACATTTATTCTACATGTAATAATGTGCCAAATTAAAACATGATTGATAATTCTTTTATCCTTGACTCCAAGATTGAAAATAATGATCATACCTACATTTGAAATTACCTCAAAAAATTGACCATCCCTTCTTTTATATTTCATAATGGAATTAGGGAATTGAGATTACTACATGTAACTTGGTTTTGTATGACCTACCACAATATATATAACCATATTTACATACATGCAATTCTTAGCTAGGGTAATTACCTCTATAAAAGTTTATAAGGAAGATTATTGCCTTAGAAAACCTACATGCAATTTGAGGTGTATCAATATGTGATCCATAGTGATAAGCTTGAAACTATATGGTAGAAAACACCTTTGCAATAGGACCATCTAGGTGTCCTTATCCTATCTAAGAAACTTACATCTACGTAAGTTTGGATATAGGTTGGGATAGATTATTCATCCGTTGGAATGTTTGAGAAGCATTAAACTAGCAAGAGTTCATTTCTTGTTCATACAATGTCTATTTATACATCAAGGTTCATAATAAAGAAGACACATTTATTCTAACCAACTTAATCAATAGTGTATATCTAAATTAGTTAATCAGTTTAAAAATACACTTATAACTCAATAAATTATAATATGAATATGTAATTAATAAGTTTTGTGCAAATGAAGATCTCATTATAGTACTATTCCTAATTAGATCATTATACCATAATCTATAGTTCTAGATATCATCATACTATGTTCCTTCATTTCAACACATAATAATAGTTTATCAAAATCAAATTAAATGGTTATAATTTTCATCAAAGTCAAAAATGACTATTATGCTTTTGATTATAGTGGTTACTTATTCTTACTAAACCATCCCATAATTATCCATTTAGATACTTATCTCTCAGGTGTTAATTACTTATCAATTGGTCATTATCATAAAAAAATTATGCCACTTAATCATAGTTTGTATGATTTATAATTTTTTGTGTTTCACCTTAGCTTTTATGATTTTTTCTTTTAGGAACATCAAGCTATTAATAATATCAATTTAAAAATTCAAAAACTAGTATTAAGTACCATTATAAACACTAACAATATTTTAGGACCAAGCATGATTTTAGTTTCCATGAGATGATAATTTAGTTTATCATACTCATTTGAATTATTTGGAGCACCATAATATCATACAATTAAATAATTAAATTAATTAATAACATCTACCAATGTAAGATGAAAATAGCTTGAGTGTATATTGATACTCTAATGTCAATCTAGAAGCTTGCATTTTTTTATTAAGAATAATAACAATAGTTATAAAATTACTTCCAATATTTAAAAATAATTCATTCTTTACTTAGAAAGCTCAAAAACTTCATTTTAATGTATAGAATGAACTATTCAAGTTAACATCTTTTCAACGTATAGAATGGATTTAGTGAACTAACAAGATTTCAAAGTATTCTCATATCCTTTGTTTAGACAAGTAGAATACAATTTAGATAATCTAACTTTAATAACTAATTTTGTCTTTATATTAAATCCAATAATAATTCTTAAAACATACTCAACAAATGGAATAAAAAAATTATTCCTCATAAGGATTTTAAACCTTGTAGTGATAAAGTTCTAGAATAGATAATTTATGTAATCAAATTACCTGAATTGGTTGTGATAAAGACTAATTTATAAACTTATTTTTATGGATATAACATGCCAAAATAAGTTTAAAACATCTGCTTATCAACAATTTTTTATCATGCCATAAAATGGATTTAATGGCTAGAAACTACTCTCATGCATAGTGCATTTTTGAAATTCAAAAAGAATTCAAAATTTGTGTTGTAAGCATGTTGGTATAGCATTAAAGAATTCAAAAATATTCAAATATAAAAACTTGAATTTATTATGCAATTTCATCAATTTAAGTTATATATTTGTAACTCAATATTTAATAATAACCTAGTCTTATAAAAATCCATGAGCAATAAAATTAAATTGATAATTGATAATCATTAATCTACAATGAACTGTTAACACTACAACAACTATATTCATTTGAGTGTAAGTAGCACTTCAAAATTTTATTTATTTAACCTTTCAATTAAATATAGGTACACCACTAACTGAATTAATCAACATAAAAGTATTGAAATAAATGAATAAACAACGGTATTAATTTAGTCATGTTCCATTTTGTACATCAAATCCAAGGGTCATTTTGAATTTATAAGACATGTTATAACACAATATTTGATACAAAAAATTAAACAATACAATGAATCATCTTATAACTATCTAATAATATAATTTCTCTATATGATTCATCTCAACCCAACCCTTCTTATGAACCCCGTAATCGATGGCCCTTATCACCCCCAACCATCAGGTAGAGTCTGATTTTTAGATCTTTGGGACAATAATGTGATCTATAAGGGATAAAATCCATCACTAAATTTGTATCTATTACTTTAATTAACAATATTTACATAACTAAAAATCAAGTACAAACACCAACAAATAAATAAATATTAGAAACCTTTATTTCTCCTCTAAATATTTATAGCTTTTAACTACATATTTAGTTGAACCCCATCAACATTTATCTTATATTCTCGGTGTACCACCATTTAATGTAAAAATATCACTTCAAGTGATACAAAAACACCTGCTACAACTAATAACAAAATAAGAAATATTCATATAATTAATGTATTTAAAAATAGATAACACAACACCAAAGTTTTTAGATGCCTTGCCCTTTTGCCAATTAGTTGATTATAGTCATTTTATCACCTATAACATGTAGTGAAATCACTATATCTGACCCTTCTATATGGCTAAGTTGATCTAAAAAAAATTGTAAAATAATATCAGATAAAATCAAAAGGATTTTAATACTATAATAATAATCTTGTTTTGAAAATTCATAACACCTAGTAAGGTTTATACATCAAAATGAAAATGAGCCATACCCAAAAATGACAAATTAGTAGACTAATAAAACCCCAAATACACTCAACCTAGCCACTCTATCAAGTAAAAAAATAATCCAAAATGTTTTGTTGATGGTGAATAAAAACTCAACTATAAAAGAAATATTTTAATCATGAAATAATCTTAAAATGCCATTTTAACTAGCTATTCAAATTGGTAATAAAAAAATGAAAACCCAGCTAAAAAGATAATTTGTTTAAGATAACAATGTCATTCTAACTAGATACTTCAATAGGTAAAGGGAAAAAAACATCCACTTAAGTATGGCAACTTCCTTTACAGGATTGAAATACCCAAAAAATCCTATAACAAAATGCAATAAAAATCAAATGCACAACTAAACCCTATGTCCAAGTAAAACAATATAAATATTTATCTAATCATTTTAATATGGCCAAGCAATGAAATATTTTAATGGTTCTTGAAATGAATATTTCATTTCTATATATAAATACCAAAAAATTTAAACAAACTAGCATAACCCATTATGAAAATAAGGGCTAAATATTTATATAAAATTGATTTAAAACCTTTGTAGGCTCATCAGGAAGTCTATTAACTTCCTTCTGAGCCTAAAAATAATATTTTTAATGTTTTCATCAAAAATGATATCAAAATTCTTCAATTTTTTACAAAATAAAATATACATCACTTGTTTGCTTCCCATAAGAGGAGAAATATTATCATGCCCATCTTATTGTCCCCTTATTCTCCCTTAGTATCATGCCCAAGTATAACCTTATTCTCCCCAAGTATCATGCCTAGCTTATTGTATCTATGGCCTAAGATGGTCATTCTCCCTTCTCCATTACTTCCTCCTATCACCATATCTTCCCTAGGGTTTCTCCCTTCTCTCCTAAATCTTCTTCCTTCTTTTCCAATCTCCTCCTCAACTACCCCTTCAGCCAAAATGTCTTGGCAGTTATGCCCCATTTTCTCCAAATATGCTAAAGCTCCAAAATGAAAATAATTAACCCTAAGACCAAAAAATATTTAGTCATGATAGTTGTTTGGTTGGGAGTCAAAATCCCACTATCACTATCCAAACATTATCATTAACAAAATTAAATCTTTGACTTAAAAATTAGTTCCCATGCTAAGACAAATTCATGGCCCCATCATGGGTCAAAAAAACATAATCAAAATAAAATATTAACATTGAGCTCTTTTAATATTAACATTAAACATTTTACCACCATTCCTAAATCAGTGAGGATTTAAAGATATAAAACAAATCAAAATTTTGTATCTATACATCCCAACATTACCAAATTTATATGCTTTTATAAACATCAAGGCAAGCTTATGGAGTGCAAATAATTGTAAGCTAGTGTTTCTCAAGATAATAAATCAATGGGCCTGTCTTCATTTACTAAGATTCAAACAAATATTATAGGCATAATTGGATATAAGCTAATTATGGCCTATGAACAACCAATGCAAACATTTATGCACAACATAATGAAATAAAAATACCAAGGTTTAGTAACAGCTTAAGCAAATAAAATAAGATAATAAACTCAATTAAGTAACTAATACCAAAAATTCAATTACAAGAAAATTAAAATAATCAAGGCATGCAAAAACTCAACATAAATTAAGAAGATGATCAAAAAAAGAATAAGAACAAAAGATGATTAAAATTGATAGAATAAAAAATAGACAAATTATTTCATAGTAACTAACAACTCATATGTAACACCTATTTTTACCTATGTCAATACTCAGATGCTCATTTACCTTGTCCATTATCCTCCAACTGTCAGAGTCCACCAACAGCCTAGCTCATGTACTTATACCTACAACCACAAATGGGCATCAACAACACCTATACAATATAATAATATATAGTTGAACTAAATAGGACAATTATAAAAACTAAATATTGTAACCAAATCAACACATTTTTAAAATAAACTATAGTTGTAGTACTTAGTCTAATGTCAACAATAGCCAACTAAATAGATTTGAAATAAATTGTGAAATCACTAACATAGTACCAATAAAATAATATCTCAAAAGTATAGTTAAATAGTATAAAAATATATTGAAAACATATATCAGTTCATGAAAAGAAGATATGCACGTTGGGTTATAACATCCTTCTCCCCTTAATGAGGAGTCATCCTAGTGATAGATCAAAATAATTAGGTATAGTGTTGTTTAAATAGTTGTGTATCCTTCTAAGTGGCATTCCTGGTACTTGGTGGGTCTCATTACATCAAGACCTGCTAGATTTCTTTGTTTCTTAATTTAATGTTGTAATGGCCTAAAATTTTCACTGGGTCCAACTGCATCTTTTTCTCTTTTATAACCTACAAAAATTTTCAATCCAACACATGAGATAGATTAGGCACATATTTTATTAATAATACAATATGGAACACATTATGAATTCTTGATAGAGAAGGAGGTAAAGCCAGCCAGTAAGCAACAAGATTGATTTTGTCTATAATTTTGAATGGGCCAAAATGATGAGGAGCCAACTTCAAAGTTTTCCCAAACTTAATTGAACTCTTCTATGGTCTTACACATAAAAAAAATTGACAACACCAAATTCATGAGGTGTTATTTTCATATTTTTGTAACTCTTTTTCTGATTAGAGGTAACCTTCAACTTTTGATGTATTATGGCCATTTTCTTATTATATTCTAATAACAATTTTGGGTAGTTCAACATTTCCACCCATAAAGGGCTTCAAAAGGAGCCATTTTAATTGTATAATGGTAAGATTTTTTATATTTAAATCAATTAAATGAATATAATCCTTCCACTTGGTTTGTTGATCCATAACATACATACACATCATGTCTTCGACTACTTGGTTTAATCTTTTAGTTTGACTATCCATTTTTAGGTGGTATGAAGAACTAAAATTTAACCAAGTGCCAAAGGATGTGATTAAATTTCTCCATAACCTTGATGTGAATAACTTTTTTCTATTATACATAATGGATTTTGTCATACCATGTAATTGAACCATTTATTTCATAAAGAGTTCAGCAAAAATAACAGCGTCATCAGTCAAATTTATAGAAATAAAGTGACCAACCTTAGTTGATTTATCAATTACCATAAAGTGTCATGTTGACTATAGAATCTAGGTATTCATGTAATAAAATCATGTGAAACCACTCCCCATTTATGTCTTGGTATGTCATGTGGGTATAGAAAACTTTTAGGATGTTATTGTTTAACCTTTACATGCTAACATTTTAGAAATCATGCCACAAAATTGACAACATATTTATTCAAACTAGGCTAAAAATAAAGCTATTTTCAGCTCATAGGTCATTTTGGAGACCCATGAATGGGTAAAATAGGGTGATTTATACATTTTTTATATCATAACATTACACAATCCATCCAATTTGGGTACAATTTTTTTGTTTTAATGCCTTACAAGGCTATCTTTATCAACATAATAATTAGTAAATTATTTTATCAAAGGCTCATCATCCAATCCTACACTTCTTGGTAGTAATTATTAGCAAGCTATTGTTTTAGGATAACACTTCTAAAATTACCTTGTAAAATAGATAAGATAACAAGGTATGTATGCCTACTAAGTGCATTAGCCACATGATTTTACTTGTCCTTCACATAAGATATGTCCATGTCAAAATTGTTGGAAAATTCTATCCATCTACACTGACAAGAATTTAAATCATCTTATGAAAATTGGTATTCTAGGTTGTTGTGATCAGATTTTATCTTGAAATGTTTGCCAAGTAAAAAGTGCTTCCATTATTTTAATTCATGCACTATGGAAATAAGCTCTAAATCATGTGTGGGATAGTTCTTTTCAGCTTCTTTGATCTTGAAAGATTCATAGGCCACCACTTTACCCTCTTGGGTCAGTATGTCATTGAATCCTTCCTTAAAAGTGCCAACCCATACCTCAAAATAGCTGTTTAGATCAGGATAATCAGAATAGGATCTATTTTTAATAGATCTTTAAGCTTTATAAAATCCTCTTCATATTGAGATGTCCATGAAAAAATTCTACCTTTACACTGCAAGGATGTAATGGGTTTAGCTAGATGAGACAATTTTATTACAAATCACTAATAGTATCCAGCCAACCCCATAAAATTTCACACTTCATGCATATTACATGAATCAATCCACTCTTGAATGAATTAAATCTTTATTAGATCCACAACAATGCCTTTCTTGGAGATCACATGCCCCAAAAAATCTATTTATGTTTATTAGAAAGTGCATTTGGATAGCTTACTGAACAACTTGTGTTGTTTTAATCTTTGCAAAACCAACCTTAAATGTTGATCATGTTCATCTTCATACAAGAAAACTAGTATAAATTTATCAAGAAAATCTTTTAAAAAAAATTCATTAGATTCATGAATGTTGCAGATGTGTTAGTGAGGCCAAAAGGAAAAATAGTGAAATTGTAGTGGCCATATCGATTTTGGAAAGTTGTTTTGTATATGTCCTCCTATTTGGTCCTTAATTGATGGTAGTTGAATCTTAGACCAACTTTGTAAAAAAGTGTTGCATCTTTCATCTGATTGAATAAATCATCGATCTAGGGCAGTGGGTAATGATTATTGATTGTCACTTTGTTGAGCATAAGATAGTCAATTCACAACCTTAAAGTGCCATATTTCTTTCTCATAAAGACTAAAAGAGCACCCCAAGGTAATGCACTTAGCCAAATTCTTTCATTATCCAAAATTTATTATAATTGAACTTTTAACTCTTGCAGAACTATCACATTCATTTTTAAGGATATTTTGATGTAGGGGCAATGCTTGGCATAACCTCAATAGATAAATTAAACTCCCATTTTTGTAAAAAATTGGGCAATTTTTTAGGAAATATGTTCACAAATTCTTATAAAATATAAAAATATAAACATGTTTGTTCTTCCTCCTTAGAAAATTCTTACAGTTGGAAAGCATAGAGTTTACACCCTTTTTGAATAGTCTTCTTTAATTACAAGTCTAAAAAAAATTTATACCTTTTTGGCCCTTGAAGGCCTTAAATTTCAACAAGTTTTACATTATCATCATTTCATTGTATCCTTTTTTGAGAGTAATAAAGTGTTTCATGGTGTTGTTTTAGCTAATCTATGCCTAATATAATGTCATAATATGCCAAGGGTATTAATAATTATGATCAAAGAATCCAAGGAGGGTGGTTAGATCATATGTTAACTTCATAATAAAATCAATGAAATCAACTCAAAATGAAAGTAATAACACACTAACATGCATAACACTACCTTGCCTATATCAAAGGAAAGAGCATGGTGAAGAAACACAAATGAATAAAGTATAACTAAAATACAATAAAACATACATTTCTTACCTTCCTTGAATTCTCTAAGAGGATTCTTCATTTGGCTTGCTTGGATTGTGCTCAAAATATCATCATCAATGGGGCTTGGCTATCTCCATCTCCTCTTGGCATCATGCTCATTGTTTTGAATTTGATATGGCTTAAAATTGGCTTGGCTTGGCTCAATTTTAGCATTATAACACTATGCATTTGCTTCATGAATCAAATCTTTCATTATAACATTACTCTATCCAAGGTCTCTAAATAAAGAGCTCTAGGCTTGCTTTTATATGCTTTAAAATGACTTAGAATGAGTAAAATCCTAACCTTGGTTGGCTTAGTTAACCTCGGTATGGTTAAGAGGTGTCCAAAATCTCATGATTAGCATGGAATAGGTGTGCTTTGATATATTTTATATTTGGACAACTCATAAAAGGGTAATGATTCATTCCTAGGATATTTATTGATTTTTTATTTTTCCTTTTGATAATTCATTGAATTACTCAAGGATGAATTCAATTAGGATTTTATAAGGATTTGCATGTTAATTAATCCCTTTTAAGTATTTGAAACATTTGTGCAATATTTGAATTAAATGATGTATGTATTTGTCTCACTTAATTGATTTTTAGGCCAAATTGATTTAATTGCATGTGATAAAGCTAAATTTGAGGTGTTTATAAATTCTTGGGATAGATGTTTAATGATTGGTATCAATTGGTCTAAATTCAGGTAAAAAGCCATTAATGGCCAATTTTATATATTTTTAATTTACCCTTGTTTAGGAAGGCATTGAAAGTTGTAAGCATAGTAACATCTTCTCAAATAGTGAGAAAAAGCTTATATGCATGAAAGAAGATGATGATTGAATAAAAAAATCTCCAAAGAAATGTCTAGGAAGCCTATAATGATGCCCCCTCAAGGGAGTGGCCATCAAATTTATGAATGGATGGTCCCTCAAAAATAAACAAGAAGAAAGGTGGAACTAACCCATGGGTGAGATTAATCCAAATGAGAAAATGTGTGCATGCATTGATTTTTTTTAAAAGAAGTATGGATTTACCCAAAGGCAGTTATAATCAGTAACAAATGTTAAAATAATGATTTTTCATGGTTATAATCATTATAATAACCTAGATTGAATAAATATATTTGATTGATTGTACCCTAATAGGGTAGATTAACAAGCATAACTCAAGGATATAACCTTATACAAATATTTAAAGATGAGTGGGAACAAATGTAGATGTATTAGTCTAATGATTGAAGAAGCCACAAATAACCAGACACATGACGATGCACAAAGTGATGAAAGAGATGAATAAAATAATAAGAATTGATCAATAAAAATGCTTTAGTTGTACCTACCAATGAGGATATGCTCATCCTAATTAGCATGGATACAACTAGAATGGTCAATGTGTTGATTTGGTCAAGATGGGTGGGAGGATTTGCTAAGGGTATCAAAGAGATATTTCAATTCCGCTCTATTGCTTGTAAGACTTCTTGAGCTAATTTTATTGTAGAACTTGACATTATGCCTCATGATATAAAACACCATGAGAACTTGTCTAAAATTTACATAAGACCTAGCTCCTGATCCAATAAACAATTGAAAACAATGCACCAATGATAAAAACCATGGTGATAATGTTGACATATGAATATGTATGAATTCAAATATAAATGCACAAGGAATCACCTAATGAATGCACATAGACTGAATCAAGGCAATAGTACTGAAAAGAAATAAATAGGCACACAAGCAAGCAAATAATAAATAAAAAGAAATAAACAAATAAATAGAAATCCTAAAAATAAAAGCAATAAAAAGCATCCTACAATAGATTTACCCCAATAGGGAAAATTGAGGATAACTGACTAGGCTTGGATAGGACAAATGTTTTTGATATTGAAATTTTTGAATTTTAAGTATCTCAACTCGATCAAGAATGATGAGATACTAAATGGTCCATGCTCACAAAACAATGATAGCATAGATAACTTGAATAGCTGATCATAAAATGGCAAGAGTGTAATGGTAAAGGGGGATGAAGTTAACCTCAACATGATTTGAGCATGACCCACATAATCCCAAAATGACCCTATGTCATAGTAGTTCCACCTTTCAATGGAGGAATCTGACTAGTGTAGAAGCCAATTCAAATAAAATAAGCATAGTTGGCATAGTGGCATAATATGACATAGGAATGGCTAGTTGGTATGTCAAGGCACAATAAACAAATGTTTCCCTTAGTTTTCCCATAAGTGTTTATAACTAAGATACAATGGATCATATCAATGATACTAATTTGCCCATAGGTGGTTATAATTAGTAGTAAGATTGATGAGACATGGATTTGACCCTATGGGCAGATATAATCGGGCTCACATAAACAAACTTGATTATAAGGGAATAAGAAATGAATGATGCAACTACCAAAACTTCTCTCTTACTGCTCCAAAATAATATCTCTATTTGAAATTCTTGATATAACTATTGAAATTGATCTAATTATTCGTGCTGAAAACATAAAATCAATGGGTGAACCAAGGTCAAATGGGCTAGGATAGGATAGATGAAAACATACTTTGGTTGATAGATTGGAATGATAAGATGAATAACTGATAGGCTGATACACTAATAGGATGATTGGATAAAATGGTAGGAGGGTTTCCACCAAGTAATAGGGTAAATTACAAGGTATGCATCAATGGAAAAAGGAATGGTAAATTGAAATGATATGGTATAAGTTTTTGTTTGATGATGATGGCTAGTTTTGGATGTGTTTATCTTGGGTATGGTAAATGATTGTTTGTTCCTATTGATGGGGAGATGCACATCCTACTCAACAATTGATATAACCAAAATAGTTAATCATGTTAATTATTATCCCACATATCATCTAAATAGATGTTATGTCAATAACTAACTACAAAGTTGGATTTCAATAATGTTGTTGTGATCTTTATTGGTCATTGATTCTATTTCTTTTGAGAATCGAGACAAAATATATTTGTAGTATGTATAAAGGAAAGTGTAGCCATGGATGGTAAATAGGGATAAACATTGATTGATAAGTTTTATTATGAAATGAAATGGTGGAGGATAATGAAATGGATGATGTTTGGGAGACAAATGAAGATTAGAATTTTTAGGCACACACAATGTTGTTTATTTTAGATTCAACATAACTTTGGATATGGCATGGCCAAAGACTTATGAATATGTTCTCAATAGGACCACCAAATTTTTCTATTATTTGGGCCTAAGAGTAGCTACCATCTGATTAGGTTGTAGATTGGAAGCTATTTTTATTTGATTTTTGATAATGTCTTCCTCAAGTAGTGAAGAAATTTTGTGCTAAGTTATTGGTGCCTCGATGAGGTTTCTACCAATGAAGTTGTATTTATTTTCCAATAGCACCTCTGAGAAAATTTCACTAAGGAATGTTAAATTTTGATTTTGATTGTCTTTTAATGCCTCTAAAAAGCTTTCACTAAAAGATGTTGATTTTTATCTTTTTTTTCCCCTAGCACCTCTAAAAGGGTTTCACTAGGAGATTGTTCTTCTTCTACGAATTTAGTCTTGGCCTCCCTAATATTTTTCAACTAATATTTCATCATGCATGTAGCTCAAAAAGGTGTGATTTTGTCAATCTAAATTAGCACTTATGAGAGATTGAATTCCAATAATATGGTTATGTTGGTTGGTAGTAATGGCATGTGGAATGGTAATGGAATGGGGTGAGGCATCACAATCCTTATAGAAGATACTAGGATAACTTGTGTTGATGCTAAAGTAATTATTCTCAAAAAGTATATAAGGATCCCAAATGTATTCAAATTTATTTTCAAGACATGTCTAACCAATATTGTAATAGCCAAAAATGTATTTTAATTCTAAATCTAATTCTGACTCAATGGACTCTGAATCCAATGTTAATACTGATGTTGATTCTACTTCTGATGCTAAATCCGATGTTGATTCAAGAATAAAACTTGAATCTAATTTTGATTCTTCATTTGGGATGGATGGTGTTATAATGATGTTTTATTGAATGCTTGGTATTGGACAAGGAATGACCTATGATGGCATGGTGGGATTCATAGAGACTAATTTGTCAAAGTGAAATTCCTTAACAACGGGTAACAGGTCAAGAGACAACTCCTTATAGATTAGCTTGTCAAAGGGAGGCTCTTGAAAAATAGGAATATGGTCAAGGTAATGATTTTTCCAAAGGTAGTTATAATAATTAAGAAATGACTCAACAAATACTGACTCATCTGAGTGAGACTCTTTGACAATAGGAATAGGATGGGAAGGTGATTCATCATAGGTTGACTTATCATAAATGGTTGGTTCAACAAAAACAACTTGGATTGGTTGGTTCTCTTAGCCTTGGTTTATAATCAATTGTAAAATGATAGTTTTCAATACAGCTTGATCCTTGAGTGATTGGCTCAGTTGAGGTATTGATTGTCTTGGTTGGGGTACTAATTGGCTCGATTGGGTTATTGATTGGCTCAATTGGGGTATTGATTGGATTGGTTGATGTTGTGATTGGATTGGTTGGATAGGTACTGATTGGCTCGATTAGGGTTTTAATTAGATTAGTTAGGTTTTTAATTAGATTGGATGTGGTTGTAATTAGATTGGTTAGGGTTTTTTAAAGTGGGGAATGATTGGCATTGGATGAGGAATGGTTGATAATTAGATAATGGTAGAGTGTTGGGGAGTGTGATTGCTTGCACAAGCCACAAGATGAAGTCTTGTAATGGTAGTCATAGGGCATTGTGAATCATGATCTAAAAGACAAATTCTTGGAATGATATGGATGGGGCATTGTGGATCTTGGTTTCTCACACAAGCTAAAGGACTAGGTCTTGGTATGATAACTTTAGGGTATTATGGAGCCTAATTGATTACATAAGCCAAAATATGAGGTCTTATAATGATAAGTTTGGGGAATTTTGGAACCTGATTACTTACACAATCCAAAGTATGAGCTTCTATAATGATGAGTTTGAGGCATTTTGGACCCTGATTGCTTGCACAAGCTAAAGGATGAAGTCCTAGAATGATAAGTCTAGGGTGTTTTAGAGCTTGATTTGTCACACAAGCCAAAATATGAGGTCCTAATATAGAAATGGTTGGGCATTGTGGAGCTTGATTACTTGTATAATCCAAATCATCTAAGTCCACCTCAAAAACCATATCATCCTAGTTGGTAACTTGATTTGGATCGTAAATAGGCATTTGACTTTGTTCCTCAAATAGGTCATGATTGTAGTTAATTTATGTGGCCATTCTATCATAAATTAACTTTTATGTGACTTCACCATAACTGTAGCTATACATGTCTACAAAAATAAAAAAATCTACAAAATAAAGAGTTTTTAGAGTTATACAAACTCTAAAAAATAATGTTCAAAAGATAAAAGATTCAAACTTGGTCTAACCTGGTCAAAAAAGAGAGATGGAATTGTATCTCCAAACAATGGTCTAAAAATGGAGATGTATCTCCAAAATAGTCTTTGATAAAACTTGGAATAAAATATTCTAATGTCAAATGTCATACACACAAAATTTAAAGCATCTAAATAAAAATTGGCATATCAAACTTTATGTCCAAAGTGTTCCAAGTAGGTCTAAACTAGTAAAGGGAAATGTTGCTCGTTATTTTATCCAAACATGGAGTCAAAATCTAGGCTCAAATAGGTTGTGCTAGGACTTTTGGCCAAACAGAGTGTCAAATTTTATTCTTTAAACAAAGATGATGAAATTTTAATCTAACATGCTTGAAACACTTTGACATAAATCTGACACATGGAATCAAACATAAACATGATCAGTTGGTATAAGACACAATGCAAAAAATCACGTGGATAAAGTTGTTTCCTCCCAAATAAAGGCACAAATAATGATGAGGATAAGATCTATGAATAAATAAACAAGTAATAATTTTCAAATTTAGGTAATCAATTAACCTAAGTTACACAACCCAGAAGAGAAAGATATGTGTATTAACCCTTGCAAAATGAGGCCTAAACAAAAATCAATCAATGTTTGAATTTGAACTTGTCAAAGTTAATTAAAAAACTCAAGTGTTGAAAACTTAGTCTTTAGTTGACCAAATAATCTAGACAAATTTGAATGACATGACTATGCTAAACAAAGATCCAACAATGCTAAAATGATTGGTTTTTAAATCATGATAATTGAGACACAATATAAGACAAGTCAATTGAAACAATTATCATAAATGTTTTGTTTGAAAGACTTGTAAGGCACAAGACTTGGAATGATTTGGGTAGTATAATGATACCCATCTCAATCAAGTTCCATACATAACGTTTTGATAAAAAAAAAATCTAAGTTAAATCAAAGTGTCAAATGGATGGCATAACACCTCATCAAACAATGGAGTAATGTTAGACACAAGACTCATTCATGACATGGTTTTAAACAAAACAAGTTTTAAATCTATCAAACCAATCAATAAATAATAAATGAAAAAAATACATTAAGTATATCATCCTAAATCCTATCAAGGTGTGACAAATTGGGGTTGAATAAAACTTACAAGTTATGACCATCTAGACTAATCCCATGTGTACAAACTTTCATGTTTACACACAAGAGATGAAACATATTAATTGGA
Organism: Torreya grandis; assembly: GCA_037957365.1. Lineage (NCBI taxonomy): Eukaryota > Viridiplantae > Streptophyta > Pinopsida > Cupressales > Taxaceae > Torreya > Torreya grandis. Next base: position 1,429,406 of record JARHVA010003443.1, read on the forward strand.
TCCACATTAATTTAATTTTTATGAAAAGGTCTTGTCCTTTTCATAACCATTATATCTATCAATTGTAAAGTGTAGTGTAATGTCCTGATTGATCATGTATTTTGGGTCAACTTTCCACTAACGGAGATGGTTTAACTGATCAAAACACCATCCCAACATGGTGATCCCAATTTATATACCCCCTCATAAATAGGGGTTAAAACACTACTAGGAGATGAAACCCTAGGTTAATGCTTCTCTAAATAACTTATGATAGGTATTCACAAGCCAAAATGCATGAAAATAAAAGATGAGTAGAAATACTTTAGGGTTGCTTTTAGATCACCCAATACTATGCAAGTTTGGGGAGAGCCTAGGAAACTTTATTTTTGCACCTTGGACTAGGCACTAAATTCAATGAAAAGGTACTTTTTATCACCCAAGTTACCTATAGGGGATGGGGGGAGAGCATACATGTACTATCATTTTTGTGAAACAAACAATCAATAAACAAACATGGCATAAAAGTGAATGAGCTCAAAAGCATGAAAACCACATGTTTTAATGTTTATTTTAAGGCATCAAAAATGAAATGTGTTGTGAATTTAGGCCCCTTTGACATTGATAGAAACTTTCTAAAACATTGGAAAACATCTAAGGCATAAAAAATAAACTAAGTTCTTTTTAAACACCCAAAATATGATGTGATCCAAATTGCAACATGTTCATATTTGATTAGGTACATTGTTATGCACCAATTGAAATGTTTTGATTAGGTTCATGGACCCTTGACATATTGAAAAATTTTATAGAAATTTCATAAACACAAACTAAGCAAAAACACAACCATGTTCATTTTAAGCACGTAAGTCCAGAAGTTCAATTTTAGCCTAACTCGTTTTAAACACCAATGTCCAAATGTGTAAGGTCTAAAATTTTCATTTTAGGACCCAAATTGAAATGTGGAATATTTGACTAATTCCTTTTAAAATCTCAAAATGAAATGTTTGATTAGTCTAAACAAGCAAATTTGGTGTTCAAATTGATCCTTCAACCTACAATTGTTAGATAATAACCCCCTGCTTTGAATCACTTTCATGATAGGGTAAATGATGTTTGATTTTTAGCTCTCAAGTTAGCTTTGTGTTTTTACATAGTGAATCAGCATCAATTCATGCAGGGATTGATGTTTATTTATTTGAATCAACATCTATTCTATCCTATCTTAAAAAACACATAAAATAGAAAATGTTTCCCATAATAAAAGTTCAAAATGAAATGTTAGATAGCCAAAAATTTAGCAAATTTATGTTCAAATCACATCCATGACCTACAATTTTTAAATAATAACCTTTTGATTAGAAGTGCTTTTTGTTATGAGCAAATAAACTTTGAAAAAGTTGGTGTTGGGTTTGCTCTATGATTTTACACAGTGAATCAATGTCGATTCATACAAGGATTAGTGTTGATTCTATATGAATCAATGATGATTTGATCCTATCTATAAAAACACATAAAACAAAAAAATTCTTCTTCACAAGGAAAATGTTTATAAATATGAGCCTAAATCCAAGAAAAAACACCAAAGTCTACAGTAAAAGGGTCAGCATAATATCTAGGCCCTTAGAAATAGAACAACTCTAACAAATGGAAGAGAAATTCAAAAAGACTAGTTCCTGTCATGTCCTATTTTTGCACATAAAGTATCGACATCGATCTATGATAATTGGCATTTAATCAATGAAAGAATCAGCATTGATTCAATATCAAAATTGAGTGTGATTAAAAATAGAGTATGAAAAATCAAAGCAAAAAATCTAATTTTTAAGGAATTCAAGCATTCATATGAAAATTTAGAAGCTACATTTTAATCTTCTTGGTACATGGGATGTTTTGGATCTCACCAGGTGTGTCATTTATAATCAAGGAATCCAAGGAGGGTGGTTAGATCATATGTTAGTTTCATAATGAAATCAATAAAATCAACTCAAAATGAAAGCAATAATACATTAACATGCATAACACTACCTTGCCTATATCAAAGAGAGGATCATGGTGAAGAAATACAAATGAACAAAGCACAACTAAAATGTAAGAAAACATGCCTTTATTACCTTCCTTGAATGATCCAAGAGGCTTCTTCATTTGGCTTACTCAAATTGTACTCAAAAGGTCTTCATCGATGGGGCTTGGCTATCTCCATCTCCTCTTGACATCATGATCATGGTTTTGGCTTTGATATAGATTGAAAGTGGCTTGGCTTGGCTCAATTTTGACATTATAACACTATGCATTTTCTTCATGAATCAAATCTTGCATTATAACATTACTCTATCAAATTGTCTAAATGAAGAGCTCTAGACTTGCTTTTATAGGTTTTGAAATGACTTAGAATGAGTTAAATCCTAACCTTGGTTGGATTATTTAACCCTAGTAGGGTTAAGAGGTGTCCAAAATCTCATGATTAGCATGGAATAGGTGTGCTTTGAGATATTTTGCATTTGGACAACTCACAAAAGGGTAATGATTCATTCCTAGGATATTTATTAATTTTTGAATTTTCCTTTTGATAATTCATTTAATTGTTTAAGGATGATTTCAATTAAGATTTGATTAGGATTTTCATGTTAATTAATTCCTTTTAGGCATTTGAAACATTTTTGCAAGATTTGAATTAAATGATGTGTGCATTTGTCTCATTGAATTAATTTTAGGCCAAATTTATTTAATTGCATGTGATGAAGCCAAATTCAAGATGTTTAAAAATTCTTAGGCTATATGTTCATTGATTGGTAAGAATTGATCTAAAGTTAGGTAAAAATCCATTGGTGGCCAATTTTAGATGTTTACAAGAACAAGTTCACCATTTTTTTGAAGGTGCCCAAATCAAGTTCAGTTTGTTCCAAGAATTTTTGGATAGTTACCTTCTTTTCAGTACCAAACTCGACTTCCCAACCTTATCTCAACTAAATAGATTTTTTATTGAATTTATTTACAACATTAGGTGAAATAAATTTGTATGTTTCACTGAAATCAATTAAAATAACTACAAAGTTACCAATAATATTACCTCTTTTCTCTATTGGAGTAGCCTAAAAGTCAACTTTCTAATTGTCTACTACTGCATATACTCTATGGTTTATTGGTTTCTCCAATTTTAGCTTTAGGAAGTCCTTGTGATAGTGATTATCACCACATTCCCTACACACCACTATCCTTTATGGAACTAATTTAACATTATTTTCCCCTTTGGATAGTACACATTGGCTATTTTGGTGTTGGTCCTTTTTGAAAGACCCATTTTTAGAGTTGCATTGTATTTTTAAAAAATTGTTTTAACCTTAAAATTGATTGAAATTTGTGTTTTTCGCTTGGAAATTGCAATTCTATTCTAATTTATAGAAGCTTTTAGATGTGGGAGGCATATTTTTAGCTTTTTACTACTACCTATTCATTTTTAAGTCTTGTCTCACTTTTGTCGAGACTTTTCTTTTTCTTCTGCCTTGTGGGTAGACTCTATAGAAGCTGTTATCATCTTAAGATTAGTCATATTGACATCGTGCATCAATATTTATTTCAGTCCCAACTTGAACTTGGTTATTTTTGTTTCTTCATCATGCATGTAGTCTACTAATATATCATATTTAAGAACTTATTCTCATATTCCAAAACAGTCATGCTCTCTTGCTTAAGCAACTAAAAATTTGTTATTTTTTTCTCCTTAAAGTTTTAACTCAAGTATCTTTTATGGAATTGGATCTCCAATGTTAGCTAGGTAAGGGTTGTAGGTTGATACTCTTCTAAGACATGGAAATGGTTCCAACATAGGGTAGCAAAATCATTAAGTAATATATAATAACCCTTACCTTCACATTATATTACATGTCATATAGGTTAAAATATTTCTATAGATTTATTGGCCATGCATTGGTTGTGTCTCCTGATTCCTCACCTAAAAAGGTAGGTGGGGGAAGCTTTTTGAGCTCTCTGATGATTGAGTCTAATTTTATTATTGGTACTTCTTCGATTTCTTACTACTTACTTATCCAACTTCCAATCGAGGGACTTCTTCTTGAGGATCAACCTCAATATTTTTTAACCTACATTCTTGATTTTTTATTTTTCCTTGAATAGCATTTAAAGTGAACAATATTCCTTGGAGGACCTCTTCTTGATTATCAACTAGTTTTTTCCAAATGTATTATCATTCGGTGTTTCACTATTGTTATTGTCATTATCATTATGGTGGAGAGGTTCATTTCTATTTTGGTTCAAATTTTGGGTAGCATGACCCCTACCTCAACTTATACCTCTACTAAGACCTCTACCTATTAAGCCCAACCTATCGATACCTTGATCATTTTCAATCTGATTATTGTCAGCCCTAATCTTAACCATTTTCTTGAGAAGTCACTAAATATGTTTTAAGGCATATTTTAGCAAAAATAAAATCTTTTAAATATTATTTAGAGTTGTGTTTAAAATTGATAACTTAGCACATGATCTAATACTAGGTGAAATGACTCAAAAAAAAATTGAGTCCTTTCTTTTAGATTTCACAAAGGAATTAGAAAATTGACATTACTATATGTAACTTGGTTTTGCATGACCTACGATAATTTCAATAGCCACATTTACGTCAATCCAACCCTTAGCTAGAGTAATTACCCCTATAATATTCTATGGGGAAGATTATTACCCTAAAAAAACTTACATGCAATTTTGGGTGTATCAATATGCAATCCATAGCAATAAGATCAAAACTATATGGTGGTAAACACCTTTTTAATAAGACCACCTAGGTGTCCTTATCCTATCAAATAATTTTACATTTAAGTAAGTTTAGGTATAGGTCAGGGTAGATTATTCATTCCTTAATATGTTAGGGAAGTATTATACTAATAGGAGTTCATTTCTTGGTCATACAATGTCTATTTACATGTCAATATTTTTAATGAATAAGACACATTTATTCTAACGTAATTAATGGCATACATCTGAATAAGTTAATTTGTTTATAAATACACTTATAACTCAATAATTGTAATAGGAATTTGTATTTAATAATTTTTATGTAAATGAAGATCCCATTGTAGTACTATACTTAATTAGATCATTATACCATGATCTATAGTTTTGAGGATAATTGTACTATGTGCCTTAATTTTAACACGTAATAATAGGTTATCAAAATCAAAATAAATGGTTATAATTTTCATCAAGGTCACAAATGACAATTATGTTTTTTTATTATAATGGTTACTTATTCTTACTAGACCATCCTGTAAGTAGCCACTTAGAGACTTATATCTCTTAGGTGTTAAGTACTTGTCAACTAATCATTACCATAAAAAAAGTATGCCATTCAATCATAGTTTGTATGATTTATATATTTGTTTTGTTTCACCTTAGCTTCCATTATTTATTCATGTAGGAACATCAGGTTATTTATACTAGCAATTTAAAAATTCAGCAACTATTATCAAGTGCCATTTAAGACACTAACAGAGTTTTAGGACCAAGAATGATTTTAATTTTCACAAGATGATATTTAATTTATCATACTCATTTGAATTATTTGAAAGATCATAATATCATATAATTGAATAGTTAAATTAAATAATAAAATCTACTCAATATATGCTGAAAATAGCTTGAGTGTATATTGACACTCTAATGTCATTTTAGAAGCTTGTATTTCTTTATTAATAATAAGAACAGTAGTTATAAAATGAATTCTAATATTTGAAAAGTATTTTTCCTTACATATAAAGTTAAATAACTAATGAGATTTCAATGTATAGAATGGATTATGTGAACTAGCAAGATTTTAAAGTATTCTTACATCCTTTGTTTGGACAAGTAGAATACAATTAGATAATATAACTTCAAGAACTAATTTAGTCTTCAGATTAATCCAATAATAATTCATAAAACATACTCATAAAATAGAATAAAAAATGTGTTCCTCTTAATGATTTTAAACTTTGCAGTGATAAAGTTTTAGAATAAACAACTTATGTAATCAAATTTCCTAAATTGGTTGTGATAAAGACTAATTTACAAACTTATTTTTATGGATGTAGGGTTCCAAAATAAGTCAAAACATCTACTTATCAACAATTTCTTATCATGCCATAAAATGGATATATTGGCTGGAAATACTCTCATGCATAGTGAATTTTTAGAACTCAAAAATAACTCAGAATTTGTATTGTAAGAGTGTTGGTACAGTAGTAAAGAATTCACAAATATTCAAGTATAATAATTTGAATCTAGTATACAAGTGAAACCATTTAAGTTCTATACTTACAACTCAATATTTAACAATACTTCAGTCTTATAAAAATCCATGAGCAATAAAATTAAATTATTAACTGATAATCACTAATCTACAATGAACTGTTAACAATATAGAAACTACATTCATTTGAGTGTAAGTAGCAACTCAAACTTGTAATCAATTAACTTTTCCATTAAATGTAGGTATACCACCAATTAAATTAATCATAAATATAAAAGTGTTGAAATAAATGAATGAATAATAGTATTAATTTAGTCATGTTCCATTTTGTACATCAACCCCAAGGGTCATTTTACATTTATAAAACATGATCTAACACAATATATGATACAATAAATTAAATAATACAATGAATCATCTGATAACCAACTGAATAATATAATCTCTCCACATGATCTATCCTAATCTAACCTATCTTATGAGCCTCTCAATCAGTGGTCCTTACCACCCCAACCATTAGTTAGGAGGTGGAGTTTGGTTTTTGATTATTTGGGATAAGAGTGTGATAAATAAGGGATAAAATCCATTACTTAATTTTTAGTATTTACCTCAACCAACAATTCATAACTAAAAATCAAGTACAAACACCAACAAATATACAATGATTGACAACCTTTATTTATCCTTTGAAGTTTTATAGGTTTTAACTACATATTCAATTGAACACTATCAACCTTCATCTCAGGTTCCAGGTATACCACCATTTAATATAAAAATAAATCATTCAAGTGATACAAAAACATCTTTTATATCCAATAATAAAATAATAAATATTCACATAATGAATGTATTTGAAAGTAGATAACACAACACCAAATTCTTTAGATGCCTTGCCCTTTTTCCAACTAGTTTAGTGTAGTCATTTCATCACCTATAACAGGGTATGCAATCATTATATCTGACCCCTTTATATAGCTAGGTTGATCCAAAAAGATTGTTGTTATAAAATAATATCATATAAAATCATAAGAATTTTAATATTATAATAATAACCCTATTTTAAAAACTTATAACACCAAGTAAGATTTATACATTAAAATACAAATGAACCATACCCAAAAATGGTGAACTAGTAGGTTAATAAAATCCCAAATACACTAAGCCCATCCACTTTATCTATTAAATAAATTAATCCAAAACATTTTACTAATGGTGAATAAAAACCCAATCTTAAAATAAATATTCTAATCACAAAATAATCTTAAAATACCATTTTAACTTGGATATTCAAACTAGTAATAAAAAAATGAAAACCCAACCAAAAAAATAATTTATTCAAGACAACAATGCCATTCTAATTAGATACTTCAACAAGGAAAGGAAAATAAAACCCAACCACTTAAGTATGGCGATGACTTCCTCTAAAGGGTCGAAATACCCAAAACCTTACAACAAAATGTAAGAACAATCAAATGCACAACTAAACCTTACATCCAGGTAAAGTATTATAAATATTTATCTAATCATTTTTTTGGTTGATAAGTTAAATAACCTAGTTTTACAGGAACCAGGAACCATATGTAAAAAATATAAAATAAATTAGCAAGCTCCATAGGCTGAAACAACAAAAAGTAATAAAAAATAGTTAATGATCCCTATAAAATGCAAAATAGCAGATAGATAAATAGAAATCTATTCCAAGAGGGGGGACCCCTCTATTGGTTCCTTCAAATCCTCATTCATTTTCTCTTGTGCACCCTATTTTCTCTTTGAAATTTTGGCCCTCATTCTTTTTCTAGGCCCTTTTGCATCATCCCTGGGTAGGATCATCTAGGGTCTCTTCTACACCTGTTCTTACACTGGAGTCTTCTTAGTGGGGGTAATGTAGGGGATATTTGGAGAGGGGGTATCCACCACTATTATGTGTTTCTTTATGGGGGTCCTATGCACCTTAATATAATGGGAAAAATATTGGATTTTTGGGCCACTTATATGTTCATAGCATTCCAATCTTGTATAAGGCCCACTAGATTCATCTCAGCCTTGTGAAGCTTACTGTTAAATTTTTATAGCCACTCTTTATTGGATTTTATCTCCTCTATCAAGGTTGTTTTTTCTTTCCTCACCATTTCCCTATAGGTACCCTCATCTAGTAGGATTGATTTAGATTTAAAGACAATGAGTTTTAGGGGAAGGTATTTAGCAGATGTTTTGGATAAAGGGCTAGCATGGATGATATTGATTAATTGATGATAGGACCCAGAGGTAGGGTCTTCCTCAGGGCAGTTCTCCTTGATAGAGGACCCCATTTATATAATAATTTTAATATGTCTAAGAAAAAAAATATTTTAAGGGTTATTGAAATGAATATTTTATTTCCAAATTTAAATACCTAGATTTTTAAACAAACTAGCATAACCCATTATGAAAAGAAGGTCTAAATATCAATTTTAAATTGATTTAGAACCTTTTAAGGCTCATCAAGAAATCTATTGAATTCCTTATGATCCTAAAAATAATCCTTTCATTATTTACATCATAAATGAAATCAAAACCCTTAATTTTTTTCATAAAATAAAATATACATCACTTACTTGTTTGTTTCTCACATAAGGAGAAATTTCTTCAAACTTGTTTACTTTCCAGCAAAACCTTGTTCTCCCCAAGTGCCATGCCCAACTTCTTATATTCATGGTCTAACATGGTCATTGTCCCTCCTCCATTACTTATTCCTACCACCATATCTTCCCTAGGTTTTCTCTCTTCTCTTCTAAATCTTCTTCCATTTTTCCAATCTCCTCCTCAATTACCCCCTAGCCAAAATTTCTTGGTAATTGTACCCCATTTTCCCCCAATGTGCCGAAACTCCAAAAGGAAAATAATTAACCCTAAGACCAAAAAAAATTGGTCATGATAACTATTTGGTTGGAATTCAAAATAACATGACTCTTATCTAAACATTATCATTAAAAAATCAAATCTTTGATATAAAAATTAGTTCCTAAGGTAAGGAAAATTCATGGCCCCATCATGGGTCAGGAAAAATAATCAAAATAAAACATTAACCGTGAGCCATTTTAATATTAACATTAGACCTTTTACCACCATGCCTAAGTCATTGCGGATTTAAGGCTATAAATCAAATTGAAAGTCTTTATCTATACATGCCAACATCACCAAATTTATATGTTTTTATAAATGTCAATACAAGCTTATGGATTGGAAATAATTATAGGCTAATGTTTCTCAATCTAGTAACTCAATGGGCCTATCTTCATTTACTAACATTCAAACCAAAATTATGGGCATAGTTAGCTATAATCCAATGATGGATTATGAACAACCAATGCAAATTTTTATGCATAACACAACAAGATAACAATACTAAGGTCTATTAATAGCTTAATCAAGAAAAATAAGATAATGAACTTGATCAAGCAACTAATGCCAAGAGATCAATCACAAGATAATTAAAACAATCAAGGCATGCAAGAACTCAATAGAAAGTTGAAAAGATGATTAAAAATAAGAATAAGATCAAAAGATGATTAAAAGTGATGGAATAAAAAAATGGAAATAATGTTAAATAATGACTAACAACTCATGTATAACACCCCTTATTACATGTATCGATTACCTGACTACTCATTACCCTTGTCCAGTGTTCTCCGACTGCTAGAGTCCACCACTATCCTAACTCATGTACTTGTAATTATACCCATAAATGGGAATTAAAAACACCTATATAATGTAATAATATATAGCTTATCTAAGTATTAAAAATACAAAAACTTAATGTTTTAACCAAATCAACACATTAAAAAAATAAACTACAGTTGTAGTACTTAGTCCAATGTCAATAATAGCCAACTAAATATGATTTGAAATATATTATGACATCACTAGCATAGTACCCAAAAAAATAATAGCTCTAAAGTATAGCTAAAAAATATAAACACATGTTGAAAACATATATTAATTCATGAAAATAAGGTATGTAGGAAGGGTTATAACATCATTCCACTCATAGCTAGTAAATACATGTATTGCATTGCACCTACACATGATGATATATTGCATAGTAGTAAAAATTTAAAATATCATTTTACCCTCTCTCTCTCTTAGTGAGCATGTGAGTGATATTTATTCTAATCATACCTCTAGAAGTGAATTAAATTCTTATTTTGATGAACCTTGGAGTAATGATGATTACTATGATTTTGGTGAAGAAGACATTAAGTCTAGTCCTTATAGTTATCTCCCAAATTCACCCATCTCTCATGTTCAAATTGATTGTTTATATAATTCTAGCTCAAATGATAATATTTATTTGGATAAACACAAGTGAACTTATACTTATGTTCAAAATTTACATAGTTTGCATTCACATGATAATATTATATTTTATAGTCCATTAACATGTGATGCTTCTTTCAAAATTAACAAAATAAGACATACCAATGAATATTCCTCAACCTACAGTGAAACCTCTTTCTCATCCTAACCTCCATGAGGGTGATAAACCATTTCCCTCTCACTCCATCCAAGCCATCACCCCTCCAAAGGTTAAAATGAGAAAAACCAAAGGTCCTCAATGTAGTGTACCAATGGATAAAATTAATAATAAGATTCAATATTTAAATGAATCCCTTGATGATGTTAATATACCTTCACAAGAGGTAATCTCCTTGATACATGCCATGGGTGATTTACAACACCAAGTATAACAACTCAATTGGAAAGTAAATAATACCACTCTTGGTTTTATTTCAATAGCTTCCATGGAAATTCTATCCCATGTATAATCTTCAATACAAAGTTACCTAAGTAGTTTTAGATACCAATATTACCAAAGTTCAATGGACATTGAGACCCATACTTTCACCTTGAATATTATGAAAAAGCTATGGCACATATCACTAGCAGTTTGATTCTCATATGGTTATTTTCATAGACTCTAAAGGGTGAGGCATTAAACTAGTTTCATAATTTTCTTCCCAGTGGTTCACTACATACATATAATGAGTTAGAATAAGTCTTTATCATACACTATATATAGACTAAGGGACCTCAAGTCACATATGAGAGGTTGCCTTCACTACACCAGGGTAAGTCATAAATAGTGAGTGATTACAATTTATGATTCAAATCATGCATGAAATAGTTGATATATCAGCTGACAGATTTAGAGTTACAATACATATTTTGTAGACTCATCTTCCCTCTTAAGGATAAATTACTATATGAGACATCTAAATCATTCTAGCATCTATGTAACATAGATATGGTATTAGAGAAGAAGTTGGGAACAGTTGAGACAACATCAGAGGCAAATTTGGATTTAGATCTCCCACAGCCACAATCATCAATATGGTACAAGAACCTAATCCACCTATGAGTAAGGAAAATTTGGAATAAAAACAACCAATCAAGATACTCAATAAAGGCAAATAGCCACTTTACACAACATCTCTAGTAGTGGATAGAGCACATGACACCTATAGTGGGGCCATACAATTTTTAAATAGAGATAGGCCTCATGATATATTATTTACATTACTAGATAGAGAAATGATTTCTATTCCTCATACTTAGCATCATTCAACACATCATTTGTAGAGAATAAAAAATAACCCATATTATAACTATCATAGAATCAATGGACATTGGGAGAATAATTTTTATGCACTCAGAGATCATATTTACCAATGTGTTAAATGAGACATTATAAAATTCACATAGGGGGCATCAAAATTTCCTTATCCACACTCTCATAGAACACACTCTTCTATGAGTGAGATGTTCAAATACATTCCTTTTAAGGAACCATTGGTTACTCATCATACGAGCAATGTGGTTTCTAGGACACTTACTTATGTGAGATCTCATGCACCATAAATTTAGTAGATATGGTAACCAGTTCATATAGATCAACTTACTTATAAAAACATGGTAAAAAAAATGGAAACCAACCCCACCACTAGTTTCAGTTCAACCATTGATTAAGATATTTAACAATAATCATAGAGATCAAAGCACAATTTTAGTACAACCAATAATTAATATATTTGAAAATAATCAAAGAGATCATAACATAGTTTCAATTTGACCGCCAATTAAGATATTTATCAATAATCATAGAGATCATAACACAATTTCAATTTGACCACTAATTAATATATATGGCACCAATTATAGATATCAGAGCATAGTTTAGTTTTACCATCGATCAATATATTTGGCAACAATCATAGAGATCAAAGCATAGTTTCATTTTAACCACCGATTAAGATATTTGTCAACAATCATAAATATCATAGCATAATTTTAGTATGGTGGCCGATTAATCTCTTTGCCATAAAATTACACATTTAACTACTAATAGTGCACCATAAATAATATCAATTTCAAATTCTAAGTATATTCCTATATAGTATGAGAAGTATGGTCACTTTCTTACCATGCCATTTGGATTTAGATAATGCATGTCATAGTTACATGATCCACACTCAGAAATACTATGACACTTCTCTAATAACTAACAACTAACAACTAACATTTTTAATTTGATATACATATCTACTCTAGCATCTATATACATATGAGCAATCAATTATAATTCCCTAGCTGAAAAAATATCTCTTTATCAAAATATAAGCAATAAATATAACCAAAATAGTTACTCAAGTAAATAATTCCATAAATTAAAATGCTATATAACACAATACCCATGTATCAAAAATTCCATATACATATATGATTGAAAACAAGCTTTGATACAATCATAAATAATCCCTCAATAATAATAGTTTGGTTACCAAGACCACCTTCCTCACTCTCTTTCTTAGATACATCAACACTATAACTAGATGCCCTTACATCCCCTTTAGATCTCAATCAATATTTTTGTCTCCTCTCTCTATCTCGTAGTACTACAACTTCAACCATCAACTCCACATGCTATAACTATAGATAAATGTATTCATCCATGATCCTACCACCTACCCCACACAAAACATTAGATAGGATCATAACTCACCTATACATCTCATCATGTGCCTCATCTCTATTAGTAGTTACTCATCTATATGTCATAGTTTCAAAGGATACCCTATCAAATAGATGTGCATAAATACTTGTAACTCCTATGGCCCTCTCCATTATCTCATCATCCATGACATCATCATGGATATGTCATGTCATATCTCATAGCATAACCTAAATAATGGTCTCCTAATACTCATCATCTCCTAGACCTACACATACCAACACAATGCATTAGATATTTCATCAATAAGTTAAACATTAAACTAAACAAAATATACAAATCCACAATGACAATGTACCCTCAGCTACCCTAATGGGATTCAGATATAATATATCCTACATGATATACCCATCTATTAGAAACATTGGTGACCATATATGATACCTCCACCATACTATGTAGGCATCAATCATTCCTATGTGATCTACATCAAGTATATCTAGCACTGGATCTCACTCTATCACCAAAATTGGAACTAAATCAGTATATGTGGGCCTCAGCCTACTACATAGCCTCATTGGTGCCTGAGAAAACGTCAACCACACCATGGTGCAGGTGGCACATCCTAGATAACACCAAACTATCACGTCACCCACTCATACTAAAATCTCTCAAATATATTGACCCAATGGTCATGAAAACAAAATCTCACTCAAACCTACCTCAATTAAAAACCATCCTCATGCTACCCTAAAATCCCATTTAAGGTATTCAAATATTATCTCCAACTATCAACCAATCCAACCCCTGTCAATAATGCATTGTGATCCTTGATTACATGTGAGTCATACAAATCCATCTATCTATAAATACCTATGTGTGGGTCCAATCCATCTACATAAACCCCTCCATTCTAGCCACTACAATATGCTCATAAGCCCAATAATGTAGTAATGTCAAAGACCCAGTACCATCTATACACAACTCTTGATTAAAAGGGTACAAATCTTAATATAAATGAGCTAGCATAGTGTGACCCCATGAGTATATGGTCTTGTGCTCCTATGTATCATGCACTGTACCATGTATAATTTATGAGATAGATAATTGTTCCCATCCACAATACTAAAGTAAGTATCATCTCTAAAAACTTCTAAAACCATGGAATATTATCTATAACAATCAAAGACATTAAGACATCATTACAGCTCTTTGGCTGATGGGTCCCCATGAGCATAGCTATAAAGTACCTTATGGTCCACTTTATAGCTCTATCTCTAATAGCCTCCTATAACACTACCCATCGACCAATAATGTGTAATATTAGTATCTTATAGACATCTTCCAACATCATAGTGATCTCCCTAGTGGGAAACCAAAATGTACAAGTATTAGAGTTCCACCCATCACACAACACCATCATCATATGGGAGTCCTAGGGAATTAGAGTAAGTGATGCCACATGGCCCAAACTAGCTCTATCGATCACTACCCTCTTATCATACATAAGGGGTAATCCACATAAGCACTCAATCATCTGGCCACTTTGAAACTCCCTCATGCCCACATCTACCTTCAAAATATAACCAAATATAGCATTAACATATATGAATGATAAATAAACATGTGGTAGTAGTCATTAAATGCAAAATAAAATCAAAACTAGGAAAAAATATCTAATGGACACTATCACTGCACCTAAGACAATAGTGTTGGATAGTATATTGTACCCAAAATAGTAGCGTGGTAACCCAAGACACTAGCGTAGTCTTAGGGACACTAGTGTAGTCCTCCTAAATAGGGCCCTAAACTACAAAATTTTCACTAAAATGATGAAAAAGGTAATAAAAGTGTCAAAAACATGGAAAATGATAGGTTCCTTACCAGGGTGACCTCCTCTTTTGCTTGGATGAGTGCCTTCACCTCCTCATAGTGGGTCACATTTATTCCTCATCTCCTCGACATGTTTCCAAGCTAAGATCAAAAATTTATCTCAAGTCAACCAATTCAAATGATTCTCAAACCAGTCAATTAAACTATTTAAGCCATGTTTTAAAAATTCCACCTACCTAATGTTGACCTTGTGCATAGATTTTGCCAACTAATACCAAATTCTTCAAAATTTGATATCTCAAGAATCGTAGCTCTAATTTTTGATCTATTTCTTGTGCATGGGACTTGATCATGATATCCCCCACACTGTTATAGTTGCATTACTATTCCAATCAAATTGACTCCATAAAATGACAAAACCTATGCATCCTTAACAAATTCACTATAGACCACAAGCCTATATTGGCTCCAGTTTCCAAAAATAATTCTATTAAAAATGTCTAAAATAATCAATTTTATGTTCATATTAGTAGTGATAATTATCACTAACATGTTTACTAACATCACTTTTGGTTTGACACCCTTACCACAGTCATGGATCTTTCACTAAAATTAGGGCATACATATACTATTTACATTGATTCAGATACCCATATTTCTTGATTTAGATAATCATATTTCTTGATTAAAATACCCAGATATATAATGATTCATATACATATATTCATGTAAATACATATATTGAGTTAGATACATAAATTAATTAAGATACATTAATTGATTCAAATACACAAATTGATTCAAATACATAAATTAGTTCAAACATAGATTAACTTAGATTGGTTTAGATTGACTCAGATTGGTTTAGATAGACTCAGATATCTAGATATACAATGATTCATATATCTAAATATATAGTGATTCAGATACCTAGATATACATTGATTCAAATACACAGATTGATTCAAATCCATAAATTAATTTAGAAACATAGATTGGTTCAAATACATAGATTAACTCAAATTAGTTCAGGTTGACTCATATTAGTTTAGATAGAATTAGATTGGTTTAAATTGAATCAGATATTTAGATACATATATTTGTTCAGATGTTCAAACATAAAGGTTAAATCAGATTTATAGGGTTCCATGATCTTGTCAGATATTAGTTCACATTCTTAGATTTTGCATAGGGATTTTGACATAGATTTATACTTATATTATGACTATGGTGTTATGTACATGGTATGTTGTCCCTATACAAATAAATTTTTATACATAGGGAACACATTTACATTACTTACATATTAGGTTTAGGGGCATGATACAAATCATGTGTCCTTGATCTCACAAGATTCCACTAGGTTATAAAGATGAAATGACACATTATACCATTCTCTATGCACATATTATTATATTACACTTGAATTGTCACCAAGATGTCCCCAGAATTTCACTAGGTTGGGTCATATAGCTGACTATAGTGGTTGATCCATAGATTGTCACCAGACCCAGATTATGAAGGTTGAGTGATAGTCTCAACCTCTGAGCAAATTAATTCTTAGACTCAGTTTACATACCAGAGTGAGGGAAAGTAGAGATTTTTATATCCATATTTACATATCACTTCTCATATTTAGCTCATATACCAGAGTGGGGGTAGTGATGATCATTCTATATAACTCATTATATCTCATATAAACTATCCATAAGTGTTACCTCTTGGTTATATATTGCATTCCTTTTAATATTTAAGGTCTCATCTAAATATGAGATGAGTGTAATTGTCTTTTATTCATATGTCATACATTATTGATTATCGATCTTATTATTTATGTCTAACTTAGATGAAATGAACACATTTTTCCATACAAAAATGCATCCTTATGGCGGGATTGTTTTAAGAATTCATCAATAGTTTTGGCAACACTTTTTTGAAAATAGTTTTGAATACTTGGTGTAGAACACATTAAACTCCAAAAATGCTCTGAATACCTATCTAGTCATGCTTCAAAGATGCCTAATTATGCTCTGAAGATGCCTAGTTGTAATCTATAGATCAATATAGCAACTCCAAAGATATTTATTATACATATATAGATTTTCCTTCTTTAGATATCTTCTTGTAGACATAACTATTCATATTAATGGTCTCAAATGATCTAAATATAAATGTATATCTATTTTTTAAAATCAGACATAATATTTTCATATATATGTTAGTTATACTCGGTCTATTGTTAGTTGAATTAGTCTTAATGCCTCCCTATAAGTGTGGGATTTGATTCTAAGATATTCTATTTTGAATAATAAAATTTGGCTATTTAGATCACCAAATTTTATATTCTAAGAATATTCATTGAGATGTGCTTTAAATACGCATCTCCTCATTATAGGGTAATTATATAATAGATAATAAAGAATATAATAGAGAGAAGAAACATTCAAGTGTAATTTTGTAGAATTCATAACATCAATATATGTTCCTTTTGATAATTAAGTATTAATAAATTTCATCATTCCATTCCATTATTGAGTAAACATTGATCTTGTTCTGAGGAAAGAGCAAGGGCCCACTTCTCTCTGAAAATCAAGATAGTTGGTATTTTTAGTTTATAGTTTAAAAGTGTATTTATTTTGATTTAGGTATATTTCATTTTACTAAAAAGTGTGATTTCCATTTTAATGTAGGTGTGTTTTCTTTTAATGCAAGTGTGCTTTCATTAAATGCAAATTTTGTTTCAGTTTAATGCTAGTGAGTTTTTTTATAAAAACTGTGTATTTCAAATTTCATAAGAGACAAAGTTTATTAACTCATCTCCATATTCATAATCTATCTATAAGCAATCAACATTATCACCTTTTGATATACAACATTGTCCTACCCAGCCAAACAAGTCAAGTGAGGACAATGTAGTGTCTTATGCTAGATGTTTAAGTTTTGGATGTTGATGGTGTGAACCAAAGAAATCTTTTAATAAGGAATACCATAAGAGATACTCAATTATCAAAACTTTAAAGATTTACTTTTTTTACAACCTAGAATAATTAGAGTTTTGTTTGTTGCCCTTAAGATTTAGACATAAATAGCAAAATAAACACCCCCAAATAATGAAACTCAAATATCCAACATCTCATTACATATAGCCTTAAACACTAGCCCTAATAGAAAATGACACCAATCTATTGATTGGTTAAATGAAAGGTATAACAATAAACTATCATTTTTAGTGTTATTTTTGGGGACTCTTCATCAATAAGTGTTAGTGAGATCCTATATTAAAGTTATATAGGTAAAATTTAAAAACATTCATATACCCCAAAAATTAAAAAATTAATCAAGGATACCTTAGATTAATGAACTGCCCAAGAGATTATCAAGGATGGTTTATCTCTAAATATTCCCAAATAAAACAAGAAGAGAGGATTATATTCTTGTTGGAAAGATCAAGAAGTGAAATAAAGGCAATTGAAAGTCATATACAAACTTTTTCTTATTCATCTCCTGAAAAAGGTTCATCCTCATAAATAGATCCTACAATAAGATTTATATTCACAACATCTTTCCCTATAGGGAGAATTAATCCCCAAAATCCACTTTTTGGAATAGTCAGATTTGATCCATAAGCTCTACAAGAAGAAGATCTAATCACCATCAAATATTATCTTCTTGAGTCAATAGACCATAGGTTGAGAAACCAAGTAGAGAACTTGGATTGGATTGATAACTAAAGTTGGGAAGAAAATATGGGAGATGAACATGCACATGTAGAAAACCTTGATCAACAATCTCAACATGACAAAACTTTTTCCTACCCAATCATCTTGGGTCCTGATGACAAAAAATCCATGAAAAATATCTCACCATCTATTTTACCTACTTTTAGAGGTAAGTCCTGAAAGGATCTAGATCAGTTCTTATTTGAATTTCAGGTTCTTCGCCAAACATATGACTATGTCACTAACAATAAGAAATTGAATATGTTCTCATTTACACTTAAGGATACAATCATGAGATGGTTCATAGGCCTTGAGGTTAATTATACAATTACTTGGTAAGAAATGGAAACTACATTTCTTGATAAATATTAGGATTATTATAGAGTTAGAGAACAAAAGGAAGATTTTTTCAAGATCAAACAAAATAAATATGAAACTTTAGAAGATTACTTTGATAGATTTATATTTTCCCATAAATAGAGTGGTTACCAACTCATAGAGTAGGTCATCAAGATAATATTTATTAAATGCCTAGATGATGATGCACATGATTCTTTGAAACCAATGGGAAAGGGTGACATTGAAAAGTTAACCTTTCATTATATTTCAACATTATGTACTAACTATTCTAGGATAAGACCTAGCATAAGGAAATCACGGTTAGGAAAATCACCTAAAATTGGCCAATTGATGGAAGAATTTGCTAATTTCAAAATAGATATTCTAATACAATTGACATCCACATTAGATGGTTTCAAAGCAAAAGCCAATGCCACTAATGTTGAACAATTATCAATATATTTTCTTAGATGTAGGTTTAAACATGCAATAAAATATTGTCCTTTAGATAAAATAGAGGTATGTGGTGTTTATGACATAGAACATGACACTGATAATTGTAATCATCTTCCTACTATGAGAAACTAGGTAAAATAAGAAGTAAATATAGTAGAGGAAGTGAACTTTATTCAAAGACAAGGAAACCAGTAATCTCAACCTCAAAATCAATTCATTCCATGATTTCCCCCCAATCCATGGATGATGCCATGGGCTAGACAAGTCACACTAGAAATGTAGGGACCACCACTACAACCATAACCATGGGGTACTCAAGAATGGATGCCAAAGATGTGGAGGATGCCTCAAAATCCTTTATAAACTTAGGCATAGTAGAAAAACCAAAAAACACATTGGAAACAATAGTCACCACCTCAATGGCCAAATTAACCATATAAAATGCATAGAAGATTTCCTCCATAGCAAGCTTTGATGCCTTCACAACCTTAGCTACCACTAATTAAGAAGCAGGTTAACTAACCATAGTTACCTACCCAATTAGTGAAAAATCCTAAGAATAGGAAAAATACTCCTATTTATGGAGTTGATCAATAAATTAGTGTTACAAGTGGTTCACCTGAGTGTAATAATGTTCAACTCAGGTCAAGAAAGGTAGTAAGAGATTCACCCATTACCATAACTAAAATTCTCAATGATGAAAACACTCCTGAGTCACCTGTAGTCCAAGAACCAAATGAAGACAAGGTATAAGCCACCACAACTCCAATCACACCAGCCATAATTCAAGATCCCCCTATTGTTCCATTTCCTAAGAGATTTAAGAAAGAAAAAACTAGAGAGGATTTTGAACTAGTGCAAGGATTAAGAGAGATGAAGATAGAAATTCCACTATTAAGATCCATTAAGGATATTCTTGAGTTGAATAAAATAATTAAAGGATTATGCATCAAAGCACTAGGAAGAAAGAAACAATATCCTAAAATAATTTAGGTAACTAACAAAATTATTGATTTACTAGTAGGAAACATACTTGTTCCCAAATACAGAGAGCTTGGTAGTCCCATGATGACTGTGACAATTGGGAACAAGTCCATACCAAATGTGCTTATAGATATAGGTGTTGTCATCAAAATAATGATTGTCAAAATAGTATAATATTTATCCCTCATAGGGCTTCAGCCCACCACTCCAATCTTGAAAATGGCAGATCAATCTACTATTACACCTGAAGGAGCCATAGAAAATGTTTTGATGACTATAGAATCATGGGAATACCCTATAAATTTCATGATCCTTCAACCTAAATCCATGAAGGTAAGATTTCCAATCATTCTTAAAGGACCTTGGTTAAATATAGTCGCATCACAAACTGACTGTAAATCTAGTAATATGACTATTTCCAATGGAATTCATTCCAAACAAATCTCCCTTTATCTACCTACTAGACCTTAAATTGATCTTTCTAAATAGATATGGGTGGATAAACCTAAAAAAAATAGAATAGTGTGTCTTCCTTAACCATGGTTACCATAAAATAACATGTCCAAAAGTTTGAGGAACATATAACAAAAGATTTAGACCAAGAAAGCCTAGCTCCAACGTTTGATAGCCTCGCTTCAAAGTCTAAAAGCCTAGCTCTGAAGACTGAAAACTTAGCTCTAAAGACTAATATCTTAGCTCTAAAGATAAATAATCATGAATGGGAAGAATTTAACTCCACTATTGAGAACTAAGAAAATGTCATAAGTTCCCTAAACATGGTATCTAGTCTACAAGATATCCAGTAAGCCATAGTTGATTGGGCTCAAGAAGGGAAAAATTCATTTAAAAATGATTTCCATTATCCACTAAACAATCTAATATCTAAAAGTGAAACATTTTATAAGGATGTGGATACATTTCACATGCTACTACCACATATATATCCATTGAATACTTTGATGAGTGAATACAAGTAGGTAAATTATATCAATACAAGTACTAAACAAATTTCAATCCATCCCAATAAATTATTAAATACCAATATCTAGTTAACTGACCAACAAAAAATTAAAGTGTTTTATGTATTAGTACGACACATAAAATCCTTTACTTGGGATTATAGTGATATGTAAGGAATACATCCCAATTTTTGTACCCATCACATCTACACTGAAGCTGTTAGACTAGTTAGACAACCACAATAGAGAATTAACCCAACTTTGAAATAAATTATAAAGACAGAGATATAAAAACTATTGGAAGTTGATTTTATTTACCCCATATTCAATAGTTAATGGGTTTCACCCCTAGTCATTGTGTCTAAGAAGAATGGAAAATGGAGAGTCTGTGTAGATTATAGAGAACTAAATAAAGCTACTATGAGAGATTACTTTTCTTTGCATTTTATTGATCAAGTTTTGGATAACTTGATAGGAAAATAGTACTTTTATTTCTTAAATGGGTTTAGTGGATATAATCAAATCAGAATAACCCCTAAAAATCAAGATAAAACTACATTTACCTACCCCTAGGGAGCATTTACTTATACAGTCTTTCCTTTTAGATTGTGCAATACACCTGCTACCTTTCAGAGAGCAGTGTGAGCCATATTTTATGGTCTTAAAAATGATTGCGTATAATTATACATGGATGACTTCGATATCCATGGCACTACATTTGATAAAGCCTTGAATAATTTGAATAAATTTCTCACCAGATGTGAAGAACACCAAGTATCTTTGAGTCATGAGAAGTGTATAATAATGGTTGATGAAGGGATAGTCTTAGGACATCATATCTCTTCTCAAGGAATAAAAGTCGATCTCAAGAAGATTGAGATAATTTCTATTCTCCCCATTCCTAAAACATAAATAGATGTCAAAAAAATTCTCGGTCATATAAGATATAATAGAATATTTATTGAATACTTTAGAGAAATAGTTATACCTATGTTTTCCTTACTAAAAAAAGATAGTGAATTTGTATGGAATAATAAGTATCAAGAATATTTTAAAACATTAAAAAAGAAACTCATGATTGTTTCAGTTTTTAAAGGAGCTAATTGGAAACAACTTTTTCATATCTATGTTGATGCTTCCAATAATGCACTAGGGGCAGTTCTAGGACAAAGAGATGAGGAATAAAAAATGTATGCCATTTATTATATCATCAATAATCTTACTCCCATAGAGAAAAACTACACTACTACTAAAAAAAAAATTCTTGCTATTGTTTATGCCACAAATAAGTTTAGGCATTATCTTATTAGTTATCAGGTATTTATTTATACATAATATTCAATAATTAAGTATTTAAAGAATAAACCAGTCGTAGGTGAAAGAATTATTAGATGGCTACTGGTGTTTCAAGAATATCACATTATCATTATAGACAAACTTGGAAAGTATAATGTTATTGAATTTTTGTCTAGATTGATCACTACAAGTGAATATGAACCTATGGAGGATTCTTTTCCAGATGAACAGTTGTTTTCTATATCTACATACTCCCAATGGTTTGTAGATATGGAAAAAAAATTAGGAATAGGGAAGTTGTCTCATTCCTTTACTTATAAATAAATAAAATGTTTGATTAGAGATAGTTCTCATTTCAAATGGTTTAGAGTCATGTTGAAAATTTTAAGTAAAGAAAAAATAAGGTCCTATTAAGAAAACACATCACAATATGTAGTCCATATTGGAAATTTTTAATGTGATAGATTTTGCATAATAAAATGACATTTATAAAAGAAAAAAAATCATTGAGATAAATTCAAAAATGTTTTGAAGGTCAAAATTTTAATATTAAATATTTACCTACAAGGATCAAAAGTATAAAAGTAATATTTACTAAAACTATAAAAAAAAACTTATAAAAGATACAAATCATTATTACAATGTTGTCCAAAGAGAAAATGTAGGAAACAAACTAGAACATGTAAAGAAATAAAATATGACATATGTGTGTGGGAGATAAATTATTAAAATACATATAGGTAAGGCCTGGGGAATGAAATAAGATTTTAAAAAATTATAACTTTATTCTATTTAATGTATTATTATTACTAGCCAACAATGGAAAATAATAAATAAAATATGAGTCTCAACACTAATAAATAGAAAATATACATTTTTTTTCAAAAAACATGTCTTAGTAACAATATCTCATACATCATTATGAAGATAGGACTAGACCCTTCTCACAAGATAGGTAGTAGTGAAGAAATCGCATAGTATTTTAGGAACTATTTATTTTTGCATATGCAAATGACAAAGTGAAACAAGTAAATTTAAACTAATGATGACATGGGATTTAATTTCTATCATTTTTATTATCCTTTAAAAATTTCATTCATAAAATAAATTTGGGTATATTTAGTATATTCTCTTGAACATGAGTGATCGACCCAAAAAACAAAATTCTAGCTGCCTTCTTGTTTGATTAGGGTCCTCTCCCTTAAGGTTTTTTCTTCACCCTATCTTGATTCTTAACTAAAATAAGAAGTATAATTTCTTTTTTAATAGGTAATTGAGGATTTATGGGTCCCTCAACCTTCATTAAAAAAATAATGAGTTTACAAACAATCTTGAACACATTTGATATAAATCCATGATATGCCAAGAAATGAACCATATCCCCACAACCAAAAAACCCAAAACACATGCCAAAAGAGGCCTATAGTCCAAAAAGTAACTATAAATCCACATGGAGAAAAACCATTCACCTGGGAAATAAATACTGAGCAATAAACCACCATGAACCAAAAACCCAAAATAGGCTCCAATGATCCTACCACCAAGCATTGCTCATAGTCACTAAGGGAGTTTCACTATCCTTACCATACCTAGCCAAATACATCCTTCCCCTATGACTAATCTCTTAACCCCTATGTCCCTCCCTCAACCACCTCTCTAAATAAAAGGAGTGTCATGAAAGGTGAATTGAGAACTTTAATTATTCATCCTTTTTCTTATTATGAATGATTTTTCATTCCTATATAGCTCCATAATCCCCCAAGTCAAGGTCCATATGGATGTAAAGAGTTGATTATGAACCCATTGAAGCACTAACAACCTCTAGATTCTTCACCTTATAAATATTTTGGATATTCAAAGGGATATAAATCACCTCTTGAGACTTGAGGGCCTTTTGAATAGCTTCTGCAATATGTACCACCTCTTTTCTCATAGGTGTATTAGGAGTATTGGTACCATCAACTAAAATATGATTGGGAATGGAATATTTCCACCAAAAATATTCCACATTTCAATTTAATGGTCTATAAGTCTTGGATAAATATCTTATCTCAAAGCACCTATGACATTTCAAAGGTATTCCCTCATAGTGGAGCATTTAACACCAGTAATGATCATCGACTCTCAACTCAATAGATGTTGGGAGATCCCAAGAAATATCCATATAGACTATAATACAAATAAAATTTGTGTGATAATATTTTATGGTAGCTACGTCCATCACCAACAACTCACCCAAAGTATTACCAATATATGTGAAGTAGGATTCAGACCAAAATTGAAGGGGAAAGTGTCAAATTTAAACCCAAATGGGCCTAGTGCTAAGGGATTTAAAATGAATGTTAAAATTTGGGAACCAAGGCTTCATAAGGAGTAGACATTAGTCCTAGATCCAAACCATATCCTAAAAATTTTATTCTAGTCTTCAAAGATTTCAAACACCATGATTAAAAACCCTTAACATAAGGATAAATCTCCAAATTGTCTTCCATTAATGGTTGCAAGAATTAGAGATCCAATTGTGTAGAATAGGAAGGCTAAACAAAAAATGGTCAAACCTACATATTACCCCTTAATCATGAACCATTACTCATTATCAAGCACCTCTTTTGAGCACTTTATCCCCAAAACAAACTAAAGGGATGGTATTTTCTTTAGCTAAAGGTTTCATCATTAGCTTCTCATCCCCTTTGATATGGGATACCACTATTGTGAAAGATATCATATGTCATCCTTCCCATGCCTACCAAGTTTGGTATCTTTATGTGAGAATCTACTGACACCATAGTTTTAAAGCTAGGATTTGGCACTTCCACACATGCATCCACTACTGACACAGTCCCACTTTCTAGTAATGAATCATGCCTAGAATTCCTTACATTTCTATGTCAATACACTAGCTACCTTTACCTTGCCTATGTCATCCTTGTATGTCCTACTACCACTTAACCACTAGATTAGTTGAAAACCCTATCCATGGAAAACTTGAATAACCTATAGATATTAAAACTAAATATTTATATCATCTCAATATTTTACATCTAACAAATATCAATCAGGACTCTATTATTTAGGTCTAAACCTCCCATCTACCAAAAGGCTCACATTTACCATCTCATTATGCCTAAATACTTATCTCTTAGTTTGATCTATATCATTATGATGACCCAAGTCTCCTACACTACATAGAAATATTAAAACTTGATAAGCATCTTTAACTATTAGTTTCATATCCATGCCTATTTTCTAATCTTTTGGACACTACCAACCACAAAGGGATACTATTATTGATGGTAGTGGTCATATCCTTATCTAGTGTCCACTTACCAAAAGGTCATCCAAATTGTAAATGCTTTAAAACCTATGGGTCAACCTATTTATCTTGGTTAACCCTACTATTAGATATTTTTAAAAGGTGTGGCATAGTTATAAGTCTAAGCCTTCTCATTCATCATCTAGTAGATTCCAAGCAAACACCTACTAAGGCTCATTCAACTAATTGCACAACTTTGTCATTTTGTCTTATTCATCCCTATTTATTATCACTCATAAGAGTAGACATAAAAAAGGCATGAAACACTCAAATAAAAAACCATTAGTGGTATTTGTCAAGTTACAAGTTAGATCACTGCATTTATATTCATATAGTATATTTCAACATTGTGAAACCATACTCCCACACATAGGGGGAGCCATATAAGCCTGAGACCCTCCTTGGAGTATTATATATGTAGACAAAATATAGTGATAGAGGTGTCACTGAGGTCAACTCAACACTATGAGACCACTAACCCATTTTTTATCAAGCATGACCTAAGGGTGAAGAGGTATGGTTTTGATCCATACTCAGTCATCGAAAACCTATGCACAATATCTAAATACATCAACAAAATTGTGAAAAAAAACCATAAAATTGAAACTAATAGATTCAGAATAGATTATATATTTTAGGTAGGATAGAAACATCTAGAAGGATACTAATGTCAATGGTAGTGTTTGAATTTGATGGTAGTGTGTGGGGAATTAAAAAGGTCAAAAATCTAAACAAACAGAACATAGAGATGTGATGTAGATCTGAGATGAAACTAGACAATAGTGATAGTCCTAAATAAAATAATAAATAATATATGTTTCTCTTAACCCTTGATTGTATAATCATTATTATATTTATTACACATGTTTGAATAAACTTATTGTTAGATACTATGTTATATTACATGGATATAAATATTACATTGTTGTATTCAAACTTTTTATTTACATAATGTGTCTATGAAATAGACACATTTTGTATAAAATAAAAACACCATGCTCTCTAATAATTCTTCTAATTTTCATTCACTTTAATTTCTTATCATAGTAAAAAAATTAATTCCTATAATTTTTTATGTTTTTATTGGATCCTAGTAGCATAAACTACTCATTGTGTTTTCCATGAATGAATGTGTTTCTTGCACATTAATCATTACCTTATGTATAGATATTTTCTATATATATATATATATATATATGCATTGATTGATATTTAGGATCCATCACATATATAACTAAATTTTAAATCCATTGTATTCAAGTTAAAGGAATATTTTTTTGCTAGATATCAGCTTTTAACCAGATCTAAAATTGGTTTTGGGGCACAATAGGAGGCCTAGTCTCCCAAAAAAATTAATACTAAAAGCCAATTAGAAACAATACAAGATATCAATCCTCAAAAAAATAATGAAGATACAAAGCTAAAAAAATAGAACCTAACCAAAAATTTAACATTATACCTTATAAAAAGCCAGTAGAGAAAACACTTCCACAACTCACTTAGAAAACCAATGAACCCAATTTTAGCTCAAACTTTTGATGTCAACAACCATCTACCCCTACTAGAGAGAAGATATTCCATTGTCCATTGAGTTCCTCCATTAATGGAGTTCATAACATTAAGTTGTAGCCTTTATGATTTCATTTTCCTGCCTCTTTTCCCTTTCTTTCCAAAATTAGGAGTCTTCAATTCACTAGGCTATTGAGTTATCATCAGAACCTCCCTACTAACCAGCTCTTCTTATTATTCCTCCCAATATTTGTTAACCTCTTATGAGACTTCCTTCTACTGGGACTGATCCACTGAAGGAAAAAATTTGTCACCACCCTTTAGCCTAGATTTCTCAACATCTACTACCCCTTCCAAAAATGGAAAGGAAGGTTGTCCTACCTCTAAGCTGATTTGATCTTCTATTTTTACCACCAAAACCTCACCTTTATGAGGGTTTCTTGACTTTCCTAAATGACTGCTAATGACAGAGCCTCTATAGAAGTAGGTTTTGATTGGAATAGAATTATGTTAACGAAATATTGATTCGGACAACTAATATTTCTGACCTATTTTTCCAAGAATGTTGTTTGATATCCTTTAAAACCTTTCTCAAGACAAGAAACAATTTTATGATCAGCTTTGTTACATTTGAAACACCTAAAAGGAAGGCCTTAAAAATTATTGAACTAATTCCAAACACCAAGTGAGGATGAAATATGAATAGAATGATAAAGAGGTTTGGATAAATCTACCAAAACACACACCTTGACAAAGCTCCTATTAGCCTTAGTGGAATCATCAATTTTAACAAACACTCCTAGTTTACCAATGAATAGTTTGAGTAGATCTAGATCATGCATGGCTAATGGGAGATTATAAATTCTTACCCATACTAGAGCTTGAGAGATCACTGCTATAATTGAATAAAAAAAGGAGCCTAGGGACACCAAAAAAAACCATGCTTACAAATAATTGATGGCCTATTCAACCAAATTAAATCTCTATCTTTAGTAGATTGAAATAAAAGCTAAAAAACCCATTATATAGCATTAAGATAATACTATTTTTTAAGTAAGTCTAGGTACCTTTTGACCATTGTAATATTACTTCTCATGATGGCCTCTATATACTTCTGCCTATCAATGATTTCCTCCCCCTTTCCAAACCAATCATTGTAAGATTCAAATCTAAAATTTAAAAAATAGGGGGCATATCAGAGAAAATTAAGGGGACATCACCTAGGTAGGTCATTTCTTAGACTCTTTTTTATGGCCTATCAGTTTCTAAAGACCCCTTAAAACTACCCTCCTCTTCTTTTTCTTTTATAGTAAGCTCTTCTGAAGAAATCTGATTTCTAGAAATGAGAATAGGGTTTGAATTAGGCTGAGCCTTAAGAATAAGTTTTTTGTAGAACACTCCACATGAATGATAAGGATTGGAGATATTCTTCTAACTAGGGAACACTGGATCCTTAAAATAAACCCTAGCTAGCCTCTTTGTTGATTCAGGCACCCATTTCCTTGGAGAGGCTCCACCACTAGACTAGCCTCTACCTTTATCTAAAAAATTGGGCCCTAAAAAATGGTTAAATAAATCAAATGTATCTTTACCTTTTATTAACTTTAGAGAGGCCAAAATGGTTTTGAATGGTCATTTTTTAGTTTAAACTATCTCTTGCCTCAACCACTCCTAGCCAAAGAGCCTATCCCTCCTGACCCCTCACCAACTATAACCCTTTCTATTTTTTCATTTCCCTCTTAACTATCATAAGGAACCTACTCTTGTGTTTCTACCTTGTGGGTTGATCCCTCCTCTATTGCATCCTCCTCACCTCCACCTATATCATGTACTTTTTTTTCCTCACTTACCAATGTTGTCACCTAGACTTTACCCTATATCATCATCTGCCTTGCCTACATCATACCCATGTATTTTTAACAATAGGGCTCTCTTTATTAGGTTAAATCAATATTAATACAGATTTTGGGAATGAAATAATCTTGGATATCTAAAGCTATGAAGACTTTATTATTTGTAGCTATATTATAGACTAAGAAATATTCACGGCATTGAAAATATTATACATAATAAATTTAATATTCTCTATATAGACTTCATGAGCACTTATTTAACCACTAGAAAAGAAAAAGTAAAGGTACAGTTATGAGTTTTGTAATGAATTTTCATGATTATCCTAGATTTTTCCTTTATATTTTATTATGTGGGTGTTTATTTCAATCATATTATTTATAATTTTAAAATATTTTGTAATTTTTCTTCAACATCATCATTTTTGTCTAATTACTTCCTAATCATATATATTTATTATCGCATTCATAAAAGAGTTATATTTTTACTACTTAATATTATAATATTTAATAAAATAATAATGTGAATGAATACACAATGGGTATTACAAATTTAATTGATCATATTTTTGGATATGATACTTATATCTTACATCAATTTGTAAATAATTAGGTAGACTGGGTGGTTAATATCTGTAAAATTTCTATTGAAATCATAGAAGAGCTAATTTTAAGGGTTATTGGGCTTAAAATTGAAGAAAATAAATATATCAGATTTACTATGAACATTGAGTAGGAAAAGGACAAGTTTCTGGTGGGTGATGAAAAGTTCATGGTTTTCCAAGGAGGATTCAAAAAAGAGGATTTCCCATTTCCATTCAATGAAGTGGCTGAGTAAATCACAAGGTATGTTACCTTTGATGGATGCTATAAAGTGGTGCATTACTATTATCTCCCTTTCCTAAATTATCTCCCTTTCCTAAATTATCTCCATCATAACATTCCTATTATCATTCCTTTCAACTTTTTACTTTCCTTTGAACATTTTGTCAAAGAGGTCCAAATGGGAAAGAAAATAGAGCCATTGCACCATGCAGTTATTTTCCTTATATACCATTTTTTCTAGGCTAAAAGCCTTGTTCCTCATTATTCCATTACTAAAAAGAAGATTTTCAATGTGAATGTCTCTACCACTAGGCCTCACAAATGGATTCTAAGAAGTAGTTTCAAATCTAAATATAATAAGGTAGAGGATCATATCAGGGTTGACAACAAAGAAGAGAGTTCTTTCAATGATCATATTTTTTAGGAAACACATTTAGAGATTGATCTTGAAGAGAGTGACAAACATACTATTGAGGAATAGAATTATCCAATCAAGACTCACTCACTTGAAATTATCGAAGGATTAAAACAAGATGCAAAAGGAAGCAAAGGGAAAGATGATAATGTTGGTGTAAAAATGGGGGATCCTCATTCTAATGTTTAGGCTAAATTTGATTTGAACTCATTCAAGGATATAGTAAAGAATCAAAGCGAACTGAAAGTTTTAGAGGATGAGGCAAACCTGTATAGCGATTTCTTTTGTTAGTTTATGAAGGATTATACAAGACTGAAATAGGAGATAAATAACTTCAACAAAAAATATGGGTTTTATTGCACAAGGGAGAGGGAAGTGGAAATGGATGCTTAGATTGAGATTCTTACTGATAGAATTAATATGTTGGAGAAGGAAAACAAAGACCTCAAGTATAGGCTTAATATTCTTGTTAGCTTCAGTAAGGTAATGGTGAATAATTGAATACAAAATATGGAAGGGTTGTTTGTATTTTTTAATAATGTAAAACCAAGTGAGAATGAATCCAGGCCCAAGAAGAAGCTTAAAGGAGTCACTATTATGAATGAAAAGGACAAAATGGTAGGCAGTTTGGATAATAATTTATAAATTATGAAAGAGGATTAGACTACGGATTATGAGGAATGGAATAAAACCCATAGCTAACTATCTTTACTATGTAATGTAAGTTATGTATCAGTTGTTTTTCTATTATGTCTTTGTTGTTTCTTTCTAATGGACATGTGTTATTTACTATGTTTGTTAATATTTTGCTCTATGTTATTGACCATGGAGGTGGTTCTTTTGTATGGGTAGGGTCCCTCTAAAACCCACTTTTACCTTCAATAAAAACAATGTAAATGATTAATGATAAAGTCATATAGAGTTTTGTTTTCACTAGATTATTTTAAAAGTAATGGACATGATTTTTTAAAAGCTAATTTCATATAGGAAATTTCATTAATTTACTTCTAAACGCTTTTACATATTGTCCTTTTTATGTTCAATAACAAAGTCTACAAGGATTTTTTAAACCCCCGTCATTTTTCTAAGGTGACTTTCCACATGTAATACTTGATGTTGTGATTTTCAATTATATTTAATTGCTTTATGTTCAAAGTTTTAATAAATGATCTGTTTATACCTATTTTATCTCTACATGGCTAATTATCATTCTTATTGAACCTCATCTAATTTCTATGACTTTAGAATTGATATGCTTGATATTATTTAAACTAATTAAAGTATCCATCAAATGACATGGACTAATTTATATAAAAATAAGGGTATCATATTCTACTTTTATTTTATTTCTAAGGAAAGTATTTAATGATTAATCAACATGTGTTTTTGTTATGATTTTCCAAACGCAATTTCAATATTTATGTCTTTATAATTATATATTCCTCTTCATAATATCTAGATAGAAGCAAATAAAGTATCACAAGCTATAATATAGATAATGTGAATAAACAAGGGGATTTTTTTTCAAATCTAGGCCATTGATCAAAACTAGTTTGGAATATAGTATGGGATGGCCCTCAAAACAAGGAATTAGAAAAACTTTCTAACGACCATAATTTTTTTTTAAATACTGAGATAATAAATTATGAATCAAGGATTTCAAACAAAGTTAAAACAAAAAATTTAATGAGATCCATAATTATTCTATAGCTGACATAGGAATTAGACCAAGCAATAAATCATGAATGAATTTATTAGGAAGTAGTTATCCAATTAGTATTCAGATAGAGGTAAGCGGTATATGGAAAACACACTCATGCACTCTTATCCTCATACTTCCTAATATGGCCTTCCTAACAAAGCCATTACCAGCCTATATCTCAATTGAGTGCCTATACAGACCATAAAATAGCATGAACCTCATTAATTAGTATTTAAGGAGTTCAAAAAACAATTGTGAAAGGATTAAAAAAAATCAACAAAAGAATCATCATACTAAGCTTGCATAAGTAAGATCTACCAAACATTCAAATAACAACCAGTTGTTTGGAGGGACTATTTCCAAAATCAGTACAATATTAAGTAATTATCATCAAAGTATTTTACTTAGCTTTAGTACCAATGAAACCTTACGAAAGTGTTATCCATGTGATCATTATACCATGATCATCCTAAGAATAATTACACATTTGCCTTCATACTAGTGGTCTAGCCTTAATTCAAGTTTTAGCTTTTATTCACTTTTTCATTCTTACAATTTAGGAAAGTATTATTTAGGTTTACCATTATAGATGTATCTACATTCATGGCCACCACATCATTTTACATAAATTAATTTCATGTATGTTGTTAATTAGACATCCCTCAAACCTTGGAATTGAGATCTAAACCCTTACTTCTGATTCATATGCATTATTTGTTCAATATACTTGCAACACTAATGAACATTAGTTGTATTTCATTTTATCTTAATGTTTCAACAACCATGTTTAAGTTATGCATAAGAACATTCATACAATTCATTTATCCTTCATGGTAGTTAGTTTTTGTTACCAATTATAACCTTTATAATTTAAGTAAGTACTTAGGCATAATTCAATTATTCAAGGTAATATGAGTCATTTACACATGGTTGATTGTGATCATAAATCTTATGCATTATTCAAAATTAAATGCATGATTTGACACTAAAAAAAATCAATGATTCTTTTTTGAAAATAAATATAGAGTTACTTTAACCTGATTACAGATTGTTGTTATTAGACCTCGTGATTATTTTACAAGTTGAGACTCAAGAATAAAGCATTCCAAATAAATGAGTCCAATTTGTTTTTATCATTTCCAAGTATCACTTAAGGTATAACCTTAAATAATAAATATCAAAACATTATTTCATATAAATATCATTGACAAATCTCAATTCTTTTCAATTATCTTTAAGATTCAAATAGAGCATGGTAGGTAACTAATTTAAATCAACAAATATGATCATATTCAGATTTTGGAATATCCATCTAAGTATTTGGACCAGTATCTGATACTTTACCACTTATAAATCACTATTTCATTTATAAATAATTAATTTTATATAAAAATTTTCAACTCAATATAGGAATTACATAAACTTGAGTATTCTAATCAAGGTAAGTCAATCATAATAACTCCAATATTCTAACTTAGAAATAATAACCATGTACTTCTTATGAAGACATACTCTTTTATTCATAATTCCATCAAGAGTTTATCACACTAATCAAATGATAAGCATTTATTACAAATGCAACTAATAAGTGCTCTTACATATTTCATTATTAAGAAAAACACTAAATGAATGTACCCATATCCATTCATCAATAAGTAATAAAATCTTTATTTAATAGATTATAGCTTAATACTTTCAGCCACATAATTAATAGCTTATGACAACTTTACATTATATAAATCACAGTAAAGTAATATTTTAACATATCTAAAAGAGATAACAAATTTTATTAAAGAATTATAAACAACAACATACAAAGTTAAATAATATGGTAAAATAATAACATAAATCTAAAAGTTACATATCAACTTAAATAATAAATGAACTTTGTTTATGAATTATTGACACTAAACAATATCATTAAATACAATAACTCAAATAATCAATTATAATCAATGAAGATCATATAACACAATGTTCAAATCTTATTTGATTCACTTTACAAAATAAACTTCATCAACTTCACTTTCACTACTCATAAGGAATGCACATACTGAAGAAGTCCAAACAAATCATTCTTATGCATGTAGGTTACACAAATAAAACCTGTCTCTCCAGTCCTAATGATCCCAACCATAAGTGGCCCTAGATCATGTCAATAATTAGTTGGTTGTGGATTTAGGCAATAGGGTAGGTGATAGAAAAGGATGAAGAGAGAGAAACAACTCTAAGCTCGACTCAATAGACATCAACTAAATAAAATAAAAGTAGAGCTTGTTCACATTCCAAATCATAAAGATTCATTACCTTGTCACCTAATCCAATGGCTACATCTCATCATACTAAGCTTCATAATTTGAGACTCACATTTTATTCAATGAATATAACCTGAATGTCAACTATATACTATATATAGCCTATGCATTAAATGCCAAAACATCAAAACTGAGCAAGCCAGTATAAGAACACAACTTTCATATAGAAATAAATGATAATGGAAGATCAAAGACATCCATTAGATTATGAAAATTAATTATAATAATGATATCCAAGTAAACTCTCAACACTTAAGTCACAAAATATAAATCAAATAAATGAGTTCATGCAATAAGTAAACCTTCAAAGAGCTATGTGCATATTACCAACAATCATGATTACAACTTGTAGTCATAAATAGATTGACATATAAATATGTTATCAATAAAATTGAGTCAAGAAATCAAATGTCTACATTGACCCAAAATCTAAATCATAACCAAAAGTTAAAAGAAAATAAGGATTTTAATTCAAACCCTAATGACCTTTCCTTTATTTTTTTCATGAAATGATTAGAATAGTACAAAAAACATACAATCATGATCCCAATAAATAAGAATGATTTCCTCTATAATCAAAACAAAATGATTTGTAAAACTTGAGCAATAATAAACACCATAAAATAAACGTGTTCAAGTGGCAATAATAACCCTACAAAAGTCATGCCCAAGTCAACCCAAAAACCTAGTATTTACTTTTAAAATAAAACCCTGATGTTAATAAAAACACATTCCACATTTTCCATCATGGTTGCTTAGTCAAGATAGTAACCAACCCATAAAATTGATGACCTATACAAGTGCTAAAACTCCATTTCTTAATCATGTAGGGTTTTATAATAATAAACACAAATACCCTATTTTATATGTGCATACTATTAATTTTCACCATTAAAATAGAAAAACCAAAATATAAATGTATAATTCAAACACCTACAGGTGTTAAAAATATAGTATAAAACTTATTTGGATGTCGGCAATGGAAAGAAAGAATTTCCAATCACCTATTCTTCTATTTCCTTTTTATTTTATTTTTATTCTAACTTCCCAGCTCATAATTTATTTTTCTAGCTCGTTATATGAAGGAGAAAATGATATAAACTTTAGAAAAAAAATCCCCATGGCTGACAAGCAGAGCCATAACTCAATATGAAGTCCTTGTGGAAACCTCCAACCATAATTATTAGAGGTACCATCACTGAGAGGGGGGGTGAATCAGTGAGCCCAAATATTTCAATTTCAATTACAATCCCTTTCAAACTATTAAACCATCAACATATATCAACTTGATTAAGAAACATTAACAAGAGAAATCATTCATTCAATGCATACACAAGATCAAACACATAACACATAGTTCCTGTGGGAAACCCTCATGGGGAATAAAACCCACTCTTAACCCTACAACATAAATGGACTACTGCCCTATAATAAATTACAAACAAGAGACTGATCAACTCTTTTAGACCATCAAATCTTGATCATGTCCTTCTGACTAAAGGTATTTAGTGAAACACATGTTTCACAAGAACTTGCCCCTAAAATGATCAATTCCTATGTACTACCTACCTTTAGTAAAACACATGTTTTACAAGGAGAAACTGACCTTAAGGAAGACCAACTCCTTTAGACCCTCCTTTGATAAGAACACTTCCATCTTAAAATTGATGTCTTCAACACCTGATGATGGATCTATGGATATCACTCTTTTCACCTTTTAGCAATAACTTTGTCACCCAACACACCTTGTTTCACATTATATACTTGAATCAACATATAAAGATCAATTAGGACACATTACATATCCTAAATAACCCCACTCTTTAACTTTTCACACTCAATGAATCCTTCATAGCAATAACTCAGTCACAACATCAACATGACCAGATGGTCATACACATAGTCCACACACTGATGTGACTCTCATATCAACCACCAAGCTCACATAAACATCAGCAATTAATCACTCATTATCAAGACATCAAAAACATCCTTTTTGATCACTCTATACCTCTTTACTCATGCTCAATATTTAATATCACTATTATGACCTCAAAAACATGACTTATAGGTCATATATATAGTCCTTCGTATGCTCTACTTCTCAACCCATCCAATGGGAACACTTGGCCTCCTTACTTCTTCGCTTCAATGCTCACACCACATCTAAGTCATACTCATATATAATCCAACACATTTTATTTCACTATTTATAGAGAATCATGAATTATCAAAACCATAAATAATCCTTATTGGCCACAATACATGCCTTCACACTTAAGGCATCTCACATGAGTCACACTTAAGCACAATCCCCTTTCAAAATAGTCCTAAGTCACTTTTAGTTCCTATGGAGACCCATTCACATATTTGATACATCTCTGAGCAAATTAAGAACACCGAACCTTTTACAAATACATAGGTCCACTCCCTATATCCCCTAGGACATTCTCAAATGAACATAGTCACCTTAGTTTACCTCTATGTATGCTCAAACAACTCAAACAGAGACCTTATACATAGGAACACCATTATCGAACATATGGTCAACTTATTAAGTATTTTTCATACTCAAAATAGATTTATCACACCTCCAAAATACTCATAGAGCATCCCCATGGAGTTTACAACACTCCCGAATAGCCAATTCACCATGAAACATCAAAACAACATCTACATAAGCTCAAATATCCTTCTCAAGTCACTTGTAGAACATATATAGAAACACATTCAACTTTAGAGCTCAATATCTTTGTTTGTACACACTTTCAGATCTTCAAATATATAAAGCTAGATGTGCCTTAGAGTCCAGTACCACTTTTTATTTTTACTAAAATAGAAAATTCATCTTCTATCAAAAGATATGGTCCAAAAATAGACATTGGCCTTTCCTACACAAATTCAAATATTCAAATACAAATGGCCATAGCTAAAATTTGAACACTATGCTCGCATCTCGTGCCCTCTTAGATTTAGATCAAATACATTCCATCAATCTTGATCAATCTTTAACACATAGATGCCAATGCTTAGATGTTAAACCTCAGTCATATTGACCTCATCTCATGTAATCTTGAAATTTTGACTCAATACGCTCCATCGATATCTGTGGATCAACCAGTTCTTTAATGATCAACACTCACCATTTGATCAATTTGTATGAACACCTGCTCATCATTGGATCCTTATCTTGTACATTTTCTCAATCATTAAACATCATGCACCTATCCTCATTTCACTACTTCATATCTTCTTAGAGCAATGTTCATCATTGATCTTTCTTGAGCTTTTGAACACTTTCAAAAATGACAAAGTATGGGGACCCTTTCAATATGCCTAAGTAGCCATTTTTTATCCTTAATAACTTCTTATGTGCTTTGATGCAGGATCTCAAATTTGGACTAGATGATCTCTTCACATAGGAGAATCCAACCATGTGATAAACAACTCCTGAAGCCTTCATATATGTGTGATATATTTCCATTAAAGTGTCTTCTCAAAATCTTCTATCATAGAGCCAACTATGTCAAAATATGCTTGAGATGCCAACTTTAAGCATCCATAACTTTTATCATGCTTCAATCATGATCTTAAATATATCACAAAACATCTATGCTCAAAAATGAAAAAACCCATATGTTCAATTTCTCTTGACACCTTCACACATGTAATATATAATAACATAAAAATTATTACTTAGTTCTTTCTTGCCTTAAGCAAATTTGGCTATAGAAAAACACAGTTAAACTACCTGGGAACCTAACTTTACATATGCATATATTTTGACATGCTACATCACATGATCTAGAAATTAGTTAAAATAAAATAGGTCTAAAACTAAATAAACCCATATGATCACCTTCTCCTAAAATTTACACACATGCAAGATAGTTTTCATCAAATTGCTTACTCGACTCTTTCTGGACATATTACAAATTTGGCTAAGTATGGGAAAATAGTGAAATTTGTCTTAGAAGCCAACTTTGCACCCTCATATATTTGATTGTGCTTTGATACATGAATTAATATTTGGTATATAACAACTAGGGACTAATTTAATCACAACCATATAACCAACTCCCCTTGACTCACTCCCACGTGGCAATGGTGATATCACAAACTGCCTACTTAGATTTTATGCCACTAAACCCAAATTGTCTAGATGAAAACTATGGACAACCAGATAAATTCTACTTATGAAAATAAGATATCAAAGCATAGATAACATCTTAGAGACATCTTACACATTATATAATCACCATAATCATCCCTGAACATCTCTAGCCAATCAAACTCTAGAGATCAACCAAGCCAACATAAAGCACATTAAAACAAGCACATTTCACACTTTATCATTCTTACTTAGGCTATCAAATAATTTTATTCACTCACTAGGAAACCTCCATGACATCAACATGAAATCACTAAAAAATATTCAAAAATATCCCCCTTTGTCATTGATGTCAACAAACATCATATATAGCAATATATAGCTCACCTTCTCTTTCTTCAAGCACTCCCACAATAGGAACTTTCTCCCCCTTTGACATAATGTAAAAGTAGGCACCAACTAATATTAAGGGCATAAAAATATAATAAATAGGAAATTACCATATTATAAAAATTATACAAATTCCCCCTTACCTTGAGCTTACCTTTTCTTACCTTGACAAACTTCTTCTTGCTCTATGCCAACACTCTTCTTCACAAGCACAACAACTAATGAAAATAGAACACACAAAAACACTTTAAATCTGATGTAACATATCCAAAAACATTTAATAGGAACTCCCCCTAATATATTTTATCCATTTCACCATTTGAGCATCTTCATATCTCCACACACCATTAGGAACCACCATGCAGGCTTACCAACCTTCTTTCTCAAGACACTTCCATGACCACCAATAGAGTGTCATGCCACTCAACAAATAGGAAACATACACTAAACCATCTTGATAAATCATCTTGAAACACATATACCTTTCTCTTTTTGGATAAAATATAATAAAGAGCACAACTTCAAGACTATGTCTATCTAGACTCCTTGTAGCCCTACCTAGAACTTGCAGAGCTCACTACTTTCTATAGACACATCTTCATGACCTTAAAATTTTCATATAGATCACTCTCATATTCCCCCTTAAGGACACAAATTTTCAATACCAAGTTCATCCTCTACAATTTACTTCCTTCACAAACCTATTAGCTAATTATCCCTCCATATTGATAAAAACTTGAATAATTTAAGAACCAAAAACCTTAAATTATCTATGAAGCTTGATTTTACCACCCATTTGTCTCATTAAACATATTAATAATTATTAGACCTCAACTCATAAGTAAGACCACTTTTCTATCAAATCTCAAAACCCCAAAATCTCAAAATAAATAAAGTCAACATAGTACCTTCCAGTCAACATCCACCTCTAAAACTTCTTGTACACTTGGAGACAACCATTACACATTTTTGGACCAAGATTTGAGCTTCCACACCTATTGGTAACCTTGAATTCCTATAACCCATTTTAGGTCTACTTGCCTTTAAGCCAAAACTAAGAGAATCGAGAGCACTCAAAAGTCTTCAATTTGGCTTCAACATATCATTAAATCATAAAAACACCTGCAGTATATCAAAAATAAATGGATAGACCTTTCTAAGCACCAAACACTTCTATTCATGGCATCAAACTCATTGTTCCATTTGGAACAATCCATTCTAACCCTATACTACAACTCTTTCACAAATCTCTAGAACAAACTCATGATTTAGTTTAACAAAAGACCTTATAGGATTGGCATTATCATCTTGAGCACACAAACTTGCTTCTCCACACCTTACTTAGATTCAACTACTTAGTCCTCTAATCTTAGGACCTTGTTTTCATACCTTCTCACCAAATAATATCTAATAGCCACCAAGCTCCTTTGACTGATAAGTGTCTCTTTGAAGCCTAAATAGAGACACCCCTTTGACATAATGAGACTAAAAGTCCCAAAACTCAAGAGACTCCCATATCTCCATATCTTTCTCTAATTTTTATTCTTGCTTGACATTAACTTAATCTTTGACTTCATTCTTTTCTTTAGATTTGTCAATAAATGTTAACATCATAAACTCTTAACTTTTCTTCATTTTTGATCCTTTTTCCACCTTCGCAAATAATCTATCAATACTCTTGGACTCAATAGGGTTATTCTTATTATTCTTTACTACCTCAAGTCTCTATACCATTTTTTAACTTTTATTATCTTCTATAGCCATCTTACCTACTTGATTCTTGAGCTTATCCTTATTTGTAGCATAACCTTCTAGAGCACCTTTCTTATCACCCTTATGACTAAAAGAATTGGAAATGATTAACTTTGGTTTCCATTCCTAACTTTGTCCTTTCTCAAACCTTCTGGGAGCTCTATATCCTTTGACATACCTTGAACACCTCTTAACACCATTTGGATATAGAATCTAGCAATATGTCCACTCTTATGAAAATTGAAACAATTAACATTATTTGTACCTTTTGATTGATTTGAACTATGATCAATCTTTGGCCAAAAACC
The DNA here is from genome assembly GCA_037957365.1 of Torreya grandis. NCBI lineage: Eukaryota > Viridiplantae > Streptophyta > Pinopsida > Cupressales > Taxaceae > Torreya > Torreya grandis. The sequence continues at coordinate 1,470,693 of JARHVA010003443.1, forward strand.
CCTTCTATCATAGTTCCATGAATGTCCATTCTTGAATAACTTCATTCTACATTCCTTAGCTTTATTACCATACTTATTACATGTAAAACAATGACCATGAAATAAACTAGCATACCTTGAAGCATTTGGTTGTCTAACAGACCTTCTTTCATTGCTTTTCAATTTTACAATCTCCTTGACTTGCTCTAACTTCTCATGTTCCTTTCTTAGCTTGTTCAAATTGTGCATGAGTTGTTCATTCTCATTCTTCAACAATTTTATCTCAGTTTTAATGTCATCATACTCACCTTGCCTTGAACTCATTTCGGCATTTGCTTTTTCTAACTGAGTCTTAAGATGTCTGCATTTTTCTTCTCTTGTCTGTAAATTTACATTAGCTACCCTAATTGATCCTTGAGATTGTTGATCTATTTTCCATCTTCTTTGACTTGTTCTTATTTATTTTGTTCTTCTTCAGGCTTGCCTATCTTGATTATGACATTTTCATACTCATTTTTTAAGGAAACAAGTTTAGTCTTTAATTGATCAATTTCAACTTCTTTAGTTTTCATGTTTAAACATGCAACCTCCATTTGAATTCTATGAGCTTGGCTAGTCTCCTTATCCCTTGTAGATTTTTTAACCACATCATTCATCATCCTACATAATTTATCTTTAATATGGCTAATTTATTCTTCAAGACTTTTGACCATTAATATTAACTCAAGATTTTTTTTCTTTGACTATTTAGCCATCTTTGTACGACTCAAAATCTCCTTCAATTTATTAAGCTTCCTCCAAAGGATCCTCTCTGATACCAATTATTAGAGGTATAATCACTAAGAGCGGGGGTGAATTAGTGAGCCCAAATATTTCAATTTTAATTTTAGTCCCTTTCAAACTATTAAACAATTAGCATATATCAACTTGATTAAGAAACATTAACAAGAGAGCTCATTCATTCAATGCATATATAAGATCAAACACATAACACATAGTTCCTATGGAAAACCCTCATGGGGAATAAAACCCACTCTCAATATTGCAACACAAATAGACTACTATCCTATAATAAATTATAAATAAGAGATTGATCAACTCCTTTAGACTAGCAAACCTTGATCATGTCCTCCTGACCAAAGGTATTTAGTGAAATACTTGTTTCACAAAGAACACCTACCCCTAAGATGATCAAATCCTTTACATCACCTACCTTTAGTAAAACACATGTTTTACAAGGAGCAACTACCCCTAAGGAAGACCAACCGCTTTATACTCTCTTTTGATAAGAAAACTTCTATCTTAGAACTGATGTCTTCAACACCTAATGATGGATCTATGGATATCACTCTTCTCACCTTTTAGCAACAACTCTATCACACAACACACCCTATTTTCCAAAGCATATTACATACTTGAACCAACATACAAATATCAATTAGGACACATTGCATATCCCAACTAACCCCACTCTTCAACTCTACACATTTAATGCATCATTCATAGCAACAACTCAGTAAAAACATCAACAATATGACTAGATGGTCATACACATGGTCCACACACTGATCTACCTCTCAGATCAACCACCAAGCTCACATAAACATCAAGAATTCTTTGTTCATTCTTAAAACATCTAAAACATCCTTTTGGATCACTCCTGACCTATTCATTCATGCTCAACCTGAAAGAGCACTATTCTGACCTCAAAAACATGATCTATATGTCATACATATAGTCCTTAATCTAATCTACTTCTTAACCCATCCAATGGGCACACTTGGCCTCCTTACTTCTTCACTTCAACTCTCACACCACATCCAAGTCATACTCATCTAGAACCCAACACATTTGATTTCACTATTTATATAGGAATCATGAATTATCAAAACCATAAATAATCCTTGTCGACCACAATACATGTCTTCACCCTTAAGGCATCTCACATGGGTCACACTTAAGCACAATCACCTTTCAAAATAAGTTGAAGTCACTTTTAAGTCCTATTGAGACTGGTTCACTTATTTGATACATCTCTAAGTAAATTAATAACATAAGACCATTTATAAATACATAGGTCCACTTCCTATGTCCCCTAAGACATTCTCAAATGAACATAATCACCTTAGCTCACCTCTGCATATGCTCAAACAACCCAAATAGATACCTTATACATAGGAACACCATTACCAAACATATAGTCAACTTCCTAAGCATTGTTTATACTTAATATGGATTAATCACACCTCCAAAATACTCACAGAGCATCCTCATGGAGTTTACAACACTCCCCAATAGCTAATTCATCATGAAACATTGAAATAACATCTACATAAGCTCAAATACCCTTCTTGGGCCACTTACAGAACATATAAAGAAACATAATCAAATTTGGAGATGAATATATTTATTTGTACATACTTCTAGATCTTCAAATCCATATAGATAGATGTGCCTTGGAGTCCTCTACCATTTTGCTTTTTACTGCAATAGTAAATTCATCTTCTCTTGAAAGATATGGTCCAAAAACTAGACACTGGTCTTTCCTTCAAAAATTCAAATATTCAAATGTAAACGGTCATAGTTGAACTTCAAACACTATGCTCACATCTCGTGCCCTCTCAACTTCAGTATAAATATGCTCTATCAATCTTGATTGATCTTTAACACATAGGCACCAATGCTCAGATGTTAAACCTTAGTCATGTTGACCTCATCTCGTGCAATCTTAAAATGTTAACTCAATACACTCCATCAATCCCTATGGATTAACCAGGTCTTTAATGATCAATCTCACCATTTGATCAATCTATATGAACACCTGCTCATCATTAGATCCTTATCTTGTACCTTTACTCAATCATTAAATATCATGCACATGTCCTCATCTCATTAATTCATGACTTATTGGAGCAACATGCACTACTGATCTTGATTGAGCTTTAACACTTTCAAAAATGACTATGGGGGCCTTTTCAATATGCTTGAGTAGCCATTTTTTATCCTTAATAACTTCTTTTGTGTTTCGATGCAGGATCTTAAATTTAGACCATATGATCTCCTCACATAGAAGAATCTAAAAATGTGACACATAGCTCTTAAATCCTTCACATATATGAGATATATCACCATTAAAGTTCCTTCTCAAAATCTTCTGTCACAGATCCAACTATGTCAAAATCTACCTAAAAGGCCAACTTTGATCATCCATAACTTTTATCGCACTTTAGTACATGATCTCAAATTTATCACAAAACATCTATGCTCAAAACTAAACATACTCATATGATCAATTTCTCTTGACACATTCACACATGCAAAATATAAAAACATCAAAATTCTCACTTGACTCTTTCTTGCCTTATGCAAATCTGGCTATGAAAAAACACAATCAAACTACCTAGGAGCATAACTTTGCATGTGCATATCTTTTGATGTGCTACATTGCATGATCTAGAAATTAGCAAAAACAAACTAGGTCTAAAACTAAACAAACCTATATGATCACCTTCTCTTGAAACATCCAAATGTGTGAGATGTTTTATCATCAAACTTCTTAATCAACTCTTTTTGGCCATATTGCAAATTTGGCTATGGGAAAATAGTGAAATCTAACTAAGAAACCAACTTTACACCCTCATATATTTGAATGCACTTTGATACATGACTTGAGATCTTATGCATAGCAATTAAGGACTAATGTGATCATAAACATATGACCAACTCCCTTTGACTCACTCCCACGTGGTAATGGTGACATCATCAAACTGCCTACTTAGATTTTCTACCACTAGACCCGAACTGCCTAAATGAAAACTATGGACTACCAGATGGATTCCACTTATGCACACAAGTTCTCAAAGCATAGATAAAATTTAGTGAACTCTTACACATACTCCAATCACCATACTCATCCCTAAACATCTCTAACTAGTCAAACTCTAGATATCAACCAAGCTAACATAAAGCACACAAGAACAAGTACATTACACACTTTTTCATTGTTATGTAGGCTATCAAAGCACTTTATCCACTCATTAAGACACCTCCATGACATCAACATTACATCACTGATAACTCTCTAAAAATAATAGCCATAAAATCCCACTCAACTTATCCATGATGGACATAGGCAAAAATTTTGGTAGAGTCTCCCCAAGCTAGTGCTCTCCAAAAATGATCAACTTAAACCAAAATGAACCAAATAAACCAAATAGAAGGCTCTTGACATAATTTCCTTGAGGGTAGAGTTAATGCAACCTCCTAAGGATGAAGCCACATAAAATAAAATAAAAATTAATGCCATGTCCATGAAACCCATAGCCCCTTCCTTGTCTAGCTAAAGGCTAAGACCAATTCAACATGCAATTTCACCAAGAGTCCAAAACAAACATGCAATAAGACCTTAACAAGGCATTCAAATCTAAGTAAAACACATCGACCACACCAAGTACCAACTAGACTAAGTCAAATGAAATAGAATGACAAGTATGGCATAAGGACTTTCAAGCTACACAAAATTAATAGACATTCAAGGAGGATAGATATACAAGTTCAAATTTGAATAAAATAGGATGACATAGTCAATCACTCAAAATAAAGTCAAGACAATTAATCATGCACAACCATGTCCAATCAAGTAATAAGATGATAATGACAACTCATAATAAGGGAATCAATAAAAACACAACATAGCTCAGAACACTTTTAAAGCTCACAAGAATATCATTTGTCATTTCACCATACCTTAGCTAGAAAAACCTAGAATCAACGTAACTCATGAGCAGATGTCCATATGATCACCAAAAATACCATTAGCAGTATCTAGAAAAGATAATCATAATAAATAAATTAATTAATTTAAATAAATTAAGTGATAAATCATTTTGTTTTGAATTTATGAAACAAAATTCATAAATTATTTAATAATAAAATATCATTATAAAGTTCACAATGTCATCAATAATGAGATGAAACAACAATGTCTCAACAAAAAAATAAACAAAATATCATCTAACTAAAACACATAATAATCACAACAATATTTCAAAACATGTAAGCTATTGAATCAAAGTAGTAATAGAAAACCAAATAATCCAAGAAATAGTCATCCACTACACCATCAAACAGAACAACAACAAAAATTAGCAGGACAAGTGTCTATGGTCATGACAAACTTAATGGTAAATTGATATCCAAGAAGGTTGATGAAATTTTCATAGTTTGAGAATCCTAGAGATGTCATCCTCATTGAAATTATATTATAAAATTTTAAGAGATGACACATAAAATAGAGAATGGTGTTTTCTATACTTCTTGTATGTTTGGAATTTTATTTGTTTAATTTCATTTGAAAGTATTTCAAAATTATTTGCATATCTATTGGTCATTATCCTACATGCTTAGTAAATATTACATTTCTCTCAACTAAAACTAAATTATGGGAGTTGGGTTCTTCCCATATAAGTCCCAAGGTTGATTCTCATGGCCCAAGTTAAAAAGGTTTTTTGGTGCATGTAGGCCCCATCAGCAACCCTAAGAGGATTAGTCTCACCTCTGCTCACCCAAATGAAGATCGTTGGGTGGAGTTGAAGTTTCCTAATTGGGATCGAGTATACCTCTGGGTTTTTAAAAAACTAAATTATAATACACACACACACACACACACACACACACACACACACACACACACACACACACACACACACACACACACATACATTTCTTTGAATGATACATTAACTAAGTAGAAATGGAGGTTTATTTAACTCTCATAGAGGTAGAATCACAACCAACAATTCATCTTGATAGATGAGAATGAACCAACTATTGGAGACCTAGATGTTCTGCCATGAGACTCTCACTCGATAATTTTGGTGAATACTTTGGAAAAAAAAAGCAACCTCCTATTTATCTTAATAATATTTATAGCTAAATTTATTTTCCAGTTTTTAATAGAAATTTGTCTCTACCTAGTAATGGCTATGCATGAATGTTAAAAAACCTTTGTTGCTACTATTAACAAATTATAAATATAATTGAAAGTTATGAAGTAGTAAAGGATGTATCAATCTTGCACTATACAATTGAATTATTTAAATATATGTTTTCTATGAGAGAATATTGGTGATCCAAATTTTGTCAACATCACAAATGTGGTTTCAAACATGTTTTCTCCACAAATTTTTTAAAAACTTAAAATAAAAATATATGACACTACAAAATTTCCCATAGAATATTATGAATACTAGTAATAGCTAGGTAATTACTCTCACCAAAATCTATATTAGTTTTTGATATATTTACCATTTTTATATGTTTCTAGTTGTAATTACAAAAATTTATATTTATTGTGATGATGAATGTATACTTCCAAACCTTAACATGTCAAAAAAACTTAATCCTCATTTCTATATAGCTAATACATTATGCATAATTGTGTGTGTGTGTGCGTGTACGTGTGTGTGTGCATGTGTACACATATATGCATGTGCATGTGTGTGTTTTGATAATAAGATTGAAATAAAAGTACATTTCAAATAATATCTTGTAATAGAAAAAGAAGATGAAATATAAAACACAAGAGCTAATTTTTTGAGGTAATTTCAATGCAAAGTGGTTATGTTAGTATTTCACTTTAATTATTTCACATTGATGAGTTTTTTCATGTGCCCTTTATTTTCAGATGGATTCAATTTAGATGCCAAGGTAAAATTCCCTTTTTCATCATAAATAACAAAAGTAATGTGTTGTTTATGACAACCACATTTAATTTTGATTTTGGGGTCTAGATTCTCTCTCCACCTATAAGAATTTTATTGAATGATGAAATGGGAGATTTTTTGATACCAATAGATATAACACCAAATAATATTCCTCCAACCCCTACAAAATTTATCACTCCTTAAAAACAACCATTATCTTCATTATCTCCTACTATAATTATCAAGTTAATTTCTATCATACTCTCTTCAATGTAATTATCCCAAAATGATTTTTAGATTGAAATAAACCACTATATCCATGAGCAATCAATACAAGATAAATATATATATATATATTCCAGATTTAAAATTTATGTTGGATGTTGTAGTAATTATATTATAGACTAACAAGGTCATAGTTAATGCACATGACATCCCAGAGATAGTTGAAAACACTAGAATGTATCAGTTAGGTCCACAAGATCACCATAACTACAATATAAATTAACATCGAAAAAAATTTGGATCATTTGCATAAAAAATATAAAACATTCTAACCAATCCATCATAATTTTATGTGAATTTCATTATTGGCCAGACATTAATGATAAAAATATATGGTCAGACCTCCATTTCATTATGAGGACTAAGTTTACTTGGTTTTGTGTGTCAAGGAAAGTATTTTCATGAGGAATAAATTTCTACTAGGAAAATTCTTGGCATAGTATTTGTATTGTCACATTTTTATTTTAGATGAATTGGAACAAGGTGGGCTAAAGTGATATTTAGATTCCATAGATGTTCATATATTTTTGAGGCACTGTGGAACATCTACATTCACTAGACATAATACATGTCATGCCTAAAACAATTATCCCAAAACCCAAGTATAGTATGGTAAAAAAAACAAGGTACTTAATTAGAATGATGTTTAATTTTTTAATTATTGGTGTCATTCTTTCAGCGTTACAATAAAAATGTGACACAAAATATGATTTTACTTTATACCACAAGGGTTGTCAAGAAAATGGAATACAACATGTTCAGGTGAGAGTTAATTTTGTTAATGGTTTTTAAAATCATTGCACCACATGAGATTCTATTAATATTAACTTAATATCCTTATTAAGTGAGAAAGACAAATATGATGTCTTAAAGAAAAGGTCTATTTTGATTTTATTTTCTTGATTACTTTAGTTTAAGAAGACAACCTAAAATTATTCTAGAACTAATAAATACAAGAGAAATTAAGACAATAATTACCTCTGATAGGGTACCACAGTATGGCAAGCCATAGAAGAAGTCTTTACCAAATCAATAAATAATCATTACTCTCAAGGGCACACAAAATCAAGTAAATTTTACCATAATGTAATCATCTCTAGGAAAAAACCATGCTATAATTAAATTAATAAAAAGGTTAACAAAATTAAAACATATGTCAATCTATAAAATGGTAAGTAGTTCAACAAAGGTGTCTTGAATTCATGCGATAATGAAGATGAAACAACCCTAATCTAGGCCATGACATATAATTGATGCCCCCAAAACTTGGGCAGACTACATATCGACTCCTCAGAAGCAAGGTAAGATGTGATTCTCCACTTAAACTTATAAAGAGTCTCATCCATGAGATGTCATCATCTAAAGTGGTTGAACTCTAACCCAACAAGGGATGAGCTAACACAAATTAAATGAGCTTATATAGGCTCTAGACATCAAACCAAGACTAACCTCACACTCAAACTAAACACATATCAAAATGAAACTTTACATCTTATGGCATGTGTGCTTACCCCATGGTCTTAATGCACAAGATCACGACCAATATCAACGGTTACAATAAAGGAGTTGATGTTCCTTTGACCCAACAAGATTAGAAAACTCAATAATAATTACCTTACACTGCTTAGAGAAGCTCTGTATCTTGATCATTTTTCTACTAATGACCAAGTAAGAAAACCAATTATTTATTAAAGAACAACATGGGTCACCACATAAATACCATTTTGAGACACACTCTATAAGTTTTTTATTAAATTAGCAACTGGAAAGGATATAATACTCAAATAAAAACACCTTAAAATTAACATTAAGGATAAGTGCCCTAAGGACTAGTCATTAATTCCGAAGTTAAAATAACATTCTAAAAGTTAGTTATCAATATCCACACTAGGAGAGTGTCCTAAGGGTTAGTTACCTATGCCTGAACCCACTTCTTGATCTATCTACATATCTATAATGACCACCTTCATATGCAGAATTAGGGTCGGTTATATGTCACTCATTATGAAAATGAGAGTTCAAATTCAAAGGCATCTAGCTTCATTATTTAGTGATATGAATAAGCTAATGTAGTTACCCTTGTAGGTGACACCATGACCATTAATTGCCCCAAGCACTACTAAGAGATAGAAAAGTTGCTCATATATGCAGACAAATCTCATTTAGACTTCTAAATCTCGATCAAGGTGAACCAATCCTTGTTCCAAGAGTATGTTCTAACTTAACTACTAATAGGAAACCTTCTTGGGGCCTAATTGTATGGCAAATAAAGCCATGATAAATAAAAGTGTTTAAGACCTGAAACTTGAACTAAGGATATAAATAATTATATTAGGATATAACAATGTAATATATCCATAGACTAATTTATTTTTCATTAATTATGCATATAAAACAAACATAATAACAAGTGCTACTCCAAATGATGCAAATCACACTAATCTACACGTTGATAAATTGGGTACAAAATCACCTTTATATTAATTCATGAATAAAGAGATGAAATAATATTTTGAGGTTTAGAACATGTTTTACATGCTACATGAAATGTAATTTAGGAATTATAATATTTTTATTTGGAGTAAACCAATAAATTTACTAAGCATTCTAAAAAGAATTTAACAAACTAAAAATTGTTTTACAAAATTATTTGTTAAACTAACTTTAAAATTGCGACACTAAAATTAGAAAAGACTCGTGATAAATTAATTTTATTGAATAATAGATAATATTAAACAATTAAAAAAAATTACAACTTTTAGATTTGAAAATTTCCACTTTTTGGTAATTATTTTTTGTCGATTCCAAATCAACTTTGAAGGCAATAAATAGTAATGGAAATTTGCTCTTGAAAAAGCCTTCTAGAATTGGACAAAAAGGAAATTTTACATAGGGATAATAAATTATCTAATTATTGTTTCCACATTTCACATCTTAATAAAATTAGTTTCATGTTTAAGTTTTGAAAAATTTCTAGCTTAGGTATTTATTTTATTCACATTCATTATTGCTTTTGCTGGTTAGATTTAAAGCAAAATAATACTTATTTACTAATTTGCATTACGACTAGAAAACCTTTTAGGCTAAATAAGAAGAGGTGAAACACTAGAACTTTATTTTTTTGCTTATTGAGGAGTTAACATTATTCCTTTTCCAATTTCAAATTATTCAAGAGTTTATAATTAATTTACAATGTGAAGACTATACCACATGACTTCATTCAAGTCTAAAGTCATTTTCTAAGTTTTTACCCATAATACAAGTTTTATATATATATATATATATATATATATATATATATATATATATATATATATATATATATATATATATATATATATATATATATATATATATATATATATCCTAAAGGTTTCAAGTTGAATTTGTTTAAGTTGTAAAAAAAAGGGCATCCTTGAGTAGGTATTCACAACTTACAATATTTTCCTTTATTTTATGGGGATTAAAGTTATAAGGTAAGGAACCCATTAAATTTTCAAGGGTTGTATCCATGAATACTATAAAATATTTTCCTCCTAATTTAAGCATAAAACAAAGTGCGTAGGTAAGGTATGCCAATGCAAAGGATATTATGGTTATTAATTTTGATATTCATACTAGGCTTAATAGACAAAAAGAAAAATAGATTTAAAGTCTCAAAATGAACAATGGATGAGTGAGAGGATTGATAATATATGAATCATGATACAAATGACACATCCTTTCTGAACTATTTGCCTATTTAAGTTATAAAAGGTACATTGTCCCCTTTTATTATTAACATGATTTTACAAATTTGTGTTTTTGTGTATATGTACATACATGTATATGTATACAATTACAAATGTATACATAATACATATAAATATTATTTTGTACAAATAAATGGGTGATTTTACGTTTAGATTTTTAAAAAGATAAATTAAAAATAAGTAGAGTCTACACCTAACCTGAATATGAGTATGAAATTAGGAACTTTAAGTTTGAAATTTGTTTATGAATACAAAGTTATGAATAACATATTTAGATTGAATTTTATTGTAAAAAGGATTATAATATTAATTTATGAATAATAATATAAACATTGAATATTAAATTATAATCTTAATAAAATAATAGAAAGGAAGAATCAGCTTTCATTTATAAATTCCCTCTTTATTTTATTTATTTATTTATAAAATAAATATATGTATATAATAAAGTCTTGAAACAAATAAATGTATTTTCATAAGAGGGTTAGCATCCATGGCTAACCCATGATCGACTCAAAATATAGGTGGTTTGGTGACTGAATCTCACCTATTGTCTTAGGTAGGATCATGGTTAGGACATGACTCCCTAGCCACATCCTTCCTAGACACTTGGGGTTATAGGCGACATGTAACTCCCCAGATGCACCCCTCATGCACAGTAGGGTTGAGTTAATCCTGACCCCTTTTCCTTTTTGAAAATGACATAGGCCTCTCATCAAGGCTTGTATTTTTTTTTTTTATTATTATTATTTATTTATATATATAATCTATATAAAATTGTTATTATATATATATATATATATATATATATATATATATATATATATATTAAACTCTCAAATAAAATTTATATATATTATTTTATTTATTATAATCATTATATATATGATATAACTAAACATGTGTATAAATATGCATTTATAATTTAGGTTATAGATTTTATTTCATTTTATTTTATTTATTTTGTTTTAAATAAAAACAAGTTGGTTTGTTTATATATATATAAACTATGTTTTGCTATTCAACAAATATTTACCAATAAATGGGGAAGCAAAAATCTTGTTTGTAAATAGAGAGAGAGAAAACACACACACACACATATACTTACTCCCTTATTCACTAACTACTTAACAAGAGAGAGAAGAAAGAAGAGAGAGAAAAGAGATAGGAGAGAGAGAGTTTTAAAAAACACAAATAATCCACTAATAAAACTACTCAGTTCACACTATTTGATTAATAATACTAACTACTCTACATAAGATGTGCTATAATAATGTCTACCTCTTCTCCACCATTCAAAAACAAACACAATGCCTCCAAGTTTTCAAAAGATATCCTCCCAAGCTCCTTCTATAACAAGCTCTTTTCATGCATAGTCAACCCTAAAATTGAGCCATTGGTGGGATTTTAAATAGAAATATCTCTTACTAAACTCTCCCCACTCTAATAATGGAGGGAAGTACATTCTTTATAAGGGTCATTTATTATCATAAAAGGACATAAACCTTTCTTATAATCCCATACTTTTCTTACACTCAATAATAAATTCATTGAAAATAATATGTAGGTTTGCTTGCATTAATAAACCCACTTCCTTACACAATTCATAAATTGTCTTACATTCTCACATGGGCCTCTTACAAATCAATTTAATTCTCTTACTAAACTTCCTACACACTCCAACTAGTGGGTCAAGCCTACCAACAAGGCTAGGCTCTTAAGTTTTGTAGGCTTCCTAGCAAGCCTACTTGATAGGGTTCATAGACTTTGTAAGAGTCCTGACTCTTTTCATTTTCTACATTTTAAACTTTTGATAATTTTAATAATATAAAATATATAAGTAAGATGTGCTAGTTTAAATTTAAACTTTTTGATTTTAAATAATAATTGTTTAACCATAGTACATGGACAGAAAAAAATAGAATTTAAACAAAACTAATATTTATGCACTTGGTGAACACCTCAAATCCAAAATATAAAAGTGGCTCCACATGAGAGATATGAAAACATGGTTTTTGCTTTAGTCCTATAAACACAATATATGGAGTTCACAATGGCTCTATTCACCTTACCATCAAGCCATATAGACTTCACATAGTCATGTAAAATTACCTCAATAATAAAACATGTTACATTATCCATTCCATATTAGGTTTCATCACTAATTATTTTTTGAATTTGATCTTGCCTTGCATTATAAATGAATTGTATCTTATTTTCCCTATTTTTGGTTGTATGCAATCTTTTTGATATTCGTAAAATTTTCCTTGCACATTTTCTACCTTATTAAGTGTTATCTCACACTTGTTCCATATTTATGTGTTCTCCCTCATTTATCTCTTCAATAGGTAATCTCGAAATGTCTTATGAACTCTATTTTATATTTTTATATAGTTTTATTTTACCAATAATGTTATTTTTTCAATTAGTGGACTAAATGGTATTTATTATAGTCTTTAATCCAAAGAGTAATACCAATCCACTAATAATGTCCCCAAGGAAAAATATAATACACTATACCCAATCACAAATCATAGTTTGAGAAAATAAATGTTATACATGTCTCATAGCAATAGTTTGTGTTTAGAATGATGAGTTAATTATGTCATAGGCTATTTAGAATCACTTACACTATAGTTCAATCCATCTCTAAGATAATAGACATAATAGTTCATAAATAATCATACATTGAATATGCAATTCATCACCTTGAATACTATATTTTTCATATCAGTAAAAATAAATAAGATACTGGTAATTAGAAACAAGCTTGGAATTTCATGGCCATCCTTACTTGTCCACATTATACTTTTTTGTAGTTTTAGGGATAATGTTCCATCAAGTTTTAGTTAATTCAAATTAATATCACCCATACTTAAAATCCACACCACTCATAATTATTTCTCATTGATTTCATTTCTCAACACAAACCAAGTACCATTTTCTAATTCTTTCAGGTTATATTTACATCTAGAACCCAAATATGCAATTATTGACATTTGAATTTCCATCATAATGCTTCAAGTTGAATCCATTTACACATTCAACACAATTTTATTACCATTTGAATAATAAATTTTAATATAAAACATTCAATCATAAAAAAAATCTAAATTAAAACACTGGGAAAATATTGATTAAATTTACTTGGTTATAGATGCCAGATAAATGCATTTATTTAAATTAGTGAAATCCAATTTTTATAAAGAAGGATAAAAAATTATCAGGGGTATAAATCACTTTTGCATCATAGATAGTGAGTGCAAACTAATTTCTATGACAACTAAAGTGAATTTCTTTTTTAGGGTCCAAATTCTTTGTCCATCTATAGACATTGTATTGAATGATGAAATTGGTGATTTCTCCATATTGACAAATATCACACCAGATGAGCTTCCTCCTACCCTTGAAAATTTTATTATGTTTAATAAACCATAATTATATTCCATTTATCCTACTATAGTTCTCAAGGTAATTTATATCATACTCTCTTCAATGTAATTATCCTAGAATGCTTTGTAGAATAACCACACAAGGTTGAAACGAACCATTGTATCCATGATAAATTGAAATAATATTAATATTAATTTATTTCATGCTTATAATTTCTATTAAAATTAATAGTAATTTTAGTATAGACTAAAAATTTCATAGTTGGTGCCTAGATGGGATCCAAGAGATATTTGAAAAACATTAGACTAAACTAGTTAGGTCCACAAGACAACCATAGCCAAACACAAAGTAATATACATCACATATGTTTGTCATTCATCTGAATAATAAAATAAAATACATTTTAACCAAACCACCTTAACTCTATGTAAATGTCATTAGTGGCCATGATCTAGTGATAAAAATGATATTTGCATACATCCATATATGTATTATTCTAGTATGAGGACTAAATTTGCTTGGGTTTGTATGTCAGGGAAAGATTTTTCATCAGGTATAACATTTTGATAGTAAAATTCATATAATAATACTTGAAATGTCACTTCTTTCTTTAAGTTAACTAGTAATAGGGTGGGTGAAAGTGTTATTTAAATGCTAGAAACATAGATGCTTCTATATTTGTGAGGCATTATAGAGCATCTAGATTTACTAGATAAAATACATGTGTTTTTATTCAATCCTCTCAACACTATATATAGAGTTCAAAATTTATCTATCCACCTTACCATCATATAAAGTTCACATAGTCCTATAAAATTGCCTTAACAAGAGAACATGCTAGAATCTGGTCATTCCATATTAAATTGTAACATTAATTAGTTTATGAGTTTAATATATGCCTTGCATGGTAATAAAATGTTTCTTATTTCCATTTTATGTTGGTTATATGGGATCTACTCAACATTGGTCAAATATTTCTTCAACAAATGTGACACTATTAAGGGCTATCTAGCACTTGTTCCATTTTTTTGTGTTCTTCTATCATTTCTATCTTCAATAGGTAATCTTAAAATTCTTTATGAACTCTCTTTGATATTGGTACATTATTGTAGTTAACCGATACTATTATTTTTTAGTTAGTAGACGATATTTCTTGTATCATTCCATATAATGAATGAGATTAGTCCTCAAATAGTATCTCCCAAGGAAAATATGATACACCATACCTATAGTTACATGTGGACATGTCCTCTTAATTTTGATCAGTATGGGACATCTTGGATGATTATGAAACTTAAGGATGGTGAGGAAATGTGCTATCCACACCTTTGTGTAAATGTTTTTTTCACTAGGAAATCTCTAGGATGTCTCTGGGATTCAAATAAAATCTTTGGGATGACCTCTTTGTTTAGAACTTGTAGATGATGTTTGGGATGTCTAAGATGTCACCAAGATTGTATAGGGACATACGAAATGTCCTCTACAATGACTTAAATTTTGTATTTTGTTTTTTAATTCTTCAGATAATTTTAGATTAAAAATATCATACCAAAATAAGTTATAATTGAAAGATATGCTTCAAGATGGATATCTAAAGCCTAGAATACCAATTTGTTTTCAAAAGACAAACATTGCATGTCTTAACTATTAATGCAGTTGTAGTTACTCTAGCATTGTATTATGCATAGGCCATGGTCAAATAACTATTAGTCTTAATTTTAGGCAAGAACACATGTTCATTTGATGGATTAATACAATAAAATACACTTCAATGTGGACTTGAAGCAATAAATCCAATTTTATTTCTGATGTAATATAATAATGTAAGTTGTTTAAGATGCATTAGTAAAAAAATTTATTATAGAATAATATACATAGACCCCTTAGTCATGTCAAAATATATATTTGAATCAGTAAATATTTTTTTGGGATGTTTAAGACACTTATGTTCTCTCAATTACATGAGATGTTTAAAGACCCTACATTTCTCAATTAAGAGAAATTTTATTTCTTCTTTCATGTCTTAATCCCTTAGTTCTAAGTATATCCCTTATTTCTATGTATATGAATTTTATGTTAAAATTAATGCAGAGTTTAGCTAGAGTTTGAATTAGAGCAGTAGTTTAAATACAAGCACGAATTTAGATTTTGAATTAGTGTAGCTCTTCAACTAGATTTTGAATTAGTGCAATAGTCAAGTTTTTTTAAGGGCCCCTAGGAAAAATCCCTATGTAATTTTTTGGCAAATATTGAAAAGCCAATTTTGAAATGGAGGCGAATCAAAGGGAAAGTAGTTTATTGGGAAGGTGAATCATATGCACCATATTTTGGACTCTAGAGTTTGATAAGCATCTAGATTCAATGGATGTCATCCAGAGACTATAGAGGGCATCTAGAGTGGGTGAATGACATCTAGAGCTAGTGGACAACATCTAGAGCTGGTGGACAATGTCTAGAGTTGGTTGACACCATCTAGAGTCTATAGATGGCATTTAGGCTCTCTAAACATTATTAAGATAAGGTGGACACCATACACACCCCACAGAGGGCATCCTGATCTAGTGGATGATGTCTAGAGGGTATGGACATCATCTAGAGCCTGTGGACATCATCTAGAGTATGTGGACATTATCTAAAGCTCATGGACAACATCTAGCATGTGTGTATACTATCCAAACCTCATGGATGGCATATAAGTGCATAAAAGACATTTATAGTACATGAATGTCATTTAGAGCTTATGGATGGTGTCTAGAGTCCATGGATGGTGTCCAGACTTGGTAGATGTCATGTAGAGGATGTGGACATTATTTTGAGTGGTTGGATGCCATTTAGACCTAGTGGACATTGTCTAGAGTAAATGAACAGTGTCTAGACCTAGTGGACATCATCCAGAACCCATGGACATTGTCTAGACCTGATGAATGTTATCAAGAGTGCATAGATGATGTCCAAACCTAGTGGATGATGTCTAGAACTTGTAGATTCTATCCAAAGGGTGTGGATGTTGTTTAAAGGGTGTGGATGATGTATAGGACCTATAGAAGGTGTCTAAAGCTCATGGATGGCATCTAGAACCTATGGATGGTGCCCAAAGTCTGTGAATGTTGTCCAAAATTAGTGGACAACATCTTGAATAGGTGGTCATCATCCAAGAACATTACAAGGTGTCCAAATAGTTTGATCATCTTTATATTAACCAAGATCTATGGGGGAGGGCTTAGGCCCTATATATCCCTTTCCCCTTGTATTTGTTCATTTCTTTTGTATGCATAGCCCAAATATCTCTCATCCTCTAGACCTCTACCCTAAAACTCATCCTCTATTATCATTTCTCAATCCCAATGACTTCTAACCCCATATCTTCTGCATCTATTCAAAAATTTGTCTACTATAATCTTATTTGCCAAAAAATATTAAGAGTTCTAGAAGATAAAAACACTTAAAGTGATTGGATCAATCGGTATTATCTGAGAGGCCTTATTTACATGCCCCACTATGATATGGACACAAATTTACTAAACATTCTCATGTTTAACTACAAACCTTATACTAGAGAGTTCTATTTTAGCCTTGACTCTCATACTCTTACTTTTGACACTGCTCCTTTAGATATCGAGTGATTATTAGGACTACCACATAAAAATGTCGAGCCTATGACCATGCAATTTGTTTTATCTGACAAAGATAATTTTTTTCTAGAAAATCACTTGGTTGTAGATACATCCACCTCGATAGGTAATTTTTATCTTGTTTTAATTAATTAATATTCAATGTTTTATGTATGAAATTCAAAATTAAATATCTCAATTAAAGATTGAAAATATTTTTTTGCTACCATTGTAGGCACCCCTAGTCATTTGAAAAGGGGTATTTTCATTTAAAATATAACAAACCCTTATCTAGAATCCCTCTTTTAATTTTTTTGGGTGAGGATTATTTTATAGGGAAGACTTGTAGATATCCCATTTTGGGTTGTATCATACATTGTCTATTCTCTTTGAGGACAAAAATTCAATTGGTGTACATTCATTTCAAACAAGATAAGAAATGATTTGGATTATGCCTTTCAAAGTGACAGTTATAAAAATTTTGTTTCTAATTATATATTGGGTTTATACTACGAGGTGTAGCATGAACTAAGGGGAACAACTATTCAAACTATATTGCATGAAAATATGAAATCTATTTTTTTGGCCCTTGTTGAGATGGAGGTAAGTTTAAAGTGTAATTCTAAGTCATTAAATTATCATTTTATTAGCTTGTTATAATTTAAATTAATTATGTATGTTTCCTTATAATAGATTAGAGAATATGTTTCTTAATATAAAAGAGACGATGCACTAAACAAATACCATCCCATTGAGGGCTCTAGGGATTCTCAGTCTAATAAGAGTGCTGACATAGATTCTAGTGAAAAGAGACCATTGATAAGGCATAAGAATATGTGGAAATCTATCTCACTTACTATTGCACATTGACTAGGCCCCTTAAGCACATCCCTAGCTTTAAATCCAATTTTAAATTTTTAAATTTTTATTGAAATTTGATGTAGCAACAAAAAAATGGAATTATTAATGTTTAATGTCATTTTACAATGGCATTTGGCATTGACAACATTACCCATCAACTTATACAACATTTACCTCTCGTGCAAGATATTTGACTTCATGTTTGTAATTACCCTATTTTTGTATTACATGAAATTCAATATATTAAATTGAATTTTCAATTGTATGAGAATTTGAGTGTTTGACATAAAGTAAAGATTTGAATTTTCTTATAACATGTCCACCACAATAAAACATATCAGCAAATCGAAGTATGGATCCTAAGTCTATTGTCTTTGACCTTTAGGTTAACTTAGGTTTAATTTTGATGAAGTTTTTTTATTGGTTAGTGATGACATTTCATATTTTAGGGTAAATTTCAATAAGAAGTAATATGCCACCTCCTCCTCCCTCCCCTCTGGATTGTATCAACTAGGGGGAAGAATTTACCAATGCTAATAGGTATTAGGAGAATAATGCATATAACAACATCAAAGTTGCCCAGTTTTTCTATGGGTGGAGTGTCTGGTGCAATAGGTGCAATTGATCTTGATGATGTTTTCTTTGAGGGTATTGATGCAATGCCTACAGGCAGATTTGTTATACATAATATTATTCAAAGATCTCAATTCTATAATCCTAAAAAATAGTTAGATGTGGTTCTTCTAGTTCACCACCTGAACCATACAATGATGATGAACAATCTCTTGATGAATTGACATCCTTTCCATTAAATAATCTTGTCGCATATAATGTTTTTGCTTTGTTAGATGATATTGTATAGACTGATTTGAAAGTTTTGAAATAGTGGGAGATTTAGGGAAAGGCTTTGGTAAGAAAAATTAATGAGCACTATCATAACCATTCCCAAAAATATTCTTTATATTCTTTGGTTCAAAATGATCAATCCAAAATTGACATGTTAGTGAATCAAGATGAATCAGGATCCTTTTTTATGACAAATCCCTGTAATGATAATATTTTAGATTTTATGATTAATAGATTTGAAATTTGAATGTAGAGGCACAAGCTTATTACAACAAATGGGTAAGAAACCAAAATCTTTGCCTCCTTGCTAATACAGAGAGGGATAAAGCTTTGGTAAGTAATTAATTTTTTATCATAATTTTATAATTTTTATCTAACCAATTTTATTTTCCAAATTGCAGTCAAAATATAATAACCTCAATAATGAAGCACACTATTGAATATTCATCTGAAAAAGGCATATAAAAGCTTAAATGCATCAATTACATTTAAATAAAAAATTGTGCTAGTCAATAAATAGAATAACACATTGAGGAGGATAATTAAAGAGCATGGAATGAATCTAAATGTTCTTTTGAAGGAAAAAATAGATGTGGATCCCTGTATCCTATCAACATGAAATGTAGCGTATGAAGAAAGATCAATAGTTGTAAATATTAATGTTGCAACCGATGATCTTATTAGGCAAGGTGTTTTACATTCAAATTCAAGGAAGGGGGGAAGCTAAGGCAGCAACATCCATATTTGAACATCAAACTGGAACTCATGTGGAATGATATTTATTTAGTGTGTGTATCTTTGTTTAATAAAAATGGGTCAAGGAATATGGAATTGATGTTTTTATAAATGTTATGTTGAAACTTGAAACTTTTAAAGTTTATATTGTAAATTAAATTTTGAAAATTTAAATATAAGTCTTTGTTTCTACATTATAATGTGCATTTTATCCATGACAAATTTATTTTGTACATTTTTATATATGTTATGTTGAAACTGGAAAGTTTATATTTTAAATTAAAGTTTAAAAGATTAAATGTAAGTCTTTGTTTCTATTTATTATGTGCATTTTATCCATGAAAAGTTTATTATGTGTATATTTATATATGTTATGTTGAACATAGAAAGATTATATTGTAAATTAAAGTTTGCAAGATTAAATATAAGTCATTGTTTCTATTTTATTTTGTGCATTTTATTCATTACAAGTTTATTTTGTACATTTTTATATATGTTATGTTGAAACTGAAAAGTTTATATTGTAAATTAAAGTTTGCAAGATTAAATATAAATCTTTATTCTATTAATTTTAAATATTTACTACTTAAGATGTATAGTGATAATATCATAATTAATTGATGTATAATATTAACAACCACATGAAATGATGAAACAATAAATTCATGTTGTGAAATAAATATTTTACGTACATATAACTTGTATATATTATTTAACAAAGTTTGAATTTTAAACAATTGTAATATAACACAACTATTTTAAAATAATATAATAACATAATTTATGAATTCTTGAAATTTACATGATAGCTAAGCTTCCATGATTTAAAATACAAATAATAATATAAAAATCAATTGCAGAATTGAAATTTGAAACTTACATACTAATATTCAGGTAGCTAAAATAGTTTTTGAGTAGCACTTTCTTCATAATTATGTTTTATATATAATGTATTTGATGCATATAGAATTTCAATATTTGGATTAGCTATGTCATATTCTGTATTGGTAACTCCCCTTCTTTGACTAAGCAAATTTCAAATTTAAAGTGTTTTATCATAGGGAAATGCATCCACTGGATAACACGAAACATACAATCTCAAATATTTATCTATATTTATGTCCAATCTGTTACAAAGTTTTGATTTAATAAAATTTAATGAACTAAAGACTCTTTCATCTTCCATAGAATCCAAAATCATTTTTTGCCAAAGTTCATACAATCAAAAATATTCACCTATATTCCTACAAGACGGTATTGGGATTAAAAAAATTCCATAGCCTTTTAGTAGCACCACTTTTAGTTGTCTCCTTCAAACATTTGTATTGATCAATCATTATGAATCCATAATGGTAGACTATGTTCTCAATAAATATTTTTATAAAATACTTGGAATTTTAACTCAATTGATGTCTATAGACTTCAAAAAATGATAAATAAAAGTGCACATGTATCTAAGAAATAAATTATTGATTTGTTCTTTACCATCCTCAACTCTCCAAAATATGGGATTCACCAATGTCATAGCTTCAAACAAATCATCCCTTTAAAACCATTCTCCAATTTACATAATCAATCTATTCTTTATCTTTCTCCATTTTATCCATGTTTTCATTATCACAGTTTCATAAAGAATATGTGTTACAAGGACTTCAATTTTTGATCCTACTAAATCAAATCATTTTTAGAATGTGTGTAGTGGTACTTCCTTTCCATTCAAGAAGATACAAAGATGATCATGAATATTTATTTTCAAATAGGATTTTGAATTCTTAATATCTATTAAAATTTGCCACCTAGCAAAAATAAGAAGCTTAAAACTATTTTGGCCCGAAAACAAGACATTAAGAGATTGACAAACCCATTTTTTCAAATGTATAAAGCCTTATATATATATATATATATATATATATATATATATATATATATATATATATATATATATATATATATATATATATATATATATATTGAGCATGTTTCATCAAATAATTTATTTCATTCCACATTGGGAGAATATCACGTGTCAAAAGCATTTTCAAGTTTGTTAAATAGTATTATATATCCTTTGCCTTGTCAACTTCCATACGGTATTTAAACATGAAACCTATCAGTAATGGATATTCTTCAAAAAGTATGCATGCAAGATCATAAATGGAAATCCATCTTGTATCATTATCTTTTAGAAACTTTTTACCATTGGTAACCCCTATTGTAAATTTTTAAAACTCTAAAATCCTTTTAGGTCTGCTTGACATATAAGCGTGTAAATCACAGATAAGTTCCTCCACTTTTACAACATTTTCAAACATACTTATAATTTTATATGCAAGATTCATTTTATGGGCTATGTAATAAATTCAAATCATATATGGGGCAACTATTATCTATAGTTGAACACACAAACCATTTTTGTTTCCCTGCATTACTAATGCACCATCAGCTCCAACACATATCAGCTTCGTAGCTATAGCATAATCATCCATCCCAGCAATATCCTTCAAATTATAAATTACTAACTTGAAAAAAAATTCTGTAAATTATAATTTTCAACCATTTTATGTATAGCTAATAGATGATGTGTCCTTACATTATTCTCCAAAGTGTAAACATGGATACAAACCCATGTTGTGTTGTCAATTGTTGTGACCTCATCAATAGACATTGATATACAGCTTGCATTTTTAACTTTTTCTTTCAAATATTTCTTCTCAATTATTGTAAGACATTTTACTATGTCCCAAACACTACCATTTGACCAATGTGACTATGGAATTTTAGGAAATCCATTATGTTGAAATAGAGTTTTATAATCTAAAAAATTAGATATAGGTCTACCTTTTTTAAGAATTTGATAGATAGTTGAGAATTATATATTTTGGGCATGTTGATTCAACTGTATAATTTTTTTTATTTAATCTATAATTGTTCCTCCTTTCTCAATAATATGTCACATATGTTTCTAATTTTTTTATACTTTGTCATGTATCTAGCATGCATGCATTCATTAGCATCTTTCCATCTATGAGTCTTTTGAATTTGTCCATCTTTTTCAACTGACACATAAACTTTTCCATAATATTTCTCAATTGTGTCCAACTTAAGTTGCATTTTGTGGTCGTTTCCTAATTTCTAAGAACATATTGTGCATTTACATTTCAGTTGGGGTATCGATACTATTTTCTAGCTCTACTGATCCAAGGAAAGGAAAGTTTGCTTCCCAGACAAACTTTAAAAACCTTCCAATTGTTCATTTACTTCTCTTTCTTCGCATATATTTTTGAGTACTTTGATCTATTGTATTGATATCATTATCTAGAATGTCCTAAAGTCTCCTCTTCATTGGTAGAAATTGGAGATTTTTATTTACAATGGAAGTTATTTTATGAGATGTAGAAGATTCTTTTAATGTTTGTATCATATCATTTAGTTTGTCATTTACCATAACCATGCCATATTCAGGTATGTCTTTAAGTAGCGGCATGTCATCATCAATAATATCTTTAAATGGTGAAATATTATTGTGATTAAATCTTTCATTTGGAAAACCACACTCAGTGGAGGGATCTGCATGTATAAATATTTTTCTATTATCCTTCAAATGCTAAATAATAGTTATTATAAATAAATAAACAAATTTTACAAGTCATTTAGTACCTATATTTTGCATGAGTGTAAGTTGAATTTACTTGGCTATTCTTGTTGGCTGCCTAAAATAAGATAATATGCTCTTTATCGATGATAATTGACATGATTTCTTACCTTTATCACTAGATAAACTTGCACTCTTTTTTTTCTAGATGATTTGTGGCCTACCACTTTGGTATTGTACAGTTGGTCATCCTTTTTATGTGGCCACTGGTTAGATTCCCTACAAATGCCAAGTACTTATAGTCATCACTCAACACTTGTAGACATCACCCAGTCTTCATGGACACCGTTTGGCTACTTGGTTGCCACAAAAATACTATAGATGGTTTATAGACCCTATAGATACCATCTAGTTTATTTGGTCATCATCTAGAGTTTATGGACAACTTTTAGAGTGTGTGGATGTTATCTAAGCTATATGGTCATTGTCCAAACCTTTTAGATGATGTCTAGACTCTATGGACATTATCCAATCTATCTAGTCACCATCTAGAGTCTGTGGATGGCATCTAAAACCAATGGACACCATCTAGGCTATCTAGTCATTTTCCAAACTCTATGGATAATGTCTAAACCATGTAGATGCCATACAAGCTATTTGATCAATGTCCAGAGTCTATGGATGGCATCTAAAACCTATGGATACTATCTAGGTTGTGTGGTCACCATTCAGACAAAGTGGATGGTGTCTAGATCCTGTAGACACCATCCAATCTATCTAGCCACCATCTAGATGTCGTAGGTGGCATCTAGGCCATGTGGACATCAGTTGATGTATTTGGACACCGTTCAAACCCTGTGGATGCCTTCTAATTATGTCTACTATTTGGGGCCTATTGTCATCACCTTGACATCGAGTCCATGTTAGTTTTTCAAGGATGGGTTGAATTTTTTATCTTGATCATTTATGAAATATATTAGATTAAGATATGTCATATGTGGTGTATAATATATGTTGGTGAAATAGTGTAGAATGTCCTTTTATGACATGGTGATTTATAGTCAAAATTATGGAATTATTTGTCAATGGTAGGTGAGCTAACCTCTAAATCATATATAAAACCCAAACTTTTTGGTAACTCAACACTCTTTTTGAAAAAATAGCCAAATCTAGATTTTAGAAAATGGAATATTTGTGAATTAATGAAGATTAACCACTAAAAAGACCTAGACAATAGTTGAACTATAAGTGAGCTCATCACAAACTAAGATAAAATTTATCATTAACTCAAATTTAGCTTGGACTGAAATAGGTTTTGATTTTCATGTTCAAAATACTACTAATCATATTAGATTAGGTAGACTATTTTATAGCTACAAAATTACATCTATTTGATGGCAAATAGGATGTGCAATATATGTCTAGACACTTTTGAGAAGATTAAATTTAGGCAATCAAAGTTTTCCTACTGACAATAAGACATATATCTAGTTGATTATAGTTATCTTTCCATAATTAAACTACTTTTTGATATGATGATATATAATGGAATTATCTCAAATAGGTTTGTAGTAATGATTTTATATACAAGCATCATAAAATTGAAAATCATCTAATGAGTTTTGTAAGGGAGCTTAGTAGGATGATAATTTTTACCCTAGCAACATCTACACAAGAATTCAACTTCCAATATAAATTTTTATTTTAAAAATACATTGATTTGTTTAAGTAAAATGTATACTAGTTTGTTATTATTCAATCCAATAGCTCTTACTAATGCATTTAAGTAACCAAGTCACAGAACAACCTTAAGTATCCAAATAGATAAGTAAACCTATTCTTCAAGCATATCCTAATTAAACAAGTATAATAACAACCTTAACTATCTAAACAAAAAACTAAAAGTCGAAACATACTACTCAAGGGTCTCAAGGAGTAACCAAACACCATGCTGATTCTATGATTTCTAATGAAGATTCTAAGGTTGGTACTCCATCTAGACAAACTCCATTTCATTATCTCAAAAATTATTAAAAATGAAAAAGGTTATGTTACACATACTTTCTAAAGTTTTATCTAAAAAGAGTATTAAGCAAATATAAGGAATCATCCTTCACCCTTAGCTTTGACTTTTTGAAGTTTTAAAAGTGGATAAGAATTAACCACCAACTAATTGTTTTAAAATAACATACATAATGCTAAACAAGATATCCTAAAAATATTATTCTAATTTTTATTTTATTTATTTATATGTTTTTTTAATTATTTGTTCCCCCATCATCCCCTAGAATTTGTTTGTTGTATTAAAACCCTATCCCAATGTCCCGTCATCCTAGAGTCTTAGGTAACTATGACTATACCAACTCAAATTTCATAGTTTAAAAAAAATAGTTTGCACACATCCCATAACAGTAGTCTCTATTTAGAGGTAAAAACTCACTACATCCTATCCTATATATAAATAGATTGAAGTGTAGGTCAAGCTAGATAACTACTAGAAAGCATTGCCTAGACATACAATTTCATAAATAATCATACATTGCATATGAAATTCCCTACATTGCTTAATATCTTTATCATAACAATACAAATAAAGTAGATATTCATAATTAGAACCAAACTTGGAATTTGATGCACATCCTATCCTTTCCACCTTATACAAACATATACTTGAAATGAATTTGATGAGAATCATGGAAGTTAATATGTTTTGAAAAACATAGAGATTCAACTAGATAGAAATATTTTTACTGAAAGTCTGCAAACATAAAAAATAAGCTAGAGCGTCCATGTGATGAAAATGTTTTTTATATCTTCTTTTCATTCAAATGCACAAGGGACCTACTGAACTTAACGAAACATTTATTTTCTTACTTGGAGTATGTATGTATGTATGTATGTATGTATGTATGTATGTATGTAAGTATGTATGTATGTATATATGTATGCATGTACGTAAATCCATACGTATGTACCTACATACATATAAATTCCAATTAATAAAGGAAATGTTTCATTAAGTTCATTAGGTCCCTTGTGCATTTGCATGAAAAGAAGATATAAAAAATGTTTTCATCACATGGGTGCTCTAGTTTATTTTTTATGTTTGTAGACTTTTAGTAAAAATATTTCTATCTAGAAGAAGCTCTATGTTTGTCAAAGCATATTAACTCCCATGATTCCCATCAAATTCATTGCAATTGTATGTTTGTATAAGGTGGAAAGGCTAGGATGTGCATCAAATTCCAAGTTTTGTTCTAGTTATGAATATCTACTTTATTTATATTGCTATGGTAAATATATTAAGCAATGTAGGGAATTTCATATGCACTGTATGATTATTTATGAAATTGTATGTCTAGGCAACGTTTTCTACTAGTTAGCTAGCTTGACCTACACTTGAAGTTATTTATAGATAGGCTAGGATGTATGTATGTATTTATATGCATACATACATACATACATACATACATACATACATATATATATATATATATGTGTATGTATGTATGTATGTATGTATGTATAATCTTTCAATCCATGTTTCCATTCAAACCAATAAATAAAGTAGCTAAATAAAAAAAATGGTATCAATAATAAATATGTATACTATGTTAACATTGTCAAGAATCAAGATGAATGCAACTTACAATCATTGAAACTATCTGTTAGGGCACCCTTTGTTATTTTAAATGGTGGTGGAAAAAATATTAGGTATGATTGATTTGCATAGATTATCAGGGGAAAAAAGCAGATTTGATTAATCCCCTAATATTTTTTGAGAAAAATTCATTGTTCTAATTGATCTCCAAAAAATTACTAGGAAAACTTATCTCCCCCTACAACGAATTCCCATGAAAAATCTCTCCATGTGCATTCTTCACCTAGGGTTTCAATACGAAAGGAATATAGTCTTATATATTAATTGTGAGAAAAAAAATATGTTATATAATTTCATAAAATGTTAGGCTACTTTTCATAAATATATATATCATGAAAATTCACCCTTAGTAAAAATACAAACGATAAAATTTGACATTTGGCTACAATTCACCCTTAAAAATACTACAGTTCAAAAAAAACTTAAGTTCTATCATGGTGGAGATGGCTTTAACCTAACATCTAAATGGTTCCTAAATACTTGCTCCATGTCACCTTTTTCCCAAACCTACTTCGAAGAAACATTTGATGATGGAGGAAAGTGATGCAATGGTCGACATGGAATTATATTATTTTCTTATGTTTCAAACAAAGCATATTTGTTTAAACATGTTTCGAACAAACATGTTTTGTTGAAATCCCAAGAAAAGGTTATACATGGCATTTCAAACAAATCACATTTATCTAAAACATGTTCGATTAGACTTGGTTTTTTTGAAATATCTTTTCCATTTCTTATCTTTCCTCAATTTGGCCACTAAGTGGGAATCACGTATGTGCTTTAAACCCCTTAGGATATATTTATAGCATTTTTTAATTCATTTCATACTTGTACTGAGAAAATACTAGGACTTATTATTCCTCATTATCATCATCCTATCATTCATCAAAAGCTTTTGTAGGATGTTCTTGATTCCACATTTCAAAAATGGTTCGATCATCTAGATGATGCTATATTTTAGTCTTTGTATCTCTCACTTCACATATGATCTTATACCAATTGACTTGTTTTTATATAGTCCATTTATAGCTTTCCAAATTTTATTTAAGCTTCAAAGGAACCTTAGTTAGATTTGAAATGCTTAATTTATTTGGGTAGAAATTTCTCCAAGTCATAGGTTCTTGGAAAACCAATAAGCTACTTAAATTTGTATTCCTATATTTTCCATGTTCTTGAAGCATCTCATCTATTTCAATAATAACTTCTTCCTGATTTAAATTTTTAAGAGGATTATGGAATGTAAAACCCTATGTTGTTAAAGTGTTGGAATATTAAATCAAGGAATAAATATAGTACTATCAACAACCTATGATTGGTACAATAATTGACCTATCTGATTATTCTATAAATATCAATAAACTAGAATGGGATGTACTTAACTGAAAACTAACTGAGATGGATGAGTGACAGGTTGAAGAGTGGTATTGGAGCTATGTAGAGTGTCATGAACTAAAAACAGAAGTCAAAAATCCCCTGGACAAATATGTGATCCCTTGAACAGTAAATCACTATGCTAGTTTCCTTTGTGTTGTGATAGTTTCCTCTTGTAATAGGGGCAGTGAGCTTTTGGGTATGCCTTCATCTAGTCCTGAGATACATGTGCCTATTTTGATGAATGTTGGTTCATTGTTCATTCCTAGTTTTGATTGATTTGAATGTGAAATCCTAGGTCTCCAAGTTTTTTAGGGTATTTGAGGATCACAAGTAAAAAAAGAGTGTCGTTAACAGGGTAGGTTATATGTGACCTCAACATCACATGTGTTGAGCATTGCCTACATACCAATACCTTGAAAGAGGATCAAGCCTAATGTAGTTCTCCCAATATAAGTGTTGATGTAAGTGCAAGCCAATGCTAGTATGGGTACCAGCTTGAGTTCTTTGAGTGTGACTTGAGACTAGAAATATGAGTAATCTAAGATCTATGATGTTGTATATGGGTGTATACAGGAGTAGTGTAGAATAGAGATCAATGACCTTGATTTTCACAATTTGTTTTTAAGTTTATTTGAGAGTATTTACATTGAATTTCCATCTAGGGAATGAGTGAATGAAAGTGGTTTATTTATATCATAATGTTTCTTTTTAGGTCGTGAAATAAGTCTAGGATAACCCTAAATTACTTTAAGGAATGGAAAGATTTTTTTTTTTTTTTTTGCGGGGGCACGGGGGTAAGGAGCTAAGGGATAGTAGCACAGTCCCTTTGTCAATAGTGTAGTGTGTTAGCATCCAAAGGGTCACGCTAATGTCCATGTAGAAAAATATGGTGAACAAGGGGCCTAGGTGCCTAGGGGATGGCTTAGGGCTTCTTTTCATATGTTTAGGAATGGGTTGGACTTGTACGAAAGCTAGAAAAGGATCAAAATATGACCTAAGATATGTCTAGGACTAAGCTAAGGATAAGATGGTCTCGTGACACTCATTGCACTAAATGACATTTTATATGACTATATTTTCCCCCTTTATTTTATAGATACAATAAATTGAAATTACTAATAAAAAGGAAAAGAAGCATACCTAGACTTACTTAAGAGGAGAAACTTGTGAATTTAGGTCCGAGTCTGTGAAGCATGCTCCATTGTGTATCCTACAAATGAAACATGAATGAATCAGTCTCTACCTAAGAAATATCAAAAGCAAACACAAAACTCTGTAAATAGATAAGAGAAAGAGGAAAGGAACAAATACACCTCATTAGTTATGCAAACTAATGCAGGAAATTGGTGACATCTTATGTGTGTAGTTGGTGATCAAACAGTGAATAGCTTGGACTGAGTTGATGGATTGCTCAATCCATATGTGTAGGTGACTCAAGAACTCAAGTTGACCTTGACTCCATCATTTTCCATCCTTATTTAATGGATCATAATATGTGAATAACTTAGATTAGACTGATGGCTTGTCCAACCCTCCTATGCAGGTGAATCAAGAACTCAAGTAGGCTATGATTCCATCATTAACTACTTGTAGTAGATGAATCAAAACTGAAAATTTCTCAATGTAAATGAAGTTGTGTGATGTAATTTAAACTATGTAGGATGGTTTTAAGGCCATTTGAAAACTATAAAATGTAAACAACTCAAGGGCCACTCAGGCACTCAAGAATGTAGCTCAAGGGCCACTCAATAATGCCAACTATTGTAAATAGAATAAGGCATAAATATAGTGTGAACCTGGTGTAAATGGTGTCTAGAGTAACAATGTGGAAATGACATGAAACTACCATTCCATCTAAGAGTATCAGTGTCAAATTGAACATATGGGAATAATGTGTTGCACACATGCCCCAAACTTTTATATCTGTGTATATGGATTTTGGACTATTTCATAATAATATGTGTTTAAATATCTTATATTTAAATAGGATTGATCATGTCGCACATGATTCCCCCAATCTGATCAAACATGTGTAATTTTATGCATAACTAAGCATAAACTGACCTTGTCTGATAATTTAAGTCTTAAATTGTGTAAATTTGAACTGTAATTGTTATACCTTTCTAATAATTCTATAATTTTCTATTTCTAAGGCTACTTGATAGTAGTATGGTCTTTGGTCAATTGTGCACTGTACTAATGTCCTCCATGCCATGTTAATGACCAAATGTCATGTTTCTATGAAAAACTAAAGTTGATATGTTTGACTATTTTTCACTATGTTTCCTAAATCTAAACTATTTATTTTGTGTCTACATGCTTAAAACTATGTTTTGCATGCATTATGATGGCCTAATATCTATGATAACTCCTTTTTAATTCCCCCTCTTTTGAGGGGATTTATTGAACCTATGCAATAATTGTCCTCAAAAGAAAAGCTCTACATCCTATGTGTTAGATTGAGAATATATGATGCATGCATGATAAACCAATATAATGTGTATACATGACATCAAAATATAAAATAATCTAAACAAAAGTTGGTAATGTATGATGTATGTTAGATCTAGCATTCATAAGGTTGTAAAGATAGATATCAATGTAAGCATGTATATGAACAGTAAATATGAGTGTAATCTGAGTAACTAGCTAGGAGGATGGGGCATGATGTCTATCAAGTCACCCAAGGAGGAAGGAGAGATACATGAGGTTCCTCATGACATCACAACTGAGTTTTTAAGTAACAAAAAATAAATAAGTGGCATGTCTATGATACATACATGAAAGCATAGATGGAAACACATGAGGCATGTGAAGTAGGCTAAGGGGACACAATACAAGGGACATGGGAACATGTCATTAATTTTGATAAATAAATACATACAAGGATGTTCAAATGTCTGCATATACAAACAACAAGCAAGGTTGTCTTAGAACCACATGGAAAGACATGTTCAAATATTTGCATATATAATCAAAAAAGCACACACAAAGACATAGGCACATGTCCAAAGCATACATACAATGAAAGAAGTGGCTAAGAGTCATAGAACAATGGAATATTCAAATGCCCTCAAGTAGATGTAGAAGCAAAGAGCCAAAATCTAATCTAAACTAGTAAAGCTAAAAATAAAAGTACGCATGAACATGTGGTACAAATCCATATAAGAGCAAAGATATACATAAGCTGAGTCTATAGTAATAGTAGTCGACAAAAAATTTGAGTAGGATAAGATGATAAATATCAAGATATAATCAATGTTAAATCTATGATATGGAGTATAGAAAGATATAACCTGACAAACTAGAAGTTGTGTAGTATGATGCCCCCAATGGGTGAATGTTTCAATGTTAAATCTTTGTATTTGTGTATGTGCCCCCAATCGGTAGATAGTAGTAATGTTAGATCTATGTAGAGGACCTAGGTCTTTTAGTAATCTTTGAACACTTGAAAGGATCAAATGAAACATATATGTATGATAAAAACTGACTATACTAACATAAATAGCTTATGTAGTACATGGAAAATAGAAGGAATGTAAACATGAAAATGTATACAATCTAAGATTTGTATTTTTTAAGTAATATTTAAATGTTTTTGTATTTTTTAATATGTTATGTTGTTTTTTTATTTTTTGAGTATAAGCTATGTACAAGCAATCATGAAAATGAAACTATATACAAGGAGCTAGGTAAGAGAAACTATGTACAAGAGGATATGTACTACTGATCAATGAATCTCATAAGAGACTCACTATCAAGGTCCAGCATCAAATAAAGGAAGAGTGAGTGCACATGTTGTGCAAGGAAGTATCTGAGATCTGTGAACCAGATGTACTAAGTAATCTATATTTGAAACTGCCTGTAGAGTGGGGATATGAATCTATAAAGTTTACTGAATAGGCTTGCTCTAGGGCTCTTGGGGACCCATTTGGTAGAAGTTGTGACTAGCATGGGTGATCTATATTGTAGCATTGATCTGGATGATAATGGGGTAGAGAGAGGCTCTCTAGAATCCAAAATATGTCTCTGATGTATGGATATCTCTAATAAGGGTCTCCATGGGAGAATATGTATAGGTGGTAATGTTATAGGAGTAAACCTCACCTACATTGGTGGCTCAATTGATATCAGAGGTGTGTTAATGGAAGTTATGTGTGGAGATGTAACTGGTGACTATTATGTAACTGGCTATGGAATAGGTAAAGGATACTCATATAGAAGGTGCTCAACTATAACCACTTGATTAGGATGTATATACTTAAGACATTTGGTGGATGGAATGGCTCGGAACTTTTGTATACAAGGCCTACCCAGTAATATATCAAATATGTCGACACTAGGAATGACTAAGAATATGGTGGCCATATGTATAATCCCAACCTGTAATGGAAGTATAATATCCCTAATAGAACTCTGAACATGGCCATTGAAGCCATGAATAATTCTATCTATCATAGAAATATTCTACTTTGAATAACTCAAATAATGTAGAAGTGTAATAGTACACATATTGATGCTTGATCTAATATCAACCATGACACTCTAAATAGGATGGTGATTAATTTAAGCTCATGTAAAGAGTGCATATAAATCTGAGTCATCATCGACGATCTCCTACTCTGATAAAGTGATGAGATGTATAGTTGTCACTATAGTATGATACACACCGATGATATTATTCAAAGGGTGTGTTTCCATTATATAAGTATGATAGGATGTTAGTGGTGAATGTGCCTAATAAGTATAACAAAGACTTGAAGTGTTGTCTCATTAGCCGTATGTTTTGAAAATGGATCACAAAATATTTCCATTGTTTTTGCATCAGTTGGTTGTGTTTTGATTGTCTTTATATGTGTGATCACATCAATGATATTAGTATCTATCAAATCATGTATCTTATGTCGTAAGCTAATGCATCTATTTGTAGTATGGCCTGGTACCCTATGATAGTCAAAAAATGCATTAGGATCATAATTCTTTGGAAGAAGCCTGGTTGTATGAACCTATTTGATGGGAGGGAGAGATATGACATTGAATTCTAAGAGTTACTAAAGAACATGTTTTGATGAATCATAAAGATTTGTGAAAGGTATCCTTGGAAGAGCTAATAAAAACATTTGAAGAGCTAGCTCTGAGGCTGCATTAAATATTGTTTTGTGGTCATTCTTATTTTTAGTGGGCCTCACCTTGTATGGGGGCTTATTGGAAATCTTATTAGTTGAGTCTAATCCAGTTGAGTAATTTAACTTGCCCATGGAGAGAATCTTGACTTCCTTCTCTTTCACTATATGGCATAGATCTATGAATGATGAAAACTTATTAAATAGTATAGATTCAAGTAATGTTGGCAATAAACTCTGTTTCAATATGTCCTGGAGTTTTTTATCTGCCATGGGGCTAGTCATCTTTGTTAATATAGTTTTATATCACAATACATATTCAACTATTCACTCGTTATATTTTTTCTTTAGTTGAGTAACTCAAGCGTAATAAACCTTATCACTAATATTTATCAAAAAATGTACCAAAAACATATCTTCCAATGGATTAAATTTTATGATTAACTAATTATAAAGGTCATAGAACCATTGTAATGCATAGTCCTTTAAGCTGCAAGGGAACAACTTGGCCAAAATCCAATCATTGGACATGTAGTCCAAACATGCTACATGAAAATCATGTTGATGATGCTCTAGATCACCCTTAACATCATATAATGTAAGCTTGGATGCCAAAAAGCTAGATGGCAAAGGAGTTGTCGCTATATGTTGTGCCAATGGTGTATGTAGGAGAACATGAGAATCTAAGGCATGAGATGGCCTAGTAGCACCTAGTTATAGATGTAACACATTGGCCTACAGAGAATGGATCTCATGCATAAGGGCTTATACATCTAGAGAGGAGGAATGTGTACTATCCATAGGATGTGTTGCCACTAGAAAGGACTACCTAGTTATAGTAAGTTTCGGTATAACCTGAGTTGCCCCAATAGTAAGTGTAACAATATTAACATCTTGGGGTTAGAAGATTGACCAATTGATGTGTTATTTATTTCAAATAAAGGTTGAAAAAATTGTGCATGATCATGGGGTTGTTCCCAAAGTATTTCTCTAAAACTCTGTAAGACCTCATCCTTATTGAGTATAATATTATTAGTATCGAGGGGGGAGTGTGTCCCAAGTTCCCTCTTATGTATCATCAAGGTCTTGATTGTATTGCTCATGTTATAATGTATTGTCATTAAATTCCACATAATCATGATGTGAAGGATCAATTAGAGGAGTTGTACTAGTGTTTTGTCCATGGTATAAGCTTGAATGAAAGGAATATAACTATGCTCAATGGGATTATCACTAAGCCTAGCACTTCTTCTTAAAGGAAGAGAGAATTTTTTGAGATGGCATATAAAAAATAAAATGCAAAAGGGTTGCTAAAATAGAATATATGAACTCTAAAAAACCTAAAATAGCGAATGGAAAAAGGAAAAAAGAAAGATACAAACCCTACTAGCATCTAAGGCTAGGGTTTTTTCACTATTCAAAGTAAGTTAGGTTCACCAAATGATTTAACTTTTTAAGAGGATTAAGGAATATAAAATGTCATGTTGTTAAATTGCTATATTATTAAATCAATGAATAAAGATAATAATATCAACAGCCTATGATTTGTATAATAATTGACTTATATGATTATTTTATAAATAACAATGAACTAGAATAGGATGTACTTAGCTAGAAACTAACTGAGATGGATGAGTAACAAGCTAAAAATTGATATCATAGATGTGTAGAGTGTCATGAACTAGAAACAAGAGGAAAAAATTGTACGCACTGTGTTAGTGTCCTATGTGTTGCAGTAGTGTCCTCTTGCAGTGAGCTTCTAGGTATGCCTTCACCCAGCCTTGAGATGCATGTGCCTATGTGGATGAATGTTGGTTCATTGTTTATTATAGATTTTGATTGATTTTAATGTGAAATCCTAGGTCTCCATGTTTGTTAGGGTATTTAAAGAGCACAAATAGAAAGAAAGTGGCATTATTAAGGTAGGTTGGACGTGACCGCAACACCCCATATGCTAAGTGTTGCCTACATACTAATACTTCGAAAGGGGTTCAAGCCCGATGTAGTTCTCGCAATCTAAATGCTGATGTAAGTGAAAAGTGTCAGGTACCCTTAGAACAACAAACATGCTCTGGTACCAATTGTTAGGATCTTGCTCCTCAAAAAGAGCACAATATGATTACCAAACTTAAGCAATTAAACATGCAAAAATATACCAGAAATACAAGTAACTAGAATTCACCAATAGCACAGAATATAAGAGACAATATACACTCTTATATATTAATACTTGTACAGAAAAGAATAAAATAAAGAGCCGCCACACTCTTCCACCTTACAGAAGCTTCCCACACCTCAAGTGTATAGTAATTCTTCTTCAAAACACTCTCCTATCAAAAAATGGTCCCAACAACCAACTCACACACAGAATTGGTGTTCACCTCTCCAACCAGTCAGTAATAACTTTGCTAGTACACCAAGCACTCTATAGTACTTCAATTTGATCTCCCATGAACCTGCAACCTACAATTCAATAGACCATACTCACCATGGAAGGATCTTCCTTGCCTTCCTTTCTAGCTCATAATGGAACTAGGAGAAACACACACTTTGTTCTCTTCACTAGCACACTTTACAATACATGCCAATGGGTCTATAAATAGATCTCAGACTTAAACAATCACTTAGACTCCTATTTTACTAATAATAGACACACAGCTCAAGACTTGAAATAGCCTTTACATGCAAACACTCTGTTCACTAAACTAATTGTTCATGCAACGAACAGTTCTGGAACACACAGGGGACCGACGCCGGTCCCTGCTTGCCTGGTGCTGTCGACGTCGGTTGCCTTCTACACTGGTCATGACTGACGTCAGTCATGCTGCCGATGCTTATGCTTTTGGGTCTTCAGCAACCTCTTTTTCTATGTATGCAACAAGTTAAAGTTTTTAGCTCCACAACCTAACAATCTCCCACTTGGAGATAAACAGTAGCAACTGTACCTTTACCTGTACACCATCTAGTTAGTTCCCTTGGCTCTGTATCCCTCTTCAAGATCACCCTTGAAGACTACCCACCACAAAACCTATAGTGCAAAACATGTCATCCAAATTACCTGCCACATCCACATCTACAAACCCATGTAGAAAATAACTTGAACCTGCATAGCATATGCACCTGCTGCTGGTCCCTCTAAGAATCCACTAAACTGCCCTCCAATGCTTCTTTTTTGGATTGGTTCCAACTTTCTGACAACTCCCATTGCTTGGGAAAACTCAGGTTTAGTACATACCATGCACTCAACCTCATTATGTGAATCAAGACACCTGTTCTGTGAACTGTCCAACCATCAGCGTGCTAACCGGTCTCACACAATCATACTAAAACAAAGTCAACATATGACCTTCCATGTCCCTAGAACACACTCATGCCAAAGAATCTTGCTGCTCCCAGATTCTCCATGACACACCCCTAAAATAGCTTTACCTTTAGTTCAGCAATACCTGTGTATGTAACCCTACAACAAGCACATCATACAGTAATAGGATAATGTAGCTAATATTATCCAACTTGGTAAAGAGAAATACAATGATCAAACCTCCATTGCCCTGTAGCTTACTCAAGACCATATACCCTAATCTTCCGTCTCACGTATCTATTTCCGCTCTTCTTTATCCTGAACATCCATTCGTCTCTCAGTGCTTACCTCCAGCTAGCAACTCTACCAACAAATTTTTGTTTGGTTCTTCTCCAAGAAATCACATCATCACCCATGCCAAGCTCCCACTGTTTCCTAGATCTACCTGTTCTACTTCTTTAACAACTTCCTAGTTCTTTACCATCAGTGAGCAACAAGTAGTGTAAAAAAAGAAAATGATGAATTTGAGGCTTACCTACCCTTTAAGTCCTTCATATGGGCGCTTGAGACTCCCTTGACAGCTTGTTGTCCACCCAAAATTCGTCTCAGTGACCGATGCCGGTCACATTCCAGTCTGCTCTCGACCGATGTCGGTTCCCTACGAATGCCTCATCACCGACATCGGTTCCCCATGACCAACGCCGTTGTTTATCTGCCTTGAGTCACCGACGTCAGTTTGCACATAGCCGATGTCAGTCCCTATCTGGACGCCGATGCCAATTTTCCTACCGACGTCAGTCTCTGTGTTTTGCTTGTGAGAACTGACTTCTACCCGCGAGCTCCTTTTGGATCAAACCCTTGTCCAAATCACCCTTGCTCTGCTCAGAGTTCCTCAGCCCTTGTGACTGATACCTGTCTGTCATCTTCTCCTTAAAAACCAAGGCTTTCTTGCTCTTGTCACGAACATCAAATTCTTCAAGAAACGTTACCTTCTTCTTCTGCATACAGAAATCTTGATCTATACGCTTTGGCTCAAGAACATGCATCTCCTTCTTACTCATGTGACCAAGCCTACAAAGCCACGTCTTCGTAATAGAAGAAGAATCAGTAATATAAGCAAGTAGATAAAGAGTACCTGATTTTTTACTACCTGCTAATTCAAGTGCATCCGTTGTGAGAGTTCTTGTGCATCTCTCATCACCCAACTTTCCTAAAACAATTAGCCGCATCTCCAAGACTGGGACCTGCATGACCTCTTTTAGCACCCATGTGTTACCTGTCTGCAATTTCAGCTTCACTTTTCCTTTGCCAATCATCTGACAAGGCTTTCCATCCCCTAAACAAATTTCTCCAAAGTCTCCCTGGACATACTCATGAAAAAATACCCTATTTGGGGATGCATGAAAAGAGGCACCAGAATCTAAAACCCTAGATTCTACTTTATTCAAAGAACATACCAGAGCATCCTATGCAACAAACTCTGCAATATCTGCTTCTTCTTCATGTCCTTCATGCTGATCTGCTACCAACCAACAATCTTCTTTTCTCTACTCTTTCTTTTCATATCTCCAGCAGGTTATTCTGTCATTCCTGAACTTGGACCTCTTGCTATTAAACTTCTCCATTCGTAGTCTACTGTCTTCTGCGATTGCTCTACTCCCACTCAAACAGAAATCCCTGTGAGTAACCTGTAATCAAAACACACTAACCAGATCTAATCCAATCTATTAGTATCTCAACCAAAAGCTCTGATACCACTTGTTGGTATCAAGCTCTGAACCTACAACCAAGGCTCTGATACCACTTGTCAGGTACCCCTAGAACAACAAACATGCTCTCGTACCAATTGTTAGGATCTTGCTCCTCAGAAAGAACACAATATGATTACCAAACTTAAGCAATTAAACATGTAAAAATATACCAGAAATATAAGTAACTAAAATTCACTAATAGCACAGAATATGAGAGACAATATACACTCTTATATATTAATACTTGTACAGAAAAGAATACAATAAAGAGCCACCACACTCTTCCACCTTACAGAGGCTTCTCACACCTCAAGTGTATAGTAATTCTTCTTCAAAATACTCTCCTATCAAAAAATGGTCCCAAAAATCAACTCACACACAGAATTGGTGTTCACCTCTCCAACCAGTCAGTAATAACCCTGCTAGTACACCAAGCACTCTATAGTACTTCAAGTTGATCTCCCATGAACCTGCAACCTACAATTCAATAGACCATACTCACCATGGAAGAATCTTCCTTGCCTTCCTTTCTAGCTCATAATGGAACTAGGAGGAACACACACTTTGTTCTCTTTACTAGCACACTTTACAATACATGCCAATGGGTCTATAAATAGATCCCAGACTTAAACAATCACTTAAACTCCTATTTTACTAATAATAGACATGCAGCTCAAGACTCGAAATAGCCTTTACATGCAAACACTCTGTTCAATAAACTAACTGTTCGTGCAACGAACAGTTCTGGAACACACAGGCGACCGACATTGGTCCCTGCTTGCTTGGTGCTGCCGACGTTGGTTGCCTTCTGCACTGGTCATGACCGACATCGATCATGCTGCCGACGCCGGTGCTTCTGGGTCTTCAGCAACCTCTTTTTCTATGTCTACAACAAGTTGAAGCTTTTAGCTCCACAACCTAACAAAAAGTAATGTTAGTATGGATATTAATTTGAGTGTGAATTGAGATTATAAATGATGCCCAGGATTCAACAAATACTATTTTACTCTCACTTCTAATATTTCAATTTTTTTTAACCTTATTTCACTATTCACTTTCTTCTTAACAAAGGCTGATTCTTTCAATCTACAAAACTTACAACACAATAAAATCATAGAATATACTAATATACAATTGTCCCCATCTTATCACAAAGTATCTAGACCTTTCCATGGTGGAAACGATTTAGATTCATGTTTTGTAAATAAAACTATAATTACATTCAGATTTCCCTTGAACCACTATAAACTTACACATTTATTTCAAATCGTCATCCTTTGTCCCAACCAATGTATAATCTTGTTCAATACTTTTATAACATTTAAACCTCACTTGTGAACTCGGCTACAGAATGCAGACCCAAACAGGTCAAAATAGGATTCTAGTTTTCCGTTTGAACCGAGAGCTTTCAAAATGCAATTTTCAAGAACCTTTATTGTCCTCAACGCTTCAAAGAGGTGTGTCTTTGTTTTCTTCCCTTAAGCTTGTCATTTAAGGGCTTTATATTTATTTTATATCTGAGCAAATAATGAACACAAGCTTAAACCCTTTGAAATAAACCAACTAGACGCTTTTAGTTCAATACACGAATAGACACTTTCCATGAATGGACTGATGCTATGAATGACCATAAATTACAGCTCTTTTCCTCTTACGACCTGCGACGTACCTTAGATCACATACGAACGACTTGATTGTAATCTAACTCAACAATGATCTCATCTGCCTCCATCAAGGAGATCCCACGATCACCATTATGTTATTTGTGAGCTTTCCATCTTTCAACTGCACAGAATCAAATGAAATAGTTTTGATTACCTGAGAAAACCTTATTGACCACGTATTTATTTTAGCGCAGACCCTCTACAATATTTATTAACTTCCATGCACTTCAATCAACGTTCCAATTCTCCTTATCAAATATTTTACCTGCAAGTTTCTGTATATTTTTGAGCATGTACTTTTAGTCCCACGATGTATACACTCAGTTTCTTCCTACACACTGAATTGGAACACATTATAGAATGAATGTTTCCTCAGCGGAGTTCCTAGCCGTCTCAGATGGAAAATATAATTAGAAATATATTTATAACAAATTGTCTATTTCTCTCCAAACAGACTCAGATTCATCTTATACTAGAGTCGGTTTAATAACTATGCACTTTTCCCGACTAATAGTTAATATTTTCGATACCTATGTGCATGAACCGTAAAACAATAATTGAATAACTACCTGTATGCTAATCTCCACATGCCTTTCTTGATTTAGTTATTTCTTTGTTGATTTCTTTTATTCAACTGGAAAGTCAACTTATCTAAATTGTGGCACAACTTGCATGTAGATGGAATAAGCATTACTGAACTGATCATTGATTGAATCTCTGTGTTACACCAAAATCATAGAGTAAACCACAATATATATTTATTTACATAGTATAGGCCTGAAAGCCTAATACTTCCTCATTTTCTCCTCCACATATAATCTCACACCTTTTTGCATGGAAATCCAAGCTATACTTGGTCTAACTATGCTTGGAAAAGTCTTATTTTGTTCCTAGAATCTCTCAATATCTTCAACAACCTCCTAAAGTGGCTTAACAACCTCCTACAACCGGGTAACTCTTCTATTAACGACTCATTCACACCAAATATTCCTTGATTGACCTTATTCCACCTAGTAATAAGGTGAAATGACTCATTTTGCCCAAAATACTATTTATTTGACTCTTACCACAATATTGTTACTCCCTCTAAGACAAATTACAACTTTTTAAGTTTGAATTACAACTTTTGGAGGAAAAATCATTCGAATGCTTCTAAGACCACCAAATGTAAGTGACACATGTCTATGTCCTTGTAAGTGACACATGTCTATGTCCTTGATGCTCCTGCACCAATAAATCTAAGTAATTTGAGCTCTATGATATTGTAGATGTGTGTATGCAGGAGTAGGGAAGAATAAGGACCAATGACCTTGATTTGCATAATTATTTTTTAGTTTTTTTAGATTATTTTCGTATGATTCCATCTAGGAGATATTTGAATGAAAGTGGTGTATATATAACATCATGTTAGTTGTCAAGTCATGAAATAAGTCTAGGCCAACCCTAAATTCATTTTAGGAATGGAAAGATATTTTTTAGGGGAGTAAGGAGTTAAGGGCTAGTAGCATGGTCCCTTTTCCAATAGCATAGTACGTCAGTGTCTAAAGTGTCATGCTAATGTCCAGATGGAAGAAGCTTGTGAACAAAGGGCCTAGGTGCCTAGTGTATGCAACTAGAAATGCATCATATCTATAAATCAATCCTAAGTTGAAGAAGATAGATCATACTTATACTTTTGATTAGAGATACATTAGATAATTAAGAATATGACCAATAGGTGGATCTGATAAACTCAATTAGGAGATCTTTTATCACAATAATAATATTAGGGAGGGTTCCAAAGCCTTCAGCAAAATCACGTAATAACCCTAACTAAGTCATATGTTTTCATATTCACTAAACTAATAACAAGTAAAGTCTAATATAGTGCTCACCAAAGCTTGTGGCACAAAGTGGGGGTAATAAATAACAAAAGTAAATATGCATGGAAGACATATACTCACGTCAATGTATATGAAATCTTAATTCTTGAAAGATAAGTACAAATGCATATGTATCTACTCTTATAAAGGAGGAAAAAATTTAGAAATACTTACGTTTGAAAATGAACCCATCGAGCCTCAATCTCTCCCTTAGCCAAGGTGCTTTGAAAGAGGTTATTGTGATATGTAAGGATGACAAGGATAAATAAACTCTACACTACACAACCTATCAATGCATCCAAAAGACTTCTCCACAAGACAAGATCTATATCTCCAAATAAAGTATGAAACCCTAGGCTTGTTCTTCAAGTAGAATAATGGATAAGCAGATGTGAAATAGCTCTTACTTCTTATTATCTTATCTAAATAATGGTGAAATGATCTTTTATATATAGGCAGATTTAACCCTAATCTTTTTCAAAAATTTCAACCAACAGGGTTGACCCAGTCGACCTAGTACTATTATTGACAAAAACTCACTAGGTCACGGACTAGGTTGGCCAAGATCTGACCTAGGACCTAAATGAGTTTCACCAATAAGAGTACAAGGTTGACCCAGTTGACCTAGTACTATAAACTATCAAAAGGGGTGTTAGGTTAGGAAAAGGGGTAAGGAATATGGGAAAAGACTAAAAGAGTAAACAAGAGAGAAGAACAAGCTTAGGGGAATGGTTTTCTATAGACAAGTGTGTAGATAACAAGTGGTAAAAAGGACAACAATCATGCAAAGCACCAATGGTCTACCCACCCCTTTTTTAGTGCACCCCTTAGGGCATACGCTCAGAGAGATTGAGACTCGATGGGTTCTTATAAGATAAAAAGCATCAATAACTGATAAAAGTTTGAAAATATTATGTGTATACATATGCCCCACTCAAAGCTCATCACGTGTCATGTAAATGCAACATGGGATGGTTCTAAGAGAATAAAACATGACGACACATAATGTTAATGCTAAGTAAAAATGCAGTAAGAAAAAAATAAGATAAATGAAAAGATAGAATTGAAAAACACATACCTTTACTTACCTTAGTATTAGAGATAAATAAGGAGACTGTGATAGAAATGAAGGAATCCAATGTGAAGAACATTAGGTGAACCTATAGAGATTAGTGCAAAAAAGAGAAAAAAATCAATTTTTTTGTAATTTAGACATATAGTAGTGACAAAGATTATCTACGATGTTAGGTTCTTATAAGATAAAAAGCATCAATAACTGATAAAAGTTTAAAAATATTATGTGTATACATATGCCCCACTCAAAGCTCATCACGTGTCATGTAAATGCAACATGGGATGGTTCTAAGAGAATAAAACATGACGACACATAATGTTAATGCTAAGTAAAAATGCAGTAAGAAAAAAATAAGATAAATGAAAAGATAGAATTGAAAAACACATACCTTTACTTACCTTAGTATTAGAGATAAATAAGGAGACTGTGATAGAAATGAAGGAATCCAATGTGAAGAACATTAGGTGAACCTATAGAGATTA
This sequence comes from Torreya grandis, assembly GCA_037957365.1. NCBI lineage: Eukaryota > Viridiplantae > Streptophyta > Pinopsida > Cupressales > Taxaceae > Torreya > Torreya grandis. The sequence goes on from JARHVA010003443.1 coordinate 1,514,744, forward strand.
GTGCAAAAAAGAGAAAAAAATCAATTTTTTTGTAATTTAGACATATAGTAGTGACAAAGATTATCTACGATGTTAGGTTTTTAGAACATTTTATGATTTGGAAAAAGAGTTATAAAGACAAAGATATGAGGGACTTAGGAAAATTGGCAAATTATGATTGTTAAGGCAAGGTTAGAAACAAAGGATTAATAGCAAATGAATGACAAAATGATGGTAAATGAATGGCAAATGATTGTAGAACATATTAAATCAATTGGAAAGCATGTAAAACATAAATGGCAAATGATGAAAAAAACTTGAACAAAGATATGTAAGTGATAAGTAACCCCATGTAAGATAGGCATGTCAAATCAAACATTAAAATAACATGAATGATTGAAAATGAAATGTAAGTCAAAATGGAAGACAAACATGAATAAGTTATACATTAAAAAAAACATGTAACATACTAAATCATGTTGGGAAGTATGTAAAACATAAATGGCAAATGATGAAGAAACTTGAACAAAGATATGTAAGTAAGTGATAAGTAACCCCATGTAAGATAGGCATGTCAAATCAAACATTAAAAAAACATGAATGATTGAAAATGAAATGTAAGTCAAAATGGAAGACAAACATGAATAAGTTATACATAAAAAAACATGTAAGAATGCAAAATGTCACATGTAAGATAAGTGAATTCCATAAAAATCAAACAAGAACATGATGGATAAATGAAAATTAAAAGCTCTATAGGATGAAAACTCAAACTCAGTGCTTATTCTATGATGCAATGTAAGAAAACACAACCACCGAATGACATTACTAGTGTGATAATGAGATGGTGTGGTAAGCAAATGGTGTAAGCGTGTTTGTGAGGAAGGCCTGGTCTTATCCATAGTCTTAAAATGCAACTCACAAATTATAAACCAAGAAGCGTAATAATGTAGATGTGATCAAGGATGTGATTAGCTAAAATCAATATCCAATAAGGTAAATATAATAAAAATATGATGTAAATAAGGAATGTGAGGTGCCACATGGGTGATGTGAACATCTTTAGCAAGAATGAGACACACTAGGCAAGTGAGAAAGGCTAAGAATTATCAACACCAAGGACTTAGGGCATTTGACTAATGAACACAAAGCTTAGGCTAACAAAGTGAAGTACATAGATCAACCCATGAAGGCTATATGCATGAAAATTACAATGGATCTACCTTTTCATAATGGGTTTCCCATTCTTCGATACCCCTTAAAGAGTCTTCGATCTACTATGAATATTAGGTAATTATATGATAAAGTAGGTAGCACCATAGAGTTAGTTGAATTCTCTTATTCCAATCTACTAGCCTACCACACCTCAATGAACCTCGGCTCTAGTGTGAGGTTAACTATGGAGTTTGAACTTCAATTAGAAATAAGAGATGTGCTTGTAATCATATCTTTTGATGTAATTTTGACTTTTGAAATTATTTTTGTCTTTTAATCATTTCCTTTTGTTTGTATTTTATGATTTAGATTTTAACTTTTTTTTATCTTTTTATATTCATCCTCCTCCATATGGATTGAGAGTACCAAACATGAATGAAATAGGTGACAAACACAAGAGAGTTTATACTTGATCACTAGAGAAAAGGACCTAAAGATCAAGGTGTCTAAAGACTCCTAGACTTACCCAGAAATAAGTGTCAAATCTGAAATTTACAAATATGAGCCTTAAATGAAAGGAAACAAGGGAAATATGGGGCTCATGAGATTTTTGTCTATGTAATAAGTGATACAATGATGAATATGCTTGTATCTGATCACAAGGTGGTAAAATAGTGTTATTAAAGGGATGGGTCTATGTTTATGATAGTCAAGTCACTAGAAAAGCCATGTTAACCTACAACAAATCTAGTACAAGCACCAATGAAAGTAGTAGTCATCCTAAAAAGTGATTTAATGTGGTAATTTGTGATGAGGGCTAGGTCCTATCCATGATCTTATATTGAAATTCACAAGGTGAACACCAATGAGGTGAATGCTATATAATGGGGTTAAATAACTATAAAGCTACTAAAGTAAATAATGTCATAAAAAGATAAAAATGAAAGAGATAAATGCCAACTGAAAACAAATGCCAAATGTAATGTTTAAGAAAATCAAAGAACCCAAAGGTGAAAATGGTGCTAGTAAAGTGTGGCTAAAAGAAGAAAAGTGCACAAAAATGAAAAAACATGAGATAAAAAATAACAAGAAAGATCTATGCTAACGTCTATATCAAAGATGAACATAAAATATAAGTTTATAAGTCTCAAAAGGTTTCTTGAAGCTGAAATTGTTTTTTATTATGCAGTATAAAATAAGAGTGGGCATCGTAAGATGCCCGAATGGGTAATTGGATGTAGGGATGGGCATCACAAGATGCCTCAGGATCTGAAGGGACATGTGAATGGGCATCACAAATGCCCCAACATGTGAGGTGGAGTGAGGTAACATTAAAACATTAAAATGACTTGCATTGGGTTGGTAGGTGCATTTGGATATAGGTAAATGTGTTAGTTTATTAGATTTTAAGGATGTTGAATGTGACATAGGATGTGTAAGAGATGTATGAAGAGGTAAAGGAGGTAAAGGAGAACCATTTATGATATACATTGGAGTAGGCATTTGAACTAGGTGCTCTTTGGGTTCATGTGACCTAAGAGGTTGAGGTTCAATGGATGCAACAATATGTTTAAAGTTGTTCACATTAGTTATCATTTCCTTATTGGTGTAAGAAGAAGTATCAATTATGGTTTGAAAATTAATGGATTAGGTGTAGGTGTGGGATAATTTTTGTTATTAATTAGGTAGGTGATGTTGATGTGATTGAGATTCTTTAGATTTAATTTAAGAAGATTGAAGATAGTGTTGATAGCATTATTTTGTTAGAGTATCAAGATTTAAGTGGTGATCAAGCAAAGAAGCAAAAATAAATTGGTAAAGATCATGACAAGAGTCATGAGAATGACCTATAGTATCATGACACCAAAATAATTTATCAAGATTGCACCATTTTGGAGGAGGTTTGGAAGGATCAAAGCTCATGAGTTTAGAGGGTGGCAATTTCTTCTTAAGTTGTTCTAGACTCAAGGGAGGTTGGGTTGGGTTAAAATTGGTTGAATTAGATGCTCTATTTTGAGGTTGGGGAGGCTTGGATGAATAAATGTTGTGAGAAAATAATTGGAAAGGTTATTTAATAGTTGTTTGAGGTATTTCAAATTGAGTCATAAGAAATTCTTGTCTTATTTCTTGGTCTAAGGCTTCTTCTAAAGTTTTAGGAGAAAAGATTCAAATTTTGAATTGAAGGGAAGCTTTAAGATCAGTAACAAATAGTTTTAAAAGAGTATCATCATTCATATTATGTGAGATAGACACTTCCATCGTTTGATGAAAGCGTGAGCAGATTCATTAAGAAGTTATTTGGCATTGATGAAATGGTTAAGGTAATTTTCAAGAAGGTTATCATGTTGGAATTTATTCACTAGATAATTGACTAAATCATCTAATTATGAGATGGAATGTCTAGAAATTTAGTTGTACCATTCAAGTGCATCACCAAAAAAAGTTTTGACTAAGATCTTGGTGGTAGAAAAGGTGTTAGTTTGGATCCATTCCTTATAGAGATTACCAAAAGACTTAAAAAAGATAGTAAGGTCTTAAATCCCATCATATATTATAATTGGAAAAATATTTCCAATATCTATGGATGTAATGAATGGAGCTAAAGGTTCATTTTGAATAAATTTAAGCATTTTGTTATTCAGTGGAGGTTGAGGGATGATATTCTCATTGGCATCTTTAAGAGGAGGGATAAATTTTTGATTTGGTTGAGACATGAGGACTTGAGGTGGCTGACTAGTCATATGTAATAAATATTATTACATGTGTATTATTTAGGAATGATTAGTTGTTTGCATGATGTTCATTTTTTGAACTATTTTAGAAATAATTTGAGTTGTGTCAATTTGTGCATTAGTATTTGAATGTGGGGTATTAGTGTTGTTAGGAGGGGGATTATTAGTGTTGGTGGGAGTAAGGGTATTTTTAGGTGAAGGATTCCTAACATTGGTTTGAACCATGTTAATTTTGGAAGTAATAAGGCTTGGTTCTTTGTTTATGGGTGTAATAAGAGGATTATGAACATTGGTTTTAATAGGTGGAACATAATCTAAGGTTACAAAATTTGATGTAAAAGGGTTAATAAGTTTATGAATTTTGGGTTTATAAGGTGTAAAAGTGGTATAAAGTATATAATTATAATGGTTTGGGATTTTTCTACTACGATTATCTAGATATACTATATGATATGGGGTAGATCAAGATTGAGAAGATTTAGAACTATGTGGTGAAAAGCTACACCATAAAGAGTTGTCTTCTGTGGTGGACAGGTGGGTAGGAGAGAATAACCATATAAATTTGGAATGGGTTGATACTATCAAGAAATAATTTGATAAGTGGCTTCATGATGAATTGATAAAAATGAACAAAATGCTAAGAAAAAATAGAGAAATGGGTTTGATGGATAGGACAAGGAGTAAGAGTATAGAGTCGACTAGGTCAACCTAGTACCGTAAACTGAGGAAAATAGAATCTAGTAAAAGTATAGAGTTGATTGGGTCAACCTAGTACTAAAAATTGGTAAAAATAGAGTTTGATAAGAGTACAAAATCGACTGGGTCAAGCTAGTACTTGAATCTAACTAGTAAAAGAAGACAGAGTTGACTAGGTTAACCTAATACTATAGGTAGGGAGTGTTAGGTTGTGGAACTAAAAGCTTCACTGATGCAGACATGGAGGAGGTTGCTGAGAGGTTGCTGAGTTGCAGAGCAATCGACGTCAGTCTGATCAGCCAACGTCGATCATATACAGTGAGAAGAGCAACCGACGTCGGTCAGGGATCGGCCGGCGTCGGTCACCTCCAGGTAGACAAGGACCAACATCGATCGCCTGTGCGATTCTAGAACTGTCAGTTGCACAAATAGTTAGTTAACGAACCAGTTGTTTGCATGTAAAAGGCCAATTATAGACTTGAAGCTGCAGATCTAATTATTGTAATTAGGTGTCTAATTATTGTTTGCATGAGATCTATATAATAGACTCATGGGTTGTATTGTAATTTTTGCTAGAGAGTAAGAGAGCAAATATTAGCTCTTTCAGAGTGAAGAGAGCAAGGTGTGTTCCTCCTAGTGCCACAGTGCCAAGTATGGGTGTTGATTTAGAGAATCAAAAGGGTTCTTCATGTATGTAGGATCTTGGTCAGCAGGTGTGCAAGGCCACGTTTGGAGATTTACATGGATAAGTAAGATCATTGATTTGCAGGTGTATGTGTGTGCGAGATCTAGGTTTGCAAGTGTGCAGAACCAAATTGATTTGCAGGTGTGCAAGATCAGGGAGGTCAGCAACACAACAAGAAGCAATATCAGGGGAGATCTACTTGGAGTACGGTGTGTACTCAGTTGGAGAGCAAAAAGGAAGGCAAGGTAGATCCTTCCAAAGTAAGATCATTTGAGTTGCAGGTTGTTGCAAGTTCATGAGAGATATACTTGGAGTACATTGTGTACTCGATTGATTATGTGTGTATACTCGGTGTACTGGCAGTAGTGGATACTGACTGGTTGAAGGTGAACACCAATTCTGTATTTGGGTTGTGTGTTGGGACCGTAAGAGAGAGAGTGAGCTCTTGAAGAGATTTATTGTTTATGCTCTAGATGTGTGTGAGCTCTAGAGATGTAAGGAGAAGACTGTAGCATCTTCTTTGTTGTATTTCCTTCTGAAAGAGTATTAATACAATTGGGTATTGTCTCTCATATTCTGTGTTGTTTTTGAATTCTAGTTACTTTTGATTCTGGTTTAATTCTGCATGTTTAGTTGCTTGGTAATCAATTGTGCTTCCTAAATCCTGACAAGGAGAACAGATAGTCTATAAGAGATTGTGTCAAATAGAACAACATTGTACTGAAAATTTAAAAAAACAATGTACTTTAAAGTAAGAAATAAAAGGAAACACACAATCAATTAGGTCAATAAGAATGATCCAATTGAGGCACATGGCATAAAACCTTACACCAATGCTGGCCAATGTAAGTTTTTTAATACAAAATACAATAAGAAAAAATAAAGTAGTCAACTGAAAAGTAAATGCTAACTAAGTGGTCATCTTGAATGTTTTTATTATTATAAATTATTATTTTAATTGTGATGGGAAAGTTGGTTGAAATTAAAGAACTAGAAAGCAATCTAAAGATAGTTTCAGGATGTTTAAGATGAAAGAGATCTGTGTTGGCAATAGTACTGGCTTGGTATTGGGGCCTACCCCCTCGCTTCATAATCCCATAGTATATACCATTACCCACACGTTTATACTTAGAAATAAAACCAAGTTGGCTTCCCCCTTGATGATGAAATCCAAATAGGAAAGACTTACGTAAACAAATGTTTAAATGTGTTTTGAAATTATGTGATTTGGTAGTGTGTACAAGACAGAAAAAAATAGTGAAACTAAATGGTATATTGAAAAACCACCTAATTAGACTATGTGATTTATTCTAAGCATGTAAATAATTGAAAGTGAATGTGTGAAAAAATTATTAACATACTATTATTTTTATTTTTAATTTAAAACACAGTACAGTGTCAGTTTATATGATAGTGTATGCAAAAATTATAGAACAGAGTCGATAGTGTTGATATTGTACTATAGAAGCAAGGGTATTTAATAAATATGTCAATAGGGTTGACCTAATATTTTACATAGAAGATAGAATACAGAACTAGGTCAACCAAGTGGACCTAGTTTGTTGTATGATAGCAGTTTTAAAGACTACAAACTATGCAAAACAAAATTGCAAGGAAGAACTGAAATGAAAGAAAAAGAGAGAAAGGAACCTTGGTGGGTTGAAAGATGCTAAGAAATGTGATATTTTTGTTTAAGTTCCTTTAATGTTACTTGAAAATTCTGTCAAATGTGTCGATTGGGTTGACCTAGTTCTGTAATTCTCTATTTATTGAAACTTGTGAAGATGATTATATTGGCATAGTCGACCTAATATGTTTTTTAGAACTTATCTAGAATACTAAACCATATTTATAAGTTTATAAGAGTATTGTGTTGACATGTTTGAGTTTGTATTTTTTCTATAAGACCTACAAAATAGTGTCATTTTTTATGCGACTATGTGTTAAACCTACACATAGAAGTTAGAAACTATACCAACCGTATCGATCTAGTATCACAAATATATAAAAATAATAAATAAAATGATATAAAAATTAAAGATGTGAAAAAAAACCTACAAGATTTATACTTACATCAAGTTCACCAAAATGTATACAATCGGAAATGCATCATATCTATAAATCAATCCTAACTCGAAGAAGATAGATCATACTTACACTTTTGATTTGAGATACATTAGATAATCAAAAAAATGACCAATAGATGGATCCACTAGACCTAATTAGGGTATTTCTCATCACAACAATAATATTAGGGAGGGTTCCAAAGCCTTTAGTCAAGAAAAATCACGCAATAACCCTAACTAAGTCTTATGTTTTCATATTCACTAAACTAATAACAAGTAAAGCAAAGTCTAATATAGTGCTCACCAAAGTTTTAGGTATAAAGTGAGGGTAATAAAAAATAAAAGTATACATGCACAAAAGACATATCCTCACATCAATGTATACGAAATCCTAATGCATGGAAGAGAAGTACAAATGCATATCTATCTACTCTTACTAAGGAAGAACAAAGTTATGAATACTTACCTTTGAAGATGAAGCCATCGAGCCTCAATCTCTCCTTTGGCCAAGGTGCTTCTCAAGAGATTTTTGTGGTATGTAAATATGACAAAGATAAATCAGCTCTAGGCTACACAACCTATCAATACATCTAAAAGATTTCTCCATAAGACAACATCCATATCTCAAAAGAAAGTACGAAACCCTAAGCTTACTTATCAAGTAGCATGGTGGATAAGAAGATGTGCAATAGCTATTATTTATTTTTCTCTTTTCTAAATAATGGTGAAATTATCTTATATATAAAGGTAGATTTAACCCTAAACCCTTCTAAAAGTTTCAACCGATAGGGTTAACCCAGTCAACCTAGTATTGTTATTGACAAAAATGTTGGAGGTATAATCACTGAGAGGGGAGTTGAATCAATGATGCTAGATAATCCAATCCAATTTCCAAATATTAAACATTCAACATACATCAATATTGATCAAGAAACATAAACATGAAAGCACATACATCCAAAGCATACATAAGAGCATACAACACATAAACACACCATATATATGGAAACCTCAATTGAGGGATAAAACCCACTAAACCCTGCAAGATGGACTATAGTCCTATAAAGACAAGATTCAACTTTTAGACAAACACCAACTAATCAAGGAGCACCCACCTCTTAATTTAGACAAGCACCCACTTGACCTTTAGCTAGCTCCAACTATCAAAGAGGCTACAAACCCCTAGACAACCAAGCACCCAATCAACTACCTTGAACTGATCTCTACCTTTGATTTGATGTCTTCTACACCTAATTATGGACTTCTCTTACTTGCACTCTTTCCCTTTAAACTCTCACAAGCTTTTACACACAAGCAATGTATCCAAAACACCCTTTTGAATCACTCTTCACTTCTAAGCATATACACAATCAGAAAAAATGCAACAAATCTATCACAATATCAATAACATGATCTGTAAGTCATGCACACACTCTTCAACCTGCTCAGCTCTTCAATCCATCCACTAATCACACTCGCTCAATCTGCCTCTTTTAGGCTCATTAGGTCCAATGACCCATGTGTTCACATTTATCAACTTAATAAAATAAACATGACTAATCCTCTTTTCTCTTTGATGGTCCTTACTAACTTGTAACTTCTCTTTCAAAGGTTCCTTCACTCAATGTCACATCTACTCTTCTCTTCACTCCCAAGTCTATATTAGTCTATTCAATGACCTTAGAAACCATCACATTTAATTTCACATTTTATAGAGTATTCATGATTATTATGATCACAACATTCCTTATCAACCACAACACATGCCTTCACAATTAAGGCATCTAACATGGGTCACCATTAAGCATAACCCTCTTTCAAATAGGCTTAAGTCACATTTTAGGTCCTATAAAGACCCATTGACCTTTTTGACACTTCTTCGAGTAAACTAAGAACACATGAACACTTTCAAATACATAGACCCATACCACATAATCTATAGGTCCTCTTTAAGAGATAACAACCATCACAACACCCTTCTACTAAAGCTCAATTCGCTTAAACAACATTTTGTGCACACATCCACCAAGAATGAACACATAGTCACCTTCAAATCCTTTGATCATACAAAATATGATTGATCAAACCTTAATAATCCACACAGATGATACTTATGAAGTCTACAACACTCTTTGACATCATCTTAAAATATCGAAATACTATCAAGAACAACTCAATTACCCTTCTCGAGTTACTTATAGAGCATGAACAAACACATAGTCAACTTTGGAGCTCAATAAATTTGAATATACAAACATTTAGACCTTTAAATGAATATTGTCAAATGCACCTTGAAGAACTCTACAACTTTACTTTTTACTACAACATCAAATTTCACATAGATCAAAAGTTATGTCTCAAAAACCAAGCACTGGTCTTTCCTTCATTAAATTCAAATATTTAAATCCAAACGGTCATAGTTAAACCTTGGTCACTTAGAATATTAGATAAAATAAAGAGAGTGAAAAAGAACTAGATTATATTCAGAGCATACATTTCATATCTAAATAATACAAGAAGGCCTATTAAATAGGCAAAGAAATGAGCCACCTGATAAACATGTGAAAAAGGTGGGTAAAATAACCAAAGTTGGCTAGCATGAAATAGCTAAGCCCATTAAATAAACTAACCTCTTAACCCAAGTGGTTAAGAAAACTAACCAAAAACAAATTACCTTAGTCAATAACCCAAGGTAAATACATAATTATGCTAACACCCTCCCTTAATGACAAAACCAAAAATAAGATGAAGTTTGTCCCTAAATTTTATGAACTTGTCTGAACCAAGTGGTTTGGTCATTATATCAGTTGGTTGCTCTACAGTGGGGTAGTAGAAGAGACTTGTGTAGTTTTTTTTAACCAATTGTACGATGTAATGATGGTGAACCTCAATGTGTTTGGTCCTGGCATGGAATACTAAATTCTTCACCATCTTCAGAACACTCTAGTTGTCACAAAAAATTAGAGTAGACTTTGATGACTCAAATTAGAGTAGATTTTTTATAACCACATAGTTTCACAACCTGCACTGACCATAGCTTTATACTCTACTTCTATTGAAGATAATGACACTATAGTTTGTAGTTTGCTCTGCCATGACAAAACTCCTAAACCAAGAGTGAAAACATAGCCTGTTGTAGATTTTGTTGAATCTACTGATCCTACCCAATCAGAGTCAAAATATCCTAAAAGTTCAAAATCTACATACTTCTTATATAGTATGCCAAATTCAAGAGTACCTTTGATGTATCTTAATACCCATTTTTAGCTAACCAATATACTTCCTATGGTTTAGACATGAAGCGAGATAGAAAATTCATTATAAAATAAATATCTAATCTAGTAGTAGTGAGGTAAATGAGACTACCTGCTAGCTGTCGATACACTATTTCATTGACTAGAGGTGAATCAGTGTTAGCTAAAATTTTATCTCTAACTTTAATAGGTGTGTGAGTTGGATTACAATCCATCATTCAAAACCTTTCCAATAATGATTTGGCATACTTACTCTGTGACATGAATACAACACAATCACCTTGCCAAAACTCAACACCTAAACAATATTTCAGTGGTCCTAAGTCTATCATGTCAAAAGTATAACACAGCCTTCATCTGTTGAATGAGACTAGCACTACTCCTAGTGATGGCTATATCATCAACATATACAATGAGAATCAATATATCATCATCATACACATTTACATAGAGAGTCGGTTCAGAGTTACACCTTTTGAAACCAGACTCCCTAAGGTATGTATCTATCTTCATATACTAGGCTCAAGGAGCCTATTTAAGCCCATACAAGGACTTGATCAACTTGCAAACAAAATGTTCCTTACCAGGAACCTGAAAACCCTGTGGCTGAACCATGTAGACTTCCTCCTCCAGATATCCATTCAAGAAAGCACTCTTGACATCCATTTGATGCACCTGCCATTCAAATTGAGCAACAATAGCATCAATCAAATGAAAATTTACCATGTTTATAGTTGGATTAAAAGTCTCCTCATAATCAACCCCTTCCTCTTGTGCATTACCTTTTACAATAGTATGGCTTTGTGTTTGTCTAAGGAACCATCTACTTTGCATTTTACCTTATAAATCCATTTACAACCAATGTATTTTTTTCCTGGTAGTAGCTCCATGAGCTCCCAAGTATTATTTTTCATCAAAGAATCATATTCTAATTGCATGGCCGATTCCCACTCATGCTTCCCTTTGGCCTCTGAAAAGAATTAGGCTCAAAAATATGTGAAACAACAGTTGTTAGAGAAAAAATTGCATGCTCACCTCTATCACCAAACTGCTTTACTGATCTCAATCTTCTTCCTTCCACACCGTATGGTAAGTCTCCCTCCTTTAGTGCTTCCATAGTGGCAGAATACCAATTTGGCTTCTTTGGTTGTTCTGTTGAAACCTCACAATGACTTGCATCAATTCCCTCCCTGGAATGTAATTCCACTGATGAACTAAAATCTTGCTCAAATTTCACACCACAACTTATACTAGAATCATTAGAAGAAAATAATGACTCAATATCTAAAACTATAGGTTTCTGTGAAGTATGACATTTGTTCATTTACTATGACATCTCTATTTACCACAACTTTATAAGTAAAAATATCAAGTAATATGTAGGCCTTTGATTGCTCACTGTACCCAACAAACATGTATGCTTTGCTTTTTGCATCCAAGTTACTTCTCTTTTGACTAAGAATAACTGTAAAAGCTACACAACTAAAAATTCAAAAAGCACTTACATCTAGAGTTTGCCCTGACCAAGCCTCCTCTAGAGTTATATTCTCCAATGCTTTTGTAGGACTTCTATTGAGGATGGACACCGTTGTATTCACTACTTCTACCCAATATATATATATGGGACATTTCTTCTTTGGACCATACAACAAGCCATGTCCATCACCATCCTATTTTGCCTTTCCACAACTCCATTTTGTTGTGGATTGTAAGGGGTAGTATAATGTTTGTGTATGCCTTCAGTGGCACAAAACTCTTTGAAATTTTTTGAGATGAACTCACCCCCATTATCTGTTCTAAGAGATTTCACTGACCTTCCCACCTATTTTTCAACCATAGCTTTCCAAGTAAGAAAGTTAGAAAAACAATCAAATTTCTTCACTATAAATTATACCCACTTTTTCCTAGAGAAATCATCGACTAGTAACAAAAAATAATGGCCTCTAGAAGGGGTAGGTGTCTGCATTGGACCATGTAAATCTACATGTACCAGATCCAATACTCCCTTAGCTCTTTAAACTTTACCAACATCAAATGAATGTCCAACTTGTTTCCCCAACTGACATCCAATACATACATGATGACTATCCTAAATAGAAGGAATCCCCTTAACCATCTTAGTCCTGCTCAATGTAGTCAAATACTAGAAATTTAAATGCCTATACCTTTCATGCTAGATTGAAATTGTGCTATTAAATATTGCAAGTGCACTTTTCTTTTCTCTATATGGATCTACAAGCTTATACAAGCCTTTCTCACCAATCCTAATAGCAATAATCTTGTTATCTCTGGTACTGACTAAGCATTATTGTCTTTGAAACTTTACAACAAAATCAAAGTTTCTAGTGATCTCACTAATGGAAAGCAAATTTTTGTTCATGTCTGGCACATATTTAATATTTTTAAATGTATATCAGATAGTACCATCAAATCTAATATAAACATTACCATATTCTTTCATAAAATGAGTCCTACCATCTCTCAAAGATACAAATTCATTATTACTGTCATTTTCAATAAAATCCACATACCAGTCCTTATGGCATGTCTAATGGTGAGATACCCCTGAATCAAAGTACCAAGCTCGATCCACCACAAAATTACCACTGGAAGCCATGAAAGCAAAATTAGGAGATAATTCATCGCCTTCACCTTCAACTACATTCACATGATGAGCTTTCTTTCTAAAGTTAGCCATATCCTGTTGTCTTTTTTTACAATCTTTTTTAAGGTGACCAGGTTGCTTACAGTAAAAATATTTTCACTTAGATCTCTTATTAGAACCACTTACTTGTGAAGTTTCTATCAGAGAACTAGTAGTTTTACCAAACTACTTACCCTTTTACTTGATGAAGAATGCACTCTCTGTAGAAGTAGATGTAGACAACACTATCTGCTCCTATTGTCTCTCCTTCTGCAATAGCAATGTGGACAACTTTTCAAAGTCCAAAGTCTGTGTCTCAGCAATCATGTGCAAGGACTCCATAAATGACTCAAATGAAGGTGAAAGATTTTGCATAATCAGAGCAGTCAAATCTTGCTCATCAATAAAGTTCTACATAGCCTTCAACTGATCACTGATGTCTTTGATCTGCAACAAAAACTTAGAAATGGAGCCACCTTCCTACATCTTAGTGGAAAATAACAAATTCTTCAAATACAATACCCTACCAGTTTTAGAAGCTTGATATTTTAAAGTTAGATTTTTCTATAGATATGATGTTATGGTTGCATTTCTGACCTTTGAGATTAGATTATCCGCTATTTATGGTTTTAACAACATAAGAGCTTCTCAATGATGTTTATCATAGTCATCATAATTAGTGGCAGACCTTTGCTCTGTATCGATCACTATTTAATCAAAGTTTCGATATTCACATATCGTCAAAACCTTGTGACTCCATAAACTAAAATTTTTGTCTATCAATTTTTGTGAATCTAGCAACAAGAGGTCTTGTAAACTAGCCATTTTGACCTAATTTTTCTAAAAAATATAAATATCAAAAACACTATAATGACTTTACACAAAATTCCTCCTACCCATTGATTCAAATCATAAACTGGTCAACACCTCTAGTTTTTAGCAAAAAACATCACATTGTTTGGAAATTTTTAAATTTTGTCTTTAAAAACACTAAAAAATAGACAAAAATAATTAAATCGGGAGATCTACAACTCTGATTTCAAAAAAAAATCTCTGTCAACATCCAAATCAAAAACCTAAAAAATGATGAAATTTTCACCTTCTAATTTTTTTTTTAAATAATTAGTCACCAGTATGTCCTCAATAACCCTTATAAGCTAAAGTTTTGAATTGTTTCAGTTAAAAAATTAAAATTAATTGAAATAATAAAACTTTAGATTAAATTTTTTATAACAAAAATCAGTGAATCAAAAAATTGGCTTACCTATAAAACTTCAGATGCAGATTTCAAGAGAAATACTCAGCCAAATTGAATTCCCTCAGTTCCTATCATCTCCTCTCAAAAAATAAAAAAAATTAGACCCCTCACCAAAAATAGTGTCTGAATAAAAATCTGATCCCTTCTCCAAATCATATGGAAATGACCAACCAGAAAACTTCAAATGCAATTTTTGAACAAAATACTCTGCAGAATTTAATTTTGTCTGATCTAAGAGATGAATTCTAAGCTAGAGAATTTTATAGAAATAAGAATCATAAAAATTAGTGCTCAAATGATTTTTGAAATTTTCTTCCAAGTTAAATGGTTGGTCATTGGAAAAAAATAAATAAATTTCTTCCTCTCATGGCTCTTCACTAAGTGCTTCACGCTCCTCCCTAACAAGACCGTCCTCTCTTGCTTCACAAGCTTCCTCCCAAGCTTCCTAAATCGCAAGCTCTGATTACCATATTAGATAAATCACAAAGAGTGAAAGAATCAGATTATATTCAGAGCATACATTCCATATCTGAACAATACAAGGTGTATTAAATAGGCAAAGAAATAAGTCACTCAAAAAACTTGTGAAAAGGGTGGGTAAAACAACCAACGTTGACTAGCATGAAATAGATAAGCCCATTAAACAAACTAACCTCTTAACCCAAGTGGTTAATAAAACTAACCAAAGGCAAATTGCCTTAGTCTATAACCCAAGGTAAATGCATAATTACGCTAACATAGAACACATCTCGTGCTCTTCGCTCAACTCGTATTATCAATCTTCTTTAGAAGTAGTTCAAACTTTAACTTGCAGTGTTCCACCATCCAAATGTTAAACATCGAACATATTGACCTCATCTTGTGCACCCTTGCAATATTTACCAAATGTGCATCGTTGATCTCTATGGATTAACTAGGTCTTTATCTTGCAGTGCTCACCATTAGATCTTGCTCAGAACTCCCAAGATTATGACACTTAGCACCTTCACATGCCTTATGAGTAATTTATTTATAGTCCCTTGTGCTTGTGCCACTTGGTAGTCTTGCATACATTATTGACTCTTTGACTTGTCCAGCAGTGTTGATCTTCATCAGTATGAACCATCGCCCACCATTGATATTTTGTCAAACTAGTGAGCTTTTGACACTTGTCACTTGCACGTGCAACCTTTAACATGTTGACTTCATACGCACCATTGATCTCAATATGTATGATTAAGCACTCATCATTGGATCTTCTAGACCAAATATCTCAGTCTTTGACATGGTTAAACTTGATGGTCTCCGACCCATCACAGTCTGCTAGAGAAACTTTGGAGCTTTATAACTTGAGATAGACAACACTTCAAGACTCCAAATTTTTAGGGTAGCTTCTTGGCACTATAGACAAACTCTACATGTAATCCTTTGACCAATATTGAATTTATATATACCTAAAATAAATGCTCAAACTTACTAAATCTTTCATGTTTGCATGACATGCAGTGATGGTTTGGCTTATCTTAACCTAGAAGATGCATTTTGCTCATTCCAAATGATCAAAAAACGTACCAGAGATCCTCCAAGACAACTATGGATGCCTCAAAACCTCTTCTTTATCCTTGTATACCTATACATGTGCCATATCTCTTCAAGCACTCACATATTCTATCAGACTAGTGAGCTTGTGACACTTGTCACCTACACGTGCAACCTTTAACATGTTAACTTCATATGCACCATTGATCTCAATATGTATGATTAATCACTCACTATTAGATCTTCTAGACCAAATACCTCCGTCTTCAACATGGTTAAACTTGACGGTCTCCGACCCATCACAGTCTGCTAGAGCAACTTTGAAGCTTTATAACTTGAGCTAGACAACACTTCAAGACTCCAAATTTTTAGGGTAGATTTTTGGCACTATAGAAAACATCTACATGTAATCCTTTGACCAATATTTAATTTATACATACCTAAAACAAATGTTCAAACTTGCTAAATCTTTCATGTTTGCATGACGTGCAGTGATGGTTTGGCTTATCTTAACCTAGAACATGCATTTTGCTCATTCCAAATGATCACAAAACATACCAGAGCTCCTTCAAGACATTTATGGATGCCTCAAAACCTCTTATTTATCCTTGTATACTTGTACATATGCCATATCTCTTCACTCTTAATCTGATCACTTTGTCATTCATGCATTAGTACCACATGCTCTCTTTAACATCAATGACAATATAAAATAGTAATGACATGCTCTACAAACTCCCCCTTTATCATTGATGTCAAAATACCCTCAGAATGACTTCTTAATATTTAAACATTCTCATCAAACTTCATTCTGATCTTTCTCCTCCTTTGACATTAATGACAAAGGGCCTATATTCTGATTTTGAGGACCTGAAAAAGATTTCAAGACCAATAACAAGAAATGACCACCTTTGATATATGATACAAACTCCCCCTAACACTATGCATGCCACTTCTTACCTTGAATTTCTCAAACATGTTCCATGATTACACTCTTCTTTAATCATACTCTACTCTTCTTACTTCAGGCTACCTCCATGATTACCAACAAATGAACAAGCCAATCTTCAAATAGAAAAGATGCACAAAAAAAAACTAACAAACTCACTTAGGAACAACCACACCTTTATCATTTGGATAAAATGACCAAATGCCACTCTTTTCTTTACTAGCCTTGCCTTGAGGCCTAGTATCCCTACATGAACCTTGAAATACCCATATCTTTCTATGTATGCACTTTCAATACTTTAAATTTCATATATGAAGTACACTCATGTTCCCCCCTATTTATAACAAAAATCATCTTCCAACTCTACTTGTGCACCATAGCTCCTTCACAAACCTACTAGTTAATTAGCCCTCTATTTGCACAAATCCTCATCCATGGAAGACACCACACACTTTTAGATGACTTTGAAACACTTTTTGAGCACCCATTTGGCCATTTCAACTAATTAAATAGCCTTAGACCTCAACTCATTAGGCAAACCTCTTTTCAACAAAGACCAAAACACTAGTTTTATAAAACAAAAATGGTCAACATACTATCTTATAGTCATTGCCATCTTTTGAAACTTCTTCCATACTTATAGGTCACCAATGCACATATCTAGACCAACTTTTGAGCACAAACACTTTTGGGAATCCATACTTCTTATACCATGGCTTTTGACCAGCATATCCTTAAGCATAAACTAGGAAACCCGAGAGCAAATAAAATTCTCCAATTGCACAAAAAAGACCTTCAAGGCTTTAAACCACCTGGATCACATCTGAATAAAGTCATCACACCTTTCTATGCCACTAAGACAACTTGACAATTTGTAATTCTTCAAATGACATCTATAAATCTCCATACTTTGCCTTCAAATCACAGAACTTCTTCATCTCTTTCCACAAGAGGCCAATACATCCTCTCATGATATTATGAGGTTACCACAAGATCAATAAATCTATCAACATAAATAAACAGCTTATTTAAACATCATTTTTTATTGAATTCAAAACTCTAGTAGACTTCTTCATATCTCAACCATGACTAGAACATCTCACATATGCTCCCCCTTAGCCACACACATCTTCAAATGATATTGTTATCCTTCAACATCAATCAAAGCTCAACCAGTATCCACCATGCTTCCTCTTGTTTTTCAAGTGTCTTCTTGAAGCCTAGATAGAGACACCCTGCCCCACAATATTCTAGAACAATGTGAAACCAGGAGTTGCCCATAACTCCTCATATTCCTTTTCCTCATTGGTCATCTGATACCGATAGTTCCTCTTCTACTTATTAGGCTTAAGAAAAGAAACATGCTCATCCACTACAATATTCTCTTTTTCTTATAAGATTGGATTGTCAACATATGGAGACAACATAAATTCATGACATACTTTTTCATCTGAAGAAAGTACCTCATAAATGGGCATTAACAATTGATGTTCCTTGCATGAAACTTGCTTAACAACAATAGGATGTTCTGTTGGATCCATACATACCTCAGAACTAGCCTTAATTAGTATTTTGGTATTTTTTTTGAGCTTGACTTGAACTAAATTTAGATTCTCCTTTTCTATCTGGACAGATGACACATTCTCTTGGCATTCTTGAACCTTCTTCATATATGATTTCTCTTTTGGTTTAGCAGGCAGTCCACCTTGATCTTTCAACTCAACTAAATTAGTTTTCACGGTTTCTAATTCCTTAGATTTCCATACCAAGGATTGACCTTTATTTCGCACACTAGGATGTCCATGCACCTTCTTCTTATGACTTGTGAACTTGCTTATACAATATCTTCTAATATCACCAACTTGATGAGAACAAAAATAAATAACATCTTTCATTCTTTCTGCTTGATTATGAATCTTATCAAACATACCATCTTGTCTCTTAGGTTCATTATGCTTAATATTAACTACCTTTGGTCTCCATACTTGGTTTAATCTTTTCCCATGCATTCTGGGGTATAATATAGCAATATGTCCCATGTCATGACAATTATAGAAGACTACATTATCCATACCTCTAGTTGACCAGTGGATTTTTCTTCTATAGTTTCTTGTCTTATGACCAAACCTATGACAAGCATAACAATGATCATTAAAATATCTTTCATACCTTGAAACATTTAGTTGTCTGATTGGTTTCTTCATTTTGCCTTTGACTTGTTGTCTTTCATGTTACCATCCTCTTTGCCTTGTTTTGATCTCTTTTTTTCTTCTTCAATCTTGCCTATCTGGAAAATAAATTGTTCATACTCATCCTTCAATGAATCTAGCTTGGTCTTCAATTGAACGCTCTTATCCTCTTTAGCTCTCATACTTGAACTTATAGCCTCTAACTAAATTCTAAGAACTTGGATAGTTTCCTTATCCCTCTTAGCATCCTTAGCCATGTCATCCTTCAATTTCCATGCTTGCTCTTCAATAATCTTTATAGAATCAATCTTGGACTTCAACTCATCATGCTCACCTTGATTTGAATTAAACTTGGCATTTGTCTTTTCTAACTGAGTCTTGAGATGTCTACAAACTTCCTCTTTTGAACTCAAATTTGTCTTTGTAACCCTTAATTGATCCTCAAGAATTTTGATCTTCTCTTTATCATCTTTTTATTTTGAGCTTGCCCTCAAGGATTCTAGCTCCTTATTGAGATTGATGCACTCATCCATAATAGCCTTAAAGTTCTAGACCATGATCTTTTTTTGAGCTTGTTCTTGATCATACTCTCTCATCTTTCCATTGTACTTCTCAATAAATGCCTTGATCTTATTGCATTTTTCTTTACTTGATTTTAGACATGCATAAGTAACCTCTACTTGAGCCTTTAACTCTTGATTCTCTTTCTTCAATTGATTAGCCATATTGTATCTTGGATCACCTTTCAGTGGTTAATTTTGCATATAAAGTCCTACTCTAATACTAATTATTAGAGGTACAATCACTGAGAAGGGGGGATGAATCAGTGATGCTAGATAATCCAATTCAATTTCCAAATCTTAAAATTTCAGCATACGTCAATCTTGATCAAGAAACATAAACATGAAATCACATACATCCAAACAATACATAAGAGCATACAAATCAAGAACACACTATATATGTGGGAAACCCTCTTGGGGGATAAAACCCATTGAACCCTCCAAGATAGACTATAGTCCTATAAAGACAAGATTCAACATTTAGACCAAAACTAATTGTTTAAAGAGAACCCACCCCTTAATTTAGACAAGCACCCACTTGACGTTTATCTAGATCCAACTAACAAGGAGGCTACAACCCTCTAGTAAACTAAGCACCCACTTAGCTACCTTGAACTGATCTCCACCTTTGATCTGATGTCTTCTACACCTGATGATGGACTTATCTTACTTGCACTCTTTCCCTTTACACTCTCACAAACTTGCACACACAAGTAATGTATCCAAAACACCCTTTTGAATCACTCTTCACTTCTAAGCATATATATAAAAAAAAAAAACTACAAAAACTCTATCACAACATCAACAACATGATTTTTAGGTCATGCACACACTCTTCAACCTATTTAGTTCTTCAATCCATCCACTAAGCACACTCAATCTACCTCTTCTAGGCTTATTAGGTCCAATGACCTATGTGTTCACATTCATCAACTTAATTAGATAAACATGATTGATCCTCTTTGCTCTCTGATGGTCCTTACTAACCTATACCTTCTCTTTCAAAGGTTTCTTTGCTCAATGTCACATATGCTCTTCTCTTCACTCCCAAGTCTACACTAATCTATTCAATGAGTCTAGAAACCATCACATTTGGTTTCAATTTTTATAGAGTCTTCATGATTATTATGATCACAACATTCCTTGTTAGAAAAAAAACATGCCTTCATAGTTAATGCATCTAACATGGGTCACCTTTAAACACATCCCTCTTTCAAAGAGGCATAAGTCTCCTTTTAGGTCCTATGAAAACCCATTCATCTCTTTGACACTTCTTTGAGAAAATTAAGAACACAGGAACACTTTCAAATATATGAAACCATGCCACATAATCTATAGGTCTTGTTAAAGTGATAAAAACCATCACAACACCCTCCTTCTAAAGCTCAATTCACTTAAACAACATGCTATGCACACAGCCACTATAAACAAACACACAGTCACCTTCTAACACTTTGATCATACTAAATATGATTGATCAAATCTTCATAATCCACATAGATGATCCTTTTGGAGTCTATAACACTCTCCAATAGTTATCTCATCTTGAAACATCTAAATACTATTATAAAAAACTCAATTATTGTTCTCGGGTTATTTGTAGAGAATGAATGAACACATAGTAAAATTTGGATCTTAATAACTTTGACTATATAAACATTTAGACCTTTAAATAAATATTTTCATATGTGACTTGAAATCCTCTATAACTTTATTTTTTATTACAATATCAAATTCTACATAGATCAAAAGTTATAGCTCAAAAACCAAGCACTAGTCTTTCCTTCATCAAATTCAAATATTTAAATCCAAATGGTCATAGTTAAACCTCGATCACTTAGAACACATCTTATGCTCTTCTCTCAACTCACACCATCAATTTTATTTGAAATTAGCTCAACCTTTAACTTGTAGTGATCCACTATCCAAATGTTAAACCTTGAACATGCTAACCTCATCTTATGCACCTTCGCAATATTTACCAAATGCGCACCATCAATCTCTGTGGATTAACCAGGTCTTTATCTTGTAGTGCTCACCATTAGATCTTGCTCAAAAATCCCTAGATTATGACACTTGACACCCTCACATTCCTTTTGAATACTTTATTTATAGTACCTTGTAATTGTGCCACTTAGTAGTCTCATATGCATTATTGACTCTTTTACTTGTCCCACGCCATTGATCTTCATTAGTATGAACTGCCGCTTATTGTTAACCTTCTATTAGACTAGTGATCTTGTGACACTTATCCCCTGTGCATGAAAATTTTGACATGTTGACTCCATACGTATCATTAATCTCAATATGTATGATTAAGTGCTCACTATTGGATCTTCTAGACTAAAGACCTTAGTCTTCAATGTGGTTAAACTTGACGATCTCCGACCCATCATAGTCTACTAGAGTAACTTTAAAGCTTTATAAATTGAACTAGATAACACTTCAAGACTCTAAATTTTTAGGGTAGCTTCTTGGCACTATATAAAACATCTCCATATAATCCTTTGACCAATATTGACTATTTTGCATGCCTAAAATAAATGCTCAAACTTGTTGGATCTTTCATTTTTGCATGATGTACAATGACAGACTG
Source organism: Torreya grandis (assembly GCA_037957365.1). Classification (NCBI taxonomy): domain Eukaryota; kingdom Viridiplantae; phylum Streptophyta; class Pinopsida; order Cupressales; family Taxaceae; genus Torreya; species Torreya grandis. The sequence goes on from JARHVA010003443.1 coordinate 1,537,028, forward strand.
ACTTCTCTTAAGCTATAAGATGTATTTTGCTCATTCCAAATGATCACAAAACATATCATAGCTCCTCAAAGACATCTATGGATGTCTCACAACCTATTTTTTGTCCTTATAGACTTGTACATGTGCCATGTCTCTTCAATCTCTCAATCTGATCACTTTGTCATTCATGCATTAGTACCACATGCTCTCTTTTACATCAATGACAATATAAGAAAATAATGACCATGCTCAACAAAAAAATCACTAGGTCATTGGTTGGGTCGACCAATAGATGACCTAGACCCTAAATGAGTTTTACCAATAAGAGTATAAGGTTGACCTAGTCGACCTAGTACTGTAAATTATCGAAAGGGGTTTTAAGTTAGGAAAAGGGGTACGAAATATGGGAAAAGACTAGAAGAGTGTATAAGAGAGAAAAAAAAGCTTAGGGGAATGGTTTTCAAGAGATAAGTGTGTAGATAATAAATGAAAAAAGAGATAACAATTATGTGAAGCACCAATGGTCTGTCCACTCCTTTTTTGGTGCACCCCTTAGGGCATGCACTCAGAGAGATTGAGACTCGACGAGTTTTTACAAGATATAAAATGTTAGTAATTGATAAAAGTTTGAAAATATTATGTGTATACAGTTAGCATCTGTCTTAGTGTTTCTTTTGGTATGTTTGGGAATGGGTTGGACTCACACGAAAGCTAGAAAAGAATCAAAAGAGGCCCTAAGATAGGTTTAGACCTAAATTAAGGATAAGGTGGTCTCAAGTGACACTCATTTCACTAAAATGACATTTTAGATAAATACACTTCCCATTAAGATAGGTTGGCTAGTTTTTCAAGTTTAAGCCACTCTACATGAATGAAAGAGGTAAACTTACATTCTACAAGCTTAGAATTAAATATTACCTTTAGGCCAAATTTCCAATATGAGTCAATATGAATTTTTATTTTTGTGTGATATAGGTAGCCATATGGTTTGAAAATAAAATGGGATGTTATTTTCCCATATGTAATTTATTTTTTTGTATTTTTTATCCAGACTGATGTCAATGTTTTATGAAAAAAACCTAAAAATCCTCAACAAATTGGATCAGATCTCTTAGATATTAATAATGTATACCCTCACTACCCTCTACCATTCCCACTAATTAACACATATTATCAAAGGGGAGAAAAAATGTACTAGTTTCATTCATGGTGATGTGTGGAAAGATAAAGTGAGAATTTTCTATCTTTCTTGAGAGAGGTGATTGAGCACATTTCTAGTCACAAGGAGTTAACTAATTTAGATTGGCCATATTTTCCCTAAAATAAAAACAACATTTTCTCTTTTAATGAAGAAGCCAACCCAAAATAAGAAGACACTCCAAATAATAAGCGAAGTTATTGGGAGATTAAGTAGCATGACATACAAAAAATTAAAGACAAACCTAAAGAATAATGGAAAAATATTTGTATTTATAATTACACAAGGGCTATGCAAATAGCATGAATCAAAAATGGATGGATAACGAGAAGAAGAGGGATGAAAATGTAAAAAATGTGTTTATTTAAAGGCACCAATGAAAAGGGTTGAAAATAACCCAATTATGCATTGCATATAAAAAAAGGTCTAAAAGGAGTTTGGACTGATTTTGTAAGCTTAATCATTTCATATCCATGTATCTATTCTATTTTTGTGTTTTATATTTTAGTTTTGTAATATAAATTTTATTTATAATGTTTAATTAGTACAATATATTTGAGTGCATGTCCACACTAGGAGGAAATATTTTCATCAAAAGAAATGTGTTACATAAATTTATCATAAAAAATGAGTTTTTATATATACTTATGTACTCATAGTTTGCTTCTTCTTAATTTATTATTAATTGTTTATTTTATATATAATTTGAAAAAATAAAATTTCAATGTGTGACACCACCAAAATAAGACGTTTCTTTGTGGAAATGAGTGAAAAATCGAATGGCCTCATTTAATTAATTGACGCAACAAAAATCCTACAATTAATTATGACTTTGTTAATTGAAATATTTTTTACACTTCACATTTTGTAAAAAATAAAATAGATTAGATATGAATATAATTTTTTGATAAAATTGTATTTGAAAGTTTTAACAAATCCATATGTTTTGCAGGGAATGAGTTTATTCAAAAGTAATATCAATCAAGAAGATGACAATTTTTATTATTCTAGCCACTTTGATGATGATGATGATGATGATGATGATGATGATGATGATGATGATGATGATGATAGAGTGGACAATAATTTGGACTAGAATTTTAAATAATGAATTTAATTTATTTTTATAACAAGTATGATTTGATGATCTTGATGACTTTATTTGATGTTGATGTTTAATAAATGTTAGTGAATTTATATCACTTACATTATGATGGCTATAGTAAAATTGTTATTCGTTGGTTTGTAAATGCCATCTGATTGCAATACACTGTTATAAATGCAAATTATTTAATGTAGATATTATTTTTCTATTATCTTAAGTGCATTCCTTTATGAATATAATATTAATAAAAAATTATTGGTGAGTTATTGAATTTTTTACATCATCATCATCATTTATAATTGAGAACAAAAACAACCAACCTTATCATGTAGTTAATCAACTACAAGAAAATTAATTGTTATTTTAAAATAAATATTTTTTACTCAAAGTTTGACAACAAGAACCATTGTATATTTTTTAAATTTGTTAAAATTATAATTTGAATAGCATCAAACTACAGATCTATAAATTTTTTGTCAAATCCTAATTTGCACATACTGCACTAAAACACCCCACTCAAAAAAAAAAAAAAAAAAAAAAAAAATCCAAAATACGTAGTATTTTTTATTTTGAATTATGATGCAAGAAAATCTCTAGCAAAATATTTATAAATTTTCAAAACCCTTTTTTTGATTAAAAAAACTCATTTTGTATCCCTTCAAATAAATTGTAACTGGTTTTGCTCACATTGACATAAAATGTTTTTGGCTCAGACATAGGGAAAAAACTACAAGCAAATAAATATAAATTTTTAACACAAAAAATGACATTAAATTGGTTAATAATGAGATACAAATCCCCTCGTGATCAATTCAAAATGATCATTAAAACATGAATAATTTTTCTCATATCTAATAAATTAATAACAATAACATTTACATACCATTTTTAACTCATTCATGGATTGTTGCAACACAAAAAAAAAAAAAAAAACATTTTATCAAACACTTAGCTTCAATTTGGATTAGTAAAATCCACCATAAAAAAGTGCTCTATTTTATAAAGTGGATTCTCCCATGAAATAAAAACCCCAAAAGTATTATGCCTTTTATTTCCCTACGGACCACTCCAAACTATTTGTCCTTCAATATGCAAAATATTCTCATATTACCTAAAACGGGGATGCCTACATAGGAAAATCAATAAAACTTAAATTTGGCAATTGATTCACCATATTCATTCCAAGGAATCTATTTTGGTACCTTGGACACCCTTTAATATTTCCCAAAACTTTGTACCTTTCACATCATGCCCAATCTCCAAATGAAAATGTCTTTCCCTTTTTTCTTTTTTTTTTGGTATGAATAAGAAAAATCATATTTGTTGAGTTTTGTTGGGTCCCTTAGGGACATTTTCCCTTCATATTTTATCTTATCATGTCTTTTCAATTATTTTCTAACTTTTATTCCCAAAAAACTTACAAAGTGAGAATACAATTTGTCATTTACCTAGAAAATTGGGTCATTTCCTTGTTTATGAGTTTTTTATTGATTTCAGCATAGGAGGGGTTCCTCAAGACTACTTTATTGTTTCATTACTCTTGTTGGTTTGTGGTTTGTGTAGATTATTCTTTTAGCACTAGGGAACATGTTGCATAGTTCAAAAGACCACATTGTGCACTTCACATGATTGGCACAAAACACGTTATTTTCAAAGGCTCTGTTCATGTACATTTTAGGGGTAATTCCCCCTTTCAAATGGTAATGATTTGCACCAAAATTTGAATGTTCAATATCAACTTCATTTACCACAACTCCACATTATGCATAGCATAGACTTTATGCAGCATGTGTAGCATGCACATTATTATGCCACTCCAAGTTGACCTATGCCATATCAACAATGTCTTATCCTAGAAAGGCATGACACATAGTCAACATTATTTGTTCAACATTATACTTGATTGGAAAACCTTCAGTTTTGGATTATTTTCAATGATCTAAAGTATTTTAATGTTTTTAGTTTATTAGTTTGTTTTATTAAATAAGTTGGCAGTTCACGAGAAAAGTTAGTTTTCTCCTGTAACCACCCATAAAAGCTTTTACCTTGCTTGTAAATGTGATTTGAAACAATGCAATTTTATATTTTGTGTCAAATATTTACTTTACAATGTAATTTATCTATTATTTCCTCCCATTCCTAGAGCTATCAGTCGTATCAAAGCGTTGGTACAAGAAGAGAGAAAGCATTGTCCTGTTTGTACGGTGATTAGCATTTCTTTTTCTCTTCTCAAAATCAAATCTATTTGACAATTTGCAGATGTACAGCTTGATCAAAATTTGAAATAGTATCGAAAACTTGGTATTGTTGCGCTTAAAAGTTGTATGATGATGTATATCAAAATAACATAGGAGGCATTTTGAAAACAAATATGTGGTATCTTTATTTTAGTTGTTATCAAAGTAACTGACAAATCTTCATCACCGGATATATTAGTAGTTTTCTTATTTATCAAAATTTATGAATTCAAATTGTAAAGGTTGTTTAAATCGCTATTGACTTGTAGAAAATAGTCTTGATTTGATAACTATTGCGATAAGTTTAATCTGCTTGCGGACTATTTCTTTGATATTGCCTTGAAAAAGAGTTGGAATTTGCTCCTTTCATCCATGTTACAGATGGTGCATGGATTCTGTGATGGCAATATCTGACTAGGATATAAAATATAGGAGTGTGTTAAAAGAATCAATAGCTTCCTCATTTAGTCAAATGAAACTAATCAATTATAAAATCAATATGCCTACAGCGTGTGGCACATTCTATAGAGATTTGCATTGATAGAAAGGGCTTCTTTTGTGGAACTTAGGTCTTGAGATCACAATCTGCACACAAATTTAACATGCCTTGAACAATACATCTATATGGCATTTTGTCAAAACACATAGCGTGCAAGTTCTGTTGTGTGGCATTTGGTAAGACATTTATCCAAGTACTTCAAGATTCAGTGATTTGATCAAGAAAAAAAAATCAACCATCAGAGCTTCCCAGAACAATGATGGCAATAAGTTTATAAATTAGGTTATATTTCCCTTTCCTGGGTCCCACAAGGAAGGAACAAGGAAGATAGATACTTTATATTTCTCATATGCAAGTGAAAAAGAACATGAATTAATTTTACATGTAAAAATCTTTGTGAGTCACTGTCATATAAGGGAGGTCAAGGATTCAACCCTTAAAAGTGACAAAAATCTTTTTTTTTTGCAAAGAGGTTATTTGAATTCATTGTGAAAACTAAGAAAATTTGCACTTATCATGACAAATTTTACCACATCTTGAACACACAGTTATATCATTTTGTAAAAGTTAATTTTTTGGAAACTAGACTTGAATAGCTTTCCAATGAGTATAGGGAGGGGTCCTTCATGTCTTGCTATGAAATTTTAATCCCCTTAAACTAGTCAAATTTTTTGAATTAGCATTGAGGGGGGGTCTGCCTAGCGTAACAGAGGAGCAAAATTTTGAATTATCATATCTTATGCATATGATGGCCAAATTCTTCATATGACCACTTGTTTTTCATGGAAATGGATTTCTAAGAGCATCAGTATAAGAAATTTTTTATTCTAACATGCGTAAATATGTTTTTTCCACATATTTTGAATAAACTACACATTGTAATGAAATCGGGTGCATTTTTGGTGAATTCGACACCCCAAATTCTTATCAAATAGTTAAAATGTGTTGTTAACTTCAAAAAAATATTTTAATGGCGTGTCCCATCGCTTTTGTTGTTGGTAATGTGGTATTACATTTCAATGTTTACAAGTCCCAAAGGGTCTAACAGGCTAAACAGAGCAAACTAGAGGTTAGAGGATATTTTTCCTTCTCCAGTTTGCTATTCACTTGGAGTATGGGTTCACTACTGGGATAGCAATTTTTGGTTTGTGTATTTTTTTTTCATAGATGTAGTAATGATATGATCTGTGATGTGGAGCATTTCAGTGATTTGTACTTGGTTTATTTGTTGCACAGCTTCTCACCTCTTGCATGATAGGGGGAGAAGATATTGCATATTGATTTTTTGATCAATCATTAGTGATGTGTGGTATGAGTCAACATTGTTTTTCTAGCATTGTGAGTGTTGATCAAAGGCCTACGGGAGATGTTGGCAATTGTTGGGCATCAGTTTGAGATGTGACATACATAGTACAGAGGGCAATCACTTGTTGGATGGATTCTGTGTGACGATCGATGTAGTTGGAAAGTGCATGATCATGTTCTACTGTAGTGCAAGGATGATCAGGATGTGATCAGTTCAAGATGCACAGTGTACCAGTTGTAGTTGCGGTAGCGTCTACTTGGATGACTCACAATTCTTTGCTCCAGTCTTTCTAAACCCCTTTGGATCAAGGGGGAGTTTGTTGGATTATTTTTAATGATCCAAAGTATTTTAATGTTTGTAGTTGATTAGTTTGTTTTATTAAATAAGTTGGTAGTTCATGAGAAAAGTTAGTTTCCTCCCGTAACCACCTGTAAAAGCTTTTACCTTGCTTGTAAATGTGGTCTAAAACAATACAATTTTATATTTTGTGTCAAATATTTACTTTACAATGTAATTTCTCTATTATTTCCTCCTATTCTTGGAGCTATCATAAAGGGCACTAAAAACTAAGGAATTATAAATATTTTGTACTTCAAACCAACCTTTGTGTCATTATTCCAGCATATTAGCACTTCTCCTATGCATTATTTAGCTTGAAGTGAACACCTTGAGTTGAGACAGGCACTAAAGAAACATTATACATACCACATGGCATTGTGCATCACCATGGTAGTTTCACCATGTGTGAAACCTCCATGACACTCTTATGCACTTGTGTAGTGCTTAGAAGTGTACCATATATCAATCTAATTGAGTATATGACTCAACAACCATGTGGACACACTACCATATGTCGTGCCATGCTAGGTGGCACATCCATTGTTCATGTCAAGGAATATATCCATGTATGGCATGTTATAATTCCAACCATCACCCTTGCAAGAATAAAACCCATTTATAAAAACCTAAATTTGGAACAAGACACTTATTCACAATGTCTTATTTACAATTTATCATATTTGGAAAATTTGGACATATTGGCATGTTTCTTGGTCCATTCTAGTCCCACTTAAGTCCACATTTAGCCCATGAGGAAAAATAAAAATAAAAATAACACTTATCAAAAAGTATATGTTAGCATCCTTGGACTATATATCACCTATTATTATGTTTAACTCGAAAATAGAGCCTATGCCATATCTAGGTTAGGCTTGCACTTAGACACACCTTGAAGTTGTCATCCCTTTTTTCCTTGTGGGTCCTTCTACCCACTGCTATTGATTATGCACCTTTAATCTTGTCCCTTGTCATTTCTAAAGTTGGCTAACACACATAAATTGTCATATATCAACTTATATATAAAATGTCATTTTAAACCATTGGAAGGGGAAATCAGAATATGAACATAAATAAGACATATTAGAATATCAAAGGTCAAGCCTAGATTCAAGCATAAAATATATTTCCTCCTACTTCGAATTGAGCTTCATTAAGTCATATCCTACAGAATTTTGACAGAGTTCTTCTTGGTTTCTTTTTATTACCCCTATGTAAAATGAGTGTATTAGCTTGCATATAATTGCATATATCTCTTCTAGGGAAGAGGAGGTTAAAAATAATTACTCAAAATATTCCATCCACACTCATAGAACTATGTGGATATATGACTCTGAGTGTGCACTATATGTAGCTTGCAATGTCACTCAGTGATTTCCCAAATCCATAACTCTTTCTTTGTTTTGGAATGTCAAGCTAGGTCAAAGAGTAAGAACATAAATGCTATGCATTATTACTATAAAAATAGTGAATTGAAGGTACAAAAACATAAGAAAAGAGTAACACACCATCGATAGAAAAAACAATTTTGAAAACCTAAAGCAGGTCAAACTCTACAACACATAGAATAGAAAAATCAATTTTTAAAACCCTATGCAAGCCAAACTCAATGGCTTAGAGACAGACTTGGAAAGCACATTTATGACCAATCCATGTTTGCCCAGGATGAACCTTGACCATGTGGGTGTTTTCCCAAGAGAGGTTTCTAAGTCCAATATTTTTGGAGCAAGATCCAAACAATCTACATAGTCATTCTTCAGATCGTGCAATCTAGAATAGTAAATAGGGGTTATCATTCCTTAACCTTTGTATTTACTTTGAATATCCTAGTTTCATTTGTTTCACTTGGAAATTTTTGCATGAACTCAGTGTATTAAAAGATTTGAATTTTGTACTTTCATAAATGTATGCTTAGATCTATGTAATTGTAATTAGTTTATTCTTATTTCACTAAAACCAAAATTGGTGTAAACATGATTGGTGAATTGTGACTCTTTCCAACATACAAACTATGGTTTTTTAAACCTTGATTCCCTTAGGGCTTTGTTGATTTTATTCATTTTCAAATTTTGATTTGTAGGGTTTTTGTACTTTTTGTATGGTTTTCCTAATTATTTTATCTAGTTTTATGTGTACATCTTTCAATCTCTAGCTCAAGAATGATAAAAATTTATCTATATTTTTTTATGGATCCCATGCCTCTTATCGTTATTATACTTTATAGAATTAAGGTGATATTTGGAATGATGATGCATCTTATTATGATTATAGTGAAAATTAAAATATAAGGCAACTTAATTTAATCCCTGTAGGACCATGTGAAAATGTAAATAATAATAATAATAATAATAATAATAATAATAATAATAATAATAATAATAATAATAATAATAATAATAATAATAATAATTTCTTGAATGTTGACTGTTTTTTACCCCTCATGAGTATGGAATGCAAAATTTTATGCACAAATTAGTTACTACAGATGGAAATGATGATTTTTGTATGAATCATATAAATGCATGTCTTTCCACTCCTCTAAGTGTAATTTTTTTAAATATTTTTTGATTGCAGCTTTTATTTTTATTCTTCTTTTGAATAAAACTTTTCACACTATGGTTGTACCAATGCATGATCCTCTTACCATGATGCATTCAATAAATAAATTACAAAAACAAGTGAAAAAAACTATATTTAAAGGTTAATTCACTCGAGGATAAACATTTACAATCATATATACCTAACAATGAGACTCATGATTCATATTGTACTACTATTTTTACAAGCCCTATTACTAACCATGCACTGATCAAGACAGATCATAAGACCTTGGCTAATCATAAGAGACATTTATTTCAAGTAATGCACCTAACCTTAGTGGATCAAGCTAATTCAAAAAACTTAAACAAAATCAAAGTGCAACATTGAAGAAGTTACTTGATGAGTGCATTATTTTTTTCCTTCCATCAAGCATTATGATTGGAATTATGTACCACACATATTTCATTCTATATTATTTAAATATGAATATCATAGAATCAATGGTCATTCAACAGACAATTATCATGCTGTGAAACATAAAAGATAAGATATTATTGATATTGTTGCCCTTACATCAAATATATTTACTAAGAAACCACAAGATTGAAACACACCTTCCAATATTGAACATCGCATGCAAAGTGAAATCATCCACCAAGATGCCAAATCTAATCATATATGTTTTATCATAAAAACATGACAATAACAAGCCAAAGCATCCCAAAGTGGATAGCAATGAATATCGAAACTAGTTCTAGTGGGTACTTGAGAAGAAAGTTTATCAATAATCACCTAAAAAAATCTTCCTAATCACAAGAAACCCATATAAACTATTTATTTGACTGATACTCAACCAATACCATCTCATGAAAAAAATAATGATACATCGAGTGATTCATTCAAATATCATAGTTTGGATCTTGGTATTACATATCACATTATACTTTAACTTAACAAACATAAACTCAAAAAACTTTTAACTTAACAAACATAAACTCAAAAAACTTTTTTTAAGTTTTAATATTGACATACAATAGACTAAGAACCATTGATTTGCAACTATACCAAACATTATGCTAAAATGTTAAACATCGTAACTCTTTAAAAGATTATGGAATTTATTTTTATAAAAATAACAAACTTTATATAAACGACTTAATACTAAACAATAAACTATTGACCTAAATTACTTTTGACCAAAATACCACTTAAGGAAAGAAGAAAACCACGAGCTTTAGTGTGGTGGCAATGAGCTGAAACGATAGGCCGTTGAATCCAAGGAGAGCCAGAGGAAGCTAAGTTCAAATCGGGGATGCATTCAATAGGAATTTTCATCAAACAAACCATTGTGACCAAAAAATTAAACCACTAATCTGCCCTTCAATGGATTTTACTAGTTGTATCAATGAAATTTTCTATGTGAAGAGAAGTTTGATGGCCGAACTGGTGGACACAATTTTGATTAGGGAATTCGATGTTGGAAAATGTGATGGATATGGATTTGATAGTAAAGTAGACTACGTAGAATAGAGGAAACTAAGCTTGTCGAACCACGTTCAACATAAATCACATCATGCAGGTCAGTTCACCATTCTCCAAGTAGAACACAGGTATATTGAGTGTTTTTAGGATATGTATGCCATGTTACTCTTAAATAACCCTTATTATGGACTCAATTAGCTTAGGAGAAAACTGCATATAGAGCCTACGTAGGAAGAAATATTTCATAAAAATCACCACATCAATTCAGGTGAGCCATACGATGCATACCAGACATATTATATGGATCTAAAGGGTCTAATTGAGTAGAAGTTTGATTCAAGTGATGCATACCAAACCCCAAATTATGGGTCGATCTTGATGAGATTTACAACATGGCCAATGTGTTCATTGTTTAGAGTAGTGTAGGGTGAATAATTTAGTTGAGTTTATGTCACCTTTGATGCCAGATTTGTATGCATGTATTGAAATATGCATTAAGGACTTCCACCAACAAAGCATAAAACTATAATTCACTCGCCCTTAGCTATGGATCAGACAGCTTTGATCCCAGATAATAAATTTAGCCCATATTTTCAAATTTTTAACACAGAAATCACACTCAATATATTCTTTATTACATAGTATATCAATTCATCTGACACAATACATACATATGTGTGTGTGTGAGAGAGAGAGAAATGTATTTATTATAGATAGGGAGATTCTAATATCTCACCACCTAACTATAAACTAATCATAATTTATTGTTTGCACTTAATAATATATATGATCAACCCACTAACCAATTATACCTGTATTAATCATACGGTAAATAAAAAATAGTATTTTATCTAATGTAAATACTAATTCCAAACATAAACCTCTTCACACTATGGTTGTACCAATGCACGATCCTCTTACCATGATGCATTCAATAGATAAATTACAAAAATAAGTAAAAAACTTTCTTTAAAGGTTAATTCACTCAAAGATAAACGTTTACAATCATATATACCTAACAATGAGACTCATGATTCATATTGTACTACTATTTTTACAAGCCCTATTACTAACCATGCACCAATCAATACAAATCATAAGACCTTGGCTAATCATAAAAGATATCTATTTCAAGTAATGCACCTAACCCTAGTGGATCAAGCTAATTCAAAAAACTTAAGCAAAATCAAAGTGCAACATCAAAGAAGTTATTTGACGAGTGCATTATTTTTTTCCTTCCATCAAGCGTTATGATTGGACTTATGTGCCACACACATTTCATTCCATATTATTTAAATATGAATATCATGGAATCAATGGTCATTCAACAGATAAGTGTCATGATTTGAAATATAAAATACAAGATATTGTTGATATTGTTGACCTTACATCAAATAAATTTATTAAGAAACCACAAGATTGAAGCACACCTTCCAATATTGAGCATCACATGCAAAGTGAAATCATCCACCGAGATGCCAAAGATAATCATTTAACTTATATCACAAAAACATGAAAAGAACAATCCAAATCATCCCAAAGTGGATAGCAATGAATCTCAAAACCAATTCCAGTGAGTACCTAAGAAGAAAGTTTACCAATGATTACCTAAAGGAAATCTTCTTAATCACAAACAACCCATACAAACCATTTATTTGACTGATACTCAACCAATGCCATCTCATGAGAATTTTTATGATACATCAAGTGATTCATTCAAATATTATATCTTGTATCTTGGTGTTATATACCACATTATTGGATAGCCTTGTTAACCCACACCATGGGCTTCAATGCATACAACATATGATATTTATTATACTATACTTTTGATTGCTTTATTTTCTTTTGTTTAGTTTTTATACACCTAATCATCTACTTAAGATTTTTATCATATATTTAGAGTTCCCATATGTATGACATATATGGGATTTTAGTTCTTACTTCTTTGATGTAATCATTGGCTTTATGCCTCAACATTTTTTGGTGATCCTCTTATTCATGCTCTAGAGTTGCTTTACCTATTGCATACCTTTTTGACACTTAGTCTATCATATATATATACATTTGTTAACTATGATGATTTACAAGAACATATGTTCTTACATACATTTACCCTAGTCATAGATACATCTAGTGCTTCATTGATACATCATTATGCATAGCTTCTTGTTTGTATGCAATATCAAAATACAAAAATGTTAATAAAAATTTATAAACAAATCAATTTTATCTTACTCATATTATGCTTATTACATCTATCTTAAATGTTCTTCTACATCCATGTTTCCACATGTGGTCCTCATTGTAGGTTTTACTACATAAGGTGCACGATATTTAGGTTATATATGGATTTTGACACAGTCTAGACCTCACCTATGTAGGGAGGTGGGAGGGAATTTTTATATATAAACAATTATTACACAGTTACATTCTTATTAGTTTTTATCTAGTTACTATAATGAGTGACTTTGTATATATTGTGTATCTTAAATTTCCCTTTACATAGAATATAAAAATATTGATTTTGTACATGGATGTCTACATGCATTTATTGGCATATCACTATTATAGTGGATGGGTATATTTTATATCACTTACATGGAGATAAATATTTATCTATATATTACACCTTAGTGTCAAACTATCCATATTTCTATGATTGATATTCGGGCCTCATTGATACATCATTATTATACCATAGTCTTGAACTTAGCTTTCTTCTTCTATATGTTGTGTCTTGCATGTGGATTCTTCCTAGATATTGATTGCATTATTATATCTTATTTATTTCTAATTGGTGCTTGCTTTCTATTTTCATCGATATTCTTATAAACACTTATTCCATGTTGCTTTCTATATTTCACTAATATTGGTTATTTGATTGTTGATCCAATTATTAGCACTTGCATCGGTTTCCCAATGATGACAACATATCTATCGTGACCTTCAATCACAACGTGAATTAAATTATGAGGGAAGTCATAGTTTTCTTAGAATCATGCTCATCTTATTCTTCTGATTTGCGAGCCTTGTTGGTTTATTTTTCATATATTTCCTCGTGCCTTCTTGTGCTACTTTATATTTTTATTTTACACATATTAATAAATAAATAAATGGACTTATAAACGATCATATATTTTTCCTATGGGGGCATCACACCCACATTTTCACCTTATCGATCATATCTTTGCCTATGGGGGAATCACACCCATGCTCCCTAGTGATCAAATCTATATAATTTTTCTTTTCCAATGAAAGCATGGTACCCATTATTTCTAACCTATCAATTACATTGATCACATATTTTCATAATGGGGCATGATACCCATCGGTTTTTATACCATAAATCTTCACAAAATGGGTGCATGGTACACATAGTTTCTATCTTATATCATATTTTACTATGGGGGGAATTATACATGTGAATGTTTATTATCAAAATATATTACTTATAAAGTTTATTATACCCCTTTCACTTATAAGTATATATTGCTAATTCAAAGACTATTTTGTATTTACTATGACACATAATAGGTTATCACTCATGGTGCATTTATGTCCATATCTTTATACTATTGAGTTATCATACATTAGGGGGAATGTGGCATTCCACATCTACATATTCATCCTTATCTTATGATATGTTTATTTATGGTCTTACCCACATTGTCATCTATATCATGTGATCATCACACTTTACTATGATCTTTGGAGGTTATTCTAAATGTGTACATTGCATTATTACATTGATTGGATTTTATGTTTGTTATCACTCAAAACATGCACCCACGTGTGAAAGGTTATCGTGTGTGTTGGTGCATGGCTCTTCCATACCTAGCACCTTGGACTTGTGTGTTAGAGAGTGATTTGTTGTCTCTTTGTAATAATGATATGTCAGGATCATTGATTATCTTTCATGGTTCACATAATGATGTGAATCAAGTTTTTGTTAGTCGACTCAGCTAAACCATTGCCTTGGGGGTAATAATTTGAAGAAGTGCTCAAATAGATGTTATGTCTGACCGCCCATTCACTGACCTTAGATCCAAGGAAATCTATTGCATTGTCTGAGATAATAGAAGTCAAAAACACCAAATCTTGTGATGATGATTTCATATAAGTCGAGGATAGAAACCTTATTATTCTCTTTGATTGTTATTGTCTTTGTCATTTTTGTTAAATAATTTGTGGTTGTGAGGATCCATTTATGTCTAGCACCTGATGGCATAGTTATCATACCAATGAATTCCAAGCCCCATTGCACAAAAGGTTGATCAACTTGGATTGGATGTAGGGGTAGGCTTGCCAATTTTTTATTACCTACAAATAAGGTGCACTTATTACATCCTTGAAACCATGTGTGTGCATTCTTGAATAGAGTTATCCAATAATAGCTAGCTCACATGATCTTCATAGCAGTGGTCTTTGGCAAATAGTGGCCTCCTGACAACCCATCATGGAACTCTTCTAGGATCATGTTCACTTGATCCTATTCTATGCATCACAAGAGAAATCCATTGATGTCTCTTCTAAAAAGTTCACTGCTGACAAGCACATAAGGAATGGCTTGTACTATGAAATGTTTGTGCTTGGATTTGTTCAAGTGATGTGGATATGTGCCAGTCTAGAATAAGATTCTCATGTCCTAAGTCCAACTTGTTGAGGTGTCTTGATCCTCTAGTTTGTTTTCACGCAATGCAAGAACTACACAGTCTTCCTTCTTCACATCTTTTGTTAGTTGATCATGAAGTCCCTTGCCTTCACCAACTTGGTGACTTGGATGTCTATGTCGCATTCCATCACCTTTGTGATCCAACTGGATCTCTTCTTGTCAATGTCTTTTATGAGTAAGAACTCTTTTATACTCGAGTTTGAGACCATGAGTTGGATCTTGTTGTTGGAGAGCATGTGACTAAACTTATTGAGTGTTATTATTATCGTGAGGGTATGCTTCTCTACAAAGTTGTAACACAACTCCTAATTCTTGAGCATTTGGCTAAAGAAAATGATAGGCTGCTCAAGTTGGTCATTGTTTTAATGCACACGAATGGTTGAGATGCTTTCAAATACGCCAAATGCATAAAGGATTAAATCCTTATCGTAATCTAGGTTTATCAAAGTAGGATCTTCTACGATAGCATGCTTGATGGCCTCAAAACTGATTTGGCCTTATTGCATCCAACAGAACGTAACTCTCTTCTTGAACTTCATTGTGAAGGGCTTGACTAAAGTTGTAAAACTCGACACAAACTGCCTCACAAAGTTTATTTTCCCCAAGAAGCTTTGGAGACCTTTCTTGTGACCTAGGAGAGGGAGAGATAGGATGGCCTCAACTTGTTTAGAATCAATGTTGAGTCCCTCTTTGGATATGACGTGTCCCAAAAGTTTGCCTTTATGCACTATGAATATGCACTTCCTTGGATTCAGAGAGATCCCAAACTCTTAGCATTTTTCAAAGATTTATTTTAGGTGACCCAAATGATCCACTATGTGGTTGGAGAAAATAATTATATCATCAAGGTAAACCAAGATGATATTATTCAAGATTCCTTTAAACGCCATATCCATGGCCCTATAGAAGGTAGCTCTTGCATTTTTCAAACCAAAGGGCATCATTTGGTATGCAAAGGTACCCCACTTACTAGTGAATGCTATTTTAAATTTATCACACTCCTACACAAGTACCTGGTTATAGCCCAAATAATGATCAAGTGGTGAAAACCTTTTCATGTTTGTGATTATTTGCAAAATTTGATTTATTGATAGGAGGGGGTAGTTGTCTTTGAGGGAGGCTTTGTTCAAATTCCTGAAGTCTACACACAAGCAGATATTTCCATTCTTCTTATGCACTAGGACTAGATTGGCCACCCATACAGAATGTTTGATTAAAAATATTATGTTGGCCTCGATGAGATTTGAGAGCTCCTTCTTCATTAAGGGCTTAAACTTAAGGTTAACTAGCATTTGCTTCCACCTGACTAGCCTAGTATTGGGGTCAAGCTCAATCATATGTTGGGATAATCCTAGATCAAATCCTCTGAGGTCTTTATATCTCCATGCAAAGATATCATCATACCTTAAACTTAGATCAATGAATTCTTTAATTTCAAATGGGGAGCATACCTTATTGGCTTTTAGGAGCTTGTCATCAGATATGACCACCGGCTTAAAGATTTCCTCCTTTACCATCATGTTTCTCCTCTCATCCTTTAGCTAGTTATCAGAAATGAAGATTATTTCAAGTGTGATTAGCCCTATAGGTAACTTATTTCCCTTTAGTTGAATGATCTGCTCCTCATATTGAGTTTGGAGATGCAGTTGATTACTGGCATAGACCTCATCTTCATCCTATAAGATGTTTATAATTTTCCCATCACTTTTAAACACCTACCAATTATTTGCATTGTTTGGGACTGCTAGTCTGACTACAAATTTCATGAGATACTCGAACTCATTTCTTAGATTGTGTGGAAGGTCATACTATGCACCCATAGTTTTAAGCCTATCTACATCATCATTTTACACCCTTGGTATGGAATGGATTTTAAAATCATAAAACCCTTCAATCATGTCCCATGCCCTATGTTTGTAGGCTTTTAATAGACTATTTTTGGACATGTTCCATGATCTGACCTGGTTTACCACTAGAACGTTGCCTCCAAAATCTCGAAACACCTTGATTCCTTTCTTATGCACTAACTGAAGACCCTAGAAAAGTGCCTCATATTCATAAACATTGTTTGTGTTTCCAAAATGCAATCTAAATGCATGGAAATATTTATCCTTTTGAGGGGAGACCATCACAACACCATCTCTTGCACCTTTTTTGCTTTGGGAGACATCAAAGTATAACTACCATATGCTTTTGAGGTCCTCTTACACCTTTACAAAGTTAAGAAACAAGGCATCTTCCTTGAGAATGTAGTAAGTGCCTAGCCTTATTTCCTCTGCATTATCATATGGGACAAAATCATAATGCCTATGTGCCCATTCATCAAGTCAATTGAATTCTCCTATTGATTGAACAAAGTGCAATTTGCATCAATCAGGTTAGGAGTATATGGATATATGTAATTCTTTGAAATAGGCTCGGCCTTGATAGTCACTTTGGTCCATATCTAGTTCTGAGTAACATGTGCCACTAATTTGAGGATAGATATTCGCCCATCTTTGTTGTGAAATCTCAGGAGAGGCATATAACAAAGTAAGGGGGTATGTCAATGATTATGATGTCTTGTGTAATGGAAAGGCTCGAACATACATGCAAAATGAGACTCAAATCTTTGACAATTCCCACAATTTTAACCATTGTTTCATCTAATTGGACAAGCCCTTTTGAGATGGGAGCATATGTTATGCCTAGCATGTCTACAATTTTCTTAAGCATCACTAAACTACTTGTTCCCGAATCTATCATATAATTATGTACAAGATGTTCACCAATAATTAGAGAGATGTAGAATGGGGGAAGTTCATTATTCATATGCACCATTTCTTTGGGTTGACATAGACTTGTGGGTGAAGTAGGCATAGCATATGATGGTTCATGAGATTGGAAGCTCCTTAGGGCATCCTAGAGAAAATTCTTTTGTGAAGGAATAGCAAGAGCATCCAACATGGAAACATTTAGGCTAGTCTTATTCATCTACTCAACTATGTTAAAGGTTTTAGAGTCCCTTTAATCTATGCCTTTTCAATTATAGACTCTTCTCACACATGTGCACTAGTCTGGGGATAACCTTCTTTCTATGCAACTAATTCCATGTGCACCAAAGGTTGCATAGGTGTTTTGACATGGGTATCTTTGCACTAGACCTAGGGTGTAGAAGTTGAAGGTGTTGAAAAAGAAGGTTCCTCCACCATTGCTCTCTTTTTTAATCTTGTGTTAAAAGCAACTAGGTTACTTCCTGTACTCGGTACTTCATTCTGATTCACATTATTGAAGTCACCCTCCTACCAATTTAGGAGGGTTGATTTGTCCTGCTCTTGCATTGATACCTATGGTTCATCCCTTGGTTGATACAAAATAAATGGAGGCTCTGAAGGAGGTGGTAAATTTTGTATTTTCATTGCTTCATTCGTCATTCCATTTGTGCATGTGGCTTGATCATGTGATTGAGCACACGGATAAAACCATTCATAGTCTTGCATAATATTGTTTTGCATGGGCATGAGAGTTCTAGAGGTGCTCACAATGTTAGGATTTGATGCATAAGGAGACCTATTATATGTAAGCTAGTTTTGACCCTACACAACATGTTGGTAGGGAGGCTTGTTTGATTGATATTGTTGGTTAAAGGGTTGATAAGGCTTTAAATGTTGCATTTGTTGCCTCTTAAGTGCTACTAGCTCATTTCCAAATATCTTCAATAAGGATTTAACTTTGTGAAGCTCACTAAAGTGCACAGAAGTTGAAGGAATTGGTGGGCTGATAGCAAGAGGAATGGGATCTAGAGTTGGATTGGGAGGCAAGATAGGTGAACTTGTACATGGGGGATTGATATATAAGGGTGTAATGGGTCAAGGCATATTTTTCCCCACTTGAATCAAGCAATTTTTTATGTGCACAACAACCTCATATGCATCTAGTAATATTTCACCTCCCATATATTGGATCACTACAACCACATTATTGTTCAATGCCCTTAAAAAATATAAGAATGTATGCATAAGGTTTGGCCTTACCAAGAGTGGAACTCGGTCCCAAATCTTCTAAAACCTAAAGTTGAAGTCAACCAACTGCTCATGTGGAACTCTTTTGATGGTCGTGAGCTACTCCATTAGTTATAGGTGGTCATTATTTTCTTCAAACTGTCTGCATAGTGTCGTGCCTAATTCATCCCAATTTTGAAGAGAACCAAGTCACAAGCTATGATACTATTGGAGCACTCTCCCTTTTAAATAAGAGGCAAGGATTCGCACTACAACATTGTCTTCAGTCACATTGTGGTTGGATCAAATATTTGTTGTCTTGTATGTCCTCTATAGGCATAGTTGAATTTTCTCTAGTAAAGTAGGGGATGTTCTTAAGAGAAACCATGGGATTATCATTGTATTGGGTAAGGATCAATGGGATGCTTCTATTAAAGGGATCAAAGGGCTAGTTTATTTGATGAATGGGATGGAAAATAGTCCTCTTCTAAGTTGGGGAAATCTACCAAAAGTAGTAGTAAACTGAGCTGTTAGGGAATCTTGACTTGAATTACTAGTTCCCCTAACTAGAGATAGGGATACTCTTACCCTTCTTCTTTTAAAAATTATGGGTAGCTCAATGAAATAAATATCAGTGCCCATTGAAGATGATCTCATCTATCTTGGAATATAGATGGAAGGTTAATCTTTATGAACCAAGAATGCTTGGAGTCATCAAGTGCTTTTTAGAGTGTCTTTAACACTTAAATCACTAAGAGTAGCACCAATATCCTGGTAAACTTTAGAACTTGGTCCCACCAGGCATGTTAGAAACTATTATCACTAAAAACATGCACCCGTGTGTGAAAGGTAATCATGCATGCTGGCATGCGGCACTTCCACACCTAGTGCCTTAGACTTGCATGCCAAAGAGTGATTTAGTGTCTCGTTGTAATAATGGGATCATTGCCCAAAGTGTGGGACTCTTGTGCTCTTTGGGATAAACCTCTAGAGTAGGCAGGATTCCTTCTATTCTAGATGCACCTAGTTTGGAACTAGCATGCATACCTACAACAAGCATAATGAAATCTATATAGAACACTAAACCTAAATATAACAAGGGGAAAAAGGAGAAAAAAGGTAAGAGGGTTGTTGGAATGTAAAATGTGATGCAACAAGAATAGAGCAAGTACCTCACCCACTTAACGACATAATAAAACTAATAGACTGAATGCCTAAACTTCAAATCAAGTGCACTTCATAAGTGTTTCACATGGAGGTAAGGGAACTTAGTACAACATTAGGAGCGATGAAAAATGATCCATAAATAATGCATACATAGACTCGTGGAGACACAACATGATGCCTACAGATATTTTTGGTTCTACATAGAGGTGCGAAGGGAGGATGACAATGAGAGAATGGCCATCCACAGACAAGGATCAACAACTAGGAATGCAGATAGAACATAGAGCATGAATAAAAGTAAATCATTTCTTATTAATCTCAAGGTCTAATGTAATATTAAAAATTTGAATAGGTATAGCCTTATTATACTAGGAGAGGGATCTTGGAGGGAAATTTATGACATTGTTATAGTGCCTAGAAATGTCGACCTTTTTCACAATGTAAAACCCAAGTTTGTATAGGCAATGGAAAGCCCATGGGTCATTAATTAAAATTAGAATATAGCTGAGATAATTAAACTTAAGATCAAAATTTGAGACACATAATCTCTCTACAAATCAGATAGGGATGGCCAAAAGTAATCAAGACTCTGACTGTATCCTTGAGGCATGGTGATGATTGTCTTGGGATTGAATTTGTCATCTCAAAACACTCTCATATTGGTTGTACAAAAACCAATATTTAATCACTCAATGACCGTTGCTCAATTTTTAATCTTTCATGTGCAGGAATACAGTTATAGATCTTTTGGAATTACACCCTTGAAAGATTTTGGCCTAATTCTACCACTTATACTTTCAATACTGCTCCCTAGAGACTTTCACACCATGTTTGTCATTAAGACACTTCTTTGTCATGTATGCTCTAGTTATGATCCCATTGTGCTAGTCTCACTCATGCCTTAATGTTATTAGCTATACTAGCACTAAATTTTATAGATTCAGGCTTAATTTAATTTATTGTTGTTAGCGAGAAAGTATGTATATAGGATGCCATCATAGCATAAGGACATGTAAGCAGTATAATAGGTCAACATACATGGGATGATTAGTCATCAATTGTATTCTCTTTTGAATGGATTTCATGGATTTGGGCTTCTATAACTTGGGAAGCCTATAATGAGGTTGTAGTTATTGAAGATTCCAAACACAGCGTATTGTAACCATGTGCCTAAGATAGGGAGAGTGAACTATGTATATATTTAAGCTTCGAAGAGTTGAAGGAGGTTAGACATTGAAGAATTAGGTAATGGATCCATGAAACAGAAGTCTCTTGTAAACACAGTGTAATAGTTTGATTCCTATTAAGTAAAGATAACTTTCATTGATGATGTAATTGAATATGTGTTATAATATTATTGTAAACTTGATGTATTGTATATGACAATGTCCTATATATCTAAGGTTTCATGAGCACTTGGCTAGTTCATATTGTGCAATCAATGTTGAATCTATAGTACTACTTTGATGAACTACTAAATGAGAATCGCACTAGCCACAATATCAGAGTCTTTTGTATTTCTACAGTATGTCTTTAAGAATTTGGGTTTCTATCAGATAAGGACTTGTTCCTTCTCCCATAGTTGTCCTTATAATTAGCAAGTTTTGGGAAACCAAGAACCTCTACTAATAATGGTGCAATGAGTGTGGAACTATTGTGGGTTTCTAAAGAAAGGATATGCTCTGGTGGTTACCAAGTCAGAGGGATTTAGAAGAATGGTGGGATCATAAAATATTCGAGTTCACATAAAAAGAGGAGAGAAGGATAGGTGTACCAAAAAGGAACTCATAGATAATCATTTATATGGTGATTTACATGAAATCTTCTGGTGTGAATTTATGAGCTCGTTTGTTACGTGGTTGGTGATATTACAACATTTTTGTTTTCCAATTAGACATGCATCTGAGATTCAATAGACCGATGATCTAATTAGATAGTTACAAAGATTTGAGGTTGATTGGACCCATGTGATCGATCAATAGACACAAACGACTATAGATGGATATATAATAGAATTTGTAGTTCATAGTTATATTGATTTTGACATAGTATAGGATCTATTTGTGTGAGGGACTAGAGGAAAGTTTCTGTAGGAAATACCAATTCTTATCAAGATGTTGGTCATTGAATAATTCGTAGTGCCTTACCCATTCATAATGGAGAAGTCTTTCGAGAGTTACAAGGATGTGTGTGGTCGAGATGTGAGATGGTGCAAAAATAATCTGGAAAGTTGGCCAATAGAAACTAGATGAGGAGACCAAACGAAAAGGATCAGAAGAAGCTTGCAGATACAAAATGAGAACTACAACAATAAAGGAAGTGGAATATATCAAGGACTGCATGAGCGACTATGAGTAGAGGTAGAGATAGAAGTAAGAGTAGAGGTCAAATAATTATAGGAGACCAAAAGAAGGAAGATTAAGTTAATGAAAGGGTACGAGAGGAAAGAGTTAATGAGAGAAAAGGGCCCAGGATTAGTGAGACCAAAGAATAAATAAATAAGCAAGTAGAAGATGATGATAAGGGAAAAACCTTAGAGTAAGGTAGTCTGATAGTTGATAATATATCGTAGTCACTCAAGCAAAAATATTTCACTTTTGTAGGAGAGTTATCTGATTTCAAAGGTATGACCACCCATAGACACAATACTGGCTTGACGTTTTGCACAAGGAAAATTAGAAAAAAAGATTTATCACCCCCTTAATGCACATCCCCCGAGCCCATATTTTATAGAAATAATCCTATTTATATTCAACCTCAAAGATTTTTAAGTTAGAGAGAGCAAGAAAGCAAGGAATCAAGAAGTATCAGAAAGTTAGTAGATTCTAATTTTTAAAGGACAATGCAAGGATTCACTAAATCGCAAAAGAATTATTTAAGAGAAGTGTCAGTCAATTTGACTGACCCCTTGTTGATTGAACAGGTTACTGATTGGGTGTCATAGATCAAATTTTTTGCCGAGGAAAAGAGAATGCAAATAGACACCATTATGGAGACCGAAGATGAGTTAGAGGCATTTTCATCATCTGAGCAATCTATATCACCTCTGTGATCACAGGAATATTTTCTATTTCTGCAAAGTTTACCATTTTTGACAACTACATTAGTACTTGGAGATACTAACTGGGTCTGCAAGACCATCCATGTAGACACCACCAGTGATCACTCCTCCCCAAGTGACCACATCGCTTCCAACACCAAGAGGTTATCAGGTATCAATTTCACAAGTTACAGTATCATTACCACCATCTAGAGGAGTACAGATAATGCTTCCTTTGTAACTGAACCTAGCTATGCCTTTACAATCGGGTACCTTCATCGCATTGGTGACCTATGATGGAACTACATATCCAAAGAAATACTTACGTGTGGCATGAAGTGGCATGTGAAAGGCATTGTGGATGAAAATATTAAAAAGTATGAACTCATTATTGCTTTGTCTGGAAGGACATTGGAGTTCATGTTTCATAGGGAATCAGGAACATCAAGTTTTGATAATGTGAGGAAATGGTTGATTGAAAAGTTTAAAGTTAAGAAAAGCATATGATAAACCATAAAGGAATTAAAGGAAATCCACCAAGGTCTAATGGAAACTGTTCATGATTATGATTGTAGATTTTTTGATGTGGTCAATAACATCAAATTTGCATTGAAAGATAATTATAAGGTTGCTTGGTTCATTGAACAACTGTGACCTAAGATCCAGTTTACGATAGCACAAATCAAATTTACTAATAAAGCAGAAGCTAAAACAACCGTAGTAAGAGTGGATTAAATAGAGGATTATGGTACCCCAATAAGAATAAAACGCAGTTAGAAAGTACTCTCTAAGATATTTTGTAGAAGTTATAGGCCCCGCAAAATATTACTAAGTGGCCTAGAATTGGTCTCTGGTGTATTGAGTGCAAAAAAGAAGGCCACCATCAAAATGAATGCCTAAAAGTACATACAGAGTTTTTTGATATATGCCGCATAGCGAGGCACTCAAAATCTCATTGTTAGTTATTACAATAGTATGTAAGAAATTCATAGAGTATGTAATATAAATTGAACAAATCTACTAATCATGAAAATAAGGATTACAGGGCTCTACACGAATTGAAGGAAGTCATTACTAAGAATGTCTTCGTAGTAGCTGCACAATAGGCACCAGTGATGTCATAAGCCATTCCAAGAGTATAAACCACTCTCACTAGTGTAGCACAGACTGGGTTGGCATGGGCTCAAAATGCACAACCATTTCAACCACAAGGATTAGCTGGTGGAGTTTAAGTTGTGTAACTATTGCAATATGCTTATCAATCTACCTAGAATCTTGTGCTTCCCTAGGCACAACAGGCTAGTTGGGCACCACATATAAATCAACCCAAATATGGTGGTTATGACACCCAACAATACTAACAAGGGTGGAATATACCACAGACTACAACAAACTTTGGGCCACAACTGGGAGATAGCTGGGGATACCAAGGCAATAGAGGTGGATTCAGAGGTAGATATCACAGAGGTGTGCAACAAGGATGTGGTAATGGTCCTCGAGGCCTTATTAGATGTTATTTGTGCCAATAACTAAATCATGTACAACAGAACTACCCTACAAATTCATAATGCTAAGCTTATTGCACTTACTATCGAGTATCAAAACAACATGATACTCATGACTGCCCTATTTTAGAAGCACAATGCAAAGACCGAGTAATGAGAAATGTAAATTGAGTTGGTTCTAAGCCCAATCATAATACATTTATACAAGTAGTGAAAAGAACATAGTACACACAGCAAGGACTACCTCCCTTTGGATATGCCAACTGATTTTGGCATATGCAAAGCTAGAATGTACACCTATCTAAAACAAGCAAAAGAGAAGGGACTCATGAAAGAAGCTATGCAAATTCTATAGAGCATTCAACAACAAGGTTAAGCTATAGCAGATGAAGCCACACTCAATGCACAGATGTATGGATAGATTATGCGGATCACGAAATAATTAGGGGTTGTAATAGCATGGACAGACTTGATGAAATTACGTAATACTCTACAAAATGAAGATATATCATAGAATATCACCAACCTTTTGCACAGTTTGATCGAATGTGCATGAAAGGGAAAGGAAAGGCCTAAGAAGATGGTTTGGTTTGTTAAGACTAAGAAACCATGGGATGTCAATGCTAGAGTAGATATAGAGGTAGCAGGGTACAAGATACCAAATGTTATGTTTGATTTTGGGAGCATAATGAATATGATCCCATGACCTACTTGGGAGGTAATCGGTAGACCTTCTTTGAGTTACAGTTCTGTAACACTTAGTTTGGCAGACTATGGTAGGGTAAAGCCTATAAGACATTTGAAAGATGTGGAGATGAAAATTGTAGAGTTAGCTCTACATGGTGACTTTGAAGTAATAGATATGAAGATAGATGAAACTCACTACCCAACTTTGTTGGGGAAAAAGTGGGCCTATGATGGTAAGATAACCATCAACATGGTAATGAATCAAATATAATCACACCAGGATGATTGTACAATCATCATTCCTCTTAACAGAGACTCTAAGTCATACATAAGTCCTAAGGAAATTGATTATCCTTACGTAATGAGAGGGAACATTTGGATGCGAATTATGATGCAAAATGTACCTAATATACAATGCAACATGCCGATGAACTAATACAACTCTCTTTCAGTAAAGCCAAAACACACTAAATTTTGGAATAAAGGTTCTTTTAAACCTTTGAATATTTCCATAGATGTAGAAGATGAAATGCAATCTCTGTCAGTACACTCACCTACACAGTATGATATAGAGTTGTTATATCAAGCTAGTTCTATGGATCATGACTACATTGAGCCTACTTCTGAAGGTATGCTCCCATAGGATCGAGCTTCTTCTGTCAATGGTGATTTTGACACTTACATGCTCAATTGGGCTAGAAATGATCATGAGCTTAAACCCTTGCACATGGTTTATGCCACTTATCGGCAAATGCCTTAGTACTTTTCCACTAAAGACATTGGTGACTTTATAGTGTGATTCCAAATACATATACCTGAGGAAAGTCAAAGGGTAAGTGTCCTTAATTATGCATTAAAGGGAGTTACAGCTAACTGGTGGGTAGTACATCATAGTAGTAGTAAGACATGGACAGAAGTGTGTGAATTGTTCATCGTATAGTTTTAATTAGTTGTCAAAGTGTGAAGGGAATGGCTCATATTTCAAGAATGGGAATGACCCCAAAACCATATTCAACATTGCATTGAAGTATGGATGGCCAAAGAAATCAATTTGAAGTACTGGCCACATTGATGTATTTACACATTAGGGGTTTTTCCTACTACTTGGTACATTCACCAAGAACATTGTGGAGAGACACAACACTGGATTTAGTTGTAGATTGACTTTATTCAAACTTTCCTATTTGAAAGTGAGAGTCTATTGGTTCACAGTGCACTACAAAAGATGAAAATATTCATATGCCATGGATGAGTAGAATATTTGCACAATGATCATGATTCGAAGCTAGACAAGATGGAGGCTCAGGAACTTATCGATGTTATCACCATGGAAGTCAAGCACAATCAACAAGACACCCATGACCTTATTGATGCTACAACTATGAAAACTCAATGCAGAGGTAAAGGAAAGATTAAAATTTAGCCTTGCCATCATATTCAAGAAGAGTCTATTGATGACTCTAATTCAGTTAGTGATGATTCTTTAGAAATCATTGAGTTTCTTGAGCAAGAACCAGATTATGAAATATTACATGAACCCATGGATGAAGAAGTTGAAGAAGACTGAATGTGATAGATACAATTTTTAGAGTGAGAGGGTGAGTGGGCCATTCAACAATCCATTCTAGAAGATGAGCACAAAGTGTATCAGAAACCCCTAAAGGAACAAATTATGAACATCAGTTCAAAAGAAACACCAAAATTGACACATGTTGGTGACTATTGGGAATAGAAGGACATTTTAGAAGCAACAAAAACATCATTCTCCATGCTTGTGATACATGCACATCCAGCATAGACATCAAGTACAAACTGGGTGACGTAGATCTTGGCTATTTAAGCAACTGTGTTGCAATTTGTGGTGAAGGATCTAAGGACATTTGAACTGAATCCAATTCTAAAGTGCGGGAAAATTGAATCTCATTAGTGGCCAATTTTGGTTGCTTTGTAGATGAAACAAAGGTTTAGAATCTTATGGGTTAGACTAAACAATAACATCAACACTAGCGACTTTACATTCCTTAGGCACAACTATGATATCTTCCATCTATGATAGCTTCATTATCTACCTCATTATTGTACTTTCATGCTATCTTAGTGAGAGCTTATTGACGTGGTTTTATGGCTATAGCTTGTTGGTCGATAATGATGGTATCTTGTGTCATAGTGTCTGCCTCTTGAGCATTATTAGTGGTAAGAGCTTGAGCCTATGCCTGTGTCCTGCATCTTTTGTACAGCTTCAGCCTTGGCCCCTTTCTTTTCCTCCTAGTGGCATCATCATGCAATGTGGTCAAATTTTTCAGGTGTAACTTGTTTCTCTTCTTCAGTCAAGGACTCAGGGGTAACTTCCTCAGTATTTAAAGGTGGTTCATTAGATTGAGAGAATGAGGAGGATTGGGTAGCTATCTGAATCTATGAGTGAGAAACCAAACCCTTCCTTAATTGACCCTAGGAAACATCATGTGCAATCACTTATGGAAATGTTGTCTTGAGCCAGGCACTAGTCAAAAGTGAAGGCTAAGAAGTGGTTGTAGTAGAATTGGGGGCATCCATTTTAACGACGTCCGAGTCTTTGAGATCCTCCTTTATCATGCAAAACCTGTGCGTAGACTGCTTACACTAAAGGGTATACTCTGGTGAAATTTATAGTAGGACATATAGAGGTTGTGGCAAAGGTGCTCCTCTAAAGAAAATACCATGTGCAAGATCCATCTGAGCCTGTTGAATCCTTGTTACTTCACCTAAGGGGCCTACCACAAAGGATGGTGCACAAGGCGAAAGGGAAATCCATAACTATGGTGGCAACTTATTG
Organism: Torreya grandis; assembly: GCA_037957365.1. NCBI lineage: Eukaryota > Viridiplantae > Streptophyta > Pinopsida > Cupressales > Taxaceae > Torreya > Torreya grandis. The sequence continues at coordinate 1,565,577 of JARHVA010003443.1, forward strand.
TAGATCTGCATGGTATGTACAACCTTTCAAAACAAAATTATTTTTCATTCTCATCTTCATACAAATCACCCACCATATCTTCTAGCATTAGGTAGTATACTTCAGTTGCATCAGTCTGTAGCTCAAGCTAATCGCACGAAGATGTGATCTTCAAGACATGAATATCATTGTACCAAGAAACATGACTCCTCATTTTACATCATGATGGTAATGGTGGGCTACATTTAACTGATCATTTACCCTTTTTATGTTGTGGTAGCTCCACCAGTGCAACAAATGAACTTGGAGGTGTTGATTTAGGGGGAACAACTTGAAGAGGAGTAGTCCATTGGGTGGCCTGGGCTTTTTGTAATTCCACCTCCCACTACATAGTAGACATGTCCAAGAATAACCCCAATGGCATGGTAGTCTTTGGTGGGAGCTCATGGATCTAAATAGATGTGCCCTTTGGAAGGCATTGAACCACAACATGTTGGCCCAAAAATTTCATAACATCCGATGGGATTCGAGGATGCGTAGCTACCATCTAAATGAGCTATTTCTCCCAATTATCGAACAAAGGGACTTGATCCTAAAATCCATTTGTGGAAGAAATAAACAAATTAGAAAATTACTCATTAGGCCAATAGTTGGTGTCTAGGTGGACTTAAATGACTGATGATTTTCATTGAGTGAATACAAGGAGAAATATAAGAAATTAGTATTGGAAGGTGTGCATTGTGGTGCCCAAGACTTTCGTAATGTTTTGCTCCAATTTTTCAAGGAATTCTGGCCAATTGAATTTTACTCTACCACAAATCATTAGATGTATGATGTCAACCACACTCTTGGTAGCCTCGGTTGTGGCCTTGGTAGTCTGTTAGAACCATTGAGAAATACATTCAACTAACAACTGCACTAATTCATTACGGAAAAACACCAATGAAATACTATGGTTCCCTCTAACCATAGTAGCTTTGATTTTGGTAGAGATTGGTGGCACTTTAGATTTGTAATCCATGAGGGATTTACCTTGGGCAAGAATTCTGACTACATGAGTGATTGCTTCAGTTGACAAATACACATTTACATCGTGCGACAAATGAATACAATGTTGGTTATACCATGCTAACAACAACTACATTATGCTAGACCAATCCCCAAAAATGGGTAATTACATTAGGCGCTCGACATCTGAGCCAGCCAAATGAGGTGCCAAGCCATTTGATGCAAATAGTCTATTTCATGCGTGACGCGCCATAACATTACCATGAGGATTGGAAAAAATTGTCTATTGTAGTGAGACCCCTATCCCCAAATCCTCCTTCAAGGTGGTGAGTCTATTTTTGAAATTATGCTCAAACTCAACAGCACTAGGAGAAGTGGCCATGACTACTTACTGAGAAAAATTAAAATCTCACAACATGGAAAAAGCAAACCCAAAATAATAATTAAAAAACTCAATTAACAAAGGTTAGTGGTCTATAATGCCATGAATTGAATTATTTATACACTTTTGGTTCACTTGGCCCTTTGAGCTTGTGCATTTAATATTTGGGATCCTAAAATCCCTCACTTGTACGAACTAGCTTCAAATTTGAATTGATGTTGCACCCCCATTATTTTATGCATGATAAAAAAAATTCAGCTCAGTAGATGTGGCATTCAATGCAGTTGATGTGGCAACAGTCTGGCTATTGAATAATGTTTGATGGGACATGATACCATCTTTCCATTATTTGTACCTATTAGATAGTTGATCCTGATTGCGATGTAAAAATATGACAGTGACGTTATAACCTCTTTCTTGCATGTTTTGGCCATAACTCCTTTTTATCAACCATTATTCGTAATCATAACCCCAAATCTGTTTAGGTGTGGTTCTCAGACTTAATAGATGACCCACAAGTATCTTTCTTCGAAAACATCACTTAGAAGCCTATCCACCTGTAATGACTAAATAGCCAACATGTGCTAGTCCAGTTGTACCATGCCTATCTTGGATCATTACCGACTATAGTTGATCTTGTGCTCTACTAACAACTTACTCGAACACATAAAACACAAACCAAACTTCAAAAAAACTGCATAAATGTGACTTTCCTAACTAAAAGGGATGTGCAAAACCACACGTTCTTTCTGTAATTGTGAGCCTAAAAATGATAGAATTTGAGTCTACATCTATTAGCCTTTCCCATAAAAATATTACCTTTCGAGTAATTCAAGACTATAATCCCACTTTACAAAAACACCTGAACAACATATGGACCTTTCCATCAAATGGTGAGTTTACTTCGAAATTCTTTTGTGTAGAGATTCTTGTTGTGCCATGCCTTTTGGATTCTTTTGTTAACTTCCTATACCCATGCATCTCTATGTCTATCTTCGTCCATGCGATTGAGGTCCAACAATCGACTTGTAAGTAATTCTACATCATCGAGATGCATTGCATTAGCAAATTGCAAGCTAGGCATGACATATTCCATAGGCATAACAGCTTCCATCCCATAGACAAAATGGAATGGAGTAAAGCCTGACCCATACTTAAAATGAGTGCGATAAGCCCAGAGTACCATAGGAAGTCAATCCTCCCAATCATCTTTCTTAACATCACAAACCTTTATCAATAGCTTACCAATCACTTTGTTCGCAACCTTTGCTTACCCATTCACTTGTGGGTGATATGTCATGCTTTTATGATGGGAAATCATAAATTCTTATGTTAGTATCTTGATAGTCTTGTTCAAAATATGCATACCTTGATCACTTACCAATCGCAATGGGCACTCGAATCGAGTAATGATATTCTCATATAAAAATTTAGTAGTGTCCTTAGCTCTGTAGCTTGGTGTAGTAACATCTTTGATCCATTTGGTAAAATAATTTTTCACAGTGATTATGTATATGGCATTATTGCGTTTACTTATTGGATTAATAGGACCAACAAAATCAATTCCCCCGTGTTCAAATGGTTACTGCGCTAACATGGGATGAAGAGGCATCTCATCCCTCTAGGTGGGTTTACCCATGCGTTGGCAAACATCACATTGTTGTGCAACCCTTTGTTCATCCTTAAAAATATATGGCCACCAAATACCACTTTGAAGTATTTTCCTTGTGGTAGCTTCCCTCGCAAAATGTCCACCCATAATGACTTGATGCACCTCTTTTAGGGCTTGTGGTCATTCATGCTCTTGTGTTACTCATCATATAACCTCATCCTTTCTCATATGATAGATAAATCCATTTACAATACTAAAGTGAAGTGCCTTGGTCAAAAGCTTCTTCTTTTCTCTTTCGGTATAGTGTGCAGGTAATGTCCCCTATTCCAAGAAATGTTTGACTTTTTCCAGTTATTCAAGAATCGTAGAGACTTAAAATAAATGGGCATTGGGAGACTCATCAGTGATATCCTCTGGATCCTCATCATTATACAATCTATTGAGATGGTCAGGACCAAAATTCTCCCACCCTGGCTTAACATTAATCTAAAATTGGAATTCTTGAAAAAGCATTAAGCAATGAGATATTCATCTGCCTAACATTAGCATGTTTACCAGATATCACAGAGCTTGATGATCTGTAAACAATTCAAATGGGGTAGCTAGTAAATAATGTTTAAATTGTTATAGTTTAAATACAATTGCTAGAGCTTCCCTCTCAGTTGTGGCATAATTCTTTTAAACCATAAACAGTTTTTAGCTTGCAAAATGGATTGGATGGTCCAATCCTCCTTCGTTGGGCTATACAAGCACTGTGCTAACTGCGGTACCTAATGCATCAACATGCACATGGAAAGGTTTACCCTAGTTAGGAAAAATAAGAATCAACACAATAACCAACTAGTATTTGAGATCCAGAAAAGTTGTTTGGCACTCTTCAGTCTATACAAAAGGAATGCCTTTATGCAGTAATTTATCTAGAGGAGTGAGATAGTTGTGTATCCTTTATTAATTTTTGGTAATACCCCATGTGTCCTAAAAATGATTTTACTTTTGTAGAGGAATTAGGTGGTGGCATACTCATTATTACTGCAATCTTCAATTTATCTACCAAAATTCCCTTTCTACACACAACATGTCGTAATAGAACGCCAAACAGTGTAAAAAACAAACATTTTTTTAAGTTAAGCAGAATTTTGAGTGATGTGCATCTTTCCAAAATTAGTCTTAATTTTGATAAGTGTTATCAAAACAATGAGAACACTACCTAATTGTCAAAATATACCTCTATAAAATCATGGATGAAATCCTTGAATGCAATTACTACAGCCCAAGAAAAAACCATAGGTGCATTCTTTAGACCAAATGACATTACCTTATATGTGAATGATCCCCATTCTATAGCAAATGTCATCTTAGTTATTTCCTTAACTATGGTGGGTATCTGATGATACCCATTAAATCCATCAATGAAGGAATAAACCTCATGTCTAGTTATAGCTTCCAATACTTCATCAATAAATGGAATTAGAAAGGGGTCACTAACATAGGTATCATTTATAATGCATTAGTCTTCATAAATACGAATATCACCTATTTTCTTTAGCTATATGACCATAGGAATTACCCAGTCTGCTTTTTTCCATAGGAAATATTATTCTTGCATCTTGCATATGATTCAATTTAGTTTTGACTTTCAACTTCATATTAGGATTGAGATGGTAAGGCTTCTTCTTGATGGGGCATGCACCTTCCTTAAGTTCTATATGCATTTCCCCTAAAGAAGGGTCCACCCCTTTAACTCATGCAAAAGTAGAAGGAAACACATCTGCGTAATCCCATAAAAGTTGTAATGCTTCTGAAATGTCCTTTTGTTCCTAATAGTCACCAATATGTGCCAATTTTGGTGTGTCTTCCGAACCGATGTTCACAATTTGTTCCTTTAGGGGTTTTTGATAAACTTTGTGCTCGTCTTCTAGAATGGATTATTAAATCGCCCACTCACCCTCTCGCTCTAAAAATTGTATCTATCACATTCAGTCTTCTTCAACTTCTTCATCTATGGGTTCATGTAATAATTCATAGTCTGGTTCTTGCTCGACAAACTCAATAATTTCTAAAGAATCTTCACTAACTGAATTAGAATCAGCAATAGACTCTTCTTGAATATGATGGCAAGGCTAAATTTTGATCTTTGATTTACCATTGCATTGAGTCTCCATAGTTGAAGCATCAATAAGGTCATGGGCATCTTGTTGATTGTGCTTGAATTCCATGGTGATAACATCGATAAGTTCATGAGCCTCCATCTCCTCTAGCTTCAAATCATGATCATTGTGCAAATATTCTACTCATCTATGGCATAAGAATATTTTCATCTTTTGTAATGCATTGTGAACCAACAGACTCTCACTTTAAAATAGGAAAGTTTGAATAAAGTCAATCTGTAACTGAATCCAGTGTTGTGTCTCTCCACAATGTTCTTGGTGAATGTACCAAGTAGTAGGAAAAATCCCTAATGTGTAAATAAATCAATGCGGCCAATACTTCAAATTGATTTCTTTGGCCATCCATAGTTCAATGCACTATTTAATATGGTTTTGGGGTCATTCCCCTTCCTATAATATGATCCATTCCCTTACACTTTGACAAGCAATTGAAACTATGCGATGAGCAATTCAAACACTTATGTCCATGTCTTACTACTACAATGTACTACCCACCAGTTAGCTACAACTCCCTTTAATGAATAATTAAGGGCACTTACCTTTGGCTTTCCTCAAGTATATGTATTTGGAATCACACTATAAAGTCACCAATGTCTTTAGTGGAAAAGTACTAAGCTATTTATCGATCAGTGGCATAAACCATGCGCAAGGGTTTAAGCTCATGATAATTTCTATCCCAATTGAGCATGTAAGTGTCAAAATCACCGCTGACAGAAGAAGCTCGATCATATGGGAGCATAGCTTCAGAAGTAGGCTCAATGTAGTTATGATCCATAAAACTAGCTTGATATAACAACTCTATACCAGACTATGTAGGTGAGTGTACTGACAAAGATCGCACTTCATCTTCTACATCTATGGAAATATTCAAAGGTTTAAAAGAACCTTTATTCCACAATTCAGTGTGTTTTGGCTCTACTGAAAGAGAGTTGTATTAGTTCATTGGCATGTTGCATTGTATATTAGGTACATTCTGCATCATAATTCGCATCCAACTATTCCCTCTCATTACGTAAGGATAATTAGGCTCCTTAGGAATTATGTATGACTTAGAGTCTTTGTTAAGAGAAATGATGATTGTACAATCATCCTGGTGTGATTCTATTTGATTCATTACCGTTTTGATGGTCATCTTACCATCATAGGCCCACTTTTTCCCCAACAAATCTGGGTAGTGAGTTTCATCTATCTTCATATCTATTACTTCAAAGTCACCATCTAGAGTTATCTCTATGATTTTAATCTCCACATCTTCCAAATGTCCTATAGGCTTTATACTATCATAGTCTACCAAACTAAGTGTTACAGGACTGTAACTCAAAGAAGGTCTACTGATTTCCTCCCAGGTTGGTCATGGGATCATATTCACTGTGCTCCCAAAATCAAACATAACGTTTGGTATCTCGTACCCTGCTACCTTTATATCTACTCTAGCATTGGCATCCCATGGTTTCTTAGTCTTGACAAACCAAACCATCTTCTTAGGCCTTTCCTTTCCCTTCCATGCACATTCGATCAAACTGTGCAAAAGGTTGGTGATATTCTATGAGATATCTTTATTTTTTAGAGTATTAAGTAATTTCATCAAGTCTATCCATGCTATTAAAACCCCTTCTTTTTTCATGATCCACACAATCTATCCATACATCTATCCATTGAGTGTGGCTTCATCTGCTATAGCTGAACCTTGTTGTTGAATGCTCTGTAGAATTTGCACAGCTTCTTTCATGAGTCCCTTCTCTTTTACTGCTTTTAGATAGGTGTCTATTTTACCTTTGCGTATGCTAAAATTGGTTGGCATATCCAAAGGAGGTAGTCCTTGCTATGTGTACTATGTTCTTTTCACTACTCGTATAAATGCATTACGATTGGGCTCAGAACCAACTCGATTTACATTTTACATTACTCGGTCTTCGCATTGTGCTTCTAAAATAGGATAGTCATGAGTATCATGTTGTTTTGATACTCGATAGTAAGCACAATAAGCTTACCATTATGGATTTTTAGGGTAGTTCCATTGTACATGATTGTGTTCTTGGCCCAAATAACATATAATAGGGCCTCTAAGACCATTACCACATCCTTACTGCACACCTCTGTGATATCTACTTCTGAATCCACCTCTATTGCCTTGGTATCCCCAGCTGTCTCCCTTTTGTGGCCCAAATTTTTTTGTAGTCTGTGGTTTAATCCACCCTTGTTAGTATTATTAGGTTTCATAACCACCATATTGAGGTTAATTTATATGTGGTGCCCAACTGGCCTATTGTGCCTAGGGAAACACAAGGTTCTAGGTAGATTGATAAGCATATTGCAACAGTTACACAACTTAAACTCCACCGGCTAATCCTTGTGGTTTAAATAGTTGTGCATTTTAAGCTCATGCCAACCCAACTTGTGTTACACTAGTGGGAGTGGTTTATACTCTCGAAATGGCTTGTGACATCACTGGTGCTTGTTGTGTGGCTACTATGAAGACATTCTTAGTAATGTCTTCCTTCAATTCTTGTAGAGCCCTGCAATCCTTATTTTCATGATTAGAAGATTTGTAGAATTTATAGTACATACTCTATGAATTTATTAGATACGATTGTAATAACTAAAAATGAGTTGTTGAGTGCCCCACTATGTGGCAAATATCACAAAACTCTGTATGTACTTTTAGGCATTCATTCTGATGGTGGTCTTCTTTCCTGCACTCAATACACCAAAGACCGATTCTACGTCACTTAGTAATATTTTGTGGGGCCTCTAACTTCTACAAAATATCTTGGAGAGTAATTTCTAACTATGCTTTATTCTCTATTAGGGTACCATAATCCTCTATTTGCTCCACTTACTATGGTTGTTCTATCTTCTGCTTTATTAGTAAATTTGGTTTGTGATATCGTAAACTGGATCTTAGGTCACAGTCCTTTAACAAACCAAGAAACCTTATACTTATTAACCACATCAGAAAATATACAATCATAATCATGAACAGTTTCCCTTGGACCTTGGTGGATTTCCTTCAAGTCCTTTATGGTTTGTCCTATGCTTTTCTTAACTTTAAACTTTGTAATCAACCATTTCCTCACATCATCAAAACTTGATGTTCCTGATTCCCTACGAAACATGAACTCCAATGCCCTTCCAGACAAAGCAACAATGAGTTCATACTTCTTAATATTTTCATCCACAATGCCTTTCGCCTGCCACTTCATACCACACGTAAGTATTTCTTTGGATATGTAATTCCATCATAGGTCACCAATGCGATGAAGGCACCCGATTGTAAATCCATAGGACCTAGGTTCGGTTGCAAATTAAGCGTTGTCTGTACTCCTCTAGATGGTGGTAATGATACTGTAACTTGTGAAATTGATACCTGATAACCTCTTGGTGTTGGAAGCGATGTGGTCACTTGGGGAGGAGTGATCATTGGTGGTGTTTGCAGGGATAGTCTTGCAGACCCAGTTAGTATCTCCATGTACTAATGTAGTTGTCGAAAATGGTAAACTTTGCAGAAATAGAAAATATTCATCTGATCACAGAGGTGAAACAGATTGCTCAGATGATGAAAATGCCTCTAACTCATCTTCGGTCTCCATAATGGTGTCTATTTGCGTTCACTATTCCTCAATAAAAAATTTGATATGTGACACCCAATCAGTAACCTGTTCAATCAATAAGGGGTCAGTCAAATTGACTGACACTTCTCTTAAATAATTCTTTTGTGATTTAGTGAATCCTTGCATTGTCCTTTCAAAATTGGAATCTACTAACTCTCTGATACTTCTTGATTCCTTGATTTCTTGCTATCTCTAACTTACAAATGTCTGAGGTTGAATATAAATAGGAGTATTTCTATAAAATATGGGCTCCAGGGATGTGCGTTGAGGGGGTGAAAAATATCTTTGTCTAATTCTCCTTGTGCAAAATGTCAAGCCAGTATTGTGTCTATGGGTGGTCATACCTTTGAAATCAGGTAACTCTCCTACAAAAGTGAAAGATGTTTGTTTGAGTGACTACGATCTATTATCAACTATCAAACTACCTTCTTCTAAGGTTTTTCCCTTATCATCATATTCTACTTGCTTAGTTATTTGTTCTTTGGTCTCACTAATCATGGGCCCTTCTCTCTCATCAACTCTTTCCTCTCGTAACCTTTCATCAACTTATTCTTCCTTCTTCTGGTCTCCTATAATTATTTGACCTCTGCTCTTACTTTTACCTCTACCTCTACTCATAGTCGCTCATGCAGTCCTTGATATATTCCACCTCTTTTATTGTTGTAGTTTTTCATTTTGTATCTACAAGCTTCTTCTGATCCTTATTGGTTATTGTGTTCATTCTTATTTTTCCTAATTGGGGTAAACCTTTCCATGTGCATGTTGATGCATCGAGGTACCGCAGTTAGCGCAATGCTTGTATAGCCCAACGAAGGAGGATTGGACCATCCAATCCATTTTGCAAGCTAAAAATTGTCTATGGTTCAAAAGAATTATACCACAACTGAGAGGGAAGCTCTAGCGATTGTATTTACACTATAAAAATTTAAACATTATTTACTAGCTACCCCATTTGAATTGTTTACAGATCATCAAGCTTTATGATATCTGGTAAACAAGCTAATGTTAGGCAGATGAATATCTCATTGGTTAATGCTTTTTCAAGAATTCTACATTTAGATTAATGTTAAGCCAGGGTGGGAGAATGTTGGTCCTGACCATCTCAGCAGATTGCATAATGGTGAGGATCCAGAGGATATCACTGATGAGTCTCCCGATGCCCATTTATTCTAAGTCTCTACGATTCTTGAATAATTGGCAAAAATCGTACATTTCTTGGAACATGGGACATTACCTGCACACTATACTGAAAGAGAAAAGAAGAAGATTTTGACCAAGGCACTTCCCTTTAGTATTGTAAATGGATTTATCTATCATATGAGAAAGGATAAGGTTATATGATGAGTAGCACTAGAGCATGAATGACCACAAGTCCTAAAAGAGGTGCATCAGGTCATTACGGGTGGACATTTTGTGAGGGAAGCTACCACAAGGAAAATACTTCAAAGTGGTATTTGGTGGCCATATATTTTTTAGGATGATAAATGGGTTGCACAACAATGTGATGTTTGCCAACGCATGGGTAAACCCACTCAAAGGGAGGAGATGCCTCTTCATCCCATGTTAGCGCAGTAACCATTTGAACAATGGGGAATTGATTTTGTTGGTCCTATTAATCCAATAAGTAAACGCAATAATCCCAGATACATAATCACTATGACAAATTATTTTACCAAATGGATCAAAGATGTTACTACACCAAGCTACAGAGCTAAGGACACTGCTAAATTTTTGTATGAGAATATCATTACTCGGTTCGAGTGCCTATTGCAATTGGTAAGTGATCAGGGTATGCATCTTTTGAACAAGACTATCAAGATACTAACATAAGAATTTATGATTTCTCATCATAAAAGCATGACATATCACCCACAATTGAATGGTGCTTCTTCGACCGAGGAAGTCAACCAAGTATTCAATGACCCCATCTTCAACTAGTTCTCTTCCACTCCTACCCAGTCTTCGGTACACTGTAGGTTCCATTTTTTGTCATTGGCTTTTTGTGTTTCATTTATTATTTTGTTTCACAAAGATTTGGTTGGTTGAAAATTTGAAAGGGTGACCACTTGGTCTCATTAGCCTACTAAAAACCTGCAATGCTGGTAGGTTATCTTGTGATCTTTTGTTTAGGATTTTGTGATTTTGATTTCTAATTTCCAATCTATTGCTTATATGTTATCTCAGGATGAGACAACTAATTAAGTCCAGGAAAGTGTTAGCGGGAAAGTATGTACACAAGATGTCATCGTAGCATAAAGACATGTCATCATTATAACATGTCAGCATACACAGGATGATTAGTCATCAACCATATTCTTTTTTGAATGGATTGCATGGAATTGGGATTTTCTAACTTGGGAAGCCTATAATGAGGTTATAGTTGTCGAAGATTCCAAACGCAGTCTATTGTAACCATGTGCCTAAGATAGGGAGAGTGAAATATCTATATATGTAAGCTGCAAAGAGTTGAAGGAGGTTAGACATTGAATAATTAGGTATTGGATCCATGAAATAGAGGTCTCTTGTAAACACAGTGTAATAGTTTGATTCCTGCTAAGTAAAGATAAGTTTCATTGATGATGTAATTGAATGTGTGTTTTAATATTATCACAAACTTGATGCATTGTGTATGATAATGTCCTATATATCTAAGTTTTCATGAGCACTTGGCTATTTCATATTAGCTAATGAATGTTGAATTTATAGTACTACTTTGATGAACTGCTAAATAAGAATCGCACTAGATGGAATATCTGGATCTTCTGTATTTATATGGTATGTCTTTAAGAATATGTTTCTACCAAATAAGGACCCAATACCTATCCCATAAGATTCCTCATAATAAGCAAGTTTTGGGAAACTAGAAACCTCTACTAGAAACTATGTCACTATAATGTCCTCTTGATTCATTCATCTCGTAATCCTATGATCCTCAAACTACTATGTTTTGATTCTATAAATCCTGCTTATGATAGTCTTGATGGCTATCAATTTTAGGCTTGGTGACTAATGATGTGGTACTATTTCATTTTTTGTCTTCTTCATTACTTGGTTACAGCTTGTGCACTTGGGTCTTGCCACCTCCATATGGTGGGCCATCATTATCACTTAGGTTCCCTGGGGTCTGATAGAAGGTCAAATCCTGAGGGGCTTCTCATTGGTCGAGTGCATATTATGTCAGTCTGCGTATGTCTATTTGGGGGAGCTCGAGATAACAAGTGTCTTCATGGTGCTCCTCACACTTTTGTTGCTAAGCTAAGGCTTCAATTATAATGTTGATTGTTCTTCCTATAGTGAAGCGATATTTTGCCATGAGGCATCATCCCACTCACTCGTTGCTCTAACATGTTCTTGGGCTTGCACCAACCACCCAAGGGCTACAAAATAATGAGATTTTACCATGTGGCATCATCTTGCTAACCTGCTAACTCTAAAGTCTTTGAACTTGTATAGACGGTTCTGGGTCACCAAGTCATCAAGATTATGATACATGGAACCATCTCGCTAACCTATTTGCCCACTACTTTGCTAATGTGGAGATCCATCAAGCGACTTTGAATAAATTTGACTAAGTGTTAAAAAGCATATTGAAAGGGCTCAAGACCATTAGGAGATGTGAAAGATAGTCATGTGGTGTCATTTAATTAGGCAAGAGTCCTATTATGACTGATAAATTGGGAATCCATTAAGACATTGTCAGGGCCCATCAAATTTGATCTCACCGCCTCCTGAAGCCACCATCGGGAGATTGCTTGAAAATTGACTAAGTCCTTTTGTTGTTCAACCCATACGATCTTTGGGAGTGATTTGTGATCATCAAGAAGGCTAAAAGGGAGGTCGGGAAGACTACTATGCACTCGAGAACTTCCTCAAAATGTCTAACTGTTGAAACTCATCTAGGCTTGACCTCATACTCATTTGATTTCCCCTGAATTGATTGAACTTTGAGAACCTACAAGTCATTTGAATCTTTGAAATAAATTGGATGTGGCTTCCCCATGGTGACCAAAAATGGTCAACATTATGACAACCTCTACAAGTTGCTTGTCTTCTAAGCAGGAACCTAGTAGACTTTGAATCAATTCATTGGGCATGAAGTCATTTGGAATCCCTTGATCTTTCTCCTTACTATGATTGGCATGAAAAGCCCACTTGACCTTAGACAGAATTGAGATACCTTCCATAAGGATAAATAAACCAAACAACTATGCCGAATGACACTTAGAGAAAAGTTAAATCTAAACTAACAAAACTGTGCACAAGCACTTAGAGGAAATGAAACTGCTCTAAACAACAGCTTATACCCACGATACTTAGGGAAATTCAAACAACTAAACTATTATTTACAAGGTTGCTAATGATCATAAGAGATAGTGTTTGAGAAGAATCCCATTGACAAGGATTGGTAAAACCTCTCCGCTTGGCCTTATGAGCTGATATGTGTTGGCTTGCTTGTAACCGGCTATAATATATGGGTCACTCTATATAGCATTGAACTTTGTATGCTTCCCAGCCTTTGCTCTATCCACATCTCACTTGAGCACTAGGTATCCTTCATTGAAAATTCTATCAGAATCCCGTCTATCGAATGTTCTCTTGATCTGTGCTTGTTGAAGCTCCATAGTGTGCATGGCCTGTACCTTGAGTTCTTCGAGATCCATTAGCTCGGCTAGCCTTATTATCATGGGATCATTATTGAGTAATTATAACTAATGGGTTAACTCCATTGAAGATAACTCAAGATACGTGGGCAACCTTTCTTCCTTTCCATAAACTAACATGAAGGGTGATTCCCCAGCACCCTTTTCAACATTATTCGATCTACCTAGAGGGTTGTCTTGAGTTTGGTATGCCGAGATCGTTGATTATCTTCTATGGTTTGATTAATGTTGTGAATCAAGTTCTTATTAGTTGACTTGGTTAAACCATTACCCTGGGGGTAATAGTTTGAAGACAGGCTTAGATGGATGTTATGTCTGACTGCCCATTCGTTGAACTTGGATCCAAGGAAAGCCAATGCATTGTCTAAGATAATAGTGGATGGAACACCAAATCTTGTGATAATGCTTTCTTAGAAGTCCAAGATGGAAAACTCATTAGCATCTTTGAGTGTTATTGCCTCTGTCCACCCTATAAAACAATCTATAGCCATGAGGATTCATTTATGTCATGTGTTTGATGGTAGATTTATCATGCCAATGAAGTCTAGGCCCCACTACGCAAAGGGCTGATCAGCTTGTATTAGATGTTGGGGTAGGTATTTCAATTTTTTCTTTCCTACAAATAAGTTGCACTTCTTGAAGCCTCGCACCCATGCGTGTGCATCCTTGAATATATTTACCAATAATAGCCATCTAGATTGATCTTCATAGCATTGGTCTTTAGCTAATAATGGCCACATAATGGCCCATCATGGAACTCTTCTAGAATCCTATTCACCTGATCATGTTCCATGTATTGCAACATAACTCCATTGATGTCTCTATTAAAAAGTACACTGCTAGCAAGAACATAAGGAATGGATTGTAATCTAAAATGTATGTGTTAGGCTTTGTTTAAGCCATGTGGATATTTGTCAGTCTAGAGGAATATCCTCATGTCTTGAGTCTAACTTGCCAAGGTACCTTAATCTTCTGGTTGGTTTTCACACAATGCAAGCATTGCATAGTCTTCGTTCTTCATATCTTCTACTAGTTGCTCATAGATTCCCTTGCCTTGCACCAGCTTGGTGATTTGGATGTCTATGTCATATTCCATCACCTTTATGACCCAATTGACTCTCTTCTCACCGATGTCCTTATTGAGTGAGAATTCCTTTATACTCAAGTGTGAGACCATGAGATGGATCATGTTGTTAGAGAGTATATGCCTGAACTTCTTGAACGCTCTTATTAACATGAGGGCTCTACAAACCTGTAGTGCACCTCATAATCCTTGAGCACCTAGTTAAATAAATTTATAGGTTGCTCAAGTTGGTCATTAGTCTACTATGTAAGAATGGACAAGATGCCTTCAATTCCACCAAATACATAAAGGATGAAATCCTTACCATAATTTGGGTTTATCAAAGTAGGAGCTTCTGCAATAGCGTGCTTGATTGCCTCAAAACTTCTTTGACCTTCTTGAGTCTAGCTGAATGTAATGCCTTTCTTGATCATTGCTATGAGGGGCTTGATTAGAGTTGTGAAACTTGGCATAAACCTCCTAACGAAGTTTATTTTCCCCAAGAAGCTTTGGAGACCTTTCTTGTGACCTAGGAGAGGGAGCGATAGGATGGCCTCAACTTGTTTGGGATCAATGGTGAGTCCCTCTTTGAAGATGATGTGTCCCAAAAGTTTGCCTTCATGTACTTTGAATACGCAATTTCTTGGTTTTAGAGAGATCCCCAACTCTCGACATTTTTCAAATACTTGATCTAGGTGACCCAAATGATTCACTGTGCATTTGGAGAAAATAGTTATATCATCAAGGTAAACCAAGATGATATTATTGAGGTGTCCTTTGAATGCCATATCCATGACCCTCTAGAAGGTAGCTCATGCATTTTTCAAACCAAAGGGCATCCTTTCATATGCAAAGGTACCCCACTTAATGGTGAATTTTGTTTTAAATTGATCACACTCCTACACAAGTACCTAGTTATAGCTTGAATAACCATCGAACAATAAAAACCTTTTTGAACCTGTGACTATTTGTAAAATTTGTTCCATTGGTAGGAAGGGGTAGTGGTCTTTCAAGGAAGTTTTGTTCAGGTCCCTAAAGTCTACACACAAGTGGATCTCTCCATTCTTCTCGTGCACTGGGACCAAATTGGCTACCCATGAGGAATGTTTGATTGGGAATATTATGATGCCCTCAATGAGATTTGAGAGCTCCTTCCTCATTAAGGGCTTAAGATTAGGGTTAAATATCCTCTACTTCTATCTAATTGGCTTAGTATTGCAGTCAAGCTCAATCATATACTAGGCTAATCATGGATCAAAGCCTCTAAGGTCTTTATAGCTCCATGTGAATATATCATCATACCTTCTACTTATCTCAATGTCTTCTTCAATTCAAATGGGGAGCATACCTTACTATATTTTAGGAGCTTGTCATCAGAGATGGACACCAACTTGAAGATTTCCTCCTTCACTATCATGTTTCCCCTCTCACCCTTTAGTTGGTCATTAGAATTAAAGATGCTTTCAAGAATGACTAGGCCTTTAAGAATATTGTTTCCCTTTAGTTGAATGATTCACTCCTCATATTGAGTTTGGAGCCATGGTTGATTGTTGGTATAGAACTTAGCTTCGTCGTGTAGGAAGTTAATAATTTGCTCATCACTTTCAAACACCTACCAATTACTTGCATTGTCTAGGAGTGTTGGTCTGACTACAAGTTTCACAAGCTACTTGGGCTCGTTCCTTATATTACATAAGAGGTCATACTATGCACCCAAAGTTGTGAGCCTATCGGCATAATCATTTGTCACCCTTGGTATGGAATGGATATTGAAAGCATCGAACCCTTCAATCATTTCTCATGCCCTATGTTTGTAAGCTCTTAGCAAACTTTTTTAGACATGTTTCTTTCTCTAACCTGGTTTACCACCATCTTGTTGTATCTGAAAGCTTAAAACACGTTTATTCCTTTTATATGCGCCAATTAGAGACCGTAGATCAGTGCCTCATATTCAAAAAAATTGTTTGTGTATCTAAATTACAACATGAATGCACGGAAATATTTTTCCTTTTGAGGGGAGACCATCACAACACTAGCTCTTGCACCATTTTTGCTTTAGAATCCATTGAAGTATACTACCATATGCCTTTGAGGTTCTCTTGTGCCATTACAAGGTTAGGCAACAAGGCATCTTCCTCAAGAATGTAATATGTGCCTAGCCCTATTTCCTCTACATTGTTGTATGGGTCAAACTCATAATGCTCGCATGCCCATTTCATCAAGTAAGTCATTTGAGACCTCTTCAAAGGGTGTGGTAGTCTCATGAAGAATTGAATTCTCCTCTTACTTAAACAAAGTGTAGTTTGCATCAACCAAGCTAGGAGTGTATGGCTCTATGTGATTCTTCAAAATAGGCTCAACCTTGATGGTCACATTGGTCCCATATTTGGTTTTGATTAGCATGTGTGACCAATCCAAGGATAGATATACACTCATCTTCGTAGTGAAATCTTGAGAGAGGCATATAAAAAAGTAATGGGTTAATTCAATGATTGGAAAGGCTCAGACATGCATGCAGAGTGAGACTTAAATCCTTGACAATTTTCATAGTTTTAATCATTGTTCCATCTAATTTGATGAGCCCTTTTGAGATGGGAACATATGATATGCCTAACATGTCTATGATTTTTTTCGCATGACTAAGCTACTCATACCTAAATATATCATATAATTATGTATGAGATGCTCACCAATAATCAGAGAGATGTAGAATGGGATCAGTTTGATATTTCTATGCACATCTTCTTTGGGTTGACATAGACTTATGGGTGCAATAGGCACAGTCTGTGATGGCTCATGAGATTGGAAGCTCCTTAGGGTGTCTTTCATCAAATTCCTTTGGGAAGGAATAGTAAGAGCATCCCACATGGAAATGTTTAGGCCAATCTTTTTCATTTACTCGACTATGTTCAAGGAGATTTGAGTCCCTTTAATCTACAACTTTTGAATTATAGCATCTTCTTGTACTTACACACTAGTTTGGGGTTGACATTCTTTCTACACAATTAGTTCCATGCACACCAATGTTTATGCAGTTGTTTTGACTTGGCTATCTACATAGTGGACCTAAGGTGCATAATTTGAAGGTGTTGAAGAAGAAGGTTCCTCCACCATTTCTCTCTTTTAAAATCTTGTGTTGAAAGCAACTCAATTGCTTCCTTCACTCAGTACTTCTTTCTAATTCACATTATTTAAGTCACCCTCCTACCAATTTAGGAGGGTGGATCCATCTTGATCTTGCGTTCACACCTATGGTTCATCCCTTGGTTGATATGAAATAGATGGAGACTCCTAAAGAGGTGGTGCATTCTGCATTGTCAGTGCCTCATTCATCACTCTGTTTGAGCACGTCACTTGATCATAGGAATGATCACGCAGATAACACCATTTATAGTTTTGTGTCATATTATTCTACATAGGCATAAGAGCTTGAGAGGTGCTCATAGTGTTAATATTTGGTGCATAGGGAGGTTTATTGTATGCGAACTAGTTTTGAGCCTACCCAGTATGTTGGTAAGGAGGCTTGTTTGATTGATATTACTAGTTAAAGATTTGAATAGGCTTGGAATGTTGCTCTTACTACCTCTTGAGTGCTACTAGCTCATTCACAAAGCTCTTCAATAAGGACTTGACTTTGTGCAGCTCACTTAAAAGCACAAAAGTTGAAGGAATTGGCTGGTTGATAACAATAGGAATGAGAGCTATATTTGAAATAAGGGGCAAGATAGGTGAACTTGTACATGGGGGATCAATATATAAGGGCATAGGGGGTTTGGGCATAATTTTCCCTACTTGAATCAAGCATTTTTTTGTGTACACATTAACCTCATATGCATTTGGTAATATTATGCCTCCCATAGATTGGATCATTACAACCACATCATTTTTCAGTGCCCTTAAAAAATATAAGAATGCAATGTGAGGGTTTGGCCTTACCAAGATTGGAACTTGGTCCCAAACCACTAGAACCAAAAGTTGAAGTTGACCATCTAATCCTATGGAGCCCTTCTTATGGTTATGAGTTGCTCCATTAGTGATAGGTGGTCTCTCTTTTATTCAAACTATCTACGTAGTATCATGCCTAACTCATCCTAATTTTGAACAATACCAAGTCGCAAGCTACAATACCATTAGATGACTCTCTTTTTCAAAGAAGAGGTAAGGAGTCGCACTGCAATGTTATCTTTAGTCACATTGTTGATAGAGCAAATATTTGCTATGTCTTGTATGTACTCTACAAGGGTAGTTGAATTTTCTCTAGTAAAGTAGGGGATGCTCTTAAGAGCGACTACAGGAATATCATTGTACTAGGGAAGGATCAATAGACTACCTTTATTGAAGGGAACAAAGGGTTGTAACCATGAATGGGATGGGGAATAGTCCTCTTCTAAGTTGGGGAAATCTACCAAAATGAGGGGTAGACTAAGCTCTTAGGGAAGCTTGGCTTGAATTACTAGTTCCCCTAACAGGAGAAAAGGATACTCTAACCCTTCTTCTTTTTAAAATTGTACGTAGCATAATGAAATGAAAATAAGTGCCCTTGAAGATGATCTCATCTATCTTGGCATATAGATGGAAGGTTGATCTTTACCAACCAAGAATGCTTGGAGTTGTAAGGTACTATACAAAGTGTTTTCGACACTTAAATCATTGAGAATAACACCAATCTCTCAGCCAACTTTTGAACTTGGTCCCACGTGGTGTGCCAAAAACTATTATCACTCAAAACATGCACCCGTGTGGGAAAGGCTATCGTGCGTATTGGCACATGGCTTTTTTACACCTAATGTTTTGGACTTGCACATTAGAGAGTGATTTGGTGTCTCATTATAACAATGGGATTGTCCCCCAAGGTGTGGGACTCTTTTTCTACTTGGGACAAACCTCCAGAGTAGGATGACTTCTTTCTATTCTAGATGCACCTAGTTTAGGACTAGAGCACAGACCTATAAAGAGAAAAATCAAATCTACAATGCTAAACCTAAACTTGACAAGGGGAAAAGGGGGAGAAAAGGTAAGAGGGTTACTAGAATGTAAAAGGTGATGAACCAAGAATAGAGTGAGCACATCACCCGCTTAATAACATAATAAAACTAACAAAATGGATGCAAAAACTTCAAACTAGATGCACTACATAAGAGTTTTGCATGGAGATAATAGAACACAGTGTAACACTATGAGGGATTATAAATGGTCCGTTGATAATGCTTACATAGACTTATACATACACCGCATGAGACTTGCAGAGACTTTCAGTTTTGCGCAGAGGTGTGAAAGGATCATGGCAATGAGAGGGATGAACATCCACAGACAAGGATCAACAACTACGAATGCATATAGAACATAGAGCATGAAGAAAAATAAATTAGTTCTTATTAAGCTCAAGATCTAAGGCAATATTAAAAACTTGAATAGGTAGAGCTTTATTATACTAGGAGAGGGTTCTTGGAGGGCAAATTTTTGATAAAATTATGGTACCTATAAATGTCAACCTTTTTTACAATGTAAAACCCAATTTTTTATAGGTAATGGGAAGCCCACAAATCATTGATTACAATCATAAATATAGCTAAGAGAATTAAATTAAAGATCAAAAATTGAAACACATAATCTCTCTACAAAGCAGATAGAGGTGGCTAAAAGTAATTAGGACTCTGTTTGCATCCTCGAGGGATGGTGATGATTACCTCAGGCTTGAACTTGTCAGCTCAACACACTCTCCTATTGATTGTGCAAGAACCAATATTTAATCACTCCATGGTTGTGGCCCAATTTATAAGCTTTTGTGTGCAGGAATGTGGCTATAGATCTTTTTGAATTACTTCCTTGGAAGATTTTGGCCTAATTCTACCACTTTTGTTTTCAATATTGCTCCCTAAAGACTTTCACGCCATTATTCTCATTAAGACACTTCTTTGTCCTATATGCTATGGTTATGATCTTGACGTGTTAGTCTCACTCATGCCTTAATGCTATTAGTTATACTATCATTAAATTCTATAGATTCGGGCTTAATTCAATTTATTGTGCCAACTACAATGTCCTCTTGATTCATTCATCTCACAATCTTGCGATCTTCAAACCATCATATTATGATTCTACAAATATTGCTTATGATGGTCTTGATGGCCAATTAGGTCATCAATTTTAGGCTTGGTGATTGATGATATGGCATTATTTCATTTGTTGTCTTCTTCGTTACTTGGCCACAACTTGTGTACTTGGGCCCTGCCACCTCTATATGAGAGGCCATCATTGGCTCTTAGGTTCCCTAGGGTCTGATAAGAGGTTAGACCCCAGTGGGTTTCTCATGGGTCAAGCTCCTGCTATGTTAATCTATGCATGTCAGTTTGGGGGAACTCAAGTTGACAAATGTCTACATGGCATTCCTCACACTTCCACTATTAGGCTGAGTCTTCAAGTGTAATGCTGACTATTCTTCCTATGATGAAGCGATATTTCTCCACATGGCATCATCCCACTCACCCACTGCTCTAACATATTGTTGGGCTTGCACAGGGCACCCCAAGGCTGTAGAGTAATGGGATTTTTCCACGTGGTGTCATCCTACTAACCCACTAGCCTAGAGGGTTTTGAACTTGTACAAACAATTTTAAGTCGATGGGTCATTAGGATTATGACATGTGGAAGCATCTTGCTAACCTACTTGCCCATTATTTTACTGATGTGGAGATCCGAATGATTGTCGTATAGCATCATTTGATTGGACCAAATTCATACTATAATTGACAAACTGGGAAGCCATCAATATGTCACTAGGGGGCAAATCAAATTTTATCTCACCACCTCTTGAAGCCATCACCAGGAGACTGCGTAAAATTTGACTAAGTCTTTTTGTTTCTCGACCCCTACAGGCTTCAAAAGTGCTCTATGTTCACTAGGAAGGTTGAAAGGGAGGTTGGGAAGAATATTGTACACTCAAAAACTTCCTCAAAGTGTCTAAGTGTTGAAACTCATCTGGCCTGACCTTATAATCATTTTATTTCCCTCGAATTTATTCAACTTCGAGAACCTACGAGTGATCCAAAGCCTTGAAATGAATTGGACGCAGCTTCCCCATGGTGACCAAAAATGGTCAACAATACCCTACACATTATTTTACATCTTGTCGCATTGTGTTCATCATACTTGATATATAAATGACTCATACATTTTCACATTAAAGGGGTGGTATATCAAGTTACAAAATTAAAAATATTACAAAGTACGAAACTTAAAATCATAATAAAATACGAAAAATAAAAAATATTGATTTATACATGGTTGAATACTCACCAATGTTAGAGGTTTTTATATCCATGATTTACACATGTTTTTCACGGTAGTTCTTGATTGGGTGTTATACATATTCATAGGTTACATGATACTAGATTATATACTATTTTTCTACATTCTAAGAGGGAGCTTCATCAGCAACATCTTATATCTTAGAAGCATCCCCTATTATCATGTGTTGCCTCAAAAATAGATCTTGTGTCATCTTTAGGTAGGCATGCACTCTGTGTGGGCTTGTTTAGGTCAAACATGCACCCTACACATGTCTATCCCTTTTTTAATTGTGGGTCTTTCTCCCCATTGCAATTGATTTTGTGCCTTTAACCTCACCCCTTGACAATTCTAAAGTTGGTTGACATGCATAACTTGTCCTAGATCAGCCTATATGTACAAGGTCATCTCAAACCATTTGAAAGCAAAATCAGAATCAAAACATAAATAAGATGAATATGTATATCAAAGGTTGAGCCTAAATCCAAGCATCAAATATATTTCATTTTACTTCAAGTTGAGCTTTATTGAGTTATATTCTACACACTTTTGATGGAGCTATTCTTCTTGGTCTCTCATCATTCCTCTTGTGTTAAAGGAGTGTATTAGCTTACATATGGTTGCATTTATCACTACTAGGGAAGAGGAAATTCAAAACCCTCATTCAATCTATTCCATCCATACACTAACAAAACTATGTGGAGATTTGATTATGAGCTTGTGGGATATGTAGTTTGAAATGTCGATTCATCATTTTCTAATTCTATACCTATTTTTTTTTTTTAGTGTCAAACTATGTCAAAGATGAAGAGCATCGACTATGCACATTCTAACAAGAAAAAAAATGATGCAAAGATATGAGAACATAAAAAAGATCTAGTGCATAGTGATAGAAAAATTTGTTTCAAAAACTTTATGTGGTCAAACTCAGTGATGACACAAAAACAAACCCCTCAAGCGTGATTCTAACCAATTTGTGTTTGTTCAGGACAAACCCGTGCCCTACGTGTGTCTAACCAAGAGAAGTGGTTGATTCTAATATTTCAGGGACATGTTCTAGACAAAGTTTGCAATCATTCTATAGGTATATAATTTCATAAACATATGTGATCATTCTTTAACCTTTTGTATTTACTCTACATAGCCTATTTCATTTATTACACTTGAACATGTTTGTATTAGCTTCGCCTATTAAATTGATATAATTTTATGTACGTATGATTAGATCTATTTATTTTTAATTAGTTTATCCATATTTTGAGTAAAACTAGAATTAGAGTAAACACCATCATGCAATGTAGAAGGTTAATTTGTGTTTGTTCAGGACAAACCCGTGCCCTACGTGTGTCTAACCAAGAGAAGTGGTTGATTCTGATATTTCAGGGACATGTTCTAGACAAAGTTTGCAATCATTCTATAGGTATATAATTTCATAAAAATATGTGATCATTCTTTAACCTTTTGTATTTACTCTACATAGCCTATTTCATTTATTACACTTGAACATGTTTGTATTAGCTTCACCTATTAAATTGATATAATTTTATGTACGCATGATTAGATCTATTTATTTTTAATTAGTTTATCCATATTTTGAGTAAAACTAGAATTAGAGTAAACACCATCATGCAATGTAGAAGGTTAATTTGTGTTTGTTTAGGACAAACCCGTGCCCTACGTGTGTCTAACCAAGAGAAGTGGTTGATTCTGATATTTCAGGGACATGTTCTAGACAAAGTTTGCAATCATTCTATAGGTATATAAATTCATAAAAATATGTGATCATTCTTTAACCTTTTGTATTTACTCTACATAGCCTATTTCATTTATTACACTTGAACATGTTTGTATTAGCTTCGCCTATTAAATTGATATAATTTTATGTACGTATGATTAGATTTATTTATTTTTAATTAGTTTATCCATATTTTGAGTAAAACTAGAATTAGAGTAAACACCATCATGCAATGTAGAAGGTTAACCGTTTTGTAACATCCTCTTTTGTAGCTAATGTCTTGTAATGATATACATTGTAAGTTATTCGCAAGAGGAAAATGAAGATCATATATAAAAATTGCCTACATGCTTTGAGTATTTGGGATCAAAAATTCATTTGTACACATCTCCCAGAGTATGAAATTAAGTTAGGAAGTGTTCCCTGATTTCTATTCATGAGAATTCTCACTCTCAGCCTTTCTATTCATTCGCAGTCTAGAAAAATCAGTTAGAGAGTGTCTCCCATTTTTTTATCATGGGAATTCTCATTTCCAGTCATTTTGTATTATACATATATACTAATACCATATTCTTTCTATTGAATAGAAGTAACATTGTTATTTTAGTCTCTTACATTTTGAATTTGTAATGGTTGTTCCACATCTTATTTAATCCCATTAGATGTTCTACAATTTTGCAACTCTATTTAGACATATCCATATAGTCTAAATGATTGTATATTGTCCTTCGTACACCTCCTAGTGCTGTAGAAATAATTGATCATGTTATGGTGATCCAAACAAACCTATAAAACTTCTCCCATCTTGTTGAAACATTACTTGGGCTTCTAATGGGTGTATGGCTCCAAAATAGCCTCTCAAGGGGAAAAAATAATTATATTTCTCTTTGTTTTGTATTTTGGAATTTTGTTGATTTCTTCAGATCCTAGACATCCCAACAATCCTACAGCACCTATACTCCCTTACTACATTGTCTTATTTGCTCTCAATAATTTTTATTACTCCAAAAAATGACCCCACAAAGAAAAATGGGCTTTGCATCAAAAGTTTGGGTTTTGTTCATTTTTATTTTTTCTTTGTTGGTTGAGCTTGTTTGTATCCAATAACTATTTAAATTCCTTCCACAAAAAAATACTTAAAGTAAAAGTCTGGAAGAAGTGACTTTACAACAATATTCCTTCTATACTAATGGGTATGTGTTGACGTTTTGCATGCAACAATAGTTTTGCAAAAGCACCCCCTCTATGGAAATAGTTTTACATCTCACAAAATAATTGTTACAACACAGTTTTTGTAACATAGGTTCATAAATGTTGTTTTGTAATGCAATATTGTTGATCGCACCCAAATGCTCTTGCATCAACAACCAGAAGGAAATGAGAGAATAATTCAAAAATTGAGAGGGAATACAAATTTGTTGACAAGATCAAAGAATCCATCTCCAAATTCAAAAAAAATGCAATGAGTCACAAGCTAAGTACAAAGCCCTCCATTCAACATAGAGTGGAGCACAAATTTTGAATTAGAGAAAAGGTGTAGCTTTCCCTGAGAAATAATAGTGTCTCAAGGTAAATAAAATAAAATTAATCCACTCTTGGGTGTGTGGTCCTTTTGAGATCATATATCATATGCATAATAATGATATTAAATACACGAGGAATTGAAGGAAGACATAATACTTTAAAATATGATGAGGACAACCCGTAGATTATAGAAGCATTGGAAAATTGGCCAATGAAGGGGTTGTTCCTGTAATTGCAAGAATACAAAAAAAAATAGACGATACTAAAAATATGGGGTGAAAATAAAATAAATAATTGTTCAATATTATTATTGACATAATGGAGGAGTGCCACATTATAGATGATTCCCAAGGTTAACACATCAAAAAGCTAGGGTAAAACCAAAAAAACATTAACTAGGATGTATATCTAATGTTTTCAGACTAAGGATTTCAATACGAAGGGAAAATGCCAACTATTAGCAAGTGGTGTGTTATGATAAAGCAAACTATTCTCTAATGAATTGAAATAGATTGAAATAATAGAAAATAAATCTTTATTACAAAATAATAAAGGAGATATTTAAAAGAAATAAATCATTATGAAAGAGATGCATGTTACCCACTCTATTTTACAATGGGGTGAACCCCTTATTTTATAGTTAAACAAAACTAAGAATAGGGGTATAGTTTAAAGTGAAACAAATATAATAATATCCATCTAACATGTATAGGCTTGCGAATAAGAATATTTTTTAAATATAAATAAAGCTAATTATAGCCCTTCAGGGTGCATAAGAATGCAAAAAGGAAAACTTTTATGAGAAAATAATCTACTAAAATAAGAATTTCTAATAATAGCCATCTGTAGTGGGCCACCTCATTAGGGTCATAATTTTTTTGAGGGTGCTCTGATTTTGGAACTATTTACATTTTAGGAAAGCTTGACTCATGATTTAGAAGTTGAAAAGGTTTTCTCTCTCTACCAAATTTGTTTCAAGATCTAAAAATGCTATGAAGGCCTCTAAAACTATCATTTATGATGTGTTATTTCCCCCCCAAATTTTTGTATTTTTTTTTAAATAACCCATTACTATCATTTTGTGTTCCCAAGTCACTATCAAGTTCATATAGGGTTTGGATAGAGGTAATGTTGTCACCCAAGTATGTGTATTCTATTTTAAATAATTAAAGTAAACATGTATACAAAAAAATATAAATAAACCCCTATTCATACCTACAAGTAATAACCTACCTAATATTTTATTTTTCTTAGCTTGAATGTAATCGAGTATTGCTGGAGAATGTAATTTGTATATTACCTAAGTTCCATATGATCGTATATGTTTATAATTCAAGAAAACCCTAGGTGTAATTTTACATGAGACACAATCGATTATCAAACCCCCAAGAATGTAACAATATAACAATAGAATAATATTTTCAAATGTTTTTTAAAGAACCTTCAAAATCTGCAATGTGATAATTTGTGCCACTAACACAAACCCTAAAGTTTGAAGGCCATGTAATGTCATGAGCTAGGAAAGTGCTGATGATCGAAAGGAAGGATGACTAGTAACTCCTTAACCAAACCCTAAGTGGTGTACTTGAGAAAAGAAACCTACAAAAACCAGGTAGAGTGACCAAACAAAGTTTAAATGGCAAGATGCATCTCTGAGAAGTCTAAAGTGAGCTCTACTAGTGTAACCAATCAACAACCAAAAGAGGAGTGTTAGCTTTGTTAGATCGAGTAATACATGGTATAATATATTGAGAAGTCTCAAGTGAGCTCTACTAGTGTAACCAATCAACAACCAAAAGAGGAGTGTTAGCTCTGTTAGTTCGAGTAATACATATTATAATATATTATGTCTTGGTGTGTAAAAAAAATTATGATGGATATATGTATAGGGTTCTTTACGAATAATTTGTGCAAGTAAATCTGCCACATATTTATTGCTTGAAGGGTCTATATCTATAAATTATGAAAAAATACTTGATTGAGCCATTTTTGAGGCAAAAAGGCATCACAAACATTTGGAGAGAAATGCAGTGCACCGATCTCATAAAATGTTCTACAAAATCAATGTTGTTGTTGCAAAAGTGTCTTGAGTCCTCAAAAAAGGGACCAAACAAAATGGAAGAGGGACTACTAAGGACCCAAGATGCCTCCATAGGGTGTCACTATGAGCTAATAAGCTCTAACATACCTAAAAAAGAGGTCAAAATCCATATTGAACCCATAAGGAAACTGTTGTATACACAATAGTTTTAAACTTTATCATTTACTAGCACTTTCTATCTTGCAGTGATCTATCAAGTTCCAATGTCTCTGAGTGCACACCTTAAAGGATGCACCAGAAAAAGAGTGGACAAATCATTGGTGCTTCACAAGAGACATTTTTGTTTAATATATCATATTTATATCCACTATAATTCACTCATACTTGATTCTGTAAGCAATATTCCTCCTTATAACCATTAACTATACCAAGACCCATATTTTTGACTATATCGGTCTTGCCCGATTTAGTAGTTATTCATTCGCACCAATTTTCAAATTAAGTCGACCCAAGTCGATATAGTTTGAAAGTTACGATAAATGTTTCACAACTAAGTTATCCCAAGTCGATATAGTCTGAAAGTTACAACAAATATTTTGCAACTAAGTTGGCCTTGGATGACCTAGTTCGAGGTTAAAGCTTCATACTTTTAACTACGTCGAGGTTGGCCGATGGCATCGACTTAAATTTTGGGAAGGGTTAGGATCACTCACCATTATAAATGCAAGTCCCCATTTCAATCCAATATAAAGGAACATTCATTTTCTCATTGTCATTACTCGTAATTCTGCTTAAGTTTACATTTGGAGAAGTCATTGCTTAGATCTTATCTTAGAGGGAAAAAAAATTGTCTTATAGTCTTGGATGCAATAGGAGTCCTTTGAGCCTAGCATTTGATTCAACCTTTGTGATCCTTACAACCACAACAATATCTTGTAAATCACCTATTGTAAGCAAATATTGCACCCTTGGATGATGTTCATGCCTCTCCAAATTTGGCTAACATGGGATTACCTCTAGGCCTATTGGTTGCCTATAGCAGAGGTAAACCTCTAGATTATGAGCTAGCTGCCTTGATCTATCTTTTAGGCTCACACACTACACTAGACTAATCACTATTGAGGTTGAAAAAGGGAGAAGGAAATTTAAAGTAACCTATACTAATGGAGGTGATACACCAAAGATACTTCCACAAGCATACTTGCATTTGCACTAAGAAAGAAGACTACTAAAACTAACCTCAACTCAATGTTCTTCTAGCATAAGTGTTTCTACATGGAGTTAGATTGTTATGCATATCTAGAGGTGGGTGACAAGGAGGTCTGATCTTAGACACTGCTAATCTCTCTCATACTTCAAATAAAACTTAACAAACAATACACTTCAAGAGACCTATTAGAAGAGATGCTACTCACACAATGCATATAAGAGCAGAATGGAAGCAAGGAGAAATAATCTTCATCACTTTTCATCCAAATACACTAATTGACATACTTAGGCAAGAATTTTAGAGATTAAATCAACTTCAAAAACATTATTCAATGGTAAAACAAGATGTCAAACCAGTAGGTCTTCCCCATACTAGGTGTGTACTACTTACAATGCCAAAATGGCTTGTATATATAGAGCAAAGGAAAGGAGAGAGAAAGAGTGAAGTTAGACAATCACAAGGCCAAGTGTCAAGATGTGAAAACTAGTTAAAACATGAGAGGAGTTATAAAATAGGATATGAAGGTCTTCTTAGACAAGTTTTAAATTAAAGTTCATCATTCTCCCTCAAGTTGGTGTAGAGACCTTTCACTATCCTTCTTGAAACTGCCTTGTTTGATGATGAGTCCACTTGAATGTCTTAAACCACCTTAGGAGTCTTTGAAACATATGCACTGACCTGAGAAGGTGGAATCCTAATTGTGAAAATCATCATATACCTTTCAACTGATGAACTTGTCATGGATATTTGTTGTTCACTATTTGTAGTCACTCATTAGCCCTCTTGGCTGCAACCTTCACACTTATCACTTAAGTGACTTGCAGTTGCTCAAGGAAATTAGTTGTAGAGGTATGAGACACATAATTTAGACCTTTTTTGTCCTCTATTCTATCATATATACCTCCATGAAACTCAAAACACAATTTTCACTATCAACTTTGATAGTCACACTCTCTCTCACTATCTTGCTCAAGACTGCTTGCAATGAACAGTCTAGTAGAGGGGTTTTCATGAATCATTGGTGTGAGAGATGAGTATGGGGAGTTAGGAAAAGTCCCTACACACCTTCCACAATGGCCTTCATCATCAGTTCCCTTATGTACCTATGAAACACATCAAAACTTACAAAAAACCTAGAATTAGGTATGTCCATAAAAGTGATAGTACAAAACAATTGGATGTCAAGGAACCTGACAGAGTGCTAAATGGATACAAAACACATTCAAGGCTAATTTGCCACTTATAGATGCATATCCCTTCATGTTTTTTCCATCAAGTTCAAATTAGGGTTTTAGGTCTTTTAACTTCTTAATGTTTATTCATAAAAGTTAGATGTCTAAATCTCAAATCAATTCCACTGACATCAAGTTTAGGACCCTCCTCAATTATCCCCAACTACTTGAGGCACCATGAATCTCATCCATATAGATATGAGTAAAATAAAATGGCTCTCGAGCTTCTTCTAGGTATTTTGGGTAGGCCTAAGAGAAATTTATGCCAAAATGACCAATCCTATGTTTTCTTCTACAAACTAATGGGAGTTATGGACTTTCCACTCTCTCATGAAGTCTCTCACATTGATTTGAAATTTCATAAGATCCGATGAGTGTCATTAGGCACCTTGAGGGTTTATGTTCAGTTATACGCCGAATAGGCCTAAACTATGTTTTTGTGTATATGACCACCTATAGGTGATCATAGTGAATGTAAGTGTTCTTTAACACTTGTTCATCTCCAACTCAACCCTTTGCATTTTCCCACAGTCATTCAAGGCTCCATCATTCATCTTCTTGACATTTATGTGTAAGGTCTGCAGGTTTTGTTACTCATGGAGTGCCCTTTGTCTGAGACAAAACAAAGGATACCTCCCATGTTGGTACGGCCTGAAATTCACTATAGAGGGCTTTTTTAGGTCCTCATGACCTTCTGTACCAAGTCTCAAATCTAGATCACCTCTCTAGAGCTTTCAAACATCTCAAACTCCCAGAACTGGCTACTAGCACTGTGACTGTGGTAAACTGTAGATGTGCATTTAGGGAAACCAAAAGACTTCGTGTAGGTGGATCTACACTTGAATATTGTGTTTCTAAATTCTTGATTTTTCTAAGGTCAATAAGACCAGTACATACTTGAATGCATACATTTCATGCCTTGGAACCATGTAGTCATTTATCACCATCAATGATACTATAGGTTTGCAGTATGAACCAAACTATAGATATTGTTTAGGGAATATGAGATATTACTGTAGATAGTGATATGTGCTTGACTATTGTTTTTCACTCATTTGGTTCCTCTTCAAGTCAATAGATCCATCTCAAACTTGAATGCATATATTTCTGCCTTGAGACCATGTTACCATTCCACTATCATCAACATACTCTACTACCACTATTGCATTACAAGTTCTAGGTTCATTTGGATTCAAAGCACTGTATTCAGTGAGTGTTTCTAGTATAATCTTGACTGGGTTTAAGATCTCACTCAACCATCATCTTCATTAGTCTAACAACTTCATTTCATGTTGAGAAGTGACATCTCCATTTAGGTTGCAAGAAAAAAAAACATCTATCTCATCCAAACTTCATAGATACTCACCAATAGATGACACTTTGTGGAGCAGAGTCTCTTTCTCAGAAAAGTTAAGGTAATTGTTCCCATTAAACAATTTTCTCAATTTTGCACATGTAGACATTGCTTGAGGGGGTCTTGATTGTAGTTTATGAACCCTAAATGACTTGATAACTTTATTCAAGTCTTGATATTGTTCACAACCTATCTCTTGGATTTTGGATAGTCCTAAAATTCTCTGTGCATTCTTATAGGGGATTGTAGATGATTGTGTACATTAGGGTTCTGATCAGTCTTTATTTAGTGTATTAGAACCTCATCTCCATCAACTTCTAAGTCCTTAATGGAGAATATGGATAACTCATGATCTAAGGAAGTGAACACAGGTGTACTACCTTGATTTGAAGTCATTCAACGAAAGACAAACTCTGTCATTGATGAAAACATTGTCATGTAGACCAATAGTGCTCACTCCTAGCACAATGACGGTGATCATGCTTACCCTCCATGACCACATGTGCAAACTAGTTTGAAAACCATATGAAGAGGATAAACATGCCCTACAAGACAACTCACATCACTTGGTTCACACAAACCAATGTAAATAGATGAGAAAACCAAGGTGTTAAGGAATGTGCAAGCAGCTTGGAGTCACTAGCAGTCTTAGTGATTATTCATGAAGCACATACCATCAAAATTGAGACCATGACCATGAATTGGAAGCTTAGAAGGAGTAATAACATTCCCCAAATGAAATCAACCTAACTCTTTTTCTCCAGTCTGTATTAACTAAAAAACGTTGACCTCTCTTGACCTGCCCAAGAGAGTGATGAGAGAGAAGAACTGGTGTTGTCATTTTTGGAGTTGTCAAAGCTTTTTGCACCTAAAAATGACTTGTGGGGATCTGAAGAGACCTTCTTGAAGCCTTCCCACATGTCAAGTGTGTCATTCAATCCGTATAACTATTTGAAACTACCAATTTTGTGGTTGATCTCCTTATTTATACATTGAACATGCATCATTTCAGTTTCAAAATAATTCCTCTGACATATACTAACATGTGGTACGATATATTTCATCTTGACACCTTTGTCCTTTATGTAAAAATGTACATTTCCATTAAAATGACCTCAAAAGGACCTAAAATGACATAAGACCAACTAGGCTAATGTGACAAAGATAAAAACATGTTATTTGACCTCATTAATGACCATGGTGGACCTTTTTCCAACCTAAGAGACTCTATGAAAGTTTAAACTTGCAGGGGGGTTGAATTAATTTGACCTAGGGGTAAAATTAGTTAACTTTTTGGTGATTTCTTAGGGGTAGCATGCTCGTTATGCTAAGGACCAGTTGCCTTATCCTATGCTTGGGCAATGGAGTCACCCATACATTGCACTTGACATTGAAATGTCTTTGAACAAATCTCAAACTCAAACCACACAACAAAAAAACAAACTCACAAATCAAAACACCAAGACACATACTTGTGCTCTCATGAACACTTTGGGAAAATACAAATAACTCAAGCAAACTAAACTATGTACAGACTACCCTGAAGCAACTTTCTCCTCTTGGATCAAAGGGTAAATTTGCATCATATCTTGTTCCATGAGATGAAGAAATGTTTGAAGCATGTTGCCTTTTGAGCATTAGCTTTGATGTATTCAATTTCTTGATGTTTTCCAATCTCCTTACCATGATCTTCAATGCAATCACAATAGCTACAAACATATCACCTATGAAGGTGAATTATTCT
The DNA here is from genome assembly GCA_037957365.1 of Torreya grandis. NCBI lineage: Eukaryota > Viridiplantae > Streptophyta > Pinopsida > Cupressales > Taxaceae > Torreya > Torreya grandis. Next base: position 1,598,188 of record JARHVA010003443.1, read on the forward strand.
TACACTTCAACAACCTCAATCTTCTCATGAGACTCCTCAGCTGCAACTTGACTCAATGATGCCTCAACAAAGCATGTTTGTTTGACTTCTATGGTACTTTGAATAAGAACAGATTTCTTACCAGCTACAATCTCTTCAAGGAGATTTACATAGTCAATCCAATATTCATCATCATCCTCCATGAGGATGTCTTGTTCTTTCTCCTTGTGCTCTTGATTTTCAACTTTGCAAAGGTCTTCAAGTTCTTGGAGAAGTTCAATATGTTGCTACCAATCATCTTTGCCCTCTTTCTCCTCAAGGAACACAACCTCTTCAAACTCATCCTCTTGACCATGTTCATGAATGCCATAGTCATCATAGATTGCTCCATCATGTATTTGAATATCTTGGTGATGTTTTCCAAGACTTTTTCTTCAATAGGAACCTTACATTCCTCCTCAACTATCTCATTTTGTTCTCCTTCATGTTCCTTCAGCATGTGCAAATAAGTATGTCACATGTCTTGATCAAGCTCCGTGTGAACAACTACAACTTCATCTATATCTTCTCTTTCTTGACTCAAGAAGGTTGACTTGTACTTGTCTTCACCAAGGGGATTCCCTATAGTGAACTCTTATTAATAAGCACTTATGTCATCTTCTTGATTAGCTGCAAACTGAGTTTGCTTTTCTTTGCTTTCCTCCCATAGAATGGGTTCTCTTTCAAGAAGGAATGAGATGGGAGGGTGGTGAACAAGTTCATGGGTTGGAGAGGGTTAATGAGGTGGGAATGGAGGGCTCATGAATGGGCATGGAAGGAGACACTTGAAATCATTCTTAGAAAGAGAGAAGGTTATGTTGAGCTATAGATATTTCATTTTTTTCAACAAGTACCTCACTTTCCTCATAGCCTTTTTGAGGCTCATCAACAGTTGAAAGTTGATCTTCCACCATCTCAACTAAGGCTTCTTTTTCAAGTTGAAAAACTTCTTGGATAGAACTCCAAGATGGGAAAGATATAGGTTCTTGAAGAGAAGGCAATGGGGCTTAAACACATGCAAGGTTTTCTTCCTTGACATCAACTTCTTGGTCCTCACTCTCTTCATCTTTCTTTCCCCAAGAGTTCACTACTTGGTTCCAAGTTGGAACTTTGAGGCTATTAGGATCTTTTGGAGGCTACTCTTGAGGATGGTGAATGATTTCATGAGGATAAGGGACATGAGAAAATTGATGTGGAACATAATAAGACTCGTGAGGATGGGAGAGAGAGACTTGTTCTTCAAACATATTTTCACCTTCTTCATAGCCTTCTTGAGGCCCTTCAACATCTGCAAGTTGATTCTCAATTTCTTGGTTTTTCCACCTTTCTAACCTATCTACCTACCATTGGATATAGCATCTCATTTCATGCAAATCTTCATTGATGACATAGTTAGCTTCCTCCTCAACCAATATCCACTTATTCATAAGGAATTGAACCAACTTTCTCATCTTCTCTATGAGATGAATAGGGATCACATCCAGCACTTTATCCTATTTCTTCATCACCCTTTCTGATTTTAGTAATTTTGGCATGAGTGCCAACAAATATTTAGCTTGAGGTGGAATTGAAGTAGGAGGAGGAGACAAGTAGGGGTTTCGGTATTGACATTGAAAAAATTATCTAGGAGTTTGATAAGATGGATAGGATGTTGGGGAAGACTGACTCCAAGAAGTTGCCTCTTTAGAGCTTGGATCTCTTCTTCAAGAGTCTTAAGCTTATCTTCTTGATAACCTTATTCATAGGCCTCTTCACAAGGTTGCTCAATAACTTCATGATCATATGGAGGAGTGGGTTGACCATAGGGCTGATAACAACTTTGATAGGGTTGTTGAGGAGCATAGTATGGGTCATAACAAGGTTGATAGGGAGGTGTATAGTATGAACTCTCAACATATACATCCCTATAAACTTCATTAGTCAAATGAAACAAAACATATGATCAAGATATTTTATAAATAATTACTTGGGCTCCTCATAACTAGTAGATTGCATTCGGAGTTGCCATTGGTGTTTGCTTGAATGCTTCAAAAAGATGATAGTAGGAAGAACACACCAAAGAATCCTTCCACTCTCTTGGACCTTGGTCCCACTGGGCGTGCCAGAACTATTATAACCAATTATTGCACCCTTGGATGAGGTTTTTTATGCCTCTCCAAATTTGGCTAACATGGGATTACCTATATGCCTATGGGTTGCCTATAACATAGATAAACCTCTAGATTATGGGCTAGCTCCCTTGATCTATCTATTAGGCTCACACACTACACAAGACTAATCACTATTGGAGGTGAAAAGAAGAGAAGGAAACTAAAATTTTCCTATACTAATAGAGGTGATACACCAAAGATACTTCCATAAACATACTTGCATTTGCACTAAGAAATAAGACTGCTAAAACTGATCTCAACTCAATGTTCTTCTAACATAAGTGTTTCTACATGGAGGTAGATTGTTATGCATATCTAGAGGTGGGTGAAAAGGAGGTTTGATCCTAGACACTGCTAATCTCTCTCACACTTCAAATAAACCTTTAAAAAAATACACTTCATGAGATATGTTAAAAGAGATGTTACTCACACAATGCATACAAGAGCAAAATGGAAGCAAGGAGAAATAATCTTGAATCACTTATCATCCAAATACAATACTTGACATACTTAAGAAAGAATTTTAGAGATTAAAAAATCTTTAGAAACTTTATTCAAAGGCAAAACAAGATGTCAAACTAGTAGAGCTTCACCATACTAGGTGTGTACTACTTACAATGCCAAAATGGCTTGCATATATAGAGCATAGGAGAGGAGAGAGAAAGAGTGAAGTTGGATAGTCACAAGGATAAGTGTCAAGATATGAAAACCAATTACAACATGAGAGAAGCAGTTAGAAAATAGGTTATGAAGGTCTTCTTAGACAAGTGTCAACTTGAATTTCATCATTCTCCCTCAAGTTAGCATAGAGACCTTTCACTATCCTTCTTGAAACTGCCTTGTTTGATGATGAGTCCACTTGACTATCTTAAACCACCTTAGGAGTATTTGACACATATGTACTAACCCAAGAAGGTCGAATCCTGATTTTGATAGTCATCATATACCTTTAACTGATGAACTTCTCATGGACATTTGGTGTTCATTATTTGCAGTCACTCATTAGCCCTCTAGACTTCAATCTTCACACTTGTCACTTAAGTGACTTGTATTTTCTCAAGAAAATTCATTTCATAGGAATGAGATAAATCATTTAGACCTTCTTTGTCCTCTGGTCTATCATATAGACCTCCATGAAACTCAAAACTCACTTTTCACTATCAACTTTGAAAGTCACACTCTTTCTCAGTCTTGCTCAAGACTACCTACAATGAACAGTCTAGTAGATGGATTTTCATGCATCACTGGGGTGAGAAATGAGTATGGGGAGTTAGGAAAAGTCCCTAAACACCTTACACAATGGCCTTCATTCATCAATTCCCTTATGTACATGTGAAACACATTAAAACTTGTAGAAAACCCAAAATTAGGTATGTCTATACAAGTGACAGTATAAAACAATTGGATGTCAAGGAGCCTAGGAGAGTGCTAAATGGATCCAAAACACTTCCAAGGCCGATTGGCCACTTCTAGATGCATATCCCTTCATGTTTTCTCCATCGGGTTCAAATGAGGGCTTTAAGAGGGTTTTAGGTCTTTTAGCTTCTTAACGTTGATTCATAAAATTTAGATATCTAAATCTCAAACCAAATCTACTGAAATCAAGTTTAGGACCCTCCTCAATTATCCTCAGCTGATTGAGGCACCATGCAGCTCATCTATATAGTTATGATCAAAATAAAATGGCTCTCAAGCTCCTTCTAGGCATTTTAGGTAGGCCTGAGATAAAATTGTGCAAAATGACCAAACCTGTGTTGTCTTCTACAAACCAATGGGTGTTATGGATTCTTCACTCTCTCATAAAGTCTCTCACATTGATTTGAAAGGTCATATGATCAGATGAGTGTCATCAAGCACCTTGAGGGTTTATTTTCAATTATAGGCCTAATAGGCCTAGACCATGTTTTTTGTGTATATGACCACCTATAGGTGATCATAGTAAATGTAAATGTTCCTCAACACTTGTTCATCTCCAACTCAACCCTCTACATCTTCCTACAGTCATTCAAGGCTCCATCATTCATCTTCTTTCCATTCATGTGTAAGGTTTGCAGGTTTTGTTGTTCATTGAGTGCCCTTTGTCTAGGACAAAACAAATGATACCTCTCCTATTGGTACGGCCTGAAAGTGACTATGGAGGGCTTGTTTAGGTCCTGATGACCTATACCAAGTCTCAAATCTAAATCACCTCCCTAGAGTTTTCAAACATCTAAAATTCCTAAAATTGGCTACTAGGACTATGACTATAGTAAACCATAGATGTGCATTTAGGGAAACCAAAAGACTTCCTGTAGGTCAATCTATGCTTGAATATTTTGTTTCCCAAATATTGATTTATCTAAGGTCAATAGGACCATTACATACTTGAATGCATCCATTTCATGCCTTGGAACCATGTAGTCATTTCTCACCATCAATGATACTATAAGTCTGTAGTATGAACCAAACTATAGATGTTTTTTAGGGAATATGAAATATTCTTGTAGATGGTGATATGTGTTTGACTACTATGTTTCACTCATTTGGTTCATCTTCAAGTTGCTAGAGCCATCTCAAACCTGAATGCATACATTTCTACCTTAAGACCATCTTACCATTCCACTATCATCCACATACTCTAATGCCACTATTGTATTGCAAGTTTTAGGTTTATTTGGCTTCAAAGCACTGCATTCACTGAGTGTTTCTAGTTTAATCTTGACTGGGTTTAAGATCTCACTCAACCATCATATTCATTAGTCTAACAACTTCAATTCAAGTTGATAAGTGACATCTTTATTTAGGCTGCAAGAACAAAAAACATCAAGCTCATCTATACTTCATAGACACTCACCAATAGATGATATTTTGTAGAGCAGAGTCTCTTTTTTGGAGAAGTTAAGGTAATTATTTCCATTAATCAACTTTCTCAAATTTTCACGTGTAGACATTGCTTGAGGGTGTCTTGACTGCAGTTTATGAACCCTGAATGAGTTGAGAACTTCATTCAAGTCTTGAGATTGTTCACAACTTATCTCTTGGGTTTTGGATAGTCCTACAATTCTCTGTGCATTCTTACAGGTGACTATAGGTGACTATGTACATTAACATTCTTATCAGTCTTTATTTAGTGTATTAGAGCTTCATAACCATATTCTTCTAAGTCCTTCAATGGAGAATATGGATATTTATGCTCTGAATAAGTGAACATAGGTGTACTACCTTGATTTGAAGTCACTCACAAAAAACAAACTCTACCATTGATGAAAACACTATCCTACAAACCAATAGTGCTCATTCTTAGCACAATGAGGGTGATCTTGCTTACCCTCCATGACCACACGTACAAGCCAATTTGAAAACCACATGAAGAGGATAAGCATGCCTTGCAAGACAATACACATCAGTTGGTTCACACAAACCAATGTAACTAGATGAGAAAACTGAGGTGCTAAGGAATGTGCAGGCAGCTTGGAGTCACTAACAGTCTTAGTGATTTTTCATGAAGCACAGACCATTAAACTTAAGACCATGACCATAAATTGGAAGCTCATAAGGAGTACTAACATTCCCCAAATGCAATGAGCTAACTCTTCTCCAATTCGTACCAACTGAAAACCATTGACCTCTCTTGACCTGCCAAAGAGAGCGATGAGAGAGAACCAATTTTTGTCATTTTTGGAGCTATAAAATCTTCTTGCACCTAAAACTGACTTGTGGGAATCTAAAGAGACCTACCTGAAGCCTTCCCACGTGCCAAGTGTGTCATTCAATCTGTAGAACTATCTAAAACTAGCAGGTTTGTAGTTCATCTCCTTCTTTGTGCATTGAACCTGCATCATGTCAGTTTCAAAACACTTCCTCTGACATATACCTGACATGTGGTACATTATATTTCATCTTGACAACTTTGTCATTTATGAAAAACCATACATTGCCATTAAAATGACTTCAAAAGGACATAAAATGATATAAGACCAACTAGGCCAACGTGACAAGGATAAAAACATATTATTTGACCTCATTAATGACCATGGTGGACCACTTTCCAACCTATGAGACTTTATGAACGTTTGAACTCACAAGGGGGTTGACTTAATTTGACCTAGGGGTAAAATTAGTCAACTGCACCATGGGCTCAGGGGGAGATTGAAACTCGACAAGTTTTATTCAGAGTGAGTATGTTCTAACCCTAGCTCTTTCATTTGATAGATATAAGTTGCATAATTACTAGCTTAAATGAATGTATAACTCCTTATTTAAATCTCCTCTACACTTATACTTAATGTTGCTAAAGGGTTTTTCAAACTTGTCATTTCCCACCTAGGTGATCTAAGCCCTTATTTACCTACCATGGTTCCTTACCTTTTTTAATTTTTTTAACCATCCCCCTTATTTGTGTTGATACTTGGTAATACTAGATTAGATTAATTCCAATATTAAAGACCTAGTTAGAGTTATTTCATTATATTGATTGTGTTGAGTCTTTGAAACCCTTTTTATTTATGTTGTGTCATAAGTTCTCCTCTTGCTAGGTTTAATGGATCCATTTGGTCATATCCCAATACATTAAGTATCAATAGACTCTATTTGATTTACTTTCTCTAAGTTCGAATTAGATAGGATAAATTGTAAGTCAATCCTAACTCGTTGATACATTCTGGTGAACCTAACATGAACTAACCATTATTTTTTCTCTTTTAGCAAACTTTATCAGTGTAGGTCAATAAAGTTTTATTCCTCTACATTTTTCAACAAACTACATTGATGTAAGTCAATTCAGTGTAAATTTTATGTATTTTTAGGAAATTATATTGGTGCAAATCGATACACTTTTATTCCTTTGTGTTTTTCCAGTAGACTACATCGACATAGATCAATACAATCTTACACTTAGATCTACTTTATTTCTTAAGTCAATCAACTATATTGGCCAAGTCCGATCTATTCCAAGTTATCTTCTACCCAACTATATCAACCTAGTCTGATATAGTTTTGCTTACTCATTTTTCTAGTCAGTTTTATTAAGCAATTTGATTTAGTTGTGTAACTAAATTTTTAATTCTATCAAATTTTATTTTACTCGGACAACTATATTGACTCTGCTTAATTTTGTTTTAAACTCACTTTATCTCTTTGTCAAACTAAATCAACTCTTACCAATATAATTCTATGTTTGCATCTTTGTAATAAACATTATTGGCCCTATTCGATTTAGTTTATTATCCTTGTTTTTAGCTATATTTACACCGACTATATCGACCAACATCGATATAGTTTTGTCATGTGTGAATAACTACATTGGCATGCACCGATATAATTGTGTGCTTTTATTTTTTAGCATAAGGCAAATTAACCTTTCTTTGCAATTAATCAATCATGTATTTTCAAATTGACTACATGTTTATTTAGTTTCATTGAACGCTATATATTGATTTTCAACTTTTATTTTTTTTGGGGTTTTTTTTAGAAACTGTGTTTCAACAGTTTTCAAATCACTTAGCTATTGTCGTGAAGGGCTACACGGTTTTCTATTTACAATCTTTATCTATTTTTACAAACATCATAATGTGATGAGCTTTCCTCAATACTCATAACCATAATACAAAATTAAACATGGACTTTAGTTTCCACATGCCTCATAGTATATCAAAAACACCTAACATTCCCTTTTTATTGAAACTGAGGAATCCAACTATCTGTCTGATTTTGTAGTGCACCGGTTAACTATTAGAGCCAAGAAGTTATCCTCAACATACTCTTGAAATTGGGTTTAGTGGGCTATGGAAATGATATTTCCTCCATAGTGTTCTAAAATATTGGGCTGACAATATCCAAAGGACAAGCAAGTATATTGAGACTACAAATCAGTCACATCTATTTAGTAGATCTACCTGATATTCATTTTTTTTAAAGTAATAAACAAAAATAGTTAAATTTTCAATTTGTTGCTTGATACTGTATTTTGTAGTGCAAAGTGTATCAACCAACATCGATACATTATGTGTTGTGTTCTGAGTACATCGGTCAATGTTGATATAATTGTCTATGTGGGAACATACTACATCAACCAAGGTTGATATAGTCTACTAAGTTTACTTTCCCTCTATCTCTATTTATCAAACAATATCGCCCATGATAGATACAATTTATTCATACTACTCTTACATTTTTTTAATATCTAAATACATGAACCAGGATCGATATAATTTTATTTCTTTTACTGACTACATTGATTAGGCTTGATATAGTCTATGTTTTATCTTTCAACCTATGTAACTACATTAGCCACGGCTGATACAGTACATTTTTTATCACTGCTTCCAGATTTGACTCATCAACCAAGGTTGATATAATTTGTATTTTATCTTTTAGTTTGTGTATCTACATTGGCCACAACTAGTACAGTACATTTTTTAATCATTGTTTCTACATTTGTCTTTACTAACTACATCGACTAGGTTTGATGTAGTTTGTGTTTCATAGTGTTTTCTGTATAACTACATCGACCAGGGTCGACATAGTATATTTTTTGATTTCGCAAGTTGTGTTGATATTTTTGTCCCAAAATTATCAAAATATCAAGTACTCTAAGGGAGACCCCTTAATTTTTTCAAAAAAATGCCTTGAATTGACCCAAAACACCTATTACTTTAGGCCTGCAGGATCTAGAGATTGAACTGCAATTTACAGTTTGCAAAATTACAAATTGCCTCCCAGACTCCAGATCCCAAAATGCACTAAGTCAGTGGAAATTAGATATTTGATTGCAATTTATAATTTTGCAAAATTGTAAATTACAGCTAGACCTCTGCTTCCCACAATACATTAGCCGGTGGAAATTAGAAACCTGAAGTACTTTGCAAAAACTAGAACTCGGACTGCAATTTGCAATTTTACAAATTGCAAAATATAGTCAGAGTTGCACTTCCCACAAACCACTTCAACTATAAATCAAAACTCACGCAGTAATTTGTAATTTTGTAAATTGTAAATTGCAATCCAAGTTCTGCTTCCCATTGACCACCTTTCCTGAGGAATCTCGAACTCTAAGTGCAATTTGTAATTTACAAAATTGTAAATTGTCTCCTGAGTTCCACCTTCCCATTTTCAAAGGTCAACCTAACCTAACATGTGGAATCCAGATGTCAACGTGTAATTTACAAAATTGAAAAATTGCAAAAGTGTCTCTAGACTTCGGATCTCCACCAACCACCACCTCGAAGTATTAATTGCAAAGAAATTCAATATAAATAAAACAAATTGGGGATTTTTTAGTCATTGTTTAATCTTGTTAATCACGATTTGGAGCTCTGCAAACCCGACAATGACCTCAAGCCACGTGCCATACCTTCACCACCAAGCCATGACCATGAGCCATCCTACGTCGCCATTGATGCCCTACACGGTATTCCTTGTTACAAATCAATCTTGGTTTCCATTTCTTTGTACTAAGTTGCATATTAGAGTTTCTTCATATTGTTCTCAGATTTGATAAGGTTTTTTAGGTTTGTAATGGTATCGAGGCTCATTTTCTTATCTTATCCAAGATTTTCCTCAAATTCCTAGAATTCCTACGTATTTCAAAGCAATTAAGATCCTAGGGTTTCCAATCCACATAACCAAGAAAATATACTAGTGTATTTTCTACAAACCAGGCAAATATTCCTTGTTATATCCCTCCAAGTCCCTACATATTTTTGACCTGCAAATCGCACCTCCCATCTCCATGGGATTTCGACCTATAAACTACAACTTATAACCCCGTAGACTTTTCCATTGCTTAAAACACCTCCACTTTCCTGTGGACTTTTCACTTGCTCAAAATAACTCCAATTTTTGCCAGAGTTTCCCCCTGCTTCTAGCACCTACAAATCCCATCAACTTTTGCAGTTGGTTTTCCCTCAGCATTATTTCCAGAATCCATGTCTCAAAAAGAGATGAATTTTAAGTCTAAAGGACCCGGTGTAACTCTTAGTCTAGAATCTAACACCAATGAGATTACAGATATAGACCTAGGTCACTTTGACCTAGGTGACTTTCGGACTAGGATCAATGCAAAATTCAAGAATGACTGGGTCTATAGCATCTATGACTCCTGATTGCTCCAAGTAGCTACTTTTCCCCTAATTGTGCAAAGCCCTAAGTTGGTACTCACGCTAGCACAACACTATGATGCTGATAAGAGAGATGTGTTGAATGATAAAGGGGAAAGGATTCTAAATCTGGATCTAGATTTCATTGATTTCGTATTTGTAATACCAAAATTTGAAATTTATCTAGATATAACTCCAAAATCATCTAAAAAATTCTTTCAAGACAACAACATTTGATTCCAAAGAGTGATGAACAAACAATGGTTGAGAATCCCTAAGGTTGCCTCCACCAGATTGCCTAAGACACTAGCAAGAATTGATTTCAAGGATGAGGTAGGGGATATAATTATATTACTGCATAAGATCACTAGTAGCCCTGATGCAAAGAGCTTCCAAGATTGGATGTATCACTATATATGGGTCATCCATGAGAATAAACAATACATCCACTAGGCACAACTCATCAGTGACTCCCTCCACAAACAGTTGATGGAGGTGCAAAACACTAAAAAATTCTATATGACCTCCTACCTAGTATACATATTGGCCAAAAGACGATCTTTCCTAGGGCTCAATACAGTGGTTAGCGAGGCAAATAAAGTGTTAAACTATTACCCTAACCTCACTTTGGAGGCAAGCAAACAACACTTTAAAAAAGTGAATGATGCATTCATTTATTACATCATCATAATGTTTGACAAGGAACTAGATAAAAAGAGGTTCTCTAATGCAGACACTACAGAAATCACATAGTGGGTTCCTATTTCATCTAGTTCCCCACTTACTCCTACATTAGGGTATGTGGATTCAGTAACTACCCTTACACCCTTCCAAGATATGTGAGTGATAAATAGGTATTGATGGATCTAGTGAGACAACTTATGGAAACTCACAAGTTATTATAAAACAAACACAAGTCAATAATTCATTTCCCAATCAGTAGAGATAGATACACATGCCCCTCCTTAGCAAAAGCCAAGTGTGCTGATGCAGAAATGACACACATGACCCTGAGGGCTTTGTAGGCAAGACCCTACTATGATGTTCATGGCAACATCACAAGCACACTTTGAATATTTATGGGAAGATTTGGATGATGAAGAGGAAGTCAAATTGAGGGACTACTCCATAATGACCTTAGATCAGGTCAAAGTTTTTGACTTAGAACTAATCCCTGAAGACTTGGTAGAGGATGAGTCCTTGGTAGACAAGGTTAATATGGAAATAAGATATATTTTCAACCCCTTCCAACAGTAAACTGGTCTATTCCTGAGTCTTTTTCTCTCGTAGATAGAACTACCCATGTGATCAATAAAACACTCAATTGGATCAGGAGTAAAGGGGTCCAAGTGACCAAGGATACAATAAGTATCACTGAAAAATTACTGAAGCTCAAGGAACAAGGATTTCCACCATCAGCGGAGGATCCCAATGGTGCAATAGCAGAGCAATTAGATAGGCCAATGATCTCCCATAAGAAGAAGAAGAAATCAAAGGCCAAGAAGGGACAGTCAAGAAAAGAGGGAGCAATAGTGGACCAACCCATAGTCATTTCATCTAAGGACACAGCTACAGTTGAAGCATCCACAGCTTCAACCTCCATCCCAGTGATTATCACAACTCCTATTTATATAATTCATCCCCCACTTGTTTCTATCATTCTTGTAGCTCTAACACCTCCTCCTGTCTCCACTCCACCTCAAGTGGTTCCACTCTCCATTGCCACCACTATACCCGTGACAATAAATGGTGGAGAAACAGTGCAATCAATTCAAGTGGATACTTAGGTACCCCCTTCATTGGAGGCTCAAGTTTCCATTTCACTTCCTTCTCCCACAATTTCACTCCCTCCTTCCATTTCATTTACAATTCCTTTCATTTCATCATCGTTAATCACCAACACTACCCAACAGTATATAGCCATGGATTTAGTCATTCTGACTTTAATTCCACTGGCCATCCCAACTCCTAGAATAAGTATTGTTTCATCTGCATCCCCCTTCATCTTTCCTACTTTCCCACCTCTGACTATCCCACCAATTTAATTGACTCATTCAATGCTTTGGGCTCCACCCTTCCACCAGTCCCCAAGTTCCAAATTCCTATGTCTACTCACCCATTGATATCACTTTCATCTCCCACACCCCTACTAAACACATCCATTTGCATTTCCCCCACCTCTTCCACTTCCACAGTAACCCCAACCCCTACATTGGAGATAGGGGATAACAAGTCCTTGATGCAGATGTGGAACTTCAGCCTACAAATGGAGAGAAAATTACAAAGACATATGTCAATCAATCAACAACAGTATTAGTATAGGATATGACACTTGTCACCGTTCCTACTAGTGCAACATCTTTAGCTGCATATTCTCAAGTGATAGTGTCAACGCAATAGGATATTACCCCTAGTTAGTTAGCACAAATAGTGGGGAAGAAATGCAAGTAAATGGTGTCCCCAACTACATTGGATTTTGGTCTCTCAGATACACGTGAGAAATCCAAGACAACTCCTCGAACATTTTCAAAGATATTATGTGACTCAACAGGGGAAAGTTATGTAGAGATTGAATTCCCCCCACCAGACAAACAGAAAGAAGATCTAGTGGTGGGGTCTATTAGGATCAAAAGTTCACCTTGGATGTCCTATGAGGGAGGGATTGAAACATGACGTTCAAACCATCATTAACTCCCTCCTAGAGAAAATGGATAGTGACAAGGTCACTAAGGATGAGCTGAAAAATAAGGATGAAAAACTAATGACTGTATTGAAGAAATTCATCGACACACCCCGACCAACACACCCCATCACCTAGATCATAAATCAGGCAACACTTGATGCAGTGATAGAAATTGGCAGCATGGGGAGGGCCGCTAAAGAATGGGAATAAAGGTAACAAAATTATTGATATAGTAATGGATCACTATGCAATTCTGAGGGGAAGAAGGTTCACCTTGAGAGAATTGGTCCGAAAGTATGAGGGAGAGATTCTAAGGGGAAGAAGGTTCACCTTGAGAGAATTGGTCAAAATTATGAGGGAGAGATGGAAAGATTGAATATTTTCTATCCAAAATTGATAGTTGTGGACTCGATTGGCATGGACATCCTCCTTGCAAAAAACATACTGAAAAATAGAGAGCAAAAGGACTTAGATAGAGCAACTCAATTCAGAATAAAAGGCTTACAGATGTTGCCCATAAGGCTAAAGTTACACATGACAAGGCCACTAACATGCTATATGACATTGAGAATTTGTTGAATAAATTGTCATGTTGGCCAATATATTATCAAGATCATCTCCTTTGAGTAGAAGAGGTTCAGAGTAAATTCAAAAGGTGTTTAAAAAAGAATCTGCATGAGATACAATTTTTACCTTGAGCTCTATCCACCGTTACATCAAGTATCATAACACGTTAGATGAGATGGGTAAAGAGATTCAAACATTCAGAACTTTGAGAAGGGAACTTTTTGATACAATAGCAGAATGAGAGATAAACAACCTCTACTCTTTTGGCCTAGATGAGGATAGAATCCAGGAGATATTCAAGGCTTTTGATGCATATGTTCAAAAATTATGGGTCAAGAAGGATAGAGTCAAAAGAAGTGTTGGAAATAGATTAATTCTTTCCATCAGAAGCATTCTTGTGCATTGTATTTTCATTATTATAAAAGTATTGTAAAGTTACAAAAACATAACTTGTAAATTGCAACTATCTTTTTGACAACTCCTTTTGAGAAAGATCCATGTGTATTTTACACTTTCTATTTTGATAGCTTGGATATTGTAAAAGGAAAACTCACAAATTACATTTTTCATTTTGACGAGTTTCTAATTGCTTAAGTTGTAAAAGCATATATTGGAAATTGCAATTCTAGTTTTGACAAAGTGGTATGCCTGGTAAGTTTTAATAGTCTCACTTGAAAATTATAAATTAGGGTTTTGCAAAAAATTAACTTATCTTAAAGTTATCTTTTGTTCTAAAAACGAAGCTCACTTTAGCACCCCATTTGCATGAAGAAGAATTTGTAGTTGAATAAGAGAATAAGGAAAGTGTTGCATGATGATTTCAAAGTTCCCACTATGCCTCCAATAGCTAAAGATCATGCCCAACTCTTACGTGTGTTATTTCCAACTTGTCTCCCATGCCATGGATGCCATAACCGTTGTAGATCATGTCTCTTTTCATGCAGTTTCCATATTTGCATGTTATTCTACAAGGCATTGGATTTCATTGTTAACTACATCTCATTTATGAAATATTTTGTATAAATATGGATAGGATCCCATAGCCCATTTATCTTTTTGTTGCTAGATTTATTATTCTGTATTTTGAGTAACTTTTTTACATGCTATAATCTAGAGAACGAGAATAAATTGAAGATTTGCCTTTCTTGTTTGAGAAATCTTTGTGTATGCAAAGTTATTTGAATATTTATGGATGTTTTAATTATTATTTCAGTTGTGAAATTTCATTTGTGATATTTTCTACCCTTTTGGAAGATTGTTTGATTAAAATAAAAGAATCTTGTCCCTTCTATGAAAAATAGCAAATATTGTCTTTGATTTTCCATTTGCATGAGTTTGTGCTCCTACAAATGTTGTGTCCATTCAAGCAAGCATTAAAATCTACTATAAAAAAAATTTGGTGCAATCATCATTTTAGTTTTATAAATTTTATTCTCACAACTCTTTTCCTAGTCAAAACCCTAGTTTAGGAGCAAGAGCACTAAAGAAGCAAAATTTCTATAAACTGATAATTTATTAGTTGCACTAAGTTTAGTGAAAGGAAATCGGCCTTCTCTAGAGGTTCACCTCAATTCACCAAGGTCTTATAGCTTGGAGGTGATCCCATTATATTATTAAATTGTTGCATGGTGAGCTACTACTTCAAACAACGGGTGCAAAATCTGTGTTAACAATTTTGGGCACGTCTGGTGAGACCCAAAAATTACAAAGAGAATGGTGTTTTTCTCAGCAAGCATTGTACAATCCTCATACAAATTTTAAAATCACCTGGCGACTCCACTAGCTTACAGATTCAAAATTTCAAGGTTTGTGTATGCCAAGCAAACAAACAAGATCATCTATTAAAGGTAAGAGAGCTGATTTTTTAGAATTATCATTTCTGTCTAAAAAGAATTCAAAATCAGTTGTACCTTGCCCTAGAGTATATCCTGCAATTTTATTTGCATCTCTTTCAAGTACTCCCATCAGTTTGGGACCTCCTATGATGGCCAGAAATTTAAATTTTGTAGCTTTCAATGGAGGTAGCCCACTCTAGTTAGCCCAGTATGATGATATACCTACCTCGGCTTTAAAAACCTTCTATATTTTACCAGTGAAACTTCCACCGCTCCTATGGAAAAAATACAAGATATTGTTAATCTTTGTTCAATCCATAATGTGGTACAAGATAATGTTGCAATCAAGATCCTAATCTCCTCTTTCAAAGGTAAAGCCTTACAATGGTACCTAGGTCTTCCTCCTAATTCCATCTGAGTTTGGGATGACTTAGGCACCGCACTATGCACTCAATTTGAATATAAGAGTGACCACATTTCCCTGGTTGAGCAGTTAACTATTATTCAACGAGCTCCTCATGAGCATATGATTGAGTTCAATTTCTATTTTCAAAAAAGATATTGTTAATCTTTGTTCAGTCCATAACATGGTACAAGATAATGTTGTAATCATGCTCCTAGTCTCCTCTTTCAAAGGTAAAGTCTTACAGTGGTAACGAGGTCTTCCTCCCAATTCTATCTAAGTTTGGGATGACTTAGGCACCACACTATGCACTTAATTTGAAGATAAGAGTGACCATTTTTCCCTGGTTAAATAGTTAACTGTTATTCAAGGAGATCCTCATGAGCATATGACCGACTTCAATTTCCATTTTCAAAAGACATGGAATAAAATTCTAGTATTGGTCAAGCCAACTCCAAATAATGATTTCTTATATTAGTTGAGAGCCCTGAATAGTGATATAGCTGTTATGATTCAGTCAATGGGTGGCATCACACTTCCCAATGCTTATGAAATTGCAATAAGAGCATAAAATTATTTAATTCAAGCAGAAAAAATTGCCATAAGGACACCAATGCCTCTATTTCTAGAAATACCTCCTACACCACCTGCAATTGCTCTAATTCCTACCACAAACAAAGCACCAGCTTTAACTCTCACTCCAATGGATGATTTATATGAGGTTAAGTCATTACCCAAGAGTCTTGGCAATGAGTTAGTAGCAATGAAGAAGCAATCCTAGAACTACAAGCCTTATCAGTAGGCTAACCTAGCATACCAACCCAATAGGCATCCATACCAAGGCAATTCACAGCCACAAGATCAAAATATGCCAGCAAAACCTCCAAACATTCATACTCTACCTGCACCAGGTGCTACCAAAGCTATTATACTTGTTCAAAACACCCTGGCTCAAGAGTATGAGCAGTGTTATCCTTGTTCTCAATCTCATAACCAGAATACTTTTCCTAATGGTGTTATCAATAGAGTCTTGATGGTGCAAGGCATATCAAACACACTAGGACAATAAAAAGAATCCACTTCACAACAAATATATACAAAAGAACCTGTTCAAGGTGAGACAACTTTTTAAATTGGCAAGAGGACTTTTGTGGTGTAAATCAAGAAGTGTTGTTCAATGGAGGAGGCCCGGCGGTAGCCAATACACGTTCAAAGAAAATATCAATAAAAAATGATCAACCCTCTAGGGTGGAACAAGCTACAACTTCCAAAGTTTCACCAGAACTTATAAAGACCAACACGATACAAAGGCCACCCTTGGTACCCACGTGCCAACCCAAAGCAAAAGTAGTGACTCCAAACCTTGTGAAGGAAGACATAGCTCCTACTAAGGCACCGACAAAGGTTGGTAATATCCCTTTCAGTATTGTTGAGCAAATGAAGAAGATAAATTTGAATGTCACTATGTGGGAAGCACTATCCATTCCATTGCAAAGAGATTTGCTACAGGAAGCTTTAAAAAACTTCTAGAAATTGGACAATGTTCTAGCCAAGGGACCTAATGCTACAATTAATTTGTGTCAACCACAAATTAATACTAAAATGAGCAAAAATGGTAAGCCTCCCCCTTTCTATCTTTCACTCATAGTGGGGAAGCATCTTGTTCATAATTGCATGGTAGATTCAGGGGCTAGCAGTTCTATTATGCGAAAGCAAATATTTGATGCCCTTGGTATAAAGTATACACCTATCAATAAAGGTGGGGTTCAATTGGATGTGACTGTTGTTCAAATAGTAGGAACAATAAAAGGGCTAAATCTCACTATTCATGCTTGTTTCAGCTTGTCAATTTTCCAAGATATCTCAGTTATAGATCTCCCCCTTATTTTGTCATTTCTCTTTCATGAGATTTTGCTGCAAAAATAAGAGGATATTAATGTTGGAGGTTTTTCAGTGATGTCTCCAAGGTGACCAAGGATGTTGATGAGGTGGCATGTGTGTTAGATTGACAATAACAAAGTGTGTCTCAGTATGTTTCAGTGTTATTGCATAATTCTTCAATGTTTAACTTTGATAGGCAGATGGTGGATATTATTGATGGCGTGGTCATGTTGTGGAAACCCTATGGGGTGTTATGAGTGTTTAGTGTCCTTATGGAAGTGAAAGAAAATCATTAGAGCAGTCATATGAGTGTTTAGGTTCAAGTATTCATCTTGACAAATATGATTAAGTGAGCAGATTATTGACATCAGTATTCGCATGTGTGAAGGTTTTAGGAGTAGTTTGGTATATGCATGGATTCCCCTATGATAGGTAATCATGTGGTCCAAGTTTAATGTCCTGAGGTTGAGCGTATCAAAATTTATTAAGGTGTAAAGTTGGCTTCCTAGGCAGAGTTCATTAAGTTCCTATACTTAGCTAGATTTGGAATATCGAAGATCTACGGTGAGCGTTTAATCAAAGGACAAAGATCTAATGGCAAGCATAAAACCTACCAGATAGAGATCAACAGTGAGTGCATGATCATGTAGATTATGATCCAATGGAGCGTATTGAGTCAATAAGTCAATAGAGTGCTCAGAAGGCACACGGGGCTGCCAAGTGATGGAATTTCATTGAAAACTAACTGTAGGGTGCGCAGAAGGCATGCAAGTCTGCCAAGTGGTTTGATCTAAGAAGCAAGGATCTAAGATCAACGGTGAGAGATGTAAGTTAAAGTCAAGAGACTAATAAAGAGATCAATGGATCATATTTTTTTCAAGTTATGCGAGAACACAAGATGAAGACACATGTCTGCAAATGATTTTGCATTAACCAATGACCGTTGGCATTTGAATTAGCAAAGGGAAAAACTAGTGTGAAATATTTTGCTAATATATTTTGATCTAGGATGAATTTCTTGGAGTAATAATCAAAGTTGAAGAGGAATTCAATGCACATCCAGAGAAATTGATTAGAAGATTTGAATGTTCATATAATCAAAGATATTGAGTTTCAAAGTTGACTATGTTTATTAAATACAATAGCAGTTTGAGTGACCATCTTGCAGAGGTAAGTTAAAGATGTTCTGAGCAGAGTTGAGGAAGAAAATAAGTATGGAGATGTTCTATAAGTCTCTAAGGATTATAATAAGGCATTGGTTATCATGATATGCCCTCGATCAGATATAGAGAGTCAAAATAACTTGACTGTATTTTGACTGTATATGACCAATCTAAGTGGTCATTTTGAGAGAGTTGATTTGAGTGCTTAAAGCCTGTGTTTGACTGTCTTAGGCACATGGAGGTGTTGCGTAGGTCCTAAGGGTTTCACCCATGTCATCTAATCAATATGAGGATCAAATCATCCAGTTGAAGACAAACAAACTACTTATGGGTCTTGTTACTCTAGAAAACATCTTCAATTCAGATAATCAGTTGAAAGGCAAAAAGAAGAACATCATGGTAAATAAAGAAGATTGTGATCCAGTGGTCATCTCAAAAAGGAAATCATGAAGATATGAAAGGTATGCAATAATTCTGAAAAATAATATTTTATTGAGTTGTGTCAATAATTTGATGATAACTTCATTTGGAGTTGTCATCATCTAAGGGGGTTTGACCCTAGGTTAGCCCAACATACTAAGCTGGTTAGATAGAAGCAGAGACCAATTAATCCAAAGATAGAACCCCTGATGAAGAGTGAGTTGTCCAAACTGATAGAGGCTAACATCATCTTCCCTATCAAGCACTCATCTTGGCTTGCTAATTTGGTCCTTGTAAGAAGAATGGTAAAATTAGACTTTGTGTAGATTTCAAGGATCTAAACAAAGTGTCTCTAAAAGGATCATTATCCCCTTCCCCCTATGGAGCAAATTCTGCAAACTATATCAAGATCTGAAAGGTTTTCTCTTCTAGATGGTTATTCTAGTTATAACCAAATCTTGGTACAAAAATCGGACCAATTCAAGACTACTTTCATCACAAAACGGGGTATGTATGCATACAAAAATATGTCATTCGATCTGACTAATGTTGGTGCAACATTTCAAAGATCCATGGACATGGCTTTCAAAGGTTTGTAAATAAGATGATCCTAGTATACCGTATGCCATCACTATTTATTCAAAGCATGCTAATGCACACCTGGATCACCTTAGGAAAAATTTTAAAAGATGCAGAGCATTTGGGGTTTCACTCAATCCCAAGAAGTGTGTTTTTGCAGTTCATGAAGGGAAACTACTAGGACACATTGTTTCAAAGGAAGGTCTTGCAATAGACTCGAAAAGAATAAGTGTTATATTTGTATTAGCACTTCCAAGCCACAAGAAAGGATTACAAATTTTTCTTCAAAAAATAAAATTCGTAAGAAGATTTATTCCAAATTTTGCCTCTATGGCCAAACCCCTTACTGCAATGTTCAAGAAGGGTATCATTTACAGTTGGATACAAGAAGGAAAAGATAGCTTTGAAGCCATCAAACAAGCTATTTCTCATCATCCTATCCTAGTCAACTCCAACTATGAGAAAGATTTCATTCTCTATGCTTTTGGAGGGGAAGGTAGCATCTCAACTATTCTAACTCAGCAGAGTAAAGAACAATTGAAACAACCAATATTTTTCTTTAGTCAATCCTTGAAAGAGTATGAAGAAAATTACAGTTTCATAGAGAAGCAAGTATATGTTGTGATTAAAGCTCTCAAAAATTTCAAGCATATGTTCTCCATTAATAAAATTCATCTGATGGTTAGTCACCAAAGTTTCAAAGATTTCTTGTTGAGCTGGGAGATAAATGAAAAAAGAGCAAGATGGATCACAAAGGTCATGGAATATGACATGGACATCAAAATCATAGCTTATACAAGGGAAGAAATTGTGTGAACTGGATTCTGATATCAAGTATACTAAGGCAATATCTGAAACAGTATATGCTCAAAGTGTACCTTAGACAACCAACCCACCTTTTTTCAATAGATGGATTCGTGACATGACCATTTTCCTACAGACTAACGAGTACCTGTATGACTTTCAAAAGTCCAAGAAAAAGTATTTTAAACTCTAATATATTCCTTATGTTCTTCTTGATGGAATATTGTTTAGAAAAGATATGAATGGAGTCATGCCAAGATGTATCGAGCACAATTAAGTCCTCAAAGTGCTTGAAGAATTTCACGATGACCCATCAAGTGGACATTTTTTTGCAAGAACGACGATCATCAAAATAATGAGAGGGGGATATTATTGCCCTGAATTATTCAAAGATGCCCACCAATGGGTAAGGAACTGTGAGAAGTGTAGTTACTTCACAAGCAAACAAAGATTAGCAATTTTCCCTCTCAGACCAATACAAGTTGACCAACCATTTTCTCAATGGGGATTAGATGTCATTGGTATGATCAATCCACCATCGATTGCAGGCCATAAATGGGTCCCATAGAAACAGACTTTTCACAAGATGAATTGAAGCAGTTGCACTGAAGGATGCCATAGAGGTATCTATCCTAGAATTCATGGATGACATAGTCTCAAGGTTTGGTGTTCCTCACACCATTATCTCAGATAATGCCAAAGCTTTTGTGGGCACTCAAGTGAGTGAATGGACTATAAATCATAATGTATACCTGAGTACTTATTCCAATTATTACCCTTAAGGTAATTGCTTGGCCGAGTCTTCCAATAAGAACCTCATAAGAATTATCAAAAGAACAATGGAGGATAACCAAAGGACATGGCACACAAATTTGAAATCAGCATTGTGAGCTGATATAATTACCCCTATGAGAGCCATTAACAAATCCCCATTCGTGTTGGTATATGGAAGGGAAGCTCGAGTCCCACTGTCAATTGAGTTATCATCTCTAGAGTTCAATCACCAATTGGATTTGATTGACAACGATGAAATGACAGTAAGATTGGTTGAACTCATAGAACTAAAAGAAATCAAGAACCAATCAATGAAAGTTCTGGAAGCAAATCAGGTTCAAACAAAGAGGACTTTCAACAAGAAGGCATCTCATAGGAGCTTCAATGAAGGAGACATGGTTCTCAATGGGATGCAGACAAAGCTAAATCAGGCAAGCACACCAAGTTTGATGCAATATGGAACAGTTCATATATTATAACTCAATGCAAATGAGCTAATGCATTCTAGTTATCCAAGCTCAATGGATCAAAACTATCTATCACAGTCAATGGGATATATCTCAAAGATTGCTTTTGAGAATTGGAATTCGTTCCAAAAAATAAAATTTTGTATATAATAAGGTTAGTTGTGTTTTCCAAAATAAGTGCTTTCACATAATTCAACTCATTAAGAGTTTTTATTTCCTTAGTTTGTTCTATTTTATTCTTGTTTAGGCAAATCCCAATTTTTTTTTCACTAGTTAAAGTGTGTTAAGATTAAAATAACTCTATGTCCAATGAACTAGAAGGCTAGTGGAAATAAAGTGATTAGCAGGCAATCATCCCATAGAAGTCGCCAAAAATGTTGATATTTTTGTCCCAAAATTTTCAAAATATCAAGTACCCCAAGGGAGACCCCTTAATTTTTTGAAAAAATGTCTTTAATTGACCCAAAGCACCCATTTACTTCAGCATGTGGAATCTAGAGATTGGACTATAATTTGCAGTTTGAAAAATTATAAATTGCTTCGCAGACTCTGGATCCCACAATGCACTAAGTCGGCATAAACTGGAGAGCTGATTGCAATATGCAATTTTGTAAAATTTCAAATTGCAACTAGGCCTCCGCTTCCCATAATACATTAGCCGACGGAAACCGGAAACCTTATTAGAAATTGTAATTTTACGTGAAGTTCCGCTTCTCACAAACTAAGTACAACATGAAAATTGAAACTCGAACTACAAATTGTAGTCATATTTTTGCTTCCTGCAAACCACGCCAACTAGGAACCAGAACTCGAGAAGCAATTTGTAATTTTGCAAATTGCAATCTAAGTTTCGCTTCCCACTGACCACCTTTTCTGTGGAATTTAAAACTCTAAGTGCAATTTGCAATTTACAAAATTGTAAATTGTCTCTCGAGCTCCTTCTTCCCATTTTGAAAGGTCAACCTAACCTAGTATGTGGAATCTGGAGGTTAATATGCAATTTGCGAAATTGCAAAAGTGTCTCTAGACTTTGGATCTCTACCAACCACTACCTCAAAGCATCAATTGTAGAGAAATTCAATATAAATAAAGCAAATTGGGGATTTTTTAGTCATTGTTTAATCTTACTAATCATGATTTGGAGCTCTGTAAACCCGACAGCAACCTCGATCCATGTGCCACACCTTCGTCATCAATCCACAACCATGAGCCATGCTACACCATCATTGATGCCTCACTCGGTATTCCTTGTTCAACCCCTTGCATCTTTTCAAGAGTTTATTTCCTATAAATCAATCTTGGTTTCCATTTCTCTACATTTTTTTACTTAGTCATGTTTTAGGGTTTCTTCATATTGTTCTAGGAGTTGATAAGGTTTTTTAGGTTTTTTGAGGTATCGAGGCTCATTTTCTTATCTTGTCCAAGATTTTGCTCAAATTCCTATAATTCCCATGCATTTCAAAGAAGTTGAGATCCTAAGGTTTCCAATCCACATAACCAGGCAAATATACCAACGTATATTCTACAACCCAAGTGAATATTCCTTGTTAGATCCCTCCAAGTCCCTGTAGACTTTCACCCTGCAAATTGCACCTCCCATCTCTGTGATATTTTGACCTGAAAACTACAACTTATAACCCCATGGACTTTTCCATTGTTTCAAACATCTCCACTTTCCCACAAACTTTTCACCTACTCAAAACAACTCCAAGTTCTGCCAGAGTTTTCACCCGCTTCTAACACCTGCAAATTCTGCCAACTTTGACAGTTGGTTTTCCCTCAGCATTCTCTTCAAAATCCATGTCTGAGAAAGAGATGAATTTTAAGTCTAAAGAACATGGTATAACTTTCAGTCTAGAATCTAACACAACTGAGATTACAGAAACAGACCTAGGTCACATTGACTTAGGTGACTTCTTGACTAGGATCGATGCAAAATTCAAGAATGATTGGATCTAGAGCATCTATGACTCCAAATTGCCCTAAGTAGCTACTTTCCCCCTGACTGTGCAAATCTCTAAGTTGGTACTCACACTAGCACAACATTATGATGCTAACAAGACAGAGGTGTTCAACAATAAAGGGGAAAGGATTCTAAATTTGGACCCAAATTTCATTGATTTAGTATTTATAATACCAAAATTTGAGAATTATCTAGACATAACTCAAAAATCATCCAAGAAATTCTTTCAAAACAACATTGGATGTCAAAGAGTGATGACCAAGCAATAACTAAGAATCCCTAAGGTTACATCCACTAGATTACTTAAGACACTGGCAAGAATTGATTTCAAGGATAAGGTAGGGGATATAATTATATTACTGCACAGGATCAATGGTATCCCTAATGCAAAGAGCTTCCAAGATTAGATGTATCAATATATCTGGGTCATCCATGGGAACAAACAATATATCCATCGGGCACAACTCATCAGTGACACCCTCCACAAATAGTTGACGGAGGTGCAAACCAAAAGAAAATTATATATGACCTCCTACCTAGTATACATATTGGCCAAAGGATGAGCTTTCCCAGCGCTCAATATAGTGGCTAGTGAGGCAAATAAAGTGAACAATTATTACCCTTACCTCACTTTGGAGGCAAGCAGACAACACTTTAGAAGAGTGAACAATGCATTATTTTATTTCATCATAATAATGCTCGATAAGGAACTAGAGAGAAAGAGATTCTATGATCCATCCACTACAAATATCACCCAATGGGGTGCATATTTCATACAATTCCCCACTTACTCCTACATTAGGGTATGCAGATTCAGTGGTTGCCCTTACACCCTTCCAAGTTATGTAAGTGATAAATGGGCATTGATGGAGCTAGTGAGACAACTTATGGAGAGTAACAAGCTATTATCCACTAAATACAAGTCGAGAATTCATTTTCCAATCAATATATGCAAATACACATGTCCTTCCTTAGAAAAAGCCAAGTGTGCTGATGCAGAAATGACACAGATGACCCTAAGGGATTTGGAGGCAAGACCCTACTATGATGTTCATGGCAACATCACTAGCACACTGGGAATCTCCACATATTCCCATGTCCCCTACTTTGAATATTTTTGGGAAGATTTGGATGATGAAGAGGAAGCTAGATTGAGGGACTACTTCAAAATGACCTTGGATCAGGTCAAAGCTTTTGACTTAGTACCAATCCTTGAAGACTTGGTAGATGATGAGTCCACAGTAAAAAAGATCTACTATGGAAATTAGATTTATATGCAACCCCTTCCAGCAGTAAGGTGGTATGTCCCTAAGTCTTTTTCTTTTGTAGATAGAACTGCCCATGTGATCAAAAAAACACTCAATTGGCTCAGGAGTAAAGGGGTCCAAGTGACCAAGGATACAATAAGTATCACTAAAAATTTACTGAAGCTTAAGGAACAAGTAGTTCCACCATCAGTAGAGGGTCCCAGTGGTGCAGCAATAGAGCAATCAGATACACCAGTGATCTCCCATAAGAAGAAGAAGAAATCAAAGGCTAAGAAGGGATAATCAAGCAAATAGGGAGCAGCAACGGACCAACCCATAGTCATTTCATCCGAGGATACAGCTACAATTGAAGCACCCATAGCTTCAACCCCTATCTCAACGATAATCACAACTCTTATTTCTATTATTCATCTCCCACCTATTCTATCATTCATGTAGCTCCAACACCTCCTCCTCCTATCTCCACTCCTTCACCTCAAGTGACTCCACCCTCCATTCCCACCACTTTACCTATGAAAATAAGTGTGCAACAATAGTACAATCAAGTCAAGTGGATACTCAGGGTCCCCCTTCATCGGATACTCAAGTTTCTATTTCACTTCCTTCTCCCACAATTTCACTTCCTCCTTCCATAATTCCTTCTATTTCATTTACATTTCCTTCCCTTCCATCCTCGTTAATCACCAACACTATCCAACAATATATAACTGTGGATTTAGTCATTCTGACTTTAATTCCACTGGCCATCCCAAATCCTAGGATAAGTACTGCTCCATCTTCACCTCCCTTCATCTTTCCTATTTTACCACCCCTGAGTGTCCCTACCTATTTAATTAACTCATCCAATGCTTTGAGCTCCACCAATCCCCAAATTCTAAATTCATAGTCTACTCCCCCATTAATATCACTTCCATCTCCCACACCCCTAGTAGGCACATCCGTTTCCATTGCCCCCACATCTTCCATTTCCACAATAACCCCAACCCCTACATTGTAGATAGGGGAGGAGTAAGTCCTTGATGCAAATGTGGACCTTCAGCCTATAGATGGGAAGAAAATTGCAAAGACATCTGTTGATCAATCAGTGGCAGTATCAGCACAGGATATGACACTTATCATCGTGCCTATGAGTGTAGCATCTTCAGCTATAGATTCTCAAGTGACAGTGTCAACACAGTAGAATGCTATCCCTAATTGGTTAGCACATACAGTGGGGAAGAAACGCAAGCAAATGGTATCCCCAAGTACATTCGATTTTGATCTCTCAAATAGACATAAGAAATCCAAGACAACTTCTCAGACCTTTTCAAGGATATTATGTGACTCAACAGGGGAAAGGTATGTAGAGATTGCAGTCCCCCCACCAGACAAACAGAGAGAAGATCTAGTGGTGGGAGACTATCAGGTATCAAAAGTTCCCTTTGGACATCCTAGAGGGAAGGGTTGAAACATGACGTTCAAACCAGCGTTAACTCCCTCCTTGAAAAAATGGATGGTGACAAGGTCACTATGGATGAGTTGAAAAACAAGGTTGAACAACTAACAACTGTATTGAAGAAATTCATCGAGACCATTGTTCAATCAGCACAACCCGAACCCACACACCCCATCACCTAGATCATAGATCAGGGAACACTTAATGTGGTGATATAAAATGGTAGCATGGGGAGGGCCACCAAGGAATAAGCAGAAGAGCTCATCTCAAAAGGTAACAAAATTATTGATATAGCAATGGATCACTATGTAGTTATGAGGGAAAGAAGGGTCACCCTAAGAGAATTGGTCAGCAAGTATGAGGGAAAGATGGAAATATTGAATCTTTTCTATCCAAAATTGATAGTTTCGGACTCGATTGACATGGACATCCTCCTTGCAGAAAACATACTGAAAAATGATGGAGAGCAAGAGAAGTTAGACAGAGCAGCTTAATTCAGAATAAAATGCTTACAGATGTTGCCCATAAGGCTAAAGTTGCGCATGACAAGGCCACTGACATGCTATATGACATTGAAAATTTGTTGAATAAATTGTCATGTTGGCCAACAAATTATCAAGATCAGCTCCTTTCAGTAGAAGAGGTTGAGAGTAAATTCAAATAAATGATCTTAAAAGAATTTGTGCGAGATACAGTGTTTACCTTGAGCTCTATCCACCATTACATTAAGTATCATAACACGATGGATGAGATGGGTAAAGAGATTCAAGAATTCAAAGCTTTCAGAAGGAAACTTTTGATACAGTAGCATATTGCGAGATAATCAACCTCTACTCTTCTGGCCCAGATGAGGATAAAATCTAGGAGATATTCAAGGCTTTTGACGCATATGTTCAGAAATTACAGGCTAAAATGGATAAAGAGTCATAAGAAGTATTGGAAATAGATTAATTTTTTCCATCAGAAGTATTCTTGTATATTGTATTTTCATTATTATAAAAGTATTATAAAGTCGCAAAAACATAACTTGTAAATTGCAATTATCTTTTTGACAGCTCTTTTTGAGAAAGAGCCATGTGTATTTTACACTTTCTATTTTGACAGGTTAGAAATTGTAAAAAGTAGACTTGCAAATTACACTTTTCATGTTGACAAGTTTCTAATTGCTTAAGTTGTAAAAGCACATATTGCAAATTGCAATTCCAGTGTTGACAAAGTGATATGCCTTGTAAGTTGTAAAAGTCTCACTTGAAAATTATAAATTAGGGTTTTGCTAAAAAGTAACTTAAGTTATCTTAGTGTTATCTTTTGTTCTAAAAATGAAGTTCACTTTGGCACCCCATTTGCATGAAGAAGTTGCAGTTGAACTAGAGAAGAAGGAAGGCGTTGCATGATGATTTCAAAGTTCCCACTACGCCTCCAACAGCTGAAGATCATGCCCAGCTCTGACATGTGTTTTTAACAGCGTGTCTCCCATGCCATGGATGCCATAAGTGTTGTAGATCATGCCTCTTTTCATGGAGTTTCTAGATTTGTATGTTATTCTACAAGGCATTGGATTTCATTGTTAACTACATCTCATTTATGAGATCTTTTATACAAATATGGGCAGGACCCCGTAGCCCATTTATCTTTTTGCTGCTAGATTTATTATTCTGCATTTTGAGTAACTTTTCTACATGTTGTAACCTGGAGAATGAGAATAAATTGAATATTTGTCTTTTTTGTCTGAGAAATCTTTGTGTATGCAAAGTTATTTAAATATTTATGGATGTTTTATTTCTTATTTCAGTCAAGAAATTTCATGTGATATTTTCTACCCTTTTAGAAGATTGTTTATTTATAATAAAAGAATATTGTCCCTTCTATGAAAAATAAAAATATTGTCTTTGATTTCCCATTTGCATGAGTTTGTGTTACTACAAATTTCAATCTATTTTCTATTCTATTGTGTTCGTTCAGGCAAGCATTAAAATCCACTATAAAAAATGTTTGGTGCAATCACCATTTGCAATTTTGCAATTTTCATTCTTGTAACTTTTTTCCCAGTCAAAACCCTAGTTTAGGAGCAAGATCACTAAAGAAGCAAAAAAATTATAAATTGATAATTTATCTATTGCACCGAGTTTAGTGAAAGTAAGTTGGCCTTCTTCGAAGGTTCACTTCAATTCGCCAAGGTCCTACAGTTTGGAGGTGATCCCATTTTATCATTAGATTGTTGCACAACGAGCTACTACTTCAAACAACGGGCGTAAAATCTATGTGATAACAAGTTGGTCGATACAATTTTTACTTTAACTCTCCATCATGCAATATATCTTTGATGATTCTAAAAAATGAACACATCACAATATGATGGATTTTATTAACTCCTATAAAGTTCTTAAATCTCATTTTAATATTATTAATAATCAAGGTAAAAGCAATATTCATATAACTACTAAAACAACTGATTATAATTCACTCTCTAACTCCCAACCTTTAGATCATTTTAACTGTCCTCTCCACATGCCCATAGTTGAAGATGAGAGTGATCTTGAATATACTACCAAAATGATCATTTTCATCAATGAAAGCCCGCAACATAGGGGCAAGGATCCTACAATCATTTATAATCTCATGATGGGACCTCATAGAGGATGTCCCCCATCACCTACACACCATTTCAACTGGATTTGGGGAAAGTCAATACATGACTTCTTCCCTTCCTTCTTCCGCTATGCCAAGTATAGCCACCACCGTGATGAGGCTTTCCTCTAGTGGGCCTACTCAAATTATTCATATTACTACTCACGTTAACTCTACCACTAGTGCATTTCATGCCACTTTTACTAGTCAACAAACTCTAAATACTAATCAAATCTTGCTACAAGCCATGAATCAAATCGCTACTTTTCAAACTAATAATGTCAATCAAATGATGCAAATGCAAAATCAACTTTGACAATTACAAATTTGTCCTCAACAACCTCAATGGGAAGTGAAAAATACAAATGCCCCCCTTCGCTAACACTGATCCCTCCCCCTATCGGCCCCCTCTGCTCCACCCTTAGACCCGCCTTAGAGACGCACAACGTAGTCTTATTTCTCAACCCCCACTTCTTAACAAGTTCATCAAGCATCTTCAAAATGAACCATTATTCTCTCAAATTGGAAACTTAGACACGAGGTATTACTCATATTATGACTTATAATGGATCTAATTATCTTGCTTTTCATTTTAAAGCTTTTAGTAACCTTTACAAAGATTGGATTAAGTTCAATACCTTTGTTGCTACCAAACTTCTAGCTAAAACATTTTCAAGGGATGCTTTAGATTGGTACAATCAACTCAAGTTTATATAAGACTTAGTCAATGCATTGCTTCAAGAATTTCAAACTAACGATCTACTTGAAAATAGTTTTAGCATATTTTATTAATTTTAAGCAAGCAAAATCTGAAACTACTCAAGTTGTTATTAAAAGATGGAAAACCTTATCTAACAAAACATGTTGAAAGATGACCTCTTTCATTTGTTCACTAATGCTCTTCATCCCAAACACCAATATTGTGTTAGGGTTCTCTCTCCAAAATCTTTAGAAGAAGCCCTTAATCAAGATAAACGTCAAGACTTTCTAAAAAGATAGTTTGAGTCTTCCCAGTCTCAAACGGGAACCCATATGCTTATGAGATCTAAAAACAAACATGTTACCAATGATGGTGTTATAGACACTTATGACTCTATACACACCATTTATGTTATTCTTCATGGCGGCCCTAAGGAGGCAACTTCTTCCCCACCTTTTATGGAAAGTCCTTCCCAGCCACCTCCCTCATCATCATCTTATGTAAACAATGTTGATGTTCATAAACCCCTTTCCATGGTGGAAATCCAAAAATGTATATTCCTAAACCTTCAACATGAGAACTTGACCCCCCTCACCCTACCAAACATTTGTATTATCCACACAAATTCTGTTGGTATCATGCAAGTTGGGGACATTCTTATGAACCTTGTAGGCAACTTAGGAACTTTGCTCTTGAATTTCTTCTTGGCCTTAATTTTGAGCATGTAACTATGATTCAAGAATGTCAACAAGCATATGAAAAGGTAGCTACAGCTCATGATTCCAAAGTCAAACATGAAGATATTAATCAAGTTAATGCTCACCTTGCTATCTATAAAGATCCATTTCCCAATCCTCGGTCTAATATTATTCAGCCTCCTACCTCCAATATTGTGGAAACTTCAATTAACCCTAATCCGCTGACCAATGATGAAAAGATATTTGAAAACGTATTCAACATGAATGACATGAAGCATGTGTGAACATAGAAATCCAATAAGGAGAGATTAGTATCGTGTTAGTGTATGAAATCAAAATTCAAAACAAATACACTAATTAACTAACACCTTATGCCTAGATCTTTGGGAGAGCTTAGTAACAAACATGCATATGAAAATAACTAAAACATGAAATAAACATTCATTCACCTTCCTTGGATCTTCCAAATGGTTTGTAGAGTGGCTTGCTTGACTTGTGCATAAAAGAGTCTTCATCAATGGAGTTGCTTGACTCCTTCTCTCCTTGGCACCTTTGGTTTGTGATGTCCTGGCTCAACAATTTGGCATAATAACACTATATCAAAATGGCTTTTGAAAGTATTTAAGCATTATAACTTTACACTAAGATAGCTTAAAATTATGAGTGTAAGGCTTTCTATTTATAGATTTTTGTAATTGATCATAATGAACTTGAACTGCTCATCTCAAGATGAAGATGTGTGGATAAAAATCCATTCAATTTTAGAGGCTAAAATCAATAAATATATTTATAAATATTTGGCATAGAGAGGCATTAAAGATGCATGGAAGGGCTTAATCTTATATTTGTTGCAATTAAGGCTTGTGAATGTCACCTTATAAAATTACCTCACCTAATGATACAGATATTAGAAACCAATTTTTATTAATGAAATATTCAACAAGTTCCATAGAAAATTAACTTAAGCTCTTGATTCAAATTAATTAGTCTCAAACATGATTTATCAATTTTGGTACAACTCTTGAAAATTGATAATCAAATTGGTCAAAATTTTGTATTATTAGCTCAAAATTTGACTGGATTGGAATTGCAAGGTAATGTTAGATGTGTTGAATCTGTTATCTCATTTAGGATGTTGCCAATAAAAAATAACAAGGGCACGTGTCTCGTGTAAAAACGTTGGTATAAAAGAGCAATCTAGAGCACCCAAGTGTGAAAATGTCATTTTGACTCGAAATGATATGATCAAAGTTAGTTATCTCATAAAATGCCTTGCCCCATTTAGAGATACTTTGGCCAAAATCAGCACTTATAATGACAGATTCAAATCATTTAGCATGTTTTAGTGTTTTTAGTTCAAATTGTGATATTTAATAGAAATTGGTCTAAAATTTGATCATTGGTGGCCACTTTTAGGTGTCTATAATTTTCCCCTATTTGGGAAGCCATTTCAAGCTATAACCATATTAACATCTTCTCAAAGAACAAAAAGGTCATGTATGACTACAACTTCAACGATAATAGATAAATTGTATTATGCCCCTTTGAAAGAACGGTTGGCACAAGGAAGTCGACAAACAGTCCCTTGAAAAGAAAGAAAAGCGGACCAAACATATGAAGATGATGAGGTGAGAACACAATGATTTTGAAAAAGCAGTCAAAATCACTAAGAATGCAAATGGGACGGTGTACAAGGGTTTGCCCAAAGGCAATTACAATCATTGAGAAGATGAAGTTACCCTAGTTAAGATAGACAAACAAGATAAAAACATGCCCCTATTTGGGCTAAAGAAAGTAAATTTGGTGACAACACAATGATTTGTCCAAAGGTGGTTATAATCATTGAAAAATGCACGTGGGACGGTGTATAATGATTTTTTCATAGACGGTTATAATCATTGGACCCCGATCATGGCAAACATGTGTGATTGGCTGATGATTGAAAATATGATGATGGTAACTTGATACAGAGGATAAAGATGAATTAGGACAACCTGTTAGTAGAGAAATGCTCATTCAAACTAACAAAGGTTGAAATTATTTTATTGTTTTAATTACTTTGTTTGGGATATGATTGGAATTGGATCAAGATGTGACTGATGTTGATGTCAAGGAGATGTCGATGCTGCCATTGTTGAGTATATCTTTAAAACCTAAATTTTTCTATAGCACGTGACAGTAGGCCTCATGATAGAACACCATGAGAACTGTGTTGAAAGATGCATAAAGACTAACACTCGAGATCCAATATTCAAAAGAAAATAGTGCACCAATGATAAAAACCATGATGGAAATATAGGCATATGAATATGGATGGATTCAAGTATAAATACGCAAAGAATCACCCAATGAATGCCCATAAACTAAATCAAGGTAACATTGCGGTAAGCAAACAAATAGGCACACAAACAAAGGCTAGTCACAATGTTAGTACAAACAGCATGACACAAACAACGCAACGAACATTGCCCCTAGAAAATAGGAGATAAGAAACAAACAAGATGGGAGAATAGAAGAAGAGATGGCTGATCTGTCTTCATATTCACTAGGTAAGTGGGCGTTGCCTACATAATTCCATGGATGTGGGGATCCGATAAAAATTTCAGGTCATATGTAGTTCTCCCAGAAAATGATAACTGGTGAAAAAAAAATGATGGATGTGATAGAAGAATAGAATAAATCTTTCAAAACGACAAGTGTGTGGGATAAAAAGTCAAAAAGGATGGAAAAACTAAGTGACAAGTGATGTGCCTATGACTTTGTGAGGGTTCCCAGAATCCTTAAAGCAAAAAAGTGGTCAATGTTTTTGGTTTTTCTAAATGATTTCTACTATTTTAGGAATTGTTGAGTATCCCAACTCAATCAAAAATGATGAGACACTAAGTGGTCCACGCTCGCAAAATGGTGAGAGCATTGAAAACTTGAATGGTTGCTCGCAAAATGGTGAGAGCATGGAAAACTTGAATGGTTTCTTGCAAAATGGTGAGAGTATAGGCAAAAGGTGATTGAGCTAATCTCAACAAGTATCGAGTGCTGCCTACATAGCCCCAGGATGGGACCTCAAGTCACTATAGTTCCACCATACAATGGAGAAATCTGACGAATGTAGCAGTCAATTCAAATAAAATAGGCACAGTTGATATGATGTCATAGTACAGCATAAGAAATGGCTAGTTGGTATGGTTAAGGCACAATAAACAAGTGTTGCCCCTAGTTTGCCCATAGGTGGTTATAACTAGGATACAACAACATAAGTCAATGATACTAATTTTCTCATAAGCGGTTATAATTAGTAGCATGACAATGAAAGAGAACAAAACAAAAAATAAAGAATGCAACTGCCAAACGTCTATCCTACTGCTCCAAAATACTACCTCCATCTAATATATTGAATCCATTGATGAAACTGAATCTGATTCTTCTTGCTAAAAGAGCTGATGGAACCAATGAAATAGAATCAAAGTCTTAGGTCCAAGTAGGGAGGGAGAAAACAACTCAATTGATGGGAAAGGTATGTTTAGGACAGAGATGCAATAGGATAATAATACGCTGTTAGGATGGTAAAATGGTATGGTACAAAGAAGAATATCAATATGATAGTACAACTGATATAAGCTTATAGACAATACCCCAGGTCTCTCAAGCGAAGTAACATTTGAGGTGTATAATGTTCATCAGCTCATCAAGTTCACTCCATCTAGTGTCGCAAGCTTGTATGCTCGAGTGCCAAAAATTTTGACAATGATGAAAGGGCCTATCCAATTTGGTTTGAACTTGCCTTTATGTTTCTTTTCGATCGTGGTATTATTTTGGTTCTCTTTAAGGACAAGATCACCAAGTTCAAACTCTCTATACCTGACACACTGATTGTATTATCTACGGAGACAGTTCTAGTATGCTTGCAAATTGTTGAGTGCAACCATGCATTTCTCATCAAGTAGTTCTAGCTCTTATAGGCGAGCTACTCGGTAGTCTTCATCATCTAGGACATGCTTCAAGGAGATGTGTAGAGAAGGCAACTCAACTTCAATGGGAAGAATGGTCTCAGTGCCATCAACAAAAGAGTATGGAGTGGCACCTGTGGGGGTATGGTGATTGGTACGGTATGCCCAGAGGGCGCAAAATATTTGGAGATG
Source organism: Torreya grandis (assembly GCA_037957365.1). NCBI lineage: Eukaryota > Viridiplantae > Streptophyta > Pinopsida > Cupressales > Taxaceae > Torreya > Torreya grandis. The sequence continues at coordinate 1,632,835 of JARHVA010003443.1, forward strand.
TCAATTGCGACTAGTATCATTGACAATATTTTTAAAGATGTTGACAATAGTTTTTTTGAATACTTATGTTTGGTTGTTACTTTGTGGGTAATATGTCATGGAAAAATGTTGAATAATCTTGTACTCAACACTTAGCAATTTGGCATCTTTATTTTTGAATAATTCATCATTATCAGATATAATGTCGGAGGGGATACCATAGCAGCATATGATATGGTTAAAAATGAATTTGAAAATTTGCTTCCAATCACATAAGTGAGGGGTATAGCTTCAACCCACTTAGTGAAGTATTTGGTGGTGGTAAGAATGTGTTTATGGTCGTCGGATGAGGTAGGGTTTATCTTCCCAATAAGATTGAGGCCCCATGTGCCAAATGGCCATGGTGTAAGCATTGGTTTCAGAGTTTTGGTTGGGGCATGAATCAAAGTAGCATATCATTGATATTTCTTCACATATGTAGTTGCATCTACATCCATTGTGGCCTAATAGTACCCAGTATGTAAGAGCTTATTGGAGAGGACGACCCCACTGGTGTGGGCTCCACATACTCTTTCGTGAACTTCTTGTATCACTAGAGTAGATTTTGCCAAAGTGAAACAACGAAGTAGAGTTCCATCAAAACTAATGACGGTAAAGGGTTGATCTGAGCAAGGTATAACGAGTGGTTTGGTGAATGAAGGCTTTGGATTATTTACGGGATAGGTTAGGTGGTAAAACATGGTCGTGTAAATAGGCACAGAGGTCAAAATACCAAATAGAGCTGAGACCAACAATATCACAGATCATCACGATGGTTGAAGGTGCATGTGTTGGCACTAGTAAATTCTCGATGAAAAATGATACTCTTTAGTCGTGTTTGTTTGGCGAATCAGAGATCCAATAGTAGCCATAAAATTTGTGGTTTTGTTTTTGGCTCTTAGTATATGCTCAATCTGAATGTCAATAATCTGTTGTTTGAGAGTGTCGACCATGGCCTTGTATGGCACCATCTTGTCATCTTTGGTCTAAAAGTGGTATGTAACTTGATTGATAATTAACTGAGAATCACCATAAACCTTAAGATGAGATATATTTCATTGTACCTCTTGATGAAGCCCTACAACAAGTGTTTCATATTCAGCGATATTGTTGGTACAAAGAAAGTTGATCCTGAATGATTTAGGGATTAGATCCTCCTTTGGTGTAATAAATAAAAGGCCTACTCCTGATCCATATGTTGTGACTGTTCCATCAAAATACAGCGTCCAATGCTACTCCTCGAGAGGTATCAATGATGGTCATTATGGATTCATCGAGACATTGGAATGTGAGAAGTTTTGTATCAACAAGGGGTTATTCAACAAACTGATATGCAAGAACTTGTCCCTTAATGGTTTTTGGTTGACGTACTCGATGTCAAACTCACTAAGAAACATGATCCATTTGGCCATGTGGCCTTGCAAATTTATTTTAGATAGTAGATACTTGAGCAGATCTACTTTTGAGATAACCATGGTCTTATTATTTAACATGTAATGATACAGTTTCTGAGCTGCGAAGACCATAGCTAAACAAGCTTTTTCATTGGATGTATAATTGTGTTCATACACGACCAGTGTACAGCTTAAGTAGTACACGATATGCTCATTTCCATTATCATCGTGTTGAGCCAAAAGTGCCCCCAAGGCATTATCTGTAGCCGATAGATACAATAAGAATGGCTTTCTCATCATGAGAGGCAACAAAATAGGTGGGTTTACTACATAGTCCTTTAACTACTAAAAAGTTGTTTGATAATAACTATAAGTGGAAATCTAGTGTAATAAATACTAAGTGGTAGCATTTGAGCTACTAAGAGACACGTAGGGCTATAAGAATTTATAAAAGGTAGACTATTAGAGAGAAAAGAGTTGGTTAGAGTTTATCCTAAGGAGAAATAATGTTGGATAGCGTTTAAAGTGTCATATGAACCAGAAGGAAAAAATATTAGATAGAGATGGGGATAGTAACAATAACTTATAGCATTTAAGCACCTTGAGTGTTTGATAATATTTTGATAAGATACATAAAAGAATGGTATTTATCAGCGAATTCTGATATGAAGCATTGGATAGACTAGATCTTGCCCTGCAAACTATGGAGTTACTTCAAATTAGTCGATGGTGACATCTAAGTTAAGCCTTGCACTTTAGCTAGATCGACTTCAATGCCTTGACGAGACACAATGAAGCCAAGCAATTTGCTTGAAGTAACTCCAAAGACACACTTAAGATTTAGCCTAACTTTGTACTCACACAGTCTTTCGAATATTTTGTGTATCACTGTTGGATGATCAGCCCTAGTCTTTGATTTACCAAGAATGTCATCGACATAGTCTTCAACAATGTCATGCATCATATCGTGAAATATGATGGACATGGCTCTTTGGTATGTGGCTCCAACATTTTTAAGATCAAACGGCATAACTTGATAACAAAATTTTCTCCATGGTGTGGTGAACATTGTTTTGTGTTGGTCTTCTGGTGCAATTCTGATGTGGTTGTACCCTAAAAATCCATCTATCAGGGAAAACATCTCATAACCCACTGTGGACTCGACTATCATGTCAATGTTTGGCAAAGGAAAGTCATCCTTGGGACACGCTTTGTTTGTCATGAAAATTAGTACAGATTCTGATTCCTTCTGTATTTTTACTCACTGACACAACATTTGAGATCCACTCTAAATAGTCGATCAACTGAATACACCCTGCTTCCAAGAGTTTTTCTAACTCTTTCTTCACTAATATAGCAATGCGAGGATGCATCTTATGCAACTTTTGTTTCATTGGTTCAGCATCAGGATGTACCACAAGATGGTGCATAACCAAGACAAGGTCCAAACTTGGCATGTCAGAATAGACCCATGTAAATATGTCAACAAATTCCCTCAAAAGGGTTGTAAGAACCTCACGCTCCTCAATAAGGGATGCACCTAGCTTGATTCACTTCGGGTCATCTAGAGACCCAATGTTAACCTCTGTTGTGTCCTTCACTATAAGGGTCGAACTGTCTTCAAGAATAGTGGGCAATGATTTGAACTGATTGACAATGTTGGAGTCCTTTGTTAAAACTAGTTCTTTGAGTTCTCCTAGGCATGATGAATCAGAATCCCCCAATGGGAAGGATGGCCATGTAACAAAGACTGTTGGAAACCCTTGAATGATTCGATCAAAGGCTTTTTATTATTCAAAACTGAACTCAGACTCATAGACAAGTTCATCATTGGTGGTCCCCTGAGCTATGCTTGAAGAAGATTGAACACCCCTGTCTAATGGCCCCTAAAACAGGTTTTCACTACTAGACCGGTCTTTTTCTTTACTTTTTCCCTGGTTCAAAAGCACCTCAAAGAGGTTTTCACTTTGGGACCTCGATGTTTTATTTATTTGCTTTCGACTAAGGGTGTTCACCCATTCTCCAAAATAGGCTTCATGGTCCAACTTGATTGAGAACCTTGATTTATGGTCTCCCAACGAAACATTGTCCCTAAGGCATAAAAAATTACAAAAAGCCTTATTGTTTTGAAACTCATCAATCAACACATTGGATTCTTGTTGGTCTAAGTCTATCAATTGGGGATAATACAATGGAAGTGGGTTGTGACGAATGACTAGTCTAAAGGTACAAATGGAATGAGTCTCAAACAGATTGGTCTTGACTATGTCATCAAAAAGGCTATGATAGGACTCTGTTTCGCTATCAACATCGTCGCCACTAGTCATAGGTGTTGGAACACGATTAAGGTACATGGGGTCACCTTCAAGCAGTTTAAATCCAAGTCCATAGGGTCCTTTGTACCTAGTCATAGAAATTAGTGCAAGTGTTTCTTATTGATTTGGTTTGAGGCCTCTTCCTTCGTAGTCTTGATTTGTCATGATCCTATTAGGAATAGGATAATTTGCATTCTTGTAACAATCAACCTGCTTGTCATTGTACAACCATGATTCATCACCTTTGAGATGGTCCTTTTCTAGGCCAGAGGTCAATATAAATGTGACAGGACCTGGACTATAGAATTTACCTTTGCCCTTTTGTTGTCATTATGGATGAAGTGGCTTGGCTTTAGGCCTTCCAAAGGATTTGGGGTTCTATGGAAGGTTTGCAATGTGAAAGGTGTCATGGGTCAAATACTCTCCTGGGCCATTAGCCGAGATGGTATAATGATTGGATATTTCAAGAAGCGGCATGTGGAAAAGTGAATCAAGGGTATTATAATCAATATAGTTGTCCTCTGGTAAATCAAGGAGTATTCTCTTTCCCTTGTCCTATTTGGGAACTTGATTCATGTCGAAACGGTAGTTATAGCTCTTAAACTCAGCCTCGAGATGTTTGCAATGCTCATATGGATGCAAATCTCCTGGTATACAAACCTTCATCCCTAAATGGGAGAACTTGATACATTGGTGCAACGTCGATGGGGCTACACGAATTTCATGTAACCAAGGTCTACCCAAAAGTGTATTGTATGACAAATTCAGATCTAGCACATGGTAAAGTGTATCATGGGTTAAGGGCCCAAAGATAACCGGTAAACAGATGGTGCCTTATGATTCTCATTATTCATTGTCATAGGCTTTAATGGTAATTATTTTTTCTTGAAGATCAATTGTCATGTACCCAATAAGTTTGATGGGCTTTAGAGACACTATGGTTAGACCTGATCCATTATCTATAAGGACACATTTCACTTTGTGCCGCTTTCTGCAAACTTCAATGTCCGATGGATTATTATGCAACGGGCCAAGGGATGACGTATCGTTTTGGCTGAAGGTTACTTGTTGGGCTGGAGCTAGGTTCCAACACTTGAAATTTATTAGGGAATATGTCACTTGAGACTATGGATTGGCTAAGGAACTCATTTAAGATGTTTTTGTGGATTGTTGACATACACAACAAATTTAAAATGGGGATTTGTGCTAGTATCTTTTGCAATTATTCCACAATGTCAAACATCTTTTCTTGAACCATGTTAAATAGCTTATTTCAAGGTAGAACAGTTGGTTAGATGATGGGCGAAGTGGCAGATGGTTGTGGGCCTAGGATGATAATCTTTGACCGCTAAATTGTGATTGCACAATCAGGTTGGTATATAGGACCATGATTGCTAACAAATAATGGTGATGGTGGAGGACCAGATAAGACAAAGTCTCGATTATTGGTGCACTTATGTGTGGTCACGAGGCAAGGATGAGTTATCGGTATAAGGTCCAAAATTAATAATCTTTGTTTACTGTATGTTTGTATGTGGTCCTAGGTCAAGGAATGATTATCAGTGGGAGTTGGTCGATTGGCATTGTTTAGAAAAAGTCTTGATTGATTGGTATTCAGTCTCGGATTGATGGAGATGGTGGAAATGTGACATCCTGCAATATGGCCTACAACCCTATTGTAGTCATGTGCAATTGCATGGTAGGTCTGTTGGTTATTATTGTTTTGACCCTGGTCATGTCCATTAGGTTAACATTGTTGGTTTTATTATTGTTGATTTGGTTGATTTGTTGGTTCGACCTTGGTTGTTGATACTATTATTGTTCATGTTGCACTGGTTGTTGTGGTTGGTTGTTATGCTGTGGAAAAGGGATTTGATAGATTCCAAGGTTTTAATTGAAAGTGGAAGCACCACCATCCAATGTTATCTCCCCATTCTCCAACATATTCTGAATCAAATGTTTGATTTGCACACGACACAGATTATGTATGTTAACCCAATGATATTCATAAAATTTATTTTGGTGGTACCAATCAAGATAAGGAATGCCCTCAAGATAATGTTTCGATATAGGCCAGCTAATCAAATTAGTGGTGGCGAGCTTGCAAAACACAGCTTCAATAGGTTCTCCAAGGTCACTAAAAATGTGACGAGTAGGCATTGTTCTCCTTGGAGGAGGGGTTTGTAATGGCAAAGGTTATTGTGTTTGTTGCGCGGGCCTGGGCTTTTTTGTTGGTTGCATTTGCTTAAAAAGGTTGTGGGTTAAAAGTAATTTGTATATGTTGTGTGGGTTGAGCAGATGGTGTTTGCACCATTTGGACATGTCACGACTCAATTACTCCATTTCTCACAACATTCTTGTTGCGATTGAAAGGCTTGGGTTTTTCATAGTTATTGGCATGTGCAGGTTACGATGCTTGCACTTGGGCTTGGTTCTGGTTTTGGTTCTGGCCATTTCCTTGATTGGTATCTTGATTTTGATTTGACAAAGTAAGCTTGATGATCCCTTTGTTAATAAGGGCTCGCTTGATCAATAAACCTTTGTCAATGATATCTTTAAAAATATGTACACACTATAGTTCTAGATGATAGGATATATCACTATGTAAATTTTTGGTAAACACAATGACTAATTGTTTGTTTGGTAAAATGTGGGTGAATCGGTTTACAAGGGCTCTCCATCGCTATAGATAACTTGCAAAACTCTCACTGACCTTTTGCTTAGCTTGCATCAAGTCGACCAATGAAATCTCATGCTCAAGATTGTATGAGAATGTTGCACAAACTTGTCTGAAAGATTATCAAAATTTGATATTGAATTCTTGGGCATCTTCAAAAACCACTCCAAAGCTTGTCCTGCCAGACTCTTTGGGAATGACAATAATAGGTATATGTTGTTATATGCCACTGTCTAACATGCGACAAAGAATTTCATCAAATGAGCCTTGGGGTCACCTTTTTCCCTTGTATTTATCAAATTTTGACGTTTCATAAACTGGAGGAAATGGTATCTGCAAGTACTCCATGTTGAAGGGGTAAGAACACATGTCATCCAGCGTAAACTTTTTAATTTGTTTCCCAACTTGGGTGGCAGCAATGGCATCCTTCATTTGTTGCAGTTCTTGAGCTAAGAAACTCGAGGGAACATTGGTTTGAGGTGGAGACTAGGCGGTCACAAGTGGATTACCTTGACTGGGGTATAGTGGAGGTATAGTTTGATGTGGAATGTTGGTTTAGTTAGGGAATGGACCAGGAATACGCATGCACGAATTAGATTGCAATTGTCAAAATTATATTTGTGGTTGTGCAATATTCTGGGTGGGGTTTTGTATATGGGCATGATTTTGGGTAAATTGTGGTTTAAAGGGAAGGATATGGCTAGGAGTGACGTATTGTTCCTGTTGAGTTGGAATAGGGACCTACTGTCGACTAGTCAAACTTTGTTGATTTAGGGGTACTTGTGAACCAAGACCCTGTCGTTGAGCGTGTGGTACGCTATGGACAACAGGGAATTGTTGTTGAGTTGATACTTGTGGAATATTAGAACCTCTAGGTTGCACGAATCCTTGTTGGAAAGTTGATGCTTGTTAAAGATTCAGCATTTGTCACTGACCAATATTTGTACGTTGTTGGTTAGACATCATTTGGTTTTGAATTGACATATTAGACTACAATGAAAGAGGTATATTCATTGCTACCTAGCGAGGTAGAACATTGGTTGCCCCCTATTAAGGTGGTAGTATGTTCTGTCTATGTTACGTTGATACATTGGATGACCCCTGTTGTTGTAGAATATTACTCGTCGCCTATTGGGGAGTAAGATTCATCACATTTTGTTGTGGCATGGTACTAGTCATTGGATGACTATCTAATCCTATTGGTTGAGTGCTTGAAGAAGAAGCTGGTTGAGGATTAGTGGTAGTTTTTTGAGATTTGGACATAGAAACTCCTACTCCCTGACTTTGAGAACCACTAATGGTGTTAGTTAAGGGCACATTTATTTGTGGACTAGTTGTTTGTGCACTTACACCACTTTAGTTTAGATTAGGCATTGTTTGGGCATTATCCACTATGTTTTGTTCAACATTATATGTAAAAGCAGAAGACACTTCCTAAATGGTTGGGGGTATGGAACATGTTGTCAACCGAAGTGTTTTGCGTAAATGGGTCCAAACCTTGATTTTCTTGAACAGTCAATTCTATTAAAACTCTTATTAAAGGAGCTAAATCAATAAGAGGCTTATTTGGCATGGTCATATTATTAAAATTATGCACTAAATTCAAATAAGTTTGGTATGTTGTCTGTATCTGTAGAAAGTGATCCTCCATGAGGTCTTTTCCTTTAACAAGCATACTAGGGTCTTGATATGACATTGGGACTAGAGCTAGAGGGTTGCTAGAAGAACCCTGTTGACTATACAATATGTTGTGAGACATTCTTACTAGACTTGACAAAATTCTCATGGGAGAAATCTGCTGAAAACTTAGCCCCTACTTATATAGCTCTGACCAAAATCTCATCTTTGTTTTCCAATAAGTGACACTCAAGCAAATATGGATCATATGTTGATGGTGTAGTAACATAGTATGGTTGTTGAGGAAATAGTTCTTCAAATGTAGGTACCATAGCTAGGTATTGGTATGTTTGTTCTTGATCTTGTTCCAAGTTTGGAAGCATGTTAACCAAATAATGAGCCAATGGGTCTTGGTTTTGTGCCCCTGTTTGAGTGTTATAAAATGGATAAGGATCCATCTCATAAACAACATTGTCTGCATAGGGGTCTTGAACCATCTCCTCTTGGGTGCTTACATTACTAAGACCTAGATTGTACATGACGCCACTACGAGTGTAGGAATACATGTTGGGATACATGGTAAATGATTCGCTACCAAATGGAATAGAGTTCTACAAACTCTGAAAAAGCAAAGTCAAAAGGGTAAAAGTTTCACAATTAGTCTAACTTAGTCAAAAGGATGGATATGTCTATTCGAATAGGTTTATGCAACAACTTGTGATAAAAACAAGTTAATGCCATACGTCTAACATCTCACACAAAAAGGCTAAGTAGATGGACCAAAAATTGAAATGCCAAATTCTAAGATCAAAGTGTTTCAAACGAGTCTAATTTAGGGAAAACAAAAGTTGTTAGGTCTCTTGACCAAATGCGACGTCAAAAGCTAAGATCAAATAGGTTGTACTAAGACTTTTGGCCAAATGACGTCAAAGCTAGACTTTAAAAATGAGATATTTAGTCTAACAGATTTGAAACACTTCTAACAAAAACTAGGCATTCGACTCTTAGACATAAACTTGAACAATGGGTATGAGGTATGAAATAAAAGGCACTTGGAGATAGTTTATTTTCTCTCAAATAATGGCATAAAACTATTATTTTGACCAATAAGCTAGACAAAAGTGAACGGCGTAATTGCACTAGACCAAGGCTCATAAACAAAACTCGAATTGGTTTGAATTTAGAAAAATTGGACTCTATGCAAATAGGTCTAAGAAACAAATTGAATAGTGTAACAACGTTAAAATGCTCAAAAAATGTGACAAATGTTTGTTTCAAGACTCTAAAGCAAAATGGTTTAACACGATTTTGACAGTGTAACATTACTCTCCTCAATTCAAATGACACATACACATAAAATTTGAAAAATTTCTAAGGCAAAAGTGTTGTATCAAATGAACTCAAGAATCTCTTTTACCATGACACAAAAAGAATGGTAATAGATAAAGTAGTATGAAATGTGGTTTAGGACTCAAAGCGTGAGCAATACGCAAGATGATTTGAGTCCTATCAATGATGATAATGATATTGAGTCTAAAATGACCTTTAATCCAAATAGAAAATTGAACCTAAGTTCCCTCAAGTTTTAGTGTAAATGGTGAACCCACTTAAGGCATCAACCTTATGAACTTAGAAATGTACAATTTCGAATTTAAATTATCAATGAAAGACTTAATAAAAATTTGACCAATGGTCTAGATTCAAATGAGCAGCATAACTGCATCAAAATAGACAATATAACAATATTTTTAGATGACAATTTTGAACAAGGAAAAATATGATTTTCACTTGGACAGCATAACACCTCCTTGTTCAAGAAATGTGGTGGACAATGTGATTGACTTAAAGTTTTTGTTTACAATCAAGTTTTGACTCCAAACAAGACCAAGTAATTTAAGACAAAGACAAAATCAACAAAGTAATCGTTCTAAGCCCTAAACTAACAAGGTTGCATGATATTGTTAAAGTTTGTCTTTATACGTGCACTTGAGAGGAATTAAGTGTTCATCCAAAAATAAAAGCGCATTATATAGTAAGATTTTTACACCCCCCTTTCTCTCAAGTAACAATATGGTGACATAAACCTTGGGGTGCACCTCGCATCAACAATACTTCTACGGCAAGTGAATTTTGTCTAAAACTCTGAAATTTTTGACCGTCTAAATGGATCTCATGTCTACCAACTTTCACATTAGCAAACAAGAGAAATAACACGTCATTTAGGTCTGCATCATATGGTTTGTTGTAAAAAGGTCTTGCCATTTTTACAACCACTATATCCATCGTTCGTTCAATGTGGTGCAATGTCCAATATGCTCAAACGACCCGAGCTTAGCTTCTACTAATGGAGATGGTTTAATCATTCAAACCATTGTTCCAGTGAGGGGATCCCAATTTATATACCTCTCGTGGAGAGGAGTTGAAGACGATGCAGGAAGATGAAGTCTCGAGTCAAATCTTCCCTATAGAACTTATAGAAAGTAATGAAGTCCCCTTCACAATCCAAAATGCGTAAAATAAAAACCAAGTAAAAGAGTTTTATGGTTATTTCTAGATCACCCAAGCCATGCGGGTCCTGAAAAGAGTCTTCACAATATCTCTTTTACGTATTTGGACTAAGGCACAAGTTTGCAATGAATATAACATTTTTGATCCCACAAGTTTCCTATAAGGGACAAGAGGAGAGCATACATATACAACTTTTTTGCACAAATAAATCTAACTAAGCAAATGATAAATAGCTTGCATAAAATAAAAATTTGGAGGTGAGTTCAATTTTAAAGCACTAAAATGAAAGATTTGGTGGTGTTTTTTGGCCCCTTGGCCTTAAATTGCAAAATGTTTGAAAAACAAACACAAAAACATTCAAATAAACATCTAAGTATTTTTTTTAAGCACCAAATAAAAAAATTTGATCATTTTTAAGCACCCAAAAAGAGGTTTAAAAAGACTTAATTAAGCATGATTTGATCACTTTTCAAGTAAGCTCTGCAAGAAAAAATTTTAAATTTTAAAATGTTGTTTAGCTTTGAAGTTCTTTTGTAATGAAAAAAGCAACTTTGAAAAGTAAGCTCTCGGGTTCACACAGTGCAATACCGCAACTTTGCAAAATCGCGACTGGTTAACACGATATCACAACACTAACAAAAAATATCGCAAATCACAGAGCAAACCTGCAATTTAGAGAGTTGCGGTATTGTCAATTTACCCCAATAGTATAGGCTAGCCGCTAGCACTTTAGCTACAATATCGCAACTACAACCGACAATATCGCAACTTGCAAAATCACGATATTGTAATATCGCGACTGTCGAGTCACTATATTGCAATATCGCAACTTGCCCTATAAATAGAGAAACGTTAGTCTAGAAACTTGGTTTAAATGCAATATCGCTACTGTAAGACAAAACCATGACTATGTCAATTGAGTATTGTGGTTCAGAGGACAATATCGCAAGTCCACAGTGACAAAATCATGACTTCCAAAAAACTTCTTTTTGATCAAATTTTTCACTCTAACCTCAAACTCCAAGATTCTGCATGAAAATAGTTAATAGGTTGCTTGTATGAGCTATTTGATCAAATTCGTGGGGTGCGGTCCCACCAAGCATGTCATTTGTGAACATAAGAATCCGATAAGAGGAGATTAGTATCATGTTAGTGTATGAAATCAAAATCCAAAACAAAACACACTAATTAACTAACACCTTATGTCTAGATCTTTAGTGGAGCTTAGTAACAAACATGCATATCAAAACAATAACTAAAACATGAAAAAAAACATTTCTTCACCTTCTTTAGAGCTTCTAAATGGTTCGTAGAGCGGTTTGCTCAGCTTTGCATCAAGGAGTCTTTATCAATGGAGTTGTTTGACTCCTCTCCTTGGCACCTTTGGTTTGTGATGGCTTGGCTCAATAATTTGACATAATAGTACTATATCAAAATAGCTTTTGAAAGCATTTAAGCATTATAACTTTACATCAAGATAGCTTAAAATTATGAGTGTGAGACCTTCTATCTATAGATTTTTGCAATTGATCATAATGAAACTGAACCATCCATCTCAAGCGAAGATGTGTGACTAAGAATCCATTCAATTTTGGAGGCTAAAATCAATAAATGCCCTCAAATATTTGGGATAGAGAGGCACTAAAGAGATATGGAAGGGTTTAATCATATATTTGTTGCAATTAAAATTTGTGGATGCCACCCCATACAATGAGCTCATCTGATGATGCAGATATTAGAAACCAATTTCCATTAATGAAATATTCAACAAGTTTCATGAAAAATTAATTTAAGCTCTTGATTCAAATTAATTAGTCTTAAACATGATTTATCAATTTTGGTGCAAATCTTGAAAATTGAAGCTCAAATTAATCAAATTGGTCAAAATGTTGTATTATTAGCTCAAATTTTGACTGAATTGGAATTGGAAGGCGATGTTAAATGTGTTGAGTCCGTTATCCCATTTAAGATGTTGCCAACACAAAATAACAAAGGTACATGTCTCAAGCAAGAAATTTTATAGAAAAGAGCAATCCAGAGCATCTAAGTGCGAAAATATAATTTTGACTCGAAATGATCTGATCAAAGTTAGCTATCTCATAAAATACATTGCCCCATTTAGAGATACTTTGACCAAAATCGACATTTGTATGACATCATTTAGCGTGTTTTAGTGTTTTTAGGCCAAATTGTGATATTTGATAGAAATTGGTCTGAAGCTTGGTCATTAGTGGCCACTTTAAGTTGTCTACAGCATGTAGTATCATATATTGATCCTTATCCATATTCTAATTATAATAACTTTTCTACTTTCTACACCGTTCAAGATACTTATCCATCTCATTTCACGAATGTTTAACATACAAAAACACCCCCTACTCCCACTTCTATCACTACACACTCTGTTCCCTTATCAAACAACACGATACAATTTGATTCTCACTCTTTTCCCATTACTACGGCATCTGTTAATCCACTATCATCAGCCTCTCCCTGCCCATAACTAACTGCTTTGAAAATGGTGAATTAGTTTACTTATGTGCCTACATCTCCACTCATAACATCAGTTACCTCAAAGGAGCCAATTCTTAACCCAACCATGCCACACACAAAATCAACCACTTCAACGCACTTTGATCCACTTGGCCATCCTACATCGGCCAAGTCTAAACAACAAACTTCCTATCATCGTCAATTTAAGTGCACTTCCTCTCCTTCAACGAACTTGTTTCAACATTATGCACCTTTATCTGATGTGGTTCTAATTGGATATGATGAATGGCATCTTATCGTTGAACTTTCTCGCCTCCCATCTCAAATTCATTTTCTAGAACTCATGTGAACTTCCCCTTGTTATCGTAATCGTTTAATGCAACTTTTATTTGAAATGAGCATCCCTCGACCTCCACACATGGGGCAAGAAGCTACCTTGTTCAGGTCTAAAGATAGTATTCTTCAACAATGTGAGGAAATGTTTGTACACATTGACAAAACTATAAATACTTTTCTCTCACTCAAATTTCCCATTGCTTCAATGATTTTAGATGAAATATTATTTTGCATGGAGGATCCTCCTTTATTCATTAGTGTCCATATGGGTGATATTCAAGTAAAGCATGCCTTGATCAATGAAGGATCCAGCATTTGTGTTATTTCCCTTGATTTCATTAAGAATCTTGGATATTTTGAATGCAATCTTAATCTACCCAAAGTGCATGCCAAGGCTATGATCGAATACAAATGCCTCCCCTTGGTTGTGTTTGGCTCTCAATCTCAGTGTCTCTCGTCACAAGTAGAGTTAAGGTCATGATTTTTAATTTTCTTTTATCCTATAATATTTTAATCAGTCAACCCTAGACACACCACATGAGAGTTATTGTTGCTTCTTCGTGCCAATGTGTCAAATTTCCCCATAGCAATGCTATATATAAGATTCAAGGAGACTAATCTGTGGAATTTTCAACAATTCCAAGATCGTGGTGTTTTTAAAATAACTACCCTTGAACCTTTGCCTAGAATCCCCTTTCGTGAATACCAACAATTTAATTATTTCGTCAATTCTAATCACGGTTATAATGGACACCCCGAACTTGTAAACTATTGACCAATTGCTCCTACAGGGCAAAATCGGTCTCCTTTTTCCCCCTATTGTTCTGAACCAGTTCAAATTTCAGGTTGCACAAGTCTTTCAACAGAAGGATGAACTAGTTCAAAGAATGCAAGGCTCTTGCAAAGCTCTTCGGACATTTTCTCCGAAGAAATTCACAAGGACAGAGACCAAAAGTTGAAGACACTTCTCTTAAGGTTAAAAAATTGGTTCAACGTCGGGGTTCAACGACTTGATTCATCCAAGAGCTTTGAAAATTGAACTTTGAACTTAGCAAATGTTGAACCGTTGAACCTCAGTTTGGTTCAAGCAGTCGGTTCAATTGTTTGGTTCAAGCGGTCAATTCAATAAACGCGACTCCTTACATGACGCAACGACGAACCATTGAACCGTTGAACTCCGAAAAAGGGTTCAGGTTCAGGTTCAATCGAAAGGTTCAAGGTTCTTCCAAAGCCCGAAGGACAAGTGCCCTTGTGGAGGGCAGTCAGGGACAAACTGGACTTTTCAAGCAGGCTACGAAGGGCAGTTCTGGACCCAAAAGAACCCTTGAGGAGAAATCAAAAGGGGGAGTTTTCCTTTGGAAAGACCAAGGCAAAGATGGAAAAAGGGTAAAGGCTGAATTTCTTCGGAAATTTTGTCCGAATAAATTCACAAGGTAAAGAACAAACAAGGAATTCTTCAGAAATTTTCCTGCTGCAAAGTGAACTCCTTCGAACAAAAGTCCCAAGGAATTCCTTAGGATTTTTGTTCGAAGGAATTTGCCCGAAGAAAAGAGCCACCCAAAAGAAGTTCGCCCAAAAGAAAAGGTCGAGCATTGAAGGGAACATTTCCTTCGAACAAAATGTTTGAAAGAATTCCTTCGGACATTTTGCCCGAAGGATTTGAAGAGCCAAGATAGCCCGAAGAAGCCCAAAAGGCAAGTGCCCTTGCGGGGAACTCTCCGCTGCCAGGAAAGGGACACCTTCCCTTCAGGAGGGTTCAAAGCCAAATGCCGAAGGAATTACAAAGGCCCTGATGAAATTCAAAGAGGCATAAACCCGCACGTGGAAACTCAGCGACCCACTGATAAAGGAGCCCGAATTGCCAGCAAAAATGACAAAATATAGCCTCGAGGGCCAAAAGAACCAAGAAGAGAGAAAAGCTGGGAAAAGGACAAAAGCCAAGTGCAGAAGAAGACAAAACAGTATAAGTGGTCATCAAGGAGCGCGAATAGTGAACGGTGCGACCTAGTTTTCTCCGCTTTGCATTGATGAGCAGACAAACCGCGTGAATATCTTGAAGGAGCGTTCTTGTTTGCAGACAAAGAGGTGCGGCCCATGCTTTCACAATAATGTTTAAATGCCAAAGTCAAGACTGACAGCCGACGCAACATCCCTTTTTTAGCGGCTTCCTCTTCCCAATGCTCTCAACGCACATGGGCCAACTTGTAAAAAGGCACCAAGGATTTTTCCAAAGGGGCGTCTTTACTCCCTCTCTCTCTATATATATTGTAACTTCTCATTTGAAAAAGGCATCTCTCGGCTTGTAAGGCGGAGCTCTGCCGGATTTTACCTTGAATCAAGACATAGCATTTTTACCTCCATTTGAGCTTGCACTTTTGCATATGTCTATGGCTTTGTTTTGTGTTAAGTCATTTTCCCTTATGCTTTCACAGAATGATTCCAGCATGTCTAGTGTATTGTGAGTTCTTCTTTTGCAGGTTAGCCAAAAGTGTCTACAGCAAAGTATAGGCGCATGTGAACAGGCTGCCATAGTGTGTCTTAGAACACCTCTGGTAGTTCTTCCTCCCTGTATCTCCAGAGGACCCCTAGCTCACTGATGCAGAAGAATTTCTCATATCAAATGAAGTGTACATCAGCGTGTTCTTGGTGGAAAGTGTATGCTCAAGCTAAGTAGGTCAAACTTTTTTGATGCATCACCCTCTTAATTTAGGTTTTGTTTAAGTATCTTTCTCTCTTTTCAACCCCTCCCCCCCCATATATATATATATATATATATATATATATATATATATATATATATATATATATATATATATATTAGCAAACATATTGGAATAAATCAGAGATGCATTAAAGGGAGCTAGTCATTATTTAAAGAATCTCCCCTCAGTTTTGTCAGACCCACAGCCAAAAGAGGAGTTTCCATTGTGATACGTGGAAAACAGGAGATCATCCTCCTGTCAAGGGTGCAATCCACTGTGTCAACATAAACACCATATACCTGACCTATTAGATTTTGGCGATGACGAACCCGATGAGATCAGTTTTAAAATAAAAACCTCTGATCACCCTTTGCACATAATTTCTCAATTACCCCCTTCTTTGCGACCT
Organism: Torreya grandis; assembly: GCA_037957365.1. NCBI lineage: Eukaryota > Viridiplantae > Streptophyta > Pinopsida > Cupressales > Taxaceae > Torreya > Torreya grandis. Next base: position 1,649,304 of record JARHVA010003443.1, read on the forward strand.
CATTCTTGACATATATCCATTGATGACACTCATGCTACCACAATGATGCCCAATCAACCCATCCATCATCCTTCCTCAACCCATAAAATAATTGATGCCCTCCATATCGATCTCCATACCCCTGATTATGATGATGGTTATTCCCTAGATGACCCATTCTTAGCTAGTTATGCTCAAGCCAAGGATGCAAAAAGCCTTCGTTATCGATCCTCTCTACAATGTTCTTATGAATCTACTTTACATGTACATATCATTCATTTAGTAGATATAGTCCCTTCTCCTACTACACTTAACATTATTTCTTCTTCCATTGATGTTCACTGCGCTGAGATGGAGCATGTACCAGCTTCTACCCATTCTATTCTAATCAACTTTGACCCTCATAGGGGTATGCTATTTGATCATGCTATGACATGACCTTACTGCTTTGTTATATTTTTTTATCCTTCGAGCAATCTTCTCCCAGAGATGTTGGCTACATTGCTTCGACCGACGCTGAGGCTATCTCTCACAGCTACATAGTCTACTCATAGTTGCATGGCTCATGGTGATTAATTCAATGAGGTTCTACTCATGCCAAAACTTGATTCTCCACCTAAACGATGGGTAGATGAGCTATATTGTGAGTTTCATAAAATAGTTGGTCATTGGACCAAAGATTGTCGAGCATACAAGAGATTCTTAGCACAACAACAGACACAATGCTTTGTTCCTACCACAGATAGCAAACCTCATCACTCAATTACTCCCAAGCACACTTCTTGTTTCCATGGCACGACTATGCATACTTCGACGCGCTACTAACGGCTTCAACTCTTGAAACAACACAACCTTCTAATGATAAGAGCTTACCACCTAAGATATCCCCAGCATATAGTCCCAAACACAAGGAAGTATATTGCCTTTTAGTGTGCTACACATCATACAAACATATGTAGAGCACTCCAATAGCATTTATGTGATTTTCCATGGCCTACACCTTCACCTTCTTAACAACGTCATTAGAGAAGGCTCGACCTTCCCCTAGACCTACACATTCTCACAGATCATAGGACATCAACCATACCCTAGTACAAGTTCCTCGTATTGATTATCCCTTGCAAGAGGCACCATGTCCTCCTCATTCTCCTACTTTCTCCATAGAGCTTGTGCATCAGGTAGTCCTTGCACGACTCTGCAAAAATAAATGAGACCATGATCAGAGCTAAATGCCAATTACAATAAGGCTTATCATATGTTATTGATGATGTATGTCAAAATATATATCAGCATTTGTGAGCACATCTTTTTGTGATATCATCTTAATATACACATTATCATATGATTGGATTTGATATTTGCATTTCATTATGAGCATTGGTCATGCCTTGTGGTTTATATCTCATTTATATCATGTTTTTAATTTCAATTTCAGCGTTTTACTATTTCATTTACTTTACATCTATAAGACCATGTTTATCTTATGGTTTCTTTCATTATACTTCTTATCTTAAACATTACAGCTTGACTAACACCTTCAGGTCCTCTTTATTAAGCACCACTTTCATTTCCATATTTTCCCACTTTTTGGGATGATCACTACTTTCCTAATCACTGAAGTTTGAAATTTGATGGGAATCGAGTCTATAGGGTGTCACTATGAGCTAATAAGCTCTAACATGACTAGAAGGGAGGTCGAAGCCCATATTGAACCCATAAGGAAGGATAGTGCAACTAAGACTAACAAGATGAATTGAAAGATATTGGTCATACGAAAACAATAGTTTCCATATAACATGTACAAAAGCTTTGCCATTACAATGGCAAGCAAGAAAACATAATACACTAAGGAGATACTGGGGGAATCATATCCTCATTTCTTGAATAACAAAAGATTTTGGGGACTATAAGCCTCCCAATTTTGGAGGTATGATTTGAAATGGATAAGTTTAGTTTAAAAAACATTATTCAACACCCTCACATTTAAAGCAAACACTTTACACACTCAAAATTGTTCAACACAATAAGAAACGATTTAAAAATCACCCTAGAATTGGACAATCAAATGTCGAAGTGTAATTAGACCAAATTAAAGGTCTTGGGGAATGTTCAGACATTAGGAACACCTTGATCAAACACAAGCATCCTCATAGGTTCACCAAAAAACATTATTCAATGCCCTTGCATTTAAAGCAAACACTTTACACACTCAAAACTGTTCAACACAATGGAAAATAAATTTAAAATCACCCTAGAATTGGACAATCAAATGTCGAAGTGAAAATAGACCAAATTAAAGGTCTTGGGGAAAGTTCAAACATTAGGAACACCTTGATCAAACACAAGCATCCTCATACGTTCACCACAAGTTCGACATGTGTTAATCTTGTATAGATACAATAGGCCACTAAAACTAAACCACATAAGATGGAAGAAGACACGAGTCATGCCATCTTTTGGGTGCCATCTTCCCTAATACACATTGGCGACAATCCCTAGTCAAATTGTAGGCATATATGAGCCATTTGACAACATTTAAGTTTGTTCGTAAGTTGCAAAAGTGCAATTCTCGATTCGAGTATTAAAATCCTTGAGCAGATATGGCCATCGTTGTAGTAGCATGTTGTCATCTCACTTTGGTCTTTTGAGCTCAACAGTTGATCCATAGCTTGTGTTCTTGTGATTTTGGAGTTATTGGAAAGGAGGCGCAATCCCATCTTTCTTGGATTTTTAATCCACAATGGGTTTCTCCATGGTGAACTTGAGTTCATGGTGATGAGCTTCTTGTTGTTTACCTTCTTTTCATGCTCATTGTTCAATGCCACATTCTTTTTCACTTCCAGCACTATGGCTAAAAATTGCGACTCTGTGTAAATCTTGACTTGATAAGAATAGCACTTGGGAACACCACATTGATTGATTCATCAATACTTAGGATTCATCTTGGAGAATTAGACCTCAGTTAACCAAAGATGATTATGGATCTAAAATTCATATCTCAAAAAAAAAAACTACCATTCAATGTTTTGCTCAATTTTTTTTCCTATCCAACAAACAATGTAAACATTAACCCGAGTCACTCATCAAACATGATAGGCACTTTCTGCAACCTTCCCACTAAAACTCATGATATGTGTTGGGCTTCCACATGAATAAAGGCGGATCTAAGTCTCATAAGCTGAAAGAAACTCTAGAACGTTTCCAATGTTATTGAATAAGAAAGGCCATAAAACTCTTTCAAATAGAAAGACTGAAACAAACATTCAAAACAACTGAAGCAGGCAGGAAAAAAGTTCAACTTTACAAGTACAATATCTCACCTGAGAAGCTGATAACTTACAGTTCAATTGGAAGCATTTTATTTATGGTGCATAAGCAACAATGTCAAAGATTCATAACCTATAAAGTAGTTCACTCAAGGCTGGTCACTTTCCTCCTAAAGCCCAATAAGTTCCAAGCATACTGATCAAAGCTATGGAATGATCTTAGATACTTTCATTTTGTCAATCCACAATGGGAAAGATGATTCTGTATTGCGAAACCCGAAGAAACCATGCTCCTTGCTTTTGTTCATGTTATTTGCAGTCTCAATAGGAGAATTTAGCATGCAGTCTGCAAACCACCAGTTTCCAACTTCTTCGATTCTAGTGGGGCATAAATTATTTTCTTTCACAATTTGCTCCCAGACATGCCCTTTGTCTTTCATTGCTTCAGCCAGACTAAAACTTTCCCCTTCATATGGTATCATTTCCAGTTCAAAATTCTCAGCAATTTGTTTCCACAGCCTTTTCCATTTAAACACATCTCCATTAGTACAATTGAAGGCCTGGTTCTTGGCATAAGGTTCTGTTGCAGCCCAAATTTCTTGCTCTGCAATCAACTCAGCATCAGATGCATCTGTAAAGTGTTCCCAAGTGTTTCGATTGCCTGGGTATTTGAAAGGAAGCCCCTCATGTTTGCAAATGGCAGAATAGACACACAAAGTACCAATGATGTTCATCAAACTCCAAGGAGAGAAGCCAAATATGACTGCAGGGCGGTGAATGGACCAAGTTAATCCGTTTTTCATCTTGGCAGCATCAAATAGTATATCTTCCAGTGTGTAGTAGAAATTAGGCCCGGGTAGCCTAGGAAGCTCTTCATGAAAGGGTGGTTCATGGGGCTGAATATTTCGATTCTTGGCCACATTATCAAATGGGCCTAAGTAGTGTTTCGTACCAGTTTGAAGAGATATGTGCTCAAGATTTTCAGCATTAGGCAGTAATGCATCTAAGACGTTATTGAACATTTGTCCATTGTCTTCACAATTCTGCTCCTCTGTCTCTCTATTGACCCAACAAACCCAGAAAAGATGAGTTACATCCTTCAAAGAAGAAATCTTTTCTAAGGTTTCCTCTCTGTTTAACACATCACATTGGATGTACTCAATAGGAGTATTTGGAGTCCAATCCGGCTTAGGCCTCCTGGCAACACCGTAAACTTTCCACGGTCCACCAGGACTGTCAGACAAAGGCAAGATTTCTGCCAAGCTATTGCCCACAATTCCTGTGATTCCTACAATCAGGGCCACTCTTTGCTTCTCAGATTTTATTTGTGAGTCTTCAACTTTTTCCTGTACTTTCATCTGCATGTAAATAAAAAGTCGTGAAACACAACTTAGTTATATAATAGCAATAGGGAGCCATAGTTGAAATATTGGACCACTCTTTATTTCCTATTTGAGTTTGTGGGGGTTGAGTAATTACTTATATTGACAAATATGGGCAATTACAAGGATACTGCGGGTAAATTTACTTCTAGTACAGTAAGGAAAGATCAATTTGCGAGCTCATTTCCATACTACCATCCATCAACCTGAAGATTAGTACAAACTAAACATGCAAAACAAGTTCATATATCCCGCTATAATTTTCAACTCAATCCACTATATGATATACTGTATTGGTGACATATTATGATGCAGCGAGCTGCTGAATCTCATTGGCTCTTTTCCATAATCAAACCCAACTCCCCTCAATCCATATGCAGCAATGAGCAAAGCTTGTGCCAATAGAACATGACACAATACCTAATTCCCAATTAGGTAGGGCAAACCCTCTTGCTGAATAAACGGAGTTACTCCTCTTGCCATTGGGAGGTCCTTTCTATTGTCACTGGGAGATCCTTCCTCCTGTCAATAGATGTAATCCCCCAGTCATCCGGATAGCCTATAGGCTATACTGATTCTAACGTGATGAAATCTGAGACTAAAGCTGAACTGGAATCTGGAAATTCAAAATGTTTTTCCAGTTTTCAGTTTAGCTTTATACTCAAACATCAGCAGGGATCATTTCTGAAGTATGAGAGCATTTGGGTTCATTACAGAGGTATCAGAACCAGGAATCTGCCAGCTCCTCAAGCTATAACATCAGATTCAGAATGGACGTAGAGCAAGGAAAAGCATTTAGGATCATTACAGAGGTCTCAAAGCCATGAATCTGCCAGCTTGTGAAGCTGTCAGAGCAGTGTCATAATGGACTCAAAGCAAGGAAGAGCTAAAAAAGCCCCCTCGAACAGGTTATGGATGAAAGTTTCCATCATTTGGAACCTTTAAATGTACAGTATGAGAAGGTATTTAAAGACAGATGAGAACAAATCATGTAGGAAATACTGCTCAACATGAACAATAGCTCATTTTCTTCAGGGCTGAAAGCTTACAGAGTTATGGGAGTGAACCCCAAGATGATTGTTTTACAAATGTGAGAACGGTTTGACCCAAGACTTCATTCTTTGAAGAGTGGTGGTCTTCAGAACCGGAAGTGGTTCACCTGAAATGTTGGGCTGTTCTGATTATTGGCGGCAACCGGAAGAGAGTTTTATAGTTCTTTAACTATATAATAGAAGATTCATGTATAGATTAGTTTCCCTTGATCTCAGAATTTGGAAGTTGAAAATTTTGTGTATATATTTTGGTTTTTTACATTGCCTCACCTCCAGTGAAAGACAAGCTTTGAACTTGGGCAATCCTAATAAGCATGGGTTGGTGGTGGAGGCCCCCAGCCTCACACTAACCAAAAAAGCTAACTATGGACAATAGCATCTAGATTTCCAGAGAGATTTCGTAAGGATTTAAATATATATCTGATGCTATCTATAGTTTTGTCATCTACCCTCATTTCGCACAGAGGACTACAGTTGAGGGGTTGGGTTCCATTATAGAAACGAAAAACAGTGGGAATCGTGACTACTTGTTACATTATATTGCCTCGGAGTTTATATGCCTGCGTCTGTCTTGCACAGACCACTTTTTTAAGACAAAAATACATGGACAACTAAAATACTTACTTCTCTGGGACCAATAGAGCCTGTCCACCATGAGTACCGACTCATTGTGAGTAATCCAACAAAATACCCCAATTGCCAATCTGCCATAACACATTGTTAAAAGTATAAACAAGAAACAATCTGAAAACTTTCCCTACACCTATCTATACAAACGAACACAAAATACAGCTATGACTGTCCAATGCCATGGAGATGCAAACTGGGCATAACATCTAGAATTTCATGGAAAGTTTTGAAAACTTAGCCATTCAGTGTAAACAAATTGTATTTTAAATGTTCAAGAGAATACAGTTTGCAGGAAATTTGAAAAAGAAAAACAAAATACAGCAACCCATTTCAATTGTTGCACAGATTGCTTAAAATCTTACCTCAAAATGAAACAACTAGAGCTTGGAAAATGAAGATGACATGTTGATTATAGCTTATGGCTTATAGAATGTTGTAGAAAGAATTTCAGAGCTTTACTTGTTGATCGGTAGGAAACGTCTAGAGATTATGAGTCGGTGACAGTGACACCCATTATAATTTACCACTAGGAAACAAAAGGCTCTCCATTGGCGGCCCCACTAAACCCTGAAAATAAAACGAAAACAGCTAAATAAAATGGGGGTTAGCGAGCATTTTTTAACAGCCGTTAGCGAATATTATTGAAGAAGTTGGCTTACCCGATTGCACTTCTTCGACGACCATTCGCTGCTCTGGAAAATATTACAAAAGCTAACATTCTCAGTTACAGCTTAGCGGTGTGTCGCACATCATTGAAAGCGGCAGACTAAAACACATTTTGGAGGGGGTAAAGAATATATACATATGCATATATACAGTTATTTGACAGGTTTGAAAATCGTGTCCAATTCGCTGTAACAAAGTTGGAAAATATATTTTTCTTTTTAAAAAAATCAACCTTGCAATTTAATTATTTATTATTTTTTTTAAATTGAAGATGTTGCATAAATTAAAAAATCAAAGCACAAGAGTCAAAGTAAAAGAAGGCCCTCCTCCTCATAGTGTTTTTTATCTCTTCTAGTGTCCAAGAACGATCCTCTACCTCCCCCTTTAGTGTTGCGACCTATATCTAAGTTATTATTATGTACATGAGAGATATATAATGTTTTTATCTCCTCTACTACCCAAAGACAATCCTCCACCTCTCCTTTTGGTGCTACGATCTATGTCTAAGTTATTTTTATGCACATGAGATATATGTAATGTTTTTTTGGTGTTTTGTTTTCTTGACATTGTTATATGATATTTATTTTTCTATTGTCGTGTTTTGAGGTGGCATTTTCCTCCAGCAGGGACTCTGAACCATGCATACCAATCGGCTATTTTACTGTGTAACCTTTTGTGTATTATCATTTGATGAATAATAATCATATTAAGATGTTCTGATAGTAAAGAGAATGAAGGCCTCCCTTACAAGAAACAAGTCGTATGGAACCAATCATTAACAATTATTGAACAACCCCTATAATCAAAAATAGGGTTGAGTAAAAGCAAAACAAAAGATACAATAACTAGAGAGTTAGTCCATGCATCCCATTGTTACAAGTGTTTGAGGCAATCCTTGATCTTAGTAATAAGTACAATAGTGTTCTAGGTTTGCATTTTGGTTTGCTCCATCTACAAAAAAATATAGCAGAGAGGACATGAGCTTGTTGAATAGTTAAAACAAATCCATTCTTAGTGTACAATTATTTTCATCATTTTTTCAAGATTTGGAAGAGAATGACTAACATATTAGTGTTCCAAATCACTAAGAGAGGGAAGAGGGAAAGAAGACCAAGAAGATCAATTTTTTTATTGAAATAAATGGAAAATAAATCAAGAAGTGAAGAGAGGATAGAGAACCATGACTGAGAGAAAGAAGGGCAATGCCAAAAAAGACGAGGAACAATTACAAAAGTGACATAGAAAGGGCACTTCCCTATAGAAAGGCCAAGTTTAAATAATGTTTGGCCAATATGAAGAATATGTCATCGTAATAATTGGCATTTGGCTTTAGTAGAGGAGTATGAAATATTGCAATCCTCGAGCTATAAATGAGAGCCAAGGAATTTCATTGGCCACTTGGTATTGAGAGAATTTTCCAACGGATGTGGATGTTGAATGAGTAGACACAAAATTCTTGGTATGACAAAAGGGATACCTGCTAGTTTGGCATGCACCAATCTCTCCATAGGGGTGTAGGATTGGTAGTGATCTTAAGAAGGACTTCGAGGGAACCAAACAAATGAGAAAAATAGAGATCTATTTGAAAGTCATAGCAACCAAAATATATGGTGCAATCCATTCTAGGGAAGCCAATTATAAGTGCCTTGATCCCAAATATCCTTAACTAAGACAATACCTATGTTTGTAAAAAAATAAGCTCTAAATTTAGGCTAGAAAGAAAGATGAAGGTCATTAATTTGTATACCTTGACTCCACCATAGGCTAGAGTTGGGGATATTCAATCCATACCAAAGGGACTGATGATACCATTGTAAAAGAGGAGTCATCTCTTGCCAGGGTGCCCAATTATCTATGAGAGGAAGAGACCCTAAAATATTTAAAAATTGAGCATTAAGAATCTTAACCTCCCAAGGAGTGGATGCCTAGGAGTGTTATTGAGTTTCAAGTCTAACATGTTCATGTTGTGAGCAACATACCTCATTTTCAAAAGTTAAAATAAGGACCCATTTGATTCTAGAAATTCCATATTTGGTCCCCATTGAGATAATATCAGCATTAGGACCCAAGCATACCAAAGTTTAAGTTTTGATAATCAATTTTCATTTTATAATTCGTTGGCTTAAAATCATAAGAGAATTGATTAAAAGGTCAAGATTTAATTTAAATTAATTTATTTATCTAACAAAGCTAATCCCTTTTTGGTCAAGTCTATGGGTTTTGTTTTAGAGGTCAATTGTGTGCTTTGCCACATGTGTCTTCCTAGCAAAAAATTGAAAGATAATTGAGTCCTTTTCGAGATCTAAGTAATGCTTCAACCTATCGTAGATCGGGTACTCATACCCCTCATATGACATCTCAACACATCTCTTCATATTATGAGATTGCTCCACAAGTCTTTTTTCCACAACATCATAGGTCTTTGTGTCAGGATACATGAAACACCGGAAGCATATAGTTGATTACCAAACCAAGCAACTTAATATGCGGAATTAACCAAAATCAACAAGTAACTAGAATTCAGAATAACACATGATATGAGAGACAATACACAACTTGTATTAATACTTATACAGAAAAGAATACAATAAAGAAGATGCCACTTCTTCTCCACCACCTCTTCAGAGGCTTCCCACACCTCAAGTGAACAGTAATTCTCTCCTCTAAGCTCTCTCTCTCAGGTCCCAACACACAACTCAAATACAGAGTTGGTGTTCACCTCCCGTGCTCCACGCACACCACAAGTGCTCCACGCACTCCACAAGTACTCAACGTACTTCAAGTAGATCTCCCATGAACCTGCAATAACCTGCACCTCAACAGACCATACTTATGGAAGGAACTCCCTTGCCTTCCTCTTTGCTCTATCCGAGTACACACCTATACTCCAAGTAGATCCTGCCTGATTCTGCTCCCTGTTGTGTTGCTGTCCTATCTGATCTTGCACACCTACAAATCAACCTGGTTCTGCACACCTGTGAACCTTGACCTTGCACACACATACACCTGCAAATCAACGATCTTACTTACCATGCAGATCTCCTATATAGGCCATGCACACCTGTTGACCAAGATCCTACACCCCTGAAGAATCTTGTTGACTCTTCAAAACCAGCACCCACCTTGGTACTGCTGTGGAACTAGGAGGAACACCCTTGCTCACCTCACACACAGAAGGAGCTAACTTTGCTCAACTCAAACTAGAACGCCTTTCCAATACAACCATGAGTCTATTATATAGATCTCATCCAAACAATAATTAGACATCTAATTAAAATAATTAGATCCGCAGCTATGAGTCTAAAAATAGCTCTCATCATGCAAACACTTGGTTCGTTAGCTAACTGCCCATAATAAACTCACAGTCGAACCACACAGGCGATCGACGTCGGTCCCTGTCCACCTGGGGGTCACCGACGCCGACCGATCCATGACCGACGTCGGTTGCCTTCTTGTCTAATCCTGCCAACGTCGGTTGGCCAGACCAACGCCGGTGTCTGTGACACTCTGCAACTCATCCTACAACCTCCTCCATGTCTGCATCAGTGAAGCTTTTAGCTCCACAACCTAACAATCTCCCACTTGGAGATAAATAGCTGCACTATACCTGTACCTGTACTCCATCTAATCTATTTCCTGGTTTGTATCCCTCTTCAAGATCAATCCTAAAGACAACCCACCACACATCCTGTGGTGTACCTCCTGTCATCCGAGTACCCTGCCACATCCGAACCTACAAACACATGTAGTGAAGTCTTGACCCTGCATAGCATGAATCCCTGCTGCTGGTCCCTCTCAAATACCTGAGAATCCACTTCCCTGAATTGGCTCCTAACTCTCTGACAGCTCCCACTGTATGGGAATACTCAGGTCTATACCAGACCTCATGTGATTTCGAACACTGTACCTGTCCAGCCCTTAGTGTGCTCTGGCTCTGCATCCTGAACCTCGCCAACACCTGATTCACATCAGCTCCCACTGGAGACAAAATCAACCTGTGATCTCCATGTCTCCCATGTCAAAGAATTTCGCTGCTCCAAACTCCTCATGACATGCCGCTGAACTAACCTTACCCTTAGCTCAGCAAAACCCTGTATGTACAATCCTGCTAGCAAAACATACCATCCACATACAGCAACAGAATGATGTTGCAATCATCATCCACCTGGTAAGACAAACACAATGGTTATACTGACACTGAATAAAGCCCTGCTTTGTCATCCACCTGGTACTACCTGTCAGTCCTGTCCCACTGTCCTGCAGCTCCTCAAGACCATATACCTGGTCTTTCGTCTCACGTGTCCATTCACTCTATTCTTCAACTAAGGAATCCATTCGTCTCTGTGTTTTCATACCTACTGGCAACCCTACCAAATCTCTGCTTGGTTCTGCAATATCTCCATGCCATGCTCCCACCTGTTTCCTGGATCATTCATGCTCTACAATCAGCAACGAGTATAAAGAAGAGGAACAACGAATTTGAGGGCCTACTTACATCTTCAGTCCTCCGTATGGGTGTTTGAGACTCCTTGACAGCGTGTTGTCCACCCAAAATTCGTTACAGTGACCGACCTCGGTCACTCCATAGTCTGCATCCGACTGACGTCGGTTCCCATGCGCCTGTCCCTGACTACCGACCCTGTCGATGTCGGTGTCCTTGCTGCCGACGTCGGTCCTCGTGACCGACGTCGGTCTTACATACTGTCGACGTTGGTTTTCATGCCGACGCCGGTACTTGTGTTTCCTGTGAGTGATGACTTTTTACCCGCGAGCTCCTTTGAATCAATCCCCATGTCCAAACTGCCCTGCTCAGAAGTATCTAGCCCCATCCACTGGTCTCTGTCCGCCATCTCCTCCAAGTACACCAAGGCTTTCCAGTTCTTAAGCTTGTCAAATATATCTATCTTCCGCTTAAGAACATGCATCTCCTTCCTGCTCATGTGACCAAGCCTACAAAGCCACATCTCTGCAACAAAAGAAAAATTAGTAATATAAACAAGTAGATAAAGAGTACCTATTTTCTTACCACCAGCTAATTCAAGTGCATCCGATGTGAGAGCTCTCGTGCAACTCTCATCACCCAAACTTTTTGAAGAAATTAGCCATATCTCCAAACCTGGGACCTGCATGACCTCCTTCAACACCCATGTGTTGGCCTCCGCCTGCAATTTCAGCTTCACTTCCCCTTTGCCAATTCTTTGGCAAGGCTCACCAGCTCCTCTACCTGGGGCTGCATGGAAAGAGGCAACCGAATCTTTTATCCAAGATTCAACTTTATCCAAGAAACCTTCCAAAGCATCCTGTGCAACCACACCTGCAACATCTGCATCTTCAGTTCCTTCATGCTGATCTGCTACCAACCAACAATATTCTTTTACCTGCTCTTTCTTTCCATGGGACCGTAAGTGACCATCTGTGCTTTTCAACTCCTCCATTCTTAGCTTACTTTGATCTGCCATTGCTCTACTCCCACTCGATCAGAAACCCCTGAGAGTGACCTGTAATCAAACACAAAACCTGCTTCCTGCAACCTTAACTCTGATACCACTTGTCAGGGGTATCAAGCTATGAGCTAACAACCTTGCTCTGATACCACTTGTCAGGATACATGAAACACCGAAAGCATATAGTTGATTACCAAACCAAGCAACTTAATATGTGGAATTAACCAGAATCAACAATTAACTAGAATTCAGAATAACACATGATATGAGAGACAATACACAACTTGTATTAATACTTATACAGAAAAGAATACAATAAAGAAGATGCCACTTCTTCTCTACCACCTCTTCAGAGGCTTCCCACACCTCAAGTGAACAGTAATTCTCTCCTCTAAGCTCTCTCTCTCAGGTCCCAACACACAACTCAAATACAGAGTTGGTGTTCACCTCCCGTGCTCCACGCACACCACAAGTGCTCCACGCACTCCACAAGTACTCAACGTACTTCAAGTAGATCTCCCATGAACCTACAATAACCTGCACCTCAACAGACCATACTTATGGAAGGAACTCCCTTGCCTTCCTCTTTGCTCTATCTGAGTACACACCTGCACTCCAAGTAGATCCTGCCTGATTCTGCTCCCTGTTGTGTTGCTATCCTATCTGATCTTGCACACCTGCAAATCAACCTAGTTCTGCACACCTGTGAACCTTGACCTTGCACACACATACACCTACAAATCAATGATCTTACTTACCATGCAGATCTCCTATATAGGCCATGCACACCTGCTGACCAAGATCCTACACCCTTGAAGAATCTTGCTGACTCTTCAAAACCAGCACCCACCTTGGTACTGCTGTGGAACTAGGAGGAACACCCTTGCTCACCTCACACACAGAAGGAGCTAACTTTGCTCAACTCAAACTAGAACGCCTTTCCAATACAACCATGAGTTTATTATATAGATCTCATCCAAACAATAATTAGACATCTAATTACAATAATTAGATCCGTAGCTATGAGTCTAAAAATATCTCTCATCATGCAAACACTTGGTTCGTTAGCTAACTACCCATAATAAACTCGCAGTCGAACCACACAGGCGACCGACATCGGTCCCTGTCTGCCTGGGGGTCACCGACGCCGGTCGATCCATGACTAACGTCGGTTGCCTTCTTGTCTAATCCTGTCGACGTCGGTTGGCCAGACCAATGCCGGTGTCTGTGACACTCTGCAACTCATCCTGCAACCTCCTCCATGTCTGCATCAGTGAAGCTTTTAGCTCCACAACCTAACACTTTGCTCAAAAATCTAAGTTTCTAGTGTATCTGACAACATGGTCAAGCGAGATCATGCCAATTTTGTCTTTCTTGCTCCATCATAAAGCAATGAAAAAATACTGAATCACAAGTATTCATGACAACGTGACTAAGCGATATTTCACTATGTGTCATCATCTCGTAGCATCAAAGACCTTGGTTCGAAAAATATAAGTTATGATGTTTGTGACTAACACACCATGTGTCATCATCTAATAGCATCACACACTGATAATAAAATATGATAGACTTTAAAACCCATGACTATGCGACAAATCGATAGGCTACCACATGTCATTATTTGCATAGTTAGCTACCACGTGTCATTCACAGTCATCGCCACATGTCCTTCTAGCACAGTCGACTACTGTGTGTTATCATCTCATAGATCCATACACTTACAGGGTTGGAGATCGATTAAAAGGTATATTGAATGATAAAGCAACATGTTGTGACATGACCCTATGAACATAGTTGAGCATAATATTGAACAAGCATGACAACATGACCACTCTTCATTTATGTTTCAATGGACACTGAAGCGACAAGCTACCATATGTCCTACTAGCATATTCAGTTATCAATATTAAATCAGCATACAAAATTCAATTATGATCATGTAACATACTGGCAATTGTAAAGGAAGATGGACATAATAAAGCTAATATAGATGACTAAGCTCCTAAATGTTATGACAAGGTGACACCTGTCAAATAACGTCCCATGAAAGTATGCATCATAAATCAAAATAAAAAATTGAAAGATAGTTGACATAGACCATTGAACAACAATTAATTATCATGAATGAAATTATAACTATGGACTTGGTGTTTATGCCAAGCTATATGTTTTGTCCTAAATCAAATTCGACATCATTTACAAACAACTAGCTTGAGAATTAAGATTCAAAACTCTCTAGTTTCCTCAGCCCCAATTATGAAATTGAACATACAGCTTGACAAGATAAAATGGTAGGGTGAAGCCCAGGTTTATGTTCCATCTATGTTTTAATTTGGAACCAAGTAAGAATTCAAGGACACAAAATTTGATTCAAATTCTTTAGGCAATGTCTTCTTGCATTATTCAGCTATCTACAAAGATGTTAAAGTAACTTGAGAATACAATGATAAATATAACTTCTCTCTTCAACAGATGGAATATATAGATGACTTGCTCACCATCTAAATGGTTAAACTACAAAAAGTGGAAGCTAAGCTTGAGGTATTTCCATGTATTGACATCTTATTCAATTTTTTCACTATGGGCATGTGCACAGATGATATATTTCATAGGAAAGATATTTAAATACCAATAGCCTGTATAACTAGAGTATCCTAAAAAAATTACTAGAGGTTTCCCTAACCAAACACCATCTACAACCAACAGGTAGTCTAGGAATGGTTTTGAAAATTATGAGTTTATAGAGACCTTGAGAGGTTGGGCATTAAACCTTGACAAATAATAAAAAGAGGAAAATTAGTTCCATCCCCATCTCACAAGTCACACTGGGGGTTATAATTGCAATGGCTTTGCTGAATATAATCCATGGAGCTACTTTTATTTCCCATGATGATGAAGTCTGGGTTCCCCTCTTATCTATAGTTCTAAATGACAAAGGTATCCATGCACTTGGGGAAATCATAAGCTACAATTTAAAGATACAGAGGATTTCCCATAATAGGTTAGATGGAATGTTTTTTGTGCAACTATAAGCCCCAAAAGAACATCTCCATGGAAGCCAAAAGGGAAAAACATGATATGTGATGATTTTGGCATATTATATATATAAGTTCAGGAATTTTATACAAAGAATTGCAGACACATTTAATCCTATGGTTTATTAAGTAGTCAATTCACATCCAATGTCAAGGTTGTCCAATGAAATAAGATCACTCAAATCATTGGTAAATTATTGGTACTACCCAGACCATACAGGCATAAGGGTGGAAGGCACATTGGTTGCACCTAAATACTTACCTAAAATGGTCCTAAACAAGTTGGTCAAATAAGAGATAGCATACCAACTGTCTCAAAGCATTGATGAAAACTATAAAAGGATAAAATTTGGTATTATGCACAAGATGCCACTCAGCATAGGCAAGCAACAATTTTAACAATGGGGATAATTGTTTGAATCCTCTCATCGCATGTCCTCTTTCAATCTAAAACTAGTAGAATTTATATGTTGGGATCTTAGGGGTAGAGTGGTCCAACATATCAAGAGATTCTAGGGATTATTCAGAGCCACCTACATCCATTAAGGATATGATCATGATTACATTTGTTTAAATGATGGTGATGACACTCAAGTCTACAATAGGATGCAAGTCGCTCAGATGCCAATGGAAATTGCTCAAAGAGTACAATATGATCCTTCTATCAAAATGTTGGATAAAGCTGAAATAGAGCAACCTAAGAGAAAAAATTCTCCAGAGGAGATTGATGAACAAATAAAGATAATAATACTTAAGAGACTTCCCCAACAAAAGATTACATGGGAGTGAAGTTTTTTTTATGGACATTGGTGGACCTCCTCTAGTTCCAAAGGTCACATTTTATTTTACTATTATTGCTTCAGGATAATAAGGCCCATCAAAAGTATTGAGTTGGCCACCTTCTCATCCTCTTTGGCATGTTACAATAGGGCCTCATGTGTTTTCTTAGGTTAGGAGAATGCTTCCCATTACTTTCCAATCTCCAACAATCACATTGGAAGAGAGGCCATAATATATACCACAAGTTTAAGGAGCATCATTGAACATAATCTATTCATCAGCCACAAAATATGATTCTTTGAAGGAGAGTTTAGAATGGGAACATATATCCAATGTCTTTAAGAAGGCTCCTACATGGTAACTTTGGGAGCCTTTAGCCCTAGTTCTTTTCCTACCTCTATTTTAGCCAAGACAATAATAGATGTAGAGGATACATCATGTTTTAGATATGGAAATGAGAAAGGATAATAATTTTATTATGTCCTTGATTGATACCTATTGTCACTCATATTTTCACCCTTTGAGGATATGCCTAAGCTCTCCTCATCCAAGTGGCACAATGGAAACACTTTTAGGCTTGTGGGTAGCCTAGGGATGAGGTGAATCTCTAGATAGGGTTAGCTCCCTTGATGTACCACTTTGGATTGAAACTACACCTATTTTTTTTTTTTTGGGGGGGGGGAGGGAGAGAGATAAATTAAATAAAACTATTCTAAGGGAGGTGATACGCCAAATAATATGATAACTTTCAACCAACAACATGTTACACATGAGAACAAAGGACTAACCAAACATACACTCCTTTAATTTGTATCTTCTCACATCAATGTTACATTATGAGGTTATGGATGAATGTACAAAGATAGGAGGACTAGAAAATAGGCCTTGAAAGGCACTAATTAATATACTAACTCACTCAATCCTTGACATTTCCTAGAACACTTCACATGCCCTACAAGAAGAAGCTTTCCAACTGCAACTAAGATGAAAGAATGAGACAACATGCTAAGGAATCCATAGTATTCGCTAAGGAATCCATAGTATTCGCTAAGAAAGATCCAAAGTTCAAGTAAAACACACTAAGAATAGTCATGAAGAGGTAAAAATAATTAGTCTTATTGATAAAATGGTATTCAAATGAGCAGGGGTTCACCATACTCAGGTGGAGCATAAGTTACAATGGCCAAAATGGCTAGTTCTTATAGAACTTGAGAGAGAGAGGAGAAGAGAGAAGTATAAGGGTCACTAGGAAACGTGTCAAGCTGAGAAATTAGTAAAATGTGCATGAGAAGGAGATGTGGGATGAACCATGCAAGGTTAGGAAGCACAAGTGTCCATCCAAGTCATCAAACTCTTTCAAAGGGGCATGAAACTCCTCATTCTAGCTCAAAAAATTGCCTTCATGATTTGGACTTGTTTGAACATCCTATAACTAATTAGAGATAGATTTGATGATTAGAATGAAAGGGAATGATTCTATACATGCCTATCCATGCATTGATTGTAGGCCTGGTCATTTAGAATCATCTAGAATGTAGCCATCATCATCTGCAGTCCAAAAAACTCTTCCTTCATTCACCTTGCACACTTGGCCTCAAAATTGGCTTTAGTTTTCCATGAAAATCCATGGGAGGGAGCGGATGAAGGTTTTAAATACCCTCCATGTCCTTAGAATCATTATGCACACCTTAAAATTACCCCACTTTAAGTTTTTCACCCTTCTCACTAGCTTGTCCACTATGCCAGTTTTGACTGGTTGAGATGAAGCATCTGATTTGGACACTTAGGAGTTTTTTAAAAGCATAAAATGGCCATAGGGAGTTATTAAAAGTCCTAATATTCCACTCAAACTTTATTTAATCTCTTTAAACCTCTTGTGTCCTAAAAAACACATAAAATAGTTAAGAAAATCCTATTTTGCACCCTATCTGTACAGTTTCATACAACTCAAGAGGGTGAGGAAGACCCTGAGAGAGCCCCCTACAAGATCCAATAGCTTTCATGATCAAATTATGCCACCAGATCATCTTTCCCACTCCATTTATCCAAACTAGTCTTGACTGAGGGTTTCTAAGGGTTTTAGGCTTGTTTTCACTCTTAAGCATTGTTAATAAAAACTTGATGTTGAAATATCAAAAAAATTCCTCAAACATGATATTTAGGGTCCTTTTTAACACCTCTAAATTCCTTTGGAATCTATGCAAATCCTTCTAAAATATGTGAGCAATCAAATCTCTCTTATCAAGCTTGTTTTCCTCTTTTCCTACATGCCTGAGTTGTCTTTGAGTCAAAAGTGGCCCTTTTATGGTTTCTCCAACAAGTTAAAGGCCTGAACATGTATAAAATGTCCTCACAAACATGACCCAATAGGTTATAATTCTCACTAAAAGTTTCAAGTGAAGTTGGGCTCCTATTGGGCTTCTAGGCTAACCATGCCTAGTAGGCCTGTTTGCACCTCAAAGCCTAAATATGAAATCCTCAAGCTTCCTCTACATTCCGTAAGCTCTATCACCTTTGTTTTTCCCCTATTAACATGTTTATATGTATTTGAAATCTCATTTATATCTTTATAGTGAACTCTTGTTTGGACTCTAGTCATACCCTTACCTCATGAGCATGTCTACAACCTTAAGAGTGTAGGGTGCCTTGTTGAACTCCATCCTCTTTTAAATGTTTTAAAATGTTGCCCTATAAGTTTTATAACTCTCCACACCTTATTGAAGTGTTTATTCAACTCATGGTTTCATTTTTTTACCTTTCCTTCCTAGGTTACAGGTTTCATGCACAAAGGGAGTGCCCTTTGTCTGAGACAATAGAGGGCACTCCCCTATTTCCCCAAAAAATGTGAATATTTTATGAGATTCCTCAAGTCATTAACATTCTCTTCACAATGTTTCAACCCTTGGTTAGGTCTCTTACCCTTTCAACTTGTGAAAAACCCAAGACAAACTATATATAGGCAGATTGTGCAATATTTATTGGTGTGGACTATGAACTACATTTTTAAGGATACTTGTCTATTCTGTATCCATCATGAAATCTATATGAGGCTATGATACTACAATTAAGGGATTAAAAACCTTACTTATTTCCCAAACCTATCATATACTCCTCTCAATCCTTGACTCGATCAAGATCGAGTGTAACTTCCTAATTGTGTTTTGCCTTAAGATGTTGTACCTATAGGTGCATGCATGGTTTGGCTTCAAGGAAAATATCCAAAACCTCCTCTACTCTCCCTTAGAGTCATATTTCATTATTTTAGGCCCATCTTCACCATATCAAATTATCTTAATCACTGTAAGCAACATCTCTTACTCACTTCTTGTAACAGTCCTCTGTAGTGGTTGTAGGTGCATATAGGGTCTCAAAGGATCTATATAGGCTTTTTTTTCATTGTTTAGAGCTTATGAAGATCATAATGGTTATAATGAAGGTGATCACAAGTTTGTCTCATCATTACAAACTCCATTTTACCCTTCATATACACTTGAGCTTCTCAATTGTGTCCTTCCTTGTTAGACTGAGACACCCATGCCTATGATTCTTGTAGATGTATGTGAGCTCTTGAGGACTTGGGTTATGATTTTGGAAGGCTTCCATTGAATTTTTATAATCAACTAGTATTTTTTTCACCTTGGATCCACTTTGGATGAGCTAAGACATCATCAAACACCTTGTTTGAGCCACTAACTACCTTCAAGCTGTAGGTGCCTATTTTCTCCATATAAGGACACCTATAGGTGTCTATGAGGACTGAAATTATACATTCCATTATCATGCTAATGATATTCATACCATTTGTATATGATTCAACCACTTGAAACATTTTGGCCCTGAGAGTGTGTTCATTATTTCCCCTTAGGGTGTCATTTGCCACTTACACTTCAAAACCTATAGATGTTAATGCAAAATTTTAGTGCTTTTTGAGGTCACTTTGAGGTTTTCAAATCCTAACTTGCACTAAATTTCTAACCTCCATTCCTGGCACAAGTCCTCTCTATAATAGAATCTATCAAACTCACCTATTTGGATGCTTTATAACTATTTGAAAACACATTATAAGGTACCTACAAAAAGCCCTTAGACCTTTATTTTCACCTTTTGGGGACAAAGGGCCTAAACACAGCTATTTGGTCTTAGAAGGTGATCCATAACCCCATTTTATCATTTGACACTTCAAAGAGGTTTGATATGGTTCATTTTTCTTACCAAGTTCCTAAGGAAAGACTTTGTCATGTTTTAATCTCTCAAACAAGGACTCATACATCTCTATTAGGGTCACCTGTAGGTGATTATTCAATTTATATAGGCAACAAGTACAGAATTATGGGTAATGTACATGGTAACAATCCAAATGTATTCTTCATGCTTAAAAAAGGATTGAAAACTCTTCACTAATATCTTTTAGCCTAGTACAATGTCAGCAAAGGCTTATGTAGGTGATTATTGGTTGTATATAGGTAGTGAGTGTCTAGAAAGGAGCATAAAATGGATTAATGAGTCTTAAGAGCAACTCAAATTCAAAGTTAACCCCTAAAATACATGATGGAACTTAAGGAGGTATGAAGACAAGTTCCAAAATATCCATTTTAATGTTAAAGTCACTTATAGACATATGAACAAAATAGGAATGGTTATCTAATGACTGTTTGGTGTGATGGGTAAACTTGTAACCACAATTGTCTCTTCCTTAACAACCAAATGAATTCTCTCCATTTACTAATGGTTTAAATAACTAAAATACCCTAAGTACAACTCCATGAACAAGCTAAACAAGCTTATATAGGGGACTATCATATTCACCCCACTTGAATATGAATATGAATTTGCTATTAAGGCTAGGATGACATTACATGACATAAAATAACATATAATTCATCCATGACAATATATTATACCCCATAAAACATCTAAAACTCATGTTTCTACCTATAGGGGTCCCAATTTAACTTAAAAGTCAAATTTGGTCAACAAATTGGTGAGTCATAGGGGTAGTATGCATGCTATACTAACTAGACTAGTAGCCTTATCAATCCATTGGGTTTAGGAGTCAACTAAAGTCTGAGAAAAATAAAAATGATTTGACCATTGACTAAAAGATTCGGTCAAGACAAAACCAATGACTACCTCAACCACATAAAACAAAAAATACACATAAAGCAAAAGCAAACACACATGTGCTTCATGAGTAATTATGGAGCACCCACACTAGACTAAACAAACTAATTCAAACACTAACTAACTTGAGATGAGAACTTCCTCCTGGATCAAAGGGGAAGATTGAAACTCTTCTTGCTTCATGACATGAAGGATTTAGTGAGACATGTAGCCTTTTGATCCTTTACATTGATGCCTTTGACTTTTTCATGATGTTTTCCAACTTCATTGGCATGATGTTCATTGATGAACAGGTAGCTTCAAACAAGTTGGCTATAGAAATTAACTCTTATTGCATCCAAATAGCCTCAACCTTCTCATGTGGATCTTCAATTTCAACATCATTCTTTATTTCCATAGGGTTCTCAATAAGATTGGGTTTCTTCTCAGCTACAAATTCTGATAGGGCCAAAGTTCCCCAAAGCTCTGACATAACTTGTCAGATTTAAGAGCACACATGATTACCAATGTATAAGTAACTTAAACATGTGGAAATACCCAGAATAACAATATAACTATCAATGAGAAATAGCACAGAATATGAGAGGCAACACACAATTGTATTCAACTCATTACAAAGGAAATTACAATAAAGAGATCACACTCTTCTTCCACCTCTACAAGGCCTTCCACACCTCAAGGGCTCGTAGTAATCTTCCCTCTAGAGTAATCTTCTCTCAATAGGTCACAACACATAGCTAACACAAGCTGTTGTTCACTTCATTGTACTTCTAGTACAATTGAGTACGAATCGGTACTCAAAGTAGATCTCACCATGATCCTACTCCTTGATGTATTATTGTCACCTTGGATCTTGCTCCCCCACCAATCTCCTTTCTAACCCTCGCATATACACACCCCTGTAGACCAACCTGATCTTACTTATCACATGTAGATCTCCACCATGATCCTACAATACCCTGCATATCAAACCTGATCTTACATACATGAAGAATCCTACTTGATTCTATCATGGGAAGAACTCTCCTAGTTTTACTACTTTACAATACAGCCCATGAGTCTATTATATATATCTCATGCATACAATGGTTAGACTTGCAGCTCAAGACTCATCTCATTCTTTAACATGCAAACTACCCATTCACTTAACTGACTGTTCATCAACAACAGTTTTGGAACCGCACAGGCGATCGACGTCGGTCCCTATCTTCCTAGAGGTGACTGACATCAACCGACTGTTATCAAGGTCACTTTCCTACTGCACTATCCACTGACCGACATCAGTGATCCTACTGATGCTGGTGACTACATACTCAGCATCCTCCTTCCTATTTGCATTCAGGTGAAGCTTTTAGCTCCACACCCTAACAATCTCCCACTTGGAGATAAATAGCTGCACCCATACCTATACCAGTACTTTGTCTATTTTGCATCCTAGCTTGTATCCCTCTCCAAGCTCCCACTTGAAGACAACCCACCACACACCTTGTGGTGCTACACCTATGTCTAAATTTCTCAATGTACCTTCTTCTGCCTTGCTATACTCCCACTCAAATAGCAACCCCTGTGAGTAACCTGTAATCAACAAACACTTAATAGATCTGAACCACCTGTTAGTCAAGCTCGCTCTGAGAACATCCAACCTCGCTCTAATACCATTTGATAGGACCTAAGTTCCCCAAAGCTCTGACACAACTTGTCAGATTTAAGAGCACACATGATTACCATTGTATAAGAAACTTAAACATGCAAAAATACCCAGAAGAACAATATAGCTAGCAATGAGAAATAGCACATAATATGAGAGGCAACACATAATTGTATTCAACTCATTACAAAGGAAATTACAATAAAGAGATCACACTCTTCTTCCACCTCTACAAGGCCTTCCACACCTCAAGGGCTCCCAATAATCTTCCCTCCAGAGTAATCTTCTCTCAATAGGTCACAACACACAGCTAACACAAGCTGTTGTTCACCTCATTATACTTCTAGTACAATCGAGTACGAACCGGTACTCCAAGTAGATCTCACCATGATCCTACTCCTTGATGTATTGTTGTCACCTTAGATCTTGCTCCCCCGCTGATCTCCTTTCTGACCCTCACATATACACACCCCTGTAAACCAACCTGATCTTACTTATCACATGTAGATCTCCACCATGATCTTGCAATACCCTACATATCAAACTTGATCTTACATACATGAAGAATCCTACTTGATTCTATCATGGGAAGAACTCTCCTAGTTCTACTACTTTACAATACAGCCCATGAGTCTATTATATATATCTCATGTATACAATAATTAGACAAGCAACTCAAAGACTCGAACTAGTCTTTAACATGCAAACAACCCGTTCACTTAACTGACTGTTCATCAACATCAGTTTTGGAACCGCACAGGCAACCGACGTCAGTCCCTATCTGACTGGAGCTGACTGACATCGACCGACTGCTGCTGAGGTCAGTTTCTTTCTACACTGTCCACTGATCGACGTCGGTGATCCTGCCGACGTCAGTGACTGCATACCTAGCATCCTCCATGTTTGCAACAAGGTGAAGCTTTTAGCTCCACACCCTAACAAGTTATTCTAGCTCATCAGGGAGCTTTGCATACTCTATCCAATCTTGATCATTGTCCTTTATGAAATATTATTTCTTCACCTTGTCATGTACTTGGCCCTCAACTTGGAAAATCTCACCAAGCTCTTGAAAGAACTTCATTTACAGTTCCCAATCATCTTGGTCCTCTTTATCATCTAGAGCCCCTACCTCTTCAATCTTCTCTTCTTGATGTATGATGTCATCAAGATGGTGTTCTTCAAGCTCTAATGCATTTGATGGTGATCTAAGGTTAGGTTGAGGTATTGGATCATCTTCAAGAGCAAGAACTTCCACCTTGGTCTCAAAAGATTCTTCTAGGATTGCCACCTCTTTTGGGATGACTTGAAATTATTCTTCATCCTTAATAGCACATTCATATTCATGTTGGAGGTGATTGTCTACAAACTTTTGATCATATGCAGAGTCTTCTTCAAGTGTTGCAATATCTTCCTTCTCTTTCTCCTTCATGGTGATGCCAAGAATAGGCATCTTGAAATCATGTGACCTAGCCCAATGAGGTAGCCAATGATGTATGTCTTCTTCAAGTAGGAGTTCTAAACTTTTATCAACCAAATACTCATCTTTAGGTTCCTATACCATATGTACATAAAGGTAAAGGGTTATGGGGTGATGAAAATATGAACTAGTTGGTGGAGGTGGCACATAGAACTCAAAATCAAATTGAGATTGAAATGTAGGGGGCTCTTTTGGAAGTTATTGAGGAAGGAGAGGCAGATCTTAGGCTAAAAGAACTTTATTTTATTCCTTCCACTTGACAATCACTTCATTCACATCTTATTTATCTTGAGTAATCTCTTGAGGAAGGGTGGATGGGGTGTGTTTAGGCATAGGATCTTCTTTTGGGTATAAACCTTCCATCATACCTTGACTTAGTAGCTTCATCCTTAACTCTAACTCTTCAATTTACTTGGATAGGTTCTCTTGGAAGAGTCTCTCTTGAAGTTGATATGCATCATCATGAGGATGAGGAATATAAGGGGATTCATATGGAATACAAGAGGTTTATTGAGGAAGGGTGGGAGGGGCTTGCATAGGATCAAGTTCTTTCTCAACTTCACACTCTTTATGAAGGCCTTTATCATCTTATTTATTCCCACATGATTCCACTATCTTGTTCCAGATTAGGATGTTAGGATTAGGAGTCTTTTCTTTAGGTGGTGAATCAACTTTAGGAGTGGATGAAGTATTCAATAAATTTGGAATCTCCTTAGGCTTGGATTCTCCACCTTGTCTCCAACTTGGAATCTCATATCTAGAGGTCTTCTCTTGAGGTGGCGCTACAATTGGAGAGGGCAATGAGGTCTTAGATTCCACTTCTTATTCTAATAACATGGATTGTTTCATTTGTATATTGGCAAATTTACTTTGCCTATCAAGGTTTACTTCAAACACAAGGCTAGTCTTTTCAACTCTCTCTTCCACTTGATTTGGAAAAGGATGACTTTGGCAATTTTGATTGGGCTCATGAGTAGGGATCAAATATGGTTGATAGAAAACTTGGGAAAGTGGATATGAAGGCTGGTAGGTTTGGTGAGGTTTCCTCTTATGAATTCTTAGCTTATCCTATAAGAATGCAATCAAGCCACTCACATTTAGCATCTCATTTGTAAGCCTTTGTCAATTGGCTCTCTCAATAGATGCCCACTCTCTTTTGACCAACTCTAAGGCATCTCTCACCTTGTGGATGAAATGTCTAGGGACATAATGACCATGTCCCCTTAGTGTATCAAGATCCAACACATACTTTTCATACCCCAAAAGAGTTTTCTTGAAGGTGGAAATGGATTGAGTTGAGAAGTGGCTAGGTTGAATAGGAGAAGCAAGATATTGAGGAGGCTAGCTATATGACTGATACAACTCATGACAAGGATGGATATAGTGCTAATAAGGATCATGATAAAGTTGGAAATGGTCATATAAAGACTCTTAAGAGTCACATAAAGGCTAATAAGAATCATACAAAGGCTGATTAGGAATGACATGAGTTGGAAATACCTCACCAACTTGTGTAAGACAAAACTCAACACCAAAATTAGCCATGATACCCCATTGAAAGCAAGAATACAAAGGAAAATATTACCAAAAATATTCAAAGGATAACCTGGGCTACTTGACCAATTGATATAGCTTTTGAGTTGCCATTGATGCTTAGATAGATGCTTCTAAAGGTTGATTGTTGGAAGACAACACCAAAAATACTTCAACCTCTTGGACTCATTGAGCATGTCAAAAAAAAATTTCACTTGGATTTTTACCCTTTGAGGATATGCATAATCTTTCCTCATCTAAGTGGCACAACGTAAACACCTATAGGATTGTGGATAGCCTAAGAATGAGGTGAATATCTAGATAGGGCTAGCTCCCTTGATGTACCACTTTGGGTTACAACTACACCTAAACTTTGGGGGGGAAAAGGGAGAGAGCTAATTGAAATAAAAATATTCTAAGGGAGGTGACACACCAAATAATATGATTACTTCCAACTAGTATTATGTTACACATGAGAACAAAGGACTAACCAAACATACACTCCTTCAATCTGCATCTTCTCACATCAATGTTAAATTATGAGGTTATAGATGAATGTGTAAAGTTAGGAGGACTAGAAAAGAGGCCTTGAATGACACTAATGAATAGAATAACTCACTCAATCCTTGATATTTCCTAAAACACTTTACATAACCTATAATAAGTTTTCCAACTACAAATAGGATGAAAGAATGAGACAACATGCTAAAGAATCCATAGTCTTCACTAAGCAAGATCCAACATTATAGTAATACACACTAAGAATAGCCATGAATAAGTTAAAAAAAAAATAATTATTATTGATCAAATGGTATGAAAAGGAGTAGGGCTTTGCCATACTCAGATGGAGCATAATGTATAATGGCTAAAATGGCTAGTTCTTATAGAACTTGAGAGAGAAAGGAGAAGAAATAAGTCCAAGGGTCACAAGGACATTTTTAAATCTAAGAAAATTAGTTACTTTTGCATGATAATGAGATGTGGGATGAACCATGCAAGGTTAGGAAGCACAAGTATCCATCTAAGTCATCAATCTCTTGTAAAATGGCATGAAACTCGTCATTCTAGCTCATAAAACTGCCTACATGATTTGGACTTATTTAAACATACCAAAATTGATTAAGGATAGTTATGATGATTGAAATTAATTGTAATTATTCCATACATACCTTTCCATGCATTGGTTGAAGGCTTCGTCATCTAAAACCATCTAGAAAGGAGCCATCATCATCATCTATAATCCAAAAAACTCTTCTTTAATGCACCCTACACACTTGGCCTCAAAATCAATTTATTTTTACATGAAAATTCATGGGAGGGAGTGGATGAAAATTTTCAAGACCCTTCATGGACTTAGAATCATTATTCACACCTTAAAATCACCCCACTTGAATTTTTCCACCCTTTTCACTAGTTTGTCCACTATGGTAGTTTTGATTGGATAAAATGAAGCATCTAGTTTGGAAACTTAGGAGTTTTTTAAAATAATTAATTGGCGATAGGGAGTTATTAAAATTCTTAATATTCCCCCAAAACTTTATGGCATCTCTTGAAACCTCTTGTAGCTTACAAAACACACAAAATAGTTAAGAAAACCCTATTTTACACCTTGTTCATATATTTGCATACAACTCAAGAGGGTGAGGAAGAGATTGAGAGAGTCCTTACGATGTCCAATAACTTTAATAATCAAATTTTTCCATTAGATCAGCTTTCCAACCCCATTTCTCCAACCTGGTCTTGATTGAGGGTTTGTAAGGATTTTAGGTTTATTTTCACTCTTAATCATTGTTCATAAAAACCTGATGTTGGAATCTCAAAAAAATTCCAAAAACATGATATTTAGTGTCCTTTATAACACCTATAAAATCCTTTTGCATCCATGCAAACCCTTTTTAAATATGTGAGCAATCAAACCTCTCCTATCGAGTTTATTTTCCTCTTTTCTTACATGCCTAAGTTGTCTTTGAGTCAAAAGTGGACCTTTTATGGTTTCTCATAAAATTTAAAGGATTTAACATGTATAAAATGTCCTCAAAAACATGATCCAATAGGTTTTAATTCTCACTAAAAGCTGCAAGTGAAGTTGGGCTCGTATTTGGCTTCTAGGTCTAACCATGCCTAGTAGGCTTGTCTATACCTCAAAGCCTAAATATGACCTCCTTAATATTCCTCTACATTAAAAAAGATATATCACCTCTATTTTTACCCTATGAACATGTTTAAATTTATTATAATTCTCATTTATATCTAGAAGTGACAATGAACTCTTGTTTGGACTTTAGGCATACCCTTGCCTCATGAGCCTATCTACAACCTTCAGAGTGTAGGGTGCCTTGCTGAAATCCATCCTCTTGTGCATGATCTAAAATATTAACCTATATGTTTTAAAACTCTCCACACCTTCTTTAAGTGTTTATTAAACTCCTGGTTTCATCTTTTACCTTTCCTTCCCAGGTTGTAGGTTTCATGCACAAAGGGAGTACCCTCTGTTTGAGACAAAATAGAGGGAACTCCCCTATTTACCCAAATGAAAGTGAATATTTTACGATATTTCTCAAGTAATTAACATGATTTTCATAAGGTTTAAACCCCTGTTCAGGTCTCTTACCCTTATAACTTGTGAAAAACCCAAGACAAAGTGTATATAGGCAGACTGTGCAATATTTATTGGTATGGATTGTGAACTACATTCTTAAGGTCACTTGTCTATTTTATATACATCATAAAATATCTAGGAGGATATAATAATACAATTAATGGATTAAAAACCTCACTTATTCCCTAAACCTATCATATACATCTCTCATACCTTGATTTAGTCAAGACTGAGTATAACCTCCTGATTATGTTTTGCCTTAAGATGTTGTACCTATAGGTGCATGCGTGGTTTGGATTCAAGGACAATGTCAAAAACCTCCTATAATCCCCATTATACTCATATTTAATTTTTTTAGGTCCATCTTCTCCATATCAAACTATGTTAATCATTGTAAGCAACATCTCTTACTCACTACCTGTAATAGTCCTCTACAGTGGCTGTAGGTGCATATAGGGTCTCAAAGGCTCTATATAGGATTATTTTTCATTGTTTGAAGCTTATGAAGATCATAATGGTTAAAATTAAGGTTATAAATTTTTTTTATCATCATTCCAAACTCCATTTTACCCTTTATATACACTTGAGCTTCTCAACTAAGTCCTTCCCTGCTTGACTGAGATACCCCTACCTATGATTCCTGTAGATGTATGTGAGCTCTTGAGGACTTGGGTTATGATGTTGGGAGACCTCCCTTGAATTTTGATAATAAAATATTATTTTTTTCACCTTATATCCACTTTGGATGAGATAATACATCATCAAACCCCTTGCTTGAGTCATTAGCTACCTTCCAGCTGTAGGTGCCTATTTTCTCCATAAAAGGACACCTGTAGGTGTCTATGAGGACTGAAATGATACATTAAAATATCATGATAATGATATTAATACCATTTTTATATAATTAAACCAATTTAAACATTATATCCCTAATAGTGTGTTCTTTGTTGCTCCTTAGGGTGTCAATTGCCACTTACACTTCAAAAACTATAGATTTTAATGCAAATTCTAGTGCTTTTTGAGGTCACTTTGAGGTTCCTAACTTGCACTAAATTTATAACCTCCATTCCTAGAAAAATTCATATCCATACTCTAGGCTATAAAAATAACCTATTTTGATGTTTTAGGACTATTTTCAAACATATTATAAGGTACCTACAAAAGCCCCTTAGACCTTTGTTTTCACTTTTTGGGGACAAAGGGCCTGAACACAGCTATTTGGTCTTAGAAGGTGATCCATAACCCCATTTTTTCATTTGAAACTTCAAATAGGTATGATATGGTTAATTTTTCATACCAATATCCTAATGAAAGACTTTGTCATGTTTTAATCTCTCAAACAAGGACTCATACATCTCTAGTAAGGTCACTTGTAGGTGATTATTCAATATATATAGGCAGCAAGTGTGGAATTATGGGTAATGTACATAATTTTGACTTATAATGAGTTTTGAGTCATTATAAACACTCCAAATTTATTCTTCATGCTTAAAAATTTCTTGAAAACTATTCACTAAGATCGTTCAGCTTAGTATGACATCTACAAAGGTTCTTGTAGGTGATTATTGGCTGTATATAGGTAGTGAGTGTTTAGAAAGGAGCAAAAAATGGATAAACAAGTATTAAGAGAAACCCAAATTCAAATTTAACCCCTAAAATACATGATGGGCCTTAAGGAGGTATGAATACAAGTTCTAAAATATCCATTTTAATGTTAAAGTCACTTGTAAACATATGAACAAAACAGGCATGTGTATCTAATGACTTTTTGGTGTGATGGGTGAACTTGTAACCAAATTTGTCTCTTAATTAAAAACCAAATGAACTTTATCCAATTAATAATGGTTTTAAAAACTAAAATACCTTGAGTAAAACTCCATAAACAAGCTAAACAAGCTTATACAGGTGATTACAAGTGGGGAGGAGTGAAGAGTTGACAATGGAGAATGACAAGATGGGAATTTGCCTAAAGCAAGATATGGTGAAACCAAAACATGTAAGGGGGTGAATATATTAATCTCAAACACCATATTAATCTCACATGAAGCCTATGTATAAGATAAACATTATAGAACAAGGTAGAATTGACTAAAACTTCACAATGGTGACACCTTCCTGTAACATGAGACAACTTGCTCATAAAAACACCATGGAACATAAAACTAAGTATAGATATAATTTGAGAATTTATTAAACATCCTCTAAAGTCAAAATCACCAATTGGTTCATATTTATTTGACCAAAATAGAGCAAAACCTATAGGGTGCATGAAACAACTATAAAAAAGTACAGTCAACTTCAAGAGGATTGTTCATAAAGCACAATTGATCAATAATTGAAATATTTATATGGAAATGAATGTCTCTAAGTGTAATATCACCTACCAAAATTATTTTCTCTAAAACCTCTTTAGCTATCCATACTAAGCACAAACCTGAAGGTCACTTCTATATGTTTAGGAAAGTAAAGATGGAGCAGAATGGTTTTGGATTAAAAATGGAACTTTAAGAGGAAATAAAATATTTATATGAGTGTGAGGAAGATGACTAGGTATTCTATGATCTTATCCCACATGTCACACTTCCCCATGAGTTGTATAAGTGCCAAATACTCCCTTTTTTAGTGGGTTTCTTGAATTTCCATTAAATAACCTACAATATTCTAATGTAACTAACATCCTTGATACATAGAATGACCTATTGTATGGTTTAAATGAAAATAGGACACTTGAGCACCTTGGGAACCATATCACTTACATTTATGACCCTTAAAAGCCTACTAAATGACTCAAAATGACAAATTGACTAATATGACTAAGACCAAGGCTAGGATGACATTAAATGACATCAAATAACATATAGTACACCCCATGAAAATATATTAGACCCCTTAAAACATCTAAAACTCATTTTTTTACCTATAGGGGTCCCAATTTGACGTAAAAGTCAAATTTGGTCAATAATACCCATGCTCCTTCAATTGATACTATGGATACTACTTTGGATGTTACTACTTGAGTTGTTTCAGTTAAGGTCCTTGGTATTTCCTCTAATATTCCTTTATTTGATGTTGTTACAACTAATATTTAACTACATCATGTTATGTAAAATGATGTAAGCATTTATAAATATGTGTTAACATATGGAGAATATGTCATTATAGTAATGAATATAGATCAAAGCATATACTAAACATGTAGTGCAAGGCATACAAGTGTTATATCAAGATAAATATAGCTATTAGGCACACAAAAATAACCATCACTAATATATGTATTAAATAATGAAATATGTGTGAAGGTACATGATATTAATCATGGCACTATAGACAATAAGAAAAGTGTGTGATATATATCATGGCACCATAGACAATAAGGAAATTGTGTGATATATATATTGGCACTAAAATATTATAAAACTCAACAAACTTAACAAGCTCAACAAAAAATCCTATATGTATTCACTCATAAGCACACAATGTCCTGGCCATAATGCACATAATATAAGCATGTGTAATAACAGTCAATATCATACAAGGCCAAAGGTTGTACACAATGTCAATCAAGGCAAATGCCAAACAAAGAGAAGTATAAAATAAATATCTAAGTGAATAATAGTTGTAAAATAAAGAAAGGGCCCAAGAAAGAGGCATATAATAATACACTCATTTTTAAAAATGTCTACACTAATTTAAGCATAAATCAAAGAATAATATATGATTAAGCTATAGGAAATGAAATAACTGTTGACCATTTTTGGTCCTACAGCTCAAAATTGGTCTCCATCTTCCCCCTATTATTCTGAGCCATCTGTCGTAAATTTGGTTTGCACAAGTATTTCGGAAAAAAGATGAACCAGTTCAAAGAATACAAGGCTTTTACAAAGCTTCTTCAGACATTTTGTCTGAAGAAATTCACAAGGAAAGAGACTAAAATTTTCAAGGCACTTTTCCTCAAGGTTGGAAAAAGTGGTTCAACATCAGGGTTCAATGACATGATCTTTCCAAGAGCTTTGAACTTTGAACTTAGAAGTATTGAACCATTGAACCGTTGAACCATTATTGGTTCAAGCGGTTGGTTCAAGCAGTCAGTTCAAATAATAGGTTTAATGATTCATTTTATTCACAAAAGAATTGAATGAACACAACTCCTTATAGAACATAGTGTTGAACCATTGAACCATTGAACTTCGAAAAGGGGTTAAAGTTCAATCAAAAGGCCAAAGTATCATTTTCAAAAGCCTGAAGGGTAAGTACCCTTGCAGAGGGCAAGAATGTGCCAAATGGGGCTGTTCAAGCAAGTTCTGAAGGACATCTTGGGGCCTAAGTACCCTTGTGGAGGGCAGGAAACACTTAAAAGGGGACTAAAGTGGACAAGGCAGATAAAGGTAAGGTTTTCTTCAGAAAAAGGAAAGACCAAGGCAAAGAATTGTTCGAAGGAAATTCTTAAGGGAAAGATGCAAAGGATTTCTTCAGACTTTTTGTTCGAAGAAAATTTGTGAAAAGCAAGGATAAATTACTTTGAACAAAATGCCAGAAGGAATTCCTTCAGACATTTTATCCAAAGAAATTCACAAGGCAAAAAAAAAACCAAATGGAAGAAAACCTTCGGAAAGAAATCCGTGGCAAAATGGTTCGGGCAAATTCTTTCAGATAATTATTCGAAGGAATTTGTCTGAGGGAAAAGCCCAACCAAGAGAAAGTAAGCGGCAAAACATAAAGGGAAATTCCTTCAGATAAAATGTTTAAGGAATTCCTTCAGACAATTTGTCCGAAGGATTTGAGAGGCCAAGGTAGCCCAAAGGATCCTGAAGGGCAAGTGGCCTTGCGGGGGACTCTCGGCTACCAGAGGGGGGACCTTTCTCTATGTCCCGAAGGGACACCTTCCCTTCAGGAGGGTTCAATGCCAAAGGTTGAAGCCAAAGAAAATAAATTTTGAAGGAAAGTGAAGCTGAAGGAATTCAAAGGGCGTAAGGCTAAAAGGAAGAGGCCACCGAGAAAGGAGCCCAAAGAGCCAAAGGATTGACAGAAGATAGCCCCAAGGGCCAAAAGGGCTAGAAAAAGATAAAAGTTGGGCAAAGACAAAAGTCAAAGAGTGAACTCAGTGACCCGCCAAGAAAGGAGCCCAAGGAGCCAAGTGCAAATATGGACAAAACATCTCAGGTGGTAAAAAGGGAAGCATCGATAGAGCAGTTATTCTAGCAGTTGAAACAATCTCTGCCAAGTGGTCCTTATAGAGCATGAACATTGAATGGCACAACTTATTTTTCCCATTTTACATTGATGAGAAGACAAACTATGTGAATGTCTTTAAGAAGCGATTTTGTTTGTAGATAAAGGGTCACGACCCATGCTTTCACAATAATGTTTGAACACCAAAGTCAAGACTAGCAACTGACATAGCATGTTATTTTAGTGACTTCCTCTTCCCAATGTTTTTAACGTAGCATGGGCCACTTGTAAAAAGGGGTGCCATTGCTTCCTCTTTCTCTATATATATTTTAAACTCACATTTGAGAAGGCATCTCTCAGCTTGTATGGCGAAGCCTTGTAGGATTTTACCTTGAATCAATACATAGCATTTTTACCTCCATTTTGAGTTTGCACTTTTGTATATGTCTATGGTTTTATCTTGTGTTAAGTCATTTTATTTAATTCTTTCACAGAATGATTTTAGCATGTCTAGTGTATTGTGAGTTCTCCTTTTGTAGGTCAGCCAAAAGTGTCCATAGCAGAGTAGAGGTGCATGTGAATACGCTGCCATAGTGTGTCTTAGAACACCTCTAGTAGTTCTTCCTCCCTGTATCTCCAGAGGACCCCTAGCTCACTAATGCAGAAGAGTTTCTCATATCAAATGAAGTGTATATCAACTTGTTTTTGGTTTAAAGTGTATGTCAAAGCTAAGTAGATCAACCATTTTTGGTGCATCACTGTTTAGTTTAGGTTCTATTTTCAGTAATCCTTCTCTCTTTTCACCCCCCATTATTAGTAGTAGAAAATCCAGGATCTCAGAGATGCATCAAAGGGAGCTAGCACTTATCTAGAGATTCTCCCCTCAATTTTGCCAGACCCACAGGTAAGAGAGGAGTCTCTATTATGCCGCATGGAAGATAGGATCTCAATGTCCTATTAAGGGTGCAATCCATAGCGTCAACAGTTTTTGGTATGTCTGGTGGGACCTATTTTTTCCAAAGAGTTGAAGAATTTTGGTGTGTTGTTTAACCAAATAGCCTTTGAAGGCTTCTCATCAACACTAATGGTGAATCCGAGTTGAATTAGCTGGTTAAGCAGTCTTGGTACCATCAAGAAATCAATATTTTTGGTATGTATAATTCCATTGCTCAGTAGTATGGACCTTGTTTTCTTTCATATAACTTTGATCAAGCTCAAGTTATTCATGGAATCACCTCAAGAAGCTCTCTTAGTTGCCCTTCAACAGTAAGGGAAGTAACACTTG
This sequence comes from Torreya grandis, assembly GCA_037957365.1. Classification (NCBI taxonomy): domain Eukaryota; kingdom Viridiplantae; phylum Streptophyta; class Pinopsida; order Cupressales; family Taxaceae; genus Torreya; species Torreya grandis. Next base: position 1,684,373 of record JARHVA010003443.1, read on the forward strand.
AATTTGAGAAGCAAGTGATGGAGATAGATAGATTGGATGAGCAGTATAGATATTAGTAGGAGCTTCTGTACAAAGAGGAGTGTTTGTTCAGGCAAACTCAGGCTTTACGATCTATGAAGGAGGAGGTAGCAAAATGGAAGAGTCCATTCATTCAAGGAAATAAGCCTTGTGTGCCTCCTCCCATTCCAAAGAAAGCCCCCTCTTGTGCACCAAATCATTTCTACCAGATAGCACTTGTTCATTCTAAATCATTTGATGCAGTAACCACTCTTGCTCTTAATCCCTTACACCTAGCTTTCCAACATCAAATGGCATTAGAGCAACCTCTCATGGAGACTAACCTTCTCAATTATTTAGGTTGTGAATCATCCTTTGAAGGGAATACTATGAACCAACACATCTCTCTTCTATAAACTCTTCATGTACATCAACAGTCTCTTCCTAGTCTTCCTCAATATCCTCAAGTCTTTCAACATGATGTCAAGATTCCAAGTTAGAGGAGGGAATACCATGAACTAGCTCAGGGCCTTGAAGAAGATGAAGCTACTCCTACCCATCATGATGATGCTTTTGACCTCCAATAAAGACTCTTTCAAGAGAATATAGCCAAGCAAATTGTAGAATTGGAGTCCAGAATGAGGTTCCTCAACCAAAGTGTGATGGATGGTTCTAGCCAAGCAGAAGAGTTTGAACACACCCCATCTACACTCCTACAAGATAGATATCAATCCACATCTGATATAGATAAATTGCTAGCCAAATGGAAGGAATATAATCATTTGATTCTAGCTCAAGGACTGCCTCCTCTTTCACATGAGTTTAACCATTAGCCTTCCACTTCATCCCTTCTCAAAGAGGAACCTATTTTGTAGGAGGTAAGTGAAGAAGAGAGGATCCAATTTGTAGCTGCCTAAGAGGCTATCATGAGTGACAATGAAGAAGAAATCATCATGGATGCTCCTTTTGAAGATATCATCAATGATGGAGAAGACACAGATCATGCATACATGCAGATGTTCCAGCAATATGAAGAGGAAAGTAAGCATGGTGACATGTCTCTTCCCTTATTTGATGAACTTACTTGTTGCATTGATGAAAATAATGACCATGCCATGGAACCCGAGTTGGAGGAGGATCAGGAGGATGTCTTTGAACAACTAGAGACTTTGGTCTTTGAGTAAGAAAAGGAGAGGTATGTCCATCTTGAGGAAAGATTTGAAGAAGAGAGCCTAGAGAAAAAAGGTGATGTTCTGTGGGATGAACAAGTAGTTTGTGATCTCATTTTGGACATCACAATAGTCACCCTTCTTTAAGAAAGCCATGAGGAAGCAGAAGATTAATTTGATAGGGTTTTCAACGAAGCAGAAGGGGACAAGTCAATCCACAATGCATATCAAGGGGCTTATGGTGATAAGCTAACAACCATTGATTTCTTGATGAAACACACCAGCATGAAGGACCAGCACTGGACAAGCTTCCAAGAGCAAGATGAATACATATATATTGGAAGCATTTTTGACCCCGATTCATTTGGATACAAGCCAATCAAAGTGGCAGGCAAGAAGAGCAAGTCACCAAACCTCCATTCCATTTAGCCACTTATCTAGCACCATAAGTTCTCTTGCCATGAAGGATGTTAGTGTTTAGAGCTCTGATACCAATTGTCAGGATCTTAGAGTACAATTGATTACTTTTGTATAAGCAACTAAACACATAATTAAATCATAAGTAATAAGTAACTAGAAATCAAAAACAACAAAGAATAGGAGATATGAGAAACAACCAATCTGTATTAAACTCTTCCAAAAGGAAATACAATGAATAAATCTCTTTCTCCTCACACCTTGAAGATGCACAGTAATTCTCCCTCAAGAGTTCTCTCTCTCTCTCTCAATCAATTACAACCAACTCAATAACCAAGTTGTTAACCCTTAATTACAATATATCCCCATGGGTCTCTTAAATAGAACCCAAAGCAAAAAATAATTAGAAAAGTGGACTCAAGACTAATTTTAGTCTTTACATGCAAACTAACTATTCTCCTAAAATTAGAACAATTCTGGAAATGCATAAATGACTTATGTCGGCTGACTTGTAACCAATGATGATTACTGTGTAGCTGAAGATAACCGATGTCGATCGACCCCTAACTGATGTCGGTTGGCTCTGACCGATGTTGGTTACTATGTAACCCAACAACCTCCACATTTGCACATCAGTGAAGATTTTAGCTCCTAACTTAACAATCTCTCACTTGGAGATAAACAACTGCACCTGTACTTGTATAGCAACATCCTCTAATCATCTCTGGCTTGTTTCTCCATCTTCAAGTTCAATCTTGAAGACCAACAAAAGTTGAATGAAGATTCAACTTCTCCTTTGTTACCAGCTTTGTTAACATATCAACAGGGTTCTTATCCATATGGATCTTATCCAGCTTCAACTGTCCCTCCTCTAATACCTATCTAATGAAGTGGTACCTAAGTTGTATATGTTTGATTCTTGAATGAAAAGTTGAATTCTTTGCCAAATGAATTGCACTTTGACTATCACTGTACAATCTGCAACTCTCTTGTTCCTTTCCCAACTCTTCCATGAACCAAGTCATCCAAATCATTTCTTTGCTAGCCTCTGTGACTGCAATGTATTTTGCCTCTGTAGTAGATAAGGCAACAACCTTCTGCAACTTTGAAATCTAGCTAACTGTCGTTCCACCAACAATAAACACATATCTTGTGGTGCTTCTCCTGCCATCCAAGTCACCTGCCATATTCGAATCTACATACACATGTAGAGAAGTGTTTGACCCTCCATAGCATAAATTCCTACTGCTGGTCCCTCTCAGATATTTGAGAATCTACTAAACTACTTTCTAGTGTTCCTTTCCTAGATTGGCCATAAACTTGCTGATAACCCCCACTACTTGGGCAATATCCGGTATAGTACATACCATTGCATACATCAAGCTTCCAACTGTTGAAGCATATGGAACTCTACTCATGTACTCAATCTCATCATGTGATTTAGGACACTGTTCTTTGCTCAACTTGAAGTGTCCAGCCATAGGTGTGCTTACCAGTTTTACATCTTGCATATAGAACCTCTCTAACACCTTATTCACATAATCCTCTTGAGACAAAATCAAAATGTGATTTTTCTTATTTCTCTTAATACTCATGCCAAGGATTTTCTTTGCTGCTCCTAAATCCTTCATGGCAAATGTGTGAGCTAATTTTACCTTAAGCTTAGTAATTTCCTGCATGTGTGAACCTGCAACAAGCATATCATCTACATACAATAATAAGATAATATAACTACCATTATCCAATCTGGTAAAATAAACACAATGGTCAAATTGACATTGACTAAAGCCATGCTCTGTCATAAACTTGTCAAACCTTAAATACCATTGTCTTGGAGCTTGCTCAAGACCATATAAGCTGGCCTTATGTCTCATTTTTCCATTCTCTCCTTCCTTTAACCTGTATATCCATTTGTTTTTTAGTGCTTTATTTCTGGCTGGCAACTCAACCAAATTCCACATATGGTTCTTTATCAAAGAATCAATTTCCTCATTCATGCCATGCTCTCACTATTTCCTGGATTCTACCTGCATTGCCTCATCAAAACTTTTTGGTTCTCCACCATCAGTGAGCAAAAAGTAGTATAAAGAAAGGGAATAACGAATTGGAGGTTTACTTACCCTTTTCGACCTCCTTATGGGTGTTTGAGACTCATTTAAAGCTTGCTGTCTGCCCAAATTTCCTGACAGTGACCGATCCCGGTCATCTCTGATCGATGTCGGTCTACACCCAACCGATGTCGATTCTACCTGACCGATGTCAGTTTCTACCTGACAGATGTTAGTTTTTACCTAATCAATGTTGGTCTCTGTGTTTTCTTATAAGTGATGATTTTTACACGTGAGCTCATTTTGGATCATAACCTCTTCTAAATCAAGATTGCCCTGCTTAGAATTATTCAACCTCTTGAGCTGATCACTATACATCACCTTCTCATTGAAAATCAAGGCTTTCCATTTCTTAAATGTGTCAAAAACATTAGATTTCCTCTTTATGCAATAAACCCATACCTTTCTTGTAGCATCATCAATGAAAGAAACATAATACTGTGATCCTCCAATAGAAGCTACCTGAGCTAGTCCCCACTCATCTGTGTGAACAAGCTACAACATGTGCTTTTTTGTTGACCCAGTTGTGAGAAACCTCACTTTATTCTATTTTACAAAAATATAATGCATACAAAAATCTAGATCTATGCTTTTCAAATCTGAAAGCTTACCTTTTGACTTAAGAACATTCATTCCCTTCTCACTCATGTGACCAAGCCTATAGTGCCACAACTTTGCATCTACATCTGAAGTAGATAAAACAGAAGGAGAATAATTAGTAATACAAGTAGATAGATAAAGTGTACCTACTCTCTTACCTCTTGCTAATACAAGTGCACCCTTGGAAACTTTCCAAAATTCAGCTATGAGAGTTACTGTGCAACCCTCATCACCCAACTTTCCTACAAAAATCAGATTTCTCTTCAGGATGGGTACATGCATGACATCCTTCAACACCCATGTGTTGCCATTCTACAATTTCAGCTGCACTTCTCCTTTGCCAACAATTTGACAAGGCTCATCATCCCCTAAATAAACTTTTCCAAAGTCTCCAAGGACATAATCATTAAAAAATTTTCTATTTGGGGTTGCATGGAAAGAGGCACCAGAATCTAAAACCCATGATTCTACATGAATATCCAAAGAAAGTATAAGAGCATCATGTGCAACAATACCTGTAACTTCTACTTCTTTATTACCTTCATGCTGATTTTCATTCAACCAACAATCTTTTTTTGCATGCCCTTTCTTTCCACAATTCCAGCAAGTTATACTTCCATTTCTAGATTTGGATCTACTTCCCATATTTAACCTTGATTTCCCTTGCTTGCCCTTCTCTCTTTGCCTTCCCTTGCTTTCAACACTTAAAGCATTACCTGATGTTTCCCCTATGCTTTTCCTGTGAATTTCTTCATTCAAAATTACACTAACAACATCATCAACTTTCAAGATATTTGAAGCAGATGCAGTATTACTAACTGCCATTATCAAGCTATGCCAGCTCTCAGGTAAAGAGCATAAGATTAAGAGAGCCTTAATTTCATCATCAAAAACTATTTTGACTGAATTTAATTGATTTACAATTTCATGAAAATCATTAAGATGACTATATACAGATCCACCTTAATGCATTTGCAAATTAAATAATTGCTTCATAAGATATACCTTATTCGAAGCTAAGGGTTTTTCATATAAATTTGCCAAAGTATCCATTAACTCTACTGTTGTCTTTGCCTGTGATAAGTTGGAAATCACAAAAGATGCCAAGCTCAACCTTATAGATCCAAGAGCCTTCCTATCAAGAACATTCCATTCTTCATCTTTCATATCTGTGGGCTTACTTGAAACTCCACCCAACGGTAAGTACAGATCTTTCTGATATAGATAATCTTCAATCTGCATCCTCCATAATTGATAATTCTTGCCATTGAATTTCTCCATTCTTAGTTTACTTTCTTCTACCATTGCTTTACTCCCACTCAATTAGAAATCCCTGTGAGTGAATTCTGTAATCAACAAACACTAACCTACTCTGATACCACTTGTTAGTGTTTAGAGCTCTGATACCAATTGTCAGGATCTTAGAGTACAATTGATTACTTTTGTATAAGTAGCTAAACACATAATTTAATCAAAAGTAATAAGTAACTAGAAATCAGAAACAACAAAGAATAAGAGATACGAGAAACAACCAATCTATATTAAACTCTTCCTGAAGGAAATACAATGAAGAAATCTCTTTCTCCTCACACCTCGAAGATGTACAGTAATTCTCCCTCAAGAGTTCTCTCTCTCTCTCAATCAATTACAACCAACTCAATAACTGAGTTGTTAACCCTTAATTACAATACAGCCCCATGTGTCTCTTAAATAGAACCCAAAGCAAACAATAATTAGAAAAGCAGACTCAAGACTAATTTTAGTCTTTACATGCAAACTAACTATTCTCCTAAAATTAAAACAATTCTAGAAACGCATAGATGACTGATGTCAACCGATTTCTAACTGATGCCAGTTACTGTGTAGCTGAAGATAACCAATGTCAGTCGACCCCTAATCGATATCGGTTGGCTCTGACCGATGTCGGTTACTGTGTAACCTAGCAACCTCCACATTTGCACATTAGTGAAGCTTTTAGCTCCACAACTCAACAACGAGACTTGAGAAGTTTTCATTTTGATCCAGGAGGGAGGCAAATATACCTGGTTAGCTGTACATAGTAGTTTGATTTTAGTTTTTTCTTTCCCTATTTTTCCTAAGTGTTGTCTGCATGGGTAGTGTTTTTAGCCTTTGTTGTGTGTGTTTTCCTTTGTGTTTGGAGTAAATACTTCATGATTGATTATTGGATCTCTCGAGGCTATTGCTAACTTTTTCAAGCTACGTTCTAACTATGTTCCCAATGGACTTTGAGGCCATTGGTTTTTAAGCATAGTAGGCATGCTTTCCCTAGGAATTATCAATTTGTTGACCATTTTTGGTCTTGCAGCTCAAAATCCATCTCCTTCTTCCCCCTATTGTTCTGAGCCATCAGTCATAAATTTGGTTTGCATAAGTCTTTCGGAAAAAATATGAACCAGTTCAAAGAATACAAGGCTTTTACAAAGCTTCTTTAGATATTTTGTTAGAAGAAATTCACAAGGAAAGAGACCAAAATTTTCAAGGCACTTTTCCTCAAGGTTGGAAAAAGTGGTTCAATGTCGGGGTTCAATGACATGATATTTCCAAGATCTTTAAACTTAGAAGTATTGAACTGTTGAACCATTGAACCATTGTTGGTTCAAGCGGTTGGTTCATGCAGTCGATTCAAATAGTAGGTTCAATGATTCATTTAATTCACAAAGGAATTGAATGAATGTGACTCCTTGTAGAACACAGTCTTGAACCATTAAACCGTTGAACCACTGAACTCTGAAATGGGGTTCAAGTTTAATCAAAAGGCCAAAGGATCATTTTCAAAAGCCCGAAGGGCAAGTGCCCTTGTGGAGGGCAGGAAGGTGCCAAATAGCGTTGTTCAAGCAGGTTTCGAAGGACATCTTGGGGCCTAAGTACCCTTGCGGAGGGTAGGAAACACTTAAAAGTGGACCAAAATGGACAAGGCAGAGAAAGGTAAGGTTTTCTTTAGAAAAAAGAAAGACCAAGGCAAAAAATTCCTTCAGACTTTTTGTCCAAAGGAAATTCTTAAGGGAAAGATGCAAAGGATTTCTTCAGACTTTTTGTTCGAAGAAAATCCGTGAAAAACAAGGATGAATTACTTCATACAAAATGCCCGAAGGAATTCCTTTAGACATTTTATTTGAAGAAATTCACAAGAAAAAAAACCAAATGAAAGAAAACCTTTGGAAAGAAATCCACAATAAAATGGTTCGGGCAAATTCTTTCAGATAATTATTTGAAGGAATTTGTCTGAGGGAAAAGCTTGACCAAGAGAAATCAAGTGGAAAAACATAAAGGGAAATTCCTTCAGACAAAATGTCTAAAGGAATTCCTTCGAACAATTTCTCTGAAGGATTTGAGAGGCCAAGGCAGCCTGAAGGATCCTGAAGGGCAAGTGCCCTTGCGGGGGACTCTCTATTGCCAAAGGGGGGACCTTTCTCTAAGTCCTGAAGGGACACCTTCCCTTCGGGAGGGTTCAATGCCCAAGGCTCAAGCTAAAGAAAAGAAAGTTTGAAGGAAAGTGAAGCTGAAGGAATTCAAAGGGCTTAAGGCTAAAAGGAAGAGGCCACTGAGAAAGGAGCCTGAAGAGCCAAAGGATTGACAGAAGACAGCCCCAAGGGTCGAAAGGGCCAAGAAAAGACAAAAGATAGGAAAAGACAAAAGTCAAAGAGTGAACTTATCGACCCGCCAAGAAAGGAGCCCAAGGAGCCAAGCACAGATATGGAAAAAATAACCCAGGTGGCAAAAAGGGAAGCATTGACAGAGGAGTTATTCTAGCAGTTGAAATAGTCTCCACCAAGTGGTCATCAAGGAGCACAAACATTGAATGGCACAACCTATTTTTCCCATTTTGCATTGATGAGTAAACAAACCACATGAATGTCTTTAAGAAGTGGTCTTATTTGCAGACAAAGGGGTGTGGCCCATGCTTTCACAATAATGTTTGAATACTAAAGTCAAGACTGGCAACTAACATAGCATGTTCTTTCAACGACTTCCTCTTCCCAATGTTTTTAACGTAGCATGGGCCACTTGTAAAAAGGGGTGCCATTACTTCCTCTTTCTCTCTATATATTGTAAACTCTCATTTGAGAATGCATCTCTTAGCTTGTATGGTGAAGCCCTATAGGATTTTACTTTGAATCAATACATAGCATTTTTACCTCCATTTTGAGTTTGCACTTTTGCATATGTCTATGGTTTTGTCTTGTGTTAATTCATTTTATTTAATGATTTCACAGAATGATTCCATCATGTCTAGTGTATTGTGAGTTCTCTTTTTTCAGGTCAGCTAGAAGTGTCCACAGTAGAGTAGAGGTGCATGTGAACAGGCTGCCATAGTGTGTCTTAGAACACCTCTGGTAGTTCTTCCTCCCTGTATCTCCAGAGGACCCCTAGCTCACTGATGCAGAAGAGTTTCTCATATCAAATAAAGTGTATATCAGCTTGTTCTTAGTGCAAAGTGTATGTTAAAGCTAAGTAGATCAACCATTTTTGGTGCATCACCATTTAGTTTAGGTTCTATTTTTAGTAATCCTTCTCTCTTTTCACCCCCCATTATTAGCAATAGAAATCCAAGACCTCAGAGATGCATCAAATGGAGCTAGCCCTTAGCTAGAGATTCTCCCCTCAATTTTTCCAGACCCACAGGCAAGAGAGAAGTCTCCATTGTGCCACGTGGAAGACAGGAGCTCAGCCTGCTGTCAAGGGTGCAATCCACAATGTCAATAATAATATCAATAACACATAGAATAATTGAAACTATTCTACACTATCAATCTATGTTGATGTCATTTCATAGTAAAGTAGCATATCCATAAAATGTTATACTGTGAAGAATATAAGCAATATAAAAAAATGTAGTTTAACATGATAAATGGAAAGGTCATAGAAAGATATAACTTGTATCAATGTAAATAATGGAATAAGTGTCTCAAGCATTGTCATGGCATTAGGTATATGAAAATCTTGTATATGTGCATCCATGTATCATGTGTAACTTGTATGTCATACATCTCACTCATATATAACATGTAATACATGTGTGTATGAAGATTACATGTAATCTACCAAATATATGATAAATAACATATATCAATAATGAAAACTAACATGTTATGCATAGGTCCTAATTTTTTATGTTTGAAATATTTTGACTTTTTTAAAAATATTTTAAGTTTTAAGGGTGATTGGGGTTAGCTCATTTACACTTCCCCTTATTTTTTGCAGGTTTATAGCTCTTACAATTACCCCTGTGATTTTTAAGGTAAAGAGAAGGAAAAAAATGATTTTTGTGAAACAATAATATAAGTAAATTATCTCAACCCTCTTAGTAAATAGAGGAGTAGGTGGTAGAACAGTCATAGTTTGTTAGAGTCAAAGTGGACAAGTCTGTAGTCAATAGACACGACTAACTTGCACTACTAAATAGGGAGTGTAAACCTTTCTATAAATATCCATAGACTCTACCTCTTGATATGAGCTATCATAGTCCTATCTCATATTGATTTCCACTATCAAACATTAGTTATAGTCAACTAGAAACCTAGATCTAAGCTAAGTTATATTATTCCTAGTGTTTTTTAAAAATAGTATATTATATATTTAGCAAGTTACAATCATAATTATTGGTAAATTATATATCTTTAACATTATAATATTTCAAAAAATTGTACCTATTAAACACTTTTTAAATCAAAAATTGGGTAAAATGTGTGTATGAAATCTAAAATCTGAAATGAAATTGAAACTTTTAAAACTTAAAGAACAAGGAAGGAATACATTTATAAGTGTGTGAATTTTGTTTCCTTGTAATGTGTCATTGGAGATGATGCTTCCTTGTCAAAGCATTAGAGAGTTGTGCTTATTTATTGAATCAATTGGATAATGTGGGGTTGATCATGCCCCAATTTATATACTAATTCAAGTCCATGGGTTAGGAATATAAATGCCCCAACCCTCATTGAAGAGGGAGTAGTGCCTAAGCTATTGAAAGTGTGGAATCTCAACTGCACTACTTAGGTAACTAATCTTGAACCTAAAGCTGAAAGGATGGAGCCACACATTAGGATTACAAAGTAATTCCTAGGTTATTGAGGGTGTTGAGCCTCAACCACATTATTTATTTAATTAAATCAATAGATGCAGATGGAATTTTAGATTTAAAGTGCTCACTTCTAGGTACCATTGATGCCAAAAACAAAAAATTATAATAGTGTATATGTGCATGAAAAAATACATGCTCCCAAAATTTGATCCAATCCATGCCAACATGATATATATTTATAAACATTTATATCTCACTTTCCCAACTATGAAAGTATGAAAACCTATAACTCAAGTTCTTGTAAAATGTGTGTATATATATTGCACATGCCTCAAAAATCCTTTTGAATATGTAAGTATATAAAAACCTATAACTTTTGTTCTTATAAAGGTGTTTGAATTTGTAAATATTTGTTCTATATTTGAACCAAAAATATAATCTAAACTACTCTGAATCCTATAATATGTGCTAAAAATTTGAATCAAACTAATAATCTAAAGCACTATGAAGTCTCTAAATCTTATAATATGTGCCAAAATGTGAATCAAACTATAATCTAAACCACTTGAAACTCTTCGAATCCTATAACTTGTGCCAAAATATGTTTTTTATTACATGGAGGCTTGAATATTTATGACAAACCCACTAATATGCCCTCTTTTTGAGCTGAGGAATTTAGTCTACCACATGTAGTTCTCCCCCCTAGAGTGATCATGTAATTGTGCTCCTTGGCTATATATATGCAAGTAAAAGTTTGGATTTGACACTTGGAAAGCTTAGATTTTGAATTAATTTAAAATTATTCAAACTTAAATTGTGACTAATCTTAGTGAATGATGTTGAATTTAGGAAGATCAAGGAAGATTTACTTAAATTTGTAGTAGTGTTAAAGTGATTAATAGATTGTGTCAAGCTAGGAATCAAGTCCCTTTGAAATAAGGTTTTGATTTTCTTATATAGTAAAACTTTTGTATAATTTCATTTTCTCTAACTTTGTGAAACATGTGGGAAGACCTAATTTATATTTAAAATTTAGAAATTAGAGTTAATTGGTGTGGGGAAAAGTTTGCACTAGGTGGATAGGTCTAATGTTAACGAACATGTTTGCATAGGGAAAACCAATCCCAAAAAATTAGGGATAACTATCATGAATTTGGATGTAGTCTATGTTAGGAAATAGTTCTAACATTAGTTTTTACATGTGGTAAAAACTAATTGCTATTTACCATGTGTTAGTTATCATGGTTATATGTAAAGTTATTATGGGTTAATTGGTTAAATGAATATATTATTGTTAATCATATATTTCATATTTAGGTTAGTTGGTTAGTTTAGTGAGTTATTACTAGGATCATAACATTCCCACTTATAGGTAATAACTTCCTATATAATGTAATATTGTAGTTGAATAAAATAAACTAGTTGATTGACTGATTAAATTATGTATGATAATTTGACTCTGGCCTAATATGGGCTAACTTCATTACATGGTATCAGAGGAGTGACCCTGATTGGACCTATCTTTACATTAGATTCAATTGTAATTTTCATTAAAATGATTTTTGAGTAGTATTGTTGTGTAGAACACATGCAACTACTATTCATACATTCATCTACTCTTCTTGTAAATTTGCAATCAATTCTTAGTGCTGATCATGTGAGAATTTGTTGTCTCCACCATCCATCTGCATTTTCCTTTCTGCTTCCACCCTACTCATTATTTTCATAGCTTTTCCATCCATTATTGTTTGCATTTTGTATATATATATATATATATATATATATATATATATATATATATATATATATATATATAATCATACATCTTTATATATTTGTTTGTAGTTTTTTTATGTAAGTTTTTTGTTTTATAAATATTTAGAAAATAAAAAATATTATACACACACACACACACACACACACTATAATATGTACACAAAGTTAGATCAACATTGGAGATAATTTCATTCATTGGCAAATTGCATTGATTCTTTGAGGATCAAGTTCAAACAAGCATCTATGTTTGATATTATTATTGTTTGTCAATTTGGTTCATGCTCTACATTAACATAAATCTATATCACATTGCACTCAGTTTATAAAAATAGACCATGATGACCCATCCAACAAGCTCTTTGAGATCAAATTTCCCATCTTGATTATCGTCCAGCCTCGACTTTCCATGAAGAAGAAGAGAGGATCATTTATACACTTAGTGACATCTATTCATGATTTGGCATAGTGGATTGGCCTATTTAACTTGACATTATCTCATATCTTTGCCATTATTCATTGTACAAAATCATGGCACTTTGCATACTGCCAAGTTTGATTCAATGACTTGTATTTAACCCAACCCTAGCTTGTGATCTCCCTTCCATATGATGACCATATCTCCAAGTTCATAGCAAACACACACAAGTAGTTATTTCTTAGCTCAAACCCTGATCTTGAAATTGACCTACACACATTGCATTGGAGTCTTCATCATTAACTTGGCACAACTCAAGATCTAAAGCATCTTTAAAAATAATTGCATCAAAACTGTATGATATATTAAAACTATCAATTTTTTTAAAAATTCATGTCTAAGATTCTTATGAGGTATATTATTTAGTATGTAGTTTTTAGTGAATGGTTTAAATTTATGTCTGAGAATAGTTTTAAAATTTCTAAGTCATATTTTATATTTACACCATTTAGTAAAGCCTATAGTTTTTAAGTCTTTTGTTTCTTATTTTAGGTTTAGATTTATTTTATTATATAGTTAAAGTATGTGGTGTCATAGGGTTATTTACAATTTTTAATTCTTTTATGTAGTTATGTGGGTTTTATATTAGTCTAGTTGTCTCTTGTATTAATCAATTAATTGATCAATATGAGTCTTTTTACTAGTCATAATATGCTAATGTTTTTTTTAATTTTTTTTGTTTAAATTCAATATAGTTATTGTAAAAATTAATTGGTTGTTCATTTTTTAATTCATTTGTTTTAGTATTATAAGTGTCAAATTCTAGAGTCATCTTTAGTTTTTTATTGTCAAATCCTTTTTAATTATAAGCTTTAAATAAGCCTCAAAAAACAATCTTCAATAAGATTGGTTTTTCAAAGTCACATGTTTGCAATCAAATGCATTATCAGTTGAAATTGGCATTCAAAATTCTTGACCCATATTAGAACTAGGAGGTGAATGTTAGGAAATAGCTCTAACTTTAGTTTTTACATGTGGTAAAAACTAGTTACTATTTATTGTGTGTTAGTTACCAATATTATTTGTAAATTTATTATGGGTTAATTGGTTAAATGAATATATTGATTTTAATAATATATTTCATATTTGGGTTAGTTGGTTATTTTAGTGAGTTATTATCGAGGTCATAACATTCCGACTTATAGGTAATAACTTCCTATATAATGTAATATTACAGTTGAATAAAACAAGCTGGTTGATTGACTGATTAAATTGTGTACAATTCGTTAGTTCTAGACTGATATGGGATAACTTCATTAGTCTAAGATTAGTATAAAGTAGTTTTATCATTTGACATGGAAATTATTGTATACTAGTAATGATGAATGGGGGGTCAATCTTGCATATAGATAACTGACTAGAGGAATGGAAAATAATAGTCATGTATTTGGATGTAAGTCAAGTGGTTTAAGACTTGTCAAGAATTAACATTGTCAAGTACCTATGACTAGGTTTAAGTATCTACATTCCCCCATCTGCCCCATTATTCTAGTCATGAAATTGCTAGAGTAATGGAGAAATATAAAACTTAAGTGTGTATAACACACTTTTTCTTTTGATAGGAAATTAAAATTTTGCAAGGCACTCATTTAAAAAAACTTTGCAACAACACATGAAGTGGTTATTTATTCATATTATAAATATTAAAATTTTAAATGATGAAATTTAAAATTAAGATGAGAGCAAGGAAGAAGTACGCCTATATAGATATGACACCATATTACCCTGTAATCTGTAAAAGATGATGAAGCTATGGAGAAATGTGCCGCTTTATTGAAGCACTTGGAAAGATGATTCCTCATGTTGAACCATTGGTGAATGGAGAGGGATCAAGACTAAATTTTTAATAACTAATCAAGCCTTTATATTGTAAATATGAATGTTCTAACTCTTATGAATGGGTATAAGAACCCAATGTACTGATCCAAAGAAGGTTGAATTGTGATGGGTTCATAGAGGTGATGTAAAGGATTTTGAGTGTTACTAGACTTTAATGTACATCATCTATAATAAAAAATGAAATCCCATAATGAGTTTAATATAAATAATTCCAATTCCATTGAGTGTAACTAGACTTGAACATATGTTATTCATAACAAATCTAATCACACATATATAAAAAACTTTAGATTCTATTTTTATGATCGAAATAGAATGAAAAATATCCATGTGCCCTTCATGATCACATTATCAATGGATTTTTAGTGAAATTAAAACCATTTTCAATTGAATTTGTAAACTTTGTTATAGTGCATATGTGCATGAACCACTATCATACCTTTTTAACTTTTAAAATGTTATGCGTATACATGAACTAATATCATGCCCCCTAAATTTATGAAAAATGATATTGAATGCCATGCATCTATATGCTCAATTGTAACTATATGTGGAACCTATAATTTTTTGCATATACCCATACGTGTGCATCGAAATGTGTGTGATTCCATTCTCAAGTCTTTACAAGGTTAGTGGATATGCATGTCATATGCTCCAATAATCTATATCAACTTTTCAATATTTGTCATGTATCTTAAAAATTACTTTGAATCTTTGATTGATGGAGGCTTAGATCTCTAAGACAAGTCCATTGTAATGATCCCATTATGAGATTAGGGATGTAACCTAAAATTCACTCATCTCAAAAGAATAGTTAATTGTATCATGTGATAAATATATAATAATGTAGAATCATGTTAACATGTGGAGAAAATGTTATCTCAGAAAGGTAACTATCACTTAAACATGTATGTAACACAAAAAAAACATAACACAAAGAATAAACATAATACATAATGTCATACATTGTCACACATAAGGCCAAGGGACACATATATAATTGACATGAAAATGCCACAAGAAACAAGGCCAAAGGACACATAAAAAGGACATTAAAAATATTGTAAACAAGGGATATAAATATGTCACACACATAGGTTCAAGTGGCCACACACAATAAGCAATCAATGTCTAGCCTATCATGCAAGAAAGTAACAACATTGAAGGAACATAAAACAAGTGAAAACTAGTTGAAATTATCCAAATGCATCAATGTAACATCATAGCAAAGTAACATACCCATGTAGCATAGTGTAAGACATGAGAAATTAAAAATGCACTTATAAGATATGTAGCATGACATGGTAGAAAGGTTATAGGTAGATATAACTTGTGATATGATAATCTATAGAATAAGATGCCCATAACATAAGCATGGTCATTGAGTATAAGGGAGTCAAACATATAAGAATACATGTAGAAGATGTATGTCTAGTATCAAACTCATCTACCTCATGAAATGCATGTGTATGAAACATAATATGCTATCTACCAAACATGTGATAAATGACATATGTGAATAAGTAAATTAGTAACTCATGTCATGCCCAGGTCTTGATTTTTGATTTCTGAGAATATTTTTATGTTTTTGAAAATTTGAGAATTTTTTGTTGTGTTTTTGACATATTTGGTTGTTTTTGTCTTTTTGACTTTTTTGATTTTTTGGCATTTTTGAAGTATTTTCATATGTAAGTAGCAAGGCTTTGAATATAGAAAAATGAGAGGGATCTAAAAAATCTAAAACATTAGGTAAGGAATAATGTGCACTAGATATGATAGCATGAAAAATAATAATATGCCTCCTTCACTATGTATGAATATGGACAATGTAACTCAATAACATATGTGTAGATAATAATATACATGTCCCGAATGGGCAATAATCAATGTGTACTCATATAGTATGTAGAATTAAGAGTATGCAATCATGTAAGTTCAAATGGAATCCAAAGTATGTGTGTTGGGTAATTTTATATCACGTTTTCCTTGAGGTGTTGAAGTGTCTAGCCCCAAAAATCTTATGTGTTGGCTTTTCATACAAGACTAAGCTCTTGTGTGTTCACCCAAAACATGCAACAACAAACTAGTTCCTGTGGGTTATGTTGCACAGTAACACACTTGTCATATACTTAAATATTACATAGAAAAGGACATACATGATTGTGGACCTTGTCTCATCAGTGCAAGCAAATAAGAACATGAAGATAAATGCCATGAGGTTCAAAGTGTTGATTACATAAGATCATACAATGCACATTATATACATATCATAGTCAATTATAAGCCACATATTACTCAATAAAAACCCATTGTTAATGTTTTAACTATCAATCAACTGAAACATAACACTAGAACTAATTGTAACTTTCATAATTTTGCTATTACCATAAGGATTCATTACATAATACCAATGTTTAGTCACCTTATACATCTATACATAAGGGTATTTATGCTTGTCTTCTATGACCAAGTAGTTACGTTATAAATGAAAATTAGGTGATTGGCTAATGATCTTTAGTAGACTAAGAGTCATGGTAGTTGTTTACTTGTTTTTTCCTAAGGAACTGGGCCTTTGTGCCCCCTATATTCTTGTTAGATGCTAAGTTTTTGCTGCCAAATGTCCTTCTTTGTGTAGGTAGGTGAAAAACTTGTGTGATGATTAAAGTATAGTTTATCCTTAAGAATTTCTCCTTAATAATTTCTTTATTCCCTCATGCTCCCCAAGTATTTCATTATTATACTAAGTCTTATGCTCTCAGATTATTCATAGTTATGTTTTATCTTTGACTAGGTCTTATCGCACTATTATCTCCCACATTGTTGTCTTCTTGATCCATGCTAGTTCCATGCCATGGTCTTTCTGTGCCATGCTAGTTTCACACCATGGTCTTCCTATGCCAAGTTCTTCTCATGCCATGCTAGTTCCATACCAAAAAGAAAAATACTTAGTCAAAAATTTGGGGTCTAACATCACCCCACACTACACTCTTAGTCCATCTTAGAATATGTATCGGTCTTGGCCTTAGCCTAAATTTTAGGCCCAATTTGTTTAATCTACTTTTTGATGCCATCCCAATGTGATAAAGTATCAAGCGACTTGGAAGTTATTTCCTCAATCGCTGCCTTTAAATTTTTCATCTCCTCAGGTTGATCGACACACTTGCTTTCCTTATTAACCAATTGGTTGAGGGATGTAGTAACATACTTTTGGACCTCTTCAATTAAAGTGACTTCATGTATAACCTATCCTTGGAGAGCTACAAAATTGGAATTTATTTGATGTTGATGCATATTTATTATTTCTTTCATAGTATCGACATCCTTAAATGCATTATCACATTTGGTGCAGTCTTTTATTAAAAGGTTGACATCCACCAATTACTATTTTTGAGACTCTTCTTCCTTGAACTAGGCCTCCAAAATTTTATTGGGATGTGTCAGTTTATCAAAAATGTCATCCAAGATGGGGACTACTTCCCCAACTCTTCTGATGGTGCATTTTTTAACTTTTACTGCTTCTGTAAATTTCTTAGCCACCCATAATGCTTCATTCCTAGGTACAAGTTATTCCTTACATTGATTTAATAGAATATTTACAAGGGCTCCCAACTTATCAATGGCTTCTCCCTCTAAAGTGATCCCATCTGCAAATGTTGATTCTTGGCCCAAAATAGTTTTACATAAATTTAACATTTTTACTTTGGATGATGTGGCTTCTTCTATTTGTTGCTTTAGTGTGGCCTCTTCCTCTTCAAGCACATTTTGAGCGATAACTTCTTTATCATACATTACCACCACTTGGCCATGTTTATTCTCTACTTTGTGTGCATGAGAATTTGAAGGTATATTCTACCATGTGACTTCGAAGGCCATTTTAAAAAATGCATTGATAGCTTGTAGGGGAGAGATCTATTGGGTATCAACTCAAATTGGAGTGGACAACACCATTACTTGAGAATCTAAAATTAGGCTATCCAGAAGTATTTCAAAATGTTGTTCTTCATTGTACATGTCCAAGAAAAAGGACACCTAAAGATTGTGATTAACCATTAATAATTCTTTTTAAGATAAATAATTTTATGATTAACATTATTTTAATAAATTATAAATTAAAATAAAGTTAGAATGTTTGGAATTTAATTTTTTTTATAAATAAATTTGAATTTCATAGACTTTAGTTTTTATATTATAAATTTTTATGATTTATTTAATTTTATTTTCTAAAATTTAAATTTAAAATAGTTATATAAAAAAATCTAATTTCAAAAATCTTAATTTTATAATATTAAGATTTATATTTTATAATTCTAACTTTAATAAATTATCATTATAAATAAATCCTAATTTTATAAATTTTAATTTTGTACGTCTTAAATTTATAAATCATATTTCTTAAATTTTAATTATATAAAAAATATTAATTTTATAAATATTAATATTTTAAAAAATTTAATTATTTAATAAATATTAAAATCAAACACTTTAATTTTATAAGTTCTTATTTTATATAATTTAATTATATAACAAATTTTAATTATAAGAGATTTGATTTTGTAAGTTTTATTTAAAAAACAACCCCTATTTATATAAGTTTAATTACACCTTATATCTAAATTATATAACAAATCTCAATTATTTAAAATTTAATTTTATAAGTTTTTTTATACATCAAATCTTATTTACACAAATTTAATTAAACCTTACATCTAATACAATCTTAAAAACATTATATAACAACTAAAAATAAATAAAATATCTAATCTGATCTCTACTTTCAATACTATTCACATAACTATTTTTCAAAACAAACAAACTACCCCAAATATAATTTGATATTCAATTTACATATATCTATTAGAATTGTCTTACTTTGTATTGAAATATGTACAATTTAAATTATTGTTAAGTTTTAAAGTTTCAGCACTTTTTAATTTAATTGGGTAAAGGTTAAGAGCTTTGAAGGTCCTATAAATTATTAAAAAATAGATAAATATATAACTTTCACACTCAAATGGGACACCTCTATCTATAGCAATTCAATAGACAAAAAACCAACCAACAACATGCTAAGGGATAAAAACCGAACATAACCAAATAACAAAGATTGCCTTCCTTCAACAACCTAGTTGTAGAAAGCAGGCAACCTTCTGTAAAACGTTTGTCACTACTAAACAACCATGCAACCAAGAGAAACACAGGATCCTTACCTACCTAATACCTCAGTAGAAATTACCATTATCTAAAAACCTAGTTGCCTTCAAAAAATCTATCATGATGCTTCTACCAAAATGAACTAAGGGGCATGTCCCCCTTTTCACTCATATTTTGAACTTCAGCTTGAATTCCCCCTGAGTGGAGGGACATATAGGAAGGTTAAACCACTATTTTTCTATCTTTTTTCATTTTTTATACCTCGAGCCACCATCTGTTATATTATGAAACATCCATTTGGACTGATAAAGGGTTTTAAATTGAAACATAGGGCTAGGATTTGTCTTCTGTTGTTCTAACATTGATTGGTTCTACCATGGATAAGTTAATTTTTGGGTTCACCTCTGAGGAAATGGCTAGAATAGAGGGGACTCAAATCAAGTTTACAACAGTCCTTAGAGAGATTAGATCCACTAGTATTTCTTATTTAGAGTGAGGAAGAATTTTAAGGTCCTCATTTGGAATAAGGGATTCGAGATCCTCCAAAGATGAGTCAAAATCATCTCTATCAGAATCAACCAATTATTCACTATCGTCATCAGCCAACATGATAAGGTGGGTGGGAAGGGAGTCTTTCCACCAAGAAGAATCCTTCTTTTTTCTAAGGAAGCTAAAGTTTTTGGTCAAATGTCTTGTATTAAAGAGACTAGGATAACAAAACAACAAGCCTTCAAAGTCAAGGGGTTGAGACCAAGAATAGTCTCCTACTTACAAAGTGATTTTTTTAAGAAAATTCTTGGAGGTGTTAATATTCACCAAAATTATAGGGAAAGTAGTGTGGGAGAAGTGATCAGTATCAGGGTGCATTTACAAAAATTCACCCCGGGATTTACTAATTGCTTTTAGGATGGATACAATCCAAAATTCAAGTGGGAGATAAAGTAGGTGAACCTAGATGGGTTTTACATTAAGTGGTATAGTAAAGGAATTGAAGGTAGGGGACCATTGTTTTAAGACCTATGGGTGGTGATTCGAGTTTCAAATTGGTTTTGAATCTTTTCCTTATCCTAAATATTAAGAAAAATAATAATAAAGAAGTTTTTTGCACAAGGGTATATTTCAAGACTACCTGTTAGGAGGGGTTATCAATTCTTTGGTATCCAAGCATGAAGATCTTGAAGTTTTGGTTAGTGATCCATTAATCTAAAAATGACACCTTTGACTGAGAATTATTATTCAAATATGAGCACTTGTTTGGAATCCTCCTCATCAAAGATCACAATAAGGTTAGGAAATATAGGTTTGAGAGGTTTGGGATTTGGTCTTGGAGATGTCTTATGAGAGACTACCTCAATGAAGGATTTATTTCCAAGCTTCAAGATTTTAGCATCCACTACAAATTCTAGATCCATAACACCTAGGCCTCTATTAAAAAGATAGGTGAAAAGGGGATTTTTTTAGTTCTAGGATCCTATCCTAGGATTGATCATAGAAATGATAGTTAAACTAGCCATAGGAGCTATTTATAGCTCTAGATTTGGTCAGTTCTTCCTTTTACATTTGGTTGTCTAAAGATATTCATTGAGTCATCTATGTGCCTTGCATCTTTTATAACTTCCTTTGGCCTAACAACATTATTATGTGTAGCATCAGTCTCTCGTGTAATGTTAGTCTTCTACCCAACATCCCCAGACACATAGGGATTGCACCCATTCTTCCCTAGGCGAGGGGAAGGAATAGATGGTGGAAAAGTTGCAAGAAATTATGAATCAAAAGAGTGTTGGGAGCTTCTTCCAAGATATATAGGGTCATTTTTAGGTTAATGAGTGGGAATAGGAGTGGGGGAAGGCATTTTTAAATGCACATAAGTGTATTTGAACATTAGGTGTCAATATACATTATGTTTTAAGAAAAAAAAAACATGTTTTTTTTTTTAGGTTTGTAATTGGTTAAAGGTCTATGATGGGATGAATTTCTTGAGGAAATTAAAATAATTATCATTAAAATTTTATGTAAAAATAAATGTCTTATCCATTAAAAAATAGTCTCCATTAAAATTACTTTTGCATTATTCATTTGTTATTTTTTTTAACTTACCTCTTTATGACCGAGAAAAAGTCTTCAAAGATTTCATATAAGGACCAACTACATACCAAACCTTATAATTTTTAAATGACACTTTGAAAGCAAGTGAATGTAAAACAAGTTATGTGGCATATAAAAAACCATCACATACCAAAATAAGTGACATTAGTGGTTTTATATGCGAGACCTCTAATTATAAATGACTAGCCGATGATTTTAAATAAATATCATTAAAATTATAGTACAAATTATTATGAACTGATTCTCATTCAAAAAGGAAGCACTTATTTTTTTTTGGGAAAATATGCAAACCACATAAAATATCTTATAAATTTTTACCTAGTAATTCCAAAGTTAGGAAATTGACACTATTTCCTCCAAATTTTGTTGTGTAGAAATGTCTGATCTTATTTAATTCAGAATGGTTTCAAAGATAAATTTGGTATCATTATTTTAGAGGCTATTTTAATAGATAACTCAAAAAAATAGTATTCTCCTCTAAGGAATTTTAAATATTTGGTCCCTAACAATAATCAATGGTCAATTAGCTGGAGGACCAGAAGCTTGACTATCGGCATCATTAGGATTTGCAACCTGAGAACTAAAAAACATATAATAAACAAATTATAAGCATATATAATTCATTTCATCTGAATGCTCATTAATTTCATTGCATTGAATATTTCCACTTCCTTCAAACTTATGACCATTTGATGACAATCATCTATTAATGCTTTTGGTAAGTGTTTCTCCATGCGTATTGTAATATAGTCCTTGGAATTGTTGATATGTAATTGCTTATCCTTGTTTGCATATGTTTCAAAAAAAATAGTTGTGGTAGTTTATTTGGATAAATCATTGGCTGGTGAAACAAATGAGGGAAATATTATCCAACAAATTTTATTTGGACCTTTAGTGATTTTTATTAGATTTTATATGGTTATAGAAGTCTTATAAGAAAATGGGATTTATCTAGTTTTTGAAATGTTTTAGTTAATCAAGGTTTAATTAAAATAATTTTAGCTATGAAATCAAAACAAAATGAGCATTATTATATTTTATAGAGACCTTTTGAAAAGATCATAGTCAAGATTGTGCCTAGTTGAATAAAACTTACACAAGTCAAGTCCTCAAAACACAAGTACATGACATTCTGGTAAAAAAAATTATGCATAAACATAGGTCTCTTAGATATCCAATGTACTATCCACTCCATTTATGTTCAACATTCCCTATTCCTCCTATTTCTGAAATCAAAATTATTTTCTTTTTCAAAGAAACAAGCCAAAGTTTTACAGAAAAAACATCCTTTTTTCTTATAAACCTTTTTTTGTATAAGTTTGACTTGTGATTTTCCACTTTGCTACTATAGAATATTTTGAAAATTTATATTTTTATTATGAAATCATAGTAGAACATGCGAACAATCCTAATCCATCTGGTTCACATGCTCTACTCTAGTATTGTTAATGGATGTAATTTAAAAAATCCATATATCATTATCATCCAGTTGGACATTTATTTTTGAAAAAAAGCCCAAATTTTGTGTAGGCATCTAATTCATCCTCATTTTGAACTAATTTTCTTATGGAAAAAATCATAATCTAGATGTTCCACTTGATGTAACCTCAACCATTCATCAATTGACTAGAGTAGAGAATCAACTTGTTGTCATTCACAGCTGCCAATAACACTCCAAAATGTAATATTTAACTTATAATAAAGAAGATCAAATATCAGGAAAACTATCTTTGGAGAACCACTTGAATAATGTATATGCTTACAAGGATATACTCTCTAATATGAACATGATTGTTACTCCCATTTGTCATAAATAAAGCAAATATGAGCTTTCCAGTTAGTTATAAACTAAACACTCAAATACAAAACATATACAAAATATTAGAACCCTTTGTAGACATGCATAACATATATATCGACTAGTAACAACATTAATGTTATATAAAGATAACCAATAAATGTGATCACCTTTAAGTGATGTTAAAATAGAGTGAAAAGCTAGGAAAGATGCAACCAAGTTTTCTAAGGTTGGGCCTATCTATATCATATATATTGGGTACCTATAATAAATCCAAAATTTTGATTGGTCAAACAAGACAAACTACTATCATATCATACTCCAACATATTTCATAGTTTTAGAGGGAAACTCAATATGCATATCAAAACCATATGAAACATTTGCAAAATAATGCTTCAAACAAATTGCAAGTAGGTTTTGTAACTTCAAACAAGATTAAGTACAAGGAAAAGGAAAAAATACATGTTACAATGTAGGAGAAACCATTTGAAGGTGGAAAATTGAATAATAACTAAATTCAACATAAAATTTATTTGTTTCATATCTTATTTGGATTGAAACTTACATAATAATTACCTTTGTAGGTTGATAGTTGGTGTGTTTTTATAAATCTGGTCTAGTAAATATAAGTTTGTTCTCAAAGATAGATTTAGAGACTTATATTTTTGGTATTCATAACATTTTGAAGGACTTAACTTTGGAAATGTTAATAAAATTTACATTTTATTTCATGTTTTTTCCCAACATAGGGACTCGTTAAATTATAACTTATATTCAATTTCCCTACCTACCTTACTCCAATAGGGTTAATCATACCCCAATAGACATGGGTAATACATGTTCAAAATTTTAAGAAAATGCTATAAGCTTAACACACTTACAAAAATCTTACCTAAAATTTCCCAACTTTGTCTAGAACTAAATGTGTTATTTTCTCAGTTTTCTCTAGAATCAATTGTGTTAATTTTTTTAATTTGACATTTTAGGATTGACTTCTATACTCCTCTTAAATAAACATAAGACCACAAATTATGGAAATAGAAAGGTAAACACAATTGACTCCAGATAACAAGTGGAAATATCAAAGATTTGAGTTACCTAGAATTTTCTAAGCAAGAAAAAATAAAAATTATCATTTTACAATTTTACCTACTTATTTATTCGGTATCCAAAGTAAATAATGATGTATATACACTAAAAATGAGAGTCTACTTTTTATTTTTTTAATTTAATTTTACTTAATATTCATTGAGTACAACATCCATGGTTTCCTCCCCCATTTTTTAAATTGTAGTGAAATTTATGATTTCCTTCCGAGAAAATAAACAACTTTTTATGATAGTAGAGGAAAGGTGCTTAAGGTTACTTAAGAGTGATGGTGCATCAGTAACACATCTAGATGATAATGATGCCAATGCTCTAGATAGCATGAAGGAAATGGAAATTGAATTTTCACACTCACTATGGTATTTTAAAGATAAATGAACCTCAAAATTTTGTGTTTGGAAAATAATGGTCTAATGTACAAATGACTACCACTTGCTCACCCAATGCTACATGTTATCAACCTCCTTCAAGTTTCCCATTTTTTTCCTGAGTGTCAACTATCTAATGTTATAATATTAGTCCCTTTACCCTTAAATTTTAATCATGAGCTCCTTCCCTCAATTATTACTTTACTTCTTTTTTTAATTTTTTTAAAGATAATATATAATATATATAGATAATAATATAATTTAGAATTTACATATATAATATAATATATTATATATGATTTAAAATGTATTAATATATTACATATTTTATAATTTATTAACTATTATATATAATATATTAATATAATATATTCTTGATTATATACATACACAAATATGTGTGTGTGTATGTATGTGTATGTGTATGTACACACACATACATACATATACAAATATATATACAATGTGTGTGTGTGTGTGTGTGTGTGTGTGTGTGTGTGTGTGTGTGTGTGTGTGTGTGTGCACATGCGCGCTTGTGTGCGCACATGTGTATGCAACTAGCGACTAAATCACATCCCTCCCAACATAACTTTCACTTTTGGAGAAAATGCTAGTTATATTACAATTTAGTTTGAGTGGTGTTTAATCTATCAGCATTTAATCCATAAAAAAATAAATTAATACTATTTTTTATTAAAGTATAAAAATAAAACATTGACATACCTAGGCATACTTGGATCCAATGTGGACAAAGATTAAAAATAAAGTATTAATCTACTATACACAAAGGTATAAATTTTATCGAATTTAAATGACATAAAGAGAGCTAAATTTATCTATCAAATAGGAAAAGGAAACACTCAATGATCACAGAGGATCCTTGGATAGTCCAAAATTTTGTAAGTTACACGAGATGCATTCTAAAGAGCATGAAACCCCCTGAATCAGTAAGTGTTGTTAATTTTGATTCTAATATGTGCAAAGGAGTTCTCAATAGGATCATTTTAATTGTTGGTATTTTTGGGAAGGATTGGTATTATGAACTATGCAGGGGTTGGGACTCACTGGTTGACCATTTGGGTGTTCTTGATTCGAGCCATTGGTGAAATTAATACACTTGCAAATACCTTTTTTATTTTGATTTTTTGGGAAAAATGTCCATCTCAATAAAAAGTAGGTGGGAAGTGCATTTATTAGACGGATCATGCCAATGGAATTTTAAAAATTGTTTTTTTGCTTAAATATCTTTTAGATCATTATGTTGAGATTAATCATTGGAAACAATAAAGGTGGTACCCTCACTAAATATGAGATGGAGAGGATTGAGGGGTAATGTAGGAACACTAATGACCCCTCGAGAAGGGACCCCAAGTAATATACAATTTATTTGAAGAGTAATAACCCAATCTTGTATGTTCTTGATAAGATTTTGTGTGAGGTTGAAGCAAAGTACAACAATTCTTTGGTTGGAAAATTCATTGGGGTGAGGAATGGCATTGAAGTTGTTAGGAATTGGACTAATAAGAAGTGGACCAAGATTGGAGAGGTCAAAATATTTTCTCTTGGTAATAAGTGTTTGTTGTTTTCATTTGGTTGTAGGAAAGACATGTTTAAGATTTTGAATGAAGGCCCATGGTTGATGGGCAAAGAATTTTTTGTGCTTCAACCTTGGAAGCTAAATTGGTCCCCTTCAGCACTTAAGATGGAAAATATTCCTTTGTGTATTAATCTCCCAAGCCTCCCTCTTAATATGGCAACTAGGTTTTAAGAAACATAGTATAAACCATAGGGGTGTTAGTGATTATCAACCTTATTACTCTCTCACATAAAAGGTTGGTCTTGGACTAGCTCTGTGTGTTGGCATATTTAGAGTAGTCCTTTCCTAGTTTTATCTAGTTTAGATCCACTCTAGGATCCTGGAATGAGATTATTAAGTACGAAATGGAAATAGATATTTTTTCAATTTCTAGGAAACTTGGACATCTTAAAGAATCATGCCAAGTGACTCACGGAACCAAAAAAAATTAGCAATGTCAAGGGAGTTGAACTTGAAGATAGTTATGGCTATTAGAGGTATGAAGGGAAGGTTATAAGCTATTCCCTTAATGAAACTCTTGAAAATATTAGGGTTCATGAAGTGGTTAAATATTTCCTGAGTAATATCAACATGTGGATCCTCTCATAGTTAGTTGTTCTTGTTATCTATGGTCGTTGGTGGTTTAATTTTTTGTGTTGGTCTCTTTTGTCTATTCTGGCTACTATGATCTCTTCTAGGACTTATACCCCACTTGAGTCCTAGGCTAAACCCCACACCATTTTTGTGGGGTTTTATCATTAATTGTAACATGTGAGATTTTATAAAAATACAACTATCATTTAATTTTTCAATAAAGCTATATGAAATTTTATGTTTACACACATGTGGAAATGGTAGCAATGACCTTATCTTTGATGCTAAACTATTCCATTTGTAGTTCTATTGGAATATCTTCTCCTTTAAATTATAGACTTAGATACCATTAATTACAATTATATAATGAATTTCAATAATCATATGCCTTATCTTGGCAGAATCAATAGTAGTGAAAATGGCCTAATGATTATCATTTTTGGAAACATCCAAAAATCCCTCTATTTCATATTCCATGATAATAAATTTGTGCCCTTATCTCAGTAGGACCTTGTGTTCTTTTGGCATAACAATAGCTTCTTGAGAAGCTTGTAGCTTCTTGAGATCTATATGAGCATTTTTTGGTTTATGTTTTGGAGTACTATGATGTTCAGAAGTGGTGTGGTGGAGGTCTTTTCTATGATTTTTCAAATATAAAGAACTAGTTGAAATAATGATTTGTTATATATGCCTTGGGAGTTGGTAATAGGAAATTTTTCTCATGTATCCTTGTTTTAGTATTCTCCATAATATTTTTGAGATGCTAGAGATAGTATCAAAGTCATCAAGGAAGAGTACTCTAATATAGTTTCTCATTAGCCCTGGTCAATGTTGACATTTATTTTCAACAAAAAAGATTTTATATAAAGATTTTTTTATAAATTCAGAATTATTGATCCTAATTCACATCAACTCAACTTCCATTTTAATTAAAACTTTCCCTAAAAATAAAACTATTGTTATCTTTTCATCTTTATTTTGCATTTCTATAACTTGCCAAGTTACTCATAAAAATTTCTCCTAATATCAAGTACTAAATTCATACCATGACACTTGTTAATATAGCATTTTTAAAAATGTTATCTAAATTCAATTTGGTCTAGGTAATATTGGAAGGTAACCAAGACTAAAGTCACCACTAAGAAAAACTAAAGTTGGTTCAAAAGTATTGATAAACTTTAGACTTAAATTGTAAGCATTTAAGTTAAGTTGAATTTTAGGCACAACTTAGGTCCACCTTTGAAAATTTTAATTTATAATAAAGTCACATGATATGACAACACGGTAATGTTAGTCTTTAATTTGGATGACTTAAATAGGTTTTTGCATTGCGAATTATAATTCATCGATGTTTTGGTTTTAAATCAACATCCAACATTGCACCCGAAATGTGACTCAAAACCTCCTAAAGGTTGTAGTATAATCACCATTTTAGTTATTCTCATATCAATATGAGAATTAAAATAAATATATTATACTAACAATAAATATGGGACCAATACAAAGAGTAGTGATTTTTCATATTTAAGAAGTGCTTCTTATTACATAATTTATGTTTTCACAATGTATGATAATTATAGAGAGGATTTTGGATTAAAATTATGTGAAATATTTTTTACTGACATTCCAAATCACATTCTATGATCTACCATTAGGTTGAAAAACATATAATTATGGATCATGGAATTCAATTCAAAACTTCAATAAAAAACTTGCACACAAATTTTATCCAAAAACCTCTATATAGTGATGGTAAGATATGATGGGGAAAATGAAGGTAGTTTTGAGGATACAATGATGGAGGGGAGAAATATCTAAAATATATTAAGGATGGAAACATGGAAGACCAAGATTAATAACACCATGAGGAGAATGAATGTGTCTTAGAGGTTGCAATGATGGAGAAGGAGAAGTAAGCTATAAATATTAAGGATGAATATATTAGAGACATGGAAGATTAGGACCAATATCAATGTTAGCAACATGGAAGAGAAGAAAAAAATGATAATCTTGTTACAAAAACACAAACCAATACTCAAGCTCATATTATCAAGATAAATGTAAGGAATTTGAGGGTTCTTAATTTTTGGGATGGATCTAAGTATAAGGTGTATGTGATAAAGGAGTTGGCAGGATCAAAGACAAAGCTTATCCATGAGTGTGGAGAGGATGATGATGATGATTGAAATTTGGATTTAACCAAAACATCAAATCCAAGATAAAATTTTACCAAGAATTATAGTAAAAAGGAGTACAAAATTGAAGGATACTACTAGATCCAGATCTAGATACTTAGATAGCTATTACTACTAAGTGTTTGTATGTTAGTCAGAAGTGAATTGATGTTTTTTTGACTTCTAGTTTGGTCTATGTCTTGGTGGTTTGTTGGTGTCGATATTTAGTTGTGTTTGTTGTTAGGCTTAATTGATTCTATCTTTGTATATTTATACAAGGTTTTGGGACCTTTGAAAACCTTCTATTTACAACAACAACAACAACAAAAATAACAATAAACCCCTCTGTATAATAATAATAGACCAGATCATTTCTATGTCTAATTTCACATTCAATAATCATGTCTCACATAACCCTTCAAAAAAGGAACTAGATGGAAATATTAGTTAATATATTACATCTCCCATTAAACCTCATTATCAAATTTATATAACATGCCTTTATTTTTATGCAATTTTTTCTCATAAATATAACCCCTTTATGATGCTGGTAATGATGTATCTTCTAAGGCTAATTTATGGCTTAATGAAAATCATGATAATTAAGAAAGATAAATAATCTCCTTCATGTGAACTAGTTAGGGAGAGCTAAAATAATTCAAAGAATTAGTCTATGAAGGGCCTCATCAAATGGATATCTCATGGACTACTTGTTCTTTTTTAAGTTTCTTGCATTGGAATGTGTGAGTGTGAACTATATGTGTTTTTTCATCTATTATAAATGAATTACACCTATTTTAGTGGGGTCATTATTAAGAATGTAAAATATTTATTTAACATATAAGATTTGTTTTTTAATTAAATTTAGATGTATAACATGTTTGTATCTAGTGGATCTAATTAATCTTATGTTTCAATATTTTATAGTCCAGATTAGTGTTTCTTGTCTTAAAGATAACTGCATCAAAGTATATAACTACATCTTCAAATATTAATATTATTTAATTATTATTATGATTTAGAGAGAGAGCCTTCATTCATAAAAAAAAGTGAGAGATCAATTTTATTTCTATTTTGTATATGGAGAAGAAATCTTGTTAATAATTTTAGGTCAAATTTTATAGTGATGAAAAAAATCATTGGGATTTCCCTTAGGTGTAGTGAGATGTTTTATTTATTTAGTTATGACACTAAATGAAATACCTTAAAGGATGTAAGTTAAAACTTACTTAAAATGGTCTTGTAGACATTATTTCTAAATTATATATCACCTCGGTCTTGTATTCCTAGAAAATACATATTATGGAGATACCTTCAGCTTCTAAACCTTTCTTACTACTGAAAGGGTCACATACACTATATCTCTATGCATATTATTTATCTCTTAGTCCAACTAATATTATTATGATGAATTAGACCTTCTATCATGCTTAAAATGTTATAAACATGTTTATCTTCTATTTTTATAAGTTTTAGACCTATTTCTATTTTTTAGAAGCCTAGACACTTGCATCCCAGTCAGATACCTAAATTGATGCAAGTGTCCCTATCCTAATGTAAGTGTCTATTGCCCTAAAGTCATATAGTTTGTAAATGAAACATATTTCTATGTTTGACCTAAGTGTTTTAATGTGAAATATTCTCCAATCGAATTCGTATATATATAATATCAATCATCATTCATTCATCTCCTAGCATAAACCAAATAAAACACAAGCAAACATACTAAATGCATTAAATTAAGCATTCAAATGAGAAAAGCTTCCCTATTTTCTCTTATTTAAATATCAGTCATAGGGACACCATATCTATAGGTTTGAATTACTAAAGGAGCATCCCACGAGCCATATTTCCCAAGTTACAATTTAGGTAACTCTATGTACTTTTTTTTATCACAAATTTCATGATACACACATAAGCCAACACATAGGGTAGAAATACACAATTATAAATCCCTCTTCAGATTATTGGCTATGTATTCAATGCTCATTGATAGAGGTGTCTTTGAGGAAGCTCAACATTGTATGCCCACTAAACCATTTTTTCCACAGCCACTATGAATATGAATAACTAGGGTTTTCTCATTTGACAAGGAGCAATAGTCCAAGGCCCAAATCTAAATTAATCAGAGTGAAGGTGACATAGAACCTAGAACCATCTAGGTGGTTGCATCTAGTTTTAGTAGATATTATGTACTCGATACATACATATAAATTAGACATAAACATCAGTGTAACTATCCTAGGGTAACATAAGTGTATGCAACTATAGAGGTATGATTTCCAGAATTAGATGACTGATATAGAAAATGGATCTAGTCTATTCTGTTTTTGTTCTAGACACATATCTATATTAGCATCAGAAGCAACCAAATATCTTGTTTTCATTATCATTGAAATATATATCATATCTTTACTTTACATTTTTAGCATATCTTAGGATAATAAATTTAATATATTTTTATCTCAGTTTTATAATTAATTACTTTAATTTAGAGATAGTCTACCATCCTTGTGCCCTAGGTTATATCTACCC
The DNA here is from genome assembly GCA_037957365.1 of Torreya grandis. Lineage (NCBI taxonomy): Eukaryota > Viridiplantae > Streptophyta > Pinopsida > Cupressales > Taxaceae > Torreya > Torreya grandis. The sequence goes on from JARHVA010003443.1 coordinate 1,716,205, forward strand.
ATTTAACTATAGATTTTCTAATCTAGATTTTAGGGTTAAACATTCAGTGAACCTGATGTGAATTAATGTAAAAAACTCTGATTTAGGGTTTCCAACCTCATATGGTTTTAGCTTGTTATGATTTTTTTTTTAGATCTAAAACTTTACCCTAGGGTTTTACCTTTCTTTTATTATTAAGATGTGTGTTCAGACACTTGTAGGTTGCTTCTAGCTTGATTGGTGCATTTTTGTACCCTAAATGGGTCCATTTAAAAATTTATCAAAGGTATTTTCTACTTAGATTGGTATACTCAAAAACCTCTTTTTTCCACCAAAAATTTAATACGGATTTTTCAATTTTGATAATTTACTATTTTTAGTAAATATTGACATACAAGGTGAATGGTGTAATTATTTTCTAATTTATTTATGATTTTCATAAAAAATCATATTTTATTTAAAAACCTATTTCAAGTCCAATATTTCTCATCCAATCACTTTATATTTATTTCTCTTCATTTGGCCATTATGGTGACCCTAACCTTTGGTCTCAAAACCCTAGTTGACCTAGGGTTTCTTAATTTACTATTTAATGATTTCTGATTTCAAAGTTTTCAAAATTTTATAAAAAATAATTTCCCCTTTGTTGATGCATTTATTTGCTTTATTGCATTTACTTGTATTTATTATTTAGATTGGTGTACTAATTACTTATTGTAATTAGTTTATTACATTGATTAATAATTTGTACCAGATAGGATAAGCTTGCTTAGCTAGTAGTCAACTTAGACACATATCTTATTACAGTGGAGTTCTACTCCACTATTCAGAGTAAGATAGGATAAGATTGCTTAACTAGTAGTCAACTTGTGTTAATTATTTACACAAGTTGGACACCTATCTTGTTAGTGTGGATTTGTACTCCACTATTTTTGTAGTCAGATATCAGTTGAACTACATGTGTTGTGTGAGTTCCCTAATATTTATCTTGCACACCTTTATCTATGTAAGTAATGGCTATTTGTGTATTCTACATTATATCAATATTGAATTATCAAAGTAATTCATCATATTTGAGTTATTTATTCATTTTAGTTATTGTCTTAGATATATAGTTATTATTTATTATTATTACTATTTTATCTATTGTTTATAATTTATATTAGATTCATTAGATCCTGTATGCTAATTCTAACATGGTACCAGAGCTATCTTGAATCTGTAGTTTGCTAAATATTCAAGAGAAAAATATCTAGATATAAGATCATTTTTTTTATATAGGTACAAATTGGAGATTCATGAAAAATTTCTAAGCTCACCATTAAGTTTAGAGTTTTTGAGATAGTCAAAATCATCTACAATTTTGTCTAAATTGGGCACAAGAGGCAAAATTGGAAAGGGTTTGATCAAGAAGCACCACACCCAAATCTGGTGGGTACCTAAAAATTGAAACATTTTAAAGAAAAATAGATTTCACGTTTGCATTCAAAATGCATCAAAACCTACAGGTCCATATAAAATTTATCCAATTTGGACATAGTCACCTGGAAGGCAATTTTTTTTGCTTTTAGATATGGCTGTATAGACTATGCAGGGCAAAATAAATAAATTTTTGAGCAGGCCTCATGGATCAGTAGATAAATTTGTATGGGCAACTTTGGGAACCCACCATTTGAACACCAAGAGGTATTTTTGAGTAAATTATTTTTGAAATAGCTTAAAATTTCATGCTCTTCATTGTTGTACTTTTAGTTTTTCCTAGGGTTTTCTAAAATTTAGGTTTTTCTATAGCAATGCTTGTCTATCCTCATTTCTACAACTTTATAGGCTCATAACTTTCACATATGACCTCATTTTGATGTCCCATTTTTTTTAAAGTTAATATTTTTTGAGAACAACACATTAGTGCAAATTTTTTTGTAATAAAATGCATATTTTTGGTACTTTTAGACTAGAGGGCCTAATTGAGCTTTTTGTAAACTAGAAAAATTATAATCCAACCTTGTAACTGTACTCAATTATAAAGTGCCAACAAATGCTTTCTAGGTGGGATAAAACTAAGTAATTCAGGAGGGTTTTTTGGTGTGTTCTATACTTTGTTTTTTTACTTTGTAATAGTTTATTTCCAATTGCATCATGGGTAATCCTAAGTTCCTACTATTAATAAATAACTAACACATGAAAATAGAATGATTGGAATGCATAAATGATGTTAGGATATATGCCTTATATAATAACTCTTATTACTCCACCTACTAATGCAAAAGAGTTACAACACTTTCTGTTTGAAATTACTAAACTTATTAGATGCATTCAATCTTACATGTCTGTAGATTTGAATTTTCATCTTGAAAAATGTACAACTCCAAAAGAGGCTTGGGATAAATTAGAATCATTGTTTATAAAAATAGATGAGGTTCATGGTTACCAAATTGAAAATGAACTCAATAGTTTGGATCATAAAAATTATGCTACAATACAAGACTACATCACTAACATCATAGATCTTAGAGCACAAATTTTTGAATGTAAAATTGATAAAAAAGATAATCAATTGATTTTTAGTGCCTTACACAAATTAGGTCCTGAATATTCATCTTTTGTCTCTAATTTTTAGATTCATAAGCTCACATCAGGCACATCTTATCAAATTCCTACCTTTGAGGTATTCTCTAAGATTCTTATGGCTGAAGAAGAAAAATTAATAGCTATGGGTCTAATCAAGTCATCCAAATCTCAAGATCTAGTTGTAAGTCAACCTTAGCATAAGCAAGTTTCAACATCAACATCAAATACAGGTTCAAGTAAAAAGAAGAAGAATAATTAGAATAAGTCACAAAAAGATAAGAATAAAGCACAACAATCTTCCTCATAAGGAGATTATAAATCCACTAATAAGAAAGGGGATTAAAAAAAAAGAAGTGGCAGTCATTGATCTTATTGCAAAAGGGGTTTCATAGTGAACAAGATTGTTGAAAGAAAGAGATTGATGACCTTAAGGGTCTTCTAAAAAAGAATAACATCAACCAATCTTCTTAAAAGGATTCTTCCACTTTACAAATTTAGGGATAGGGAAATCTATGACACTAGTTGCATTGGAAAATTCTCCTAACTCATGGGTACTTGACTTAGGTGCTTCACACCATATGGGTTCTGATCTAGAATAATTTTCTAGATTTGAACCAAGTTCCTTGCCTCATATTCTCTTAGGTGATGAATCTAAGGTAGATGTCATAGGAAAAAGGTATAGTTGATGTTGATAGTGGTGTATTTAAGGATGTCCTCTATGTGTTAGAGATATCAACTAACCTTCTCTCTATTTACCAAATCACTCACTATGATATTGGTAGGAAAGTTGAGTTCACACTTGATTTTGTATCAATCACAAAATTAGAGGATAATGCCTTAATTACAATGGAAAAAGTCAAAAATCATACTTAGATTTATTCATTCTTTTATTTGGTGGCTCAGTCTTCTTCTATAGCTTTTCTCTCACACACTGATTCAGTGAGCAAGCTATGGCATGAGCGATTTGGTTATCTTAATTACCATTATTTATAATAGCTTAGTTAGTAGGAGATGGTTACAAGACTTCCACAGATTCAATTTTTAGGGGGTGTATGTCATGGTTGTGCCTTAGGCAAACATCTAGAGGATAAGTTTTATAAAGGGAAGGCTTGGAGGGGTACACAAGTCCTTGAACTTGTTCATAGTGACTTAGCAGGTCCATTACCTACTTTATCTTTTAGTAAACTTGCTATGTTCTCACATTTATTGATGACTATTATAAATGCACTTGGGTTTATTTTCTGAAACTCAAGAGTGAAGTATTTGATAAATTTCTAGAGTTTAAAGCTCTAATAGAGAAATAATCTGAAAAGTAAGTCATGATCCTCTACACGAATAATGGGAGGGAATATGTGAATAACAAGTTTGAAAAATTATATGCTCTTGAAGGAATTGATCTTTAACATTCAACTGCATACACACCTTATTAGAATGGTGTAGCAGAGAGGAAGAATAGATTCTTAAAAGAGATGGAAAGTTGTATGATTCATGATAAATCATTAGTACATGAGTATTGGGTAGAAGTAATTAATTGTGTTACATATATAAAGAGTAGGGTTCCTCAAAAATATTTAAAGGGGATAACACCTCTTGAAGCTTGGTGCAATAAGAAGTTAACAGTGGATCATTTCAGAGTATTTGACAGTCTAACATGGGCTTACATACCTTTTGACAAGTGTCATGCTTTAGAATAGTAAAGTTGGACTTGTATATTTATGGGATATCTTGATGGTGTTAAGGGATATCAACTCATTAATCCATATTCACATGAGGTTATTATAGTGAGAAGTGTTTACTTTGAAGAAAGTCCTTTAGACTTGTCTTCTAACATTTCTCATTCTTCTTCCTTAGAAGAACCAAATAACAATGATGATGATACTCCTACTTCATGTAATTGTAGGGAGGATGAGGTAATACCTCCCCAAAAAGGTTTAGTAGGTCATGTTCTTCCTCTTCCTCTAGATCCTCACCCATTGATGCCTTTGTGGGCTACATAGACTTTGGTGGATGTAGACCATCTTGTTAAGGATCCATTAGATAGAAGGAGAATATGGTTATAGCATGATCTTCTACATTCCCACATTTCCACAACTTTTGATCCATAATATTTTTAGGAAGCCATAGGGACAATTGAGTGGAATTCAGGGATGGAAGAAGAGTATGACTCATTTATTAGGAACAACACTTGGGATCTTATTCCTCTTCCTAAGGGAAGAAAATTAGCATGATACAGGTGGATGTATCAGACTAAGTTTATAGTGAATGGAAATATTGATAAGTATAAAGCACGCTTAGTGGCGAAAAGTTTTTCCCAAGTGGAAGGCATTGACTATACATAAAAATTTACACCTGTTGCAAAGATGAATTACATTCGATTGATACTAGCTATTGGTGTAGCTCATGGTTGGGTTGTACTTTAGATGGACATGAAGAGCACATTTATTCATGAGGAGATATATATGAAGTAGCCACATGGATTCATTTAAGATTATTCATTGGTGTGCCACTTGTAGAAGTCTCTTTATGGTCTAAAAAAAGCCCCTAAGGTTTGGTATTCTAAGATGGATATATATTTTCTTTCAGTTAGGTTCTCAAGATGTCACTCAAATCTGAATGTCTATATTCTACAACAAGAAGATTCACTATTATACTTAGTACTCTATGTTGATGATCTTATTGTTACATGAAACACAACATCCATCATAGTAGTGTTAATAATGCACTTCATGATAGGTTTTATGTGACAGACATGGGCCTATTGTACTATTTTCTTGAGATTCAGATAACACAATTTTCTTATAAGATTACACTTTCACAAACCAAGTATGCCATGGAATTTTTAGCTCAATTTAACATGGTTGATTATAGGCTTGCACTGACTCCTTTATTAACTAGAGTTAGACTTGAGGTTCATTATTCCACTGTTTTGGTTGATGCCACATTATATCACTAGCTTGTAGGTAACCTCATATATCTAACTCATACATGCCCCAACATTTCATATGCAGTTGGTGTGGTTTCATGCTTTAAGTAGACACCACATGAGATTCATTAGAGAGATACCAAGCACATTTTGAGCTACATTCAGGGCACTATCAGATATAATATTCACTATATAATAAGTATATGTTTAGACTTGGTAGGATACACAGATTCTGATTGGGCTAGCAATTATGATGATCATAAGTCCACTTATGGTTATAAATTTTATTTTAGATTTGAACCCATTTGTTGTTAGAACAAGAAACAACATGCTATTTCTCTTTCATCCATAGAGGCTAGGTGTCATGGTGCTGTTAGTGCCATTACTAAGGCTATTTGGCTTCAAAATATTCTCACTGAGCTTGGTGTTCCATTTTAGAAGCCATCAGTCATCTATTGTGACAACCAGAGCACTATCTAGATCTCTAAGAATTCAGTTCATCATCAAATAACCAAACATATATATATCCATAAGCACTTTATCAGGGAGTTGATTCAACAAAGATCATTGATCTTCAATATTATCCCATGGAGGAGCCGATTGTAGATATTTTCACCAAACCTTTCATTGAGATAAAGTATCTTCACTTGAGATCTCTTTTATGGGTTTAGGACATCAATTATTTAGGGGGGTCTCCATACCTTCATTTTGATGAAGATTTTTTTGCTTCATGTTTTCTCCTTTCCTCATCTATTTGTACAGAGTACCTAATATGGCTACACATTGCCAGGACTTGTTCATGATTTCTATTAGATTCATTAGATCTTATTTGGTAATTCTAACAACCTTTCAAAAAAAACATGTTTAATATGGATATATCTCTTAACGACTTCATTTTACAATACATAATGGTAGTTATTGCTTGTTTTATTGCATGTATGATGAAATCAATTAAAAGGAACAACTAACTTGATCAATATAGTGAGAAGGTTTCAAAACAAGATCAAAATTTAAGCCCTCTTTAAAATTATTATTGTAATAATATTAAGCCTCTTCCTCCTAACCCTAGTGAGGGTGATGGTTACCATCCTTTTAACTAGGTTGATGTTATCACTCCTTCAAGGGATAAGACAAATGGTTTATGTATGAATGTTCAATCTAAGGTACCTAGGGTTTATGCTTGTGAATCCTTAAAAAATCAAATCATCCTTATGAGAAAGTCAATATAAGTGTGGAAAAATAATTTCAATTCAATTATCACATTATTGGAAAATTAGATAACATACCTAAAAAATCCAATACATGGAAGTGTTAATCATCTGTTTGCATCCTCATCTACCAATGTTATTTTAAATAAGATCTCACATCCAAATGAAAAGCTACAATAGAATCTAAAAAAAGCGATTCAAAAATTTACCAATAGTCCAAATTAAATCCTAAGAGAAATGATTCGAGACAAAGTGATCAAATTACCTTCTCCACATCCTATAGGGCAATCCAAATACTACTATGCATATCATATAATGCATACAAATCATATATATTATAGTTTTGTATTAAATAAAAAAATACAAAGTCATAAAGGTAGTGGTGGTCCTATAATTCATACATCACTCAAGAAAACCACTCACATTATGATTATTTCTCCTCAAACACAAGTGCCAAACCAACAAATATGGTTACCAAAAGATAATTCAAAGCAAGAGGAGGATCAAAAGAAAAAATAAATAGATAAAATACCATTACCAAAGGTGCCAAAAATTACAATAAATACAAAATTACCAAATGAACCAATGATATTCAAACCAATAGAAACTAAACCATGTGAAATCCCTTTGTTGATCAATACTAAACAACAAAAGGGTACAATTCTAAATGATTATGACAGTGGTGATATTATTTCTAATACCAATATGGTAGATGAAAAATTTAGATTTTTTTGATCCACTTGATACCTTACCAAATAATCTATTTATACCTACAAGAGCTAGTTAATATCAGTTGAATCCATCTCTAGAAAGTATAGAACCAAATATAGATAAAGGCAAGATAAAACATATAACTCAAGATGTTCATTAGGTATTAAAATTTGAGGTGCACACAAATACAAGTAATGGCGTATAATTAAATTTAAAGGACATATAACATATTGAATAATAAAAACCAAAGATATATTTGAATAACATTTTTTTCAAATCTAGCATCACTAGAGAGTAAGAGGCACAATATGTAAATCATTGTATCCTCTTGATAAAAGAGCATGATACAATTCCTAATTATAATATGCACACATATGATAAATTTAGTTTAAGAAATGTTAGTAATTTACTACTACTCAAATATTCTCATCCTCCTCTTGAAATAATTTGGTAGCTTATACAATCTCCAAAATACAAAAAATACCAAAAAAAAAACATTTCAAAAATAGAAAATGTTTTCAGTATTGCATGTTCTATTGGCTCCTTGGAATCTATGTTTTTGGTTCCATGTTGGTTGATGGCATATAAATAATATACACATGTGTTTCATGCATATTTTGATTTTGATATAGGTATACACAAATACATGATCTTTGCATTTTTGGATGTTGGGTGAACATTGGGGGCATCTGATTCTTTGATCATTATACACCCAAGTTATATCATTTTATGATTATTTTCCATTGTCTTGTTTGAGATTATATAATTACACATGCATTTATACATGCTTATATATTTTTTAATATACTTGATATGCTATGTACTAAACATTTTTTATAACACATATTCAAGGACTAGTGTCATATGTTTATGTTAGTTTCTTATGTTCCGTTATTTTCCTTTATACAATTCATTAGGTGTTTGAATTTATTGTATAAAATTTGAATATTCTCCATTATTTATAACCCCTATTTATTTAACTACTTTTTATATATTTGATGTCATTGCTTCTTATATTAAAATTTGAATATGCCATTCTTTACTTTTTGTGGACATTTGACTAAGTCATGTCTCTTCAATTGTATGACATTTGAACATGCCCCTTTTTTGAGGTCTCTATGGACCATTATATTTTGATTTGATTTTAAGCACTCTTATGTGTGTGCTTGATTTTTTATTGAGATTGTATTGTTACTATCTAGATGTTACCATGATCTATATCATGTATTGTAGGGATTGTTGCGATCATATTATTTGTGCTGTAATGATATGATTACTTAGGCATGCTCATTATATATTCTAATTTGTTCATAGAAATATTATAAAATTATATTATCACTTGTAGGTAAGGTGAATACCAATTTTGAATTTCCCTAACCTAAAAATTGGGGGCATATTAGTGGGGGCATGCCATAAATGCATGGCTTCCACATTTTTCATAATTTAGATTATAACGAGGGCATGTTTTAGAAGTATGTTATCCACTCTTATACCAATTTTTAGATTTAGATATATAGTTGGGGCATGTTTTGGAAAAAGTTTCTCCACGCATACACCAATCTTAGTTTTAGACATATAATGGAGGATTGTTATGGAAATATGTTTTCCACACATACACCAGTTCCCAATTTTAAATAGATAGTGGGGGCATGTTTTGGAAACATGTTTTCCACACTTAAACTATTTTTTAGTTTCAAATTATAGTGGAGTTATGTTTTAGAAACATGTTATCCACACTTACACAATTTTCAAATTGGCCAAATTTCATAGTTATATGATTCTGATAGTCATTTGTGGCATAATTATCTACATTGGTTCCATTTTTATACATAGTTTTAGCATGATACATACCTAAGGTGCATATGCTATGCAAAGAGAACTTAAAATTTTCAAAATTAAATCATATTTCAGGTTTCAAACACTTCTATAGGCTATCATCACCCACCAAGTTGAAGTTTTACAAATTGTATTGAACAATCTATTGTAGTAGTTGGTTCACTTTTGGTATGGCCGAGATGATAAAATCACTCAATCTTTCCAATTTTATAGGTTGGAATTGATTACATCATCCAACCTCACAAAATTTTTAGTGTGAGTTGACTTGGTTCACTCACGCTGACTAGGTTATAAGTATTATTAGATTGCATGGTTGAGCTGATCTTAAATATTGGGTGGTAACTCAGCTTTTCTCCAAAGTTGGGAGCATGTGTCTTCCAATATATCTCTATTTCCCTAACTATACAATCCTTCCAAATTTTGTATTTATCCCAACCATAGCTCTAATTATTCATAATGATACATATTTTCAAACCAAATTTTTGAAAGACAAGGCGGTTGCATTGATACACATATGTACTCCTAAACCTTGATATATTTAATTTGAATCATTTCAAATGTTTTCAATTTTATATTATATGAACTGATTATATATTATAACATTTTCTTGGTTGCAAGTCAGTCACTAGCAAAGCACTCAAATTAGGCTTAAATAAGAGCAAGGTGTGATATACACACCCTGGTACACATTTATTTTTCTATAAATAAGAAATTTCATATCTAAATTAGGGGGAATGTAGACAATATTTCTCAATCATATACCACCTTAGTGTTGTACACTATGAAAACACATATCATGGATGTACCTTCAGCTTCTAGACCTTTTCCATTGCTAAATGCTTATGTACACTATTTCTCTGTGCATATTAATTATCTCATAATCTGACTAATGTTATTTTGATGACTCAGACCTTCTATCATGCTCATAATATTATAAACCTACTTATATTCTATTTTTACAAGTTTTAGATCTATGCCTATTTTCTAGCTACTTGAACACTTACATCCCCGTCAAATGCCTACATTGAAACAAGTGTCCCTATCCCAACCTCAAGTGTCTAATACCCTAAATTCATCTAATTTGTAAATAAAAAATATTCCTATTGTCATCCTAAGTGATTTAATGTGAGATATCCTCCAACGGGATTGGTATATATATAAGATCAATCCTCATTCATTTATCACCTAACATTAACCAAATAAGTCATAAGGTAACATACCAAAGGCATTCAATCAAAAACTCAAGAGGGAAAAGATTCCCTATTTTATATTATTTTTATATCAGTCATAGGGACAACACATCTACAAGGTTGAGTTACTGAAAGAGCATCCCATGAGCCACATTTTCTAAGTTACAATCTAGGTCACTCTATGTACTTGATTATCACACATTGCATGATACACACATAATCCATGTATGGGAGAAATACATAAGTTTTAGGCCCTCTTTAGAGTATTGGATATGTAGTTAACATTTATTTATAGAGGGTTATTTGGGGTAGATAAACACTATGTGTGCATTAACCCATTTTACCCACAACCACTATGAAGATAAAAACTAAGGTTTTATCATTTGACAATGAATGGAAATCCATGACCTAGATATAAATACACTAGAGTGAAGGTAACATATTACCTATAAGCATAAATGTGGTCATATATAGTTTTAATGGGTATTCCATATTGAACACCTACATCTAAGTCAGATAGAAGCATCAACATAATTGTTTTAAGTCGATGCAAGTGTCTACAACTATAAAGGTACAAATTTTAGAATCAAGTGACTGATCCAAAATATAGATCCAAACTATTCCATTCCTATTCTAGATCTATTTATGATCCAAAAATTGAAAGTCTTGGTTGAATAATATTTCAAGAACACAAATAATAATTCTATCTCTGAGAAGAGATGTTTTATTTCTCAAAATTGTAGATACACCATATGCCTAACTTTGGGAAGAGATGTCTGATTGAATTTTCAGGATACATCTATTTTTATACATAATTTGAAGGTAGGAGAAGGATGTGTAAGGTCACCAATCTTGAGGGAGATTAAGTGGTTCTACCTCCATGATTTACAACATTACAAAATTTAATAAATTACTATTTTTAGATTGCACTATTAAAATTTAAATTTAGGACACTTCTATTGGGATTTTGAGGGTCAAAAACCATCAAGCATATCTCCATGCCATCTCATCACATTATACTCATTCTTAGCTTTCCAAAATTTCAAATGGGGAGTCAAACAAAGATATGGTACAAAATTTATGGCTCCTAGAAGTTCTGCCATGAATTGGGGTAGAACCATCGCCAAAATTATTGCCTAAAATGTTACTCGGATCAATTTATGTATTAACACTAAAACCAATTAAGTATCTTATTTTCATTATAATTGTAATTTATATCATATTTTTACTTTATATTTTTAGCATATTTTAGCATAATAAATTCAATATATGTTTATATAAGTTTTACAATTAATTGGCCTACTTTAGAGATAGTCTACCATGTGCCCTAGACAATCTCTACCCTTTTAACCCTATATTCCCTAATATATATTTTAGGATTAGAAAATTTTGTTTAAAAAATATATAAAGGGATATATTTGAATAATTTTTGTATTATGAAAAAATTCCCTTTTAGTGTTTGATGTGTCATGCCCATGGTCATCTGGCCTAGTTTTTTAATTTGAACAATATGGCTTTAAAAACATTAAGAAAGTGGGATTATAGGTAGTTTAAAATCTGGGAAAGAGAGACCTTAAGTATATTCCTAAAAATAAGGATGAATTATAAGCTCAATTTGGGTTAAGCTTTAACCCTTTTATATCTTTGATCTCCCAAGAATATGAAGAAGATCATGAGGTAATGGTTGTTCCAAATCCCCTAAAAGGTACCAAAATAGATGATGAATACCCTAAGGCAATGTATACTTCAAATTTTCTAAAGGATCCCAACACTCACCAAGAGGTTTCAAACCATGTGAATGGCATAGATGAATCTACTACTTATGATAGTTAGGAGACTTTAGACTAGGTAAATAACCCCTTTGATCTAGTTGCTTATGTTATTCATATGCATCCATATATTAATTTGAATAAGATGGCATATTTTGATCTCTTTAAAACAAACTTGAACTCTTTCAAATAATTTTTAGAGTTATATAGAGAGACTTAAATGGATTTATTGTGTCGAGTTTCCTCTAAAACACAAGTAAACTCTAAAAACTTATTTTTAAAAGAAAAATAAGCAACATTATACATATATTACTTAAAAAAGATCATCTCTGTGAGTATGAATATGAATATGTGTAGATCCATTTGGTCAATATGTTGAGTGGGTTGGTAAGTATGCCTATTTATGCATCATTCTATCTTGATCCCATGTGAATGGGGCTTTGTATCTATTTTTTTGTGTCTTTAGAGTCTTACTAATCTTTCTTTTTGGGCCTTAAATTTCCATTGACAACCCTTTTTATTGTAAATCTTCTTTAACATCCATATTTATATTTCTTTATTAATGGATATGATGAGGTTTTTATCTATGATATAACACCTCATCATATATGTCCGTGAATTTTTATATACATGATGATGATGAGGTATATAAAACACACACACACATATGATGAGGTGTGTGTGTACATATATATATGCATGTACACACACATACATATATATATATACATATGTATATACATATATATACACACACATATAAATATACATATACATATACATATACATATACATATACATATACATATACATACATACATACATATAGATGTATATTTATATGTATACATTTTAAGATAGATGGAGAGATCTTAGTCAAATCTTCATGGTGACTAAAAATTAATCCATATCAAGGTTTCTGGGTGACCAAGAGCACTTATCCCCCTATGATATATATATTGGGTAGGGGTATGGAATATTTATATTCAAGTATCATCATTTCAATTTTATTTCATAAACAATTAGGGGTCAACATAAGTACCCCATATATAGATAAGGGCCCTCACATTCAGATTCTTGGTAAAAATTATAAAATATGTATGTTCATGGTTAACTATGTCAACATGCCAATTATTTAACTTTTTTATCACTACATAGTCAACATAGCCTATAAGTTAAACATAACTCAAGGGTTATTTAATTTTAATAATTAGTCACATTTCACAACTAATGCTAAAGTTTTTTTTTTGAGTTTAGTTTCTTCATAATGTAAAATATGGTAGAATTCTTCTGGAGTCGGTTTCACAAATTATTTTTAGTCAACATTTTATACCTCACTACTAGATACATATTTATAGAAGAAAATAATGAAGCCAATGCTTATCAAGCTTTTAATTTCTAGATTATGTGATATTTTTTATGAAACTTTTATACCAAGTGAGAATTTTTATTTTCATATTAGTCAAAAATGTTATCCAACCTTCTTTAGATTATAGGAAAATCAAGATATAAATGATTATATAAATCTTAAAGCCCTATTTTAGTTTTTCAAAATGGGTAACAATCCTTCATTGATTAGATGTGAATTATTGCATCAAGGCAAAAGTAATGGGTAAACTTCCTTTCTTGTTGGAGAGTTAAAGATGTTCCTAAATTCAATTTTAAGTGATGTTTTTATGAACTAACTCATAGTAATTTCAACCACTAGTATATGATTAAAAAAATATACATGCCAATCTTCCTTCTCATGATCTTAAATACTTTATAATAACTAAAATTGTAGAGAGCCTAGATCTCAATGACCTTGAGTTAAATGGTCAACTCAAAATATTGATATAATTAACATTTTGAATCAAAAAATAAGAGAACTATTATTCACATAAATAGTTTATCATCCAAAGAAAATTATCAATTTTATCCATATCATTGTCTTATCCATCTTGGATAATTTTGACAAAAATTAGATGATACTGATCACCAATAGTGACTGACTTGTCTAGATATTTGTCCAAGGTTGTCTAAATGACTATCTTAAAAATTTAATTTTTTTCCTTTGGTTATAACACACATTTCACATGTCAATTAAAGATGGAAATTACCAAAATAATTTCATATATATACACATCAAGCATAATCCTATTCCTATCTAGTACTTATCTAACATGCATCTAACATTGCACTAACACACTAAGGAATACGTCTTTGCATCCTTCAAGAAATTCCATAAAACATCCAAATATTAAAAATACTCAAAGGAGAAACCATTAATACAAGTATGAATACTATTTCAAGGTTAAAATTATAGTTTTTCAAGTGTCAAAAGCCACACATATTGCATACATTCTAGCAGATCAAACTTTTCTAATCTAGTGCAACACTGAGTCACTCTAATACTGAACCTCCCTAGGAGATAGAGTTACATAAGAAGGACCATACTATGAATTACAATAATTATTCCATATAAACTAGTATATGACTTCCTTATCACTAATGTTGGGTTTACAACTCAATTCATTTTCCAACTCAATCAATTTTTTAACTTGGGTCATTTTCCAATGCAAGAACCCCTCAAATTCTAGGGTTGACCATCTGTATTGGTCAAAATCCCATATTTATTTATAGGAATATATTCACTCTAATTTACTCGACCAAGGGTCATAGACACACACAATTAAGTAGGATAACTATGTGTAATTTGAGCCCTTTTTTGAGTATTAGAATGTAGGAAACACTCACCCACTCAATAACGAGTGGTCGAGGTTTTCCAACCTATCTTACCTGATCACTTTTTATTTGTGAATCAAGTGTCTAATTATAACTAGGTTTTCAAAGTGAAAGAGAACAAATTAGAATCTATACATATGATTGAGCCTCTAGAATTGCATAAGAATCATCTTAATAAGTAAACTTAGTGACCTATAATAAAACAAAATAACAAATTAACATAAGACATATCCAAAAGGAAGTAATTTAATCTAGTCATCAAAGACATTTATGCATTACCATATATATCCAAGCATGTTCTAATAGTAATTTTCCTACTTCAAGTGACCACATATCCATTTCAGGGCATTTTTGACAACTGCACACTGTCATATAATATAACATAACTAAAACAAGCTAAGTACCATATCATCTTGGTTACTTATATAAATATAAAGTGTAATAAATAAATACTACTCTACATTTTACATTTAGATCTACATAATTTATTAATATTTTACACAAAATAAATATTCAAAGGTTTTTACTTGTTTAGACAACTAAGATAAAACATTTACCAATAGTATTTGCATAACACTTATTCTAAGAATGCTACTAATATCTAACTCATAAAATTGGGTGATCAAAATAAGTACCAACTCACTATATGGTATTATATTTTCTTATTTTATTAGATAGGTGTCTGTCACTTGATTGACAAAATTTTGATGTTGACTATATGCTTTGATAGATTTAATATTTAAAGTACATGCAACACAAAGTCCTAGAGTCAAAGCTTCATACTTTGTTATGTTGTTTATATACAAAGATCTCAATCAATATGCTAATGGTATAATCCGGCCATGGAAAATTACTAATACACTGTTTGACCCAAAACCTAAAGCACATTTGGACCTATCAAAATACATGGTCTAAGTTTTATTTACAATGGTATAGATAAAAAAACCTTCCAAAAAAAATTCATCTATAAGAGTGTGGTCTAATAAGGGAACAATAATTAATTAGTTAGTGATGACCTACCCCTTTACCCTTTTTTGGCACAAACTTAATATCACACTCCATGAGTAACATGGCCCACATAGCTATGAATCTTATATGATCAATATTATAATTGAAATGAGTCTTAATATTAAGCATGCAGTGTCTAAATTTCTACATGGAAAACATAATATACAAGCATAAATTTTCCATTAACTTGTAATTTTTTTCATAATTAAATAATGTATGATTTTTATAATAAATAACATGTTATCCATGTCCATTATCATATTGTGCAAGTAAGGTTCCCAATGCATGCTCAATTCCATATATGTATTGTAACAAAGGTCAATTGGGAATAAGTAGCATCATAATTATGGGTTTAGCTAAATATTATTTAATTACATCAAAATCCTTTTGAATTTATGCATCCCATTCAACATTAGTGCCTTTGTGTAATAATCATAAAAATGGTTGAGATTTATTGGCCAACTGAGTAATATCCCATTTAATTTTTTTTTCTAAACTTAGTTGTTTAAACCCTTTTCAAGGAGGCATCTAAAAAATAGCTTGAATTCTCTTACGATTAACTTTGATACCTTTATTTGAAATAATAAATCCAAAAAAATTTCTCATTGTAACACCAAGACACATTTCTTAGGATTGTATTTCACATTGTACTTTTTTAATCATTAAAAAAAATTACAAATCTCTAAGATGGTTTTCATGATTTTTATATTTTCCCATTATATAATCTATGTAATCCTCTAAAATATCATCCATGTAATTATTTAAATATATGTCTCATTTCCATTTGATAAGTTACACTTGCATATTTATGACTATAAGGCATGACCACATAACAAATGTACCCTAGTTAGTTGTGAATGTGGGTTTATGTTGATCACTAAGATTTATCTTGATTTTCTTATAATTGTGTAATCCATACATAAAGGAAATCATATCATACATAAGTATAGAATCAATGATCATATTAATATTGGGTAGTGGTAAATCATCATGAGGACACACTTTATTTAAATCTTTAAGGTTCGTACAAAACCTAATTCGCCCATTTAATTTAGAAATTTGAGACAATGTTATAAATTCAATTTGAATAATCAATGGGTCATATGAAATCAACATATTATAGATTTTATATTTCATCTTTCATCAAATAATAAAGTTTAAGATGAATGTTTTTAATCTTTTTCTAAATTGGTTTAGTATTAGAATGAACAACTAAACTATGCCTTATGATATGTAGGTGTATTCAAGGAATATGTATATAATACAAATAAAATAGATCAGGAAAATTTGGTAATATTTAAATATATTATAATTATTATTATATAGGAATAATCTATGTGATAAAAATATAATCTTATGGTCCTCTTTAATACCATAATTAAACTCAGTGGTTTATTCATTTAAAAACATAGATTGATGCTGAACATAGGGAGAAGATGGTAAATAATCAAGACGATTTAATGGAATGTTATCATGTATAAGGGATGGCTCACACTCCCCAAAATATGCATGATTTATCATGTTAAAATAATCTATTCTTATGATGCTAATAAGATAAATCCACATATGATCCAAATTTTTTTTGAAGGGATTCATCATTTTGATAAAAGCACTATCTCATGTGAGTTGCCTCATCAATCGATTTAGAATATAAAATCAATAAGGTTGTAATAGTATTTACTTCTTATTTATGATTCATGTTAGAATTGGAAAAAGAAACTAATTTTTTAATTTTGATAGCATTTTCATGATTATGAGTTTTAACAAATTTTTGATTCAATTAAAAGGCACACATTTTATTCACTATGTCCAAGACTTAATATAAAGTGATAAGTAGTTTTAGTGATAGGATATATAATACATTGCTCATTTTTCCTAAAACTTGACCTTTTTATTCTAATTTTTTTATACAATTCAATCCAAATCCATATTTTTCTGAAGTAGTTTAAACAATGTAATGGGATTGTTTTAGCTTATTATTATTGAAACAATTATCTAATATAGGTCCTTTAAATTTATAAATGTAAGATGGTGTATCAATAGATATATGTGAATGAAAATGTTTATCACAGTCTTATGAAGTAAGATATACTTGACCAATATCAAAGGTATGAATGTTATCTCTATATTCCCACAGACCAATTGGAGTAAATTTAAGCATGGACAAATGCCCATCTATACTATCAATGAAAGTTACATTATAGTCTCATGTTTTAATATTTTAACTAATTAAAATGTAATTAATTATCCTATGGAATAAATTGATTGTGTCTTAAAATATATGGTTTTGTTTTATTGAGATGCAAAATGAATATTTTTGTGGGTTCTATCCTTTTGTAAGACTAGAAAGGAAAATCATCCACAAGAAAAGTATAAATGAGCCCTTCATATATGTATATGTATATGTATATATATATATATATATATATATATATATATATATATATATATATATATATATATATATATATATATATATATATATATATATATATATAACATTAATGGAATTGTATGTGTGGAATAAATCCATGGCTTACCAAGTAAAATATTATAGATCACATCATTATATATTACTTGACATTTTTAGGTATAGTTTTTGGTCCATTAATTATGTTCAATGTAATAGCTCCTAAAATATTTCTTGGTCGATTGTTAATACCAATAATGATTATATCGAAGTTTTGAATGACTTGTAATCCAATTTTAAGTGAATTAATAAAGGTCTCAGTAAAAATGTTCAATCCTGAATGATTTTTTTATAAGGACACATTTAATCCATTTATTATAAATTTTAAATTTAATATAAAAGGGTAAATGTTGGTCCATAAAATATTTGGAAGGGAAATCCTCTAACTCAAAAGAGACGAGGTTATTACTTTCTATCAAGGTTTTAATAATAGAATAAAATTAGGTGGGTCTAGTATCATGTGACAAGTAAATGTCAAGCAAGGCCACATAAAATATGTATGTATAAAAGTTAAGCAATTTAAGTGTAAACACCTAATTTTTGTACAAGACATTTAATTTATTTGCATATATTTATCTCTTTTCAAGACACTTTACCCTTTTTTTGGGCCTAGTATTGTCTTACATTGACTTAATCATTCCTTAAAACTTTAATTTATGTTCAATTTGGTATAATGATAATACCTCCATTCAATCCAAAATATATAATAACCTACATATAAACTAGTTGTTTTCCTTGATAAGACTTCAGATGTTAGAGGAATGTCCAAAAAATTGTTTTATGGTTTTTCTCTAACTATAATTGGCCACCTATGATTTAGTTCTGACCATAATCGACCACACATGATTTTGTTTATCTACCATGTGGAACCTTTATGTCATTTTCCATGTTTCTCATGCCTTAATTATTGGATACCACTCTTTTCCATGATCAGCCTATGTGGAAATATTTCCAAGTTTGAATTTAAGTATTTTTATATATAAACGTGTAACCTAAGTTATTCAATCATGAATTATATTGATCATATATTTTTCACACTTTTTAAGTATCTACACATTGATCCTATTATGTTTTTATTTAATTATCTATTACTTGAAGTGTTATAGGTTCATACTTGTTGAAAAATAAGGATGCATTAAGGGGCATATAATTTTATCACTAATTATCTAAGGATAAAATGAAAAGTAATATATCACTTGATTGGTTCACTTACTTGCATATGAATACAATATCCCTAATTCTAAACATGTACATATAAACTATAATACTATTATATTATGGTAAATTAGGGTTACATCAAAGGAGAGATGATTTAGAGGACTTTATAAAACATTTCCATCAAGAAAAGACATATTCACAAACCCTTTTTAATGTTAAGCATTTTAGAAAGTTCCATACCTCCATGATTGAAATTTCCACAATCATAGCAAGTTACTACAGTCATCAAAAAAATAATGTTATTATAGGTGGTTGGTTTTGGTTGATGGTTATCAAAAGTGATCTATTTTTCCCCAAATATTACAACTTCTTAGATCAACACAAATTTTTAAAGTTTTGTCTAGAACTACTTCTAGACCTATTTTTCATAATTTTTAGCCTCTAATAGTGCTCTAGATAAGGTATTTATATATAAACCTCCATTATCAAGTTTCAAGTATCTAAATATTGATTTTTATATGTTTTATAATTAAAATTTACATTTTCCCATAGGTTTACATAGTTGGCTTAGTATTATTCACCTTTGAGTTGATATTTGGTAAAGTAGTGAGCGATTCTAACATATATATTTTGGAATGAGTAATATTAAGTTGATATATGATATCATAATCCTTAGTCACATGAAAAATATATATAGGAATTTAAGGAAATTTAGGAGGGGTGTTTTAGTTAATCCCACCTTGAGATTGAGATGAAATAGGATGGATAGAGGAATTGTGTGCCCCACCCCTCTAGGTTTATATAAAAACTACCTCATTATCATCCATCATACAATGAGATATACAATATTTATCACTAAGAAGAGATAAATAAAATTTATAAATTCAAAGGATATCATCATAAAAAGAAACATTATCACACAGAACCCTAACATGTTTCAAACTATATGCTATCAGTATATGGTATATGTGAGGAATAAATATGTAATCATTTATAAAAATCTACATAACAACCATATGATCATACCTAATAACATTTAAAATCTAGGAAACCTCTATGTAAATAATATCATAGAAACACATTTCATATGTGAATCACATATACCCATATGGAAAACTAAGAAACACAATAATATACATAATCTATAAAAGGAAGGAAAACTAAGCCATATAAAATCTAACAAGGACCAAGAAAGGATGAGCCTAATGATAAATCACACTAATAAAATGGTTAAGAGAAACTATAAATAAATAAAAATTGAACTAATAACATCAAAATCAAGACTTAGATGGATAAGAGCATGAAACCCTAAGGATGGATGATTGAAAGAATGTGTTTACAAAATTGGTGATGCCACCAAATTTAAATGCATGATAGTACATGTTCACCAAAATGATTTGATGGAAAAACACAAAGGATATAAATCTAAGTAAAATTATATTAATCCACTAAAATAATAATAAAATAAAATATAACATCTAAGTACATTAAAATATAGTAAATAAGACCTAGATATGTGTGTAACGGGGGTATACAATGAAATTACCTAGAATAGTTAACAATTGATAAAAAGGTTTAGAGTATTTAGCTAATTTTTGAATTAGTTGTATTTTAATTGAGGTTCATATTACTAAGAAGATGGTAAATAAAAAGTGCATAAGATAATCTATAAATTTGGCAGTGATTTTATGAAATGAACAAAACTAGACTACATGATAGTAGCTAACCATTATCAGACACTTCTTATAGTTATAATCTAACCTAAAAGTGGCATTCTTATTCCAACAATGGTTGTATTGATAAAATAAGCATGCAACTATATGAATCTATTTTTTATGCATGCTTAAAAAAACATCTCCCAGATTAATGAATTAGTATGAAATTATCATAATTTATCCTCTTTTGATCAAACCATAATATTTTATATAAGACCTTGCAAAGACATTAAAAATTTAAGCCTTTTTAAGGGCCTACTTCAATCAACCCATTAATTTTTAAGAAGTTGTAAAGTAGCACACATGCATATATATATATATATATATATATATATATATATATATTCTAATCCCTTATCCCTATGATATAAGGTGCAAGATGCAATTGAGGTAATTCTATATGATCCTTCACTTATCCTTATTTTTATACAAGTGTGAAACAATAATTATTTAATGAAATAAAAGAAAAGGTATATGTATCATATCTACTTATATTCATTATAATTTTGATATAATGTGATATACATAGCTCATTAGGGTAAATTTTAGTGGTGAATATTATTTAATTAACAAATATTCATTTTTTGGAAAATTGAATTTGGTGATTTTTGGGAATAGTACATGAGTCCCATTCACCTAAAATTTTAGGATGTAATTTTTTTTAGGGGTCAGATCGCCAATATTTTATAATAATTATGGAGGTAGAGATGTAATTTCCCTTATATATAATACATGTGTTCATAGGGGTTACCATCAAATTTTCTTTCTTTACCTCATTTCTAAGTTCTTGAGGCCACCTGAAAAAATTCTTGTAACCAATCAATAACATCCCTACAAGTGCCTATTTACTACCTTACTACTACTATAAAATAAAATGCTATGCTGCATAACTACTACCACCTGATAACATACTCTATCCCTTGACTACTGTCACACGATAACATACTATGTTGCTTGACTGTTGTCACCTGACAACATATTATGTTACCTGAGTGTTATTACCCGATAGTAGATTGTACTACCCTAATTATTATCACTTGATAACATACTATGTTGCCTAAGTGTTATCACTTGGTAGTAGACTATATTGACTGTTTGCTGTCACCAGATAACATACTATGCTATTGACTACTATCACTTGACTGTATTTTTCTACCCCCTGACTATTGTCACATAATAGTGCCTTCCTAAATATTGTCACTTGGATATGTCTTTAGTCCTACAACATACTCCCTAAGTTAAAATGGTGTCAAGTGGTAAAGGTAAAACACCATAGTAAATATCAGGATAATTAAACATACTATCTTATTTTAGAAACCTAGGAAAGATAACTGCACAAACAACATGCACTATAAATATAGGTATTTCTTAAACTTTTTAAAAAAATATCAAGAATTTTTCTTTTTAGTTGTATAATAATTTCAAACCCATTTTAATACTAAAATTCCCACTGATAATGATACTATTTCATTGGAAAGAATTAATCATGATAACATCTCACCACCTGAAGATTTTATTAATGACATTGCACCCCTAGAAGACACTCCTTTGGATAATTCAAAAGAGAATTAAAATTCTCGTTAGACACCAAATTTAGTTTAAAATTCCACTCAAAAATATCAATGGAGGAAGAGAAGTATATGGATAATTTAAAGGTCTTTTCAAGTTTATTGGGCAACAAAATATCCATTTATATAACCTATATAACCAAAAAATGGTAATGAGACTCCAATAGAATGCATATGTATAATATGTAGTTGGAATGTGTGTGTGTGTGTGTGTGTGTGTGTGTGTGTGTGTGTAGCACCTAGATGGATAGATAACAAGAACACACAAATGGAAAAATGGAGAAGAATGTATGCACGTAAGATATGCATGTGACTATGAAAATGATTAGAAATGACAAAAATATCTTGCTGAGAAAGGGGTAACAATCAAAGCTCAATTTAAAAAATTTATGCAGTCTAATCTAAAGGTAAAATATGTATAGTTCTCTACTATTTACCACATTTAAAAAAAGGGTAGATCCATTTCATAATTTTTAGATTATAAGATTTTGTTTCAACATAATGGGTTTCTTGATATTTTAAAATTACATTGGTCGAATAACAATGCTTGGGAAATGACAAAATGTCTAGCAATGGTTGAGAAGGAAGATTTGAAAGAAAAGGTTAAGAGATAACTGTTTATCTCACTGTCCATTTATGAGGTAACTAAAATTGACAATACATCATGGGTTTTCATGCATGTTTATTCTATTAAAAACTATTCAAGATAATCTCATCTATTAGCTATCCATAAAATGGTATAAAATTGCAATGCATAAAACATTCACAAATTGGTTATATCCAATTTAAGAGATAAAGATGAGATGAATGATTATGCCATAGCTACAAAGCTGGTGTGTGTTGGTGTTGATGGTGTATTAGTGATGCATGGGTATAAAAGTGATCTTTGTGTTTGTCTTCAAACCATAGTCACCTTATTCATGATTTTGATTCATTGTATGACTCATAGGATGAATCTTGCTAATAAAATTGTTAACACATTTGGTAATGTCACAAAAGTGGAAGAGATCATTCGTGACTTGCATGCTTATATGTCAAGTAGCCCTAAATTTTTTTTGGAGTTCCAAAAATTTATAATTGGGGTGATTGATGGTAAAAATTTGCTAAAAGATGTTGATACAATATGGATTTTCATGTATGAACCTGCATGCATAATTTTTTCAAAATATCCATCTTTAGAAGTTTTTATGTACAAATACCACAATGAAATTTACAAGACAAAGGATTTTTTTTACTATCTAATATATTTCAAAACATTACTAACATTATGCAATATTCTGCTAATGTTGAATGAAATCAAATATTTAATAAAACATGCCCAAGGTGTGTGTGTGTGTGTGTGTGTGTGTGTGTATATATATATAATTGACTTCATATGTCTGAGAAATTGTGTATGTCAATTTTTAGATATAATTTACACATCGAATGAAAGCTTTCATGGACCTATTTTTAGAACCTGGAAAATTTTGATAGATTTTTAAAAACCTAAGATTTATTTGAAATTCAATATCAATGATCATCTTTGTGTCATGGTAAATGCCAATGAGATCCCAATGCATAATTGCTATAGAAGACTTGAAGTTGTTGGAACTGAACCTGAGGATGTACCTATAACACGTCTACTATATGATACCATTTTATCTAAAATGTAAATTAAATTAAGCCAAATATTTCAAAGTTTATCTACTGATATTATAGAATATTTTTAAATGGATGAGTTATTAGAGGGCATGGAGTTGTGAATCCTAGTTTTTGGAACAATGTTAACAGTCAACAATAGATTAGTAATTTATTTCACATATACATGGGATTAATTGTTAAGCATTTTTGTAAATCTGTAGAGGTAAATGGAGTTGGGATTAAAGATATTTTATAAAAAATAATTACTGACATCTTAGTCAACATAGTTCGGATCTATAATGATGGATCAATTTTAGTGTTTAAGTGACTCAACTAAAAATGGTGCAACTACATGGATATGGAAAAAACTTTATCTTAGTAGCATCTTACAATAAATTATTAGTGAATATTTTAGATTATATGAACTTGTTCAAACAATGATTTTGGGTTTTGTGGAGGATGAATGAGTGTTTAGTGCATTATCTTTTGTGAAGTCAAAACTTAGAAACATATTGAATAAAAATTTAGAGACTTGCTTGAGACTCTATGTTTCACATCATTCTATGGAAAAGTTTCCTTATGAAAGAGTATTGATAACATGGAGTTTTGTAGTTGAAATAAGATACTAATGACCACTACATAGGATGTGAATACCGAGACTAAATATGGCACTGACATGGTAGATGTAAATCACACTTATGATGATCAAGTTTATCGAGGATTGTTTCAGAATGACCACTACATAGGATGTGAATATCGAGACTAAATATGGCACTGACATGGTAGATGTAAATCACACTTATGATGATCAAGTTTATCGAGGATTGTTTCAACTACTTGAGTTTTAGTTTGATATGTATAATAATTACTATTTTTTGAAATATTTCATATTTTTTCATGTTTAAATAGTTCAAATTGTGTAACGTATTTCATGCATATAAAGTAATTAAAAGATTCTTAAACTCTATGGATTAATTGAGAGTTAATTAGAACTGATGTCTTCACTTTCACATTAAAAATTATGAAACTTTGACAGTAAACAATGTAGTAATAATTCTTGAATAGACTAGAACTAAGAATTTTTTTATTTATCCTATTACAATTATGTGTATTTCAAATAGTACAACTTCTATAACCATTGAATATTTAAATTATCTGCTAAGCTTGACCACAACACATTTATAATCATAAAATTATAAACCAAGAGTGTTTCAAACATAGTGTAACATATATTATATCTTTGGCCCTATAAATTAATTATTGTTTAAAAAATATATTTAAAATCCAAAATATCAATTAATTAAATACCTAATTATTAATTAAATACTATAAAACATGTACAATCTAGAACATAATAGATTTAAACATAAGTGTTTAATAGTTATCAATCATTTTGAACATTGGCTACATAATATTTAACACTAAAGAATATTTAAACAATACATTTAACCAAGAGTATTTCAAATAGGACAAATACTATAATAGTATAACTATTTAATATTTAAGGCTAACTAAACTTAACCACAACACATTTAATATCATAAAATTACAAACCAAGAGTGTTTCAAACATAAAGTGCAAAATATATCATTTGACATTGACATGTATAATGTTGAATAAAACAAGTGTTTTCAAACATAATAAATTGAATTTAATATAAATCTATCATTTTGAACATTATACTTCTTTTAAAACAAACTAACATCTTCCTTTGACATCCTCTCTGCCCACTTGATGCATGCCAATGCCCTACATAAAAACCCCATTCTCCTGACCTACCTATGTGCCCTCCTTGATAAATCCTTCCTTAAAAATATCCTTTGTAATAGAATTGATATTTATAATATTTAATCTCTCCTCAATCACTGCATCATCAACTAAAAGAATACTTGGATCTACATCTATTTTTTGCTTCAATAAAATGTTTGGATCCATCCCTAGCTCTTTAATAATGTTCTTCAAAGTGTTGCTTTATTTATTTAATATTACAATCTTTTCCTTAAATGCAATAGCTGAGGTTATAATTTTATGAGCATTTTTTAAATGAACATTAATATGTTATGATTCTTTCTTCAAATTTTCATATTTTGCCTGAAATTGACAAATAAAATATAAGACTCAAGTAAATAAAAATTATAATAACAAGAATACATGTTAGAAATGATGAAAACTTACCAAAGCTTTTTCCTTCTCTACTTAGGCAATGGCAATAAGGTTTATATCTCTAGCCCATTTATTGAAATAGGCCAGGGCTTCTCCATTTATATTTTCCAACCTATTTATCATAATTCCTACAACATTATCATTTTAAACATTATTAACGAAAATTAACCTAGATTGAGTTTGATTGAATAAAGTATCAATCTTTGAGGGTTCATTTCGAACAAGCAAAAATAAATTAACTCTTTAAGAGTGATTGTGAAAATGGGCATTGATTTCTTTGATCAATTTTTTTGCCCTTATCTCCCATTATTTTAAAAAAATAAACTCATCAATAACACCCTCCTTTAGATTACCAAGTATATTTTATAACACTAAATTATCCAATGGAAAATATGTTATAGAATCATTAGATAAGTTCAAATTATCAGTGGTGGGTGGGGTAGACAGGGAAGAGGCAGAAGGAACTTCTATTTTAGGCACATTAAAAACTTGAATAAAATCACGTGGATTAAATTCACCACCAGTCATGTCCCTAATTTTGATCCTAAGATACTCTTCATCAAGATTAATATGTTGTAAACATGTAAGTCCCTATGCACTAGAAACACCACCAATAGAAAAATTTGGGAATTCAGACCATGAAATTTATAGGGTTCCTCTACTTTGTACAGGGAGGGAGATATTATTCCTTATTCTTTGAGTCTAGATGGGTGGTGGGGGTGGTGGCATACTTCTCTTCAAAAATTTAGGGTGACTTGAAAAATAAAAAATTATTCAAAAATGGTAAATTCAAAAACATAAATTAATGCAAGTTCAAAATGAAATAGTTATTACATGTAGTCAGGGAGATTACCTCTTCCATTCTATTTGTCCTAGTTAGAGTGATAGTGGTGGTTTCAACTGTAAAAAGAGTAAATTATCCATTTAATAAATTATCCAATAGTAGAAACTTCAATTCAAAAAAAAGATGCAAGGTGGCAAACATTGAATGCATTATTAGGAAGAATCCTTAATGGAAACAATTCAAGAGTCCAATGAAAAAAACAATTAAATTAACAAACTAATATGAAAAATA
Source organism: Torreya grandis (assembly GCA_037957365.1). Taxonomy (NCBI): domain Eukaryota; kingdom Viridiplantae; phylum Streptophyta; class Pinopsida; order Cupressales; family Taxaceae; genus Torreya; species Torreya grandis. The sequence goes on from JARHVA010003443.1 coordinate 1,743,890, forward strand.
TTTTTTTCATCAAATAATACAAGAAATAAATAATCATGGAAATTTGGGAGGATAACCTGTAAGCAGAGATGATATTTAAGGAGGCCTTAGGCATTTAGAAATTTGGAATGTATTAAATGAATACTTCATGGACTCAGTATCGCCAGAGCCCTCAGTAGCACACTGACCTTTTGATACCACCTAATTTCTTGTGTTATATGTGTGAATTATTATATGTAATAAGATAATAAATTTTATAATTTAAATAAGTATAAAGCAATAGAGATAATTAATTTGAAATCTAAACTTACCTCTTATTCATCGATGGACAAAGAATTAGCTATCATTTTTATATGGAGGGTAGAGGGAATTGTTGGTTTTTGTATATCATATAAGGCCTCATAATAAAAGGCCAAGATATAGTTGGAGGAAGAAATGATGGAAGTCTCATTTGAAAAATCATTATTCAACTTAGACCTAATCCTATTTGATATATACATGCACCGATCATATTTTACCCCTGACAAAGAATGAAGAATATAGTAAATAACCTAGTAGGGAATGTCCCCTGGTCTTCCCTATAAAATAATTTTGGCTTGGAAGAAATGCATAATGAATTTCAAAAATAGATTGAATATTTTTTCCACTTGCATTCCCCTTCTGATCTAACTATCTATAATGAAAGCAAAAAACATGCAATTAAGACATCAGACTAAGTAACAATAAAAATTCAAGAATTATTAAAAAACATAAATATAAATAATAAATTTATCACTTACCATTGGGGTCTAAGGCCAAGTTGTAGACAGACTCTAAATACTTTTTGTCTTCATTAGATAACAAAATTTTGTTGTTAATAAGGTTTGTATTGCAATGTGGAAGGCTTGTTAAATTATGGATATCTAAGGGAAAGTTGCCAAAGGATATTAGTTTTGTGTTAACCCAAACATGAAATTGGGTCAAAATATGGTTATAACAAAAAAATAGAGATCAAAGCAGGTTATTTTTGGTCATGGTTCATACTGAGGCATGCACACTAGGCCTCAAAGATGACATGTATCTATCTAATTGACATATGTCTCAGGCTACTGCACCAACCTAAGGAAGTTTAAACATAATAAATGTTGGGACCCTTATTTTTTTAATTAAATGACTCATGTAAACATGACATCCATATTGGTGAAAAGGAATCATTTTTATTAGTGGTTAGCATTTTGGAATTTCGGTACTAGCTGGAGGTTGTAGTGCATACCTTACACCAACTAGAAGGTGACTAACTATCTCCAAGATTTTTGGGGTATCTTATAGGATTGGAAATAGATGGAGAATAAAATGTAGAGTTTGTGAGGTCATGAAGCTGGAAGATATGATGACCAAACTCTAGCTCAACACTCGACATGCACCTTCCACCTTGACAAAGATCCTCCTAAAATCTATTTAAGGAACTTAAGCTAGATAAACTAGAGAGATGGAAAATTTTTAGTGGAACTCTATAAAAATGAATCTATAGGCATTGTTTTGGCAACCTTTAAGCATAGGAATAGTTAAGGAGCCATGAAGGCTCTATTTTTAAGTACCCAAGCTCACCTATGAGCCTTTGGGTCATTAAGGAGGATAAACTAAACATATATTCTACTATAAATACCATATTATACTTTAGCTTTGATAAATGATGATTATTGTTGAATTAAATTGTACTCTATTTGGTTTATAAGTCTTCTGTATTACTATTAGAATGAGTAATGGTTATAACATCATAGTTTCAATACATTTATGTTAAGTAATGTTCATGTAAGCTTTTGGTTTGCATCATTAATGGATTCCTTACAAACATTAATGATGTCATTTTTAACTTTCATAAAGACTAACTATAGAGTCTATACCAAATGTTCTTATCCTTATTTGAAGTGTGAGTCTAGCATGAGTAGTCTGATTAAGATCAACTTTTTGACCCTTCAAGCACCTATATGACCCTATGCTTATTACATGAAAGGTTTGCACATGACACTAGAAAAGTCCATGAAAGGATTATACCTATGAATCTACCTAAAGCTTTTGATGAATTGAACAAGTCCCCTAAATAAATGCTTGCACCATGGCACAACTAGCCCAACATAGGCCTTGGTTCCTTCTCAACTACACTTCAGGTGAGTGCATAAAGCCTATGCCTTATGTGGATTGATGCCGACATAGCTGAGTATTCAAATGTTGAGCACAAAGGGAATATCACATGCTTGTGCCTAGTTGTAATAAACCAAGAACTAACTAAGATAACTTGGTGCACTTATCTATAATATTTTGGTTTTATTGTTAGGACCCATGTTGAATTTTATTATTATGATGGTGTAATATAATGATGTACCAACTTTCCCTTGAAAACATTGAGAACTAGATGTAACAAGTGGAAGATATCTTTATGCTAAAGCATACAACCTGCCAAGGATAAAAGATGAGAAAATGGGTTTAGAATAACCTATATGATGCTTTGTATGAGGTCTTTTTTTTTGAGCTACTTGAGTATGTGTAGCAGTGGTTGGATTCATATTCAACCCACAAAAGAAGATATGAACAACACTATGAGTGGTTGAAGGAGTGCCTGGAAAGGCTTGAGACCTTGGATGCTACTTGGACTAGAGTAGTGGATAAATGGTGGCAAGGAACTTTGAATAGTTACATACTTGAGTTTACAATATCAACATACTCTTACCTTGAGGAAGTAGAGTACTATTTTTTACATGACCCTAGAGGCATTTTATGAAGGAATTCAGTGTAAAGATCAAAGAACTAATGGTGGATTATGGTTTTGAAATTTTGGGGATGGAAGGCTAAAGTCCTTTCACATATGGGAAACACAAAGGAGGAGAAGGGGATGTGTAGGTGAGGCATAATGGAATGGGATGAACAAATTGACACCCAAGATCTTAGAATATAGACCTATAATAAGAGATGACATAAATTGGTAGAAGATCTAAAACCTAAAAGTGCTGAGAGAACCCTTAATGAGTGGGAAGGGCATGGGGAAGGATCTCTTGAAATACATCAATGTGAGGATGAGAGATATAATGAAGTAATGGTTCAAGATCAACACTAGACATCTATGGAATTCATTAGGTTCCTACAAGATCTAGTGATTTTAAATATGCTTGATGAACCTACCCCTTTAAAACTATTATGCATGCTCATGTGTTGGATCCCCCACTTGAAGAAAGTATATAAGTAATAATTAATTCTATTGATGACTTAGATCTTATATATCTTTAAGATTTAGAGTGAAAATTTATGATTGAACATATTATTCCATATAAGGAGGTGAGCACAACTACCTCTATATCATTGGGCACTAGATAACCATAATATAACTTGAATGTAAACATACTAGCTTAGCTGATGTCAATAATAAAAAGTGGGTAATAGCCCATAGGAAGTTATTTAGCACCATAATTAAGTAGTATAGTGTGAATGACATTAAATGTGTCAGTACTAACAAAAGGACCAATGCTTAACCCAGTGGTAGGAGGCATAAGAGGATCACCACCAAGATAGGCATCAGAGGGACAATCACCTCAGACACTAGATACCTACCCCCACCCATAACAAATCTACTATGAAATGGATATACACTTACTAGAATATCACAACATGGATAATGTTGTAGAACATGTGTTAAAATGTGAACTATAATGTGTGTGGGGCATAACCTAATTAGAGCATAAAGCTACCTAGTTCTTGACCACTCTAATTGATCACATCCATACCCAGTACAAAAAATTTGACCCTAACTAGGCCATGGTTGATTATGATACCCTAAAGGATGAATTCTTAAAGGAATTTAACATTCTAAAGTTTGAACAATATAGCATCATTATGCTAAAAGAGATTACCCAAGGAATCTTAGAAAGTATACACCTATACGATGCAAGGTTCAAAACTCTCCTATCGAAGCTCCCATATGATATTCATCCTTCCTAGCATACACAATGGTTCATTGGAAGGTTGCTTGTGTCATTCTGAAGAGTGATTTCTATGAAGACATTTATAGATCCTCAAGAAACACTTGAAGACACACTCATAATAGAAGCAGTTGAAAGTGGAGAAACTGAGATCAACCCATTTATGGAGGCATATATTTAATTTATGGCCTTCCAATTCTAAAATATTACTGCTAGCTCATCACATGATGTTTGAAGTGGACTATGGTGTACCAACTATGATATAGAGGGACATAATAGGAATAAATTCCCATGAAGGAATATGCACACTTTGCTTCTAAGTTTCAAAGTCTGTCAAGAGGTACATGACATCCATAACTACCCTTTGTTTCAATGCACTATCCAAGTCAAAATAAACAATCTATTATCGATTGTATGATGCATACATCCATACCACTACTGATTTCTAGGTGATTGATGAAATTTTTAAGAACATAAAAAGAGGCACATAGTATGCCACCATAGTAGTCAAAGGGAAAGCAAACCAAGGTAATGAGGGCAATGGCCAATATAAAATAGGTTATGGAATATAATGAAGTGCCATAGGGTGAGGCAAATGACATGATGGTAGACAATTCCCATTATGCTCATGATATAAGTATGGCTTAATAGAGCATTATCAATGTATTTTCCCTACACATCCCATGTATGGGTATTATTGAGTGTCCCATAAGGTAGAAGAATGCCCTGACCTATACAAATAGTTAACCCAAGGCAGGCTTGGTGTAGACAAGGGTTAAAGAATGATCAAGAACAAGTTGAGAATGAAAAAATAGACCCTAAAGGTGCAACCTACATGTATAGAGATAGTAAAGGTACAAAAAAATATGCACAATATATTGACCACTCAACCACTAGTTATGTCAGTACCTATATTACACTTAGAATATGGGGATAAGGGTTGTAATGAGCAAATAATGTAGCCTAAACCCAAAATTGCACTGTACCTAGGCCCAACATGCTAGAAATATTTATTATAATAGGCTATGAGTGTAATCCAAAACCTAAAAGGTGATCTCAAATTAGTGTGAGACCTAGAAGAGCATGTTGCCACCTCCCATAAGAATTAAGATAGATAGGAAGTTGAGGTATAAGAATTAATTGAGATCATGCACCTCCTACAGATAAAAGGAATGTTGCCCCTATTAAATAACTTGATCCTAGAGTATGTAGGTAAAAAATAATTTGAGGTTTCCATGCCATGCATGGAGAGTATGTGAGAAGTTAGACACATAAAATGCTGAATATGAGCAAGAAATCTTGGTGGATTCCACTATTGATGGATGGTATATTTATAAGGTTCTTGTAGACATAAGTGTCAAGGTCAACATCTTAACTAAGCATGCATGGGAGAAAATGGGTAGGCAAACCTTGAGACCCTCCCATCATGTACTCTTCATGGTAAATAAGGCCTAGGAGCAGTCTATCAGAATTATGAAGAGCGTAGTTGTAGATATCATAGGTACCAAATTCTATGTTGACTTTAAAGTGATCGAGTTAGCATAGTAAGATAACTATCCAACACTTACAAGAAGGCCATGGTGTTATGAAAATAATGTAGATATGTGCTTCAAAAGGTCTACATGACATATGAGAATGGAAAAGAGAGGGTATTTATACCCCTCTCAAATGACCAACGACCCCCATATTCAAGAGCATGGACATCTAAGATGAGATCAACCATAGTTATAACATCATGGTGCAAGGCACCAATATGATATACCCAAATGATCAATGAATCCTCTCTTATGAATATGGAAAATTAGCCTTAGATACCACCAAATTTTATTATGACCAATGGGTTGAGGAAGCATATGAGATAATTGGTCGATGGTACCACTTGGTACATGCAAACATGCCAAAACTAGTAAAGATAAGCTAGGTCTAAATTGATCATGCCTCCAAAATATGGGTCCCTTATGCCAATAAAAGGGGAATAAGAGTGTTTCACCTTAGTAAGGGTAAATTTGCAGTGATCCCAAAATATGAAGGGAGTAATCTAGTGGAAGATTATGTCCATGACCTCAAGTCATGCATACTAAAAGAGGTGGATAAAATGGGTGCACTAGTGTGTACATTGAAGACCACTACCACTCATTGGTGGGAAGCATAAAATATTAGATTTAAAATTTGGTAAGATGTGAAGGTATCCTTTTGCACTAGAATCAAAAAGAGTAATGATGACCTGGACATCTCAACCTACTTTGGTGACTTTGACCCTAAAATGCATGTGCATCTTTGTGAAGAAACATGGCTTGTTTATAGAAAAATACCCCAAGGAATCTATGGGTGCATGCCTTATAGAGGACCTTGAATACATGGGTGTGGGAATGGTATATTTCCAATGAGACACACTACAAGATAGCCAATTAGGATGCTTTTAAGGAGCAGTTTGTTCACACCTTCTCCTTTTTTGTGAAAAACCTTGAATTAATTGATCTACTACAAGTAATTAAAAGTTCAATGTTTGAGGACACTGTAATAGTGGAAGATCACATAAAACACATGTTTGATGAAAAAGGGTTAGTGTTTTTAAATTTATTCAAAGAGAAAACTCTCAATAGTGACTCTAGAAATGAATATGATGACATATTGAAGGTGCACAACTGGAAGATTTTTAATAGGAAAAAATAAGTTAGTGTGCCAAGTTGAGGATAACACCCTAGAAGAAGAAGACCCTACCCATATTTGGGTATAAAAAACTAAGGGTAGTAGACAAGTCAAGGATTCACACTAGGAGAAGAATGAACCCTACCATGCACCATTAAAAACTACAAAGGTAGATATCAGTTCGAAAGGGAAACCAAATATTGCTACTTTGGGAACCTATTGGTATAAAATATAAATGGTGCATAATTTGGATATCATAAAGGAATTATAAGACTTATTCCCTCATAACTATAAAAATATGAAAGGCAATCACCCATCCCTCAAGAAGATGAGCATTAAACTAGTCGATGGTGCAAGATCTATAAAAAAGTGACCTTATAGGATGAACACCAATATCCATGCCAAAGTCAAGATAGAGATCGATGTTATGATAGTTAAAGTGTCATCTACATTGTGCAATAATCTAAATGGATTATCCAAATTTGTGTTGAATAAATATTGTTGAACATTGCCTACATAACTAACCCCTTTTCAACTCTATTCACCAATGAAGTATTGGATGGTATCATAGGTTGCAAGATATACACCTTTACTGATGGGTTATCAATATACCATCAAGTCCATATTAAGGAGGAGGACAAGCTCAAAACCACCTTTATAATAAAATGGGTTTATTTTGTATACAATGTGAAGCCCTATGGATTGAAGAATATGCCAACCATTTTGTCCTGAGTGATGGTCATCACTTTCAAAGACTTCATTCAAAATTTCCTCCAAGTAAACTTATATGACTAAAATATGTATGGATTAGTGAAGGATCACTATGAAAAATTATTCTTTATGTTTGAAAGGTGTAGGTAGTTGTAAATTTATTTGAACCTCAAGAAGTGAGTTTTCACAATGTCATTTGGCACTTTTCTAGGTCAGATCATCTACAAAAATGGTCTACTCATTGATTTGACAAATATTTCAATTATCCTTCATCTCTACACCCCATCAACATAGAAAGATGTTTGTACCTTTCTTTGATATTGTGGGTACTATAAGAAGTTCATAAGGAACTATGCCAAGATTATGGCACCACTAGAAGAGATCTTGTAAAAGGATGGCCCATTCTATTAGGGTGCATCATAGGAAGATGCATTTGAGACCCTAAATATCAAACTAGTAAGTGTGCCAATATTGTAATTTTCTAACTTGGTGACTCCCTTCCATGTCCATATCAATGCCTTTGGTATCATAATCGTTCACCATAATTGAGTACGAGGCACTTGCCATGATCTAAACCTATATGATTTTTGACAATATTTGCTGGTAACCCCATTCATATTCTTCACTAATAATGAGGTGCTCAAGTACCAAGTGAAAAATCCAATTTTACATGAGCATATTTGTCAATGGATTGTTTTGTTTCAAGAGTTCTAGTTTTCAGTTGTAGTAAAGCCTAAAATACAAAACTTGGGCCCAGACCATCTATCTTGCATCAACTCTGGTGATGAAACAATTCTTATTGAATATGATATTATTGATGCATAAATTTACAAGGTTCAACACATCCCCAAATACTTGGCAAAAATTCCTACATTCCTAACCTCCAAATTTGCACCCCAAACCATGATGACTAAGGAGAAGAAGTAGCTCATAGTTTGTACTACCCCTTTTTAACTCATTGGTGGGGAAATATACAAATTAAGTTATGATGAATTCATATGCCAATGTGTCCTAGAGTATGAACATGTATTGGTTTTATAAGAGGCACATGAAGGAATTGCTGGAGGCCATTATGTTAGAGACACTACGACATACAAGGTATTACAATCAGGCTTATTATGGCCAACTCTATTCTATGATGCAAAAGAATGCACCAAATCATGTGATATTTGCTAGTGCATGATAGATCCAAACCACAGGGATGGTATGCCTCTCATCCCCATCCTTGCCCAAGAGCCATTTGAAAAATATGACATTGACTTTATTGGGACTATTACTCCTGTTGTAAGGTTCACATGCACATGATACATTTTGAAAACCATAGATTACTTCACCAAGTTGCTAAAGAAATGTTGAGTAAAAATTATACCACTACCATAGAAACAAGATTCATCTAAGAGAATATCATTGGTCACTATGGATGCCCACTTAGCTTGACTAACAATTGAGGCACACACTTCATCAATGAAACTATTTAGATACTGTTGACTGAGTATATAGTGACACACCATAAAACAACACCTTGTTATCCCCAAGAAAATGGCACCACATAAGAATTCAATAAAATATTGGAAATGTGCCTCACAAAAGTCTATGATGTTGGTTAGAAAGATTATGATGACTATCTATTAGTAGTATTATGGGCCCATTGCACTACATACAAGTGCGTGAACAAAGCTACACCATTTCAATTGGTATTTGGCATAGAGATCATTTTACCTATGGAATTCCTAGTACCCTCATTGTGCATCACATGTATTGGTTGATTAGATGACCAAGAATATTTAAGCACACAACTGGAAGACTTGGTGTGCCTGGGCAAGACACATGCCCAAGCATGGTGGAACTAGCAAATAGAAAAGGCACAATAAAATTTATGGCATCATAAGCACATCAAGTGTAATGTATTTATATAAGGTGCACTAGTCTTGCTATATGAATCTAAGTACCATACACACCCAAAAAAGTTGAAAATTTGATGGATGGGACCTTATATCATCCATAATATATTAGAAACTGGTGCATATAAGATGTGCACATTGATGGGTGAAATGGTCCCTGGGAATTTTAATAAAAATATATTGAAGCTATAAGATAACTAGGATGGCACTTGTACCATAAAAAATTGACTTCTCAGTCACAAGTTGGTTGCTTGGATTTGAACATAGTAAATTTGGTACAAGCCAAATCTTTCCTTATGTTTGTTTCATTTATGTTGAGTGAATAAGCATGTCACTTTTAGGCCCATAGGAGAAATCCTATAGCACTTACACACATAAATATAGTTGGGTGAATCAAGTATGGTCATTTTTTAAGTACTTGATGCCAGATGCCTAAGTGTTTGGGTGTGTAATATTTGCCAAGTTCAGAAAGTTGTGAGTACAAGTTGAAAAAGGGAGGTGCATAAGAAATTTGTGTGTAAAAAATCAAGAGGAGAGAATGAAGTGATGGAGGACTAGCATAAGTATTTGTATGGGGTAGGGAAGGCCAAAGCAAGAGACATAAAAGTGTAGATAAATCAACCAAGAAATAGAGGCACACTTATAAGGAAGTACAACATAGAGAAGAGATGGAACCAAGGAGGCTAACTAACATGCATGTGAAGTGTTGCAATCTTGTTATAATAAGAAGGGTTAAGGTCATGCCACATTGAACTTAGCATAAGATAATGATCATCAAGATAATTGGCACCCACCCAATGGTCGATGAGAAATGACCATTTGAATTACTTGTCACTTCACTGAATTAACCATTAGCAAAGTTAATGCTATGATGGAAGGAATAAAAAAATGCAATAAATGGTCATTTGGTGATGGATTATAATGGATTTTTTGCGTTTAATAAATTTCAATAAATACACAGGCCTCTAGCCATTAATTACAAGACATTAATAAAGTAGCTGAAAATAGAGTATAAAGGGGTGAATGACAAACTTTAATAGGTTACAAACCTTTATGAGAATTCAAACTAGAACACAGAGTCAAAGCCATAAAAAACTAGAAAATGCTACCATCGAGAACCAATAATCCACAACCCCACAAGTGAGAATGAATGAACAACAAGAAGATTATGTTCCACTTTGAATTGAAAAGGAGGTGAGTGGAAAGAAATTAAGAGAGAAGTAGGGAAGCAAGAGTTCTATATAATGATCAAGCCACCATTAATGACATAAAAAGCTCAAGATCCAAATGTAAAGTCACATTTTTCTTGATTGTGAAAAAGCACCAAGCATTATTTCAACCTTTAAAAAGATCAAACAATCATGTTTCAATAGCAACTAGTTTAAAATGTGAAAAAAGACTAATTACAGGTCCTCTATAGGCATAAAAAGATGTAAAGAAAGTGCAGGTAGTAAAAGAATTAGCTACCATGGAATGAGAGGCACAAATGGTATAAGTCATAAGAATTATAGAGGTAGATATATAAGTGAGCACAAATCTCACCTACTGAGAAATGCAATTCCACTTAGAGGTCATGGTGGGGGAGAAGTGGGTGTTCTTTGCACACATGTGCAAACTAAAGGATTATAACCACTGAACAAAGATCAATACACAAGATTTGAACCAGGATTGGATGGTGGACATGGGAAAAAATATAAAGGTACGTGTATCACTCTTTGATGTCTTCATCAAATACAAATTGGTAGTAATGGGTACAATGCAACTATTTGAGATGTTGAGCTTTGGCAAGTTGAAAAATTTGGTGCAATACTTCTTTTACATGTACATGGTGACCACTTCTACTTCATAGAATGATATATGAGGAGCTTAATGTGCCTCATTATTAGAATCACAAGATTAACTGACATAGGGGTAGACATCCATGAGATGATAGAGGATGAAGTAGATGTTGAGAGGGTCGTGAAGCTCTTAGAATACTATAAATTAGGATTTGCATTCCCCATTAAGATAATCTAAGACCTCAACATGAGGGTAGTGATACACCTGGTTATCTATAAATTATGTCTTGGTAGATGGTGGTCTGATGTTAGTAAGACCTTATTGTACATCACCCACCACATGGTGCAAGGGGTGAAATTCAACATCTCTAAGTTCATTGCCAAAGAGATTGTCAAGAATGTGCAAGAGTACCATCAAGTGCATGAAACCTTTAGGTGGGGATATATGCTGATCCTGATATTGATGGAGGAGATAGGTGTGCTAGATGGTGATGATGATAACCTATGGGTGTTCCCACCCAACCATGAGTCCCTTGTGATGAAGTACCAAGACTTCATTTTCCCACCTAGATTCTCATCGAAGTATAAGATAAGAGTGAAAGGGTGGTGAGATAGGTACATAGAAGCCTTTGGGATTGAGTGGTACATACCTCAAGATCTTCCCCAAAAATTGGTGGGAATGGTAACCTTTTCCATAATATATCACTTTTATGTGGTGCACCTAGATCTCACAGATGGCAACCTATTAGGGTGCCTCTTGTTGCCTTATGCATTTTTTACCAAGTATTTCATGGTGATGCTAAGAAGGATTCCCAAATCATAATAGTTATAGATTTTGTTCAAGACTATGGATCAATATAGGAGAAGGATGAGGTGACATTTGATGTACCCCAGATTTAAGGCCACTAAAGATGAGGAAGATGAATTTGATAGGACATACATCCATCCCCTGTAGAGAGATTATAAATGGGAGGATATTCAACCTCTACTATGAAATGAAGTCACACAAAAAGGGCAGCGATCTTGGAAAGGATGATGATCTCCCCCTCTTAGTCAGTGAGGAAAATAAGGATGTGCCAAAGATGTAGGATAAGACTCTCCAAAATAATTAGGGAGAGAAACTTTAAGAGATCACAAAGTGCATTCAATTAAAAATTGCCTCCAAAGAGAAAATTATGCCCCCAACTCCTAAGAAGAATGTGACCTTCACAAAAGTGAGTGATTCCTCCATCAAGAATCATAAGAAAAATACCAAGGACCCATTTCATTCCATACTATAACTCTTGTGGAGATGGAGAAAGAGGCAACCCTTATGCCTAAAACAAAGGAGGAGACTAAATAAGATAGAGAAGGGACATACATCCTATAGATAGAAGAGGGGGAAGAGGAGCCAAGTGCTAAGGATGTACAATAATCCCTATAAAGTGGCATGACTACCATGCTTGAGGAAACAAAGGAGATGATAAGCCCCTCATCTAGTAAAAAACCCTTCACACCACCTCTATAAATAGAAGAGCAGAAGGGTTTAGAAGAAAATAGGCTTGAGTGAGGAGAACATTAATAAGGTGTTAGCACTTGAAGAGAAGTGGAGACTTATAAGGAAAAATAATTGGCCAAGGTAGAGAAAAGGGCCCTAAAGGTTCTTGCTATCACATGGCTAGTAGTCAAAATAGTTAAGCAATAGCCAAGTGCCCCCACTATGAAGGTAGAAGAAGCTACACAAGAGGCATGCCCAAGTAGTGAAGGGGTATTTAAAGAAAAAGAAGGCAATACCAGTGCCATAAGTAAACACATAGAGATAATGGAGGAACCTTAACAACAACAAGGTGATGATAGCACCAAAGGAATTTACCTAGAGGTGAGTATTGATAAACCCTAGGATGAAGAAGTAGATAAGGGGAAAGGTTTGAGGAAGAAACCCCTAAGGATCAAACATGTGTGTCTTTTGAGGAGAGTGACAAAGAGAGAGGTGGCACCAGTGAAGATGAGGAAGTATAAATAGAGATGGCCATCATCGATAAGGACAACAAGGAGATGAGCATAAAGGAGAAGGCATAGAAGGTATGGGTGGATGAATAACTTTATATTTATGACACTATGCCCCCCCAAGCTGCCACAACTAGGATGTGGAAACAACTCTTATTTGTGTTTGATAACTATATGGATGAGCCTCAATTTAAGGCACCTAGATTGACTAATTCAAGATTGAAAGAGATTAATAAGGGGAAGCACTCCCTCCTTATTAACCCTTATACCATGAACCTAGTCTGATTTAGGAATGCACTGATCAAAATGGCCATTAAAGTTATGTGTCAAAACATCATCAATGATGGTAGTGTTAGAAAATGGAAAAAGCTCCACAAAGAAGCCAAGGATGAAGTGCAATCCACCAAACCCAAGCTACAACAAATATGTGAACATATAGAGATGGCCAAACTATCCCTTCTGATCAACATCAATACTTCAAACATTTTAGAGGTCAAAAAAATCTATGTGTTGGTAGAGTAGATGCTCTAAAGGTTAAAAACTGAACTAGCACAAGAAGAAGAAGAATATCTTAGCTTCACACTATAGAAAGAGTTAGATGATAAGATTCAAGAGGTAGAATATCTCTTTGCTAAATTATAGGAGGGAATGGATGTAGAATATTCCATCTTATTAAGTTTCTCCAACCAAACCTAATTTATAAATGCATGCCTAAAGTAGGCAAAGGAGGAGAAGGAGATGCTGATGGCACAAATGTACTCAAAAAGTAAGTCAAAGTGGGAACAAATCATGGGAAACATCAATGCACTTAGAAACCAAATTAAGAGTCAAGATCAAAACCTAGAAGCACTCTTCCATGTTCTAAAAACTAAGGCATGTGAGCAAGGAGTAATCCTTGATGGGAGTGTGGAAAAGGTGAAATCTAATGTTGAGGCCTTCTAGAAAGAGCTAGAGAAAATAGATGTTCTTGAGCTCATTGTTGTCTCTTTAAAAATAGATAGTTCCACTAAAGAAATCAAGCTCACCATTAAGGGATTTAAAGACTTCATTGTGAAACTTAGGGATATTGTGCTTGAGTTCTATGCTCCCAAGAACTTGACAACCTAGTTTGAGGATGGACTAATGTTTTTGTATGGGTTAATGTTAGGCCCCTTATTTCATTAAGTAAAGGACTCACACCAACATGACATCCACATCAATGCAAAGGAATCATATTGATAAGTGTCTAGCATTTTGGAATTTTGGTAATAGTTGGAGGTTGTAGTGTATACCTCCAGCTAACTGGCAAGTGGCCAACTATCTCTAGGATTTATGTGGAATCTTCTAGGATTGGTAATATATGGTGACTATAGTGTAGAGTTCATGAGGTCTATTAGGAATATATATGCATAGATTAATATTAATGAATTAAATATGAAAATAAAATATAGAAAACACAACACAATAGAGACATATATTTAATGTGGTTCACCCAATATGGGCTATGTCTACATAAAAATAACCAGTCTTTCTTATTCAATACAATAAATGAAAGGAAAAACCCGAAATAAATCCACTAAAATATCCTCTTCACTCATACATAATGTGTCACTATGGTTACGAATCCCTCATATCAAAAGGAGGGTTACATATAGGGCAAAAATGCATAAACATAATTTCTATCATTATATTTGCAACTTAATAGTGAACAGTCCAGATTTACTATGAAATTACAATATTTTATAGTGCATTTTTAATAAATTTTTTCTTCAAAATCACTACCCCTGAACCCCCACTAGGGGGGATACAAAATAGGTCATCACCCCTTGGACCCCCATGATGACCCTAGTGAGGGGTGTTGTCCCCCCACACCCCCTATTGAGAACTAGGCATTAAAACAAGATCAGGCTCCACCATCTAACAAGGTCATGGATTTGGTGGATATGATGACCAAGCTCCAACTCAACACTCAACATGCACCTTACACCTTGGAAAAGATGATCTTAAAAGTTATTTAAGGAGGTCAAGCTAAATGAAATAGAGAGATGAAAAAATTGTAGCAGAGCTCTAGTAAAATGAATAAATAGGCATTACTTTAAAAAATTTTAGGCTTAGGAATAGTTTAGGAGCCATGAAGGCTCCATTTGTAAGTACCCAAGCTCACCTTTATGTCTATGGGTCATTAAGTAGGATAAACTGAACATATATTTTACTATAAATGTTTTTTTCTATTTTAACTTTGATTAATGATGATGATTATTGCATTAAATTATACTATGTCTAGTTTATAAGTCTTTTGTATTTCTATTGGAATGAGTAGTGCTTATAACAATGTAGTTTTAATACATTTGTGTTAAGTAATGTTCATGTAAGATTCTGGTTCACATCATTAATGGAGTTTGTACAAATGTTAATGACATCATTTATAACTTGCATAAAGATTAAGTATAGAGTCTATACCAAGTGTTCCTATCTTTTTTAGGATCATGAGTCTAGCATGATTAGTTTGAGTAAGAATAACCTTTTGATGCTTCAAGTACCTATATGACCCTAGGCTTAGTTCAGTAAAGGATTATGCCCACATGACACTAGGCTTAGTCCATGAAAGTCTTGTGCCTATGGATCTACCTAAAGCTTTTTATGAATTGAATAAGTCCCCTAAATAAAGCCTCACATCATGGCACAACTAGCCTAATGCAGGCCCTAGTTCCTTCTCAACTATACTTTGAATGAGTATATAAGGCCTGCGCCTTATGTGGATTGATGTCGGTGTAGTCAAGTGTTTAAATGTTGAGCACAAAGGGAATATCCCATGCTTGTGCCTGGTTATAATAAACCAAGAATATACTAAGACAACTTGGTGCACTTCTCTACAACAATAAATTCTTGAAAATATTATTATGGATTAACCCTACTTCTGTGAACTTTTTAGTGGCTGAAGCCATTTCAATTAAGAGTTATGGTTTTTATAAATCTACATAAGAGAGAGTGGGACAAGAAAAACTTATGAATAAAGTGTGAAAATGAGGGCTATGGGGAATATTTATAAGTTACAACTTATTGGGGTAAAATAGGCAACTGGTTCATGTGACCAGTGGCAAACAATCTTGTATTGGCATTACTAGGCCTAAGTGGTAGTATGGTGTTGGGTGACAACATGATATCAAGTGATATCATG